>OZ010797.1:225019642-226299999 GCA_963932465.1 Maratus speciosus | reverse complement strand
AAAGTGTCTAAAATACCCATTGAGATAAATGAGAAATTTTACTTCAATCTTTTAAATGAATAAATAAACCCACACACTATGAATTACCCACTTAAGCTCCAGATAGACGTAGCAGTGTACTCGAGGTCTTTCTGTTCTGGTCAGGCGGCGCTTTCTTATGGTTACACGAATTTTTCCATCCGACTAAAACCGAAGCATTGCATTGCATTGAAACGATCAGAAATTATATAAAATCCATTTCTGAAACAATGAATATTTATTACAATTCACTATATAGTATTGAAAAAAGAATTTTAGGAAGCACATCGGGATAAGCAAACATTAATTCATCAATATTTCATGTAACAATAAAATAACAAGTCATCATAAATCTGATTTTTATTCTTTTCAATTTTGTTTTTGCGTTTATTTTGCTTAATAATAATGTTTTATTGCTTAAAACTGCAAAAACAATTATGAGTTTAAAATTGTCCTAAATTAACTAAAAATACAGCTTTTTATAAACATATTTTTCTCCAACTCCGGTTACCGCGACACTCCGCTTACGACAACACATTTTTCTGGTCATTAGAGTGTCGGGATAACGAGGTTCGACGGTATATATAAATCTATAGATCATATACAGGGTACCCACAAAAGATTTCTGATAATTTTACAGCTGTAGAGGGGAATTGTTTAAATTATGTTTTCAATTTTTTTTATTCATTTTGTAATCTGTTTATTTAGACATATCCTTCACAATATTAAATGGTGAACATTATTTTGAATGTGTTGGAAAGTGTTTCATAATCTATGCTTGTCGCATGGTTTTTCTTTCTTGTTCAATATTGACGTTAATTCCAAAATATATTCATAACACTTCATAGGCTTGCTGAGATAGCCACTTGTTTAGATGTTTACCTTTTTCAGTGACGAGTTTAAATCTATTGACAATGATGAATCTGTTGGTGTTAATAATAGACTTATAGAAGCTCTCTCATTTACGTTATGAACACGATTCATAGAACGTTCACCTCGATGAGGGTCATTAAGGGGCCTCAGGACTCTTAAAATTGGAAAAAAAAATGAAAAAAAAGACCATTTTCAACATATAATATCTTAAAATGTATTTGGTTTTAACTCTTAAATGCGCGACTTTTTATTTTTTTTCGAAAAAATTATGTATGATTCTCTGAAAGGCGTATTACACAGGAAAAATAATGAAAAAAAAAAAATCAGATAGATATTTTTCATATAATACGTCAATCTTTTCTTCGGTTCCACATCTGTAAATATAAGTAAAAATTACTGTCGTGTGGCTGTTTTACGCTAAAATATTGCAAATTAGTAAATATTTTAATAAGTACGTCTCCAAATACCTTATTTTAAATAATTATTTTATAAAGCTTAACCTTTAACCTATTGATTCCCATGATAGAATACATTCTAAGAAATTACGTAGTCCAGGGAATCTGACTTTACACCAGAAAGTTTCAATGGTTAATTTCGCTTTATTTAAATACGGAATATCTGTTATTATTTAAACCAAATATTGCTATTTTAATTTTCTGATATCAATTAGGTATATACGAATTAAAAAACCTATTAAATTCAAAACACTGTTGTTTGCATATATGCAAAGCTGCCCACTGAAGGTTTAAGATTCAATTTTATATTTGAATGAAAGGCATAAGTATATGTTCTTTCATTTTATGTATTTAAAAAATCGCAAGATGCACTTACAGGGGACTCCAAACTGTCAGACATTTGACGAGGCAATCGGCATAACAGATTACGCGCAGGATTACAAAATAAATTTTGCAACTAGAATGAAAATTTTGGTGCCTAATTATACTTCAGATTATAATAATTACCCTGAGCCTAAATAAATTTGTATTAAAGGCATTTTTATATTTTTAATGCAAAGTTGAATTTATCTAATACAAGATTTTGTAAATTTCCACAGTATAATCACCTAATATATATATATATATATATATATATATATATTTTTTTTTTTTTTTGAACAATAAAAATTAAATTTTAGGTTCAGTTTATACAGACTAATATGAAATATATGTCTTGAAAATTTCATGAAAAAATATTCAGATGTGTTTGAGATATCCTGCGCGTTATGATCAAAAACGTCATTTGGAGAAAAAATGACTTCAAAGATTCGGTAACGCCGCATCAGCTATTGAGCGGATATATTTCTAAAAGCCATAACTTCTGTTATAATAGGAATTTCAAGTAAACAATTTTATCAAAATGTTCACAAAAGATAGGAATTTAACATCTAAAAAAATTTTTATTTCGAAAATTTTGGAGCTTTACGAGTCCTGAGACCTCTTTACACACTTCTACAGATTTACACTGTAGATGTAGTATAGGAAATACAGGGTGTTTTAAATTGGTGTTACAGGGTATTTAAAAATGTTACTGTATTTGAGTAATAATTGCTGGAAGGGATTTTACAATCTTGGCATGATGTGTTTTTAAATTCAACCAATATTTTGCATGTAACTCGAAATATAAATTCTATGCATCCTATACAGGGCTGCACAAATAAATTTCAGTACATTTCTTTTTACTGTCTTAAATTACTAATAGGGAAGTTTGAAGTCGGTTATGTGTTTCATGGCTGAAATAAACTTTTGCATACTATGTAATATATATAAAACTATAGATCATATACAGGGTTACACAAAATATTTCTGATAATTTCACAGCTGTAGAGGGAATTGTTTAAATTATTTTTTCAATTTTTTATTCATTTTGTAATCTGTTTATTTAGACATATCCTTCACAATATTAAACGTTTATTATCACAATATTAAATCAATATTAAATTTGGTTCATTATTTTGAATGAATTGGAAAGTGTTCCATAATCTATGCTTGTCATAGGATTTTTCTTTCTTGTGTAATACGGACGTTAACCCTTTATCTACTGACGGTACTTATAAGTACCTTAAAATAACTTGTTATAAAATTCATTTAATACATCGGTTATTTGTAATACAGTTTAAAATGAGTTATAGATACATTACTTTATCTCGTTCCAAAAGCATCATGGGTTACACAAAATAAAAATGTTTTTGAAAAGATGATTTTTTTTGCCTTTGCTACTTTTCAGCTTTCTTGGCGTTAGGGGGGGGGGGGGTTTCAATTCGAAAATATTTCGATATTTCTATTGTAAGAACATTATATTTGTACATTTCCTAGTTTTACAAAATACTAAGAAAAATATTTAAAATAAAAGATTATTGCTCAAAATCCCTATAAATTCAAATTTAATTAATCCTTCAATCCTTCTAAACTGCTTCTAAAATTTATTAGAAGATTATGTAAATCTTCTAATGTAGTTTAAACAATTCACGAAAAATGCTTTAGTAGATAAAATTTTCATGAATTCATAATTCAGTACATAGAGGGTTAATGCCAAAATATATTCATAACACTTCATAGGCTGCTGAGATTGCCACTTATTTAGATGTTCACTTTTTTCAGCGATGAGTTTAAATCTATTGACAATGATGAATCTGTTGGTGTTAATAATAGACTCATAGAAACTCGCTCATTTATGTATGAACACGATTCATAGAACGCTCACCTCGCTGAGGGTCATTAAGGGGTCTCGGGACTCTTAAAATTGAAAAAAAAATTTTCAACATTAGCCCAGTGGTTAGGGAGTTGAATTCGGAATTAATTACGGGAAAGCTGTAAATTGTTTTAATCCCTTCTGTTTAGGTCTAGAATGAATATGCTATGTTTTCGCCCTACTAGGTGAGCCTGAGGAAATATGCATAGATTTATAGTAAAAAAACACGTTTTTTTACATACCATAACAACATCTCAAAACAGCTAACTCTGTCAAAAACATTGTCAATACAAATGTTGTAGAGCTTAAAATTCTGAGTAAAATGAATACCTACACTTAATATTTTTGTTGAACATTAATGTCACAATTCTACTTTAAAGTTTTAGACCCGTGATCAGATGGTTGAACTCAGAATTTAGAGAAAACTGAAAATTGTTTTAATCCCTCCAGTTTAGGTCTAAAATGAACGTACTATGATTTCTTCCTCGTACTTGAGTGAATGTTAGAAAGTAAGTACATATTTATTTTCGAAAAACACGTTTTTTTAATTACCTTAACAATATCTCAAAACAGCTACTCTATAAAAAACATTGTCAATACACATGTTGTAGAACTTAAAATTCTGAATAAAATGAGTGCATCATTAATATTTTTGTTCAACATTAAGGTCGCAATTCTATCTCAAAATTTTGCCTTAATATCTCAAAGCAGCTAACTCTATCAAAAACATTGTCAATACAAAAGTTGGAGATCCTAGAATTTTTAATAAAATGAGTACCTACACTTAATATTTTTGTTCAATATTAAGACCGAAATTTTGAGATATTGTTAAGTTAACTTGGTCTCTCCTGCCTTCAAGCTCTTGATTTGAAAAATTTGAAATAGAATTGCAACCTTAATGTCGAACAAAAATATTAATGATGGTACACATTTTATTCAGAATTTTAAGCTCTACAACATTTGTATTGACAATGTTTTTTATAAAGTTAGCTGTTTTGAGATTGTTAAGGTAATTATAAAAAAAAACGTGCTTTTCGAAAATAAATATGTACATATTTTCTAACATTCACCCAAGTACGAGGAAGAAAACATAGTACGTTCATTTTTTATCTAAACTGAAGGGAATAAAACAATTTCCAGTTTTCTCCTAATTAATTCTGAGTTCAACCCCCTGACTACGGGTCTAAACTTTTAAAGTAGAATTATGACCTTAATGTTCAACAAAAATATTAAGTGTAGGTACTCATTTTACTCAGAATGTTAAGCTCTACAACATTTGTATTGACAATGTTTTTGACAGAGTTAGCTGTTTTGAGATATTGTTATAGTATTTTTTTTAATGTATTTTTTGACTATAAATCTGAACATATTTTCTAACGCTCACCTACTACGCGGGGAAAAACTTAGCATATTCATTCTAGACCTAAACTAAATAGATTAAAATAATTTCCAGCTTCCCCCTAATTAATTCCGAATTCGGCCTTTTTTTCCTCCCCTACCACTAGGCTACATATAATATCTTAAAATACATTTTTGATTTTAAGACACAATTTTATATTGGGATGAAAGGTATAAGTACGTTCTTTCATAAAATATATAATGTGAACTTTAAAAATTCACAGTCTTACTTAAATGGCGACTAAAGTAATGAAAAAGATGTTACAAGTTTAAAATATACATTTTATTTAAAGCTTCTTAGTACTTTCATGCTAACCAAGCTCATCTGCAGAGAATATTTTAATAACTAAATGTTGTTTATTTATATAAATACGTCAAATTGTTTTGAAAATGAGAGAGGCAATAATTACTAGAGTTGAAAGTAGAAGTGGCAGTAAGTTTCTTGGATTGAATTTAATTAGAGGAAATATACATTAATTGCAATTCCATTTATTTTATGACAACATTCTGTTCACATACGTCACTTTTCATGGGTCAAAAAAAATATTTAACTGCCGTAATTTTTATTTTAGTACGTGATTTTGCTCAAGTTTTCTGGATTTATTTCCAGGATATTGAACCATAAACTGGGGATATTGTAAGATTTTGTCTTTTTAGGCATATATTTTATGTTGAATCAAGATGAAAAATTGCATTTCGTCTTATGATTTTACTTATATGTTCTTTCATGTTATGTATTTAAAAAATTGCAAGATGCAGAATTAGAATTTACAGGAGGCTCCAAAATCTGAGACATTTGACGAGCAGAAGATCGGCATAACAGATTATGCGCACGATTACAAAATAAATTTTGCAACTAGAATGCAAATTTTGGTGCCTACTTATACTTTAGATTATAATAATTACCCGGAACCTAAATAAATTTGTATTTAATGCATTTTTATAGTTTTAATACAAAGTTGTGTTTAGCTGATGAAAAATTTAGAAAATTTCAACAGTATAAACACCTAAAGAAAAAATATATTTTTTAAACAATGAAAAGGAAATTTTAGGCTCAGTTTATACAGATTAACATGAAACATATGTTTTGAAAATTTCATGAACAAAAATTCAGAATTTTTTTGATATATCGTGTGCATTATGCCCAAAAACGCCATTTGGAGAAAAATGACTTCAAAGTTTCCGAAACGCAGCTTCAGCTATTGAGTGGGTATAATTCTAAAAGCTATAACTCTTGTTCTAATGTGAATTTCAAAGAAAACAATATATCAAAATGTTCAGAAAAGATAGAAGTTTAACATAAAAAGAAAAATAATCGAAATTTTTGAAGCTGTAAGAGTCTTGAGACCCCTTAAAGAGACTAGAGTTCTGCACGGGTCAGGTTGTACCCATTTCGAATCCGAATTTTTTGCTTAAAATAGACCCTGAACCCGACCCGAACATGATACATTTCAACTCGAACCCGAATCCGAAATGAAAGAACATTAATCCATATTTTAATGCAATTAATGAAAATATATTCTACAGAAAATATTACGCTAAAATCAATTTTATCTTTCCTGTATAAAAGTGAACACAGGGCTTTCGTTTGAAAAATCGAGTCATCCGAGTTCGACACTAAAGAGTCAAAACATAATTCGAAACTGACCGAAAATTAAACCATTTAATATCGAACCGACCCCGCAACGAAAAAAGTTACCGCCGACACAACCCGACCTGAACAGCGACTCGATGCAGGCTCTAAAAGAGTCGTTAGAAAGAAAAGAATTGCTAAAATATACATAAAAAATGTCAGAAATTGTAAGTTAAGCGTGGAAAATGTGGTGCATTCGTACTATAACTAGTTTTATAAATAATCAGATCTTGGTGCAATAGCTGTTGCACTCTTACGCAAAAATGTATGAATGCAAAATGTAATACGATTATGTATATTAAATTCAGTAATATGGAAATAATACGACTCCATCTTAAATAGGACGTCATCACCATGACAACCTAGAATCATTACCTATCATGGGATATCACTGAATTAATTGCGTCTGATAGGATTTAACATAATGGAGAAAACTTTTATTAATATCTTTTTAAGTTTTGATTCAATATTCATAAAATTTGAAATGACTCGACGAAATTCTGCAACGATTATACATATTAAATTTCAAACCATTCGGTTAGGTGGTTTTTGCGCTGTTATATGCAGACAGACAGACGGACAAACGGACGGATCAGACGACGACTATAGGTGCTATGCATTTCTTCAAAAAATATTACGCTAATATCAATTTTACCTTTTTGTATAAAAGTAAACACATATGCAGGACTTTCTCTTGAAAAATCGAGTCATTCCGAAATTGACACTAAAGAGTCAAAACATATCGCAAAACTGACTCAAACCCGAATCATTTAACCCTTTATCTACGGACGATACTTATAAGTACCATTAAAATAACTTGCTATATAATTCATTTAATACATAGATTAGCTGTAATACAATTTATAATGAGTTATATATACATTACTTTATCTTGTTCCAAAAGCAGTATGGGTTACACAAAACAAAAATATTAAGGATGATTTCTTTTGCCTTTGCATCTTTTCAGCTTTCTTGGCGTTGGAGGGGGAACGGGGAGGGGGGATTTTTCAATTTGGAAATATTTCTATATTTCTATTGTAAGAACATTATATTTGTGCATTTTTTAATTCTACAAAATACTAAGAAAATATTTAAAATAAAAGATTTGAGTGGGGTTATAAATGTTGCACAAAATCCCTATTAATGAATCCTTCTAAATCCTTCAATCCTTCTAAAATCCTTCTAAAATTTATTAAATGATTATGTAAATCTTCTAATTTATTTTTAAAAATTCACGAAAAATGCTTTAGAAGATAAACTGTGCATGAATTCATAATTCAGTACATAAAGGGTTAAAGTCAAATCGACCCCGCAGCGAAAAAAGTCACCGTCAACATGACCCGACTTGAACAGCATCAGCGATTCCAGAAAATCCTTTTACCCGCTTCGATGCAGGACTCTGAGAGACACATTGGAAAAAAAAAAAAGAATAGCTAAACTATAGATAAAAAATCCTGTGAATGAAAATCCTGTCTTAAACGGAAATCTCCACGGTATCGTTTAAAAAAGAGGTAATTCATCATTAAAGGAAGATTTACCTGCTAAGTCAGAAATCTATCTAAATACGAGAATTTTCGCCGAGTCTGTTGTAATTCCGCCTAAGCAAGTTTTATTTTATAAAAAAACTGTATTTACTTTCGATGAGCGGAGCTCTTCTCTGTCATATGGAGAGGAATACAAAACATATCAATGACAATTTAAGAAAATTACTGTGGCATAAATATCGTCATTTCCGACATATAATTCGCGGATCAAACAAGCATGCTTTGTCCCAGAAATTTTAATTAAGAATTCAAGTTCGCGCTCGAGTCCAATTACAGGTCGATTAATAAATTTGTGCTTTATATATATTAGTTTATTTATTTATTTATGGAGTTTTAATTTCTTTATGAAATATTTGCCGAAAACAAATGCTGAACTAGTTGTATTGTTTTAAGTGTAAAGAGGTAGCCTTTCGCAAACGGGCTGAAAGTGATAGAAATAGATTTAAAAAAAAAAATTCATGCTTAGAAATTATTTTTAAATCCATACAAAAATCAGTAAATTGAGATATAGTTTTCACAAACAAATTGCTGTTCAATGGACATCTTTTTCCTTATTCCATGGTTTAAAAATTGAAATTGTCCGATGTTTAGCAGTTAAACAAAATTTCAGTAAAAGCGAAATTTATTGGTCGGGTGTTGCCATCATCAATATGACGTCAGCGTTAATCACGGGCATGTTTTTGCTTTATAACATAGATACTTTATTTAATCAACTTGGATAGATGCCAACCGTCTGGTCTTTCAGTGATGGAACAGCAGCGCAGCAGTTGAGCGATTGTCACCACTAAATTTTGGTAGTATTCTTCGTCTTCAACAATCTCAGAGATTCTGTCCTGAAGCTAGATAAAGAATACTAATAAAATTTTGCGGTATCTATTGATTCTCAGCTGCTACACTGTTCCATCACTGGTCTTTTCAAATCAGATAAACATAATATGAAGCAGAAAAAACGTTTAATGACATGTTTATTTGTATCTATGTGGTTATTAATTAATTTCTTGTATTTAATTTCTTTTATCGTTTGGTATGATTTGAAAATAGCTGGAAGGTTGGCAGCTGTGAATTTAACTAATTACTGTGTTAAAGTAATAAAATTAATTATGCTGTTAACACATTACTGATGATATGTTTTGTGTAATTTAGGATTTAAAGCAGTAGAAGCTCCTCCAACTTATGAAAATCGTTTGTAAATTGAGGCTTTGACATGGGAAAGGGAGTAAGTCACTGTTACCAGTAGGTTACTTTTTTATATTCAGATTTCTTGATTGACACCACTTTTTTAAAGTAGTAAAATCCGCCTTATTTAATGACAGATTAATTAAGGCGATAACAAGGGGAATTTTACCATTTCAGAAAAGTGGTGCCAATCAAGAAATCTGAATTTTAAAAAAGTACTCTACTGGCAACAGTGACTTACTCCCTTTCCCATGTCAATGCCTCAGTTGGTTTCTTCAGTAGATTTATCAAGTTTATGCACCAATAAATACGTATATTTCAATACAAGGACTTATTATAAAACGTCTTGCAAATTAAGAAAAAATGTATACAGTAATACCTCGACTTACGTTCAAGACTAGCGACGTAAGTCGAGGTACATTTACATAAGCAAACAAGTAAAAATTAAATTTAAAAAATCAAAAAACCAGACTGCGCAAAAAGCAAACTAGTTAATTATTTCTCATCAATGTGAAACTATTTTTTATATTACTTATCTATTTTTTTTATTTATTTGTATTGGTGACTTTTAAGTTGTGTTTAATTGTTAGTTCCTATCTATAAACATTGTTTTGACGAGGCTCATAGATGTCTATGATGGTTAGAATTGCAGTAAAGCTAGAGATCCTACCTACAAAATTTCCAGGTTGTGCGATATTTAAACGGAGCTTCTGACTGTAAAATAGTCAATGAAATATCGTCTTCAATTTGAAAAACCTATCCAATGATATGCCACTCAATAGGGTGCGTAACAATTTTTTTCCTCTCTACCGCTTTTTTGTATTTTACGGCCACCATTTTTAATTTATAAAAAAAACCTAACCTATAATCATCGGAGGGTTAAGACGAATCGATAGAGACCTCATTCATTAAAATCCAACCAGCCGTTGGGATGTTTCGAAGGTATAAAGAAATCCACATACCCAGATACGTGTGAAACACATAAATCTTCTTGGCAGTCGGATAAAAAGAAACTTCTCCAAAATATAATGAACATATTTTATTGTATTTAGGAATTGTATTACATATATTTAACATCTGAAAAAAAATGCGTTTGCAATATAAGAATTTGGAATAAATCAATAAGTTGTTAACTTACAATTTATTGTTCTTCGAGCTGCCCCGTTTGAGTCTTTGAGGATGTAAAAAAATTTTCAATGAAATTTGAACCGACAATTTTTTCTTATTTATTTATTATTATTATTATTATTATTATTATTTTTTTTTTTTTTTTTTTTTTTTTTAGAAGCTCTTTCTAACAGCAGAGTGAGTTTTCTAAGCTTTTTCTAGCAACTATTCTTATTTGTTTGTCACTATCACGTGACTGTTGCGGGAAAGTTTCCCTTCATAGGACCAAAAGTTTTCAAAAAGGTTCAAAGGCTGACTTAATTAAGGAATTTTTTTTCCAGGGCAGACGACGTTAATGCGGGGTGACGTAAGTCCAGGGGACATAAGGCGGGGTACTACTGTACAATATTTGCATCTTCTGTAAGGTAGAAGTCACGCTCTTAGTCAGTGATTTTTTTTAACCCTCTTAATTCCCAGGGAAGAATACGTTCAAGAAATTCCATAAGGCAGAAAATCTGAATTCATAACAGGAAATTTCGTTAATAAATTTCTCTGTATTTAAATACATTATTCTGTTATTAAACGAAGCAAATATTGTTTTTTTTAATTTCTGGTGTGAATGTGGAATATCCGAATTAAAAAATCCACTAAATTCAAAACACTAGCATATATGCTACCATGACTTTAGACGGTTAAGGTACCTGCCAACCTTAAGGAGTCTCAGGACCCTTAACCCTCTCGCTGCGCAGCCCGAGCTATGCTCGGGCATGCATTTTCCCGTCAAATTAATACTATTTGGTTGTCCCCACTGGTTATTTTCTAGCGAAAACTTTGCCTGATTTAATCAGGACATTTTCCCCGATTACGATAGTCAAAAATTTCAGCTTTAAAGAACCAGTGATAAAAGTTAAAAATTCTGTAAAAGACGCTCATCGCGAAGAATTACTTACCCAGCGAGAGGGTTAAAGCTTCAAACTTTTCGAAATTAAAATTTTTTCAGATGTTAAACTCCTATCTTTTCTGAATATTTTGATATAATTATTTCATTGAAATTCCCATTAGAACAGAAGTTATGGCTTTTAGGAATATACCTGCTCAATGGCTGAAGGCCCGTTTCCAAAACTTTGAAGTGACTTTTCTCCAAATGACAATTTGTGTCATAACGCGCACGATATCTAAAAAACTTCAGAATATTTTTTCATGAAATTTTCAAAACATATATTTTATGTTAGTTTTTATAAACTGAACCTAAAATTTACTTTTATTGTTTAAAAAAATGTTTTTTGAAGTGCAGTGTTGAAATTTTCAAAATTTTGCGTTAGATAAACATAACTTTGTATTAAAAATATAAAAATGCTTTAAATACAAATTTATTTAGGTTCAGAGTAATTATTACAATCTGAAGTGTAAGTAGCCACCAAAATTTCATTCTAGTTTCAAAATTTATTTTATAATCCTGCGCGTAAGCTGCTATACCAATTTTCTGCTCGCCAAATGTCTGACAGTTTGTAGCCCCGTATAAATGCTAATTCTGTACCTTGCGATTTTTTAAATACATAAAATGAAAGAATCTACTTACATCTTTCACCCCAATAAAAATTGTGTTTTAAATTCATATACATTTTAAGATATTAAATGTTGAAAATGGTCTATTTTTTCCCGTTTTTTTCCAATTTTAAGACTCCTGGGACCCCTTAAAATGTCCATTTTCCTGAAAATTTTAGAAATTATTTTTATTGTTTTATTTGAAGAAGTGATCTTTTACGATTCCTAGTCTGTTTCAATTTTATTTCTGAAATTACTAGAAGAGGAGTTATGTCAAATTTAATAAACAGAGAGTAATGAGTTAAATACTGGAAGTGAGCAGGAAGGACAGGAAAAATTTTAAAAATGTTTCTAAGCATGATTTTCTTACGTTTTTTGCACAAACAAAACTAATAGACCTTAATTGGCACTTCTAAATTCAATTTATAATGAGATTTTCGGAAAATCAATTTTTCCATCTTTTCCATCCTCGATAAACTTCATTACATAAAATGTTTTAAACATATTTCAGTGAGAATTCCTCAGAATGGTTTCCATATTACTCACTAAGTCCTGAAGCAGAATCTAAGCTCTATGTGATAATGCAATTATTTTATAGGTACTCTAATATAAAACAATGGTAATTTTAAATTTTAAAATCTGTATTTTTTGGCATATTTTGAAATATTTAAGTTAATTTTGAAGATATTTTAAAACTCGTAGATCAGTGCATAGGTAAATGTCATTAGTAGTATGCAGTACAAAGGAAATCGAAATATATTTAGTTGAATTGAGTGTACGCCGTTTGGCGTAAGCATGAAATGTTGTTATAAAAACGGCAAACCCCTCAATTAAAAAAAAAAAAAAATGTTATAAGTATATTCCTAAGATTTTATGTTTTTCCCCCCATTCTGTAGTACAATTGAACTAAAAATATGTGTATTTATGCAATATTGTAATTTTTTTTAATCGCTCCGTACGTAGGCAGATAAACTTAATAAGAGTGGGTTTCCTGTTTTCGTTTCCTGTCTCAGCAATGCGGTAAAAAGAAATGTCACGCATTTGGGTCATATAATGTCCTGTATATTATTCTTTGTTGTGTTTGCTTTATTATCGTATTACATCGTTGTTTGTTCTGTATTATTTATGGTAAAAAAGTATTGTGTTTGTTTTTTTCAATAAATGACTGTACTAGATGTAAATCCCAAAACTCTCGAGTTTGATATTTAGTACTGTAAAAAATAATTTCCGTTAAAATACGGAATTTGTACTGGCAATCGGAACGCCAGTACTAGTTCCGTATTTTAACGGAAAAAAATTTCCGTAAATTCCAGAAATTTTTCTGTTTTTTCACAGTTTTCCGTTTTTTTCTTTTTTTTTTTTTAAACATATGTGATATGAAATAGTTGAAAACGATGTCACTCTGAAGCAATTGTTATGAAATGTTTCCCTTTTATAAATCAAAATGCAAGTTCGCTTTTAAGTCTGTTTACAAATCCTAACTACCTGTTTTCTAACACATTTTTCAATTTATTTTGTTCTCAAAAATTGTCAAGATCTTCAAGAATTGTTAATCCAGTTTCATTTTTCGGTAAAAGCAGAATATTTTTTAGAAAATACTGTGAAAGCTAGTGTTTTGAATCACATTTCAGTTGGCGACTGTGAGGGGAAGGAAAAAAATGGCGTCATGTGACAACAGTCACTTTTAACTCAAGATGTAATTCATCTATTCGAAAATTGAAAAAACTTCTCAGCCACCTTAAATAGCCATTTTTAAAGCTTTCTATCTAGTAAGTGACAGTGTGTGTGCGTTAGGGAGGATTGGGGGGAGGGAGGGGATTTCGTCTATGTAAAGCATTTTAACGTTGGTGTTACTTTCAGTTAATCGGGCGTAACAAATGCACCACTCTAGGCAAGTTTCTTACATATAATTACCGGATGTGACAGTGGAGAAAAGAAAAATTTTTTCACGACAATTCTGCTACATTTTTTATTTTGCAGTACAAATAAATTAAAGATTTCTCTAAATTCTCGGCGTCACAGCACATAGCTAATCTTAAAAATTGTGTAGGATGTTTTCATTTATGCACTCTAAAAAATTAATGTGCCAATTTAACATAAAACAGGTATATCGATGATACAAAAACAATTTGTCTATATGTGTAAAGTGGTGTGTAAATTGCCAAAATACAATTTTCCCCATAATGTTTAAATTTCAAAATAAGCATTTGAGTGTGTAGTTTGATGATAACACTAAAATTATCTGATCACTCTTAAAATACATACTTGACAGTGTAAATTACACAAGAAAACACATACGTCTGAGTAATATTCTTACACATATATATCTGCGTAATATTCTGCTCTTTTGTGTAGTACGCAAAATACGCAGATTTTTGTGTAATATTCTGCTCTTGCACATATTTCTGCTTTAATATGCAAAACATACATTTTATTGTAATATTTATAAAAGGCAAATTTTTGTGTACATAATTTTATCTTTAAACTTTGTTATGTGTAAATTGTGAAAAAAATGTTTTTTTGATCGCAAAAAAAAGTGTATGAAGAATACACTCATCATATGTAGGATCAGTTTGTTCTTTCTGGTAAGTTTTAAGACAAGAAAATAGTGTATTCAGAATGCATTTAGTCAATTTACATACCACATGTACACAAATCGTTTTCTTATCATCGACGTACCTTTTTTTTTTTTTTTTTTTTTTTTTTTTCGCATACAACAGGATAGACTTAAAGATAAAACATTTTTTATTTAATTAATTCAGAAAAAAATTCTGAAATCTCCTATCTAAGATTCGCCGCAGCGACACTATTTGGCGCCTGCTGCGAAAACTCTTGTTAATTTTTTTTGTAGATGATTGCGTATTAGTAATGTTTTGATTAATAAAATTATAATTATCATAATTACAGAAATAATAAAAACCTCACATAAGTAATTTCACCAGTTAACACAAATAACAAATCAAACAAATATCATGGCAAGAATTTTTGCATTTCAACTTATAAAAATTACTGTTAATACCATAAATCAAAACTTACACGCATGTATGTGCTTGCTAATCAAAAAAAAATTATGAAAATGGGTTAAAACCACGGTATCTAGAATGCTATAATCTAGATACCGTGGTTAAAACCATTTATTTATGCACACAAAGTAAATATGAGAATGATCAGTTTTATATATGAAGTTACATTCGAAATCCACAAAATAGCAGCACTAGATTTAAATATCATTTTTAAATTGAATGCCTTTTATGCCAGATAAGAATTTGCTTTTAACAAACTTGTTGTATTTATTTTTTTATAAACATAATCCTTTAAACTAAAACATCTATTTAAAGCATTTTTCGGTTATTCATTAAGGCAAAATACCTATAGAAACTTTAGATATTAGGCTCACTTTAGATTTCAGTGCTTTTTTACACCGTTCTAAAAAATTTATTTTTTTTTTTTAAATCGCTGATAAATTAAAAAAGCAGGCTTAAATCACGATTTAATCACTAATTTTAATTATCTGATTAAAATCGTTGACATCCTTATTAAAAGTTTTAATATATATATATATATATTTACAAATTAAGATCAAGTTTAGGAGTTTATTTTTATTTTTATAGTACCGGCTACTTTTCTCGTATGAAAAAATACTTTTTTTTTTTTAATTTGAGGGTTTTTGAGATATAAAAAAATTAAGAAAATGTTCAATCTATTATGAAAGTATTATAAATATGTAAGTATTTTATAAATTTAACAATTATTATATTTAATAATATTTGAATATGATCTTATATATATTTTATTATTCATAATATTTTGTCCTTGAATGTTAAACTCTAAGTTAAATACAAAAAAGTAACTTTCAACTACTTTATATAATAAATGCTTTTATCATTCAAAGTATCCCAAATTTTTTTTTTATTATTTACATGAATTTGTTTAATTTGTGTATATATAGTCGTTTTCCACCACAAATTTAATAGGTAATCTTTATAATATCTTTATTGCCTCTCTTTATCTCTATTCTCTGATCTCTTTAAATATTTAAATTTTCAGTTTGGTTGGAGGATTTACGAGGTCTCAAGACTCTTAAAGCTTCAAAATTTTCGAAATTTTACTTTTTTTAGAAGTTAAACTCCTATCTTTTCTGAACATTTTGATATAATTGTTTTCTTGAAATTCCCATTAGAACAGAAGTTATGGCTTTTAAAATTATACCTGCTCAATAGATGTAGCGGTGTTTCCGAAACTTTAAAGTCATTTTTCTCTAAAGGACGTTTTTGGACATAACCCGCAGGATATCTCAAAAACTTCTGAATATTTTTTCTTTAAAATTTCAAAACATATGTTTCATGTTGGTCTGTATAAACTGAACCTAAAATTTCCTTTTTATTGTGCAAAAAAAAAAAAAAATAATAATTTTTAGGTGATTATACTAATGAAATTTTCACAATTTTGTATTAGCTAAATACAGCTTTCTATTAAAAATATAAAAAATGCTTTAAATTCAGATTTATTTAGGTTCAGGGTAATTATTATAATCTGAAGTATAAGCAGGCACAATTTTTTTTTTATTCTAGTTGCAATATTTATTTTGTAATCCCGCGCGTAAGCTATTATACCAATTTTCTGCGCATCAAATCTCTGACAGTTTGGAGTCCCTTATAAATGCTAATTCTGCATCTTGTAATTTTTTTAATACATGAAATAAAAGAATATATTTATATCTTTCATCCCAATAATAATTGTCTTTTAAAATGATATACATTTTAAAATATTAAATGTTGAAAATGGTCTCTTTGTTTTAATTTTTTCCAACTTTAAAAATCCTGAGACCCCTTAATGAAATATAATGAAAATTTAAATGTGCAGAAAAGAAAACTCATTAAATTAGTAAAGTTTTCGTCTCAAAATGTCCATAGCTGATAAAACTTTAGCACCTTAAGATTCAAGAAACCATATTGTTTAAAGAAGTATTGTACTGATTGATGAATTTGGACACTAAATTTTGACATAATTAATGAAAATTTACATCAACAAATTTTTCAGAAGGATACGTTTTTACAAAATGGAACATATAAGTTAAAGTTTTTGTTAAAAATTATTTTAATTCTTTTGCCTTTTAAAGTTTTGTATGAACGGTTTGCACAAAATAAAATCTAAAACTAAGTATATGGATTAAAATTAACAGATTATAACAATATATATTACATATATATAATTTCCTATGAAAATTCAATAGACTATCTGAAAAAAGAGTTATATATTGTAGAGATTATATTATCTTAAAATGAGTAGTTATTCATATTTCAAAAAGTTTGATATATATGTATATGTAATTTAAATATTTCTGAGTATAAAAGAAAATTAAGACATTTTTTTTTGTTAACCACAAAATAGTTAAAATCTTATTATCTTGAAATTGTGAAAGACTTAGAGCTGTTTAATAACCAAACTATTGATTTTTCGAAAAAAATATATATGAAAGAACAATACAGTATTTTGTTGCATTTTAAAACATTTTGCATAGAAATATTTCTATTATTACGTGTAAGTTATGACTTAAAAAAAATTGTGTCCATCATTTTCTCTGCAAATATATTATATCTACAACTTAAGATTGGATCTAAATTTGTGCATATTTTAGTAAAATTTCTATTTAAAAAATATTTTTGAAAGTATTGCATACATAAAGATTATCTGTTTTTGTGCCCATAATTGCAAACAAACTTTAGTTCAGTTTTAATATAATTCTCCTCTATAATTGGTCCTATGCGACTCCTATATGATCCCTTACATTTTCCCGTCTTAATGGTTTTCGGGCTCAGGCCTTTCCTAACGGAAGTACTTGATTGACCATTTGATCGACGAGGATTCGTCGAATCCGGAATGTACGGCTCTATTCTGTCAGGAAACTCTCAAAGAAATAGATAATGAAATCGTCATTATTTGTTCCCGTCCAAAAAAAAAAAAACAAAAAAAACGTCAATGTATTTATTTTTTAAACTCTGCTGTAATGAACTTATGTAATTAACTTTTTTTTATACTTAAATTTTCATATTGTTTCCTAATGTGAAAAATAAATTTTAGTAACATTAATTATTACCTTTTTACAACAATTAAAATCTAGATTTAAACGGGATCTCTAGTAAGAGACCACCTCTCGGAGCGACCGATTTTTATTGGAGCAGAACGTGGTCACTTTAGGGAGGTTTTACTACATATAGCCGTGTCCCAAATGTACTGTGTCTTTTACTAATTCATTCATTTGTCATTAAATAAAAATAAACCCATTTTAAATGCACTACACCTTCATTACATCCTGCATATCGAGAGTCATAAAAAAAAAAACGATATATCGGAATGCGCGATATATAACGGAAGCACTGAAAAATTAAGAAAGCTAACACAGAAGAAAATTTTTTCATTTATCTTCAAAATATTACTTTATATGCATATTGCGATTTTTGTAATAAAATAACGATGTATAATTACGCTTATTCCAGGAATGAAACTGCTGGCCAATTGTAACATAATTGGTCGGCTAAGTGTGGGCCAATTTTAAGCAGATATTTTCAATAGTATTCATCGTGTTATTTAATGACAGCATATCTGTCAGTAAACAAGAATCATTATACTGTTAAAAAATCATGGTGGAAATTGGAGTGCTTGTGCGCAGCGGTTTCATCCCTGTTATTCTAATCAAATTACAAATAAATTTATTAAACAGAGAGGTTAAAGTAGAACTCATTACAGTACAGAACCATTTATCCGGAATGCTTGGTGTTAGATGTATTCCGGATAACTGGTTTTTCCGGTTAACTGGTTGTGCATTAAAGCAGCATCCAGTATCCATTCCATTTGATAAGTTTTGTGGAATATGTGTGGTTGTGACATTATTTCTGATTTTAAATTATTAGATTACTTGGATTAAAAATCAATGCAAGAAAGATCAAAAGTTAACCAGAGTTTAAAAGAAGGTAATTTATGGGAATCCCTTAGGAACAAAAATTCTCCTGTTTCCTCTGCATAAAAATTAAAACATATAAAATACAACTAAATATGTTCTCCTTTCAAATACTAGATGCTGTCATCAAATTATACAATTGTTTCAAGCAAAGCCTATGTCAAACTGGCAGTGTATGACACCTTTTTCTGCAAAGATTCTGAAATCAGTCTATCAGAAATATCATTCCGGATAACTGGTTTTCCGGTTAACTGGTTTCCGGATAAATGGTTCCATATTGTAATTATTTTTTGGGAGGTATGTACAAAGAAGTGATATATTTGAATGAGCGATGCAACGAGGCTTGACATAACGAAGTACATTGTGTCCACATGAATCCTCGCTGATTTCAAATGCTAATTGTACGGAAACATGAGTCCCAAGAGATTTGCGGTTTGCGGTATCATGGATAGCAATACAACAAGTTTATTTTCCTGCAAATATTTTTTTTCCCGAAACAGTTAGTTTTTGTTGTATGCATTATTGATGTGTTCTGACAACAAGTTTATTTTGCTGCAAACGTTTATTTGTCTAAAAAAGTTTCATTTTTGTCTATGTATATGCATTTCGATATTGCCTCCGTTCGTAGCTCTCAGAATGGTATCAATATTCAATCTCAATACACGTGTTGCGTAGCATGTTTTTGTTATTAATGTGTTTTGTTTTTGCATGCTTGTTGCACGTAATTTATTTATTTATTTATTTTTACAGCAAAATAAACGTGTTGTGTTGTTATTCATGATACGACAAACCGCAAATCTCTAGGACTCATAGCTTCCGTACAATTAACATTTGTAATCAGGGCGGTTTCGTGTGGACACCCTATATATTCTTAAATGCAAAAAGAATATGTGTCTTGAATAGTACTTAATGGCTGAAAGCAATAAATGCTGTTTAACCGAATCTCAATTGTGAATCCGAATTTGTGCTAATAAAACAATCGATTTTAACAAGCGGCAAAAATAGTATTGTCACATTATTTAGTTATCGGAAAACTATTATTAAGAAATAATGTTGTTCAGAAACCGAACGCACTTATGTAGTAGGGAAGAAGAGGGCACATTGGGACAAAGCCCTTATCTCACAATATTCATGTGGAAAAAAATCTCAAAAAATTGTCAGAACATGGCGCCGTTATTGCCTATTGCCACATATGCTTCCAAGTCTCAAATTAAAAAAAACTAGTAGCACTCCAGGAAAGCAACTCAATTTTTTATGCTCAAAAGTAACTTTTTAGAATCATTTTATGATGATATTATTCAAAATTGTTGAAAGTTTTTGTAAGGAACTTTTAAGAATATGAATATACATTAAATAAATCTATTTTTATAATTCCGAAATATATCATACCGAGTTCCAGTATTAGGTCTAACATGTTTTTTTAAAAATTGGCCCTTAAGTGCACATTGGGATAAGGGGAACAGGGTACATTGGGACAGTCTCAATGTGCCCCAGCATCTATTGACATATGAGACACCGAAACTTTTTAACTTTTTTTTGTCGTTTATCATAAGTAACTAGTGTCAAATAATGAGCTTGGTTAGGTTTAAGAATTTGTGCTGACTCTGAAAATTGAAATTTTTAATTGGAAAAAACTTGACATTTTATGGCAGTCTAATCTTCACACTGAAATGGAAAAAATACATTTATTAACATTTCCTCCTCATACTTTCCATCGGCTGTAGCTTCTTGATGTAGGAGTCTTTGGCTCATTCAAATTACTCATCAAAAGATCTTTCGGTAACTGGATGGTTTCAAATTCTGGAAAAAGTATTTCTGTATATGAAATTCCAGATCTTGTAAGACTTCCATATAATCCATCATTTAATATTCGTAACATTACAAATGGATTTAAAGCTACAGGAATTTGGTCATTTAATTAAAGCATTTTCAGTGCAGATGATTTTGTATCTTCTCACGTTACAGAAACATCAAGATCTGATTTTGAAAATTATCAAGATACTGGTATTCTTTTGTCCTCCTCCAAACCATCTAGCTCTTCTCAAACTCTCATTAGCAATAGTTTTGTTACTGCATCAAAACATAAGAGAAATGTTTATTCTCCTTTCACTCCAGAAGTCGTGAGACCTTCTGTAGAAATGCAAAATAAATTGGTAGAAAACTCGGAAAGTTTGATATTGTAACTTCTACCACAGAGTAAAACAGAATAGAAGGAAAAGTTAAGGCTATTCTCAAATCAAAAAGGGCAACTTCCTGACATAAGTTTTTATTTATTTTTGTTCGAAAATGCATTAAACTAGCTGGTGTTGTTGTTGTTCAGAAACTATGTCATCGAGCTGTTTTTTCCAGTTTTTTGCAAACGCAATAGATATTTCATAAAATAGCATCAAAGTGGACGTTTTGAACCGAATTCCCGTGCGAAAGTAGAAAAATCACTCAAGAGCGGGCGAAAATCGGGTTTGTCACATGATCGAAAACGCTTATAACTCAATGGGTAATTGATGGATCAAAAAATGGAAAAAACAGTTCGACTCCAAATCGCTTCCATGGCCAGGCTTTCCAGTTTTTTATCTTTCCGTTAAAAAATGAATTTGTAAATATGTCAGAACGTTTTACGCTTGTTGAGCATAGCAGTTGAGAACAGCCTTAATGAAGAACAATAGTAAAAAAGAAAATTAACTAAAGGTAAATCATCAGCTAACAGAGTTAAAATATCTAAAGGGTTGCCATAGATTAACTGGTTAGCAAGTCAAGGATACCGTAAAAACTGTTTAAAGATCATGTTATAGTATAAATGGCGCTACGCGCCATATACACTACAAAAGTATCTCATAAAAAAAATTTATGAGAAAAAGAAGAAGAAGAAGAAAATATCTAAAGTAAACATTCCACTTCTCAATGATTCTGAATCTATTTTTTTTTTTTTTTTAAGACAGCAACTTTGATCCTGAACTTGACAGTGAACTAATTTTTTATAAAAAGTTAAAATGGTTTGAACCTGTCGCTGATGAATAGAGAAAAATGAATTTATTCTTGTCAAATTTGTGGTCGCTGCTTTTGTTAAGTTTCTATTATATTACGTGGGCCATGTATAGAATCAAATTAAACTCAAGAAATTATGTTTATTTCATAAAAAAGAATTCATGAAACTTTACTTACCCAAATAATGAAGGCAGGAATCAGGAATGCTGTCAATAAAGATGTTTCAAATCTTCCTCCGCCCATAATTGCATTTGGAACATCATCAAGGTCATTAAAAACCATGAAATTCTGAGTTAATTCAAATAATTTTGATGTTTGATACTTACAAAAGCTGCTGTAACTTATTATTATAATTACTGAAAATTACTGTGCATATATAGGCATTAATTTCTTTCTAAGAGTTAAAAACAATTTGGTGTCCCAATCTGCCCCCATGCCAATTTAACATTGTCCCACTGTACCCCGTATATGGGCACAGTGGGACAATATTTTTCATTGTACTCTTTAAATAAATAAAAATTAAATATTTAACTTTTCAGTTTGGTTGGAGGCTTTAAGAGGTCTCAAGACTCTTGAAGCTTCAAAAATTTTTAAATTTTAATTTTTTTTAACGTTAAACTCCTATTTTTTCGGAACATTTTGATACAATTTTTTCCTTGAAATTCAAATTAAAAATAGAAGTTATGGTTTTTAGAATTATAGCTGCTCAATAGCTGAAGCGGCGTGTCTGAAAGTTTGAAGTCATTTTTCTCCAAATAGTCCAGTCAAATTAGGTTAAAAAAGGGCTTAAAGTGAAAAATTCTGGTGTAATTGTTTTTTGTGTCTTACTTTATGTTTTAGAGGGTGCTGAACACGAATCTGAAGTTGTCCAACAAAATTTCTCTTGGCAAATATGAAAAATCATGAAAAAATCACTAAAAATCGCAGATTTTTTTGGTTTTTGTCTTCTAACTTGCAAAATAAGCTTTTTACGCAAAAGGTGACCTGTATTAAAATACAGACGAGAAAATTACCTACAATTCATGTTCTTATCATTTGTATTGTATGACATATGGCTTCCGTACAGGCATTGAAAAATCGGCGAAAACCAGTAATTTTGGAAAATCGCAAAAAAGGATATTCTAACCCTTTCCGTTCATAACACTAAAAGTAAGCATTTAACTGTAAATATTTGCTGACGTACACACTTATTATTAGGTTACATATTATGATGGTGTAGGTGCGCAGTGTGACCTCGAAAATCCGGCATTCAGAGATCCGGCAACTAAGTTCTCACCGAAAAAATGCATAAATTTGACCGGGAAATTAACGTCATCTTTAAAGAAACAAGATTGTATTTTCGAAATCGATATTCGTCACTTGTATAAAATCCAAGAAAGAAGATAGTTACTGACATTGATGCTTGAGAAATTACATGAGAAGAAATGCCTGCACTACTTATCATATTTTTTTAAACATATAAAATATCACTAAAGTAAGTTTTTTAAATATTCAATTTTCTCTTTTTCTCACGTCAATATCATTTGGGTATGTATTAAATTACGAATAAATGCCACTACCAAGAAAATCGTAAGTACATACTTTTGATATTTTTTTTCAGAAATCTATAATTTTTTAAAATCAATTACAAATTTGCAGTAGCTGACATTCACACAAAACATCCACGAGAGGATGCGGATACACTTATTGTTACTGCAGCAAGGGACCTTGCACTACATCATAACTCTGTAGTTATTGTGGGTGAAGACATTTGCTAGTTATTAGTTATCATCGATTTGTCGCTGTAGGGGTGTACATTCAAATGTATTCTTTATAAAGCCAGGCAAAGGGAGAGTTTCACCACTAATTTTTTCTTTTGACTGCAAACTTGATCAATCGATTGCTAACAACGTATTATTTTTGCATGCCATGGGAGGCTGTGATACTAGTTCAGCCTTGTTCAAAGTAGGAAAGATGAGATTTCTTCAGACTCTCAAGAAAAACCTTGCATTAACTAATACCATTGAGGTTTTTAAAGGCCCTATGGCAGATGCTGATGCAGTTACTGATGCTGGCAATCGTTTTTTGGTCTCATTGTATAAATTTGCTGACAAGGAAGTCACGTCATTAAACAAATTGGGGTATATTTGTTACCTTGGTTCTGCATACAAGATATCATCCATTTGGCGTACTTACCTCCTACTAAGTCTGCAGCTCAGCAAGATTCCTTTAGAATACATTTTCAAGTTTAACAACGGCTTGGGAATGAAAAATTTCCTGAACAATGGGGTTGAAAGAAAAGGAAAGATGGTCTGGAGCCAGTAACTACGCTACAGCCATCAGCACCTCAAGCCGTTTTGAAACTTATTTCTTGCAAATTCAAGAAGACTTACCAGAAAAACTTTGGATGCAAAGAAGCAGGCCTCAAGTGCTCCAATATATGTGTGAAATGCGTAAGCAGTTGTAATAACATGCCTCTTACTGAAATCGAGGAAGTTGAGGACGATCCGGAATTCACTGAAGTACTACTTGAAGGTAAATATGCATAAGCAATTCTATTTCACCTTTGCTTTTTCACTAACTTTTTTATTTTTGTGATCAAAATATTTATCTTAATACAGTGGTATAACTACTTAATTCTCAAATAATTAGAAATAAATCATAAATTGTTTTTTAAACGGTGGTTCGTAATATAATAGGCTAATATGTTTCCTAAATTGAGGTCTAAAAGTAACCTATTCATGACTTGAGTTGTAAAAGAGGAGTAACAAAAGAAAGATGTAAAAATCATGTTATGATAAAATGTTGCATGAATCATTATTTACTTAATTACAATTAGTTCCACCGTTTTTTTAAATACTATGTGCACCAGAGCTGCTCAGGTACCTAAGCTTCGACCCTTGGATGTTTACAGCCTTCGCCTACGGTTAGGCCAGCAATCTATTCCTCGGGACGAAAACGGCTCTTTCGCGGCTAGGTGCTTAAATAAATATATTTAATTAATTTTTCTTTTTCAATGTAGAAGAGTTGGAAGGCATGCCTGCAATCATGCAATCTTTGGCCAAGAGGGTACGGTTTGACTAATGAGTGTTATTTCAAGTCAATAATCATTTAATAATAAGTGTTGTATATAAAAAAAAAACTTACCTACCTACTTTATTATACTGTATAACATTAAACACTCACCAATCATTAATTACTTTTTAACTTTTTGTTGTATCTATAAAACCTAACGTTAACATTTCACATATCTGTGCAGACATCTAATGATGCATTTTGTATATTTTCAATAAAGAGGCAGCTGACTACTCTGTTCATTCATCATTGTTTTTCTCAAAACTATTCAAGGTCCAAAAAAAATTATTTGCACATAAATTGTAGAGAATTGTGTCAATTTCGGAAATACAGTCTTGTTTCTTTGAAGATGACGTTAATATTTCGGTCAAATGTATACATTTTTTCGGTGAGACCTCGTCCTCGGTCTCTGAGCTGCTACCGGTGTTGTCGAGGGCTCTATTTGGCACAGCGTCAGCGATATTGCTGTCAGCTAAGACATCGTTTTTCTTTATCTCGGTTTATAATTCGAAAATAATTGCCATTTTTACTTTTCCCGTAAGTTGGAAGGGGGAAAAAAAAGGGAGGAGGAAGATGACTTTGATGCCGGATTTTTAAGTTGCCGGATCTCTGAATGCCGGATTTTTGAGGTCACACTGCGCACCTACATCATCATAATATGTAACCTAATAATAAGTGTGTACGTCAGCAAATATTTACAGTGAAATGCTTACTTTTAGTGTTATGAACGGAAAGGGTAAGAATATCTTTTTTTGCGATATTCCAAAATTACTGATTTTCGCCGATTTTTCAGTGCCTCTACAGAAGCCATATGTCATACAATACAAATGATAAGAACATGAACTGTAGGTAATTTTCTCGTCTGTATTTTAATATAGGGTCAGCTTTTGCGTAAAAAGCTTTACTTTGCAAGTTATAAGCCAAAAACCAAAAAAATCTGCGATTTTTAGTGGTTTTTTCACGATTTTTCATATTTGCCAAGAGAAATTTTGTTGGACAACTTCAGATTCGTGTTCAGCACCACCGAAAACATAAAGTAAGACACTAAAAACAATTACACCAGAATTTTCCACTTCAAACTCTAATTTGACTGGACTAAAATGATGTTTTAGGGCATAACGCGCACGATATCTCAAAAACGTCTGAATATTTTTCCATGAAATTTTCAAAACGCATGTTTCACTTTAGTCTGTAATAAACTGAATCTAAAATTTCCTTTTTATTGTTCAAAAAAATGTTTTTTAGGTGATTCTACTGTTGAAATTTTCAAAATTTTGCATTAGCTAAATACAACTTAATATTAAAATTATATAAATGCTATAAATACAAATTTATTTAGGTTCAAAGTAATCATTACAATCTGAAGTATAAGTAGGCACCAAAATTTTTCTTTTAGTTGCAAAAATTATTTTGTAATCCTGCGCGTAAGCTGTTATGCCAATTTTCTGCTCGTCAATGTCTGAATCATGAATTTTTATAAATACGTGAAATGAAATAACATACTTATATCTTTTATCCCAATATAAATTGTGTTTTAAAAATCATATACATTTTAAGATATTAAATGTTGAAAATGGTCTTATTTTTATTTTCGTTTTTTCTTTCAATTTTAAGAGTCCTGAGACCTCTTAAAGATTACCAAGACTATAGAACTACAAAACTGGGATATTAGTTATTTGAACTAAATCATATGAACTTAAATATATGAGAGAAAATAAAAAGTGTCCCAATGTGTTCCCTTCTCCCCAAGATATACATTACGCTTGTTCTGAAAGGGTTAACTACTGATTCATGTAATATAAACGACAGCTAGTGCATTTCAAATAGATGTAGCGAATTTATTAGTTGGATCACAATACGAACGTTTTTCAGAAGAGAATTAATTTCATAAGTTGAAGCAACATTGTAAATTCTCGATATATGATTGAAATTCGTGACTCAAGAACTCCTTACTTTTATTTTCATAAAGCATTTAGTGTTTGCGTTTATATCCTCTTATATATTTGCGTTCAGATCACAGATTCTCCTGTAAATTTAATTGAAATTTTGGAAATGGAGTTGGCATTATCCAGTTAACACTCTCATGCATGAATTATTTTGCAACTGTCAAAAAAATTTTTCACTGGCAAATTAGCTTGAAATAGATGAGAATAACAACAAGAAACTTGATTTTTATTATTTTTTTAATTCTTAAGGAAGTTATATGAGCAGCCTCATATGAGGCTTGTATGCAGTAATGTTACATTTGTGGGAAAAAATCAATTTTGGTGAAAATGTTCGAAACATTTTGGACATAAATGTACTTGACAGTGGCCACAAATATATCTAGTTCTACACGAACAGCTTTCATTTTTGCACTGCAGAGCAAATTTACCATAAGATTTTTTTGGATTGTCATATCTTAGTTCTTTTGCAACTAAAACACAATTTTCTTTTCTTTGCTGGACAAGAGAAATCCGGAGAACCGTTAGCGGATGGTCGATCCTTTTTCTTCAATTTGAGTGATGAGGTTCCTGCATATATTAGGCTTGATGCTATGCTACTTTTGAACTCTAATAATTCATTAGCAGCTCTGCCGTCTTTTCGCCAAAGAATCCAGGCATTTACAACAGCAGCATTCAAAAGATGAAAAAAAAATACGCCTATACCAACGTTTATTTCTTTGAGAATTACGATAAAGTGCAACAAGTGAATCCATTAAGTCCACATCTCCCATATGCTGGTTATAAATTTGCACTGAGTGTGGTATATCTATTTCTACCATGGACTTAGTTGCATGACAAAAACGTTTTGCTTTATCTGTTGCTTGAACTCCAGCAAAAGATGACACCACATGCACGATAGCTTTATCAACCCTTCGAGTCACTGTTTTGTTGTCCTCAGAAGTAGTTGCAGAAACTGATCCCCTTCCATCTTTTATGTGAGATTTAGTCTTTCAGCTTTTTTTCGGCGCTCTTCATTCTGTTATCTCGAATAGTTCCAACAAAATAAATTTTTCGTTTTTTTAATTCCTCAGTTAGGAGAATTGAAGTAAATAAATTGTCACAATATATTTTATGATTTTTCAAAGCTATATCATGGCACAAACGCAAAACTACATCACCAGCTGCACCATATTTTTTTGATGGTGGCATTCTTCCACCATTTGCTCCCTGAAATATTTCAAAACAATAAACGTAGCCAGAAACTCCAGCACGAACCCATATTTTAAAACCCCATGGCTTTGGTTGTGATTTTATATATTGCTTAAGGGAAGACCTACTTTTGAAATGCACCATCATCTCATCAATTGATTGTGATTCTTCTGGCTTTGTAGCTTCATGAAATGAAGGCTATCTAATGCTTATGAAGGATATCTAAAAACAGTCTTTATCTTATCAAACGATTTGTATTATCTGCAGGAATTTTCAAGTTGTCCTGGAAATGAAGGTAACGTTTTATTAATTCAAACCTATTTATAGACATAGAATCAGCTATAATGCTTAGTAGTAAGCCACCACTTGTAGACCAATATTGACGAAGTCTGGCATAACGTATGTAGGTCATTACAAAATTCATTCCCAAAAAATTTTTCAATTCCGGAACAGTAATATTTAAATTTTCCTTGCCCTGTTGCGTAGCATAAAGGTTGCTTTGATAACATATGTCTTCTAAGTAACATTCTGGGAAAAGCCTATAAAAATAATCTAAAAGAGTATCTCCAGAAAATTCAGATTCTTTTTGAGGTTGAAAAATTAGGGGTTCTTTAGAGAAATCATTGTCTTTGTTAGCGAGCCAACGTTTTTCTCTGATCATACTGGTTTTTATAGCCGGTGTCTTAGAGGTAAGATGAATGTTATTATCAATATCATTCTTACTAATGGTTTCTTTGTTATGTGAATGTGTAATGCCGCTTGACGTAGAAGGCCCAATATTGCTTTCCTCGTCATCACTCACTGCTTCAGTATCGTGTTTATTATTTTCAGCTGGTATGTAATCCGGATCGAAATAGTCATTATCATCTTCATCAAACATATCATCTTCGGAATCTGAAGAAAGAGCCATAAGTTCTTCTATTTCTTTTTGAGATAAATATCTCTTTCTGGATCTGCCACATTTGTTGTCCATTATAAAGCCTATAAAAGGCAAAAAATAATTTTAAATAATATAATGGCATTAAAAAAAAGTTAGTATGATCTATTATATCGGTCAGTCAATTCATACAAATAAAAAAATATGAAGTCCATTCTCATAATCCTATTGATATTTAATTTTTAATTCGTACAAACCATGAAAATTACTTTTAATTAATATTTTATTGCTCTCATACATTTACTTTCCAATAAATTCATATATATATATATTTCTAATATCGCACATATATATATATATATATATGCAAATTGTCGGATAACTTATAACTTACACAAACACACACATATATATATAATTAGAATTATAAAATTAATTAGAATTGCCTTTTTATAGTTTTAAAATTTTGGAAACTTACATGATATAATAAACAGCCTCAAATGAGGTTTGCATGCAGCGAAAGCTCTAATTGCTATAACTGCATGGAATCCACATTTGAGGTTTCAGACTAAAACACCTTTAATTCCTCAAAAAAAAAATTAAATATTATTTTTTTTTCTTTTTGTAATCAAAATGATGTAAGAAACATAAAATATATTTTCACTTACTTGTTAAACTTCTTTGGGTGTGGGAAGCGCTTTCTAAATACGTTGTTTTAGCATGCTTGACTTTTGACAACAATTGGATGCTAAAACCTATACAAACAAAATGAAAGGCATGTGCTGATATCTATTGATTCTTTTCAAAAGCTAATTTTGATCTCATATGAGACTACTATGCAATTCAAAATCCAAATAATTATGAATAATGATTTTTTTTTTCATTTTTTTATCTGACAACCTCATATGAGGTTTTAATGCATAAGAGGGTTAAAATATATATATATATATGTGTGTGTGTGTGTGTGTGTGTGTGTGTGTGTGTGTGTGTGTGTGTGTGAAAAAAAAAAGTAAAATAAATTTTCAAAATTAACGAAAGGCAGAAAAATTTATGAAATGTTATTAGACTTGTTTGAAAGTATTAAATTTTCTATTTTAAATTCCTATTGTAGATTATTCCTTGTACTTAGATAGCGCATTTTTACATTGCCGTACAACTGCATCGTGTAATATTTATATTACATTTAGCTATTTAAAAGGAAAGGGGGGAAACATTTATTAGGATTAATTATTTTACTGTATTATGCTAAATTAAAATACACATTATATGAATGAAAAAATGTAGTTTAACAGAATGTCTTTCGCTAACCAATATGTCTATTCAATAAAACAGGTGATTCTAATAAAGTTAAAAAAACTATATTATAAAGTCCACCTCTCTTACTTTTCTGTTTTATTTTTTTTTCAAAAGTTTTTTTTTTTTTTTCAAAAGTTTAATTCATATAAAAGACTGATTCGATTAAGTGACAGTTACTACTTTTTAATGATATAACAAATGAATTAAATGATTCATGAAATGGATGCCTATCAGGGTAAAATCAATTCTATGTCACACACATATATTTAACATCCCATCGATATGTGAAATTAATTATATCCTGATAGATGAATTCTATCCTGATAAACAAATTCTATCCCGTTAGACTATAATTCTATTCTGACACTGTTTATCTCAAGATACCGCTGAAACTCATGGCTTGAAAATTCCATGCACTTTTTTCCATAAAGCACTTGAAGTTCATGTTCTGTTATACACTCGCGTACGTATCTCAGATTCTCATGTAAATTCAATTCTGTCTCAGAAATCGAGTTGTTGCTATATGACTTTCAACCAGGGATGTAGTGGAGGGTATACGGGGGTATACGCCGTATACCTTCTTTATTTTTTTAAGGAACACCGTATACCCTCTGTTTCTCAAGTAAGCTATAGTATATACAGTCTAGGGTATACGCTCTGCCTTGAGCGTATACCCTCTGCTTAGAGCGTATACCCTCTGTTTTTTTTTTTTGTTTTTTTTTTTTTTTTTTTTTTTTTTTTTACCACTACACCACTGCTTTCAACATAGTTGTTGTTATCCCATTTTATAATAACAAAATTAAGATAGTCATATCTTTCCACTGCTGAATATTTTTAGAAAGAAAAAAAAAAGTGAATATAGATAAATTAGTAAGATGCCCCAGTCATCAATCACGTCCAGTACGTTCATTGCATCACGATGGCCGTGTATATTATCTTTCAAAAACGCACAGCAAATTAATGCAGCAATCGACATTACGAATGTCTTTGAGTAGAGAATTACTAATTCATAAGTCGAATTACGACGTTCAGAAGAGAATTAATTTCTAAGTACAACTGCACATCTCGATACACCGCTGAGATTCATGACTCAAAAATGCAATAACTACTCATTAATTTTTATAAAGCTCTGTTCCTATTGTTGCTGTTTCAATGTTCACATTTATTTTTGCTATTACATCTGCGTACACTGTACTTTTGACTATATCGAAAGCTATATAACATCGACTCGGTTTCCGAGATGGAATTAAATTTATAGGAGAGTCTATGATAAATTTTATTCAATCTCGGAAACCGAGACTCCCGTATCTTAGTCGATACAACTGATAATATTATATGGCTTTCGACATAGTCAGAAGCAATCCCAGTTTATAACCACAAGATCAAAATAGTCATATACAGTGAAACCTCCCTGTGCGACCACCTCTCTGAACGACCATTTTTCATGGAACGAAATTAATTTCCATAGGCTCAATACTATTTTTACCTCCATTCAGAGACCATCGCAGTTGAACTCCCTCCATGAACGACCCTTTTTTTTTTTTTTTAAGAAAATGGAAAAAATTCCGTTTTTCCCTGGTCGCTTGAAGAAGGTTTCATTAGAAAAATAATCCCGCAGAGCGCATTATTCATCAAACTTCTAAACTAAGTTTAGAATTTTTTTCATATTTTATTCCGGTAATTTTAAGTGTTTAAATCACTTTGTACCTTTTTAAACAATGAATTTAACTCTGATGACAAATTAAGAATAACGGTCAACAAACTCCCCTGCCCTATTTTATCAGGAAATTCTCAAAGAAACAGATAAGTTAATGAAATCGTTATTATTTGTTCCCGTCCAAAAAAAAAAAAAAAAAAAAAAAAAAAAAAAAATTGTATTTATTTACTGAACTTCCAAAGGACTTGGAAAAAAAGTTATAAAAGATGAAACTGTAAAATCAAAGCAAACATCAATGTATTCAATTTTTAAACCCTGCAGTAATTAACTTATGTAATTAACTTTTGTTTTGATACTTAAAGATTCATTTTTTTCCTAATATGAAAAATAAATTTTAGTAACATTAATTGTTACCTTTTTTCAACAATTAAAATCTAGTTTTAAACATAACCTCCATTAAGAGACCACCTCTCGGAGTGACCCATTTTTATTGGAGCGGAACATGGTCGCTTTAGGAAGGTTTTACTGTAGTTCCCTGCTGAATATTTTTACGAAATAAGTGCATATAGTTTCATTTGTAAGACGTCCCTGTGATCAGTCAAGCCCAGTAACCTCACTGCATTGTAATAGCCCTGGCTGCTACATTTAAAAAACACACAGCAAATTAATGTGGTAATCTAGAATACGAATGACTTTAAGAAAAGAATTAATTTCATAAGTCGAAGTACAAATGTACAGCTCGATACACCGCTGAGACTCACGGCTGATAAAATTCCATGCACTCATTTTCACAAAGCACTCAATGTTCATATTTATTTTTGTTATTGCACCCGCGTACACTGTACTTCTGACTGTGTGGAAAGTCATATAATACCGACTCAGTTCACGAGATTGAATTAAATTTATATGAGAATCAGTGATAAATTTAATTCAATCTCGGGAACCGAACCGAGTCGGTGTTATATGGCTTTCGACTTACTCAGACGCAATCCCATTTTATAACCACAAGATCAAGATAGTCATATAGTTCCAATGCTGAATATTTTTATGAAATAAATGAATGTAGGTTAATTTGTAAGACGCCCCGGTGATCACGCTAGCTCAGTAACCTCATTGCGTTATGGTAGCCCTGGCTACCACATTTAAAAAACGCACAGTAAATTAATGTGGCAATCGACAATACGAATAACTTTAAAAAGAGAATTAATTTCATAAGTCGAAGTACAAATGTACAGCTCGATACACCGCTGAGACTCATGGCTGAAGAATTCCATGCACTCGTTTTCATAAAGCACTCTGTGTTCATGTTTATGTTCTGTTATACACCCGCGTACAGATCACAGATTCTCCTGTAAATTCAATTGCAATTTCGGAAATCGAGTCAGGTGGGTCTGGTATGCGCCCCTCCCGATATATCCCTCATTCATAGTTGAAGCGTGGGAAGCTAACCAAAGGCCACCAAGGAGAGACAGAACGACGAATATACTGCCCGAGAAACGAACGAAAAGAACGAAACAAAAATCCAGGTAACAGGGGGGCAAACACTCTCAGGAATGTAAGATTCTCCAACAGGTAATGGGGGGAGGCGAAAAAACCAGTAATTATGGTGAGATACCGCTCCGTGGTTTAGGGTGGTTACTGTTCCCTCTTTTTTTTTACTTCTTGTTCTTCTTCAGCCGCTGACCCCGAGGGGTCGGACAAACGATTTGTCTGCACAAGGTGCATCTTCGCTTTCATTTTTTGCTCTTTTGTTTTGTTCTGGCGAGTTGTTTAGTTGGGAGGAATTTTTCGATGTATGGATTGTTTCCGCTGATGATGGATATCGATGAACTTTCGGTTAATGGTACGTTGTGTATTGATGTAATGTATCTCAGCGGTAAAATGAGATTTGCCGATATTTTACGGAATATTTTCAATTTGAGATTATCGGTAATAGATAGGGGCTCTCAGATAACGAGAGTTTATAAGACGGCTCAATATTAAGAGGAATCTTCAGTCACGCGAAGACACTCGCAAGCTAATGCTAAACCTATGGGGAGGTTTCTTTTTAAATTTCTTGTCTAAATTTTAAAATATTTAAACGGTATACATATATAAGTAATGTATTCATAGGATAGCTGCGGTCGATTTCTATTAAGGTCATTTTTTACTTTTTAAATTTTTAAGATTTTTTAAATAAAGGTACTTTCATTTTCAAAACTGATTCCGAAAGTGAAAGTACCTTTATATAAAAAGTCTACAACCAAAATCAAGAAAGTAAAAAGTGGGCTTATTTGAGATAAGTCTCAGTTATCCTATGCAAAAACAATCGCTTAAAAACATTCAAATTCAAACAAGAAATTCGAAAAGAAGAGTCCCATAAGTACTCCCGATCACTAAATCCCATATTAATCTGTGGAAAAACTTAAAAGCGCCATCACTCATTATTTAATATAATTATCGAAATACTGATTTCACAATCAAAATGTAGGCGTCAGATGCCGACGAGATGCTGTTTTAAAATTTTCCTGTTTCAATTTTAAGTATTTAAAAAATCCCTATAAACTTTGAAATTTTATCAACGAGACAATTTTTAAAAACGCACTTCGTTGGCCTCTGACTTCTATTTTCTTCTGGTGAAAACCATATTTCGAATTATATTAGATAATGAGCTAATTCTCGCTTTTTAGATTTCCAATAGGTTCATGGGATTTAGAAAACGGGAAACTTCAGTGAAGACCCTTAAGACTGTTCTTAACTGCTCTGCTCATCAAGCGCAAAACGTTTTCACACATTTACAAATTCATTTTTTAACTGAAAGATATAAAATTGGAAGGCCTGACTACGGAAGCGATTTGGAATCGCACTGTGCTTTCCATTTTTTGATCAATAAATTACCTGTTGAGTTAGAAGCTATTTTTATCATGTGAGATGATGAAGACGTTTTTCACCCTTCCTTGACTAGTTATTCTTCTTTCGCATGGAAATTCGGTTCATAACGGCCACTTTGTCACTATTTTCTGAAAAATCTATTGCGTTTGCAAAAAAAACGGAAAAAACAGTTCGATTACATAGCTTCTGAACAAACAACACCTGCTAGTTCCATGAATTTCCGAACAAAAATGAATTAAAACTTATGTCATAAAGTTGCCCTTTTGGATTTGAGAACAGCCTAAAATCAGTTAAGCCTATCGGATTAAATCTGACATTTTTTTCATGAAAGTAATTAGAGGATAGTTGGATTGACTTTATACTATACACATGAGATATCAGTTAGGTTGAGTTGTCTAAAGGGCTTTGCATAATAGCACCGTGATTAATAAGTAACCAACATGTGAAAGCACCATGTGACAAAATGCAAATCATATCGCCGTCATTATCATACCACCACGTGAAACATGACATGAATTGTCTCCAGGTCACTGTGACGTCGATATGTTCCATTTCGTGTCAAGTTGCAAATGACTACAACGTCCATCACAATCACCATGAAAGTAATTAGAGGATAGTTGGATTGACTTTATACTATACACATGAGATATCAGTTAGGTTGCGTTGTCTAAAGGACTTTGCATAATAGCACCGTGATTAATAAGTTACCAACATGTGAAAGCACCATGTGACAAAATGCAAATCATATCGCCGTCATTATCATACCACCACGTGAAACATAACATGAATCGTCTCCAGGTCACTGTGACGTCGATATGTCCCATTTCGTGTCAAGTTGCAAATGACTACAACGTCCATCACAATCACCATGAAAGTAATTAGAGGATAGTTGGATTGACTTTATACTATACACATGAGATATCAGTTAGGTTGCGTTGTCTAAAGGACTTTGCATAATAGCACCGTGATTAATAAGTAACCAACATGTGAAAGCACCATGTGACAAAATGCAAATCATATCGCCGTCATTATCATACCACCACGTGAAACATGACATGAATCGTCTCCAGGTCACTGTGACGTCGATATGTTCCATTTCGTGTCAAGTTGCAAATGACTACAACGTCCATCACAATCACAATGAATTCATTGTGGAATAACGGAGAGACAGACGATCCTTTGAGAGCCATAATGTCACGAATTAAAGAAGCCATCTTTTAGTCACCATTGTGATTGCGAACTGTGATATCATAATAACGTCTTGTCATCTCGTTGTGTTATTTGGTTTAGAGAGAATCCTCAGTGATGTTTACCTTCCACGAAAATACCCACAAAATTCAAAGGAATTTTTCCTAATAGCGTGAAATAAATTCTGGGGTGAATCTCACTTTCCAACAATTTTTTGCTGTTACTATAAAGCTATCAATATCGGTCGGAAACTTCGATTATCGAATGATTTGTCTATGATATCTTACTGGATAAGTATTACATATTCTCTTTAAAAAATTGTTCAGTTATAAGAAATTATATATTTAGGAAGTATATATTTCTGATCTGTATGAATCATTTCTGCTGGTGAAGGGCCTAGTTGAACTTTTTGTTAACGCCATACCACTGCATTCATGTAAAGTATCTCTATATAGTAAACCAGATTTGCTTATATTTTATTCATAATTTTCTGTTTAAAATGATAAATAAGAGATAATAAAGTTGACAATTTTGAGATAACAATAGCTAGACGGTGCCTTAAATATATCGATATCTGTCGAAAACTGAAAGTTGAAAAAAATTTCGATTACAATACTTTCTTCTATTATAGATAGAAGAAAGTAAATTTTTTTCGTTTTCATCAGAGTAATTGTATATTCAATAGGAATATTTCTAGTATGGATTATTACTGCTGATAATAGATATTTCTGAACACTCTAATAATGACATTTTATGCATTGATCTAATGTATCTCAGAGGTTAAATATGATTTGGCAATATTTTTCTATTTTTAATTTAAGATTTTTAATTTGAGATTATCGGTAATAGACAGATTAAAATTGTTTAAACGATGGTTCAGTATTGAATAAAAGATTTGATCTTGATTCGTATCGGAAAGTAATATTGAATTGATTTAAAGCAACCTTGAAGCATGAAACAGACTGAAAAATGTTTTTATAGAGGGAATCTGTTCCGCGCTTCTTTTGAAGTTACTTTCGGAGAAAATCGCTCTTAATTTCAGAGACCACCCCTATTCACATTCACCTAGAGTCGAACTTGGGATGAAAATAACTTTCCAACAATTTTGGACAATGTTGCAAACTAGATTAAAAATCCATCGACATTTTTGTCTAATAATTTGCGTCTGATATCTTATTGGAAAAATATTAGACATCGCTTTTATAAAATTGAATGTACAAAAATTTTGCCGTTTTTTAACATTTATTTTATTAATAAATATCAAATAAAATATAAGCCTCAATGAAAATAGTCACCATTAGCTTCTACTACATTTACCAACGCTTACGCAGCTGAAAGGTTTCGCGACAAAAAAAGGCTTAATATTTCAATGCCATGAATTTATCGATTTTTTTCTCACCTCATCTTCCGTCTAAAATTACTGGCATGCTAAACTGTTTCGTAATGAGCGAAAAGAGTATTAATCACATGGGTGATGAGCCAGCCGGATATTGTAACTTCCCATTGCCAGATCATTTATGGTTTGGCTGGCCATGGAACTTCTACATGCTCTAGCGTTGTCGTGCTGCAGTTCACTGGCTAACTCCCATATCCAGTATTAGGGGTTTTTTTCTCGGATTTTTTCTGCCAAGTTATTTAACTGTTAGCTTGTAATAGATTTTTTCTGACTTGTGGAGTTCGCAATGTAAGCACGTTCCATTCATCTCAACAAATATAAAACATTATTTTTTTTTATTATATTCAAACTTAATATCTTAGGCAGGTAATCAGTTTGTAGAGTACTATCATTTCTGTTCACTTCTACAAGAATTAGTAGCTCAAGCGTAACTCTTTTTCGGTTAACGCCATTTATTAAAAACGGGTAGAACTTTTATGTTCATATAATACAATGCATCTCAATGAGAAAATTCGCCGATATACTTTTCTAAAATATTTCAGGCATGTGATTTCCGCGTTTTTGCACACCAGTATATTCTTATAGAAAATGATATTTCATTTAATCGAAACATTTTTGCGATTTAACAGAACAACATTTTCTCTAAGAATATACTGGTGTGCAAAAACGCGGAAATCACATGCCTGTATTTCCAATTTTCAATTATCTTTAATAAATAGTGGCTCTCAAATAACGATTGTTTGGATCTGTCATGTTTATGTTTCCATTTTAAAATGTGTAGATGGCAGCACTAAATAATGTTCTCCCGAATTCATGATAAATAAGTTTACTAATGTAAATAGAATAGTACTCGGAATGTGCTGTGCGTGCTGGTTTGTTATGTATATAAATTAAATGTTAATTTAGTTACATGGCCATCTCATCATTGATTATGTGATTATTTATTAATTAATTAATTAGTAGTAAATACTACAATGGTGACGACGGAAAATCACAATATTATCACCAGGCTTATTTTGCGGAAGAGGATAAAGCCGATTAAAATGACTAGAACTCTGTTTTTACTGTTCTGCTGTTGTTTGTAATATTTAAATGTGCTGATAATACGTCATCATCTTCTAATACATTTACGGGGGTGGCAAGTGGTAAGTTGCCAGTTAAATTAAAATTTCTTTTTTATTCCTAAGTTTAAAATAAAGATTGAAAAATGGTATCTTTGAAATTCAAGGAATTCGATCACAAAATTGAAACGTTCCAAGCATACGTGAAGCGTTTGGAACAATTTTTTATTTAACATTATGTAAAGGATGGAAAAACGTTGCTGAAATAATTTCTTGCATGGGGCCTAAATTGTATAATTTACTATGTGATCTGTGTTTTCCAAAATCTTGTGAATCATTAAAGTATAATGAAATTGTTTATATTCTGCTGGAGCATTTAAGCCCCGCCCCCAGTAAATTTATTGAGCGTATTAAACTTAGAAAATTTTTCCAAAATGAAAATGAATCTATTCAAGATTTTGCTGCTAGATTAAAAACGATGACGAGCTTTTCTTTTATTGGTGATAATTTAAATGATAATTCGTTGGAACAATTCTTATGCGGTTGGAAATATGAAAATATTCAAAATAAGTTGATCACTCAAGTTGATGATTTAACTTTTGAAAAAGGTGTTGAGAAAGCTTACCTTTATTCAATGTAAATATTGAAATTTCAGAAATGAAACACAAACATTTGAATGTAAATAAAATTGCAAGTACAAAAAAAAAAAAAAAAAAAGAAAATTCAGAATTGTTCTCAAAAACAGAATATCAACAATCATGTAACTACTGCATATTTTGACGTTAATAAAGGTAAATTAAAATGTTATTGATGTGGAAATTTCTCACATTTAGCTAATACATGTAGATTTATAAATGCTACTCGTAACCTGTGTAAGAAGAAAGGCCACTTAACCAAAGTTTGTAGAAGCAAACATTCTCAAAAACAGGTGAATGCTTTAAATACAGTAAATGTCTTAACGGTAAAATATGATAAAGGATCAGCTCCTATAAAATTGTCTGCTTTAACTGAAAACAAGGCAAGAGCTGACATGGAGATATGTACTAGATCTGGAATTTTTCAGTTCTTTTAAAAAGATTTCGCAGAATTTTTCCAAATTATGAAATTTTTCCTCGAGATGTTCAGTTAAGAGCTTCAACTGGTGGAATTTTTAAGCCTGTTGGGTACGTAGAAGCGAATGTAACTTATTAGAATAAAACTAAGAAGGTAAAACTGTATCTAATAAAAGACGATAGTAAGTACAGAACTTGTGCGGAAATATAAATTATTTGAAAACAACGTTTAAACACACAATAAAATAAGTTGATTTGATCATACGTATACGTTTCGTGAGTACTAGGACTCACATCCTCAGTGTAAAAAATTTTAAAAACTTTAAAAACAATATCCCCCAACTACATGTACGGTGAAAAACCCAAATGTCAAAACATAATCCCAAAAGACCATCAAGTTCCAACAGCCAATGAAATTAATGCGGAAGTGAAGTATCGTGACACAACAAATCCATCCAGAAAGTTGAGATGTATGGTGTACTAGATAAATCATTAACCAAGGAGTCTTTAAATTTATAGATATGAACAGCCTATAGATATGAAACAAGGTGATTCTCTATCAATACAGCCTAGTATTACAGATCTGTAAACAGCTGACTCTCTTGACCCAATTACTCTAAGTCCTACACCAGCTGACTTTCATGGTTCTACCGAAAGTCCTAAACCAACTGGCTCTGATTCAATTATTTTCAAAACCTTCTGTTCCCAATAGTGTCATTGTTGATGCTACTGAATCCTTAAAAGCTAATTCTTCTTTTATTCCATTGGTTCTTAGAAGATCCAAGAGGAACAGAAAAGCTCCTGAACATCTTAAATATTAAGTGGGGGAGAGCTGTCATGTTTGCGTTTCCATTTTAAAATGCGTAGACGGCAGCACTAAACAATACTCTCCCGAATTCATGATAAATAAGTTTACTAATCTAAATAGAATAGTATTCAGAATGTGTTATGTGTATATGTAACTGGTTCTCGTTTGTTATGTGTGTAAATTAAAAGTTAATTTAGCATCTACATGACCATTTCATCATTGATTATGCGATTGTTTATTAATTATAATTATTACAGGCTCAATATTAAATCTTTGAAATTTGTTATATGCATCCAAGGTTCTAACATGATGCGAATTAGTCGGATTGATTTAAATCCACACATTTTTAGAGATGCCTTGACAGGAGGGTTTTTGGAAGGAATTTGACCCTAATTCACACTATCTTCGAGAAAGAAAAAAATGCTCACAATTTACAGGAATCGAATCCAGTATGAATCTCACTTCCTAAGGATTATTAATAGAATGATCACGAACCGATTGGAATCTCTGATTATGAAAAAAATCGTCAGAGATATTTTATCCGATAAGTGCATATATACACCATCAATAATTCTCTCTGAGACTTTCATCTTATAAAGTTTAGAGATTGAACGAATTCCTAGCCGAAAGAGGAAAAAATGTTTCACGCCAGTAATCTTTCTATCAAATTTCTACTATGGAAATACTTAAAAACAATTAGCATTTTACAATACAACAAATAAAAACCAGAAATTAATAACTTGATAATTTTAACAGTTTTTCTGTATAACAGTATTTAGGGATAGATTATATTATACAGGGTTCGTACGAGTACCGTTATTTTCAAGGCCAAACATCAGAATTTTTTTTATAGAAAAATAAATCTAGTTTAAACGGACGCAATTGCGCCATATTTAAGGACAGATTTTCCATAAGAAAATATTGGTACCGAAGAATTTATTAGTCTGGAAATTCAAGCACCCGTACGAAACCTGTTATGAATTATACAACAATATTGTATAATTTATAACAGGTAAAAATTGTATATAATTGACAATATATAATTGACAATTGTATATTGTCAATTATATACAATTATATATTGACCGCAATAAACCATGAATTATCAAAATTTCTTAATAAAGTTAAATTAATCACGCATTATACAATGATGCTTCTTACAATTTGTCATTTGAAATTTTATTAACGATACAAAATGAAGATGTATAGATTATATACATAAAGTTTTACAAACTATTGCAGATTGTAGTGATGCATTTAAAAATCAATCGAATTAGTCATACTTGCATTCATGTAATGTATCTCAGTAGGTATCTGGTATTTACGATATTTTACAGATTATTATCAGTTTAATATTATCGGTAATGGATGGTAATTTTGAGATAATAATATCTAGTTAATGGCTCAATATGCTGGGTGAGACAAAAGTTCTTACAACTTTAAAAACTCTTAAAAAAGGGAGAAATTATGATAAAGGAGTGCGGTTTGCAAAAAAGGTAGTCGGATTTAAAAAAAAAAAAAAAAAAAAGTTAAAAAATCACATGTAGAGGGCGCTGACGACCCGAAACACAATGAACGGAACAACAATGCGTTCCATTCATTTGTTCATCCAATAACAAATATTCAACAGATAATGACCTCCAGAATATTCTACGACACAACTTGTTGTCCTGTTCATTGTGCTTTGGTCGTCAGCGCTCTCTCTACATGTGATTTTTTTAACGATTTTTTTTATTTTCTGCTAAAAAATTCGACTACCTCGAGACCCCTTTCTTGCAAACCGCACTCCTTTATCATAATTTCTTCCTTTTTTATGAGTTTTTAAAGTATATATTTTACTTTGTGAATCTTGTTAAGATGCTTACACTCTGAATGAAGTCCGAAGAAAAGTTCATGAAGTAATTAGATTATTACTCAAAAACTTTTATTTACTGTAGTAGTCTTAGAAGTTAGGTACGTGTGTACGCCTTTTTAGAAAACAATATGAATTTTCATCTTTACGCGGAATGCCGCAGTGCTGTAGTTGGGTGGGCCAGAAATGTTTGGCTTGTTACGGAAAAAAAAATACCGCGTACGAGCACAAAACCTTTTTTTTTTCCAAGCTAAATGAACCTAGAGAGCTAAATAAATCCTTTTCTCCAAACTATGGAAATTATACCCATTTCATCGTCGCATTCAGCTGTATGAATACCATCATGACCGATACGAAAAATTCACTCCTTATAGAAAGAGCCAGTTCATTTATATTCATAAGCAGTGTAGGACCTCCCTTAAAAGAATTTTTTCCTGAACCATATGTGAAATCTTGGTTGCTATCAGGAAGAAGTTTAGCAGATGAGACAGCGAGTCGTAAATCAGAAAGCACAAAAACACCTCTCGTTATCGTTCTTTATGGAAAATTCTAGGATAGATGTGATGTCAGTAATATATGGATTTATTTCCATTATTTCAATTCATAATGAAAAATGTTACTATGAGATTGATGAAATATTGCTTTTAAATAAGTGCTACACAAATACAATACTATAAAAATTAGAATATAATAATTATAACTATTAATTAAAAAAAGTCGGCTTTCAGCTAAATGTTTTAAATTGGCTTTTAGCCTAGCAAAAATTCGGTAGCGTCAAAATCTACTCTACGAAAAGGTGAGTTCCCACAAATATTTTTTTTTCCAACTGCAGCACTGGGAATGCGGAAATTTTGCCTCTGATGAATCAAAAAATTCCTCAGAATTTTATTTAAAATGTCGAAAGTCCAGATCGTCTTATTAGTTTGAATATTGTACTACCACGAAGAAATTGGAACAGAAGTTCACGGGATCAAACCCGCGCATTCCAATTGGGATGATTGTATAAGATTTTCTGTATTTTTTTTTTTTTTTTTTTTTTTCATGTTAAAGCGAGAATTCAGGTCTAGATATTCTTCTGAAAACGCCCTGTTTAAAGACAGTCCAACAATGATAAAAGGAGTAAAAACAGTCTTTGCTTATTATAAATCACTACGTAAACATCTAAAAAATCATTCAGTCACGATATTTTCATTTAATGGAATCTTAAATATAATCTTTGCCGGTTCCACACTAAAATTAAAAAATGCAAACGTTTCATATTGCCAATTGAAAAAAAGCAAATAAATATAAATTTAAACGGAAAAACCAATGGAAGGAAAGGTATCATCTTATTTTCTTTTCAGTTTCTTCATAAGCTTCTTCATCAACAATTTTGTGTAAACGAATTTTCTAGCCAGGGTATTATACGAGGGTCACTCTGAAATTTTTGAGATACAACTAGGTTTATAAAGTTATACTTACACAAAATTTTAGGTGTGTTCAAAGTAGTCTCCTCTAGCATCAATGCCCTTTTGTAGACGAATTTTTCACAGATTAAATGCCTCAAGCCATTCATTTCTTGGAATAGATGAAAATAATGCATTTATAGCCACATCAATCTCTTCTTCTGAATGAAAACGACGTCCACGAAAGTTCTTTTTCAGATTAAAGAATAAACAAAAGTAACACATAGCTAGATCAGGTGAATACGGCGGATGTTCTATCACTTTAATTCGTTTTTGTTTAAGAAACTCAACTGTTAATCCGGCTGTATGTGACGATGCATTGTCATGGTGAAGCATTAGTCCCCTAACATTCACTTCTTGTAGAGTTTCTGGAAGACATTTAGTAGTATACCAGTTTGCTGTTACTGTCTTCTGTACTTCCAACTTGATGGCTTTGACCAATCCCGTACTTCTGAAGAAAACGGCATACATCACTTTTTTCAGTGCGCGTTGTCTTTTCACCATTGTCGGCTTGGGATAATCTTCAAAGACCCATACTTTGCTTTCTTGACGTGTTGGAACGTCAAAAAACGGTATGTACGTTTCATCACCCGTTACAATTTTAGAAATGATGCTGTGGCCGCCATCATTTAGCAATTTAAGGGTTTCTTTACTGATTCTGACAGGCTCCTCTTTTTGGTGCTCAGTTGGATTATGGGAAACCCAACGGGCAAACTACTTTTTTCATATGCAATTCTTCATGAATAATTTTGTGTATCTTTGCGGATCCAGTGTTAAGTTCCTTCTGTATCATTTGATAGGTACAGCGATTATCATCCGTTAACATTTTTCGTATGGCAGACACATTATCCGGGATTACTGCCGACGGCGTCCTTCCTGTGTGTTCTTCATTCTGAAGAAAATTGCGACCTCTGCTAAATTCTTTAAACCATCTGAATACAGTAGCACGAGCTGGAGATTCATCACCAAATGCTAATTTCAACCGTTGAACGCATTCTTCTTGATTTAATTCTGCTTAAAAATCGTAGAAAATCATAGCGCGAAAAGGTTCTCGCGTCAACTCCATTTTCTCTTCTGTTTAAAATTTATTCTACGCTAAACAAGTTGAAGTAAGTCAGTAAAAAATCGTCTGCTGTGTTAAAATACTTTGTATTTTAAAATTAAACCGTTATTTTTATTTTGTAAATTCTCGTCTGAGCGTATCTCAATAATTTCAGAGTAACCCTCGTACTTTAATCTAGTTTATAATTTGTCAGTTCATCCAGGATATCTGCAACTTCGTAAACAAACTTTTGAAATGTGAATTTTAAGTGTGCATACTTAGTTTATACTAAAATCAGTAAATTAAAAATTTTAGTGATTTTATCTCAAATGTGTAGTTAAATTTATTAATTAGACAGTCAAATTCATCAATATATAGACTCAAAGATAAATAACCATGTTGATAGAGAAATATCTTGAAAAAAAATTCTAACCATAGATAAGCAAATAGAAAGATGTTTCAATAAAAAAATAAATAGGTCAAGAAAAGTGGTTCTTTTGATTGATAGAAAATATAAATACAATATAAATAAAATAGAAAATATAAGAAAAGTGTAGTAAGAGTTTATATCACCCCCCCCCCTCTTTGGCAGATTGAGAGATATAAAAGTAAAAGGCTCATTACCTGCCCCCCCCCCCCCACACACACACACACACATTGGGACAAAAGAGTTTTCTTTTGTAATCTATTCTGACTGTTTTAATATATTTAGAATCTGTTTTACCGTCTCTTTGATTGATTTTTGTTTGAATATTGCTTACATGTGTTATAAAAATCTAAAACATAGGTCTAATTAGCATATTTTAATGTCTTCGAATTCTATCAATTTAATTTTTTTCGATATGAAACCGCTTATAACCTCATCTTAGTCATTTTTTGTGTTAATATTTGTATCAAAAACTAAAATATATCTTTTCAAAAACTTCGATGATGTTATGAGCGTTTCATATCGAATAAAATCAAATTGGTAGAATCGAAATTCATTAGAACCTGCTAAATAAAGCTATGTTTCGGATCTTGTATAACACATTTCTACAACTGAAATTCATTAAAACCTAAATCTATATATTTTTTATTTTGTATAACGCATTAAAACAATCGAAATCCATCTAAACCTGCAAAATATAAATCTATGTTTCTGTTCCTGTATAACACATTCAAATAAATGACCTTCAATAAAACCTAAAGCCATGTTTCTGATCTTGTGTAACACATTTAAACAACTGAAATCCATTAAATTGTGCTAAATATAGCTATATTGCGGATATTGTATAATGCTTTTCAACTATTGAAACTCATTAAAACCTAAAGCTATGTTTCTGATTTTGTGTAACATATTTATACAATGAAATTTCATTAAAAACTGCTAAATAAAGTTGTTTCTGATCTTGTGTAACACTCTTAAACAACTGAAATTCATAAATAAATTCAAAATAAATCTATATGTTTCTGCTCTTGTATAACACTTTCATACCATTGAAATTCATTAAAACCTATAGCTATGCTTCTGATCTAGTATGACACATTTAAACAACTAAATTCATTAAATTCTGCCAAGTAAAGCTATGTTGCAATGTGTTATACACATTGCAACAACTGAATATCATCCAAACCTGCTAAATAAAGCTATGTTTCTGAACTTATCTAATACATATAAACAATTGAAATGCATTAAAACCTGCTAAATAAAGCAAATGTTTCTTATCTGGCCTAACACATTTAAACAATTGAAATTCATTAAAACCTGCTAAATAAAGCTATGTTTCTGATCTTGTGTAACACATTTAAACAATTAAAATTCATTATTACATGATAAAAAAATCTATGTTTTTGATCTTGTATAACATATTTAATCAATTGAAATTCATAAAAACATGCTAAATATATGTATGCTTCTGTTCTTGTATAACACATTCAACAATTGAATTTCAATAAAACCTAAAGCTATATTTCTGATCTTGTATAACACATTTTAAAAACTAAATTCATTAAATTCTGCTAAATAAAGCTATGCTGTTTCGTATCTTATATATCACATTTCAATAATTGAAATTCATTAAAACCTAAAGCTATTTATTTTTTTAATTTGTATGCCGCATTTCAATAATTGAATTTAATTCAAACCTGCTAAATAAAGCTATGTTTCCGATCTGTTATAATACATTTAAACGATTGAAGTTCATAAAAACATGCTAAATAAATTACGTTTCAGCTTTTGTGTAACACATCAAACAATTGAAATTCAATAAAACCTAAAGCTACGTTTCTGATCTTGTATAACACATTTAAACACCTGAAATTCATTAAATTCTGCTAAATATAGCTATGTTTCGGATCTTGTATGACACATTTCAACAATTGAAATTCATTAAAACCTGCTAAATAAAGCTATGTTTCTGGTCTTCTGTAACACATTTAAACAATTAAAATTCATTATAACATGTTAAATAAATCTATGTTTCTAATCTTGAATAACACATTTAAACAGTATTCAAACAAAGGTAAACCAGAGTGCCGATTAATATGGATTATAAATAATATAAAAACATTTAAAACATTTTAGAAAAGGAAAAATATTTTTCACCCTATTGAGGGGGGTGGGGGATGAGCCATATCTACTTAATTCCTCTATAGGTGGAATGAATAATTGTCTGAGAGGAAAATACTCAGGTAGAAGTTAAATAATTAAAGTGATGCTGGTGATTAAAGTGATACTCTTTCTAAGAAACTAGAAGATAAATTTGTTATTATTTTGATTCTGAGTTCTAAGGCTAATGTCAGACGAACGTCTTTTTTCACGCTTTTTTCCCAACATATCATCCCTACACAATGCTAGCGGCGTTGTGTAAGGATGATGTGTAGGGGAAAAAGCGTGCAAAAAAACGTTCGTCTGACATTAGCCTAATGATTTCTTTTCAAGGTTTTAAATAATTTTCTGAATAAATATCAATTATGCAACCAATGTATTGTACTCTAATTGCCGTTCGAAAATATTCCCTTTTATTCAAAGTTAGATTTGTTATAATTCAGACAGATAGAAGATCATTACTTTAAAATAGGCATAGAATTGATATTACTAATCTTTTACTATCGATGATAAAAAATTATCGTAGAACCTTAATTTTGGTGACACTTATTCTATTGTCAAAAGGTTGGATTGTCCTTAAACAGTTCCTTTTATATTTTATCATATACGAATGAAATAGAAGCCAAAAATTGAGCAATATAGATTGTTTGTATTGACGTCACGTTGCTATTAGCAACGACTGATACTATTGCATCTGGAGCCCACACGGAACGCCAGAACTCCCCATTTGCCGTTAAAAGCACGTGTTGTCTTTCTGTTTAATTTAGATCTTTCTTATTTTTATTATTATAGTGCTAAAAAGTCTAATAAGTAAAAAGGAGAGCACCACATTCGCCTTATATTTGGGCGCCATATGAAGCGATGCCAGACACTTCTGAACATGTGACGTCACGTGAAAGCCGTCTATAGTCTTATCTAAGTAAACACAAGAAAAAGCGTTTCTCCAAAACTTAAAATGCCAAAATTAAATTTTTAATTGAAATAAAATAAAGGGTAGCTTCAGAATGAAATTTTTCTTTAAATATTTAATAAAATGGCAAAATATTCGAAGTATTAAAGGTCGAAGGGAAAAAAACTTCAACGAAAGGTATTCATAAAAGAAGAATTTTCTGACGGCCTCACTAAAAGCATCCATTTGCAAAGAAGAATCTAAAATCAATGACTTTTAAGGTATTTGGCTGCAAAAATGGCCGCTTTGGTGAAAAATTTCAGTTATTATTATTATTGTTATTGTTATTATATTTCAAGGATTGTAATCTTTTACAATTCCAAATCTGTTTTAATTTTATTTCTACGATTACTAGAAGACAAGTTATTGCCAATTTAATAAACAGGAAGTAATGAGTCAAATACCGGAAGCGATCAGAAAGGCTAGAAGAAATGTAAACAATGTTCCTGTGCATGATTTTCTTAGTTTTTGTTTACATAAAAACACTAATAAAACTTAGTTGACACTTCAAGATTAATTTTCTAGAGAAGAAATATTATAGATAAGAAATCTTTAAATACGATTTCTAGGAGATCAATTTTCCCTTTCTTTTCATGTAAAATAAACTTCATTACATAAAATGTTTTAAACCTATTCCAGTGAAAATTTGTCAGAATGCTTTCCATATTAATCCCTATGTTTTGAACTAGAATCTAAGCACTATGTGATAATGTAGTTATTTGATAGGTACTCGAATAAAAAAAAAGGGTCATTTTTAATTAAGAAATATGTATTTTTTGCATATTTTGAAATATTTCAGTTAATTTTAAAGCTATTGAAAAACTCCTGGTTCAATGCACATGTAAGTGTAATAGTAGCATGTAGTACAAAGGAAATTGAAATATATTTAGTTGAATTGAGAGTACGCACTGTAAAAAAAATCCGGGAACGTTCCTTAGAAATAATGGGCAGCTGGGTTGCCCATTATTTCCAAGGAACGTTCCTTGATTTTTTTTATTAACCTTCCTACCCTCAATGGGTCTAAACGACCCATTTCTATAATTCATTTCATTCGATTCGAACCAGAAATGTTTTCCTAAAATAAGATAAATAAATAGCAACGAAAACTAATATAAATAAATACATTAAATAGGTTTTAAAGAAAATTCTGGTGTGAAACGTTTTTATTAAGGTTGAGTAAAATTTCAACAGGGTAGGAAGGTTAATGTGTAAGATCACAGATGGCTTGCTTTGTACGGCAACGATGGCAAACCTGTGTGCTAGCGAGCTAATTGTCACCAATACATCCAAGAAATACTCGTCAACGTACTTAAAGCCAGAAGTTCTGATAAAAATGTTTCAGTAAAGGAAATTATGTTTTTTTGCAAATTAATTGCTGGTAATTATAAAAACGTACAAAAGGTGAAAAAGTTCCTGGATTATACGCGTAACGTTACTATTTTTAGGTAGCTTTCATTACAAAAAGCTACCTATTGCAACCGTTCGGTGGAAACCGATTTCAAAAAATTTTGGTATATTTTCATCGACCATGAGCCCCAGACCACGAAACCACCCTCCGTTCAAAAGTTGATATATACAGGGTGATTCAGCTCGTCGGTGACAAACTTTAAGGATCGATAGAGCACACCTAGACGAACATTTTTGAATAGGGAATGTAGGGTCCCTGACGCGATGGTAAGGCGCTAGGCGCTTTCGAAAATTTGGGTGCCGAAATTCGAAACGTCATAAAAACTAGGGAAATGGTTAGATTTTCTTGCTTGTTGCGTCGAAATGATTCTGTTTGTTTAGACTTTCTTCAGTACCAATTTGATAAGCGTATCTCTTAAAACTTGGATAGGGGGCGCTGCAGACTTTGGAGAGCTAGACAACAACTTTAAGCCCGTTATTTTGATAATTTAACACATGCTCGCCAAAGTTTATACTCTAACTTAAAGTTTGAACCCAAAAGTAGAGCCCTGCAAAAAGCGTAAGAGCCGGAATAAAATGTCAAAGTACAGGGTGGTCGAAACTCGAAGGCTCCTAGGAGATAAACAAACAGATTTCTTGACTTATGGCATGCATTTTCATGATTCTGTTTGCTGGGGCTCTCTGAAACTCAGTTGAACGGTACAAAAAGAAACATCGATAGGGGGCGCTTTGGGCAAAAAACATAATTCGTTGACATTTCGGACGCTAACTGGAAACGGGGCGCTACGATCAGTTAGAAACAAAACAAGAGAGTAATTTACTTATCATAAGAAGCTATTAAAACTGCAGTTTGTTTGTTTTTTTTAACAAACATAGCTGGTTTCAATCATGCACAATGCGCGCAATAAAATTTACATAAGGTGCTTTTTGCTGATTTATGCAAAAGATATCGTACCATATCGATATGCAAAAGATACGTAATGCGTAGACGACAACGCGAGATGACGTAGTTGTATGCGCAGACACGTCTTTTGAACGTGCGGTACCTACTTAAGCTTCGGGTTACTTGTCTGCAGATCGGTAGTAGGATGGAACGGTACACAAACTCTGAATTGGCTGACATGCATTTGGCGTATGGCGCTGCTGGTTGTAATGGACGAGCCGCTCAGCGGTTGTACGCCGAGCGTTACCCCAACAGGCAAATCCCCTGCCATGCCTTCTTCGCTCGAGTACACCAGAGGTTGTCCACAACGGGATCTTTCGACGGAGGCAGGCCTGAACGGGAGCGATCAGTGAGCACCCCCGACAACGAAGAGGCTGTGCTTAACCTGGTTGAGGACAACCCAGGTCTTAGCACGAGAAATATCGCCAGACATGTTGGCATTTCGCAAGCAACTGCGTGGCGCATCTTACGTTCCCGGAATCTGCACCCCTACCACATCCAGCGGGTGCAGTTGCTCAGAGAGCAGGATTTTGGCCCTCGAGTAGAATTCTCAAGATGGTACTTGGCGATGAGATCCAGGGATCCCCGTTTTGTAAACAGCATTTTGTTTACGGACGAGTCCACCTTCAGCCGGGAGGGAATGTGGAACGCCCACAACAGTCATGTGTGGTGTGATGAAAATCCACATGAAACCAGAAGCCGAGCAGCCCAGGAGCGTTTCTCAGTAAATGTGTGGGCCGGCATTCTGGGGGATTGCCTCATTGGCCCTTATTTGTTACCTGAACGGCTGACAGGTGGAAATTACCTGATTTTCCTGGATCAAGTGCTGCCGCAGCTTCTGGATGAGGCGCACGTACCCGAAGGTTCGCGTCGCCAGATGTGGTTCCAGCACGATGGAGCTCCGGCCCATTACATGAACGACGTGCGTCTCCATCTAAACGCAAGGTATGGCCAGCGGTGGATCGGGCGTGGGGGTCCAGTTCACTGGCCTGCCCGATCACCAGACCTCACCTGCTTGGATTTCTTCCTTTGGGGTTACCTGAAGGCCGAGGTATACCATACACCTGTCAGCAGTGCTGAAGAACTTGTGGCGCGCATTGTGGCAGCTGCAGGGCAGATCAGAGATACTCCTGGCATTGTTGGAAACACACACTCCTCAATGCGACGGAGGTGCGAAGCCTGCATCATGGCCCAAGGTCGAAATTTCGAGCATCTTCTGTAGTGTTATTTTTTGTAAATAAATTTCCAGTATCATTGATGTTTTTGGTCTAAATTTATTCAGAAGTGTTGAGCAGAGGTAGAAAATGTGTTTTCATTATTACTAACTGATCGTAGCGCCCCGTTTCCAGTTAGCGTCCAAAATGTCAACGAATTATGTTTTTTGCCCAAAGCGCCCCCTATCGATGTTTCTTTTTGTACCGTTCAACTGAGTTTCAGAGAGCCCCAGCAAACAGAATCATGAAAATGCATGCCATAAGTCAAGAAATCTGTTTGTTTATCTCTTAGGAGCCTTCGAGTTTCGACCACCCTGTACTTTGACATTTTATTCCGGCTCTTACGCTTTTTGCAGGGCTCTACTTTTGGGTTCAAACTTTAAGTTAGAGTATAAACTTTGGCGAGCATGTGTTAAATTATCAAAATAACGGGCTTAAAGTTGTTGTCTAGCTCTCCAAAGTCTGCATCGCCCCCTATCCATGTTTTAAGAGATACGCTTATCAAATTGGTACTGAAGAAAGTCTAAACAAACAGAATCATTTCGATGCAACAAGCAAGAAAATCTAACCATTTCCCTAGTTTTTATGACGTTTCGAATTTCGGCACCCAAATTTTCGAAAGCGCCTAGCGCCTTACCATCGCGTCAGGGACCCTACATTCCCTATTCAAAAATGTTCGTCTAGGTGTGCTCTATCGATCCTTAAAGTTTGTCACCGACGAGCTGAATCACCCTGTATATATATTGCATATTTTAAATCTTTAACTAACTTCATTATCTATAATAATTATATATTGCAAGATAATACTTTATATTTACAGCATGTCGGTATATCACAAGGCGGTTGTACTTCCAGTTTACTCTCAGACTTATACTTATATCATTATGAACGTAATTTTACTAATAATAATCTACATTTATATCGTTATACTGATGACATCATTTTAATTGATACTGATCAATCTGCAATTACTCGATTTCCAGTTGATTATCCCATTAATTTGGAATTAATGGAAAACCTTTTATCTAACAATACAATTAGCTTCTTAGATCTTAAAATTACAATAAAAGACAATAAAACAATCACAGATTTATATGACAAACGTAAAGAATTTAAATTCAAAGTTAATACATTTACAAATTTTAAATATTGTCTACATCATTCTGTATTTCGGAATATAATACTTAATCATTTATATAGAATAAAATGTTTATGTTCTTCTCCTCTAATTAACAATAATATTAAAAAACTAATTTATGATGCATTAAATCATGGTTTTCCAAAAAAATTCATATATTCATTAATATACAATTAGTACTTTTCTTACATGATCTATTAAAACAAATTAACACATGCGTAAACAAAATTACAAAAAAATTATAAAATAAAAAAATATCTATAAAAAATTAAAAATTGTAAAATAATATAAAAAAAATATTATAGGTTGGTTGGGTGGGTAGATGTTAGAGTACGGAGGAGGGTGGTGTTGTCTGGATAATACGCAATGGTTAATTATATATTTAAAAAAAATGGGGCCTCTTGTATTATTACTATATTTTTGTTACGTATTTTATATGGATGTTGATTTGATATTTTATATGTAATTGGAGAATTTCATTAATATTATAATTAGCCTAATTATTGATTAATCTAATTTACAATTATTTGTTATTAAATTTTAAATTTACTAAGGACAATATCATATTAATTACTAATAGTATGCCATTCTTATAGTGAATAATATACATATAAGTATGTTTAATATAAATATAGTTATACTGTATGCATTAAAAATGGGTAATTATTTTTATTATTATTACTCTATTCTTTTTAGTATTTATTATCTGTTTAATGTTTTTGAATGTCCCACATTTATACTTTATGGTTTTTTATGGATGTCTGAAAATAATCCACACTCTATATTTGTGCTTTTTAAGTAATGGGTATTTAAGTATCATTTAAACTTCTATTTACTTCCACATGTTTTTTATTTCCTGTTCATTTTATAACTATCTGATATATAATTCATTAAAAAATAATTTTTATATTTAATAATTATTTATATTAATTATTACTGAATTTATTTTGTTTTATAGCATATAGCTATATGCTATATATTATCAATGTTCTAGAATTATTTAAATTCTTAGTTTAGTTTAAATAAGTTAGCTAATAGAATATATTGTATGATTTTAAATTTTATTTACAATAGTTTTTAAATACATTGTGTGGTTTATATTCGGTTTATAATTCTCTCTATATAAGGATATGTTTGGTTTTGCTGTTTATACAGTTATTTACATTCAAATGCTTACAATTATTTATACAGTTATTTACATTCAAATGCTTACAAATATTTATCTTGCGTTAGTTGTTTAATAGAAGCAATACTAGATGGCAGCACTAAATTTGTCTCTTTAAGATAGCTCTAATTTTTAATTTTTCTAGCTCCATTTCAGTTATAATTTAATACACCAGGGGGTATTTTTAGCTAAATTTTGACGATATTGTTAAACTGTTATTAATTAATTTAATAGTGCATTTTAAATAATGTAATTACTTTCTATTTATTTTATATTAGATTAAATGTGTTTAACAAGGTATTTCAAATTTTATTTCAAAATGTATTAACTGCATCCTTTGGTATCATTTACTGTGATTTCTTAACTGTTTTATTCACCTTAATCTTTTTGATATACTGGCAGCCATGTGCGCGTGGATTTTTGTAAAATACTGAAATATTAATCGGTATGGTGTTTATTATTTATATTTTATATCCTATAAATATTTAAATACGTTTTATTGATTCTTCCATTTCATATTATTTGTTTCTATTCTGTTTTCATTTTTAATCAATTCACTTGATTTTATGGTTGTTTGGGCACAGGGGGAAATAATTTTTAGCTTTAGCTTATTTTTCCCACAGAAAACAACCATTTTGCTTATATCATTGAATTCTGTGCCCTTGATAACGTAATTCAATGTATAAGCTTTTCAATTTTTGTCGGTGTCCACTTTTTTCTTTTTCTTCCATAATAATTCTTATATTAATTTTTTTTTTTTTTTTTTTTTATACTTACAGCTTTAATTCATAATAATTGACGGTGGAAGGTTATGTTTAATTAATGGTTATATATTAGCATTCAAATTACTATGATGCATTTGCGCAAGTAATTATGAATGTTTGCTTTTTACGATATTTTTAAATATCTTTTCATTTTGAATGTCAACAATTCATTTTGATGTATTTTTTCCTTATGGTATCTTATATATATTCCCAGGTCGCTAAATTATTTAGCAATCTTTTAAATATTATACGCTTAGATCATTGCTGCAATTAGCGCACTATCTATGTGTATTATCAATATGATTTCTGCCATGTAGTTATCTGATACCTATTTTAGGATTCCATTAATTTTTTCATTGCTATCATTGCAACAATTTATTTAATGTTTTTTAATTTTCTAGTTATGATTTTATCTGAATTTTCTTGAAGTTAGTGTATGATATTGTCCTATATATTTTCTATTTTTGCTATAGCTGTACATAATTCTGTAGAGATAATCATTTTATATATACATTAATTTGGTAGCAATAATTATTCCTATTCATAGATTTAATGTTAATTTGCTTTAGTTTAAATTGATTTTAATTTGATCTGAGTAGTTAGTTGGGTATGCGTTTTGGTTGTCTTTGCATGGTTATAGTTGTTCTAGGATTTGGATGTTATGCGGATCTTTTTTGACTTATTTGTTATAAAATAGTTTAGTGGTTTCTTGCTATTATTAGTCTACGATATTTGGGTTATCATAATTTGGTTATGGATAATTTGAAGATTGTTTCTGCGTTCTGCTTCTATTATTGTAAATATTGTATATATTTTTTCATACTCAAGTTTTATCATTTAATCAAGGCTAATTCAATTAAATTATTAATTTTTTATTATTAAAATTTCTTATTTTTATGGCAATTATTGCATTTTCCATACATAATTTTTATATGGCAGTTCTTAGTAAACATCTCGATACTGGCAAGATACACCTAGCATCTATGCAGTGTAGTGCCCGGTACAGGAATAATAATTGGGTTGTTCCTGGATCGTCATCCAGCGACCATTTATACTCTCCCCCTCGTCCTTTATTTTTTCGTAAGTGCTATGATTCTCGGTGCAAGACATGTCCATACGCTGCTCAGACACAAATTGTCTCAGATCCTAATTATTCAAGTTTTTGTAAAGCATTTAATGTTATTTATAGTATAAAATGCAACTTATGTAATATGAAATATATTGGTGAAACATCAGGTCCAATTCATAAACGAATCAATCATCATCGTTCAGACTCTAATAACAACAAAGCAAAAAATATACAATCTACAGCTGAAATTCAACATTTTCATAAATATCTATTTAAAAATACGACAATTGAAATCCTTCAAATTCTAAAAAATAAATCAGAACGTCTTTATATGGAATCATCATATATGAAATATTATAACACAATTTATCCTTATGGACTTAACAGTGAAGTATTTAATAGACCTGTCAAAGTCTTCACATCTATAAATAACAATATTGATTATTCTCCAATTTATCCTACTCTTAATCATAATTTAAATGCTAAAACAACACGTAATAAACGCGGAAAGGGTTCATCATCAGTTGTAGTTTCCAAAAAATTTATCACAAAACAAATTAATGATCTTCAACGAAATTACTTAGAGAATTATAACTGGTTGTTAATTCGAAAAAACATCTTTGCTATTAAAAAGAAACAGCTTGTACAACATTTAAATGTCTTTCTAAGTAATTCTTTCTCTAAACATTTCTCTGATATTTACTTTGACCTTATTATGAGTAGGGTTAATCTTTTAAATATTAATTTACAAAAAAAACACAAAATTCAGAACATGAATACTCAAATGATAATTACTTTTTCAAATCACATATTTAATAAAATAAATATCAATTCTATAATTAATGATAAAAATTGTTTTTTTCCTATCAATAATCTTTATATATCAAAAACCTTTAAATATCCGAATACAATTGGGAGAAAGATTTTTAACTACAATACATTTTCAAAAAATACATCTGCTGCAAGTAATTTTCCGTGTAACTGCAAAGACCCCACTCTAAAATAATACATAAACAATGATCATGGACATATAATCACTGGAAATCTTGATATTGTTCATGATTTTAAATTGAAACAACTAATGGGTTATGGTACTAAATATAGACTTCCATCTAAATTTAACGTTAAATCTATTATCAAACAGTTTACACATGATATTGATATTTTTATTTATAAAATTTCTATCTCTTATAATAAGCCTATTGAATATTTTAATCAATGGAAGATATTAGTAATTGAAAAATTAACTATGGCTTTAAAAAATAATATTGCTGATTTGGTTTCTATTAATACAAAGCATTATTTCCAACAAATTACTAAATTACAAAGAAAAAACGTTATTACATATGGAGACAAATCTCCTAACAATTATGCTATTATATGTAAATCATATTATCACCAACTTCTTACAAATTCTATTTCTTCTAATAAGTCATTTCAAAAAACTAATGAAAATATAATTGTAAATAATCGTAAAATTCGAAGTTATTATAAACTATTAAATATTTTATCTACTAATTTTAATTATCCATATTTAGTTCTTATTCCCAAATTTCATAAAACTCCTATTAAATTTAGGACTGTTACTATTGGTTGTAATACATATAATAATAAAGCCAATACACTTCTCTTAAAAATTCTTAATCAATTATATGTACTTACTACAAATAATGATAATACACATTGTATAAAAAATAGCTATCAACTTGTTAATATTTTAAAAAATCTTCATTGTGTTTATAATATAACGACATATGACTTCAAAGATCTTTTTAATAATATAGACCTATTAGATTTACATAAAATTATAAATGCATTATTTAAAAAATATTATAAAAAACTGGAATTACCATCTAATATAGATATTGCATATTTTAAATCTTTAACTAACTTCATTATCTATAATAATTATATATTGCAAGATAATACTTTATATTTACAGCATGTCGGTATACCACAAGGCGGTTGTACTTCCAGTTTACTCTCAGACTTATACTTATATCATTATGAACGTAATTTTACTAATAATAATCTACATTTATATCGTTATATTGATGACATCATTTTAATTGATACTGATCAATCTGCAATTACTCGATTTCCAGTTGATTATCCCACTAATTTGGAATTAACGGAAAACCTTTTATCTAACAATACAATTAACTTCTTAGATCTTAAAATTACAATAAAAGACAATAAAACAATCACAGATTTATATGACAAACGTAAAGAATTTAAATTCAAAGTTAATACATTTACAAATTTTAAATCTTGTCTACATCATTCTGTATTTCGGAATATAATACTTAATCATTTATATAGAATAAAATGTTTATGTTCTTCTCCTCTAATTAACAATAATATTAAAAAACTAATTTATGATGCATTAAATCATGGTTTTCCAAAAAAATTCATATATTCATTAATATACAATTAGTACTTTTCTTACATGATCTATTAAAACAAATTAACACATGCGTAAACAAAATTACAAAAAAATTATAAAATAAAAAAATATCTATAAAAAATTAAAAATTGTAAAATAATATAAAAAAAATATTATAGGTTGGTTGGGTGGGTAGATGTTAGAGTACGGAGGAGGGTGGTGTTGTCTGGATAATACGCAATGGTTAATTATATATAAAAAAAAATGGGGCCTCTTGTATTATTACTATATTTTTGTTACGTATTTTATATGGATGTTGATTTGATATTTTATATGTAATTGGAGAATTTCATTAATATTATAATTAGCCTAATTATTGATTAATCTAATTTACAATTATTTGTTATTAAATTTTAAATTTACTAAGGACAATATCATATTAATTACTAATAGTATGCCATTCTTATAGTGAATAATATACATATAAGTATGTTTAATATAAATATAGTTATACTGTATGCATTAAAAATGGGTAATTATTTTTATTATTATTACTCTATTCTTTTTAGTATTTATTATCTGTTTAATGTTTTTGAATGTCCCACATTCATACTTTATGGTTTTTTATGGATGTCTGAAAATAATCCACACTCTATATTTGTGCTTTTTAAGTAATGGGTATTTAAGTATCATTTAAACTTCTATTTACTTCCACATGTTTTTTATTTCCTGTTCATTTTATAACTATCTGATATATAATTCATTAAAAAATAATTTTTATATTTAATAATTATTTATATTAATTATTACTGAATTTATTTTGTTTTATAGCATATAGCTATATGCTATATATTATCAATGTTCTAGAATTATTTAAATTCTTAGTTTAGTTTAAATAAGTTAGCTAATAGAATATATTGTATGATTTTAAATTTTATTTACAATAGTTTTTAAATACATTGTGTGGTTTATATTCGGTTTATAATTCTCTATATATAAGGATATGTTTGGTTTTGCTGTTTATACAGTTATTTACATTCAAATGCTTACAATTATTTATACAGTTATTTACATTCAAATGCTTACAAATATTTATCTTGCGTTAGTTGTTTAATAGAAGCAATACTAGATGGCAGCACTAAATTTGTCTCTTTAAGATAGCTCTAATTTTTAATTTTTCTAGCTCCATTTCAGTTATAATTTAATACACCAGGGGGTATTTTTAGCTAAATTTTGACGATATTGTTAAACTGTTATTAATTAATTTAATAGTGCATTTTAAATAATGTAATTAATATCTATTTATTTTATATTAGATTAAATGTGTTTAACAAGGTATTTCAAATTTTATTTCAATATGTATTAACTGCATCCTTTGGTATCATTTACTGTGATTTCTTAACTGTTTTATTCACCTTAATCTTTTTGATATACTGGCAGCCATGTGCGCGTGGATTTTTGTAAAATACTGAAATATTAATCGGTATGGTGTTTATTATTTATATTTTATATCCTATAAATATTTAAATACGTTTTATTGATTCTTCCATTTCATATTATTTGTTTCTATTCTGTTTTCATTTTTAATCAATTCACTTGATTTTATGGTTGTTTGGGCACAGGGGGAAATAATTTTTAGCTTTAGCTTATTTTTCCCACAGAAAACAACCATTTTGCTTATATCATTGAATTCTGTGCCCTTGATAACGTAATTCAATGTATAAGCTTTTCAATTTTTGTCGGTGTCCACTTTTTTCTTTTTCTTCCATAATAATTCTTATATTAATTTTTTTTTTAATACTTACAGTTTTAATTCATAATAATTGACGGTGGAAGGTTATGTTTAATTAATGGTTATATATATATATATATATATCTGATCTTTGTCACACTGTAACTCTCGTATTTATGAACCGATTTGGATGAAACTCGGTGTGTAGATAGTACATATAAATGTCTCGACCGAGTTCGTTGGCCAGCTTCCTCCGCCATTTTGTTTCAAAATGGCGGCCATTTAAATTTTTTTTTTAAATTTTAAATTTAAAATGTGGCACCAAAAAATTGAAAATTGAAAAATATTTTTTCTTATGTGTTTGACCTTGATACAAAGATTCCGGAGCAGTTTTTGTTTCGTCTATATCTTAAAAAATGGCTGAGTTATAGCATTTTGAATTTCTAGCATGGCTGACATTTTGAAACGACCTGATTTTTGTCACGCGATAACAGGCGTATTTATGAACCGATTTGGATATACCTTGGTGTATACATAATACGTACCAATTTCTCGACCGAGTTCGTTCGCCAGCTTCATCCGCCATCTTGTTTCAAAATGGCGACCATTTAAAAATTTTTTAAAAATTTTAAATTTAAAATGAGGTACCAAAAAATTGAAAAAGGAAAAAGATTTTTTTGTATGTGTTTGACCTTGATACAAAGATTTCGGAACAGTTTTTGTTTCTTCTATGTCTAAAAAAATGGCTGAGTTATAGCATTTTGAATTTCTATTGTGACATTTTGAAACAACCTGATTTTTGTCACGCGATAACAGGCGTATTTATGAACCGATTTGGATGTAACTTGGTGTGTACATAGTACATACCAATGTCTCGACCGAGTTCGTTTGTCAGCTTCATTCGCCATCTTGTTTCAAAAGAGCTGCCATTTAAAAAAAAAAAAATTAATTTAAAATAAGTTATCAAAAAATTGAAAAATGAAAAACATTTTTTTTATGTGTTTGACTTTGATACAAAGATTCCGGAGTAGTTTTTGTTTCGTATATATCTTAAAAAATGGTTGATTTATAGCACTTTGAATTTCTAGCATGGCTGACATTTTGAAACGATCTGATATTTGTCACGTGATAACACGCGTATTTATTAACCTATTTCGATGTAAGAAGGCATGTGGATAGTACATCGTAATGTCTCGACCAAGTTCGCTGGCCAGCTTCATCAGCCATCTTGTTTCAAAATGGAGGCCATTAAATTAAATAAAAAATTATATTTAAAGTGAGGTGCAAAAAAATTAAAAATTGGAAAAGGTTTCTTTCTTAAGTATTTGACCATGATATAAGGATTCCGGGGCATTTTTTGTTTTGTCTTTATCTTAGAAAATGGCTCAGATATAGCAGTTTGAATTTCTAATGTGGGTGACATTTTGAAAAATCTGATTTTTTGCCTGCGACAGAACTTGTATATATCAACCGATTCCGATGTGAATGAGCATGTGCACAGGAATTTCTAAGGTCTCGACCAAGTTCACTCGTTACCCTCATCCACCATGTTGTCTTAAAATGGCAGGAACTTCAAGATATCGCCGAATTTGGCAACCAAATATAAGTTACTTTAAATAAAAGCAGCTTGGATAAAGCTGACTAATTTCGCGAAATTCTCATTCATAATGATTTAGTATTGATAAAGATTAGGATTGAATCTCCTATAATCGGTTTCCACTAAATTGAGCTTCGTGTGTTTGAATAATATAAGCTTGCTTTTTAAAAATAAGGAATATAAAAGCTACCTCTTCCTCCCGGCACTGGCCAGAAGGACTTTTCTTACAGTGCGCTGTCTAGCGTAAATTATGAAATTTTGATTAAAAAAAAAAAAAAAACTCCTGGTTTAGTGCATAGGTGAGTGCAATTGTAGCATGTAGTACAAAAAAAAATTGAAAAATGTTTAGTTTAGTGTATGCTGTCTGGCGTAAGTGTGAAATTTTAATTTAAAAAAAGGGAAAAAGCAACTCCTGGTTCAGTGCACAGGTGAGTGTAATTGTATAATTGTAGTACAATGAAAATTGAAATATGTTGAATTGAGAGTACGCTGCCTGGCGTAAGCATGAAATTTTGATTAAAAACTGCAAGAAACCCCAATTTTTAAAAATGTTATGAAGATACTGCTAGGATTTTATGTACTTTCATCATTCTGAACTAAAACAATTGAACTAAAAATATGTGTATTCATTCAATATTGTACATTTTTTTTAAACGCTCCGAACATAGGCCTTGTTCAACTAAACTGAAAATCAGCTTTCCAAAACGTTAGCATAACTTAAATCTGAAGTTTTCTCAAAAGGAAAATGATCCTACATTTATTTTTCTATTTTTTCTATCAACAGAATAGCAACCGCAATCAGAGTATCAGACCATGATAATTGAACTTTCTTCACCTTCTATGTCTGGAGATAACCTAAAATCAAGTACTCAGGATTATAACTTTTTGCGGTTAGTTTCCATTCATTTGTCAGCTTTACGAGTTTATATTATTATCCTGTAGATATCGTAATATCGGATAATATCAGATTCTTTGTAACCCCTAGTATCTCTTGACGATTATCTTCCTGTGTAATCTTCTATCAAGTATTAACTCAAGACATTTTGCTCAAGGCTATTTCTGGTTAAACGATCGTAAACTATTTTGTGTTTCCTACTGCACGTGCTATACTTACATTTTCTATAAAATCTATATCAATAGTAATTTTTGGCAACTTTTTTCGTTGGTTTGTTTAGTTTTGAAAATTCTCTTTATTCTTAAATATGTCGCCCGGCAGTGTGGTCAGTAAGCGAAGGTACTGCCACGCTGTGGGTCCGGCTTCGAATCCCTGGATAAGATATGGATGTGTTTGTAATTGTGTTTTCAAAAAGTTATATATATAATGGGAAGAAATGAAATTGGTATGTCCGGTTTGTTAAACTATTTCTGTGTATAAGGATCATTCGAGGCGACAGTCATTGTTGCTATAGGCCCCAAAGCAATCTCCACTACGGTGGATTTCAAATGCCAAATTCTTAAATATTCAATTGTTTTTCTATCCATAAACATTAAAACGAGCAAAAGTTTGAGTAATATCGTCTCTTAAAAACAAGTCCTAGAAAACAAACCCTAAAGAGAGAGAGAGTTTTAAAATTAAAAGCTAAAAATTTTAATTTAAAAGCTAAATGCCACACGTTTAACGTAACCAGCGGGATCGGGAGGGTTGGAGCACCGCCTCCTGAATTCTAGGCATGAGCGCAGACTGAAAAAGGGCGGCTGTCTTTGGTGGATTTTTTATAAGTGTTTGTATACGGTCTCCTGAAATTACTCACCAGCATTTTCTGAACGTTTTCTTTGACTTATTTAATCTCAGAAAAGTAAGGCCGAAGAAACTTTTAGAAATTATTGGTATTCAAATTCAAGGGACCATACAAACACTGAAATAAATGCGCCTACGATAGCCGCCATTTTTGTGTCAGCGCTCAAGCCTAGTATGGCACCTGGTGCATGTAAAATCCGTCGTGGGTGCAAAGTCCTCCAAGTTACCTGCGAATTATACCTCTGGAGGTGCCTGACCAGGTGAAGGCCTCGTCATCTGATCAAGGTTCTAAATTACGAGATCAACTTGAGTAGCAATGTGCAGGTTCCAAATAACAGGATATAACGTTAAGTAACCGGCAAAACAAAGTACACACAAACAAGCAGTAGGCACTGGAGATAGGATGACGTTCGAGGCAATGATGTCAGGTTTATTACCGCTACGCGACGATTATGCGGTCACCCGCCCCGAAATTAAGTATCAAACTCGTTCAGCTGGGGCAACTCGGCAGGTAGGGGCCGGGTCATCGGTTAGAAAGAAAGAAAGCCTGGTATTCAGGGGGCTGTGGCTGGGTCGTTTAATACGCAGGAAAACCGCGACGGCTTCGATATCATTATAGCCCTGCTTCACTTCAAATCTAAAATGGGCTAATATATTTTTCCTTTAGTGGGATTATCTGTAACATTTTTAAGGCAAAAAGTAGGAAATATATATACGGTTCTCTACTTAGCTGAACAATCATAAGGAAAATAAAACCTTATATTTTTAACTATTCTTCAAGAAAATAATTTTTAAAGCGTTTAACGCTTTCAACGGCAAGGTACTTGTATTCGTAAAATGTTGAAATAATTAAATGGCACCAGTATTTACAAGAAAATTTATTTGTAAACAAGTAAAAGTATATTTTTGCGTGCTTAATAAAAGTGAAATTTTCATTAAATGTTTCGGGGCTAATGTGGCAATTAGAGATTAAAATTAGGTGATGCCATAACTACATCACAGTCCTTCAATGTGTTAAAGCGTCATGTTCTTCTAACTTCTACTTTCTTTTTTTTTCTTTTATTAAATTGTATATAATAAATAACATCTAAAAAATTGAATTATATTATGGACACTTTTTTTGTTCTTTCACGTATGAAGGATGTTTTTAAACCATTTATTTTCTTCTCGTGGTTTGAATAATTTCTGTGACACAGTTATACAAGGCAGGGTTCGTACGCTTCAAGGACTTTCAAGCACTTTTTTCAAAATTTTTGCTTTACTTAATGAAATAAAATTCTATCTTCAGATATAGCGACTAGTACATTACGAAATTTCTGGTACTAAAACACCATAAATCCCATGTATCCCTTGATTCGAACGATAGCTGCCATAAGTTGATGACTTTGACTACGTTAACGGTCGATCCATATCTTCCGAAAATCGTTTACAGGAACTTGAGCAAGAATTGGAAAATTTCAAATGGGATATCCTAGGATTGTGTGAAGTAAGGAGAAAGAGAAAATAAAATATTGATCTTGCTAGCGGACATGTACCATATTTCAGATGCAAAGCAGATGGAAAAACAAGTGGTGTAGGATTTCTGATTCATAAAAAGTTTAAGAATCACATCGTCGAATATAGTATTGCATTGGATAGAGTTTCAAGTTTAGTTATACAAGATGCAAATTAACCAATTTTATGTACCAACAACAAACTACGCCGATGAAGAAGTTGTGGATTTCTGTGAAGAAGCAACTTCAATGAATCAGAAAGGAAAATGCTACATCAAATTAATAATGAGAGACTGGGATTCTAGAACTAGATAAAAAAAAGAAGAAGAAGAAAGGCGAGTTCTCACAAAGAAAGCATGGATATGTGAGGTGAAACAAAAGAGGAACAGATTTATTGAAAATGTAGAATGTGACCAAATGTATATCATGAATTCATATAAAAAACAAAAACCCACAAAGAAAATGGACATGAAGAAGTGTAAACGGAGAAACAAAAGAAATCGACTACATCGTGATAACCAGAAAGCATCTTATTCAGGATTGCAATGTCCTCAATAACGTCAATATAGGAGGCGATCGCAGGTTGGTTAGGTGCAAAATGCTGTTAAACACTAAAGTGAAAAGAATGAGGCTTTTCCAACCCTTAGAGAGCACAATCGATATCGTAAGTCTAAAGTAATATAAAGAATGTTTTCAATTGGAACACAAAAAACCGTTATGAAGTACTGAATCCAATTTTGAAAGTGGAGAAAGATGTTACAGTAGTGAACAAGAAACTAACTAATACCCTACAAGAAATTGCAAAGGAGATGGTGAAACACAAGTAAAGCAGACAAATAAAATAACAGATGAAACAAGAAGATTGGTGAAGAATCGCAGAAATTTAAAACGAAGAAAAATGATTCCTAATCAAGAGCTGAATACTCAAAATTATGTAAAACGGTACAAACTTGTGTTACAGAAAGCAGCAGAGAACGTAACTGTGATCTTGTTAAGAAAGTTCTAGGAAAATAACAAAAATTTTAAATCAGCAAAGCGTAAATTATGCGTTGGAAGAAAAGGTATTTTTGCACTGAAGAAGAAAGATAGAACAATCACTAAAATCAATAATGAAATTGTAAGTGTTATAGAAAAATTCTGTAACTATCTATATCAATGTGAAGATCAAAGAGAAAGCAATCTACATGATCGGAGAGAAAACATAACAGAACCTGAAGAGAAAATCTTACTGATGACGGATGAAGTTTTTCAAGCCATTAGATGTAGGCAAAAAGTATGTGCCCTAGCGAAAATAGAATCACAATTGATCTTATCAAATAAACAGGAGAATAATTTCCAAAAATGCTAATAGTACTGTTTTCCAAATGTCTAGAGAAATTAGATGTATCAGAAGCCTGGAATAATGTTATGATGGTACTAGTTTAGAAGAAAAGGAAGAGAGAAAACATTACTAACTGACGTCGGATTGGCTTACTACCAGTGATTTATAATAATTTCATCAAAGTTTTAATGACAAGAATCAGGTCTAGACGTAGCTCCACCTAGAGAACAAGCAGGATGCCGAAGTGGATTTAGCGACACAATTTAGATTTTAGATCAAACAATAAGGTAACTCATAGAGAAACATAAGGAATATAATTTACTTCCTTGCCTTGCTTTTATCAATTGTGAACAATCATTTCATTCTGTCTATACACCAGTAGTAGTAAAACCTGCAAAAGACATTGATAGACAAAACTTACAACATTATCACGAAGAAGATTCACAAGAAAACAGCAGGAACCATATGTTTTGACAGAGGAAAAGCAAACATCAAGATTGGAAAAGGATACACTATTTCGTTTAAGTTTTTTACTGCTGTCTTAGAAAATGTACTTAAGAAGGTGTATTGGGACAACAAGGAGATTATAATAAATGAGGAACACGAAAGTCATCTGCAGTTTACTGACGACATTTTAATTTTCATTAACAACCCTAAATATTTGGAAGATATCTTAAAAGATTTGGCTGAAGATAGCATTAATGTATGGTTAAAATAAATATGGAAAAGAATAAGGTGATGTTCAATTCATTTGCACTAAAAAAGAAGTTCGCCTACAATTCTGATATTAAAGAAGTGCTGAATTATGTGTACTTTGGACAGGAAATAACATCGGCCCAAACAACATGAAGGAAACCTACAGAAGAATCAGAAATGGATTGAGTGGTTTTGGGCAGAACAATATTATGCCGAAGAATAGTATGCCTCTTAGCTTGAAAGAAAAAGTGTTTAATCAATATGTATTGTCTGCACTAACTTATAGCATAAATATAGAAACTTACAAAAGGATGGTACAAAGATTAAAAAAAAAAAAAACACAACGAAGCATAGAAAGATGTATGCTAGGGCTTAACTAGAAGATAGAGAAAAATAACCGGAATAAGAAGTCAGTGAAAGTTTTTAACATCATCGAAAGAGTTAAACGGTTAAAATGGAAATGGGCTGGACACATTTGCAAGAAGTTGGGACAATAGATGGTGTACAAACACCCTACAGTGGTATCCCAGAGATACGAAACGACCGAAAAAACGACCTGAAGCAAAATAGTGAGACAAAAACTGAAAAGAGACTGGAATCCAGACAGGAAACGCTGGAAAAACCTGGGAAAGACATGTATACAGCTGTAGATTTAAAACAGCTGCTGCTGCTGCTGATGATGATGATGATGATGCTTATGATTATGGTATGCGCAAATATTAGAATTACATAATTTTGGGGATGCGAAGGGAGAAATAAAAATCAGGCATTTTAGTATTAAAAGTAGCAAAACGTTCAGAATTATTAACTTGAGGCTTCTGAAGAAAAGCAAGCTAAAACAATTAGAAATAAATGCTTTTCAATAACACCATTTAAAATACATCCTTTTCTAAATTCCAACGAAAAATAATTGATTTTTCCGGCGCTAATTGAAAATTAATTTTCCGATTTCTAAATGTAGTTTTAACTTGATGTCTTTCATTTAAATTACTGTGTATTTGTTTGTATTTTTACTTTATCTGTCGACCACGAGAACATTCTTCACCTTTGGGGAAACATAAAAATCAAGTGATCTAAGTTATGCTTATTGTGATTGGTTTTCCTCCCTTTAGCTGCTGCATGTTTGTGTTATGTCCACATAAGCGCCGAACTTTCGAGAAATAGATTCTATAGAAGCACTGCTGTACCTTTTGACGATTATTATCCTGTTGTAAATATTCGTACAAAAATATTCTCCCGGATTCTTCTGTGTGTAATTTAAATATTTTATTTAATTTCCGCCGTGTTAAATCGCGCGAAATTTTGTATAATGTTATCTTATAAAAATAATTTTAGTTTCAGTTTGACTTAATAAAAAAAGGCGAATGGTTCAAGAGTGTTAGTATGCAAGTGTTAAAGAAAAAAAAAGAGGAATTAAAAGGAAAATAATTAGAAATAAAGTTTTTTTAAAAACATAGCTAAAATATATCTTTTTTCAAAGCTCAACAAAATATGAATTAATTTTCCTGCACAAAATGAAAATAACTTTTAAATTTTGCAGTTCTATCAGTGAAATTATGCTTGTTTATATTTAGTAAGAATAATTCGAACATGGTTTGACAGTGTTCGAACAATTGTTCGAACAGTCGGAATAATTCTGAATAATTCGATTTTTCCTTCTTCTCCGAGGATTCAAAGTAGGTCGATTCCATCGTAACTGACGTAACATTTGATGACTGATTATTGTTTTCTAAACTGTGTAGGAAATTTACTAATAAAGGTAGAACAACTTTTTATAATTTAAAATATTCCTTATTAAGGATTTAATATTCAAATACCTGCAAATTATGTCAGTCCCTATTTTAGTCCTAAAAATTGCATTTCAAAATTCTGTAACTGATGTAACATAAAATAAACAAACATTTTTTTCTGCCTTCATTGAAAAATACAAAATTTTCCAAGCTATCCAGTTAAAAAAAAAAGTGATTTTATGTTTTTAACATCACTAAGTAATGACAAATTATAATATTAGGTTTTTTAAATTAATTTCTGAACAATAAAAATGGAAAAATGGCGTTTACATATGTAACTGAAGTAACTTTTATTGTGTAACTGACGGAACATTATAACTTTACGAATACAATAATGGTACTTAACTTAGTTTGTGAACAGCAATTTACAATGCGTTCTTACTAGAAAATTTTATAGAACATAAAAATATCATGTTTTCCAATGATATGCATAAATTAACTATATTATTAATTTTACTCTCCCTCCCAATTGATAATTTTCTGTGGAATTGTCCAGTAACAAGCGTCAACTGTATATTGAACAATTCCCCCCCCCCCCCCCTTCCACAGACTGTAACATATCCGAATTCTTTTGCATTTCCAAGCAAATGAATAATAAGTGCTGTACGCTATATCTTTCATAAGTGTCATACTGTAAGTAACTCTAACAAATTAAAATGTCATTGCCGCTCGCGTTATAAAAGTCCTTAAATTAAAAATATTACACAAATGTTTAGATTTGAAGAATTTATATAATCAAAATCAAAATAACTTTTCCATCACTAACTGAAAATAAATTTTTCAAACCCTAAACATAATCTAAACTCGTAGTTCAAGCATCGAAATTATTGCTTGTTTGTTTTTTATTTCATCTGTCAGCAGAAACAGCAAGCACAATCAGAACACGAGACCTTTCTTCGCTTTCCAAGTCTTGGGGAGAACCTAAAATTGATTGTGCAGATCATAACTTTTTATGGTTTGTTTCCATTCATAATATTCCTTCAGTAAGAGTCATTCTATAATTGACTCAAGCAAATTAAAATGTCATTGCAGTTCGCGGCCAAAAAGTCCTACATATAAAAGTGTTACACACTGTAAAATAAAATGTTGCGAATTTTTCTGCACTGTATGTTGTACTTTTTCAAGCACCAATGATGGGAAATCGAATTCAATCAACAAGTGAAGTAAAAACCGAATTCTTTCTGCCACGTGCACCACGCAGCCAATGGCAAAGCGACTTTTCCGAGACTTGAGAATTTTTACAGCAATCTTAAAGACAGAAGCTTATAAATTTTACAACCACTGTGTTGGAAGCCGGGGTGCCAGCACCTTTTATTGTAAAATACAGATTTTTTTTTTTTTTTTTTTTTTTACAGTGCAGAAAAGTTTAGATCTCAATAATTTATACAATCAAAATAAACATAAGCTTTTCATTACTAACTGAAAATAATTTTTTCAAACCCTAAACATAATGTAAACCTGTAGTTATATCATAGAAATTATTGCTTGTTTATTTTTATTTCATCTGTCAACAGAACAGCAGCCCCTATCAGACCATGAGAACTTTCTTCGCTATCCAAGTCTGGGGAGAACCTAAATTAACTGTTCAGATTATAACTTTTTTGTGGCTTGTTTCCATTCATTTGGCGGTTGCGTGTTTATGTTATTGCCGTGTAGACACCATAATTTTGAAAAATATCAGATTCTTTGTAACCACAAGTATCTCTTGACGATTATCTGGCAGTGTGGGTGTGTGTCACGTATTCGCACTCTATGTTCTGGGAGAACTTTTTTATTTCAAGTTTATCGGGTTTTTTTTTTTTTTTTCTAGTAAATGGTTATGTATTATTGTACGTTACGCATAGACGTGTTTTAATGCTGCTTTATATCATGTAATATTGAAAGTGTTTATTCAGAAATTTTACGTAATACATATTTTTGTATTTCTTTTGCGAGATTTACTTTTTTGTAGCTCTGTTTTATAGTTATGTAATCCTTCCTCCGAGAAAAAAAAATCTTGAGTTCAAAACCTTTCTGTAAACGCTTTTAAATGTAGGACTTTTAGAACGCGAACGGTAATGACATTTTAATTTGTTTTACAGTCATTTACAGCATGATTCTTATTGTAGATATTTTGTATAGTGATGTTATGCAGTTTTATGTAGCATTGAAGGAGTTTATTCAGAAATTTTACATAATATATATATTTTTTAAATTCTCTTACGAAATTTCCTTTGTAGCTGTGTTTTATAGTTATGTAATCCTTATTCCGAGGAAGAGATCAAAACCTTTCTGTAACTCTTTTAAATCTAGGACTTTTAGAATGCGAACATTAATGACATTTTAATTTATCTTAGAATCATTTACAGCATGATTCTTACAGAAGATAATGTGTATAGTGAAATGAATTGTTATTCAGATTCGAAACTTTTTGGTTTTGTATTATTGTGTATTGCGAATAGGCTTGTTTTAATGCTTCTTTGTATCATGTAGTATTGAAGGCGTTTTTCCAGAAAGTTTACAAAATATACAGGATGATCAAAAAGTCAGTATACATTTGAAAAATTAATAATTCACGGAATAATGTAGGTAGAGAAGTAAAAATTGACACACATGCTTGGAATGACATGGGGTTTTATTGTAACTATACAAAAAAAAGTTGAAAAAATATCCGTCAGATGGCGCTGTACAGCAAAACATCAGTGACGCTGCCTGAGAATCGTGTATAAAAGAAGCTGCAATGAGAGAGAAAGTCACGGTGTGGTGTACATTTACCACATCTACCGTTATTGGGCCTTTTTTCTTCCAGAAAATGCGTGATTCTGGTTTTGTAACTGTTAGCGTGAAGGGTGAGAGGTACGCCGATATGTTACAGAATCACATCATCCCTAGCCTGGCGGATAAACACCTGCTGGAAAGTACGATTTTTATGCAGGATGGCGCTCCACCCCATACTGCTAGACGTGTGAAAGATCTCTTGCGCACGTCGTCTGGAAATGATCGCGTGCTAAGCCACCATTTTCCTCATGCATGGCCTCCCAGGCCCCCAGATCTCTGTCCGTGTGATTTTTGGTTCTGGGGTTACATGAAGTTGCAAGTCTACCGCGATCGACCGACATTAATAGGGATGCTAAAAGACAACATCCAGCGCCAATTTCTCACCATAACTACAGATATGCTGTACAGTGCTTTGCACAACATTGTCCCTCGACTACAGCTATTGTTGAGGAATGACGGTGCACATGTTGAGCATTTGTCCTGAAGAACATCGTCTGTCATTTGTCATAATTCGTTATGCCAATTATTGCTTTTCTTATCCCATAAGCGCCATCTGTCGGCCATTTTTCAACTTTTTTTGTGGTTGCAATTAAAACCCCATATCATTCCAAGCATGTGTGTCAATTTTCACCTCTCTACCTACATTATTCCGTGAATTATTAATTTTTCAAATGTATACTGACTTTCTGATCACCCAGTAGATTTTTGGATTTTCTTACGAAATAACATTGTGCTTCCACATACCCGCCAAGAAGTATATTTTGAAAACCTTACAATTTTAATGATATGTTTAAGAAAGCAACATTAAAAGAAAAAGATATCATGAAAATTTTTTTGTAATAGTGTGTTTTCTTATCGCTGTTACTAGTCACAAAAAGCGGAACACGAAGACAAGAAAAAAAGTGGGACAGTGGCTTCTAAATCGCGACATAAAAATACAGTAAATTCTATAAAACGAAACCTGTCTATAACGGAATGCGCTCTTAAATGTAAAAAAAATCTTCGTTTCTATTGAAGGAATACCATAAAATTATACTTGTTAAAACGAAAACCTGTCTAAAAAGGAAATGTTCTCCTATTGCTTGACTTTCTGTCTTAGTAGATTTCCCTGTACTAAATAAACACAATAATTTCATTCAGTAAATTATGTGAAAGCGGAATCGCTAGGAATCGAAACCAAATTCCGATTTGCAGAGGTTCCGACTGACCAGTTGTGACTGCATGATATTCATCCTATAAACAATATACCTTTATAAACAGATTCAGATTTCACAGGCATTATACAAAACAGAGGTATGCACGGGCTGGAATTTTCAGGACCGGACGAAGCCCGGCCCGAATGAAAGCTGTTTTGGCCCGGCTCTTTGCAAAAACTAAAAATCCAGTCAGGATCCAGTCCGTACTAAAATTAGAGATAACGCTAAAGTCAATGAAATTAGGCCCGACTCAACAGAAAAAAAAATTACACAGAAAAAGCCGATTTTTCTTAACATACAATTAAGATATTTTTCTAAAATATTGAATACATATTTACGAAAAAAATTAACATTGTAGATTACTCTTAACATTATAGATTATTATGTTTTAGATTACTTTATGTTCGCAAGCCATAGAATGCAGAATATCATCAGTACCGGCCTATTATATAGACCCAGTACACTGTAAAAAAAAGGATGTTTCTTAATCTACAAAAATGTACAATATCAAGAACAAAAATACATAATAATAACCACTTCCGAGTCACCGAAGATTCCAAAGCGTTTCTTTACCTTTAAAAACCTCAGAAAACTATATACTTTCGAAATTTAAAGAAGAATTTATAAAAATTATTTTTTATGAGCTGCGCGTCATTTTCGTAAACGTTTCCAAGAAGCTTTTCCAGCGCAATTATCAGTTTTCTCAAATCGGAATATCACTTTTTCGGGTGCTATCCATTCTCAGGTAAATATTTTGATATTCAGAAAACATGTTCAACAGATAAACATAGTAAATTAACAGCATTAACATTAATATGAAAATTAACATTATTTTGCTACAATTGTACGCACAAATTCAGTTATGTAACTGAAAATGTTTATTACAGAATTGATAGAATCCGAAAAACCGATTTTCCGTGTATAGAGAACTGATTTGCATTGCAAAAGCATCTAGGAAACGTATCCAAAACATACGGGCAACTAATAAAAATTTATTTTTATAAATTCTTTTTTTAAATTTTGAAAATAAATTGTTTTCTGAGTTTTGTGAAGATAATGGAACACTTTTCGGAATCTTGGGTGACTCGGAAAGGTTATCATATATTTGCGTTCGCGAGTATTGTTCATTTTCGCAGATTAAGAAAAATCCGTCTTTTTTTATACAGTGTATGTATAGAAAGAAAATGAAAGCCTGATTCTGGCCCGTACCACGTCTGCTGAAATTATTAATAACAAAGAAGAACAAGAAACAAAGAAGAAACAAGAATATAACATTCGAAAGACATGACTGCGTTTTTAGAAAAAAGAAGCTTTCAGTAAAATTAGGATGCGAAAAGTATTGTAGAGCAACAGCGAGTAAACAAAATCAAAACAGTAAAACGCAAAGCCTTTGGTAAAACGTTAACACGCGAAGAGCTAGCCTATTCATGACGTCACGCGGAGTAACACAATAATTTTTTCTTCCTTTTTATCAAAAACCTCACTTTCTTGAACTTAAAATTATTTTATTCAACATAAAAAAAAATGTAAAACTAATTATTTTTTATTGAAATGTATAGATATATTCTTCGTTAAATTTAAAGTTGTAGTATCGAAGCGGCATCTAGCGCCGAAACCTTCAGGAAGAGTTTGGAAGACGCAGAAATATAGTTCTACGTTTCAAAGGATATTAAAAAATAATGTGAAAGTTCTTTTTGGTGAACATTGTGTTTTTATGTTAACTTCTGTCCAATTTCTTCATGTACAAAAGTTCACTTACTCCCCGTGCTTGGTAAACGAACTTGAACGATAAGTGGTCATGTCCTATGGTCTATAAGCTCTGGTTAAGACATGATGAACTGCCAAAGCCGATCTCTACCTTAGACATGTTATATTTCTGTTACTGATGTTGTCAGTCTATAGCATATGTTGGTGCAACATGTTTATAATCCTCGATTCAGTCACGTTTATTGAAAACTGTTCACATTTTATTGCCTTAGTTTGATCCTTTTAAATTTTTACATCGGGCAAAATTTTTTTATCCGCTCGACCCGACCCCTTGGAAAATTTTCCTTCACTTTGCTGGTTAGTGGTTACGGGCTTCTGGCCAAGCCCGAGCCCGTGAGAAATTACAAGGTAAACAAAGGTAAATTCACAGGTAAATAAAACACCGTAAAACATGTAAAAACCAAATATCTATGGACCGTCTTAATATTCCGTCTTAGACAGGTTTAGATCTCAGAAGATAGATTTGTATGTATTTCTTTCGGCGGAATTATACAAAATTTTCGTTATAGACAGAATTTGTTTTCACAAGTTTTACTGTATTAAACAGACTAACGAATAGCATCAGTGGCGCCAAGTTATATAGGCCCATAGGCTGCGAGTCCACCCAATAATTTGATCTCTCCGCCCACCCAGTTTCAATTGATTTATTTCGTTATTTATTTATTTATTTATTTTATCGCTGAAACGGAATTTGGTTTTAGTGATATACTCAAATTATTATTTTTTTTTTTTTTGAAAAATAGTATGGGCTTCAATTAGGCTAATGTTGGACGAACGTCTTTTTGCACGCTTTTTTGCTTACGTATTATCCCTCACAATGCTAATGGCATTGTGTAGGGATAATACGTAAGGAAAAAAGCGTGCAAAAAGACGTCCGTCTGACATTAGCCTTATACTTACAGGAACACTGAAAATCCCTTCAGCGGATTCGTTGCTAAATTTCTCTTTAAAACAAATTTCCTGCATATTTTGCCATTTGTTTTAATGTCGAATAAAAATGATAAAGTGCTTAGGTGTCTAAAAGTTTTTCTTGACATTTAGTTTACTGCAAATTCAACAGTTAGCAATTTTTCTGTTATTTATAATAAATGTCAATGCATTTATAAGGAAGAATTTATGAGAATATAATTTAATAAAATTAGTTATTAAATTATAATAATTTTATATAATTATAATAATTTCATATTTTGCTTAGAAAAAACATAATTTAACTTCAAATTATCTACCTTCCCCCAGTTCTCTTTTCAAGGGAAAAAAATGTGTTATTTCATTTTAAAGTTTTGAGCCCACGCAATATTTTTAGAAAGTTGGCGTTACTAAATAGCATAGTACTCAAAGAAATTTAAAAAAATCTATATGCATCATGAAAAACCGGGACTATTGACGACCCGCGCAGTGGTACCGCGGGACTCAGGAACATTGGAACCTCTGAAAAATCTGGACACCTGGACCAGGCAACACTGTTTCTTATGCACAAGTTATTTAAACATAAGCAATCCAATCGTTAGCATTATATACCGGGTGTCGCAAAAATGACTGATGGATTTTAAAATTCAATAACTTGCAAATGGTGACAGATATTAAAAAAATTCTTGCAGGAGTGTTATATAAGATGTCAGGAGATTTTATGCTACGATTCTTATTTTTAGTTACGAATAGCATCGATAGATAGCGCTGCAAGCAATAACCACTAAATCCAGGCTCGATTTTTCCATAGAACTACAAACAACAGAAGTTATTGGTACTTCTATGGATTTTTCGGAGTCTTTCTTCTGACATGCGAAAACAGGAGATTAAAATGTATTGAATGGACCAAAAATAGGGACTGGACTGAGCACCTATAGAGATCCTACATTAGAGAGAGATTGGACATTGCAGAAATGTCCGCCATTTTCGTTACAAAGTAGATGGAACGCCGTACAACGCAATGCATTTTCATCAGCGTCTAACACATTTTATTCTATTAAAATTATGAAAATTTCATTTTATATGACTTCAAAGAGTCTTTCGGAACATAAATATGAGTACATTTGCATTTTAATGAGTGAGAATTCCCAGAAAATGCATTTTTTACTCTTTTTTTTTTTTAACTAATTAAAATAGTGAGCAGAGGAAGGTTGGGCATGTAAGAACTTTATTTTAATTTCACAATATTTGAACAAATAATTTTTAACTATTATCAGATAGAAAATGAACTATAGAATTCAATTTTTTTAAAACTATCTATAATTTATTACGCATTTTAAAACAACAGTAATTATTATAATTTTCACCATCTTCGCATTGATAATTTCAGAAATATTAAAATTTGAACATATCATATACCACTCCTATTTAAGTATGTATGTGATTCAAAGTTAATTTAATATGTGCGCTGAAAATATTTAATGATAAGTTTCTACGTACTGCTACTTCTCTTTGATATTCTTTTTAAATACGGAAGTCTTGTAAATATATAATATTAAAATGAGAATTGTTATCAAAACATTAAATGGAACTTTAGAAAAAAAGTTAAATAGAGGCACTGCTGTTAAAAGAAACAAATAAAAAATATGAAAAACAAATTCTAAAAATAAATCAAAATCCGATAACTAAGTAAAATCGCACTGCTGCGTAGCGTGAAACAGTTGAGTAAAAAAATGCATTTTCTGAGAATTCTTACTCATTAAAATGGAAATTTGCTTATATTTATGTTCCGAAAGACTCTTTAAAGGCATATAAAATGAAATTTTCATAATTTTAATAGAATAAAAAGTGTTAGACGCTGATGAAAATGCATTGCGTTGTACGGCGTTCCATCTATTTTGTAACGGAAATGGCGGACATTTCTTCAATGTCCAATCTCTCTCTAATGTAGGATCTCTAAGCACCTATTGCTCTTAGCGCCATCTATTGTTTGAAATTCGAACTAAAATCAAGAAACACGGTAAAAAAAACTCCTGACATCGAACATAACCCTCCTGAAAGAATTTTTTAAATATCTGTAACTGTTTGGGAGTTATTGAATTTTAAAATCTATCAGTCATTTTTGGGACACCCGGTACATAATCAACTGATAGTGATTTTCTTCCTTTAAAAAATTAAAGTGAGTCTTATATTTTCAGATGACATAATAACATACTAGAAATTATAACAAACATTTTTCTAGACTTCTTACAAGAACATTAAATGTTTTATGCTGTAAAAATTTTTTTAAAGCGTTCAGATCCATTTGCATTATCATTCAGCGAATATGAAAAGAGAAGCTCTGCCAAAAAAAAAAAACGAAAAACACTAAAAGAAGACAAACAGCTTTTTAAGTCTGTTCTTAAATCCAAAAGGGTAACTTTATGGCATAAGTTTTAATTTATTTTTGTTCGGAAATGCATGAAACTAGCAGTTATTCTTGTTCAGAAACTATGTAATCAAGCTGTTTTTTCCATTTTTTTTGCAAAAGCGATAGATCTTTCAGAAAATAGTGTCAAATTTGACATTTGGAACCGAAGTTTTCAAAGAAAGCAGAAAAACCAGTCAGCGAAAGGAGAAAAACGTCTTTATCACGTGATCAAAATCGCTTATAACTCAATAGGTAATTTATTTATCAAAAAATGGAAAACACCAGTTCGATTCCAAATCGCTTCCGCAGTCAGGTCTTTTAATTTTATATCTGTCCGTTAAGAAATGAATTTGTAAATGTGTCAAAACGTTTTGCGCTTGTTGTGCAGAGTAGTTGAGAACAGCCTTAACCCCCTCACTGACAAGCCCGTGTTAATACGTTCACTAAGTTCCAGGTTTCACTGCAATACAAGCAATATTTAAAGTAATATAATTCTATTGATTTAATGTATTTTTAATACATTGAACAATGATTAATACTTCCAAGGATTACATTCATATTCGTTATTAAGTTTTTTTTTTATAAAATGTTCAAAGAATCATTTTTTTTCAGCATTTAAAACAAATTGCAGAGAAAACAACATTACAATTTTGCCCTTTTCCAAGACAGTCGGAGGGAGCCTTAAGATCCGGGGAGCTCCGAAAGTTCATACAATTCAAAGTAGCAGTACAATCTAAAGTCCACTTCATTATGTGCAATCAACTAAATTTCAAGTCTGTTTTAGATTGATATCTAAGTTTCCATCGAATAATAAAACAAAAAATAATTATGTTGTTTATTTCGATTTTAAAGCTTATAGTGTAATCATTTGAATTCCAAGCCTGTTTTAGACTAATGTCTAAGTTTTCATTGAATTCAAAAAGGAAAATATAAGTTTTGCAGATTATTTTCCTTTAAGTATCTAAAATTCACTTTATTATGTACAATCAACTAAATTTCAAGTCTGTTTTAGATTGATATCTAAGTTTTCATTAAATAATAATAAAAAAAGACTAGTGTTGTTTATTTCAATTTTAAAGCTCTTAAGTGTTCATTCTTTATTCTGTCTTCATCCGTCAGTCATTCGTCATTCATTCGACATTCTTAAGTCTTCATTCTGTACAATCATTTAAATTGCAAATCTGTTTTAGACTGATATCTAAGTTTCATTAAATTAAAAAATAAATAAATAAACGAGTTTTGCCGTTTACTTTCATTTTAAAATTCTAAAGTTCACTTCATTGTGTGTATTCAACTAAATTTAAACTATATTTTAGATTCATATCTAGGTTTTCATTGCATAATAATAATAATTAAAATAAATAAATAAATAAATAAACGAGTTTTGCCGTTTACTTACGTTTTAAATCTTTAAAGTTCATTTCATTATGTGTACTCAACATCCAAGTTTCCATTGAATTTAAAAAAATAATTATGTTCTTTATTTCGATTTTAATGCTCATAATGTAATCATTTAAATTCCAAGTCTGTTTTAGACTGATATCTAAGTTTTCATTAAATAAAAAAATAAAAAATAAGTTAATTAATTAAAAAAAAAAAAAAAAAACGAGTTTTGCTGTTTATTTTCATTATAATTCTCTAAAGTTCACTTCATTGTGTATAATACACTAAATTTCAAATCTGTTTTAGATCAATATCTAATTTTTCATTGAATAATAATTTAAAAAAAAAAATGAGTTTTGCTGTTTATCTTCATTTTAAAGCTATAAAGTTCACTTCACTACACAGAGTGCCCCATGAAGGACTGCATTAACTTTAAAATTCAATAATTCATTAACTATAATAAATATTTTTGGTTACAGTAATTTAAAAAAAGCTAAAATTTTCGTTGATAAACGTCTGTGTTGTTTCAAACTTCAAGAATGCTCAAATTAACTTCAAAATTTTAAAATGTAAAATAAAAAAATATTTTAGGGGTTCATTATCTAAATAGAGTAAAACATATAAACTCAGTCGCTTTTAATGAACATTTACAAGGTAATTTGAGCAATCGTATAATCTGAAACAAGAAAGTGACATATATTGACGGAAATTCAAACTATTTTTAAACTACTGTATATAAAACTTATCAGATACCTGATAAATGTGTTACTTATTTCAACTAAATACTTGTTAAATTGATGAAAAGATAAAAAAATGCGTCAGGTAAAGTTTATTCATCGTTTGCGACATTACTTATTACAACTTAATTATTAATTAGCTATCAAAGTTTATAACTTCAAGTGAATTGAAACAAGTCAATAAAATAACGAAAATAATATTGTTGAAGTAATTTTGATTTTTTTAAATGGTAAATGAAATGTTAGAGTATAAATAAAAAATACAATCACATAAATTATAAAAAATATATATAAAAAAATTCCACAAAAGCTTTTTGAATATTCACAGATTAACTTCAGAGTATCGTAATCAATTTACGAAAGAACCACGGCACTGACCTTTGTGAAAAGGATTAATTTACGAAATGGGAGTGGAAGTATTTGCGTTATTTCAACAATGTCATAAGGACGATTTAATCGGTGAAGAAAAATATTTTTATGTCAGATGATAAAGTTGATGCCATACATTATCCGATTTTGTTTCACTGTATTAAATCATCTGGTTTCTGCAAGTAGGTAATCATTAATAAAAGTTTAAAACTGAATATGCATTCCTGCAGTACAGTGATGTCTCTATTTAGCGAACTTCCATTTCGTGAACTTTTCTACAATTGTAACACTTGTAAATCTGCAGATCAGGAGCTTCAACGTCAGCTCTGTAAGTCATTGATTTTTAACACACTTTGGGTAACAATTCTGCTTCCTAAAAACCGCAATTTAAAGTTTTCAAATTACATAAATGGAAGCGTTAAATTTAACATGTTGTTATACAATGATATTCTGAAATTTTTATGAACTGCTTATTCTGGTAAATTTTTAGACACTAAAGTTAATTTCTTCAAGGGGAGAGGGAGGGGAGTTCTGCTCCTTGAATCCCCTGTAGTGTCGTTAAATTTACATTCGTAATTTTTTATTGATTGTGCGAATGATTATAGTATATATCTTAGATTTATTTTTACATTGTGATTTATAAGGATAAGCAATAATTTGGACAATCATTTTATATTATACTATTATCCAAATAGCAGTATTTACTTACATGCCAACCACAAACATCCGCATCTGATTGATAAGGAAGTTATGGAAATGTAAACTTAGACAACTAATTTAGAAATTTAACGTTTTCACAATTTGTTTTTCCAAAAAATAATTTTTATTGCCGTTCTTATATTTAGATCTAAGATCTTATGTAAATGCATCCTAATCTACTCGATAGCATTAGCTTACTAAAATCACCCCAAAATAGGTATATTTGAAGACTTTTAAACCTAATAGGTAATCATTCGTCATTGTTTCCAGTGCCAGTTGACTAAATAGCAAACGTGATTTGGCGTAATAAAGTATTTTTTGTGATAGCCCATTTTATCGTTACCCACATTCAATTAAAAACCGTAATGTTGCTAACATCGTTCATATTTGACGCAAACCTATATTTCAGACCAAATTACGAAAGATTAACTTATCTTTTATTTCCTTCAGCCGAACTTTCTGCTTGATCTCTCATAATTGAGATTATTTGAATTTTTTTTTTTTTTTTTTTTTTTTTTTTTTAATGGCTTACACCCCGTGCGTGTTACCTGTGACTTAGTTCACGTAGCATTAAAAGAAAGATAAATACATTAATTAGGCAAAACATTTAATTCCCTAGTAATTAAAAACATATAAAACATATATAATATGTACCTCGGACTTTAAAAAGAAACTGAAAGTCGAAAGTTACTAAGCCATTTTAACATTTAACTTTTACTATATAATATCACCTAAAACTATTTTTAAAAAACGCCTAGATGTATTATACTAATATGCATACGAACTAAAATAGGCAATAATAAATATTTTTGCGTAACTGTATGAAGAATTTACGTAATAGGAGAAGGACAAGTAAATTGGCCCATGAGGACAAAGTGAACATTTGAGTTTTGTTTTCCCCTGTATACTGCTTCCGCCACGCAGGAACTTGACGAAACAATTATCAAAGGTGCTCATAGTATCGTCAGTGGCTTTGAAGTGGAAGGCTACATTTTTCTAGTTCTGAACTCATTTTTATTTTTTTTTTCTGCATTTTTGATTTTAGACAAGTGGTACAATTTCTTGATTATCGAGACGCCAGTACTATTTCCGTATTTTAACGGAATTTTTTCCCCTAAACTTTGTGAAAAAACTGAATTTTTCTGGAATTTATGGCAAAAAAAATCCGTTAAAATATGGAAATAGTACTGGCGTCTCGATTGCCAGTACAATATCCGTATTTTAATGGATTATTTTTTTTTTCAGTAAATTATATTTACGCGAGTTAAAGCTTGAACAGGCAAACCGAGTTCATAAACATTTTTCAACTATCTTGGAAATGGTAAAAATGTATACTTTTACTTTAAGAAACCTTTTTTTTTTTTTTTTTTTTTTTTTTTTTGAAACAAACACCCACCAATTCACAAAAAATCCTACAAACTTTAAGGTTCACAAACATGAAAATACATCCTATAACTCATGCTTTAAATCACACCTTTTCCAACTACCTTTCAGCATCACGACTGACGTTGACTGATTGTCGCCATATGAAAATTTACAACAGTTAAGTCCATTAAAACTCTGAAGAGGTTTTTAGAAAAATTCTCTTTCTGACAACTTTGTTCCACCTAATTAGTATTTAAACATTTTTTATCAAAGACATACTCACACAAATCATATCCCCAACTCAACAATTTTATCGCACGAAACACAATAGACGTCACGATTTTTGACAAAATTGATCACTTCCCAATAAAAACTAAAAAAATCTCATCACCAATGGCTGTAATTACCTGGTGAGCATAATAATCAGATTTCGAACTTATACCAAATCTAAATTCATGCAAAAGTTTTTACACTATAACCTTTAATCTACATTCTTACAATTTTTCAACTGCTAAAGATATATACCGAATTTTTGTTCTTTTTTGCGCTTTCACAAGGGAAATCACCTGCTGATGCCAACAGAACAAAAGAAATTCGGATGCATCGTGGAGTGGGTTGAAAATCGGTCGTGATATGTGCCACTATACTTGCTCCTTCACGCCCTTCGGACACATCACGATGAAGAAAATGACGTCACCCTCACCTTCAGCTTTTTTCTCGACAAATGACCTTAGAAAGTACTGGGAAAATTAGATGCGAGGTGATTTTAAAGAATGGGTTTCTTGTGATTTATTAGTTTTTCTACTATAAAAATAAATTTTGATTGAGCAATTTAATCCTCAAAAGTTTCTGCCAACTATATCGGTACTAATGATTGGCAATATTTTAATGCAAGAAAATTTTATTTATTTGACACTCATGAAAAAAAGTAAAAAAACGTACTCATGCATTAAAATTGTTTTAGCGAAAGTTAATAGTAAATTCCCTTCAAAATGTTTAAAATGCCAGTATTCAAGACCAGTGTTGCCAGATTTGGGACTTTTTTGTCCCCAGATTGTTGACTGTCACCGCTTTTTTGAAATAGAAATATTCGTCCTATTTATAAATAGATTAAAAATACTGAAAAATAAGGTGAATTATACAATTTTAAAAAAGTGGTGACAGTCAAATAACCTGAATTAAAAAAGTCCCCAGTCTGGCAACTCTGTTCAAGACCGTGGAATATTTATCCTATATATATAAAAATATTTAGGAACTAATAAATCCGAAAATTATTTTGACGAAATATTTTAGTTTAGTCATATGTAAATTTTACATAGAGAAAATAAAGCTGCTCGTCAAATCATAGAGCTGTAGCTAGCAGAGCTGTCCATTGCATGAAAGAAGCAGATCGCCATACTTCCAAATCTTTTGACTGTCACGCGATCAAGATGGGCTTGTTTCCACCAATTGTCGAACTGTCATGCGGCAAGGTGGGCTGAAATGCCGACGAGATCGGTGGAATACTGTGGCATGCCCCTTCATTGACTTTTTTTTTACTTTTACTGCCCGAGAGAGACTACTCAGAGTAGAAAGTGAGTCTGTAGAGCATAGATGTCCTTCCCGGTCCCCTTTATTCAGGTTAAAAAAAATTACAAATTTCAGCCAAGGCTGAGCCCGCCAATACGCGCGACAGAGGGCGGAGTGATATATATAAGATAGAGATAAATGTTACAGTTGCATAAACATAAGTTATCTGTAGACTAGAGGTTTGCATAGGCCCGACTGGCAGAATATAAATAAACTGTTTAACGAGCCGGGCCGATATAAAAAGAATAAACAGGGCCAGTAGGGCTAGCCGGGCGGTTAAAAAAATTAAGCGGGCCGACGGGTCCAATAGAAAAAATTTAAAAGCGTCAAACTAAGCAGATAAAATATGAAGAATTTACAACAGGCATGACTGGAGCGAGATTAACTATAAATGCACTCGCATGAGCCTATGCGAGTTTCACAACATCAATACAGAAATTCATATTTCCAGCGTAGAGACCTCCGTGGACTGTTACATGGGTGTCCGGAGTTAATTATTTCAGCAGACTCGGGTCAGTCCCAGATCAGGCTTACAGTTTATTCTACATACTCGTGCTTGGTCGGGACGGAACAGGCCTTAATTGTGCCGGAATCTTTAGAATTACACTTTAATAAACTACAGAGGTTTTTTTTAAAGAATATTTTAAAAAATCTCCTTTTTTTAATTATTCAATTACAAAAGTTATGATGTTTTTAATTATCTTCACTGTAAAAAAAAAAAAAAAAAAAAAAAAAAAAAAAAAAATGTAAGTATACACAGATTTTTCCGTAAGATTTTACTGAATAGTTTCATTTTTTTTTTTAAAGAAAACAGTACAATTTCTGCACTTGACATTTTAAGATTACAAATCCTTATAAATGCTGTAAATTTTCGGAATATTTCTGTATTGCTTTCATAACAGTACAAGTTCCGTGAATGATGTTTAAAAATAGCTTCTGTGAGTGGCAAGTGAAGTAATTAATTGTTGTATATACTTGTCACAGTGGAATCATTTTTAATGAAACTTTAATATTGCATAAATATTCACTTTATTACTGGAAATATTTCCAACGGAACACCAATAATATCAAATACATACACCATATTGGCCTTCCATTGCTTATATTTTTCAAGAAAAGAGAAAATTACACAAATATTGGCTTTAAATTGATCAACTTTCAAAAGAAATCGCCAATATTGGATAAATGTGGATCTATATTGAAAATATATCCATTGGTTCCTCAATACTGGCTAAATGTTGGTTTGACATTGGTAATATTTCAAGTAAAATCGATAAAATTTATAGTCCATAGTAAGTAAATTTTAAAAACTCGCTATAATATATATATATATATATATATTTTTTTTTTTTTTTTTTTTTTTTTTTTTTTTGAATATAAAGCTTATATGTCTTTACGACATTTAAAAAAATTTAATTATTATTGCTTCTTTTTAAGTTTGAGACTGTTTAAAAGGAAACGTTACAGTTTATTTTTTTATTATGAGTTTAAAATAACATTTGACTGATTTATCGCAAGCTATTAATTTCTTTTTAAGTCTGGTGTAGGATGTTTTAAAATAAAAAAATCTATTTTTTATTTTAATATTTTTTATTGCATTCGCTTTAAAAAAAATCGTAACAAAACTTTCAACATATCTCAAATATAACAATCAAATTATTATAAAATTGACGTTTATATGTCTAATTTATAATAAACAATAAAGGAAATTTATTTTAATACTACGTAGTAATTATCTTCATTTGAGTTTACACTAGGTAATCACACAAATAATTATTTTTAAAAAAAATCGAAAAAATATATGGTTTAAAAAAAAAAAAAATCAAAATTATGGAAAGAAATGTGTAAAACGTTCAGCATTGTACTCAATTAAAAAAAAAAAAAAAATTGTCTCTACCGAAAATAAGTTCCATGTTTAACACCTTGCCGTGCTTTATAAAAGGGATCTGAAATAACTAACGATATTTGAAAGTGCAGATTGTGTAATCGTGGCTGAATGGTTAAAGCAATACTCTGGAAGAGGGCAGTTCTCTAGCTCGTATCCCGTGGCCGGTAAGTGTTGTTTGAATTAAATAGAGAAATTCTGACCTTGATTCATAGAGATGTAAGTTTGACCTTGAAAAAATATATTTTGTCTTTTAAACGGAAATTTTTAAATACGGAAATGTGAAAAAAAAAAGCGCAAAAATGCAAGTTTTTCTGGAATTTATGGGAAAAAAATACGCTGAAATACGGAAGCAGTACTGGTGTCTTGATTGCTAGGAACTTTTTTACAGTGTTTTCTTTTATTTTAAACAACATTAATTATTTTAATGAGTCTTTATTGCTGATATTCTGTGGCTTGCGAACATATACTAATCTGAAATATACCCAACGTATAGTAACTAATCTAAAATTTTCCATAAATATGGAGGCAGTATGCTTTAAAAGAATCTTAATTGTATGTTTAAAAAAAAATCGGAATCTTTTGTAGAAATTGAGCCGGGTCGGGCCGTGAAATTGAAGTGTTGTTTGTACTTTGTGAATTTATGTTAATCAGTGTTACACATGCTTGTTTGGTGCTTATATAGGAAGTTCTGGCTGAGTAAAGGTGGGAATTCTTGCCGTGTACTTTGCCTACATAGGTTGATGGGATTTCCTCATAATAGCGATTCACAAGGCGGACAGATTATTTTTAAATCTGGAGATAAATTTCTTTTTAAATCGTGTTCAGATTTGCGACTTTTAGTTTAGTCAATAAATACATGTGAAAAAGACACATAAATCATAAATGACTAATATGAGGAGAATAACCTTATGCCAGGGATGGCGAACCTATAGCACGCGTGCCAAACTTGGCACGTAAGAAAACTTCTCTGGCACGCGAAACAAATTAGATTATATTCAATTTATGGAGAACAATCAATTTTACGTTTTTTAACAAAAAGTATAGTTTGTGTAACACGTATATAATTTACTTTAAAATAATCCGTAAATTTTGAATGATTAATTCATTATGATCTATTATGAGGAAATCCCATCAACCGATGTAGGCAAAGTACACGGCAAGAATTCCCACCTTACTCAGCCAGAACTTCCTATATAAGCACCAAACAAGCATGTGTAACACTGATTAACATAAATTCACAAAGTACAAACAGCACTTCAATTTTACGGCCCGACCCGGCTCAATTTCTACATAAGATTCCGATTTTTTTAAAACATACAATTAAGATTCTTTTAAAGCATACTGCCTCCATATTTATGGAAAATTTTAGATTAGTTACTATATACGTTGGGTATATAAATGGGATATAAAATACGTTGGGATTATAAATAATTATAAGGATAATTTAAGAGTTTAGTTTAACAGTTTAGTTTAATAGTTTAGTTTAGTTATAGGAGAATAGTTATAGGAGTTATAGGAGAATAGAATTTAGTTTGGTTTAGGAGAATAACCTCTTATGCTATAAGCATTTCTTAAACTTGTTAAAGATATATTAACAATTTTAAGCTTTAAAAATTATAGAAAAATAAGAATCAAAATAAAATTTACCTGTAAAAAATAGCACTTAAACAGTCCCTCCTAGAACACACAATCTACTACATGAAGATAAATAAGTCACTTGTCTGCAAATAGTTTATTCCTATTAGTTCCATGTTATTTTTCCCCGCTTAAACCAAATACCTTTTACGAACGTCCTCGCTTAATCGAATAACAACTGTGTGAACGATGTTTGAAAATAGGTGCGGAAAGCACGTTTCAGCTTTAATTTCCTTCCACCTTTTGTCATTTTCGGTTCCTTTACGCTGCAAACAAATTTTCAGTTCTTCCTGCAATGATTTCGGCTGGCACGTGTATAATGGACAGGTCAAATTATTTCTCCACCATCACTTCTTGCTGTTAACCAGGCTTTAAGAGGCCACACTAGTCACGGCTTGAAGTTCGAACGCTAATGCTAAGTCTATGGGAGCAATGTTTTCAAATATCTTGCTTGATTTTTAATATTTTTAAATGATTTTTTTTGCACAGGATAGCTGAGGACTATCTGTTTACGGGCTATTTTCTACTTTTCCAATTTTTGTTGTAGTTTAATTCTCAGGATCCTGTCAATTTAGGATCCAGTGAAATTCGAGGTATTGTGTCCTTTTTAGTCTTATAACATTCATATCAGCAAAATTCAGGAAAATTTTTTTAATAACAACGAAAATATAGAGTTTAAGCTTTCCAATAACATGCTTTCAATAGTTCTACTACAATTAGGCTGAGCAAAATATGCAAAGATTTTGATGAAAAATGTGTCAAAAATGGCCTCGTAATGTTATGCTCTCCGCCTCTACCAAGACGATGAAAACCACGCCTATTAAAAATATGATTGGCTAGTATCCAAACATTTTAGCAAATGGAAACGATTTAATTGTGATTGGATTATTGTATCGTGTTAAAATAGATCACTCCTATTTCAAACCTTGGATTTATTTTTTTCTAAAATTATTGTTTAATTTCAACAAAAGACTCTTGAAAGAATGAAATATTTTAAATTCTATATTTCTATGAATAACGAAGGAAATTATACATTTCGTTTATATAAACAATTTCAGAACCACACAGAGGGAGTTACAACATATAGAAGTTATTAAGGAATCAAATTTCAGTCCTAGTTTATTGAGTAAAATGGTAAAAAAATAGACGAGTATTTTTTAAATTATTTTTTAAGTTAAAATAGTTAACAAATAATTACGAAGTCATAATTTGTTAGAACATATTTGTGGCCTGGCCAGGAGACTGGTTTTCAAGCCTCCTATTCTTGTATATGTATAAAATATTCGACAATTTAACATTTTACCTTCGAAAAACAGTTTTTTTAATTAAAAATCAGCAGAATTTAAAGTTAATAAGTTTTAAAGATTGTTAACTTTAAAATTGTAAATCAACTTGTTCAAAATTTTAAAGAAATATTTTTATAGTTCATTACTTTAATATTTATTATTTTTAAGGGGACAGTACACCTTTAACAGTCGGAGAACGAAATTTGTCCTGTGTAACAGATATATTTTTTAAAGAGCCCACTTCAGACACGGAGAGAAAGTAAAACGAAGTCTATGGGGGCGTTAATTTAAAATTTCTCGCTTTGTTTTAATATGTTTTTTACATAGGATAGCTGAGCACGATCTTCAACCAGGCTAGATTTTACTTTTTAGATTTTTATTTTATATATATATATATATATATATATATATATATTGAATGTTTTCCATTGAATGTTTTCTTTTCGTTCATGGTTTTGTTAGTAAGTTTTTTCCATGGTTATTTTGTTAATTTTCTCTGTAGTTCAGTAGTTTTGGGATTGGATGAGTAGTGTGGTATATATATATATATATATATATATATAAAGCCCAGTGGTGTAGTGGTCAGGGCATCTGACTGCCGCACCGCAGGTCGAGAGTTCGACTCCCGACTGGGCAAGGTTCACTCAGCCTTTCATCCCTTTGGGGTCGATAAAATGAGTACCAAGCTTGCTTGGGAACTAAACACCGAGGGTCTCGCGTTAGGCTGACCACCTGGCCGGGACGCATGCTGTATAGCACCTCGGGCCTAGGGTCAAGAAAACAGAGATGGGCACTGTCGGCCCTGATCCTCATGGATTGTATAGCCGCAGAGTTTAGTTTAGTATATATATATATATTAGGAAAGTTTCAATTTCAGAAACGATTCACCCCTGTTCCGAAATTAAAAGTATTTTTTTTTAAATATCTGAAACCAAAATCGAAAGAGTAAAAACTAACCCGGTTGTAGATCGTCTTCAGCTATCCTATACAAAAAAAAAAATCATTTTAAAATGTTAAAAAGGAAGTGAGATAAAAAGGAAGTGAGATTTGAAAATAACGCTCCCATATATTTAACATTAGCGTTTACATTTTTTCCCCGTAACCTGCGTGGGTTCTCAAATGTAACGCAAAGATATTTTTTTTGCAACGGTTAGGAAACGCGAAAATTTATCATTAACTTTAATAATGTAAAACTAAAAGTTATGAAACTGTAAGATAAAATATAGCATTTTATAAAAATATACTAGCTAGCAATTTTTTTTTCTAATGCGTATTACCTTTTAATATTTTATACTTCACTTACATTGACATTCAAAAGTATTTTATATTATGGTCTATGTGGGAAAATACATTTGCGTGTATTTTAATGACATAAAACAATTTTAAACATACAATTTATTCGCATTATTGAAGAGCATAGGTACTTGTACAGGGGAATTAAAAAGTATATTTCGTTACATTATGGACTACGAAGAAAAAACGTTTGCGGGGTATTTTAATAACGTTTTCGGTTACAACATAATGAAATTGATATGAATTTATGAGGCGCAGCAAAACATGCTTTCTGAAGGGATAGCAAAGCATTTATCATTCATTTACAGGGTCACAGAAAAGGGTTCAGTTTTATTACAGAAAAAACTGCTTGCAAAGTGTGTTTTAGTTATGTTTCACGATTTCAAACAAGATGGAATTCATATACGTTACTGAGGTTTACAATATGATGCTTACATTATAATATGATGTGCATCACATTTTATTTAATTTACAGGGGCACATAAAAGATATTGGATACAATATTGCATATGAAGTATTGTCTATTAGGGATGATTGCTGAAAGTGAGATTTCAGCTATGATATACGTTTTTAACTAAATTTCTGCATACTAGATTATATATATAAATTCGATAGACTACGTATAGGGCTACGCAAAAGAACTAGGAAGAATTGTTGAGAAATTGATTAATTTTATTTTCAAATTCAACTACATTTAGAAAGATATGTTTGGAAAATAAAAATATAATAATATACAAGGCTATTCAAAGAATTGGATGCATGCACGCCTATTTCAGACACGGGAAGGAATGAAAACGCTAATTTTAAGTCTATGGGGGGGGGGGGGTCATTTTCATATTTCTCGCTTTGATTTTAATATTTTTGAATGATTTTTTCTTTTTCTTTTTTTTTTCTTTTTTTTGCATAGGATATCTGGTGACTATCGACAGTGAGGCTAGCTTTTACTTTTCGATTTTGGCTATAGTTTTTTTTTTATATATAATAGGATAGTTTAAATTTTAGAGCGGATATGAAAGTAAAAGTAATTTTAAAGAAAAATATCTGAAACAAAAATCGAAAAAGTAATAACTAGCCCGGTTATAGAGCGTCCTCAGCTATCCTAACAGTTTCTTAGCAACAACGAATGATAGCTTAACACTGTCATGATCGGTAAGGTCAAGTAAAGACTATAAACTAAAAGCACTGCTAATTTACCAAATTCCGATATAGGACACAGATTGGTAAAGGATATTACGGCAACTCCTCCTGATTATTAACTGGGAAGTAGAGGAAGAAGATGGAGAATCTCTGGAGATATTTGACTGTGAGCTTTCAACTGACAAGGTAAAAAAAAAATCTCTATCAGCAATGCGGGGAAAATAAAATTGTAACTTAGTTTAAAGATAAAGATGCAGAAAAATAAATTTATTTTCACTGATTTCTGATAAAGAAAAAGAATGCTTTGGTAAAATTGGAAGAAATTCGAAATATTGCTTTGAAATGGAATTCTATGAAATTCATTATCAGAATTGCATATCAATGTAATGAAAAATCCAAGCAGTTTTCAGAGAAAATAAAAACAAAGTCTTTCTCAAACAATTGTAAAAAAAAAAAAAAAAAAAAAAAAAAAAAACAGCTGTATTTGTTACAAAAATCTCCAAATTCAGAGTAATGAATTAAAAAAGGTTTTTATACACAATCTAGGTATAAAAACACAGATAGGATGTTTTTGTGCCTGTCCACAGATTCCTAAAGAGTGATACAAGATTTCACAGGAAGGGATTTGTTCGACGGGTGGCAATTGCACAGACCATCAGCTCATCAAGTTGAAGGCTGAAATTTTAGGATTAGATAGAACTCAATTAGCATATTAAAATGCAAATGGTCTGCTAAGTCATATCTTGATAGAAAACACCTGCACACCGGAGTTTAGTTTTTGATCGATTGGTTTATCATTGTATTTTGCAGCACCCAAATGTATGAAAATATTGAAGTTTGGGTGCATGAAAACACAATGGTAAACCTGCGGATCAACCACTAAATTGATGTTCTGCAGATGGTTTCCACCAAGATACGACTTGGCAGACCAATGCATATAGCTTGTATATAAAATAAACGGTCAAGTACGAGTATTACTCGCGCTCAGAGAGTTCCGTACAATAAATATATGAATTATTAACTGTATTATTTAAAAGAATAATAAAACTTTGTAAAAACCTATACAACGTAGAGTTGGGTATAGCTGTATATATTAGAAAAGTATGATTGAGTATACCACAAAGGTTCAAAGAGATATGAAGCCGAAATAAAATTAAATATTGCTATTTTGTATAATTCTTTTTTTAAACGTATCTTAATCTGGATATGGTGAACTTAATTTGTTACTAACAATAAAAGTACTGCATATTTAAATTTCATTTGGCATTTCATAAAACTAAATTCAACATAGAAATATTTTTCTTTTTACAGTGTAGATGAAATAAAATCCTTGTTCAAAGTTTAAACTTGGCGTTGTACTACGCGCGTTTCGAAAGGAGGTCGCAAAGATGCAACTCGACTTTGTCCGTGCCGCGTTTTTTCAAATAGGTCTTTAATTATCATTTAAAGACACGGGAGGCGTATTGAGAGATCCACTCAACGCAAACTAGTCGCGAATCCCATAGTATTTATGCGATTAATTATAATTAAATTGGTCTGTTTTTAACAATTTGATGTTTACTGCTTTTATGCTGCTACTGGGTATTGCATTAAACATATATATCATTAAAAGTTGTTATCTAGTATTTAAAAACCGATGGTATATAGAGTACGCCGCCTCTGCCATTATGTATGTCCAAACCAACCGTGTCTTTAAGGGTTAAGGCTCCTGCCCCTGCCAGCGAAGACAATCACGAGCTAATGCTAATCGTATAGGGAAGGATTTTTCTAATATCTATTTTGTATTTCGATATTTAAAATTTTTTTTTTTGGCATTATATAGCCGAGATCCGTCTCTACATCGCACCTTTCTTTACTTTTTCCTCCCCATCGGATTAGCATTAGCTCGTTAGTGTCTTCGCCGGCAGGGACAGGAGTCTTAATATCTCGGCGAATTACCGACGATTTTTTTCGAAAATCATTATAAACAATGCTTTTATACTTTTGATACGATAGGTACCTTTAGCGCTCTTCGATACCTTTGCTGAATGCCCGCAAATAGAAATCTGTATGTAACAGAAAAATGCGATTTTATGAAAAACTATGCCACCTAGGGCAATCGCTATAATTTTCCTGCGAGTATTAAATTAACCTCTACTACCTCTAATTTTTTTCATAATTTTAGTTTCAGTAGATTTGAAAATAGATTGGGGGGGGGGGGCGGGGGGGCACATTTTTGCACTACATTTTCGACGATATCTCTGAAAATATAATATCTAAAATTAAAAGAAATGTATTTTTGAGTTATGGGTTACGGAATCTTTTAACCGATACCCCAAACGATACACAAAGAAAATATATTTCTTCTTTAAATAACTTAATTATCCCCTCTACGTTTTTCCCACATATATTTGTGAATGTTTAATAATCTGTAAATATGTGGGTCAATAGTCTTTATTACATCTCCCAATTTGAACTTCCCACGTTCCGTAGTTTACGAGTAAAATGGCTGTGACAGACAGACACAGGAGTGATCTTATAATGATTCCGTTTTTACTTTTTAAGTACGGAACCCTAAAAATCATGATTATTGCAACTGAGAAATACAAAAACATAAGAAGATGAATTATTGAAAATAAATAAAACAAGAAAGGAAAACCATGTGTCAAGTATGGATTATGAACCCTTTCCTACATTTTTAGTTCAGTTAGAAAAACACATAACACATTTGAATATACACATTTATTAATTCCTAACAATAGACGGAAACGTACTTCAATTGTTTTGTGAAGCTCTGTATGTTCCTTATAAATTTTTATACACGCCACATACTGAGCTGAAATTTAATTCAGAAATAAATACGCTGAAAATTACTGATATCACACTTCTAAGGCTAACATTAGCTTAAGAATTGCTATCCATGGACGGCCATGTATCCAGTTTTTTGTCATATCCCTATTTATTTATATGCTACAATGTCACTTAGCCGACGGGACATTTAGCAGACAGCAATTAGACGACAGGATGTTTAGCCGACAAGACAGTTAGCCAACAGAGGACAATTATTCGACATGGAAATTCATCCGACAGGATATTCATCCGACTTAACTGTAACGTAACTGTAACCTGATCTTAACCTAATTATAACCTAAGCATAAACTAACTGTAGCGTAACTGTAACCTAAACAATACCAAACTGTAACGTAACTATAATCTATCTGTAACCTAAACGTAACATAAGTGTAAGATAACCGTAACCTAACTGAAACCTAACAGTAACCTAATTGTAGCCTAAATGTAACCTAACTGAAACCTAACAGTAACCTAATTGTAGCCTAAATGTAACCTAACTGGGACGTAACCGTAATCTAACTGTAACTAACGTTTACCTAGTTATAACCTAATCGTATGCTAACTGTAATGTAACTGAAACATAACTTTACCATGACCAAGCTCTAACCTAAGCGTATTCTAATTATCACCTAAACGTAACCTAACAGTTATTTAACCGTAATCTAAACGTAACCTAACGGTAACCTAATTATAAAGTAACCGTAACCTAATTGAAACCTAACAGTAACCTAATTGTAGCCTAAATATAATCTAACTGGGACGTAACCGTAATCTAACTGTAACTAACGTTTATCTAATTATAACCTAATCGTATGCTAGCAGTAATGTAACTGTAACACAACTTTACCATGACCAAGCTGTAACCTAAGCGTAATCTAATTATCACCTAAACGTAACCTAATTATAACCGAACAGTTACCTAACCATAATCTAAACGTAACCTAAGTGTAACCTAATTATGAAGTAACCGTAACCAAACTAAAACCTAACAGTAACCTAATTGTAGCCTAAATGTAACCTAACTGGGACTTAACCATAATCTAACTGTAAATAACGTTTACCTAGTTATAACCTAATCATATGCTAAATGTTATGTAACTGTAACATAACTTTACCATGACCAAGCTGTAACTTAAGTGTAATCTAATTATCACCTAAACGTAACTTAATTATAACCTAACCGTAATCTAAGAGTAACTAATCGCAATTGTAACCAAACTGCAAATTAACTGTAACCTAGCGGGAGGTGCATAATATGAAAGAGTGATCAAAGGGCTGCCCAGTCCAATGATATATCACTTGAGGGATGTCGGAAAAGTCAGAAAAATGTTCCCGGTGATGCAAATTGGGGGAGGGGGAACGGGAGGTACATAATATGAAAGAGTGATCAAAGGGCTCCAATGTGATGTATCTCATGAGGGGTGTCGAAAAATGTTAGAAAAGTACCGGCTAATTATACTATCAGCTAAATGTCCTGTCGGTTAATCGCCTTTTCGGCTAAATGTCCTCCCGGCTAATTGCCACGTTCGGCCAGTTGCCTGTCGGTCAATTGTCTGTATTGCTAAAATTATTACTATATGTCCGTTTCGATCAATTGTCCTGTATGCTGTATGTAAATTTCAGCTAATTGTGTTGTCGGCTATATGTACGTATCGGCTAAATGCACGTCTCAGCTAACTGCAATCTGCTAAATGTCTTGAAGGCTATTTTGTTGTCGGCTAAATGTCTGCGACCGGCTACGGGTCAAACATCTATACTAAAAGTAGTTGAGCTTGAAAATGCATAAATCAAATTAAAAAACATCTTTAAGTAATTCATAGTCATTCTCGGTACTACTGATGAAATCTTTTGTGTAGTGTCTATGCAACGGAATAGCAATAATTTCAGCAATACAGACAATTGGCCGACAGACAACTGGCCGAACGTGGCAATTAGCCGGGAGGACATTTAGCCGAAAAGACGATTAGCCGACAGGACATTTAGCTGATAGTATAATATGCCGGTACTTTTCTAACATTTTTCGACAACCCTCATGAGATACATCACATTGGAGCCCTTTGATCACTCTTTATATTCTATGCAATTCATGTACACCACCTATGTGCCTGTGCAAAAATATTAGTTTAACTTAACTTATACCATAACTTATCATAAATCAAACATATCATAATTTAAAACTCACTATCAGCAATCATCCCTAATGTTTCCCTGTAAATGAACAATAAATTCGATGCACACCATATTCTTATCCAAACATCTTGCACTCTTTGTCTCCCCTTCTTCCGAAATTTCGTTTCCCGTTTTGCTCCCCTTACAGTATCAAGGTTTAAAATCTTTAAAATTCCTTAATATTTTCTTTAATTTTCTGTTTTATTTGTTACTTTAAACTAACAATAAATAGTCAGTCATAAATTTCGTTATCAATTTATTTCACCATATTCATTTCATTAAAAGTTCTTGTAAATTGCCTCCATCGAAAATGTCATTTCTCCCTTTTGCTCCCTCATCCACGGTACCCATATTTTAAAATAAAAACCCTTTAAAACGCTTTAATTTTTTAAATCTTTTCTGCTCAATTTGCCACTTTATTTTAACAATAAACAAACGATCATAAAAATTTCTCCTCCCCCCCCCCCAACCCCAACTGAAATTGGTATTTCCTCCTCGCCTCTCCCTCTTACCAAGCATCTGAAATTTAAAGTCCTTAATTTTTTTTCGTTTATTATTTTTTTTAACTTATTTGTAAATATTTTCTAAGGTAAGTAAATAATAAGTCGCCGATAAACTTCCGCCCCCCCCCCCCCCGCAAAAAAAGAAATAATTCTGCTTATTCCTCTTTTTTTTCCCTCAGATCACAAAATTTTAACCTTAAAAGTCATTGCTTTTTTAAAAACATTTTGTACTCTATTTCAAATGAAATCAAATTTCAAATTTCAAAGTAATTGCTTAAAAGGCGCAAAGGCCAACATAGTGAAAAAGATTCCAAGCCGGGACTCGAACCCGGGCCATCAGTATAGCGCACTGACGTTCTACCGACTAAACCACTTGGAACGATACCTAGCTCGGAAAATTTCTCACTATTATATGTTGGAAAGGCTACAAACGCAGCACAAGATGGAATATTTATCGTGAGTCACCGACCTGGGACAAACACGAAACATAATTAAATCCAGCATCGATAGAAATTATATTAATACATGGAAATTATTCCAGAGAGAAACATTCGCCTTGCATACAATATTTCAAATGAAAATCAAATTTCAAATTTCAAAGTAATTGCTTAAAAGGCGCAAAGGCCAACATAGTGAAAAAGATTCCAAGCCGGGACTCGAACCCGGGCCATCAGTATAGCGCACTGACGTTCTACCGACTAAACCACTTGGAACGATATCTAGCTCGGAAAATTTCTCACTATTATATGTTGGAAAGGCTACAAACGCAGCACAAGATGGAATATTTATCGTGAGCCACCGACCTGGGACAAACACGAAACATAATTAAATCCAGCATCGATAGAAATTATATTAATACATGGAAATTATTCCAGAGAGAAACATTCGCCTTGCATACAATATTTCAAATGAAAATCAAATTTCAAATTTCAAAGTAATTGCTTAAAAGGCGCAAAGGCCAACATAGTGAAAAAGATTCCAAGCCGGGACGAGAACCCGGGCCATCAGTATAGCGCACTGACGTTCTACCGACTAAACCACTTGGAACGATACCTAGCTCGGAAAATTTCTCACTATTATATGTTGGAAAGGCTACAAACGCAGCACAAGATGGAATATTTATCGTGAGTCACCGACCTGGGACAAACACGAAACATAATTAAATCCAGCATCGATAGAAATTATATTGGTGCCTGAGTAATCGACTGAACCGAGTATGTCCATAAAGAAAAAAGAAAAATCATGCGTCTACGTCGATACTTTCCAACACTTACAGAACACTGTAACAAAACTTCGCCGTTTAATAAAGTAAAGAAGATATCTAACTAAACATTTGTAATACCTATGACACGTTTGAAAAGCAGATTTCAACAATTGCACCCATAACCTGGAAGGTACTCAAATTCTTTTGTGCAGCTCATATGATATATGCAGCTCATATGAGGCAGTGTATATGATATATTTGTACTGCATATATTTGTACGGATTCTACATAGTATGTTAAAATTTAGTTTTGTAAGAAAATACATAAAACAGTTGAAAATTCACCCTCGGCAATTTCTACTTATAGACGGAAACATACTTGAATTCTTTTGTGCATTTCTGTATATAGCAATTTTTATACACGTCAAACAGTATTAAGCTTAAATCTAATTCATGCAAAATCATGCTCAAAATTACTGAAATCACACTTGCAGGAATTATTTTCTATCGGCGGCCAATGTATCCAGTTTTTTGAATATCCCTGTATAGGATTTTATTTGTATGATACAAACATCTCTAAGCATATTAAATGTAGTTGAGCTTGTACATTTATAACTAAAAAAAACCTAACATCTTTAAGAAATTCATACTCATTCTCAGCAATGGTTACGAATTCTTTTGTGTGGTCCTGTATAGGGTTTGTAAAATATGTGCACACCACGTAGTGCGAAAAAATTTAGTTAAACTTAAAAACGCATTCTGTAATTGAAAATGTACTTTCAGCATTAATTTTTAATAGCTATATCGGATACAGTATTGTATCAAAATATTTTATGTTTCCCTGTAAATGAACGCTAAATGAAATGCAGACCATATTCGAATGTAAGCATCTTGTAGTAAATCAAAGTAATGTGTATCTATTTCGTCATGTTTGAAATAGTGTAACGTGATCAAAATACGCTACAAACAGTTTTTCTCGTAGACCATATTGAACCAAGTTCTTTTGTCTGACACCGTAAATAATTGTTAAATGCTCATGTTGTACAGAAAGTAGGCTTAGGACACCTCAGAAATTCATATCAATTTCATTATCTTTGTGACAGAGTAATATCAATCAAATACGCCGCAAACGATTTTTCTTCATGGGCTATAACATAACGGAATACTTTTGAGTCCCCTATACTCGTACTTTAAGCATTACACATAACATAGTCTATAGTAACAATTTTAAAGTGTGTCTCAATGTACATAAATTTAACTGTGTTTAACATTGTGTAACACTCTTAAAATACATCCTAAATAATCCCCCCCCCCCCCCACATAGACCATAATGTAGCGAATACTTTTGAGTGCATCTGTAAATGAACCATGAATGGTGCACCGAACATACCATGATGATTTTCAATATCGTATATCAATTACATGGCAATCCGACTATATTTACGCTAGTTAGAGCACGGATAGACAGACAGACGGACGGACAAACTCAATCCATAAACACTTTTCAACTTTCTTGGGAAGTGTTAAAAATGGAAAAATGTAATGAAAATAAAAGTATTTTAGTGTTATTTAGATTACGAACCGCTACAAAAAACATTCTTATTTGACCGCATCATTTAAAAAATATTTAGTGCTCAGAAATCCCCCCCCCCCCCCACACACACACCTGAATTTACTCCTGTGCACTTAAAATTTCAAATTGTTAAAACTCCTTTATGTTTTATAACATTCTTGTAAAAATAATCCATAATCTAAATTTTCTTCTGCCTGAAAATTTCACTAAAATTTTTGCCATCCTTCTTTCTGCTAACATCACACAAAGTTTTTAATATTTGGAAAACTTTATTTTTTCTGTCGCATATTTTAGTGCTAACAACAATAAATTGTGTACTATATCTATAAATGACTACGCTGGGATTTAGATTTATACCCCCTCTACAGATGTACAGTACAAAATATACAGTTTATTTGTTTAACTTTTCCTCTCCTAATTTTATGAACATCTTATTTTTAACCTTCAATGTTATTTAGCTTTTATAAATCTCATAAATTTTATGTTCTAAAAAGAATTCGCACAAAAGATAGTTATTTTAGAATATTTGTACCTGATATATTTCCCCCCTCATTCAATATCTCCCCCTTGATTTTAAATGTAATTGCCTTATGTGAAATAAAATAGTTTTTATACTGCACTAATTTCAATTTTATGTTTGTAAAAGCTGTAAAATAAACCTAAAAAAAAAAAAAAAAAAAAAAAAAAAAAATTGAAAGTCAAATCGTTTTAATTTTTGCACTTTTATCATAAACAGATTAAAATTCTTTTTACGGCTTTTACCGTTATCGAGTCTCCACAAAACAGTGGGCTTTGATCTACGCTTGTAAAGCGAAGACAATTGAAAAAAAAATCCTTTACACCTGAAACCTACTGGAAATTATCACATGTAGCGCTCAGCCGAAGTGGGGTGGGGGTTGGAATCGTGCCAGATAATTGGCCATTTGCTGATTGGAAGAGCTCGCTTGTCAATCATTTGAATTTAGACCATCCTTTCAATTCAGCTAAAATGCCAGCGGCCATCTTTATTTCTTTTTATCTGTGACTGCAGTGAGCTCTTAATGGCAATGCGCCGTCACTTCGAAACTCGAGATGGTAGTTGTGATATTTTGCACTCATTCGAAAAATAACTCGATATTTACTCCTTTAAAATTCCACTTAAACAAACCACTTTAAACGATTTTTTAAGGCAGAATAAGTAAAGTAAATTAGAAGTAGCAAAGTATTGACCAAATTCAAACGAGCTGCATTAAGTGTGATGTAAACCATATAAATGTATGTACTGACATAAATTAATACGTATTTATACTTTATATTAGCATTTGTATATATTTTAGTTTATGTTATTCTATTAACGATTTATTATGCTGTTAATTAAATTTACCGTAGAGGATGGTTATTTTGCCTTTTTATTACGCATTAAATATTACAGTTGTGATTTCCCGTTTAATCAAATAACCCGCTTAATCGAATAATATTTTCTGGAAACGTCAATATTCATTTACACGGGGACGACTGTACACATATAATTGGAAATATCAATAAACGTTTTATAAAAAAGAACTATATATATTAAATTTTCTAAAAATTTTCTATTAAAGTGTTTAAGAATTCGGCTTGTCCGTCTATAGTCTGTCTCGTAAGTATACTCGGATTACTATGTAAAAATTGATATCATTATCGCATGTTAGCTATATTGAAAACGGCGTGTGTTAGCATTTTTAGTTCATTTACAGGCAGGGCCCTCGCTAAGGGGGGGGGGATACGGAGGGAACCCCCCCCCCCCAAATCGTAGTTACAAATATAATTGGAAATATTAATAAACATTTATTTAAAAAAAACTATATATATTACATTTTCTTAAAATTTTCCATTAAAGTGTTTAAGAATTCGGTTTGTCTGTCTCGTAAATATACTCGGACTGCCATGTAACTGATATATGTTATTGAGATCATTATTGCATATAAGCTATTGAAAACGGCGTGTGTTAGCATTCTTAGTTCATTTACAGGCAGGGCCCCCTTTAAGGGGGTGGGGGGAACGGAGGGAACCCCCAAATCGTAGTTACAAATATAATTGAAATATTAATAAACTTTTTATAAAAAAGAACTATATATATTACATTATCTAAAAATTTTCTATTAAAGTGTTTAAGAATTCGGTTTGTCCGTCTATGTCTCGTAAATCTACTCGGATTGCCATGTAATTGATATATGTTATTGAGATCATTATCGCATGTTAGTTATTGAAAACGGCGTGTGTTAGCATTTTTAGTTCATTTACATTTAGGGCCCTCGCTAAGGGAGGGGGGGGGCATGGTACGGGGGGAATCCCCCCCCCCCAAATCGTAGTTACAAATATAATTAGAAATATTAATAAACTTTTTATAAAAAAGAACTATATATATTACATTATCTAAAAAATTTCTATTAAAGTGTTTAAGAATTCGGTTTGTCCGTCTATGTCTCGTAAATATACTCGGATTGCCATGTAATTGATATATGTTATTGAGATCATTTTCGCATGTTAGTTATTGAAAACGGCGTGTATTAGCATTTTTAGTTCATTTACATTTAGGGCCCTCGCTAAGGGAGGGGGGGACATGGTACGGGGGGAATCCCCCCCCCCCCCAAATCGTAGTTACAAATATAATTAGAAATATTAATAAACTTTTTATAAAAAAGAACTATATATATTACATTATCTAAAAATTTTCTATTAAAGTGTTTAAGAATTCGGTTTGTCCGTCTATGTCTCGTAAATATACTCGGATTGCCATGTAATTGATATATGTTATTGAGATCATTTTCGCATGTTAGTTATTGAAAACGGCGTGTATTAGCATTTTTAGTTCATTTACATTTAGGGCCCTCGCTAAAGGGGGGGGGGCATGGTACGGGGGGATCCCCCCCCCCAAATCGTAGTTACAAATATAATTAGAAATATTAATAAACTTTTTATAAAAAAGAACTATATATATTACATTATCTAAAAATTTTCTATTAAAGTGTTTAAGAATTCGGTTTGTCCGTCTATGTCTCGTAAATATACTCGGATTGCCATGTAATTGATATATGTTATTGAGATCATTTTCGCATGTTAGTTATTGAAAACGGCGTGTATTAGCATTTTTAGTTCATTTACATTTAGGGCCCTCGCTAAAGGGGGGGGGGGGGTACGGGGGGAATATCCCCCCCCCAAATCGTAGTTACAAATGTAATTAGAAATATTAATAAACTTTTTATAAAAAAGAACTATATATATTATATTTTCTAATTGTGGTAACATGGCAAAATTATAAAACTAGTTGGCAAACGTCGAGAAATATTTATTTTTGCTTCTCAGTGAGTTGGCAAATACTAAAATTTGACTTGGAAATTTAAGGTCCTCTTCCCCCTTCAATAAAAAATCTTAGCGATCGCCTTGTTTACAGGGTCACTCTAACTCTTTTTTTTCGCTCCCGGTCTGGACATTTTCCCCCTCAGCTGAAAAAATTCAGGCCTTGTCACATCTTTACCAATCAGTATGATTGAGTTAAAAATAATAATGTGTATCTACGTATCCACCGTTAAGTGAAGTTCCATAGCCTACGGTATATTCTGTTGAAATGTCTACTTGATAGATCATAATTCTATTGCCAATAAGGTTATCTGAGTGAAATGTGTCCGCCATTTGTTGACCCAGTTATCTCAATAGGTAGAGCAATCGCAATTTATATCAAAAGGTCTTGTGTTCTAATCCCTGCCTGGCCGTTTTTTTACTTAGTTGAAAAAATTCAGTTCGTGTGGTATCTTTACCAGTCAGTATGAGTGTCTTAAAAATAATAAAGAGAATACCGAAGCGTTACAGAAAAAGAAAACTGACTAGAATTTTAGTATTATTATCTGACAAGGATGTTCCTAAATCCATACTTACTAATTTCTGACCCATACATCAAACCACTGCATCCGAGAAAAAAATTCCACAAAAATACGGAAATTGTGATGGAAATTTTTTACGATTGATACAATTTTACAATTATAAGGAAAAAAAGCATAAGGGTATTTTATTTAGACCATTAACCGGGGACCATTAACCGTAACAGGGGAGGTGAAAAAGTAAAACATTATCGGGGACATGCGGTCTCAAATACCACATTTATTGACTCATACAATAAAGGGTCATTCCATGGTAACTTACGTTACATTTAGAACAATTTGCCGCAGTATTTTTTGTAATATTACACCAAAAAATATTCAAATGTAAAATTGACATAATTTGTTAATTAAACCTATCCAAAAGTCAATTTGGTTGAAAATAACTAAAAAATTAGAATGAAAATTATATTTTTTATGGTAAGTTACGTTTCTTTTTCAGTAATTTCAGTTACCACAGTAAATACAACAGTCAGATTTCAAGAAATTACACTAAAATTAGGTGATTTCCATCTAAATTGAGCTTTGAATAGGTTTAATTAACAAATGTATGTCAACTTTACAATTTTCATATTTTTTTTGTTGTTATATTACAAAAATTACTGAAGTAAATTGTTCTAAATGTAACGTGAGTTACCATGGAATGAGCCTAAAACTTTTTTATTTAAGTACACTGCCAGGAAAATAATGAAAGCATCAGCTAATAAAAAGGTACTTTCTGTTACTTTTATTATAAGAAATCCAATAAAATTAGTTGGTTGGAAATTCAAGTTCAACATTATAACTTAGTCTAATGCTATCCATCTTCCCTTACACAGAAACATGCAAATTCCGCAACATTTTCGCGCGTGGAAGTGGAACATGTCATTGAGAAGGAAGCTGAAGCACTTGTATTTCAGTTAGGGGTGTCCACTAGTGTCCCGCTTACATCAGGCTCCAAATGCTCTGAACTCCACTAATTTATTTCGTCATCTTTAATCGAAGATAATTCTGCCATTAGATGGGGCAAAGAAACATACTTTAAAATACTATTGTCCAGAACGTTTAGATCACCGATTTATTCGGAGACCCTGCCAATACTAGTGTTCTCACACGTTATAATTCTTTTTCGAAATATCTTTAAAAAGATGTAAAAAGTAACATAATTTTTTTTCCTATTCCACTTTATATCACATTTCTTGTATTCTTTTAGGTAGATTTCATAAGAAATACTACGTACTGCAGTCGTTACCATGGTACTTTTGAAAATTCCTTCATAACTTTTTAGTATATGACCCCAAGAATCCACCCGCCCCCACCTAAAATGTTTATATATATATATATATATGTATGTATGTATTAAATTTTGCCTGCATGATAAAAGTCGCAGTTATGCACGGATCATCTTCAAATTCGCCAAAAACACTGAGATGGCTAATATCTCGCCGGGGGTTACAAATGGGCAAAATCGGCCCAAGGGGGGTGGAAATGGGGAGCGTTAAAAATTTTGAATACCGCCTTAACATGATTCTGATAAAACAAGCTCTTACAGAAAAATGATAGGAAAATTTAAACATTTTTCGTTATAGTAGTTGCCAACAATAATAAAAAAATAAATAAATAAAATTCTTACCACAACAATTACTTTTCTATTGCAAGATTTCCACGTGAAAAATGAAAATGAAATAAATATTGACGAATTTAAAAAAATGAATATTACGTCATAACTTTTCTATAGCAAGATTTCCATATGAAAAATTAAAATTAAATAAATAGTTTAGCGAATTTAAAAAGTAAAGTGAATATCACGTCATATTGAAAATATAATGGACGTCAGCAGGTGAATATGTAACGTCATGTGAGTTTGAAAAAACTTATTAAAACATTATAAAAAGCCGACTATGGAAATATTGGCATATTTTAACATATCTCTAATCTTGACTTAGTTTTTGTTGGTGAAATTAGTACTTAACTTCGAAATCTACCTCCGCCTGTAGGCCGAGCCGGCAGAGATTTTCTTAAATTTCTTTTTTACAGAAATGTGATATTCCGCATTTTGAAGATGTGTCAGGCATGACAAAATAAAGATCGTGTGGAAGTTTCATGTTCTTAGATGCAAAATCCTTCAAGTTGCTTCAATTCCTTCGAATTGAATTCCTTCAATTCCAATTCGAATCCTTCAATTTTATACTTTTCCCTTTTTTCCCCGCCATGCCATAGCGTATCATTGATTAAAGGATTCGTGAATGAAGTTATTGAACTTCGTAGTAGGTTTTAATCTTCTTATGATATCATACGCGGACTTTGTGGTTTTTTGAAATATTCTCGAGATCTTTAATGTAGTCGCTTATTGACTCCTCCACATAATTACCTCCCTTTTTTATTTTTGAGGTTTAGGTTCCGATTGTTGTGGTCAGGTGTTAAAAGGTATATCTTACAGGATGCTCGGCTAAATCAAAGATGTTGGTAAATAGTTACTATATCCGACAAGGTCAAAGTCAGCTTTTAAGAAGCTGATGTTATACATGTATTAGGTAGAATAATGTTGAATGTAGAATAATAATGCACTACAGAAAGCGGAACAGCGGCTTCTAAATAGAGATATAAAGATACAGTAAATCCTATGAAAACGGAACGTGTGTATTACGAAATCATGTCTCAAATGTAAAAAAAAATCATGGTTCTTATGTAATATCATACGGTTATACTCGATATGACAATAGATTGTCTAAAATGGAATAATTCTCCTGTTCATGGCTAGAGACGGAAACTCCAAATTTCGCATATTTACAGAAATTTCTGATTGAACAGTTATAATTGCAAGCTTTTAAAACTGTAGAGCTTATAGTCAGGGGTGTCCACACACCTTATAATTGTTTTCGACATATCTCTAAAAAAAATTTTTAAACTAAGATAATTTTTTTCTATCCCACTTTATGTCACATTTTCTATGATTTAATTTTTGCAGAAATATAACATTCTGAATTTTGAAGACATGTCAGACGTACAAAGATCTTTTGCCAGTTCCATCTTTTTAGCTTCAAAATACTATTCAAGTTACATGAATTTTTGACTTGTTTCTTTAAATTTTCCCGCAGTGCGTTAGTATATTAGTGTGTTTTCAGTGTATTGGTGTATTTTCAGTGTATGAGTACAAAATTTTAACATTCAACTTACAAGTGTAAACAATAATAATAGCATCAGAAGAGCAATTCTAAAAAGTTTTTCTCACAGAAGACATTTTTAATACCACATGGTGTCTAGTTCATAAAAAAAAAATCTCATTTAACTTAGTCGACATAGTACAGAGTATAGTCTCAGAGACCACATATCTCCTACTGAAAATTAATAATGATACTGACCACTATGATCGTGTGATAAATATAAGATGTCCATGGTCTTTATCCCATTAGTTTTACAGATAGATGAGTTAGTTACGTCATAATAAATAAAAAATAATCATTTTTAAATTTCACGTTACAGTGACATGCATGCAAATGAAAAGAACACTGCAACAAAAAAAATTGAAAATGTACTCTAGCCAGGAAAAAGTTTGGTACATTATGATTCCTCCACGTTTTTTTAACATATTAGTTGTACTAGATTTTTTTTCTGGAGGTTTATGCTACAGATATACGAGGAAAAGTGAGTAAATAGGTCACAAACCGATATGAGAGGTCGGAAATTAGTAGTAAATTGTTTCCAAATATGCCAATAAGGTGGCCGCACTGTCCAACTGTAAGATGTCAATTTCGAATTTAAGAGACAACAGTTGTACAAGATGAGCAGGGGCGTTCAAAAATTGTTGATGAAGAACGAAGTGGTCGTCCTGTTGAGATTGCGAAAGAAGAAACAGTGCAGAAGGTTGAGGAAATGGTTAGAACTGACAGGCGAACAACAATAGAATGCATTATAACTGCAGCAGGATGTTCACATGGTTTAGCCTACAGCCGGCTGATGCGGACGTTGAATGTGAGGTACACAGATGGCTTAGAGTGCAGTCCAAAGACTTTTATACAGCAGGTATTAGAAAAGTCAAGAAGAAATAGGACAAAAATATCTATGTAAATGACGATTATTATAGAGAAATAAACATGCCTTTTAAGTATGTATCTTGGTTTTCCTTTTTTATTGGCTTTTGTGACCTACTAACTGACTTGCCCTCATATATACCAATCTCAGGTCATATATATTGAGACTAGTGGTCTGCACGGGCCGACATTTCCAGGCCTGGGCCCGGCCCGACTCAGAGAAAAGAAAATTCGGCCCGGCCGGTACAAAAAAAATATTGGCCCGGCCTGGCCCGGTAAAAAAGTTAAAAGTTAGGCCCGAGCCCGGCCCGGCCCGAGTGAATTTCTACAAAACATTGATTTTTACGTCGATTTGGTTAAAAGTTTGTCTCGTACAAGGAGTTCAAGCCAAAAATATTTATCTTAACTTTTTTTTTCATGTTTACAATCTTCATTTTTTCAGAAGTGCCGCAGGCTGCGATATTGATTTTTTTTTTTTTTTAATGAATCTATATTTATTGTATGTAAATGTTTCAGTCATCATTAATATTGTTAATCCATATTCCATGTATTGAAGTGTTAAAAATCTGAAAAATGCTATACAGTAAAATCTAAGACTGAATTGCATAGAAAAGGAAAAATAAAAATGTGTTATAGACAAGTTCCCTTCTTAGCAAGTGTAAATGTATTATATATTCTTTTCATACGTAGTAGTATATTAATTTTTCATGGATCAACACGTTTTTCAGTTTAAAACAGGGTTCCGTCATGGGCAGGTTCTTTTTCACACGTTGTACTATATTTTAATTTAACTTTATTTTAATAAGTGTAGAAATCTACTATTCTTTAAAAAGAATGAATTTTAATGTTTAATCGTAGAATAATGGCGATTTTAAAATGTATGCATTTTTTGAAAAAAAAAATGTGCCAAGCCTAATTTTAATGGCCTTTGAACGGACTAGGCCACGCCGAGACAACGATTTTCATACGGGCTGGATCAAAACTAGGAATGAAAATTTTGGGCCGTGAAGATTAGGAATGAAACCCCTACCCGGGTCTGTGCAGAAAAAATAAGTTAGGCCCGGCCCGAACCTTGAGGAAAAAAGTAAGGCCCGAGTGCTGTAAATAAAAATAGGCCCGAGCCCGGCCCGCGGGCCGGGCTGGGCCGTGCAGATCTCTAATTGAGACATTAAGAGTATGCTGCTATCGCATTCACCCCTGCAGTAATGTTCCCCGAGCAACTAACGGTGTCCATGTTGAGATTTACAGATGATGTAAAAAATGCCTGATTATTTTCTCTTCATGATGACATAAATTTAACTCGTCTATCTTACCAACTTTAGAAGTTATGAATTGTTGTAATGGAGTAAAGATATAATAGTGGGGGTGAGTTAGCTCAAAATTATACCAAAATATTTCACATCTGGCAACCAATGCGCCACTTTGGACTCAGACAGTACATGGATAGACGAGTCCAAAAAGCCCGGGACACAATTTTTCTTGGCCCTCTAACGGTGCTGATGACGTAATCAATATGGCCGCCAAAGTTTTGCAACGCGCTTCTACGTTTCTGTATGTAACTCGAATTAATATTTTTATATTAACCTACATTGTTAGTGGTTATTAATCCGCAGAAAACGCTCTTTTCAACGGTATATTTGACATCATTGTTTAGGTTCATAATACCACAAATATTTATAACTTAATTTAAAAAAAAATTGTAATTTAATAGATTACGACGACCATTTGGAATTTTATTTATTTATTTTTTTTTTTTTACTTAATATTTACTTAGCTTTAATTTTGGAGCATTTCGACAAGAGAAGCCGAGAAAGATAAGTGGTTAAAAATCGAAAGCAGTTCCACCGAATCATCCACAAATCGTGACAAATCACCTTCGTAACAAAATTTAACCGAAAAATCTAAATTTCGTTCACCAAATTCCGCCGCATCCTCTTCAACAACAGATCGCAAAGATCAAACTTCAGACGACCAAAACCTTCATCGATAAGCTCTCCAAGTATCGTTTCGAGAAGAAAAACAGTTTACAAATCGAAAGCAGTTCCACCGAATCATCCACAGGTCGCGACAAATCACCTTCGTAACAAAATTTAACCGAAAAATCTAAATTTCGTTCACCAAATTCCGTCGCATCCTCTTCAACAACAGATCGCAAAGATCAAACTTCAGACGACCAAAACCTTCATCGATAAGCTCTCCAAGTCCCGTTTCGAGAAGAAAAACAGTTTACAAATCGAAAGCAGTTCCACCGAATCATCCACAGATTGCGACAAATTACCTACGTTGAGTTCAATTTTTCCCGGTTAGAATCGACCGATTGTAAAACGCCGTGGCTAGGGGATTGGAGCCCCTCGAGACATGGCCTTTTACTATCAATTGATTAAACATTAGATTGCTTCCTTTTGCGCGTTCATCTTTTATTCTGTAATCGATTTTCATGGCCTACATAATGAGTTGAAGAGCTCGATTTTTGCTTTGCAAGACGATTTTCATTCAGGCGTCGCTCTTTGGATTTGGATTTTTCCATATCTAATAATTTGCGCCTACCCATTTTGTAACTTTTTCTATTTTTAACAATTTTACGCCCTTCAATTACCTATTCAAACAATTTTTAACGATTTTATGCCTTTCTATTACCTATTCAAATAAAAATTCTTCTAAAAGTAAAGAACATCGTTGAATTTCGTTAAAAAAAATAAAATGCGAAAATCATTCGGCCCCATCCTCGACCGAAAACAACAACCATTTCCAAATGGTTAAAAACAAAAAAATTAAAACATTTTACTAAATAACTTGGAATTTGTTGCATGTAGCTGAAAACGTGTCGCATATCTTTTGTTCGTCAGAAAATTACCTTTCAGACGGTATATATGACTTCTATTTTATCACAAATATTTTCTGAAAATTTGCCAAACCAATGTAGCGTTGCACAGAGATTCGTTATGGCAACAATGTAATTTATATGGGATCCGAAAATTAATACATTGACTTTATAACTGTTTAAGTAGAAAATGTAATTATTGTAATTTTTTATGTATATGTAAATAAATTCTAATTTTTTTGGGGCTATGAAACTTTCATTTCCGTTTCAAAATCAATCACATGAGGTGCACTTAATAGGCATAACTGTAAGATAAGTTTCAAACATTTATAGGTACAAGAATGAGAAACAAAAGAATTATTACAATTTAATATCCAAATTTAATCATATCCAATAGATTGTCAAATACACTAATGGCACACTCTCAGAAATAAAACTCTCCCTTTTGACGATTCAGAAATCCTCGAGCTGTATTTCGTCGTTTTTGACGATCATTTCCTATTAACATCACGTGACTTTTAACGAAACGTAAACCCTCAAATATTTGACGAAAGTTTTGCCTCAATCACGGTCAGACTCAATGAATTTTAAGGAAACATTTCCTCAAATCCTACTATTTTAGCAAACAGATATTTGCTTGTTTATGTTAATCCTGTAATAATTTATTTTAAAACAGCACTTAGTGCTTTTCAGAAAATACTGAAATATAGGTAGTTATTGTTTCTTCATTAGTTATTTTTTTACCTGTTAGAATTTTTAGGAATGCTTATTAATATTATTATTATTTTATTTATATGTTGTCGTTCGTTATGTTTTAATTCGAAAAGAATAAATTTCCTGTGTTTTTCAAAACCATTCAATAAGAAAATTAGGTCAATAAAATTTCAAACTTCTAGGATATCTTTTTTTTTTTTTTTTTTTTTTTTTTTTTTTTTTTTTTTTAAAGAAGTATATTATGTTTTCAATGAAATTAAAAATAAACATAATCCTCTTTATAAAAAGTAAAGTGTTAAAATCTTATCCTCCTACTCAAAGTGATAAAATCTCACGCAATATGCACTTCACAATTCATTATTTGTGAGCAACAAATTAACCAGACCATATTCTAATCATCCATTGATCAAAGAAAATTTCAGTTGTAAATTATTTAATCAAGCCATATTATAATTATTCATTGATACGAGAAAATCATAAAAATAAATTAGCTTTCCCTAAAACTTTCAGAAAATATAGCAGCCCGATAAAATTGCAATCTACGTTATAAAAATAAAACACGAAGTAGAATTCATTATATCAGTCTAAAAGCAGACACTTTCAAGTCCCCAGCAGCCAGGTTGGAAGAACAGCGACCTCCCATACGAAAGGTCGTGAGTTCGAATCACGCCGGGGAAAGATGGAGGTGATTTTTTTTTCTTTCCCCGTGTCACAAAGCTTCCAAACGGATTGAGAGATGGCGCCACCAGCCCTCTTTTGACGAAACTATTGACGATATTTATATCGTCAAGCAAGTGAAGAAACTAATTTCATCAATTTGACGAAATGTTCGCTCGGAGCATTTTCCAGGAAACTATTTCGTCAAAAACAAAGAAAATTTCGTGAAATCTGAGTATTCATTTCTGAGAGTGCAGCCATAATATCTAAATCCCAACAAAAAGTTTTCGGTAAAAAAAAAAGCGCCAAGTTCTCCTTAATGTTTCGGCCAGAAAAAGTAGTGATATCTGAAGTTCGCACAAGTTAAAAACCAAACATCCCAAATCTTTCATTGAAAATGGCTTCCTGCGACTTGGCCGTTAATGCCTTCTACAGCATTTCAAAATTAATGATTGAGAAATTACACATTTATGAATTATTTAAATATTAAAAGTAATATGAGAATACAAAGAGGCAAATTCACATAAAGACATTATAAGTAAAAGATTTCTGGTAACTACCATTCAGTTTCAACAAACATTAGTTTTGATTACAGATCATTTAGTCCACTTGTGGTTTAATTGCCATTTTGTACGGTCTAAAGCTAAAGTCATGAACGTAAAACCCAAGAAATAAAACAAAATTTACTTACTTCAAATCTTACAATATGTTACATTGTATTTTATTGTATAATATTGAAATCTTGTGTATTGACGAAAGAGATTTATTTCGTTTGAACATTTAATACAGTTTGTTTGCCTACATTAAGAGGTATTCGATTTATAAACTGATAAAAACTGATACTAATTATGTTTTAGCAATTAGGGCTCCTGAATACAAGTATTTTGTTATTTTTAATTTCTAAGCATTTAAATAGACTGAAGTCGTTTAAATGCTTTTTTCAAATGTGTATTTTATTTCTGTACTCTGTGCCACAAAATGCCTAAAATAATCAAAAAATGTAGTTGGCATGTAGCTCATTGGTACATATTTTAAAATTTGAAAAACTCTCTCGAAGGCATTAACGGCCAAGTCGCAGGAAGCCATTTTCAATGAAAGATTTGGGATGTTTGGTTTTTAACTTGTGCGAACTTCAGATATCACTACTTTTTCTGGCCGAAACATTAAGGAGAACTTGGCGCTTTTTTTTTTTACCGAAAACTTTTTGTTGGGATATCACTACTTTTTGTATGTTTTTTCAAATTTGTTATTCTAAACTATATTAATATGAAAAAACTTAAATTTCTTTACTTTTATGCTAGCCGGGAGCAAATCTCCTCATTAGCCTTTTGTTTTTTCGCCAATAGCAGTTTTCATTTTTCACATGTGTAAATTAGAAACAATGCTTTGATTTTCGAATAAAATATTTTGGTTTACGTTATTATTTCTTATTTATTTATTTATTTATTTCTATGTTAAATATTCTGTTAAATATAATGAGGGAAATGCATCTATTTTAAATGAGATGACTGAAAAGTATATATCTTTAAATGAAATGAATGCAATATGAACAATGGAGTTGGGAACATTATTTGGCGATTTGCCACTTACGCCCGGCTAACATAAAAATAACTAAATTTATTTTATTGAGCTATACAAATTTATACTTTATTTCTTTTTATATTAAAGTACTAGCCGCCTCTAGCAAGCAGTATTGACCGTATTAATTCCATGTTAAACATTGCATCATGTGTCTGTTATTCATAATTTAATTTACTTGCCCATTCTTTTGCCAAGTCGGAAGCTTTTGATAGAGAAATCGAGAACTCTTTACAATCATGGAAGCACATCATATATTTTGTGTTGTTATCTATTTCATCTTTCGTGACAAATATCGCTTAACTCACTTATGCATGTTTCCTTAGCAGTTACGATTCGTTCTCTAATGCGGAAATTTTTAATCCTATTAAGTAATCTTTTCTAATTGGGGTCACTGCCAATTGTTGTATTTTAACTGATACGACTGGGTACAAGTGAAATGGTTCTTATGAAATCCTTTGACAATATCTGCATTTGTATTAAACCATATTGATGCTAATATCTTTTTTTTCACGTTAACCTTTTCAATAGACTCGATTACGGAAGAATAGAAGGTCTACCGGCTCACTGCCATGATCCATTTGAAAATCTATCATTCTTCTCATCTGATCGTGTTGAACAATTAGTCAATGTGCCATGATTTTAACATTTTAGCTAATTTTATTTGAAACCTGAAAACTAAAATGCGAGGAACCGGATTATAGAAGATTCATTCTAACGTACATATCGATTAACATGTTACATATTATAGAATTATAATAATCATAAGGAGAACTGGCAGTTTCAATGCTTTAATAGTTTCCGTAAATTTTCTTTACATAATACAGAAGTTTTAGCGGTGTAAAGATTAACAATATAGTCACAGTAAGTATAATAACAGTACAATATAACAATAGCAGAGGCTTTGGGCAGTGACGAAACTATTAGCACTTTGGAAATATTAGTACGTTATATCATATAACTATTCAGATGATATGCGGAAAAATAAAAATAGATGGCTCGCATTAATAATTAACTCATTTAAAAATAGTCACTAGCGTCAAATATTCGCCAAGCTTGGCGAAATTTAACAAAGTTTCGCAAAATTTGGTAATATATCATGTCAATTCTCAAATTTGGCGACAAAAAATGTTTTGTTTATTCTGATGTCATAATGATGCATATGTATTATGTATAATGTATTATACACATACCTATAATATGTATGATGCAAATGTATTACGTATTATATGCATATGTATAATATGTATGATGCATATGCATAAATTCATTAACATCATTAAAACGCACTTAAAGGAATAGTGTTCCATAAATAGTAGGGATAATTGCCAGATTGACCAGAGTGCTATTGAGATTAGAATTCCGACATTTATAATAGACCGGGAGGCGTCTGTACACGCCATAACCTCATCGAGTTTACAGCTGAAATTTCAGGATTAGTTAAAACTAGATTAGCATATTTAAATGCAACAGGTCTGTTAAGTCATATCTTGGTATAAACCACTTGAAGACCTAATTTTCGTGGTTAACTGATAGGTTTGCTATTGTATTTTCCTGCATCCAAAAGTATGGAAACATGGAGGAATGGGTGCAGGAAAACACAATGGAAAATCCACCAATTAACCCGTAAAATCGGGTCTGTAGGTGGTTTCCACAAAGATATGACTTGGCAGACCAGTTACATTTCAATACGCTAATCAATATTTAACTAATCTAAAATTTCAGCTGTCAACTCGATGAGGTGGTGATCTGTGCAGACGCCTCCCGGTCTTTAATAAAATTTCTTTTAAGGAAGTAAAAGATAGAAAGATGGACAGCTAAATTGAAAGATTTGCCTTATTAAGATTTTTGTAAAAGCATATAAAAATTCATTCAGCTTGAAACCATGTAACACCTTTATAACTCAGGCTAATTTTCTGTAATCGGGTTTTGGCGACTAACATATCTTAACTATAACTATAATCTTTCTTTTAAAGATTTAAAATTAACAATAAATTAACAGTAAGTAGGCTAATAATACAATATAATAACATTAGCAGCGGACTTCGGACGCCGCATCTGTCGCACATCGTTAAAGACAGTTTATTAGTTACACATTTCATTTAATTAAAAGGAGATTTTTAAACATTCATATGGAATTAGGATACTTTTCCACTATAGGGACCTTGGCATTTTTTTTTTAAATCTTGGCACAATTCGGACTTCAGAAACTGGGATATGTTGCCAAATGATATAAACAACTATGAAAACAAACCTGATGAACTTTTATGTCGTCCATATATGTATGTATACATATAAACATTTTATTTATACATGTATAAAATATAGTTTTTTATGTACAAATTATTTCTGTCTGTATATAAAAATAAATAAACGGGTTCCTTACATCAAATAAATTGTATACATATGGAAAAATTTGCTTGTGTATATGAAACAGTAAATAGGTTGCCAGAAAATGCGTTATTGCTAAATTTCTTTTCTCGTCAAGGCAATTTTTTCTATTTCGCCAAGGCTACTATATCGGAAAAGTACCGAACTGCGATTATATTTTGTTAAATGTGCTATCGTTTTAATATTGTGAATATATCATAACCTATACTGATTAAAATTTTTAGGTATATTAATTTTTTCTATTTAACAAACATCTTTGGAAAAGCATATATATAAAATGTTATTCTGATTGAAATCACGTGACCCCCTTCAAAACTCTGTAATCGAGTTTTGGCGACCAACATTGGCACAAGGAACTGTTTACGGCCAAATGAACACCCCCTGTTTGAAGGGTTTAGAGGCGGAAATTCTGTGTTTTCAGATTTTTCTGGTTAATTGTGCTACAAACCCGACTTACTTGTGAAATTTCATGATTCTACGACTTTTAGAAGTACCTTAGTTATTTGATGATGCGAAGTGAGTCAGTGACAAAAAAGCACTTTTTCGGAATTTAATATTTCGAAAACTACTAAATATAGAAACATGAAATCGTGGAATCTTAGTTCAGTTTGACCATACGAGCATGTGTATAAAAGAAAAAATTCTATATCTCTCCCTAAAACGACGTTATGAGGGGGTGAAAAGTATGCCGAAATGGTTCAAGAAAAGGTAGCTTACGGCTTGTGCGAACTTGGCGGACGCACTGCCGTGCTCCCAGATAACATAATATCTTGCTGTCATATGCAATAATATCCAAATGATTCATGTAAATTTACTTGTGATTACTTATCACTGTCTGAACACTGCCCTTCACATACACAAAGTTTCTTACTTTTTATTCCCATTTTGATACATTTACAAGATGTGCATCGCTTGCGGCAAGTACGGGAGGTAAGATCTTTACAATGTTTTGACATCTCTGGAATTGTTGTCTACAAAGGTTGGTATGACCCTCCTGAATTTATTGTCCATCCCCACTTAATTGGTGAATGTAATGTGTAATGTGCAACAAAGCTGTTGTTCCAAATTCTTGCTAGAGAGTAGCTCGTTTGATGTGTTGTGTCAAAGCATCTGCTGTAGGAGGTATGTTTTCGATGGCTCGATTCTTTCTTGTAAATAACACTCATCTGCAGTCATTGGTGCTCTGAAGATCCGATGATTGATCATAAAGTAGTATAACAAATCGCTGGAACAGATCATGTTAGACGTTAGACGCTGGAGAAGTAAGACGGCCATCTGCTTCTTCGTGTGAGACGGGAGAAATGTTTGATACATCCATAGATGTTGACTCGAGGACTAAGTCATCATAAGTACAGACAACATGTTTTCCTGGATATTCGTCTCCCACCATTTTCTTAGCTAGCAACTAGAGCAATTGGGTCTTGTTTCGGTGGCACATAGGAATTGCTGAAATTTTTTTGGAATTGCAGTTGAATCTGAGACTTTAATACTTATACCACTTCCTCTTGTTTCTCGGGTATATGCCTTCAAACTGTTACTAATATATCTGTCGAATACAATATCTAGTGGCGACCTGTTCTACAGCTGATTAATGAAATATGGTTTGAAAACATGGTTATAGTAATCGGAAAATGTTGTCGCAATACCAGAATTAAGCATGGGTTGCTACATCAATGATTTTAGCTGTCACATTCGGTTGGCTGTGACTAATGCTAATGTCATATTTTGTTTGATAGCAGTCAATAATATCCAACTTGTTCATTAGTTTTCGGAGTTTTCAATCATCTGAAATAGAGGGTGCGTACATTTGGTTTTCATGCGAAAAGAAATCATCAATGTTGCCGTTTCGTGTTTCAGATTCAACGTACAATCTGCAGAATAAGTTGGAGTCTTTACACAAGTAAGCAATCTTGGACTTTGCCTTCTGTTTTCCCTGTTATAGTCTTGAATATGTGAATATTGATTCTAGAAATACTTTCATGAATTGAATTTTGAACTTGATAGAGACGGGACACGACATAATCATCATACTCTTTTAGTTCAACAGTAAATGCTTCCGTAACACACTTGACAGCTTCGAAACAGCTGCCTATTGACACTAAATCAGATTCTTCAAATGGATTTCCTTATTCGGATAAGACGTTAATAATTTCTTTGGCATGGACCGAGAACCTTTTCTCATGTGCATTGTTATCTTCATGATGCTTTGCGATCACGCTTTCGTCATCTTTTTAATTTGATTTCTCTTCAAATTCCCCAATTAAAGAAATGATCCTGGGGCCTGCAACCACCCACTTAAGTAGAGCATTTTCTCTATCAAGGATTCCATTAGCACCACCTTCACTCTTTATAAATTTGTTATGTTATTGTGTTCATGAAGCTGATCGTCAGGTATTTCAGAAAACGGTGTAGCAGTTTCGCTGCTCGTAAAGTCTCCACGAAGAAATTCAGCATGTATATCTGGATGTTTTTCTGGCAGGTCCTGTAGATACTCTTCATTGACATGATTGGGTAATTTCTGTCTTTCTATGAGGTAGACGAAAGCAATATCTTCTTTTCGCGGTGAAGTTCCTCACAGGACGTCTCGTAGAAAAAGAAACGCACAATTAGTATTACTGAATCAAATCTTATTCATTTAATCTATTTTATTTATTATTACATTTTATAAGTTGGCCCCCAAAATTTAAATTTCGAGGGGGCTACGATTTCAAAAATTCTATAATTTTTTTTTTTATAAATATATTTACATATATATAAAAAATTACAATAATAACATTTTCTACTTAAACAGCTATAAAGCCACTGTATTAATTTTCGGAACACATATAAATTACATTGTTGCCATAAAGACGATCTGTGCAACGCTACATTGCTTTGGCAAATTTTCAGCAATTGTTTGTTATAAGATAAAAGTCATGTATACCGTTCGAAAGGTAATTTTCTGACGAACAAAAAGCATACGACACGTTTCAAGCTAAAAACAAAATATTCCATGTTATTTAGCAAAATGTTTCGAAAAAATCAAAATCAAAAACAAAAATTTTAATAAAGTTATAAATATTTGTGGTATTATGAACCTAAACAATGATGTCAAATATATCGTTGGAAAGCGCGTTTTCTCCAAATTAATAATCACTAACAATATAGGTTAAATCAAAATATTAACCCGAGTTATATAGAGAAATGTAGAAGCACGTCACAAAACTGTGGCGACCATATTGATTACGTCATCAGCGCCGCTAGAGGGCCAGGAAAATTTGTGTCTCGGGCTTTTTAGATTCACCTATCCATATACTATCTGAATACTAAGTGGCGCATTGGTTGCCAGATGTGAAGTTTTTTTTAGCTATCTCACCCCACTATAAGGGCTATTAGCTTCTCAGACACATATAAGTTGCAATGCCTCTGCTGTATAGCTTCTTCTTAAATAATTGCGCGAATGTCTGTTCATAATATAAGATTCGTGAATATACTTAATCGAAGTTCATAATTGAAGTCTTATTAAGCGTGACTATGACATCCTATATATTAAAACACTTGATATTTTTAATCGAAGCTCATACATCTAATTATGAGCGAATTTCTTTACGATTCCTGACAGTTGAGCGAACGCAGGCTCAATGATCGTTTCAGGACATTTTTCAGTCGCTAGACGAAGGATTTTCTTGAGTTCGGCGAACGCATGCGCAATAAAAACTGCTTTAAAATCTAAGTGGATTTTGGTATACTAGCCGCCCTTGGCGACCAGTTTGGCCTCCCTTAAAATTTACGTTTGGAAAAGCATGCTAAGCATTCTATCATATGTTACTTTTATTCATAATTTAATTTACTTGGACTCCCTTAAATATAATTAATATAATTCCTTAAGCTAATATTAGTTTTTGTTGCATTAAAATATCTCAATTAGTTGATTTTCTGTAAGCAAGTAAACCCTATTGGTTTACAATGGAAGTCTATGGGAATTTGGCGAAATATTAGAGATATCGCCAAGTTGATGACAAACTTGGCGGCTTTGGCAACAGAGCAGGGTCCCCCCTACATTACCCCCCCCCCCTTATAGGTATGGAGATGCATTAAATGCTGTTCAATAACCAATGAGATGCGTTTCATTCGGGTATTGCCATTAAACAATTAACAAATAATCGCGATTTCTGTGCCACGTACGATAGCGTAATATATATATAGATTCTGATACGCTGACTAATAATTTGAGACATCACAGCGCTGATATATTGCTGATATTTGCAAATAAAACAAGAATGCATAATAAATAAAATCTGGAGTTCACACATTACTCTTCTGCATTAATAGCTTCAATAGCTATTACCGTTTATGCGTTAAATTTTTTAATTAAATTTTTAAATCGTTTAATCTATGTTTGGATACCCTACAATATTAAGTATACTCTTCGTTGCGTACAATAGTTAGTTAGTGCAAAAACATAAAAAGCATATCGATTTGCCAAACTCAACATAACATTACATTTTGTAAATGTAATTTTGGTGTTTAGCCTAACATGCTGTTTCGCATATTTAGGAAAAGAATAATTTCTTCATAATGAAAGACATCGACAGCAATAGGAGATAACCAATAACACTTTTACCTATCCCTTATTCTCTTCTTCACCCGAACATTTTTATTTTTTTTTTAATTTTATTTTTTACATTCCTTATAAAAAATTTTGAAAAAGCAGTTAAGTAGGTCAAGCTGTTGTTTTGTTAACGCTCCTATGATCAATTTTCGTTTAATCTTTCTCATTCGCTATTTTTAGATTATTTGTTCATTTTCACTTTATGTTTTGTTTATACATTATGGTTCTTTTCCTTTGTGTGTGAATGTGTGTGTTTTTTATTTTCACTTTCACATTTATTTGACCTTGTTGCAGGTATAGTTGCATGTTTAGAGAAATAGAAATCGAATCAACAGATAATTATACATTAATTCTCTTTCTTTACTCGGCTACAAAATGTACTTATATCTGGATTTATACGTTATAAAGAAATGCGAGAAACCGCAAGGGAAAAACAATTAAGTTTATTATACCAACTTTTTTACATAATATATTGTACAGTCGTGAAAAAAAAAGGGGGGGGGGGGAATCACGTCCCGCTAACTCTGCCGAAAATCATCTAAAAAGGGGGATGAAAGTTATCTACATATAAAAAATTGCACTAACTTGCTTTTTTCAAATGGTAACACCCACGTTTGACACTTTATATCAATTACTCGGTCAAGTCAGCACGGAAAAATGTATAATTTAAGCACTTTTTAAAAATCTTGATTTAAAACAAAATGTGTTGTTATCCATAAATTTCGAAAAATAACATTAAGACCTTACAGGCCAAATTACCGAAAACATTTAATTACTAACCAGAAAACGTTTATACGAAATCTAAATGCAAAATTAATTTTATATAAATACAAATATTATCTTGTTTTCAGGCTACTATGATTATCTTTTCGGAATGTCCCGTTAGGCCAAGGGTCGTAGTTGTCCTGAGATTTCACGACTAGGAAATTCTTCAATACCAGTATTTTCTTATAGAAAATTTCTTCTTAAATAAGGCGAAATTCCGCGAGAATATCCTGAATTTATTTTCCTGTAAAAAAAAATACCGATATTTGCCCTGAAAAATCACTAAAGCGCAATGTTAAAATTTTCTGAGCTCCCAGAAATAATGATAAAAATGAACTATAAAAGAACATAGCCATGAGTTTAAAGAAGTTGATTCTATTTTATGTGAAAATTTTGTAAGTCATGTAATTCATAATTTTCTAATACGAAGTTATTAATAATTTTCCTAATTAGTTATATGTGTTAATCGAAAAGCTATAGATTGTGCCCATTCATTGTATCTCATTAAAAAAAAAAAAAAAAAAAAAAAGAAGAAGAAGAAGAAAGAAAGAAAGAGAAAAGAAGAAAAACACTTCAGCCGGATGATTATCTGGTAAAAATATAAATTAAAATTTGTCTCCTAGATTTAACATCAGCATTCTCAGATTTTAACCTATTCTCAGTGAAGATTTGAGTAAAAATACATAAAGTATGCACTTTTTTCTGGGCTAGTTTGAAACAAGGAATTCAAAAAAAGTGCCAAAAGTGGGCGTCAATCTTTGAAAATTTGGGACATTTTCGAAAAAAATACCCATAAATCTCAAGTTAATATAAATTTCCTTTCGTAGTTTTAGTCCAGGCAATAGGGGATTTTACCTGGCAAAATTAATGGAGGTTCTGAAAAATGGCTTATTTTATGTTTTTTGGGTCGCTGAATCCGAATTTGTAACTTCTCACCAAAATTTCCTCCGGCAACCCCCGTACAAATTTTGTTTTAGGGAATTTTTGATTTAGGGAAAAAGTATCTAGAAATTCAGAAAGTAGGCAAAATTTGCAACAAATTAGATATATGACATTATGACTTAGGATGAAGGGGAAGGGAGGATCTGCCTTGGAACATGCGCGCGGTGCTGCGTGGATCAAGTTGCGCAATTCCACTTAGCCACTCACATGTTTACATTCGTTCTCCCATCTCCTCTTCGAAGTTTCTCTATAAGGTTTACTTTACGGGGGTCCGGGACACAATAATCTTCAAATTTTCAATATATATATATATATATATATATATATATTATTGGATTAAAAATTTCTCTGCCGTTTTCTGCTTAAAATGACGTTTAAATCATGTTTCTATCTTAATTAGAACAGGAAATATTAATTTTTTCGTTTTGGTTTGTTTTCAAAATCTACCTTTCAAGCTATGGTTTTCAAGGAAACGAGTTCTTGTAACATTGCGTTTTTGTTCATGATGGGTTTTTTCACCATTACTCATATTTAAATTGTTATAAATGAAGAACCGTTACAGATAAATGGCTCGAACTTCAAACATATCTTTTTCAATAGCTTTACTTTAATTTAGATTCAGCAAATTAAAAAATATATATTACTTTTAAAAATATGATTTTTTTTTCTAATTTTTACTTTAAATATTTTTAATTTTTTTAAAAATTAATATTTTTTAAAATGCTGAATCTAAATTAAAATTTATATATTTCTGTTTATTTAAATGAAAAAAAAATTAATTCTATAAATAATATTTCGAGTTATAACGATTTTAAACTACCCCACTTTTTTTAACAAAATTTAAAATTTAAATTAAATATATATATATATATATATATATGAGAAGTTTTATCATGCGATTTTGTTTACAAATGATATGGTTAACTATCACAAAAAATTTCAAAATTTTAACTCAATAAATAATTTTTTTTTTTTTAAATGTGTCCCGGACCCCCTTAAGTTTTTTGGGTCGCGGAATCCGAATTTTTAACTTCCCCCACAATTTTCCCCTTCCAAAAACCCTCCTAAATAGTTGTTATTAATTTAAATTTCTTATTGTTTTAGGGGAAAAGCATTACGAAATTCAGAAAACAGACAAAATTTGCAACAAATAGGATACATGACATTATGACGTAGGATGAACGGGTAGGAGGAGGACTCCCTCTGAACATGCACTGCGGCGCTACGTGCACTAAGTTATGAAGTCCAGGCAGTAGGGGATTTTACCTGGCAAAATTAATACTAGTTCTGGATTTCGACTCACTTTATGTTTTTTGGGTCGCTGAATCCGAATTTGTAACTTCCCCCAAAATTTCACCCGGCAACCCCCCAAAAAATTGATTTGTTGAAAAAATTTGGTTTTTGAGAAAAGCGCGCGGGGAATGTTCCGAGGCAGCCCCCTCTCTCCCCGTTTATCCTGCGTCATAATGTCATATATCCTATTTGTTGCAAATTTTGTCTAGTTTCTGAATTTCGTAATGCTTTTCCCCTAAAACAATAATAAATTTAAGTTAAAAACAACTATTTTTTTTTGGGGGGGGGGGGGTTCGGGGGGAAAATTTTGAGGGGAAGTTAAAAATTCGAATTCAGCGATCCAAAAACCTTATAAAGGAAGTTCGGAGGGGAGATGGGAGGGCGAATGTAAACGTGTGAGTGGTTGGAATTGAGCAACTTAGTCCACGCAGCACCGAGGCGCATGTTCCGAGGCAGATCCCCCCTCCCCATTCATCCTACGTCATAATGTCATATATCTAATTTGTTGCAAATTTTGTCTACTTTCTGAATTTCTAGATACTTTTTCCCTAAAACAATAAAAAAAATTGATATTTTTAATGAAAACCTTTTTTGGGGGACATTTTACCAAAATTTGGAGGGGTTGCCGGGGAAATTTTGGTGAGAAGTTACAAATTCGGATTCAGCGACCAAAAAAACATAAAGTAAGCCATTTCCAGAACTTCCATTAATTTTGCTAGGTAGAGCCCTATACGGCCTCTATTGCTTGGAATATTTAATGATAAATCACCTTTCATATTTCTTTATCATAAATAATTCTTCAAACATACTTGTGTTAAAAATATTTTTGCCTACAGCCAATTTAAGTTGTTTTCGGAAAATGGAAAAATAAGGCAAGAACAACTTAAGGAGTTTTAAAAATTTATTTATAATGCTATTATCAATATTTACATATATAGTATGTATAATGCTGTTACTTTAAACAATTATATATAATTATATATGTATTCTAATATAATAAAGATGGTAATTTTGCAGTAGTATTACAAATTAGTTTGATTTAACCCTTTCAAGGACGGTGGTATGTTTATGAGACCACTTAATTTTAATTCCCAAACGCCATAATGGCACCAGAATTCTGGTATAATTTTTTTTTTTCAATATTATGTATATGAAATATGCTTTTTCTTATTTGGAAATAAATTTGTATGTATATTTGGGGTCATTCATCCATTTCAACATTTTAGCAATGGAAGTGCTTTGCCTCTGAAAGGGTTAAATTAAATTTTTCCATATTGCGATAATGTTGTTATTGACTTAAAATTGGATATATTTACGATATTTTTTCTAAATTTATTGAAAAGTCTTATGTATTATTACAAATATTTCCAGCTTAATTCAAATATTTAAACAATATTATGAAGTTCAGAGGATGTGCTTGAAAATTTTTAACATTAAATCAAATATGTATAAATACTAATAACAGCAACATAAATATACAGAGAATTTCATGAAGGACTTTTTAATTTTAAACTTCAATAATTTATTAAGTATAATAAATATGAAGATGAAATAAATAATATGTCTATAAGGAAGCTGATAAATTTTGCACACCGTAATAAAAAAAATAATTATTCAAATTTTCGTCAATAGATGGCATTAGACTTTCTCAAATTGCTAGAATGATCAAATCAATTAAAAATTTTAAATTATAAGTTTTTTTTATATAGTTAGATACTTAGATAGAATAGAAAGTAAAAATTGAGAAACCGTTGATGCAGTTTGCTACTATACCTTCACTCATTCTTACAGCTTAAAATTGCACAGCGCCATCTATTCACAAACTTTTAAACTATATCTTTTAATTATTGCATACAAAATGTATGAGCTACCGATTTTGTTTCATGTTTCTTGTAGTTAATGAATTAACAAGGGGCATGCAAACTTTTCAACTTTTTTGTTTTCAATTTTAGAATTTATGATAATTGTATTATGTCTCCAAGAAAATTCTGTCGTTTAAAGTTCTTTCACGCCTACTTTTTTAAAAATTCTGATTTCTTCATTAGCACCACTTTTTTAAAATGGTAAAATTCTCATAGTTTTCACATTTGACATTAAGGTGAAAACAAACGGAATTTTACCATTTCAAAAAAGTGGTGCCAATAAAGAAATCAACATTAAAAAAGTAGGCGTGAAAGAACATAAAAACGACAGAATTTTCTTGGAGACCTAATAGTTAATGAATTAACAAGGGGCATGCAAACTTTTCAACATTTTTGTTTTCAATTTTATGATTTAAGATAAAAATTCTTATTGCATTATATTTTAATATTTAACTAAAAGCACATTTTGAAACTTGAAACTTTTTTAAATTAATAAAGTTTATTATTATTTTAACTCGATTTTTTTTTATACTATTACTAAAGCATATTAGAAGAGGCATGGATTTTTATATACATCTGACTTAAAAATTAATATATATATATATATATATATGCTATATATTATCAATGTTCTAACATTATTTAAACTCTTAGTTTAGTTTAAATAATTTAGCTAATAGAACATATTGTATGCTTTTAAATTTTATTAACAATAGTTTTAAATACTTTGTGTGATTTATATTAGGTTTATAATTCTCTCTATATAAGGATTTGTTTGGTTTTGCTGTTTAAACAGTTATTTACATTCAAAAGCTTGCAAATTTTTATCTTGCGATAGATGTTTAATATAATTATTAATAGATGGCAGCACTAAAATTGTATCTTTCAGATTGCTCTATTTTTTCTAGCTCCATTTCAGTTATAATTTATACACCAGGGTGTATTTTAAGCTAAATTTTGACGATATTGTTAAACTGTTATCTATTAATTTAATAGTGCATTTTAAATAATGTAATTAATATCTATTTATTTTATATTAGATTAAATTTGTTTTACAAGGTATTTCAAATTTTATTTCAAAATGTATTAACTGCATCCTTTGGTATCATTTACTGTGATTTCTTAACTGTTTTATTCACCTTAATCTTTTTGATATACTGGAAGACATGTGCACATGGATTTTTGTAAAATACTGAAATATTAATCGGTATGGTGTTTATTATTTCTATTTTATATCCTATAAATATTTAAATACTTTTTATTGATTCTTCCATTTCATATTATTTGTTTCTATTCTGCTTTCATTTTTAATCAATTCACTTGATTTTAGTGGTTGTTCTATAATTCTCTATGTATAGGGATTTGTTTGGTTTTGCTGTTTAAACAGTTATTTACATTCAAAAGCTTGCAAATTTTTATCTTGCGATAGATGTTTAATATAATTATTAATAGATGGCAGCACTAAAATTGTATCTTTCAGATTGCTCTATTTTTTAATTTTTCTAGCTCCATTTCAGTTATAATTTATACACCAGGGTGTATTTTTAGCTGAATTTTGACGATAATGTTAAACTGTTATCTATTAATTTAATAGTGCATTTTAAATAATGTAATTAATATCTATTTATTTTATATTAGATTAAATTTGTTTTACAAGGTATTTCAAATTTTATTTCAAAATGTATTAACTGCATCCTTTGGTATCATTTACTGTGATTTCTTAACTGTTTTATTCACCTTAATCTTTTTGATATACTGGAAGACATGTGCACATGGATTATTGTAAAATACTGAAATATTAATCGGTATGGTGTTTATTATTTCTATTTTATATCCTATAAATATTTAAATACGTTTTATTGATTCTTCCATTTCATATTATTTGTTTCTATTCTGCTTTCATTTTTAATCAATTCACTTGATTTTAGTGGTTGTTCGGGCACAGGGGAAAATTAATTTTAGCTTTAGCTTATTTTTCCCACAGAAAACAACCATTTTGCTTATATCATTGAATTCTGTGCCCTCGATAACGTAATTCAATGTATAAGCTTTTCAATTTTTGTCGGTGTCCACTTTTTTCTTTTTTCTTCCATAATAATTCTTATAATATTTTTTTTAATACTTACAGCTTTAATTCATAATAATTGACGGTGGCAGGTTATGTTTAATTAATGGTAATATATATATATATATATATATATATATATATATATATATATATTTTTTTTTTTTTTTTTTTTTTTTTTTTTTTTTTGCTGCCATACGTATATAAAAACGATGAAAACGAACGCTACCTCATATATATATATATATATATATATATATATTTAATTAAAAACATCTAACTCCATACACAGCTTTCTCGCATACATAAAAAACATTTTTAATCAGATAAAAAACAGGTATAAAAAATATAAATTCCAATCTTAGATACAAAATAATAATAATAACAATAATCTTAACATTTTAAAAACACGAAAACGAAGTAATAAAGAGCGTGTTAAAAAAACTATTTAAGGTTTTTATCTGTAAAATAAAACGAAAGATGATTGTACACACATATTCACCATAAAAGTGTATTTGTACATATATAAAAAGGCAGATGAATTACAGAACCTGAATTACAGAACCTTTACCAGATGACGATTTTCGCTGGGTCATTGTATCATACATTATTATTATTAATTATTTTATTACTTTTACAATCAATACATGAGTCTTATTCATCGGTGACACACGGTGATTTATTCAAGGGGGACAAAGGCTTATACATTAGAAATTCAAATAGAAAATAGAGAGACGTTGTTTGTTTTTGCCCTTTGAAATTTGATTAATTAAATTCTCTTTATTTTCGATTATTTGATTTTTTTTTTTCTTATGACTAGGGGGCTCTGCCCCCTACGAGCTACGCTCGCCAACCCCCGTTCAGACACACCAGATTCTAAAAGCATATTAATTTCATCGGCCTTAAAAAGATTGAATTATAATTTAAAAAAACAGTGACAGTCTCCCTGTAAACGGGTTTTCATTTATTTTCCTTTGATTGGAGATTTATAAGACAAAATCAGCCGCTGCTAAGAGATACAATGGCTGTTTTCATATTTGATTAAAAATAAGAAAGAAAAATCATGCGTACGGCATAGATTATGAAACACTTTCCAACACTCCCTGAAAGCTTTAACAAAACTTCGTTATTTAGGGAAATAAGGTAAATAAGATAACAAACTAAACATTTAAAACTGATTTCAGCAGTTACCATCCATAGCCAAATATTTATTCCAATTCTTCCGAACATCCCTGTATTTGATCTGTAGGCTGATATAGATACTATATAATAGAACATTTAGTTTAGTAAGAAAACGCATAACAGGTTGGAATTTCTCTTTCAGCAATTTATAATAATAAATGGAAACATACTTGAATACCTTTGTTCAGCCCTGTTGTTTACCTGGTACCTTTATTACACGCCACTATTTAGCTAAACTTTAACTCAAACTAAATCACTCTTAAAACTACTGAAATCGCATTTCCAGAATTTATCATCTATAGGCGACCATGTATCCAATTCTTTGCGTGGCCCTGTATATCATTTTATGTATATTCTACAAACATTTCATAGAAAACTACATGCAGTTCAGCATAACATATTTTAAACCCACCTTTCCGCAATTTACGGTCATACTCAGTAACCTTTACGAATTCTTTTGCGTAGTCCTGTATATCAACTATAATATTTACACACACCATATAGTATGCATAAATATAGTGAAACTTAAAAGCGCATATCATAATAAAAATACATTCCCTGCCACCGCCGCTAATATACAGTACTTCGGATAGAAAATACTTGACTGAAATGTTTTGTATGTTCCTGTAAATGCTATGCACTTCGTATTATGCTTGAAATAACTTAAGTAAGCCTCACCGACGTATATAAATTTTATTATATATGAATTTGTATTATTAAAATATGCCGCAAACAATTTCCCCCTATATCATTTGTAATGGAATTCTTTTGTGTAGCCCTGTAAAAGAATAATAACTATTCGTTGCACCGCATATGCTACAGAATATTCTGCATATTTTAGGGCGCTTCGTAAATGCATTATATTTTTTATTATGTTTGAAAGAGTGTAACATGTTTAAAATTCATTTGAAATGATTTTTTCCCATTGGCCGTAATGTAACGGAATACTTTTTACTGTCCCTGTAAATGAACTAAACATGCTACAAACTTCATTTGAAATAGGGTTAGTGCTAGGCTAAACGTCAATAACCAAAAGTTTCAGTGCGATCCGAGTATATTTACGAGAGTTAGAGCGCGAACAGACAAACCGAAATCAACAACACTTTTCAACTTTGTAGGAAAGTGTTAAAAATTAGTTAAAAATTTGAAAGGAAGCTAATGTAAAAAGAATTAAGTACACATAGTCTTTGTCTCTCGGTACTTTTTAACAACGCTATGAGAAAGTTTTTTTAGATGTATCGTTTTAAATCTGACGCACTTTTCACCAAAGTTTCCTTTCTCTTTTTAATATTCACATGAAAATACTTTTGTTTTTTAGAAAGGAAATATTATTTGCCCTGTCTTAGAATTCACGATAATAGTTCAAAAGATTATCGCAAAATATGAAATAAATGTCTCGTGCAAATATATTTTTTAATTTAAAGTGTTTTGCCAACTTTTATTTATTTGGCCTTTTAAAATATGACGTAATTTCCTTCATTTGTGACTTTTAACGCATAATAATGAATTTAGTATTTAAAAATTTTCTTTCCCTTTTAAAATTCACGTGTAACTGTAGTTTTTATGATGTAATTTTCAATATTTTTCCGTTTTTTAACACGTAATCACTTAATTCTAATTTGAAAGTTTTTTTCTGTTTATAATAGCCACGTGTAAATAATTTTTTTCATTTGAAGGAAATATTATTCTTTGCGCTATTTTTAAAATTGGCAACAGTTTAAAATAATTGCCCTTTTCTAAAATGTGTAATAAATATCTCTCGAAATGCTGAAAATTTGAATTTAAAATGGAAATAAATCCTCAAAAAATGAGTCAAATTAAAAAGATAATTGCAGTCTGCACATCGGGAACTTCCAATGTATAAAATGATCTAAAAATGTTTAAGTTCCTATGTATAGTTTTTCTCCTATAAAACTTTTTTAATGGAGCGATTTTGACCATCTTTAATATTAAATATCTCTTGAAATAATTATTCGATTTAAAAACTGTCTGCATCAGCGTGTTTATCAAACATGTCTCTATAACACCACTGATTTTCATATTTTTGTATGAAACAGTTTTCTTAATATTAACGAAGAAAGACCCCCGGTCATAAAAAATATGGATGCCGATCGAGTAGGAGTATACCCGGATGATCTACGCAGATTTTCATTGGTCCATTTCCAAATCAAAACTTTTTTTTATATATAGAAGGATTAAAGGCTACCAGAAAAAAGAACATCATATATTCTTTTTCTGTTAAGCTTTTTTACGCCCACGATGTAAAAAATGATATTAAATGGCGGATTCAGATAAACTGATTCAGCTCTGATTAACCCGTTAACTGTTTTGCCCGAGTGCCACTCGGGCAAAGAGTTTGCTATCTTCGATATTAAAACTTTTGGATACCACATAATTTTAACTGTAATCTGTGGTTTCTTAAATGGCATACCTTTTTCAATTGTACAAAGGCAAATATTTTAGTTTAAAAAAGTGGCACCGGTTCCTTATTTTTAATTTATTGTGTGGAAAAAAAAAATAGTTAAGGGGTTAAATAAAAGAGAAAAAATTGTTTGAAAATTTCGAAAACAAATGCCGGTTGGTGTTTATTTTTATTTTTATTTTTATTTATTTTTTTATTTATTATTATTATTTTTTTTTTTACAGTTCTTGTTTATTGCCTCTTTATATTGCTTTTTATGTTTATAAATTTATAAAATGTCTTAGATCAGAAGGAGGATACTGGCGAGGGGAAGAAAGAAGAAGAAAGAAAGAAAAAACTAGCTTACGATCTGATCGAAAATCTTGCAGGAAAAATTTGGGAGAGGTTTCAACAAGTTGACTGTAAAACGTTCTTTTCTGCAACAATCCACTTTCTATTAGAAGAGAAGATACCATTGCTGCATGGGAGCAGGCATAGGATGTGTAGAAATGCTTATTTTTGAATACCACTATTTCCAAAAAAATTTCACTTTATTTCATCGCGCATTTTTATGATTATACGACTCCGAAAACTTTTCGTAAAATAGGTAATGAAAAAAATACCCCAACTCACGCTGTGTCCTAGCCGGTGAAGCAACAGTATCTTCATCTTAAAGATAAAGGGAATTGCTGCAGTGAAGAACGTTTTACAGTTAACTTGTTGAAAACTCTCCGAAATCACTTTCTTGCTGTCAAGTTGTATTTACATGGCTATATAGAATGGAGCAGATTACTGCAATTTGCATTTCAATTTAAATCATAGGAGACTACGAACTTTTGTTGGTTTGATATGATACTGAAAAAATTATTCATCAAGAATTCATCTAATACTCGGTTCAACGAAAAAGACTCTTTTGTTCTGAGCTCCTGATATGATTTATTTCAAAAAACGAATTTCCACATGTTCCAATAACATCACAGACTTGCCCATATTTTTCTATACTAGCATACGAATTCCTCTTTAGGTACAATTATTTTCAAATTTTAATTGTGGGGATGAAGATGTGTGTATCTGATTAATTAGGAAAATTATATAATTAAGATGGATGTAATGTAATTAAGAACTTTTTCAGGTTATTTAGAACCATTAAAAGTAATTCTTACAATTAAAAACAATCAGTTCGCTAATGATCAATTAGCCCCTACAGGACGTGCAGCACGCATACGAACCGTATAGAGTGCTTACGATCCTTATTTTCGAGTATCACTATTACCGAATATTCGCGTATCTAAGTGCAGAATTTCGGCAATAAAATAAGGCGAAGATTACTATTCTGAAAAAGTGGTAATCAGTAAAAAACGTTGTACACAAAACGCTCATCACTAAAAGGTTAACGATTTCATGTGAATTGTCAACTCTTTTCAAACCAATACTCATTCGAAATACCGTATATACTCGCGTATAAGCCGACTCATGTATAAGTCGTTCCCCCCAATTCTTAAGCAAAATTTTGAAAAAAATTGAATTTTCGTGTATAAGTCGAACCACATTTCTGGTAGTAGTATGTTGAAAAATGATTTGCAATGGATGATTAAAAGAAATTAGTAAACTTTCATTAAATTAGTAAACTTTTTTACGTTCTAATCAGACTTTTTTTTAATTCAACGTTTTCAAACTGTATAATTATATAAAACCGAAGAAGCTTAAACTATTTTGAAGCCTATTCAAATCAATTCAATAATACTTAAAAAAAAAAAAAAAAAAAAAAAAAAAATCTTTCAAAAATCTATTCAAGCCTTATTTAGGAGGATAAACAACTTCTTAGCCTGCTAAAATATAGTACTTCTTTGTATTGTAGGTCTTATAGGAGAGATATCTAGAAGCATTCGCAAGGTGAACTCTTTTTGGAAAGGGGATTAAAATGTTGAAAGAAATGCCCCTGTACTGAAGGGAATTCTGTCCCAAGAGAAAATGGGTGCTGAACAATTACAGAGACATTATTGTTGAGCTTTTTTTTTCTGTCAATCACAGGGAAATGACCATTGTCCGCTTTTATCTCTCTCTCCAACGTAGACCCATGTGTGATTATATAAAAGACTTGCACATTTGCCGATTATCTAAGTTTTTTTTTTTTTTTTAATCTAATTTGGGTATGAGTCAACCACCCATTTTCAACTCCCAAATTTTGTCTAAAATTCTTCGACTTATACACGAGTATATATGGTAATTAAGAACGCTTTCAGATTATTTGGATCCATTGAAAAAGAAAGTTATAATTAAAAATGATCAGTTCGCGTAAGCATAAGAACTCCTTCAAGCATAAGAACAGTACAGAGTGCGTACGGTCCTTATTTTCGAGTACCACTATTACCGAATAGTAATATACTGCTTATCCGAGTGTAGGATTTCGGCAGTAAAATAAGGCGAAGATTACTATTTTGAAAAAGTGGTACTCAGTAATAAATGTCGTACACAAAACGCTCATCACTAAAAGGTTAACGATTTCATGCGAATTGTCAACTCTTTTCAAACCAGTACCTGATTTGAAATAAGTTAGAATTATGTAAATCGAGGCTTCAGTTCAGGGGAATTCTACACCCACAACTTATAACTTATCGGAATTCATAGAAGTCTAGCGCCGGAAACAATAAATTCTTCAACCTGAATCAGCTTGCACGAGCATGTTAAAAAATAAATAAAAAAACAGACAAAGAAAAGCGAAAGGTAATGAAAGAAACTAAAATAAAAGTGTGGGTGAGACAGAGAGATGTAATGCACTAGTCAGGTATTCATTCATGTGTACTTCACCTCGGGGGGTGGGAAAAACCCCGTTCTGTCCAACCCAAATCCAAGGCGGGGCCTCGATACATGCTGACCACCTCGCAGAGATCACGAAATAAAATTTCGAGAGAAAAAATTGCTATGAAAAAACACTCCGTCCAGTTTTTTCTCACGCCACCCCTGCCCAAGTCCCGCCCAGGATGATAAAAAACAGACGAATCAATAGGCAGACGATCTCGCTTACTCTCCCTCCTCCCACCTTTGAAACAAAGGGGGATATGTTGTGTTGTTTTTTTCTCGTTTGACGCACCTGAGGAGCAGTTTCTCGTGTGGCAGAGAGAGAGTGTGCGAAGGGAAGGAGACGGGTAGGACCATGATCGCCTTACAGGTGAGTGGAAAAAAAAACACGTGGATCTATCTCTCTATTTATGTTTCGGTAACAATGTTGCCATGCTGACGAGTTTCCTTTTGTTTAAAAGTTACTTGAATGAAGACAATGATTACAATGAATTTTGATATGAGCAATTTAAATATTCGTATAATTTTTCTGATGCGAGTTTTTAAAAATATTACATATTAATTTTTGCTACGGGAATAAAAATTTAATAATCGTAATTCCTTTTATTTGAAATAATTCATTCAATTTTTTTTATCGTTTCACCATATATATATATTAATAAGACAAATTTTCACTTCGAAGATAAACTACTATAATAATAATGATTATTTATAATATTTAAAAACGAACTTAATGCTTTTGTCTAATGATCTTTCTTCCTGTAACAAATTTGAATAATTACATGCACAGGTATGGCTAATAAATGTGTGAATATATCGGCTATGAATAAGGTGTTAGCATAGTATTTTAATTTTTACAATTTAAATATTCATAATTTTTTCCTGGTGATATTTTTTTATTTCATGGGGTTAAACGTCTACTGTATTAATGACGTATTAAAAAAATTCATTTGCATTTTTAATATTTTAAATATTTCATATAATTTTTTTTTTTATTGTTTACTGTACTTTTTTTATATATAAAGCAAAAATTATTTTCACTTTGAAAATAAATTTTTGTGACATTAGTGATTATTTTGTACATTTAAAAACAATGAAATATGTTTTTTCTCTTGCACACATTTGCATAAACACGTGCACAAACATGTTTAAGGAATCCACGAATATAAGCGTGTGTGTTTATGATGCTTATATTAAGTATTAAATCCTATCTTCATATATAGCATATAATACAATAAGGGAGATAAAATTACCTTTTTACCCATAAAATGTCTATTTAAAGGCATAATTTGGACTATATTTTTCTATTGACAGCTAATGATATTTTCATAGTTAGTCGAAGAATTTCTGCATTCATAACACGCATAATTAATGATGATGGTGATGATGATGATGATGATTCTAATAATCGCTTCCTTTTTATTTTTCTTCTTCTTCGTATTATTAATATTTCTTAATGAAATTTATTAACTTATTATTAAGCCTATTTCCCTAAAAAAATTCAATTAACCCTTTTTTTTTTTGGTTTTCTAACATCAACGATTAAAATTATTTAAAAAAATATTTTGAATTTTTTTAATATTCTAATTCTTATCTATTTTTACAAACAGTATTAAGTTTTATTAAGTATAATCGTCAAAAAAAGGAAAAAAAAAAGAGAGAGAGAGAGAGAAGGGGGGGGGGGGAGAAGGAGAGAGAAAGAGGAAGGAAGAAGGAGAGAGAGAGAGACAGGGAGAGACACCCAAACATTTTAATCTCCAAATTGACACAGGAATAAGCGGAAATAGGAGAGAGCCATTCAACTAGAAGTTATGACTTTTTTCAATTATGTTTCAAAAAAAAAATTTACGTGGTCGTCTTCACATTAAAAATTGTACCAAACTTTGAAATGTTAAATACGGACGCCTAATTTTGACATCAAACTTGACTTTTTCAGTAAACTTTACCTTAGGGTACCAAACAAGAAGTCATTTCGTCTAGTAGTTTAAGAATTATGAATGTTTAACGTTTAGAAACCCTAATTTTAAATTTATTTGTAATCGTTACAAGACAGATTGCAACAAGTGTAGTTTTTTAAGCATAACTCAAAAAGCACTTGGTAGGATAATTTTTAAGTTTGGTTTCGCAAATTTGAAAACGATTTCTGTTAAAAAAAATTCACATGTATTCTGATAAAAAAAAATTCATGTCTTTTCTCGAGAATTAATTTAAAAATATATTTTTTCGAGAAGAAAATGGGAAAGTCTGACTTCTTGGTATCTGGATGAAACAATCAAGTTTCATATATTCACGAATATACCTGCAAATTTCATACATTTTCGGAATAAAATTAATTTGGGTATACAGTAAACTCCGCCTAAGGCGGAACCGATCGGGACCGGAGAAATTTTCCGCCGTAAGACAATATTCCGCCTTATGCAAAATACCCGAAAAATAAAATTTAAAACGTTAAAAAAATGTACAAATTGTATATTTTTTTACATTACCTTTAGTGTCGATCTTTAAAATTACGATTTTAATGAAATGAACTTTTTATCAAATTTATTGTTTTTAATAATCTTGAAAAACTTTATTTGAAAACTGAAATAAATTGTATCGATATAAAATTACTTCCGTTCTAGAATTTAATGAAAGACACATTTACAAATTCATTTTTTAACGGAAAGATATATAATTGGAAAGCCTGACCCTGGAAGCGATTTGGAATCGAACTGTGTTTTCCATTTTTTGATAAATAGATTACCTATTGAGTTATAAGCAATTTTTATCACTTGAAAAACACGTTTTCTCCTTTTTCTTGAGTGATTATTCTTCTTTTGCGCGGAAATTCGGTTCAAAACGCCCACTTTGACACTATTTTCCGAAAGATCTATTGCGTTTGCAATAAACGTATAAAAACAGCCCGATTACATAGTTTCTGAACAACAACACCTGCTAGTTTCATGCATTTCCGAACAAAAATAAATTAAACCTTATGTTATAAAGTTTCCCTTCTTGATTTCAGCATTAACAAATTCAAACCTCATCTTTAGCATAGTAGTTTAGAGAGTTGGAAAATAATCTTTTATCAATGCTTTTTTTTCTTTCGGTTTACCAAGCCTTCTTCAGATAACACATTCCAAGTCGCATTGTGTTTCTGATTTTTATGGTTAAAAATTATCATTCAAAAATATTTAATCATAAAGATAAATAAGGTTCTTGAATTAACTTTATTACTCTATTACAAAATTTATCAAAATGTTCGAAAGTATTTGATGTACATATATCAGTTTTAAAGTTTCATAAATTAAATGCATTTCCTTTTTAAAATAGGATTTTTTCCGCCTTATGCAAAATTTTGGGTTCGGTGGGACATTATAAAACTTTCCGTTTCCGCGTCAGGCAGATTCCTTGCTTACACAGCATGAACTAATGTCATTTGCTATGGGTTCGCCGGGACTAGGAACTTTCCGCCTTAGACAGAATTTACTGTATGTCAGAAAATAACCAATTTGTATCTGAAATATAAAAATTGCTAGTGAAGACATGTGGTTTCCCCCCAACCGGCAAAAGATGCGTTACCCCGACCCCTCCCACCGTTTAAATGCGGGACTTGATCCTCATCTGTCAGGGTCTAAGTTCCCTTTTACCGTTTTAATTGCAATCACATAGCTAACCAATTTTTCTCAAATTTTCCATACAACCACATTGTCGATGACAATACGTATTTGATGCACTGATTTTTGGATAAAAACCGCGTTAATTATTTTTTTTTTACCCGACTGTCAAGAAGGGTTATGTGTTTCACACATATCTGGGTATGTGGATGACTTTATACCCTCGAAACAGCTCAACGGTTGGATGGATTTTAATGAATGAGGTCTCTATCGATTCATCTTAACTGTCCGATGGTTATAGGCTAGGTTTTGTTTTTATAAATTCAAAATGGCGGCCGTAAAATACAAAATGGCGGTAGAGACGGGAAAAAAATTACGCACCCTATTGAGTGGCATATCATTGGATAGGTCTTTCAATATGAAGAGGATGTTTCATTGACTATTTTACAGTCAGAAGCTCCGTTAAAATATTACACAACCAGAAGTTGTGTAGGTAGGATCTCTAGCTTTACTGCAACTCTAACCATCATAAACATCTATAGGCCTCATCAAAACAGTGTTTATAGATAGGAACTAACAATTAAACACAACTTAAAAGTCATCAATACAAGTAAATAAATAAAAAAAAATAGGTAAATAATATAAAAAATAGTTTCACATTGATGAGAAATAATTAATTAGTTCGCATATTACGCTGTCGGTTTTTTTGATTTTTTAAAATTTAATTAAGTTATATTTCTTGTTATAAATACTTGGAATATCCCGCCTCGGACTTTCTAGTCAGCAATTAGATTTTTTAGACAGATGCAAAATATTTTTATATAATATTATAGTAGGAGACTATCAGTTCAGAATATTATATTTGAATGGAAATTAAATCTAACTTAAAGAAAATACTATTAAAAATGCTGTGTGTAAGAAATTAAATATCTGACATTTATTTCAAATATGATCTGTTGTAGTTTCGTCTTATTTTCCCTTACATAATAATACTACTACTAATAATAATGATAACAACAACAACAACAACAATAATAATAATAATAATAATAATAATAATAATAATAATAGTAATAACGATGACTAAATAATAGGCCATCTACTGGCCTACATTGTAAAAAATGACAGATGTTTACGAAAATTTTACGAAATTTAATGCGATTTATGAAAAATGTCATATAACGTCTTCCGAGATATCCAGAATTTAGAAAAATGTCTCTTTATTTTCCAAAACCTCAGAAACCAAGAGATTCCCGAAATTTATAGAAGCACATTTCTGAAACAAAAGTTTTTATTTTGCTGTCCAAACTTCCAGAATTCTTTCCGAGTAGATTTTATAGTGTATTAAGCCGTTTGCTCAACACGAAATAAGCGTTTTTTTTTCAGTTAAAATCGATATTCAAGTGCACATTATTAGATGCATGTATAAATACGGTCAGCAGACAAACATGCTAAATTAATAACATTAACATTAACATAATCTTTTTGTTGCTGTTGTCATTCTCAATTTATATCTAAATATGCAACAGTCAAAAATTCGGTTGCATGTATTTGACGTAATAGATGATTGAATATTACATGCTCTAATAAATTTGGATAGAATTAAAAAACTCACAACTCAGTCAAATGGTCACGTTCTCGGTCAATAGATATAAATAATTTTAGTAATCATCTCCTTTAATAAATTTTTGGTTGCTTTACAATAGCGATTAAAAGTGCCAATGGAATGCCGGCAAATTCAAATTATCCCATTAACTTGAAAGTAACCTATTTTCTTGTTTGCGAATTTTCAAGTCACTATAGCTTGATTAGATGAAACCTTGACATTAAAAAAGAAAATTCTTCTTACACACTTTGGATTGCAAATTGCAAGGAGTTCGGACATCAAAACTTCGGTATTACTGCCACCTCAGAATATAATCTCTTCTCTCAATAAACTTGTGGTCTCCTTTGCAATAGCATGACTCCAGCCTTTTCCTTCAAAAGTGCTTTTTGAGATGAGAGCCTTTGGAGTACTTTTGCGCAGTGGTGATGTACTAGTTTTTTCCAATCATAATCTCAAATATTTAAATAATGAGCGATCACGAAACAATTCCAGATTCACCTTGTCGAACAATACGACATATATAGGTCAAATTGCATTTTTGTACAAAAAGTAAGATTCAACAATTAAAAGTGTAGTACACCGATAAATGAAAAAGACACGAGTGAAAGAAGTGCTATGAAACAAAAGTTAAATTTTGAGCTGCAACAAAGCTTTTTTGTGCAAGTTTTCATTTAATTATTTACTGTCTATTTTGATGAAATAACAATGTTTGAATTTGTAACAGGAGCTATTAAATTCTCTCGGAAAAGCTCATCGACACTGAATGATTAAAAATTAAAAAATATTAGTATTATTTTTTTTTTAAATTACTAAATATAGAAATGTTAAATATTAAAAAATCATGTATTATCTTCAATTATAATTCGAATCTTATTAAGTTTACCAAATGATATATTACTTCATAACACTTTCACCTATAAAATAAAACAATTTTTGAGAAAAGTGACACAACACTTTTTTGTTTTCAAATGTATGTTTAAATAACTATTTTTACTTGGTAAAATATTTAACCTATAAGTAACCCATTTATCTATTCTATTATCATGTTACGCGTTTATCACCTACTTATTTAACTATTTATTAATTTCCTATTATCCTGTTTACCTATTTATTACGTACCTGTTTATCTCCTACTTATTTAAACATTTATTACTTTCCTATTATTCTGTTTACCTGTTTATTACGTACCTGTTTATCACGCACTTATTTAACTATTTATTACCCATTCATTCTATTACCCCGTTTATCTAACCCATATTCCTGTTTATCTATTTTATCCTTATTCTGTATATTATATCTTGTCCTATCCCGTTGACCTATTTTACCTATTCTGTTATCACTTTTATGTAGTACCTACCTATTTATTACCTACTTATTTATCTATTTATTATCTACTTATTTATAATATTATGAGTTAACCTATCCTATTTTTTGTTTATCTATGCTGTTCGTATCTTGCTTATTATACCTATTCTGTTTACATATTTACCTATCGTATTATCCTGTTTACCTATTTACCTGCTTAAAAGAATAATATTAACATTTAGAAAACATCAGCGTTATTACTTTTACTAATAAAATATTCAATTATAAATAAATTTTAGAAATATTAAAATATTGATAGCTCGTACTTGAAGAGAAAAAAAAAGGACGGGTTGGGGGTGTTGAATACCAGAATGAGAGAAATATTAAGTATAGTTTACATTTGTTGATTATCCTCTTTCCCTAACCTAAGGGGGGCAGAGGGGGGGGGGACAAATCTAGGAAGGGAAAAAGATTGATTAAAAAAACAAGTAAACCTGTCAAAAGTGTATGCTTATGAGTTCATAGATATATTTTATTAGCACAAATGCTTGTAAACAATACGCTGAAGATTCCACAATAAATACTTCAGCATAGTACTAATAATTCCAAAATACTTCAATAGAAAAAGCTAATTTCGTAATATTTATTTATGATTTTTAAAGTTTAATCCGAAATATTTCCCCAACATTCATAACCCCAATATCAATATTTTACTGAGTATCAATCTTATACGAGCACTTCAGCAATATTGGACAAATGTTGATAGAAAATACTGAGTATATACTTCTAAATATAAATGTTTCAATATCGGTAGAAAGTAATATGCATTTTGCACAATTATGCTCCAAGAATAGTGAATATTGGGAGGCTTAAAATAATTCCATGAGAGGAAACAAAATAATTCATACACTAAAACCGGAATCTTCCTGGTACAAAATTATTTTCGCTTTACAAGCCGCTTGACGCTAAGTTCTCCCTGGAAAGTTTGAATAGTTATTTTTAGTTATTATAATCGTAGATATTCCGTGAATAAAATAAAGGAAAATTAGTATAAAAAATTTTCTGGTGTGAACTCGAAATTTCTAAATAACGCCCCCCCCCCCCCTCCCTTCCGGCTCGGCCTACATGCACAGGTAGATTTCGAAGTTAAGTACTAATTTCACAAACAAAAACTATATCGAGATTAGAGATAAACTCAATTTAACAAATTTATCTGGCCGCTTTTGAAGACTTTTTAATTTTCTTTTTCTGTAGGAGCTGGTTTTATCAGAATCATGTTAATACGATAATTTTTTCTTCAACCCCTATTTTTATTATTTATTATTTTTTTTATTTTTATTTATTAATTTATTTATATAAGAGATGGTCCTATCAAAAACTTGTCAATATAAAAGTTGTAGATAACATTAAGAAGATTCATAATAAATTTAAGCGGAATTGATATCTTGGGAACTGATAATGTTATGAATTTTATTCTTCTTAAAACCCTAGGTACTTTTTTCGCCCCGTGAGCCCATTTTTAATTATATCAAAAATTTGTGATACATAAATTTTTGGCCCTTTTCCTAGAAGTGATAATAACTTTAAACTGATTTGATATGTATCATAAGTAAGAAGTTATGAATTTTTTTTCACAAAATCCCCCCTTATTTCCACCTCCTTGGTCCGATTTTGTCCCTTAACGAACTTGACCGAGATTTTATGCCCTTGATTTTATGTGTCAGTTTGGAAGAGGTTTGTGCAGAATTATGGAAGTTATCGTGTCCATAAAAAAGTTACATAGATAGATATTAGATAAAATTTTTTACTTGGGGTGGATCTGGGTTCTACCGACAGGGCCGTGTGAAGTGGGGGGCGAAGGAGGAGTAGCCCCGGGCGCGGAAATTGAGGGGGCGCCAAATGTATACAACAAATATCTTTTTTTCTTCTTTTTTGTATAAAAAAATGCATATTTATATATTGGGAATTTTTTCCCCTATGAAAGTACGTACATTTTCATTTCAAAGTTATTGCATTGTCCTTTACCCCCCCCCCCCCCCCCACACACACACACACACACCGAAATACAAATTTATGAATAAGGACTTTTTTTTTTCTTTTCAAAAGTTGTTTGGGGTCTTTGTCTTAATCTCTTTTGTTAACCTTCTCTTTTCTGAGTTTGTGCTTGTGACAAAAGCACATACTCTCAAAATAGTATGGGGATTCTTTCTTGGAATATAAAAGGTTTCCTAACTGTTATACTGTACTGTTAGATACATTTTTTATACTCCCATTTTCCAAATCCCGTTTGCCAAAATATAAGTTCAATTTTCTCTTATATTATTTAGTTTTTTGAAATTTCTAAATTAAAATTAAACCTAAACTTTCAAAATAAACGCGAAATATGTATTCAGTAAATTTTTTTTCTGTTTCTGCACTTTTTAATTTTGTGACACCTGTGACAAAGAAAAGTTGGGAAAGGTTGAGGGGGGGGGGGGGGGCGCCAAATTGAAACTGTACCCTGGGCGCAGTTTTCTCTTCGCACCCTGCTGTCTATGGGTTATGATCGGCGTATATCTGCAAAAAAGTTTCAGAAATTTCAACATATGGGAGAATGTAATAGGTAGTATTTTTTACGAAATCTGCTTAAATACCGCCAGATTTAGCAACACTGTTTGCGGCCTGTATAGTGTTAACATTAATTTATACGAAAGCATTTTTCTTCGTTTAATGCACTTCTGATGTATTTACTTTTGTTGTTGTTGTTTTCTTAATTTCAAGTTGCATAAATTTTATTTGTTTGTATACTGTTTCAAGATGGATACAATTCATTGAATTTCCAAGACGTATGAGACCACTATTTTTTATTAGAAAACTCTTATTTAATATTTAAATCGTAGACTTTGCAATCGTCTCTTTTAATTTCTGGCTTTTTAATATTTTTCTCCGATTAAATAAAGAGAAATTACTAAATTTTTGTGCTAAAACTGCATCCACCCTGCAGTTTGCTAATAACAGGTACACTGTAAAAAAAATCTGTTAAATTGACAGGAAAAAACTGGCCAATTTTAGCGGCATTGGAAAACCGTTTAATTTATAGAAAAAAGCTACAAATTTTCATTAAAACAGTTTTTTTCTGTAAAAAATACGGGTTTTGTCTGAAAAAATTACGAAATTCAGTTTCTTTTACAGAAAAAAACAATTTTTCTTCAAAACAGTTTTTTCTGTAAAAAATACAATTATTTTCTGTAAAAATTACAGATTTTTTTACAGTGTAATTATCCACAAAACGTTTTGTGAGTTTAGCATAACATCTTTCAAGAAGTATATATTATGCGTACCATTTAATTAATTTTGATTCCTAACTTAAAGTTTCATACAAATTTTTTTAATAAATTTTGTTTTTGTAATGTTATGTGAAGAAATGTATTTATTTTCAAATCAATTCGTTCGCAAATTCCGGAGAAATTCCATCATTTCAACATTTTAGCAACACACTTATAGCCCCTGTAAAGGTTGACATTTCTGTCATAAAATATACTATTTATTTTCAATTATGTAAATATTTTAAGAATTTTGACATCTATAATAAATGTTTTTTCACACGGGTATAAATTTCAAAAGTCATTGAAATCTTTTTAATAAAAACAATTTTAAGTTATAGGTGGCTCAGATTTAATTACCGCTACATTTAATAATGTGAGTGAAAAAAAGCATTTCATTATTTTCAAACCAATTCTTTCGTAATTCTGGTGACATTCAATCATTTCAACATTTTAACAACATAGCTACATTACCCCTGAAAGAATTAATGCCAATTTTGTCATAAAGCATAATATTTGTATTAAATTATGTAAATAATTTAAGAAATTTGGCATCTGTAATAATTATTCTTTTCCACACGTATGCAAATGTTAAAATTAAAAGTCATTGAAATTTATCTTGTAAAAATAATTTTAAGAGGATTTTTTTTTCTTATTTTTATATTTTAATTTAAAATCAATTATGATATAATTTGTAATTAAATTGTAATTTAATAATTTTTATACGATAACAATTTCTTCAATTATAATTTTATCATAATTTATTATAAAATTCTTATTCAATTATAAATAATTAAATTTACAAGAGTTCGATAACAAACAAGAATTCGATAGTTATAAAGCGTTAATTGTTCACAAAAATTAGCCAACTACAATCTTTTAAATCAATTATTTTGTCATTTGGAAACAAAATAAAATATTTCATATCAGAGTTTTGTTAGACATAATTTTACAATTGTTCAGTCATTCATGTCTTGCTGTTGCTTTATTTGAAACTTAACTGAAAATTTATTTAATTTAGATAATGCAGCATGATTGTAATTTGAATTATTCCTTCTAGTCACATATAATTTAAATCCGATTATTAGCAATTTGTTCTATCTTTGTCCTTTATCTGATAAAGATAAAATCATTTTCTCTTATTTACAGTTTGGTCTCGTAGAAGTAAGGCATGCTCTGTTTAAGAATGTTGTGGTGTTTTTAGAAAGATGTTTTATGATTCAAACCTGAAATACTTCACTTTTTTATTATTAAATAACCACCAGTTTTTGCTTAACTGATGGTAAAAGATTTTGGAGCATTTTAATTAGAACTCTTTACCTGTTTCCTGATTAACTGTTCAGTTTTAATTACCACTACATTTAATAACTATTTTAATTAATGAAATAGTTATAATGTCTGTAAAATAACGTTGTGTTACAAAAATATCAGATATTTAACTTTTTTACGACCATGTGATAATTAATTTAATTTTAACTAGTAAAACAATAGATTCTTAGGAATTTTAAAATTCATTAAATATGCGTGTGATTTACAGCTGAGTTTATAGATAAGTTAAAGAATCACATGCTTTCTTTGTACATAAGGGGACACATTTTCATCTCCTGTTTTTAAATACGTTTTTTATGTATTTTGGAATACATATGATGTCGATTGTAATTTTTTAATAATTTAATTATACTTTTAGCTAACTTCTATTGTTGAAAAGGTTCGATGATTTATTAAAGACTATTTAAATTAATAACTTTGCACATTTTCAAACAATTTATAACTTTTCTAATTAGTCCCTTATAAGATGAATTGCTTAAAAAAATTTTTAGTTCACTTTTGTACTGTTTTGTGTTAGCTGAAACGTAATTGAAAGTTCAACTTATAGAGGTTATCTTTCATGATTGATATTTGAGTTATTGTTTTATTTTACGCATCATTTAAAGCAAAATTATTATTACTCATTACTGTTATTATTTAACTCTTTTAACTTTTCATCTATTCTCGGAGAAAAAGAGTTATTGCAGGAAGGGAAATTTTACAGTCAATTTGTTGCAACCTCTTCTAAATCCATTTCATGCTATAAGTTGTATTTACATGGTTAGTTAAAAAATAACCTTTCAGTTTACTCTGGTTTCTAGACTAGACTTTTATAGCTTTGTATAAAATTATTAACTTATGTGTACTTACGTTTAACTCATAAGATAAATATAGCTACTGTTATAGAAATCATATTATTTGATCTATCCGGGGGCGTAACCAGACGGCAAAGGAGAAGGGGGGGGGGGCTTTAAAATTGTTGGGGCTAATTCACAGCTTACCTTTTATCCTTCACTTCAATGATCAGGGCCTGTTTACCGAATAGGCCCATGAAGCCCGTGCTTATCCACTGAAATACAAAGGGCTCCCCAAATTTACTTTTCATAACTAATTTTTAGAAAAAAAATTTTTTTACCAGAGTTAAAAATACAATTTTTTTTTCCGTACGAAACATTTTTTCTTACTATGCTGCAGTTTGTAAGTCTCAAAAGATATTTGAAGATCAAATGTTCTCAACTGTAGTTCCATATTTGTCATTTAGAAAATTAATTGGTTATGTATACTTATGTATATAATAAAATGCTTCTTCATATGTATATATGTAGGTAATTACTTTTAGTAAATTGATATTAAATACGTTATTTACTCAAAATTTTGAGGATAAAGTTTCAAATTATTTAAGCATACAAAAAATGGATTTAGTACATAAAAAAACATTTAGTAGAGTAACAGGGCGCCCCAGTGTGACATCGGGCTTCCCCTACTTCTAAGTTTTAAGCGGGCCCTGTTAATGATAAATGAATAGGTACTGAAGTCGAGGGCAAGAGCCCCACCCCCTCGTGTCATAAAAAATTTTGAAATGTAATACAGATGATATTTTTGCTAAAATATTATGAAATCTAGAGGTTTCTCAAGCAGTTGCAAGGTGGGGGTGAGATGGGGTGAAATAATCAGCCTATGCTGCCTTTATCTGGTTACAGACCTGGATCTACTTTGTGTTATTAAATAAAAGCGTCATTTATTCGTAAAGATCTTTTTAAACTCAAACATGTTTTGCTTATTTTGAAAAGCAATATTAAGCAAAATTTTAAATTTATGTTAAGTAGAGATAAGTTCACTATAAAGAAAGATTATGCTGTGGGCTAAAATAACAACTGGTTAATGCTAATCATTTTAATTACATTCTAAAATGAAAAATCCTCTGGATTTTTTAGAAAAATCTTGCCAGAAATGCTACCTGTTTCCCCGTGTTATTTGTACAGAGAAATCCTGTTAAATTGTCAATACAGATTTACTATGTGTGAAACAGAATTTTTTCATCTTACAAACAAAGTAACCATGTGAAACTAAAACAGAGTTTCTTCGTGTGAAACAAAAATTCTCCGTATTATGGAAAATGTAATCTTATTCAGCTAGGGCAGTTTTTCTCTGTGTTAAACTGATTTCTTGTGTGTATCACAAGAATAACGTTTAATTATAAATGAGTTTGTTTTACGAAGTTAGTTATTCCCTTTTGTTACAGAAATTCTGGTATAATTGGAAAAATTATGACGTCCTTCAAATTTTCTTTTGCACTATTTCTGGTTTCTTCGAATTTGTTTCTCAGTCAAAAATAAGAATCTTAAGATTTTATTGTTTTCCGATAGAGGACGAAAGTGATGTCTATGCTGGATAACAGAGAAATTCTGTACTTTGCATAAAAATGGAAATATTCTGTTTAAATTACATTAAGGATATTTGATAAAACAATAGGTATTTTTAACAGTGCATGACTTCAAATTTTATAAATATACCTATTTCTCTCTCTCTCTCTCTGTCTCGCTGTCTATCTCTCTATATCTCTTTCTATCTTTCATTCATGAGACAGAATGAAGTACACATGAACGTATATGTGTGTGTGCGCATTTATATTAATACAAAAAACTTATAGTCGCGCTTGTACATGCATAAATCTAATATAACTATTTAGAAATCTGAACTTTTTCATATGTGTAAATTAATATTTATTTTATGGTTGCATAAGCTGAAATCTAAATAACTTCATTATTAAAAATTTTTTGCACCTTTGTCTTCTACCTGATATAGAAGTTTCTTCATAATAACTATATTCTAATTTAAAAAAGCTTTCTATAGTTAGTAAGGCTTTATTATTTGTTAAAACGTATCATTTTTATAAAATTATATATAAAAATCACTTAAAATCCTCAGACTAAGTTAATACTGGCTAAAATTCATATAAATAAACTTACAAGGCAAATTACATACCTTTATTCAAATTGACATCTTTCATAGCTCAGACGGCGACCTTCTCAAGATTTACAATTCATTACAAATCTTGAGAATGTTCCCATCTGAGCGATTAAACAAGTGTATTTATATCACTTTTAGCAAGTATTAACTTATAAGGAGCCATGTTTGGTGCTGCTCGTACTTAGCATCGAGACCTGGTGCATTTTGTAGCCCTATACATAAAATTTAAAGAACCGATAAAATTTCTCTTAACCGGGGAACTTTATCGGTTAAACTAATATTGAAAATTAAATATTAATCGGTTACTAATATTGAAAACTATTTTTTTTTATTGAAATACAAAGTAATAACTCTTTTCTTTTGAAATCTGATAGAATAAAGTTTCGAATGTTTAAAATGAAACGTTGTTGTATTAAATGTTTTGTCTTTTGGTAAAAGTAATCATAAAGTAACTTAATATTTTTATACAATTTAGAAAATTTAATGTGCTTATTAGGTCGGAAATTATAATTTCTAGTGAAGTCCAAACCACTGCTCACTCACACACGTGAAGCATCTATGACATTTGGATAGGGTTGCCGGAAAGCTCTAGTTAAAAAAAAAAAAAAAAAAAAAAAAAAAAAAAAAAAAAAAAAACGCCAACTTTTCTCCCGCCAAAAATGTGAATATAATGTTTTAATTTTTCAAAATCAATTTCGTAGGTTCTTGAAGGACTTTTTAAACTTTTTTCAATATTTTATACTTATTGTTGACTAATTTGTATTTTTAAATGCTTTTCTTAAAAAAAATTCTTTGTTAATAGTTCGATAAGCGGTTTCGAAAATAGCATTTTCAGAAAGTTATGCTGCTGTAAAAAAAAAAAAAAAAAAAAAAAGAGTTTAACAGAAAATTTTTGTCGATTCTCAAACTTCCTAATATAGGGCTTTAAGATGCACCATGTCTCAATGATAGATGCGAGCAGCACCAAAATTGGTTCCCTTGTTAGTTTGATGTATCATTTTTATTAATGTTTTTAGCATTTGCAAGCAAAGTAAAATACAGTAAAACATCCGTTAGGGGCACACCCGAACAACAGATACCTCTATTAGGAACACCTTTTTCAACATCCAATGACTACATATTTTTATGCCTTTACCTCTGAAACATGTAGAAGTTCTGTAGTCTTAATGTGTCCGTTTTTAAGATGTTTTATTACATTTCTAATCAGGCTTTTGTTAGATGTAATTCTGCAAATTTTCCATAATTGACATTTGGCTACTGCATTAACTAAAACTCGATTAAAAAATCGTTTTTTTTTTTTTTTTTTTTTTTTTTTCTTAAGGTTATTTTATGTGATTTCGAGTTAATGTTTGCATTTAGATTCATTGCATTTTTTACTTTCGCCTAATAGAAAAGGTTTTTTTCTTGTTATTAACCATTCTTTGTTGACAGTGTGAAAACGCAAAAGTATCATAAATAATTTTTTCTCTTAAGAAAAATTTTTTGGGGACCAACAAACATATTTTTGGTGAAAACTACAACGCTTGTGTTAAATAATTAATTTTTTTTTAATTACCAGTCAAAAATTTTTATATTTTAAAAAAATCCTGTGAAATTATTGTTTTTTCCACTCCTATTCGAAAATGAAACATGCACATGCACATGAAAAATGTACATGCTAATTGCTTTGAAACATTTTATAAATAACTAAAATTTGAATTTCCATGAATTTTATTCATCTTAGAAACAGCTCATATAAGTCATACATTTGTTTTGCTGCTTTATAAATATCTAAATAACATGAATTTTTTTATGTTTCAGTCTGTTCCTTCTCGCGCCGGTTTATAATTCTTAAACTAATAACGCTAGTTTCTTTTCTTTATAATTTTTTTTAACAGTGTAACTTGTTTATTTTAAACCTTTATTAGCATGAAGAAAAGATTTTAATAAAAAATAAATGCGGTATAGAGAATGAAGTAATGGCATAGTTCGTGCAGGTACCGTTATTTTCAATGCCAAATATCAGTATTTTTTTTAATAGAAAAATAAATCTAGTTTAAACGCACGAAATTTCGCTTTATTTAAGGAGAGATTTTCCATAAGAAAATATTGGTACAGAAGAATTTCTTAATCTGGAAATCCAAGGACTTGTACGAACCCTGAGTAACAATTTTGCTAACCAATAATTTAATGCACTCTTATTATTACTTTTTGTTATTATTTAACCAATCTATAGTTTTTTCTCTTCTGGGGAAGAAAAAAATAGTTACTGCGGGAAAGAAAATTTTACAGCCAACTTCGCACAGCTGTGTTTTAAAGTCGAAAAAATGTTTTCTTACTCTTAATAATTTTATCACGCAGAACCAGTCACGTTTTGTTTAGCGTTAAAATGGTTATAGTGTTTTAAAAAAATGTTTTCTTATTCAAAACTAAACTACTTAATTCTTTTTATCTGGCCATCAGTTTCTGTTTAACTAGTAATAATAATTTATGTCTCAATTTAATTGGATTTATTTTCATTTGTACCTCTTTACTAGCTCAGTTTTAAAACGCATTAATTTTTCCTTTAACGGCATAATTTTAAACAGCCTTTCTGAATCACTCAATTACGTATTTTGGAATTTTATTTTAAAGAATAAATATAAATATAAATATTTTTTCTGTTTTGAATCTGTATGGCCCGACGGTACTTTTAAGTACCATACAAACAAATACTTATTGTAAAATTCATTTAAAACATCGATTGGTAATACAGTAGAGCCTCGATTATCCGAAGTAATTGGGATCGACCCTCTTTCGGAAAATCGAAATTTTCCGATAATCGAGAATGCTTCAATTTTAAGATTAAGGAGAAATATATGCAAAATTTCTTACTATGGTAACAAGTGCTTAATAAAAATAAAACAATAGAAAAATAGAAATAAGAATAAATTACCGGAATTTTAATTTTGAAATTAAGTTCCTTTTACATATATCACAAGGGTTTGAATAAACGTTTTGTTTGTCGCAGTTTCGATTGCCTTTGTTTTGAAGCTCTATCACGGAGTTCTTTAATATTATTAGTTCACCAGTATCACAGTCTTTCTGCTGCTTCAGCCATGGCAAACTTTTTGCAAAACATTAAAAAAACTTCCGACTTGCTAATTTGTTCGTTTTCTTCGTTCCACTGCTCAGGTTGCGGGGCCCCACCAGTGGCTGAGAGGTTCTGCTCTCGAAGCTTATAGACGGGAAGTGCTGGTTTCGATCCCAATCGCGCCCGTCGGCCTAATCGTTCGGAGTTTTCGTGGTTTTCTTCAAGCCATGAATTTCCATGCGTAAATACGGGTTAGGTTCCTTTTGAAAGACCCCCACGAAGGGCACTCGCCCCTCGGTCCTATATCCCTAGTGTAGATAATCGGCCGTCAAAATCAACCAACCAACCAACCTCAGGTTGCGGGAGCTCAAGTTAAATTCAAAGGAACTCTCAGAAAGGGGATAGAAAATATTTATATGTACTCGTAGTTCGGAAAGGACCTGTTGCGCACAAAGAATATGATAGTTAAAAAAAAAAAAAGCTTCCAAAATAAATTTTTCACACAAGGAATGTGGTAGTAAAAAAGGGGGCTTTAAAAATGGATTTCTGTTAACCGAGAGTTTCGGTTAAAATAGTTCCTGATAAAAGAGGTTCTACTGTAAATGGAATTTAGGATATGCTTTATTTTCCCAAGTAGCATAGATTGTTGGCTCATCGTTGGCAATTTGTGGAAACAGGGAATTGGTTGAGAAATGGTAGGTACCGGGTGTCCCAAAAATGACTGATGGATTTTAAAATTCAATAACTTGCAAACGATGACAGATATTTAAAAATTCTTTCAGTAGGGTTATGTATGATGTCAGACATTTTTTTACTGTGATTCTTGATTTTAGTTCGAATTTCAAGCAATAGATGGCTCTGCGACAAGTAGGTACTAATTCCAGACCCGATTTTTGGTAATTCGAAATCCATTCAAAACATTTTATTCTCCTTTTTTCGCATGGAAGAAGAGAGAGGCCAAAAAATCGAGCCTGGTTTTAGCGTCTATTGCTTGCAGCGCCATCTATCGCTGCTATTTGTAACTAAAACTGGGAATCGCTGCATAAAAAACTCCTGACATCTTTCATAACCCTCCTGCAAAAAAATATTTAATATCTATCACTGTTTACAAGTTATTGAATTTTAAAATACATCAGTCATTTTTGAGATACGCGGTACAAAGACCCACTAATTTAAAACGTATCTGAGCAGCTAACGGGTTAGACCACTGTTGGACCTTTGTTGGCAAATACAGTAAAACCTGCGTAAGTTGACCACTTGCGGTGCCACACTTCAGTGGTCATCTTAGACAAGTGGTTAATTTATAAAGGGTGATGATATATATATATATATATATATAAACGTAATTTCGTTAAACGTAAAATTAAAATTCGTTAAACGTTAAATTAAAACGTAAACGCTTTATATATATATATATATTTACGTAATATTCATACCATATCATTTTTTCGCAAAAATATTTTATTTATTGACAAGGCTTAAAAATAATATTGTATTAACATGCATATTTCTAACACCTTATAAAAGAAAAGATTAACTACAAGAATGAATTAATAGTTTTGTATCAATTTTAAAAACAATTAGTATTACTACTAATTAAAAAAAAACAGTGAATCAATACACAGCCAATTAGTGATTCTTCAAACTATACTAGTTATAACACATAATTTATAAAAAAAAAAACATATAACAAAAAAAAAACACTTGCTTTTTTGACATGTTAAGACACATACACATTCTAAAATTTTAAATTTAAGTTTGTCATTTACATTGCCTCTTTGTCCAAGAAAAGCTCTGTAATTGTAGTTTGACCCTGGTTTTTGTACTTTACATCAGCCCAATGTTCCGTACTACAACACTGTTCTAGTGTAACTCATGATTATCACAAATAATTTTCTTAATTGTGTCGTTACAATTGCCACAAACTATTGCAACTGGTGGAAATATTTCTGCTTACCAACTAGCACATGGGGTTATTGAAAGGAATGCTAAGAGAAGGGGAAACAGCAGAGAGAAATCTAGAATCAAAGAATGGAGGGGGAGGGGGTGTTGAAAAGTCGAATCCACAAGAGCAACAATGTGAGAATAGATAAGCCTTGAATTATTTACCTACACTTATCACTACTAAAAGCATTTCCAGGTTAATAACTATTTCACCCTTTTAGAAATTCTAGTAAAAAAGAAAAAAAAAATAGAAAATTTCGTGGAGAGTTACTTTTTTTTTAAAAAATCATGATTTGTTAGCTTTTTGGATGGTCAAGTTATAAAGGGTTTTGATGGGCATTTTATAATAGTTCTAGTCAAATTTGAATAATTTCAGTGGTCAAGATACAAGATAGACAGGTGGTCAATTTTACAGGTTTTACTGTAGTTTCTTGATCAATGGAACTGCGAAGCAGATATTGTTTACTATGGACCGATGTGTGACAATAATTAGCAAACTTTTTCCCGACCATTATTTGCTACTTGGGTTACCATGTTCCACAAAAGCATAATTCATCGCATAAAACAAAAATATTTTCTTAGATGGGTAAATTATTTTACAATTATTCTTTTCACTTTCTTAATCACAAAGATATGGACTGGAAAGTTTAAGTTCAGAGAATTTTTTGCATTTATTTTGTACGACATTATATCGTATTATTTAGGCTATTGTAAGGCTATGTACATTTTTTTAATTCTGTAAAATACATCGACATACGTTTTATAGAATCGAAAGTATGTAATTTAGCCATCTTTAGCAGGTATACAGGGTGATTCTAAATTGATGGTACAAACTTTAAAAGCTGGTACAGGACATTGTAACAATCATTTATTGTATAGGAATGTATGGCCGCAAGTGACGCGTTGAGGTAAAAACACCAGGTGGCCAATTTGGCCCTTTTTTATATCAAAATTTCTCATTCATACCAGAAAATTTCCTATACTGTTCTTTTCTTTATTTAAGACAGACATTTCATGATTACATAAAAAAAGAATTCGTCTTTGAAAATTTCGAAATTAAAATTTTGAAAAAAAAAAAAAAAAAAAAAAAAAAAAAAAAACTGGCAGATCTGCCAAACACAGGAAATATATGAAAAGAAATAGAAATGGAGTTTTTTTTAAATTCAAAAATTTCGATATCATATCGGAAATTTTCAAAGAAGAATCTTTTCTTTATGTATTCATGAAATGTCTGTTTTAAATAAACAAAAGAATAGTACAAGAATTTTCTGGTATGAATTGAAAAAAAGGGCCAAATTGAGCCCTTGATGTTTGTACCTCAACACGCCACTTAAGCCCATACATTCCTATCAGGGTCGGACTGGGCCAGGGAAAAGGGCGCAGACCTTGTATTTTCAGAGGGCGCAAAAATTTTAGCGAACTCGTGTAAATTTCTCTTGTTTGTGTTCTTCCTGGCTTGAGAAGGTTTAACACATTCACACAACACCAAGAATGAAAGTGTCTTAATATTACATCTCTGAGTCTAGATGGAAGACTTCGATATATCACCCGTGCAATTTTAAAGTTCTATCAAATCTACACAATGCTACGCAATTTTTTAAAACGAACTTAGTAATATCTAAAAGTTCCGAGTTGAACACAGATTACTTTGTAGTAGATGACCGATATCAAGGCTAGGGCTTTATTATTTTGTTAACAGGTACCTTATAAGACTCACGGAGAAAAAAGTGATCACCCCTACCAATTCTCTTGCAAATGACGGTATAAAAACGACATAGGTACCAATTTGGAGATTGTCTAGGTATTAAAAAATGCACGAACGTTAATTTTTCAAATGGTGAACGTTGATTTTTCAAATGGTACCATCCACTTTTGATACCCTATTTGAATTCTTTGCCAGCAAATAAAGAGATAGAGTTTATACAATTTTCTTAAATCTGAATACAGTTATAAAACAAAAAGTGTTAGGGGTTTATCCATAAGTTTCGGAAAATAAAATGAAATATCTTACAACCGAAAACACCCAATTACTCACCAGTCAAATGATACAGGAATTTTAAATTTATTATAAACTTTATATTAAAGAAAGCCTTACAAAGTATTTCTGTTAAGTTTCTACGATTGTTTTCAGTGGCTCTTTTGATAAAAGAAGACGGCCCCCTTAAATTATGGAAAGACAAAATTTTTTCGTATCTCGAACACTAATTATTCAAATTAGCTATAAACTTACACATTGATGTTTTAAACGATTGTTCTTTGTTGCATGCAAAAATTAATAAATTAAAGTAACCAAAAATAAGGTGTCAAAAATGGGCGTTATTGTTTGTAAATTCAGAGTTGGTGCAATTTTTAATATGTAGACGAGTTCGGAAACATAATTTATATATAACAATAATTAGTAGACATTATTTACAGCCAGTTGTATCTATAGACATTTTTACGAAGATTTTCAGCTGAATTAGCAAGGGTAACCACTTTTATTCCATTTATCCCCATTGACGCACTGAAAATCTGTACAAAAACTAACAAGATTTTGCGCACTAGGCACCAACTAGAGTTGCTGCGGTGCTGTTAAGGGTTTCAACCCTTTTTTTAAGTATACTTCTTTATAAAATGAATTATTAATCATTCAGTTTAAAATGAGATAAATTCAATTTCTGTTACAATACGACAATAATTACCTTTTATTTACTACAGTTTTTTTTTTTTTTTTTTTTTAAGTAGAATTTTTAAAAATGGTATCTATCGGTGTCTCCCTCATGATACACAAAAAAATTCAGTATGCAAACTTCCCTTAAAATTTCTTTGTATCTAAAACAAAAACGTATAATACTTTTCATATAAAAGTAGAAATTTTGAAAACTAAAGCTTGTGCTTCTTTTGTTCTTTTATAAAAAGTACCACATATTATAAGGTATTTAAATGTTGAAACATAAGGATATTTAAACATTCAAATCAACATACCATTAAGGAATTTGAAAATAATAATTGCTTGTGAAAATAATGCTTATTACACTTGCAACATTTATATAAGGCGAGTTATGTATTTTGTAGGAAGAGGCACTTTGCGTTTGTGTCCTTAAAAAAATGACTTTATGTATCCGTAAAATGCTGCATTGATGTTGCACTTCTAAAAAAATTATACACAGAAAGTACACTAAAAATGCCACTTTGTTAGCCTAAAAATCACTAAAATAATTGAGTATATTTGCTCTTTTCAGCACACTCTTCCTATGATTTGCAAAGTTTTTATCCTAATTAGAGATCGAGGGAAATATTAAAGTTTACACAATTGAGAGAAATGTCCCAGGAATTGTATTCATACAAGTTGCAGGTTCCCGTGGCAGCGTTTTTTTTATTCGAAAAACCTATCATAATTTCTGAATAGTAGTCATCGCTTTATTTAATCATAATTTTTCCGTGATTAAATTAAAACAACTTTTTATTTAAAATACATACTAGAATTTCCTAATATTTATTTAGCCACGGAAAATCTGTCATTAAATAAAACAAAGATTACTAACTGAAAATTATGGTGTAGATTTTGCGAAGGAAAAAAACGCTAGCCGCGGGATTCCACAGTTTGCGGGATTGTAATCCAGAAGTGTTATCAAGTTTGTATTCCGCGAAAAAAAAGGTCATGTTTTTCAACCAAAAACGAAATCCGCACAAATAGTTTTTTTGTCTTCTGATATTTATCACATTCTTTTCTCAAGATGTTTTCAAAAAGCACGTTTTCAATTGTAGGCGCATTCATGGCCGTCATTAAAAGTGTAGGGACAAGGTACTAAAAGCTAAAGGCCTGAAAATATGCAAAATATTTGGTTAAAATCTAAAACGTATCATTCAAAGAAGTGATGAAATAAATCTCGCTTAGGGCGCTGTGGCTACAAAGCTTTCCCTGCACTGTTAAAAATTTTGCAGCATTCTGGCAGGTCATTCGACCGTTTTTTGAAAAAACGGTTTCATAACCATAATTTAATTATATTCTGACCATAAAATAGCCAATAATATGGTCAGAATAATGTTAAATTTACGGTTGTGTAACCGTTTTCGGAAAAAAACGGTCAAATGGCCTGCCAGAATGCTGCAAATTTTTAACAGTGTGCGTACGTGTTTTCCCTCTCAATAGTATGCAAAGATGCCACCAATGGTTTCCAATCCTGAAATTGCTTCGATGTATTTTTAATTTCTTTGCGATAAAAAAACCTCTCTTGTGCTGTTTGCCTATTATTCCTAATGATTGTTCTGATGATTATTTCTAAACGAATCCTCGAAATTTAGTACACTAGTCCGAATATATGTGCACAACTTGGGAAAAAATATTGGAGCGGCTTAAGGCACTTAGGGGCGCGAAGTTTTCCGTGGACGAGGGCGCACCGGCCCTCGGGCCGATGGGCCGGCGGGCCAGTCCGATCCTGATTCCTATACAATAAATGATTGTTACAGTGTTCTGTATCAAGCCTTAAAGTTTGTAGCATGAATTTAGAATCACCCTGAATACTCAACTAGATTGTGGTATGTGGTGTTCGATCATTTTTTAAAATTGACTTTTTTTTAATTCAAAATTTCATTATCTGAAGGAGATTTAATTCATATTTTGAATTATCTGTTTTTTATATACTGTTGCAAGATTTTAAAAAAGTCGAAATAATAATTATGCCAAAAAACGCATTTTTTAGTTGCAATATATATTTGCGTGCGGATATTGAAAATGGAAGAAAAATTTCAAGTAATTAAATTACTAAGTAGTTTGTGGAAATAGCTGGGAAATGGTAGGTACAGTGTTTCCATGTGTCCCGATTTACGTGGGACATTCTAATTTTCAGTAGCTCCAAGACCTGTCCCGCGTAACCACAATGTGTCCCGGTTTTCCTTGATACACAAATTCTTTTTAATTTCTTTTCGTCCACGCTATTCGCTAATCTGCATCAAGAGAACTTAATACAGTAAAAACTGTGAAGATAAAACCTGTTTATTACGGAAAATATTTTATAGTCCAATCGAAAGGAATATCTTACAAATCTACGTGCTTAGGCGGAAACCTGCCTAAAAAGGAATTTTTTACAGTTCTTAATGATCTTGTTTTTACAGATTTAACTGCAGTTTTTTTCAGTAAACTAGGTGAAAACGGAATTCTGTTTCAAAAGTAATAATTTCATTATTTCTACAAAAGGATTAATATAATTGAATTATGCTTTGCTAAATATGAATTTTGTTTCAATCCCTTAGCATTGTAAAACCTGCTAAAACAGAATCACAAAAGATGGAAGAAAATTTCGTTTTAAACAGGATGTTGCTTTAGCAGGTATTAATTGCATGGTATTTTTACCACAGGGATACTGAATTTTTTACGTTTAAGTCACAAATTCCATTATAGACAGATATCGTTTAAATAGGGTTCACAGTATTTTTATATCCGATTTAAACCGCAATTTTAACCCATTTGGGCCTGAATTTTTGTTTCCTCAAATTTTTTGGTGAAATCACTTTAAAATGTTGCAAAATGAACTGGAAAAATACTAAAAAAAATAAGCTTAATTTTTTTTTTTTTTTTTTTTTTTTTTTTTGTATTTATTTGATAAAATGTAAAAGAACTAAATAGGAGTATTTCTAGTAGAATAATATGCATAATTATATATTTTTCCTATATTTATATTTAAAATGTTTTTAAATTGTATGTTATGTACTGTAATTAGTATTTTTATGAACTACAAAAAATATATATTTATTTCTTTGCAGAGACTAATAACGTTATAATTATTATTAATAATAAAATAAGAATAATCGTATTGCAGACTTAATAACAATTTATTTCATAAATGTCTTCGAAAGAGATTGCATAAATAACTGTCTCCTAAGTTTCTAACAAAAACATGTGCCCATTTGTGCATTTTGTACATTTTGTACCCTATATTTTGTACATTACAAAAATGCGTAAAAAGTAGGCTTGAACATTTAATTTCGCAATTTAAAAAAATACGTATTTCAAAAACATCCACAAGCTAAGATTATAGCTTGTGATTTGGGGTCCATGATAGAAAAAATACAAATAAACTTACTTTTTACATTTCGCCCTCTTGAAAAATTAAAACTCTATAAACATCGAAAAAAGCCATAATTTAAGCAAATAAATATCCACCTTGTGCTGTCATCTCTCGGTTATAGATAAAGATATTTATAAATAATGATTTCATGCAATTTTCATGTTATAAAGAAGAAGAAAATTATACAAATGCATTAAAATTTGAAACGTCCCAAAAATGGGACGCTAGGCATAAATGGGTTAAAATGCTCATACGCCATAATTTTTTAGGTATTTCCTTTTGCATTTTAATCATTTAAAACTCTATTACAATCAAATCTGTCCATCAATTTTTTAATCCCTTGAATAGTTAATTTTTTAGAGATTTTTTTTTTCTGAATTCGATATCGATTTTCATCAAAATTTCGGCTTTTAATAAGTTAAAAATCAAATTTAGCTATCTTAATCAAGTCGAATTTGAAAATGCATACACAGTTTCTTTGTAAGCAATGTCAGGATTCATTAGCATTCCTTAGCAATTTCATGGATTTTAATGAAAAATTATGACGAATGGAGCATTTCAAAATCTAAAAACGTTGAAAAGTCAATTTTGAGAAAAACAGATTTAAAGTATATTAAAGGGCGAAAAATTGTTTTTGTACAAAATTCAAACGCTTGTAACTTTGCGAAAAATAATCCCAATTTGCATGCGATTTTTTACGAATGTTTCAGAAGGAACTGGAGAATAATAATAATATGCACAAAAATAATTTTCGATTTTTTTGGTCGATTGCTACTGAAATATAGGTCCACGGTCCCCGTAATGTAAGGGATAATAAAAACAGGAGCAATAACAAAAAAAAAAAAAAAATTCATTTGTCAGATTCTGAGAAACATCTGCTATTAGAACTGGGGTTCTATATTATTTTGTCTTAATATATTATATATTGTATGGTCTGTGTACTAGAATTTCAAAATAACATTCTTTCCTTGTCTAAAACTGGATCTAAGCCGGTGAAAATGTACAGATGGAATGAAGGGGAAAAAAGATGGTTGCAGAGGGGTTTGCACGACCTTTTGAGATGTCTGTGGAAGATGGAGAGACAAAGGCATTCCACGAACGAAGAAAAGAGCTTGGCATGCGAGCCAGGTAGAAAACCCCGATGGGTTACGTTGAGTAAAGGGAGAAGGTTGCTAGGGGCAGGCTCTGCTGCTGAGACAGTGAGTTGAAGGCTGGGGTGCCAAGCGAAAGGGGAGTTCCTTGGATAGCTCTGAAAGAGAGCGTAGGGTTGAGAGAGGCTCGGAGAGCTTAGGCTTAGAGCCCATGTGTTGGGAGATTGAGATTGATCTCCGGTAAAGCTGATTTAACGTGTATAGAGTGAGAGTGAGATAACGTAGTTTTAACAGTACACAGCCAGCATTTACTGTATTTAATTTAATGTTGAACCGGATCACCTACATCCGAGTTTTAAGTGTAAATAGTGTTTTGTGTTGTGTAATTAGTGTGTAAATAAATTGTTAAATTAGTTAATTGAAAGCGTTGGTTTTCATTTAAACAATCCTCTCAGTGCGTGACCGATATCACGTAATCATATCGGTGATGTCAGCATATAAATAGAACGGAATTTCTTCAAAGTTGTGCGGACTAAGAGGAAACTCCGACACCATTCGTCAAGCATAGATTATGAAACCTTTTCTAACATATTCAGAATTTTGTAACAAAACTTCATTATTATTTTATAAGATGAAATATGATGTCCAAGTAAGGGCGTGAGTTTCAAAACTCGCCTTATCAAAAAAATGAAATTTTGGGAAATTTCGAAAAACCTCTAACTACGTCCATTGGTTTTCATTGTAAACTAATATTTTGCAGTAGCAGAAATACAGGATAAAACTAGATTTTTTGCAAATTGCTGTGTTTTTTCGGTTCAGGTTTATGAATAGAATAGATTGATAGAGAAAACATGATTTTATTAATTTTGGATAAGGCGAGTTTTGAAACTCACGTCCTCATGTAATCAATGTGAAAAACACATAACATACAGGGAGTTTCTAAATGAATATGGGAGTTTTAACGCTTGGTAGTATTTATTACATAAAACTTAAAATTATAATTAACATATAAAATGAAAGAGCAACTCAAACAGTTTTACCTACAAGCTTACAAGTGTTCAATATGAGTGCCTTTTGTCACACGGCACTCATCAAGTCGATAGCTGAGTTCTTCCCAAAGGTTGATTAATGTTTGTGGGGTAATTATTGCAAAGGCAGCCGGTATTTTCAAACTGATGATACCATCTACAGATGTTATTACCACTTGGGGGATCACATCTGAACATAATCCGGAACGCACGTTGCACAGTAACTACAGATTTGGTCTTTGCAAACTGCAGAACACAAAAATGCTTTCTGTTCACTATAGTCGCCATATTTGCTACTGGCGCTTTCTACACTGTAAAAAAAAACCCGTCAATATACACAAACTTTTTCGTAAAATTTTACGGAATAGTTTCGATTTTCTAAGAAAACAGTACAATTTCTGTAATTGATATTATGAGATTATAAATCCGTATAAATCCAGTAAGTCTTCCGTAAATTTTACGGAATGTTTTTGTGTCGCTTTGAAAACAATACAAATTCCGTAAATGATGTTCAGAAATAACTGACATGTTTGGAAAGTGAAGGAATTAATTGTTGTATGCAAGGACAGATCCAGCCCTTAATTTAGAGGGGGGGAGGGGGGGAATTATGCCTCTTTTTTGGAGGGGGATGGGGGGGGGTCACATCATTTCATGATCAATTTTTATATTGAAGGCTATTCCCAAATTAAAACTGACGATTTTTCTGATACTTTCGCGAATTCATTTTTATTCATAAATACAAAAAATTTGCATTAGTATTCGTAAATATATATATATATATATATTTTCTTCCATAATAATTCTTATAATAAATTATTTGACACTTTTTTTTATACTTACAGCTTTAATTCATATTATTACGATTTTTGATGGTGATAGGTTATGTTTAATTAATGGTTATATATATATATATATATATATATATATATATATATATATTTCATTCAGATACCAAGAAATCGAAGCATTTACCATTTTCTTATAAATGCGAAGAATGATTCAGAAACGTTGTCAAGTTAGCATTTTAAGCCAATTTTTAGGACTTGAGAGCCACAGAAATGTCGTCATGAGGGAGCATTTAGCATTCGCGCCCGTAAATTTTGTTTAAAATGCCAAATTTTATGGAATTTTTGGAAAGATTCTTTGCTTTTATTGAAAAATGGAACACACTTTTTGATCACATAGTTTCCGAATAAGTGCACTTGCAAATTTCTTGAGATTAAAAATATTTTCACGGATGTATCAGAAATTACCTAATTTTGATTTGAGTAGAGCTTTAAAGAGCCAGAGAGGTTCAGATTGTTGAACGGGGAAGGGGGGGGGGGCAGGATTGAAAGAATTTAAGATATATTTCATTTTTGAAATAATATTTAGCATTTTTCTGTTCTTCAGTGGGGAGGTGGGGGGCGTCTTGACCCTCGGATCCGCCACTGGTTGTATGTACTTGTCTTACAGTAATATTATTTTCAATGAAACTCCAATATTGTCTAAATGTGGCTCTATATTGAAAATATATCCAATGATTTCCCAAAGTGTCAGTTTTACGTGGGTTTTCAAGTAAAACCGCTAAAAGTTTTGGCGCCATCTATGCATGTACATTTAAACTATATAGTATTTTAACACTGTTTTACTTTTCTTTCTTTCTTTCTTTTTAAATAAAAAGCTTAAAAAAAATTTTTTTTAATTTTTTTTACGATATTTAAAAAAATAATAATAATCTGATATTTAAATAAATTTTATTAATTCGTTTTAAGTTTCAGACAGTTGAGAAGGAAATGTTACAGTTTATGTTTCAAAATGATTTAAAATAATGCTTATTATTATTTTTTTTAAATGAAAAACTCTATTTTTAATTTTAATATTTTTTAATCTATTCACTTTAACGGATTCGCACATAAAACTTAAAACATATCTGAAATATAATAACAAAATTATAGATGTATATACAAATAAATAAATAAATCAAAGTAATAACACAATACAAAATTTTTAATCTTGCAAAAACGAAGCAATTATTACTTATAATGCATTCTTTCATGTACGTAATATTTTAAAGACTAATTCTTTTTCATTTTATAAAGCATGAAATTAAAAAGCTAAATTTTCAAAATTACGGAAACATTCAGAATTGTACACTCAATTGAAAAATATCTCCAACAAAAATACGTTCCTTGTTTAACATCGTGCCTTTAATTCATAAAAAGCATCTGAAATAAGTAACGAAATTTGGAAACGGAACTCGTGTCCCCATGGCGTAGTGGATAAGAGCACTAATCTGGAAGAGGCTGGTTTCCCAGTTCGATCCCACCCTAGGTAAGTGTTGTTTCATTACTGTTATTTGAATAAATTAGAGATACGCCAACCTTGATAAACGTGTCCATTAAAATTGAAATTCATAAAGATGTAAGTTTCCCGAAAAGTTATACGATTTTTTTTATCTTTGAAACAAAAAAATTTAAATACGGATATATGAAAAAAAAAACGGAAAAATTTTGTGAAAAAACGGAAAATTTTCTGGAATTTACGGAAACTTTTTTCCGTTAAAAAACGGAATTTTTTTTTACAGTGACGAATGACGGAAGAAACATTGCGTGCGCATGCGCAAGCACAAGTACCAACAAAATGTTTGAGTTGCTCTTTCATTTTATGTATTAAGTACACTCATTGCCATAAAAATTTGCGCACCAAGAAAAAGACGTCCAAATGAAACGAAATTTTACACGTGTAAGTACTGCTGTGATATAAGTAAGTGATTAGAAAACCAAAGAAAAAAGATCATTTATTGCAGAAAAAAGTACAAACGAACGGAAATTTTAGTACTCTGTTGGATCTCCTCTAGCGCGAATGCACGATGCGATACGAGCGGGCATTGAGGCATACAAGTTCCGTATGATGTCCTGAGACATCTCATTCCACAGTTGCTGTAAACGCGCCTCGAGTTCAACCAAACTCGTAGGGTGTCCAACTTGCCGTCCCAAATGATCCCAGATATGCTCGATTGGTGACAAATCTGGGGATCTAGCAGGCCAGAGAAGGCTGGTAATGTGGCGGAGGTAGGCTTGTGACATCCTTGCTGTGTGTGGCCGAGCATTGTCTTGCTGAAAAATGGCTCCTGGCAACCCTGCCACGGAAGGCAACACATATGGCTGAAGGATGTCCTGGACGTACCGCTGGGCTGTCATTGTGCCACGGATCAATATCAGGGGTGACCGTGTATCGTAAGCAATGGCATCACATACTATCACACCAGCTGTAAGACCGGTATGTCGCTGTAAAGCGAAGGCAGGATTGAGGCGTTCGCCACGGGGCCTCCACACACGAACAAGATTGTCATCGCTGCTCAAATTGAATCTAGACTCGTCGCTGAAGACGACCTGGTTTCATTCCGTTGCAGTCCAATCCTGTCGTGCGCCACACCACTCCAAACGGAGGCGTCGGTCGGTGGGTGTCATTGGCAGCACACGTAATAGGCGCCGCGATACCAGATGTCCTTCAGCTAAGCGCCTTGCGATGGTTCGGGAAGACACAGGAGTCCGTAGTTAAGGTGCTGCCTGTGTCTGGATAGCGGCCAATGAGGCAGTTGGCTCTACGCGTGCGTTTCGTATGATGTGACGGTCTTCTCGACGACTGGCCTGCCGAGGGCGTCCCGAGCCTGGTCGCCGTGTAAATGACATCTCTTCAGCCCACTGGTCCAAACACCTCCTCACAGTAAAATCAGAACGGCCTACTTGACGAGCTACTCGCCGAGCTGATCACCCAGCTTCCATCATCCCGATGATTCTTCCCCTCTCGAACTCTAACAGCTGCTCATATTGTCTTCGATGGCTACGTAACGGCATGCCTACCTCAGCGTTTCCTTTGCAAAAGAAAAGGTACTCTCAGACAAGTTCTGCTTACCAGTTTTATACTCCAAGGAGGACGAAGTTCAACGCCCTCTAGTGGTATTAGCAATGCGCAATCACGCTGCATTTCTAATCATTTGCATATCTGCCTGATATGTACATTCATGCCAAGTTTCGTTACGATTCCACAATTATTTCTTGGTGCGCAAATTTTTATGGCAATGAGTGTATAATTTTAAGTTTTATATAATAGATACTACAAAACGTTTAAACCCAGATATGTATTTTGAAACACCCCGTATTAAAAAACGCCATTTTAGCAGTTACCAACTCTAGTTAGAGCTCCATCCAAATTCTTTTGTGCAGCCGTATACATGATCTATAGATTTGTATGTATAATACATAGTATGTAGAGTTCTAATTCAGTTAGAAAAGGCATAACACAGTTGAAAATTCCGTATTGGCAATTTCCCTTAATAAGTGAAAATATACTCGAATTCTTTTGTGCAGCCTTACATATGATCGATAGAATTTATACCCACTGAGTAATATGAAAAAATTAATTACATTTAATTTCATGCCACAATTGATAACGCATTTCCATAAATTGTGCAGACGTGTATGTGATCTACATATTTGTACATAAAAATCTACTTCGGTTTAGAAAGGCATAACATAGTTGAAAATTCTCCATTAGCAATTTCTCTTAATAAGCGAAAGGTATTAGAATTCTTTTGTGCAGCCCTGTATATGATCGATAAAATTTATAACCACCTAGTGTAATATGCAAAAAAATAATTGCATTTAAAAACGGATACCACAATTGTAAATGCACTTATTGTTAATAGACAGTACTGTAACCGAATTCTTGTAATTCTTAAAATTTCCCTATAACCCCATGCATGCCATATTCTATAGTAACCATCGTGTAGCCCACCACAGTGATGTACTAACAGTGTACCGCAGTAATGTGTAATAGTTCAGCTGGAAAATACATAATTCAATTAAAAGCCCCTTAAGCAATTCCCACTCATGCACAGTAAAGTTTACGAATTATTTTGTGTAGCCCAATATGTGATCTATAGAATTTATATATGCACCGTGTTCTACAGTAAGCATCATGTAGTGGGCCTCAATGATATATAAATATAATTAAGCTGGAAATGCATAACTCAGTTACAAACATCCTTAAGCAATTCACACTGATGCACAGTGGGGTGCAGACATTTCATTTTTCCCGCCAATGTATTGGTGAATAAAGGATTCATGAATGAAATTGTTGAACTTAGTAGTAAGTTGAATCTCCTTATGATATCATACGCGGACATTGTGGTTTTTGAAATATTCTGAAGATCCTTAATGTGGTCACTTATTGACTCCTCCACACGATTAGCTACCTTTTTATTTTTGAGGTTTAGGTTCCGATTGTTGTGGTCAGGTGTTAAAAGGATTTGCAAAGGATGCTGGGTCAAATAAAGGATGTTGGTAAATAGTTATATCGGATAAGGTCAAAGACAGCTTTTTAAAAGCTGATGATGTTACATATATTTTTATGGGGTAGAATATTGGAGGTAGAATTTTTTTGTCAGTAGTGTTGTCACAGAAAGCGAACAATGAGATATAAAATGCGGGACAACGTCTTCTAAATCGGCACATAAAAATGCAGTAAATCTTACGAAAACGGAATATGTATATAACGGAATTATATCTTAAACTAAAAAAAATATATTATCTCTACGTAAGGAATACTATACAATTCTACCTGTTAAAGAGAAAAACTGTCTAAAAGGGAATCTTCCTGATTCTCCATCTTACTTTACTAAATAAACACAATAGTTTTATACGTTAAAATATGTAAAAATGGAATTACAAGGAACCGAAACAAAAGAGAATTTTTGGAATGAAACTGTTTCTTTTTTTTTCTCTTTTATTCAACAAACATCTTTAAATACTTCTGTAAAATATACATAAAGCTTCTCTACTCAGAAATATTTCAAGCGCAAGTAACCTAGAGATGTGAAGTTGTTTGACAACTTAAAAGGTCGAAAAGAAAAAGACCTCTCCGTTGAATACGTTATCTCTCACTTATGTAATTTTAATATTGCCTGGAAAATTATCTCGTTCAATATTATCGAATGTTTTACGCAGAGAATGAAGTGTTTTTCCCTTCAAGACCAACTCGCTACCTGCGGTGATAATTCAACGCAAGTATGTAATGGGTAAAGTCATCAAATATTGAATGTCAAAACATAGGCCTTGGAGTCAAAGCTATTTAATAGCTTTTTTATTGGAAAAAACTTATACATTGTATTATTATCTAATGTTCAGCAAACTTCTTTCATAAAATTCTATTCGATCTTCATCTATTTGAAAGTTTGATGATAAACATAAATTATAAATTAAATTAAATATTTCTAAAATATTTACTACCAGTAAAATATTTCTTTCGAATGATTTTTACCTATTCATTTATTTATTTATTCTTATTAAACATACCTTTTCACCTTTAAGGGGGCTGTAAACTTTGAAAAGAACAGAAATGCTTGTATTCCGCAAATTATACCACAAGAAAATAAAACTGGTTGGCAAAATATATATATAAATTTCCTTTCTGACAAATAAATATTCAAACTGGGATAAATAGGAAAAATTAAGACCTGAGTGAAGATGTTATAATGCACTTCTAAACATCATGTCCTGTAATTCATAATTTTAAATTAATAATTCTGTATATTAATTCTTAAATTTTCTTTTATAAAGTGTCTGAGTTGAAACCGACTATTTTAACCCTCCGACTGTCTTGGAAAAGGGCAAAATTGTAATGTTGTTTTCTCTGCATTTTGTTTTAAATGCGAAAAAAAAAAAAGATTCTTTGAATATTTTATAAAAAAACTTAATAATGAATATGAATGCAATCCTTGGAAGTATTAATCGTTGTTCAATGTATTAAAAATACATTAAATCAATAGAATAATATTACTTTAAATATTGCTTGTATTGCAGTGAAACCTGGAGATTAGTGAACGTATTAACACGGGCTTGTCAGTGAGGGGGTTAAAGCTGCCTTCGGCAGGTGAAAAAAAGTAGGGAATAATTTACTATTTTGGAGGAAAAAAAGACATGAGCCGAAGAAGATGTTATAATGTCACATCCCTTCTCAAAAATTGTTTTATTTCATGGCTAAAGATGTTATGAGGCAATCCATCATACGGTAAACTAAAATAAATACGAAGTTTTTAATTAATCTTGAAGATATGCGACATCATTTTAATATTTGATAAATATATATCTATAATTTTTTCAGTGGAATATCATGAAAATATCACGTCCTGTAATTCATAAGGGTAAATGAATAGTTCTTGAGATTAATTCCTGAATTTTCTTTATAAAGTGTCTGAGTCGAAAACGACTATTTTAAAGCTCCCTTCGTGGGGTGAAAGAAAATAGGGGATAATTTATTTTGGAGAAAAAAAAAAGAGTAAAGGAAGACATTTTAATGTCACACCCTTCTCAAAAAAGTTTTATTTTATAAATACATGTGTTACGGGACAATTTATCATACGGTAAACAAAAATACGAAGTTTCAAATTAGTAGTCTTGAAGATGTGAGGCATTACTTTTTAATATTTAATAAATATGGTAGTTAATTTTTTCATTGGGATATCATGAAAAAATCATGTCGTGTAATTCATAAGGATAAATCAATAATTCTTAAAATTATTTTTTTAATTTTAAAGCTGTTTTCGTTAGGGGAAAGAAAATAGAGGATAATTTATTTGTGAGGAAAAAAGACCTGAGTCGAAGAAGGTGTGACAATTTCACATCCTTCTAAGCATTGTTTTACTTTATGGATGAATGTATTGTGGGGTAATCTATCATACGGTAAACAAAAATACGAAGTTTCAAATTAGTCTTGAAGATATGCGACATTATTTTTTTAATATTTGATAAATATCGATAACTTTTTCATTGTATCACAAAAACATCATGGCCGGAAATTCATATGGATAAATTAATAATACTAGAGATTAAGTCCTAAATTTGACTTTATAAAGTGTCTGAATTTTAATGCTGTCTTCGTCAGGTGAAAGAAAATAGGAGATAATTTATTTTGGAGGAAAAAAGACCCTAGTTGAAGGTGTTATAATGTCACACACTTCTCAAAAATTGCTTTAGTTTATGTATAAAGGTGTTACGAGGTAAACTAAAAATACGAAGTTCCTAATTAGTCTTGATGATATGAGACATTATTTTTTATTATTTGATAAATATAGATAATTTTTTCATTTCGATATCATGAAAACATCATGTCAGGAAATTCATAAGGATAAATTAATAACACTTTAGATTAATCCATTTTATTTTTTTATTTTTTTTTTATTATTTTTTTTTTAATAAAGTGTCTGAATTTTAATGCTGCCTTCGTCAGGTGGAAAAAAATAGAGGCTATAATTTATTTGTGAGCAAAAAAAGGCCTGAGTCGAAAAAGATGTTACAATGTTACATTTTTTACTTTATGGACGAATGTATTAATGGGGCAATCTATCATACGGTAAACTAAAATACGAAGTTTCAAATTAGTCTTGAAGATATGAGACATTATTTTTTTTATATTTGAAAAATATAGATAATTTTTTCAGTGGATGATCATGAAAACATCATGTCCTATAAATCATAAGAATAAATTAATAATACTTGAGATTAATTCCTAAATTTTATTTTATAAAGTATCTGAATTTTAAAGCTGCCTTCGTCAGGTGAGAGAAAATAGGAAATAATTTATTTTGGAGAAAAAAGGACCTGAGTCAAAGAAGATGTTATAATGCCACACCTTTCTCAAAAATTGCTTTATTTTATAGATAAAGTAAACTGATTGCCACCATTTTGAAGAAATTTCATTAAAAAACATTTACAATTAAAATTAAAATATAAAAATGGGAATACTTTTAAAAAATAGCTAATGCGATCACACAAATGAAAAATCATTTCATTAAAAAAATAATTAGCAAAATCAGTACTGTAGAAAGCTCAGGGAAGATAACTAAAAAAAAAACAACCTTGTGTTTTAAATATATAGATGGAGTTTTTATGTTAGCCGAGCGCAGATCTCGCTAATAGCAGGTTTTATTTTTTGCGTATGTAAATTAGAAACAATGTCTTGATTTTGTCATAAAAATGTTTTGATTTGTGATATTATTTTTTATTTCTTCCTTTATTTATTTTTGCATTTTAAATTAAACGAGTGAAACGTATTATTTTAAATGTATGTTTTATATGTATTTTAAATACAATGAACGAAAAGCTTATATTTTTAAATAAAACGAATCAATTACGAATGGCTGCCATAGGAAATATATTTGACGATTAATCATTTGCACCCAGCTAACATATAAATAACATTTAAATATTATTGATAATTTTAATATTTAAAAATTAAATGCTAATACGCTTTTCAACGAAAATAAAATAATAATAAGCACATTGTAAACATTTTAAACAGATGCTGAAAAAAAAAATTAATCAGTCAATAAATAAAATTTACAACAAAATCTTTCACTTCAATTTTCTCGAAATTTAATTTTTGTTGCATAAATCTTCTTCCATTCAGGACTTCAATTGCAGATTTCAACAATAATAATAAATATTAGAAAACAGAAACGTAATTCAAACACGGAAATTTCGCTACATAAAGGAAAAAAATCAAGCCCAAACACATCTTCAAGAAAATGAGTTAATTTGAATAGAAACTTAATTTTAAATAGATGAATTTTCTAAATTCAAGCTTATTTGTAAGAAAAAGAGTGAAAAACACGAAATAAGCTCATTGTCTATCTTCATGATATTCGAACAATATTTTTGCTTGGTTAAATTTGCGATAGCACCAAATTCATATTAACCCCTTAACCTACGATTTAAATCTCAACAGCCACGGTTTGGCAAATCCATAGCTACCACTGAAATTTAATAGAGATTTTCGCCTTGTTTAATCATGGAATTTCGATTAAATTAAACTATATTTATTGTGAAATTTTAGTGGTAAAAGAATTTACATTTGGCTCGATCATCGTACGCGGGCTATGCCCGTCATTGTAGGTTAAGGGGTTAAGGGGACTCTTCAGTTTTAAATTATCAAAAGATAGCTAATTAAATGCTTGAAAAAGTATTTAAAACTGAAAATTATAAAGTTTATTTTATTTTATTTTAATTATTTTATTTTTAATCGCTAAATTATCTAAATATATTTTTTTTACTTTAAATTCGGAATTCTGTCGGATTCAAATACTTTAAAAATTCTTAAAATATATTTAGTTTTTGATTAATTTTCTTGTGTTTTTTAATTTTTTTTCAATGGATTATATCGGCAGTAATAGACTATTTTTTGCAAAATTTCTAGCCTAATATATGAAATAATGCATTTATTTTGTGCCATGTGTTGTTCTGCCTACTGAAGATTAGGGGTGTCGCATTGTTTTTTCAAATTTTCATTATCATTTGTTATCTGCATTCCATTTTTTGATCTAATTTAGGATTAAATTTTATTTATTTAAATTTCACCTGACGCCATATATCTTTGCATATGTTTTAGTTCCATATGTGGAACTTTCGGAGTAGGTTTTATTTAGTGTGACGTTTTGTAATTTTTCCTCTATAACAATTAAGTAAAATATTACTACATGCCATCTCTAAATTGGACTTTCGTTCATTTCATTGTTCGAAATTGTTTAATTTATGTGTAATTAAATTCTTTGAGAGATTTGATTAGATTTTGTTAAAAGCACCTGTTGTTGTCTTTTGATTTCAAAGGTATTATATCTATCTATCTATATTATACAGGGCAAACGTGCCCGTGCGTATTGCTGACGTCATTTTGAGGATGTCAACAGTATACGATTAAATTAAACTTTTATTAACTTTTATTGAAATTTTTTTAACTTCTAAATACCGGATATTTTCAATTTTTACCCTGTCGATCGAATACGGAAAAAAAAAATGTACTTTCAAATTTTGTTATAAATTATCTTAAAATATCACATTTATTAATAAATTTTCGAATTAGAAATACTATCGTGAAATAACCGGCTTAGACATCCCATTTGGAATATAAAAGAAAAGAATATTAAAAGTAGAAAAAAGCGTCAATAACAAACGTAACAAAATAAATTATCTTGTTTCTGACATCTCAAGCTTGCTTAAGCAAAATAATTCAAAAATAATGTCATTGTTTTTTACCATTTCAGATAATTAAAGACCATAAAAAGGAGAAACCCAAACATTAGACGGTTATCACTAATTATACTGACATAATGTATTTTTCGACTTTAAAGTCGTTAAAATATTTGCTGTTTTGTCAAATTAGGCAAAATAAGTGCATAAACTTGATTATAGAGGGTCATAAAACATGACGTAAAAGACAGAGCGAATGAGAAAAATAAATATTTTATTTTTTCACGTTCAAGGTAAGCATTTAAAAGAGCTTGCTGTTTGGAGGTTATATTACTAATCTTGAACTATGGTTATTTAACTATTTATGATAATGTACATCTATATTATATCGCAAAAACATGTCCGTGAGTAATGCTGATGTCCTATTGATGGTGGCAATACCTGACTAATAAATTTCCTTTTTAAACTGCAATTTTTGTAACTTCCAAACTTTACACAAATTCAATTTTTACACAAATAATTAAGCATTTTTTTCCGGCTAACATTTCCTCACGAAATTAAAACTTCATTAATAAATAAATAAAATAATATAAATAAACATAATTCAACCGATAAGTAATCGAAATACGTGCTTAAACCATTAAAATTATCAGAATCCAAAATTCTGCTGTAAGTAGTGAAATCTTTGGCGATTTCTTCACTATTAACTCCTGACATGTATCTAATGCGATAGTATCGATTTCTCATAAATCTCGAAACTTTATTTAAAACCCATTTTAGGCCAAGCATAAAAATTTTATAAAATGTGGTATTATTTTCGTTGAAATATGCTTAAATTATATTCATTTAGACAAAAAAAAAAAAGTTTCGTGCATGAAAAATAATATTTTATTTGAAAATTAAATGCATTTGGTCAATGGTGCGCTAGCGCACCATTAAATTTAAAATTAATATATTTTTTTAATTGTTTACGACATTTGTTTTATTATTATTTTATTTCCAGAACTTGCAACTTTAATCAATTATAAAAACATATGATTAATCTCAAGTGGAATAATTATACATTTTTAAAAAGTCGAATTTGTCAATAACCGTTTCAATTTTAAACGGCTAGCGTATTTTAAAGTTTTCTCAACAGAGAGTGTTTACGCCAATTGAATTACTGATATTTTACAGAAGTCATCAGGACCCTTAAAAATAGCAGAAAAATAAAATTAGAGAAAAATACTCGTCACAGTGTTCATAAAAAAATATTTATTGAAATGGTGCGTTTACGCTCCTTTGGCTGAAAATGGGTTAATAATAAATCTCAAAACTTTATTTGAATATACATTATTGCAATTTTTCATATGGAAATGCTTTTTTGGTGTTGTCAGTAGGTGATCTGAAAAATATATTAAATAAAAAAAGTTCTATTAAAGTTTACAATAAAAAAACAAAATTTTTTTTGTTTGTTTTTACTTATGTTCTGTAACTTGGATTGGATTCCTTAGCTTTTATAAAATATTTAAGGTTTTAAAACAGTTGTGAGTATTTTAATTTATAAAAGTTTTGTTTTTTACTGTTTCGTCGGTGTATAATTTTGATGCATAAGTAAGAGAAAAGTTCTAGGAAATCATTACAGTCGAACTTCCCTTTAACGAAGTCCCTATTTAAAGAAGTTTTCTACTTAACGAAATTTTCTGCTGAACCTTGATTTTGAACACCATTAACATGCAAATTAATCTCCATACTAAGAAAAATATATTCTACATAACGAAGTTGATTCCACTTTCATAGGTGTTCGGAGCATTTAAACGGAGAGGTTGCTATCGCGATGGTGTGTGATTTTATTGCAGAGAATTGTACAAAAATGAAATTATTTATTTATTTAATCATTTCCATTCTTCTTGGTGCTAAGCAAAACAATTTTTGCACCCCCCCCCCCCCCAAAAAAAATGCTATCGCCAAATCCCAATTTTACATTCAATGATCAAAAATATTCAGTGATGCAATGATACGGATTTAAAGGTGATATACTGAAATAGATGTTTCTGAATCCGATACCAGTTTGTTAGATCTTAAGACTGTTCTCAACTGCTCAGCTCAACAAGTGCAAAACGTTTTGTCACACTTACAATTTCATTTTTTAATGGAAAGTTGTATAATTGGAAAGCCTAACCATGGAAGCGATTTGGAATCGAACCGTGTTTTCCCTTTTTTGTTCAATAAATTACCTATTGAGTTATAAGCGATTTTGATCATGTGACAACCACGTTTTTCATTCTTTTTTGAGTAGTTTTTCTCCTTTCGCGCGGAAATTCGGTAAAAAACGCCCACTTTGACACTATTTTCTGAAAGATCCATTGCATTTGCAAAAAAAAACAGAAAAAACAGTTCGATTACATAGTTTCTGAACAACAACACCTGCTAGTTTCATGCATTTCCGAACAAAAATAGATTAAAACTTATGTCATAAAGTTGCCCTTTTGGGTTTGAGAACAGCCTTAAGAAAAAAAAAAAAATGGCAGCAACTGAAAGACATAGGAGGTCTTGAAAAAGTTGCAGAACTCTCTATCTTTCTGAAGTTGATGAAGACATTTCGACAACAAAATATCCTAGTGATGATGAGATATTGCAAAGTGTAATAAAATGTAGTGAAGAAACTACAGTGAGTGATGAATATGATAATGAAGAAATAATTGAAAGACCTTCAAAAGAAAAAAATGCTTAAAGCCTTCGATACAATAAGAAAGGGATTCCAACTTCACGAAAATGTTACAGGTGAATTGTTTGGATACTTACAAAGTGCAAAAATTTTTATAAACAGTGTATTTTTTATAAGAAGCTAGTACAAAGTAATATTACAGACTTTTTTTAAGTTAAATATTTGGAATAATGAGAAAAAAGAGAAAAGCTATGCTACGCTTCCGTTTTTGTTTATCTCTCTTTATTATGGGTTTTTTAACCCCTTGAGGGGCAAGCAATTACGTTTGTGAAATGCTGAATTCCCACCGGAATCTTTGAAAAATTCTATTTCAAAATAAGTAAAAGCAATTTTATAGCTTTTTTCCACCAAAGTTAGAAAAGTAAAATTTAATAAAATTTTTCTGGTGTAAAACTTCATTAATCGTAGGCGGTATATAGTATATACCGGTGCCCCTCAATGGGTTAAAGGCATTATTCTAATTAAATTTTTTTCATACATGTCTGCATTGCATAAAAAAGGTTACTATCTGGATTAAAATACTTTTTCCGATATTTCCATTTTATGTGTATTTTTCATTTTATGCAGGCTATTTAACGAATTTTCTTCATAACGAAGTTTTTAAGTATAATGATGAGGCTTCGTTAAATGTAAATTTCACTGTATATTATAATTATTCTTCTAACATAGACATACTTCAAATTTTGTACTTCAAATAAATTTTAAATAGAAGACAAACTAGAATATACAATTTTTACAATAACTTATTATGTGTAAGTACAAAAATTTTCACTTAAAAAGAGATTAACAAATTTTTGCATGAAATGGTTGTAAATTTTCCTATTATTGAATATCATCATTTTTTTACTAGTAAACATTCGTAAACAACAATTAATAACATGAGTTGAATTTTCCGAAAGCCTTTTTCTGGGACAAAAAAAATAAAATAAAATAAAATAAAATAAAAGAAGAAGAAGAAGGATTAGAAAACATGAAAAGGTGTCAAATATAAGCATAAAAAAAATAAATTCGTTTCTTAAGGGCATTCTTGGCTAACAAAATCAAAATAATTCAAGAATCAACGTCAATGTTTTGTATTATTTCAAATAATTAAAGACGATATGAAGAAAAAAACTAATGCATCAAACGGCCACGCTAACAAGTTTCAAAACTTTATTGGAATAAATTATTGTTAATTTTTAAAATAATGTTTTTTGGTGTTGTCAAGTGGGCAATGCATATTAAATGTAAAAAAGAAAAAAAAAAGATTTTTTAGTTAAAAGGGAAAAAAAAAAAGTGTTTACTAATCTTTTGTCGCCCGAGAAGCCTGGGTTGGATTCCCTGATTTTTATTTTAAAAAATTAAGATTGTATAACAGTTGTGAATATTTTTATTTATAAAACTGTTACTTTGACTGCTTTATCTGCTTTATCGACTTATGTTTTTGATTTATAAGTAAGAGACAAGTTCTAGAACGATATTACATCATATTTTATACTTCTGAATTATTACTATTATTATTGGAAACATGAATATAATAACAAATAGTTGTAACATCAGTTGATTTTTTCAAATGCTTCTTCTGGACAAAATAAATAAGTAAATAAAATTAGAATTAGAAAATCTGAAAAAGTTTTTAAAATAAACATACAAAATAAAGTCATTTGTTTCAGGCATGCTAAGCTAAAAGTAAAATATTTCAAAATTCGATGCCGATGTTTTCTACCATTTCAAAGGATTAAAGACCATATGAAGAAAAAAACCCAAAGCACTAAACGGCCATCACTAATTACGATGACATATTAATGGATTTTCCAACATTAAAGTCTATGGGAAAACGCAAAATGCTTTAGAGATTTGTCAAGTAAGACAAAACAAGTACATAAACTTAATTGTAGGGGGTCATAAGAAAAAGAAAAAACCGTAGTAAATGAGCATTGTAAACGTTTTTTTTTTTTTTTTTTCTTATACTCAAGGTTAGAATTTAAAAACCTCACTCTGTTAGGTTATTTCAGAAATCCTGAAATATGTTTTTTTAACAATTTTTGATAGGGTACGTTTTTATGAAAGACAGGCTAACAAAATCAAAATAATACAAGAATAAACGTCAATGTTTTGTATTATTTCAAATAATTAAAAAAATTCCCAACAATAAAGTCTATGGGAAAATGTAAAATGTTTTAGAGGTTTGTCGAGTAAGACAAAAACAAGTACATAAACTTAATTGTAGAGGGTCATAAGAAAAAAAAAAGCCGTAGTAAATGAGCATTATAAATACTTTTTTTCCATGATCAAGGTCAGAATTTAAAAAGCTGACTCTGTTAGGTTATTTCACAAATCCTGAAATATGGTTATTTAACAATTTTTGATAGAGTACATTTTCATGAAAGACTTAAAGGTTATGAGCATTTTTATCTTTAAAACTGTCATCTTTTATTGGTTTCTAAAACTATTTTATTGGTGTATAAGTAAAAGATACGTTCTAGGGTATCATAAGAAGAAGAATATATTCTTCTAACATATATTTTAAATTTTGTAGTTATGAGTTTAAGGCGATATTAAAAAAAATATTTTTTTTTTTTTTTTTCCACGCTCAACAACTCGAAATTTTCTGACACATTTTCAGACTCAGTTTTAAAAGTAAAAACGTGAACTTGCTGAACTGGTTTTTGAAGAGATTTATAAGTGACCTGTGTTTTTATTTTTTCATTCAATTAATTACAACTTGATTTATAAACAATTAGTTTCTCAGTACGACCATTTTTTTCATTTCCAGCACTATCTCTTCGAAAAATTTTATTCAAAATGCCCACTTCGACAGCATTTTTTGAAATATATTCTGCCTTTATCAAAAAATTGACCAATACAGCACATCTGAATAAGAGAACTGAATAAGAGAACCTGGACTGAAAAAAATGAAGTAATCAAAAATGAGTAAATCGATGTACTCATATCGAATTGAGTATGTTTGGATGAAAGATGAATCTATCCTTTCTCAAATTTGATCCATCGCATGTTATCAAACCCAAACAAACGATAATTGTGTACCCTTTAATGGTTTATTTCATTTATGGCGGCATAAAAGAAGTTTATTAAAGTAAATATTAAATTATGCACAGTATTTTAAAATAATTTAAAAGTGCTTGTAAATAATGCTGTTGTCATTAAACTATTCGATTTGGATATCTTGCTAATAATTCTGCTATTTTTCTTAATGAATAATCAATTAAACATTTCTTGTTAATAATTGAGATGGGAAATAAATGTCAGTATATTTTTACTTTAATTTGTAAGTTCAAGGGGCAGTACATAACGATTCATATTTGAACACAACCATGGAATCAAAAAGTCCTTCCGGCCAGTGCCGGGAGGAAGAGGTAGCTTTCATAATCCTTATTTTAAAAAAGCCAACTTATATCATGCAAAAACACGAAGCTCAATTTAGTGGAAACCGTATATAGGAGATTCAATACTAATTTTTATCAATATAATAAATGAGAATTTCGCGAAATTAGTCAGCTTTATCCAAGCTGCTTTTCTTTAAAGTAACTTATATTTGGCTGCCAAATTCGGCAATTTCTTAAAGTGCCTGTCATTTTAAGACAACATGGTGGATGAGGCTAAGCAGTGAACTTGGTCGAGACCTTAGTAATTGCTGTGCACATGCTCACTCACATCGGAATCGGTTAATATATAGGAGTGCTGTCGCATGCAAAAAATCAGATTTTTCAAAATCTCACCCACAATAGAAATTGAAACTGCTATATCTGAGCCATTTTTAAGTGTAAAGACAAACAAAAAATGCTCCTGAATCCTTATATCAAGATCAAATACTTAAGAAAGAAACCTTTTTCAATTTCTAATTTTTTTGCACCTCACTTTAAATATATATATATTTTTTAATTTAATGGCCGCCATTTTGAAACAAGATGGCTGATGAATCTGGCCAGCGAACTTGGTCGAGGTGTTGATGTATAATATCCACATGCCTTCTTACATCGAAATAGGCGAATACGTGTGTTATCGCGTGACAAATACAAGATCGTTTCAAAATGTTAGCCATGCTAGAAATTCAAAGTGCTATAAATCAACCATTTTTTAAGATATCAACAAAAGAACAAATTTTCAGAAACAAAAACTGCTCCGGAATCCTCTTACCAAGGCCAAACACATAAAAAAAATCTTTTTCATTTTCCAATTTTTTAATACCTCATTTTGAATTTTAAATTTAATTTTTTTTAAATGGCAACCCTTTTGAAACAAGATGGCGAATGAAGCTGGCCAACGAACTCGGTCGAGACATTGGTATGCACTATGTACAGACCAAGTTACATCCAAATAGGTTCATAAATACGCCTGTTATCGCGTGACAAAAATCAGGTCGTTTTAAAATGTCAGCCACAAGAGAAATTCAAAATGCTATTACTCAGCCATTTTTTTTTTTTTTTTAGATATAGACGAAAGAAAAACTGTTCCGGAATCTTTGTATTAAGGTCAAACACATACAAAAAAATCTTTTTCATTTTCCAATTTTTTGGTATCTCATTTAATTTTTTTTATTTTTTAATTTTTTAAATGGCCGCCATTTTGAAACAAGATGGCGGATGAAGCTGGCCAACGAACTCGGTCGAGATATTTGTATGTACTATGTACACACCAAGGTACATCCAGGTCGGCTCATAAATACGCCTGTTATTACGTGAGAAAAATCAGGACGTTTCAAAATGTCAGCCACGCTAGAAATTCAAAATGCTATAACTCAGCCATTTCTTAAGATATAGACGAAACAAAAACTGCTCCCGAATCTTTTTATCAAGGTCAAACACATAAGAAGAAAATATTTTTTCAATTTTCAATTTTTGGTACCACATTTCAAATTTAAATTTTTCTTAAAAATTTAAATGGCCGCCATTTTTAAACAAGATGGCGGGTGAAGCTGGCCAACGAACCCGGTTGAGACATTGGTATGTACTATGTATAAACGAAGTTACATCCAAATCGGTTCATAAATACGCCTTTTATCGCGTGACAAAATTCAGGACGTTTCAAAATGTCGGCCACGCTAGAAATTCAAATTGCTATAACTCAGCCATTTTTTAAGATATAGACGAAACAAAAACTGCTCCGAAATCTTTGTATAAAGGTCAAATACATAAGAAAAAAATATTTTTCCATTTTCAATTTTTCGGTACCACATTTCAAATTTTAAATTTTTAAAAAAATTTTAAATGGCCGCCATTTTGAAACAAAACGGCGGATGAAGCTGGCCAACGAACTCGGTCGAGACATTGGTATGTACTATGTACACACCGAATTACATCGAAATCGGTTCATAATTACGGGAGTTACAGTGTGACATAGGTCAGATATATATATATATATATATATATATATATATATATATATATATATATATATATATATATATATATATATATATCAATTTTGAACGGAGGGTGGTTTCGGGGTCTGGGGGTCATGATCGATGAAAATATACCAAAATTTTTTGAAATCGCTTTCCTCCGAACGGCTGCAATAGGTAGCTTTTTTGTAAAGAAAGCTACCTAAAATGAGTACATATGTTTCTTAATTTTGAGTACATTTGGATCGGAGCTATTTTGAGTATGTGATGTATTTAAAATTGAGTACCCATTTTCTTCAGTGTGTCAGTTGGATGCGTTTGAGAGCGAAAATGAATTTAAAAATGAATCAGAAACTAAGCCGTTTAGATTTGAGTATACCCTTAGACAAAGTAAAAAATAAAATGCATTTATAAAGACAATAATTCGACAGTTACAGATTTTTGTTATAGCAAATTAAACTTTTCACAAAAAGAATACATTAGAGAAATGCTGAGAAAAATTGATCCAATTTGAATAAATGATTTACAAACTATAGCCTTAGAGTGTATATTTACAGTGTTTTAAATTGAAAAATAATTAAAAAACACACAAATAAAATTATCACAAGTTAAATTTTTATGGCCTTATAGAAGAGAAAGTGCTTACGCTTATCCTACAATGTTTTTGAACGATCATTATATTTGTACTATATTATTTTGATAAACAATGTTGAAATTTAAAAAGGGATTGTAAAATACTCGATATTTTGTAAATTCAAATTTTACAATAGAATATTTGGAAATTATCATGGAAAACATTTAAAAGAGGAAGAGTTGTTCACGAAATCTTAAGCGTATATATATATATATATATATATATATATATATAACCATAATATATAACAAATCGTCATCGATTTCCAATAATTGAAATTAAATTTATAATTTAGCAAATATTCATAACACAGACATTTTATAGAATAAAGAAGGAACATGTAACTAGTAATACAGAATTTAATTAAATGCAACTAATTCACTAGCATATTGCTGGCAATAAATCTATATGAAACATATAAAAAAATAAAAAACCCAATTTTTGATAAAGTCTGATTAAAGACAATAGATAATAAATCCAGCTAAATAATGTTGAACCAGGAAAAGCCGTAACATAAACGTACAAAAGATAAAATGGATGAATGAAGCCGGAAGCCTATAAGGTATTTCACTTGATCACAGGTACATAAAATACATTTATAAGCAAAAAACATAGTCGATATCTGTAACGGAATTCAACAATAAGCAAATATTGAATTCCATTATGTACCCAATCGACTAATCGCCAGAGAATATTAAACAACCATGTAAAATATTAAACAATGTGATATCCACACACATATATATATAGTTAGATTTAAAATGTTTTAAATTTAAAGAAAAAAAAAACAAATAGAAAACAAAGAGGGAAAAAAAATATTACGCGTTAAATTTTTATACGTTTTCGTTTTCAAGGGTAAAATATATGTAGTTTTCCCTCGACCTTTTATCAACTGTAACAATTGTTCATTTAATAAATATTTGTATTGTTGTTACAATAAAAATATAGTCATTGTGATAAAATTTTAAACTGTAATAGATTAAAATAGCGACCGCAAATTTTTACTAATAGCTTTACTTTGCAAGAAAAATAAAATAAAATAAAATATACTTGTACGTTTAAAGTTGTCCGTGACCCGAAATTGTACATTTTTTAATTATTTATAAATATGTTTTGCTTTCTTATAATTATTTCAATTATAAATGTATATTCAAATATATTTTCCTTATAACATCTTAATTCTTTAAGAAAAAATAATATTTAACATTTTAAATATGAAATTAAATTATACATTTACTGATAAAATAAAATAAAATATACTCAACTAATACTTGCACGTTTAAAGTAGTTCGCGACAGAAAATTATATATTTTAAAAATTTTATAAATATATTTTGCTTCTTTAATTTTATTATCATTATTATTATTATTTAAATGTATATTCAAATGTATATACCCTATTAAATATTAATTATTTAAGGAAAAGTAATATTTAAGTTTTCAATAATAAATTGTTTAAAAAAATAATAATCCATTTATTTCGAGTACAAAAACCGTATTTTTACGCTATTTTATGAAATAATTTCGTGAACGCATCAGAAAATGGCGAATATAATAATAATGATAAAGGTATTGCTAATTTGTCATTTTCGCTAAGGCTTTAAGATAATATTTTATGTTTTTATACTCTAAAAATTTTTCGTATTTAGCCAGAACAATTTCCGGATTTTTTCTTCTTTTGAAGTGTAATAACGAAAATAAATCCTACAGCTTTAGAGGAAATGGAGATTTAGCATTATCTGACTAAGATACTCTCAAATCCATGTTCGCAATACTTTTTGATAATTGAGGAAATCACTTTATCGGGAAAAAAAAAAAAAAAAAAAAGTATCCAGAAATTGTACAGGCAATCAACGGATTTTTTTTTTTTTTTTTTTTTTTTTTTTTTTTTTTTTTTTTTTTTTACAGTGTACATTTACAAATAAAACATACTCAACTAATTCTTGTACGTTTAAAGTGGTCCGCGACACAAAATTATACCTTTTTAAAAAACTTATAAATGTCTTTGTTTCTTTTCATTATCATCATTATTATTATTTAAATGTATATTCAAATATATATAACCATTAATTAAACATTACCGACCATCAAACATTACCGACCAAAACCGCAATATTGTGAATGAATTGATATATATATATATATATCTGACATAAATATATCAACATCCATTTATTTTTTATTTATTTTTTTCTTCCTGTTCATTTTATTAATTAATTTTTTTATATTTAAAAGTATTTCTTATAGTTTATATTTTTATTATATATAATTTTTTGTATATAATTTATTTAGTTTTATAGCATATTGCTATATTATATTATAATTGTTTTGAAATTATTTAAATTTTCCGTATAGTTTAATTGGGTATGGTAGTAGAATATATTGTAATCATTCTATTAACATTTGTATTTATTTAATATTTATATGAATAATGAAATATAATATGGTATTTTTATATTAGGATTTGTTGGGATATAGCAGTTGGTATATTATGACTAAATTAACTTATAATAGCATAATTTTTATGACATTTTGTTCATATTAGTTTCATGTTAATATCATAGATGGCAGCACTAAAATTTAAATTGGATTCTGTATGATGCTTCGAATAGAGTAATAATATCAATTTTTAACACAAGGTGGAGCTTAATGTTGCCTATTTGCGATTTTGTAAACTTATAGTTTTGGTATTTTTTACTTTATTTAAGGTATTTAAAAAAATTTAAAAGTGTTGAGAGGTAATTTGCTTATTATGTAATTATTTTCTATTAATATTATTTTAATTGCATTTATCACCGTATTTCAAAATAGATTAACTGTATACATTAGGTTTTTAAAATCTGTGTTAATTTAACTGTAAAAATAACCTTAAACTTATCGTGCTTATGGATACCATGTGTTGATGTGTACTTGGACAAAATAACTGGGATTTTATTAGGTATTTTGTATAATATTACTATTTTTCCTTGTTATAAATTAATCATTTAAAATGTTGTATTGCTTTTTCCATTTCATAGCATTTTATTTTATTCTGTTTTCAGTTTGAAACTATTCTATAGGTTATATTGGTCGTTAGAGTACAGGAGAAAAAAAAATTCAGATTTTAGCATTTTTTCTCACAGAAAACGACTGCTTTTGCTTATATAATTGAATTCTGTACTCTTGATAACGTAATTCTCTATATAAACTTTTGAATTATTTTTATCGAAATCCATATCCTTCTTTTTTTCTTCATTATTAATTCTTGTTATATAGTACAAGGGACTTTATTTTATACATAGCAGCTTGTTAATTATGTTTTTGGTATCCATTCAGTGTGTTTGGGGACACTGTATTGTTGTAATTGCATTCATACTATCACAATTATTGATGGCGGTCAGTAATGTTTAATCAATGGTTATATATATATATATATATACACATACATACATATTATGTATTCCTTAAAATGTTCATTATTTCAGAAAAATTAATATTTAAGTTTTTAATAATAAATTATACATTGTAGAAAAAACAATGTTCATTGCCAGTACAAGTTCCGTATTTTTACGGGTTTTCTATCGATGAAAAGAGCTTGGGAATGTATCAGAAATAGCGAATACGGATTAAAGAATATCCTTGACACAAAATAGTGGTAAATATTATTGTTGACCTGTCATTTTTGGTTCAGGATTTTTTACGTTTTTATAGTCTAAAAAAAACTTCCGTATTTTGAAGGTGCAATTTCCTTATATTTAGGGATTATTTTTTCTCTTTTGGGATGTAATAATAAAAATAAATCCTGCAGATTTAAAGAAAATGATAATTACTTTAAGATTAAATGATAATTTCTTTCTTTAAAAAACCAATTACCCCAATTTACTGTAGTTTTATACAGAATAAATTTACATTATTTTAGAAATATAACCATTAACTCTACATTATGTACAGTGTGTAATAAAAAGATTTCCAAAAACACTTAATTAAGGAGCTTTGACCATCTGGTCAACCCTCCCCACATTGACTGGGCCAAGCCTCCTCACATATAGCCACTTTTTAAAGTATAGCACATGGTTATGTTTAGCCTAATTTACTGTACAATCTTTATGCCTGGAATGAAAGCTCAATATTTCTACATTACTTAAAACCTACTTACTTAAATTTCTATGATATATTTTATGGGAGAAAATCTTTCAAAAATTTTCCAAAAAAAATACACTTTTTATAAGCTGAAAACCCTTCACAATTGATTTTTCCACACCTGTTTCAGTTATCTTCATGAAACACAGAAAACTGTTTTGAGCATTTCGGTAGCTTTAGTTGCCACCTATTTGCAAAACTCTGAAGTTCTTTTAAATATGAAAACTGAAGGGTATGTCAAGCCTCCCCTATGGCCAATCCTCCCCAGTCTCCCCTATAAGATTTCTTGATCACTGTCATAAAAAAATAAACAAAAAGTTATAGATCAGTTCAATTTATTCAATTGAAAATTGCCAAAACTTTTAATTTAAATACTTTTATACAAAATGAGTAATTGCTTTAAAAATGTTGTTCAGTAAGATTTTTGATAATTATTATAAAGCATTCGGATAAAGAAATGTACAAATCTTGTAAGACAGTAACTTTTCCTGTTGATTGGTTTTATTGAAATGAGTTATCTGAAAACCAATAATATAAAGAATCGTTGTCTGTCAGGACTGGGATTCAAACACTTTTTTTTTTTTTTATCAAGAACAAAAACCCGACTCTGACGCTTCAGACCATTCGGCTTTCCTACCTCGTTCAACTTTTCTCTAAAACGGAATGTCAAAATTAATTTAGCGCGTGTGCGATTTTGGTCTTTAACCCTCTGTCTACCAGAAGGGTCCAATGGACCCGACATGTACATTCAAAATATTTATTCAAACCAGAAATTTCTTCAAAACAAACTAAATTTATAAATCAGACAATAATAAGTTAAATAAACAAATTAAATAGTTTTAAGTAAAAATTCTGGTGTAGAATGTTTTTATAAAACTTGAGTAAAATTTTCGGTAGTTCTAGGGTTAAAAAATATCTTTGAGTTTTAATAATATAGATAATTGAAATTATGCAAATTTCGATTTTATAATGTTCCTTGTCACTTTGGTTTAAGTAAGTGTAATATAAAGGCAGCTGAGGAAATGCAATTGAGAAAAAATAGAAAAATTGAGTGAGTGATAGGGGAACTTTGGAAATTATTTTAGATTTTTGAAATTATTGTAAAGAATCTTGATAGCATAGTTCAATATAGAATAATTATTCTAAGGAAAGTCTTTAATTGTTACTAAGGGGTCCTAACCCGTATTTATTCAAGCTAAGCAAGATTCGTAGAAAACCACAGAAAACGATTAGGCTGACGGACGCGACATGCGTTTGAACTCAGTACCTTCCGTCTACCAGGTTTGACAGCAGAACCTTCCAACCACTGGTGGTGCTGTTGTTCAAGGGGAAAAGATTTTTCATTTTGGGAATTACATAAAAAAAAAAAAAAAAAAATATTGTCTCTTATTTATTTATAACGATAAAGGTAACCTTGGTAAGTAATTTTGGAAGCAATTTTTAGACTAATAATTAAATATAGTTACAGTTTTACAGACGGTAATAATAATATCGTTATAATTATTATTATCAGAAGAACTTATGGTTTCCTCTCTCGCCCACATAGATACAGATGCGGCACAAGAGAAAGTACGAGTTTGATTGCTTTTCTACGTAATCTAACCACTCAATGACCTCCGTTCCACCAGCTAAGTAAAGTTACCTCCAAAATATCGATTACAAGCAATTACACGTGGCGTCCCATCGACCAAAATTTTCTTCGAATGGCGTCAAACTTACGTTTTTTTGTAGGTACGGACCATCTAAACCAATTACTCTACGGACAGTTCGTGCAAAATCTTTCCCATCCCTCTGCACACGAATTTTAACTCAAAACTAGACGCTGGGGGGAAATCAAACGTAAAATAATGTTTCTTTTTCAGAGTGTACCGCGTTGTAATTACTCGACAAAGGAGCCGCTAAACTGGCAAAAGCTCTCCTCGCGCGCTTATAGCAGTAATTCTCATTTGTTTCTTTGGAAATTTGACAGGAAGTATTTTCTTGGTTATATTGTTCTCTTTCAACACTTGAGAAGCCGTTGTTTGGTCCCGAGATGCGAGTTGTTTCATTTATTTATTTTTTCGTGTGATGTGTTTGGTTTCTTTTTGAGATGTGAGAAAGGAATTCCCATAGGGTGGTCGCTGCATTTTACCGTGCGACGAACTTTGGAAGAAAATTGGTAAAATTATTAACTGTATTTAAGGATTTTTTCGGGGGGGGGGGGGGGGAGTGATTAAAGATGGGTACATTTATTCAAACATAAGTTAGAACGCAAGAATGCTATAGAAATAAAGGTAAAACCGTTTTCGAACACATTATATTGTGTAAAATCGTCTTAAAATATTCCCATTTTCCGCCAGATTTGGTTGGCTGCAAGTTGTTTCGTTATTTAATCCCGTAATACAAATTGTTTCGTTATTTAGGTTCAGGCTACAAGTTGTTTCATTTATTTATTTTTTTTTTCGTGTGATGTGTTTGGTTTCTTTAGGTTCGGGCTATTAGGTTAGGTAAGTGCATTTTACCGCGCAAAATGCACTTTGGAAGAAAATTGGGAAAATTATTAGCTGTATTTAAGGATTTTTTTCGGGGGTGGGGTACGATTAAAGATGAGAACATTTATTCGAATCATTATTCAAACATAAATTAGAACACAAGAATGCAACAGAAATGAAGGTAAAGTCGTTTTTGAACACATTTTATTGTGTAAAATCGTCTTAAAAATGTTCCCATTTTCCGCCAGATTTAAATGACTGCAAGTTGATTCGCTATTTAGGTCCGTGCTGTAAGTTGTTTCGTTATTTAGGCACGTGTTACAAGTTGTTTCGTTATTTAGGTGCGGGCTACAAATTGTTTCATTTATTTATTTTTTAGGATGATGTGTTCGATTTCTTCTGGAGATGTGAGACGGAATTCCCATATAGGGTGGTCGCTGCATTTTACTGTGCGACGAACTTAGGAAGAAAATTGGTAATATTATTTATTAACTATATTTAAGGATTTTTTGGGAGTGGGGGTGATTAAAGATGGGCACGTTATTCAAACATAAATTAGAACGCAAGAATGCTATAGAAATGAAGGTAAAGTCGTTTTCGAATACATTTTATTGTGTAAAATCGCCTTAAAATGTTCCCATTTTTCGCCAGATTTGGTTGACTGCAAGTTGTTTCGTTATTTAGGCCCATATTCCAAGTTTTTCGTTGTTTAGGTCCAGGCTACAAGTTGTTTCATTTATTTGTTTTTTAAGATGATGTGTTTGGTTTCTTTTTGAGATCTGAAAAAGGAATTCCCATTAAGGTGGTCACTGGCATTTTACTGTGCAACGAAACTTTGAAAGAAAATCAGCAAAATTATGAACTCTATTTAAGGATTTTTTTTTCGCGGAGGGGGAGGAGGGAATGGAAAGTTATTAAAGATGGTCACAATTATTCAAATCATTATTAAAACATAAATTAGAACGCAATATGCTGTAAAAATGAAGGTAAAGTCGTTTTCGATCACATTTTATCATGTAAAATTATCTTGAAAGTTTCCCCTTTACCTTCAGCTTTACTTGGCTGCAAGTTGTTTCGTTATTTAGGTTCAGGCTACAAGCTGTTTTATTATTATTATTTATTTATTTATTTATTTATTTATTTTTTCGGGTGACGTGTTGGATTTTTTTTTTTTTTTTTGGGGGGGGGGGGGGAGGGTGGGGGAGATGTGGGAAAATGAATACTTATAGAGTTGTCGCTGCATTTTGCTAAGATCTTTAAGGAAAAATTGTGGAAATTAAGAATTATTTTAAGGACTTTTTTATGACAGGAGAGGAAGGGGGTAGATTACGAATCAGCACAATTATTCAAGTCAGACATTACTTACGTGTTTTGTACTGAACTAAAATATAAATTGCCTTAAAAATCACACCAACGAATATGTTGGCCCGTAGGTGACTAAGCAAAATGTACTAAAGAATTCCTAAAATATATTATATGACATTTCTTATTTTATAACATTCGCTTATTTCATTTTAATATTGGTTTATATTGAAAATTTATGCAATCTTATACTGGTCGCTTGAACAACGAATCTGATGTTCGAAGAATGAGTCTGACATGTTTAAGAATTATTTTTCGTTTAATCCTTTCGAGCCTGATTTTTTTTTTTTTTTTTTTTTTAATTTTGAGAACAAAATTACTTTTATTTTAATAACGTCAATCGTAGCTATTCAAATAGATTTACTCAAGTTTAAAGATTATCTCATTGTCTGTAACCTAACGAATAAGTTTATTTTGTGCACTATTCAATCCGTATTCATATGATAATATAGGTTAATGGTGACGTTTGGAAAATGTCGTATTACAACAGGGTTTAACAGCTATTACAGCTTTCTAATGTTTTTTTGCGTTTTATAACGCATGATTCGTTCAGAAAAGTAACCTATATTTTAAATTTAAAGGGCGAAATATATGTTTAAAATAAAGAAATCGCCAACAGTGCAAAGAGAATTAAGCAAACTTTTATTAATATTGTTATTACTAAATGACAAAACCTAAATGAAGTCATAATAAGAAATGCATAGCCATATACAGTAGAACCTCAATTATCCGAAGTAATTGGGACCGACCATCTTTCGGAAAATCGAAATTTTTGGATATTCGAGAATGCTTCCATTTTAAGTTAAGGAGAAATAGATGCAATATTTCTTATTACGGTAACAAGTGCTTAATAAAAATAATGCAATAGCAAAATAGGAACAAGAATAAATTACCTGAATTTTTATTTTGAAATTAAGTACCTTTTACATATATCGCAAGGGTTTAAAAAAATGTTTTTTTTGTCGCAGTTTCGATTGCCTTTGCTTTAAAGCTCTATCATGGAGTTTTTAAATATTATTAGTTTATCAGTATCACAGTCTTTCTGCAGCTCCAGCCAAGCCAAACCTTTTGGAAAACGTTAAAAAGTTTCAGAATTGCTCATTTGTTCGTTTTCTTCATTCCACTCCACAGCAAGTTAAATTCAAAGGAACTCTAAGAAAAAGGATCGAAAATATTTAAATGTACTCGAAGTTCGGAAAGAGCTGCTTGCACACAAGGAATATAATAGTTAAAAAGAAAAAAGCTTTCAAAATTGATTTTACACACAAGGAATGTGATAGTAAAAAAAAGTTTTAAAAATGGATTTTGGTTAACCGAGAATTTCGGTTAAAAGAGTTATGGATAAAAGAGGTTCTACTGTACTATCATTACTATATGTAGATATTGGCAAAAGTCATTTTTAAGACAAAATAATACTCAATGAAATGTCATGTACTATTAATAATTCACCAAACGCAAAAGGATTAAGTTGTTCATGAATGCAGCACAAATCTTCATAAAAGTAATTTTAAGTAATGCCTCCTACCCTTCCCTCGAAATAAAATCCCTGATTTTATTGATAAAATTACACAACCAAGCTGAACGAAAGAAAGACAAGTAATTGGGAATAAACTACTGTGGAAAGGTGAAAAAACTTTCTCTTCTAGTGTTCAAGTAGAGTAACTGAGTAACCCGTTAAAAGTCCTTCCCCTGTATCAGTGATTTACCTCTACGCTCTCAATTATAGTTATAACGAAAAGATGTGTTTTGAATAGTCATTTATTGTATCAAATAATTTCACATTTATCTGACATCGAATAGGAATGCTTTATTTTGTCAGTCAACATTTTTAACTTTTTGTAATTCTCTAATCAAACATGTTAGTCATTGTCAAAAGCTTCGCGTTTTCTTTTCAATTTTATGTTGAAATTTTCTGTTTAATAAGTAAAAAGTAAGACACAATCTTGATAAATAAAGGCTTTTAGCAACATTACTTTATCATAGCAACATTACTCTTTATCTATAAGAACGATAAAAGTTAAAACTTTAAAAAAAAAAATTGTTTAATTTAATTTTCATTAATTAATTAATTAATTAATTTTTGCAACTGAACTGTGCGGCTAAGAAAGTTAAATTAGAGTACTCTAACTTCGTGATTTGTATAATTATATTATATAAAATTTGTTTTCGAAAAACTATTACGAATACCTATAAAAAATTATTTTATTCAATAAAAAAATGTTCCTTATATGAATTTAAAAACTTGAACTTCTTTTCGAATCTCACTGGTAGGTGTTATCATCTATAATTATATATGTCATGATCAGTAGAAGGGGGCTCTTTTTTTCTGGATTGTGATGTTTTTATAGCAATAGATTATACTTTTAATCATTTCGTGATACTCAAATTATAGATATAATAACAAAAGAGTAAAAAAGAATCAATAGCTGATGACTGTCGAAAAACACTTATATGGGGCATTCTCACAATCTTTTGACTTTCAGGAATACAAATCTGGTGAAATTAAACTTGCTAAAGTAATATTTTAAATTTATAGATGGATTCCCTAATGATTCAAAATAAAGAAAAAATGGTCAGCAGCTAAAATTTATTTATTTATCTCAGGTTTAAGTTAAACTTGCGAGTTTAATTTTCCTTACCATTTTACCACTATAACTTTTTATTTTCTTCTTAATTTTTACTTATGATAAATTTCCGTAGTACTCACAAAACATTCAAATAAGAAATAATGTAGTATATGTAACAGTGTATGTAGTGTAGTAACAATGTAGTATTTTTAGCAAAAATAATTGGTATAACATTGTCTTAAGGCGAAGGTGGACTCTCAAAAAAAAAATTTTTTTTTTTCAACCGATTTCTTTGAAAATGAAATATGTGATTGAATTTATAGTTACATAAAAATATCAGAAATTTTACAAAAAATATTAATTATTTTAGTAATTATTAATTATTAATAATTGAAATAACTAATTAATTAAAAATGCTCCAGGCGCATTTCTTTCGCATATAATATGGTGATTTTTATTTATGAGATACCTTTCAGACCCAAGAGTAAAACTTAGTTGGAATTGAAAGTATAAAAAGAAAATAAAAATTAATAATAATAATAAAAGTGTAAAAACCAATTTTTATCGTACAAAGACACTGTAAATTATTCTTTCGATAAAAAATTTATAGCCTATGAGTTCTGGAGTACTATTTATTTAGCTAATATTCATTTTATACACCATAAGGTAAATACACAACAAATTTTGAAGAACTTGGAGAATTAGGGATGCGCATGGAACATTTTGAAAATTGACATTATTCGGAAATTTTCATTTTGAGAAAATCAACTTTTAAGTTAGAAATTTTAGTATTTCAATAATAAAGAATATTAAATACTATATAATGGATGAATATTACACTCTAAATAAAAAGGAATGACTATTCACTCCGGAGGAGTGAATAGTCACTCTATCGCAGAGTCAAAATATGCCCAACCTCTTTAGAGTGACTATTCACTCTGAGCAAAAGTGAAATTTTTGACTCTCTGAAAGAGTGAATAGTCACTCCTGGAAAGTAAATATTCACTCTAAACAGGGGTGGATAATCACTTTTTCAGAGGAGTGACTATTCACTCTTGCTAAAGGAGTGCGGTTTTTCACCCCTGGTAGGAGTGAATAGTCATTTTTTCATAAAAGTGAATGTTCATTTTTTATGTAGTCGTTTTTTTTTTCGCTTCTATGGTCATTTTAAAAGAATCTCATCTTTTACAGCATGCAATGAAAATAGATACAAGCGTAATAAAGATTGGAATAAAATACTTTATTAGCAATATTTATTTTAATTCATAGTTTGTAACACTAATTGAACTTTTAGGGAAAAATTCAGTTAAAGTTACATACGAATTTAAATTAGATTACTAATAGTAATAAACTAAAATATTTTATTCCAATCTTATCCTTTGTGTTTGCTTTTATTGCATGCCCTATAAAGATATTACTTTTAAAGTTTTATTAATAACTTTTTAATCAGCGGATGTTATATGTTTAACAATGTTTGATTTGATTTTAATTTTTGTTTTAAATATAAAACCGTACTTTTTCTTTAAATTATTGCTATTTTTGCAAAGTCCTATTGTTCTAAAATATTTTTAATTTTTCCATTTAAAAAACAATACTTATAAACTCACATCTTTTTTAAATAAGTTCTAAGCATGATTTAAATATTAAGAATGTATATATATATATTATCTGCTGTCATTTGCTTTTGTTTTATTTAATATGAACATGGAGTCTAAAGTTAAACTTTTAAGTTCTCTGGAATATGTATATATTTTTCTTTTAAACATATTCCTTAACTTAATCATGATTTCTAATTTTCGTCCGTCATTGCTGAAAAATGAAATTAATACAATACTTATTAATGAAATGACGCGATAAGCCATGTTTAATTTAATTTTTTTATTCGCGTAGATATTGTATTTTGTGAATATGAGCAAAATAGATTTTATATGTTTTATAGGAAAAGATTGACCTCGGAAATAGAAACAAGTTGGAAATTGCTCGTCAAACGTGGCAAATGAGGTGCGTTCGTACTATAACTAATTTTATAAATATTTTTTGTACCGCATACTGTGCTGAATGCATATTTTGGTGAACTTTATAAGTGCATATCAATTTCATTCTGTTCAAAAGACTGTAACATCATTAAAATGCACTTGAAATAATTTTTTCCCATCGACCTTAAAGTTAACGGAAAGCTTTTGACTCCCTGTAATTAAACTGTACATCCGATTTTCGTAAAATCTGAAACGACTCGACAACATTTTGCAACAATTAAATAGGGTAGATGTGCCAGTAATGGACACTCTTAAGGAATTTCTTTTAAAATTATTTTTTTATTAATAGTTATAATTATTACATTCCAGTTTTTTCAATATTATATTAATCTATCAACAATATTTAACCATTCTTATACTCTCATTTCCCAATGTGAATCGAAATTTAATTTTAAATAACAGAAATATACCAAAACATCCAAAAGCCCAGTAATGGACACCCTCTGGCACAGTAATGGACACCCCATAAAAAGTAATAAATATAATTGTTTTTATGACTGTATTTAGAACCAGAATTTAATGAAAACATACTAATGAAACAAAATGGTTATTTTCAAATAAATTTAACAATAAGGATACCAGTAATTAATAAAATATTTGTGAGGATCATTTACTGTTTGCATCAATTATTGTAATTATCAGACGATCAATGTTTTAATTATTTTAGAAGGATAGTTTAAAATACTAAATATCAGGCAATTACAGCTATTAAATTATTGAAACAGTGGGGGATTTAAAAGGTAATAAAAATAAAAAAAAGTTTTGGAATGTTAGTGATGTTTAGTTTTGTCTCGCTATTTTTAACAATTAATCTTCCAGAGACTACTTGATATATCATTTATAATAACTAATATTGCAAATATAAAAGAAATGATATTGTGAGTTGAATATTTTAAATGCTAAGTAAAATAATTTCAAAATAAAACTGTAGAACTGATGTTTGAGGTCACTGATCTGCAGATTTACCAGTTTCATTAATATTGCCTATAAATTAAGGAATATTACTTTTTTTCCTTCTTTTTTTTCAGATAAGAATAACCAAACATTTAACACAGAAAATAGATTTTTAATAGCTTCTGTAACTTAATTGCTTTTATTTAAAAGGAGAGGTATTAAGCAATATGAGCCCGTCTTTGGCTGTGCTCTTACACAATATTTTTTACTACCTAGCTGGTTTGATTGCCAGATTTTAAAATAGCAAAGTATATATACATAAAAAAAGAATAAAATATTGAAATTTTATTAATCACATAAACTAACTTAAAAGCAGCTATTTAAAAAGTTTTGGTGGAAAATGACTAATTAACCATTCTAGTAATAGACACCCTCTCTTAAAACCTTAAAAATAAATGAAATTTCGTAAATGACCGTTAGTACATAAAAGTCTAAGTTTTCTATTGCTACTCAAACAAAAGCATTCAAATTTTGCAAGAAAATAAATAATATATAAATTAATTAAACGAAGCCAGCTCTTAGCCTCTTCATTAAGATTTTCACAGAAAAACAGCAAAACTTTGAAACATTATTTTCTACTTCCTAATTGGTTTGATTAAAAGTGTCAACAATAACCCAGTTTTATAAAACATGCAAGGGGAAATTATAAAAAAATTAATTAAAGTTAAATATTTATTACTTATTTTTTTATGAACCAAAAACATCAAAGGGTGACCATTACTGGCATATCTGCCCTATTTAAAATTTCAGACCATTCGGAAGGCTGTAACAACATTAAAATGCACTTGCAATAATTTTTCCCATTGGCCGTAATGTAACAGAAAAATTTGACTGTCCCTGTAATTAAACTATATATCCGATTTTCATAAAATTTGAAATGACGCGACAGAATTATACAAAAATTATATATTTTAAATTTCAAACGATTCGGTTGGGTAGTTTTTGCGCTGTTATATGCGGGCAGACGGACAGACAGACGGACTGAACGACGACTATAGGTGCTACGTATTTAAATAACTGCGAACGCACCTAAAAAGCGATTTTTATTTTTTTATAACATTAAATAGTTTAAACTTTTGTCTTTCCAACGATGTGTCACACATGTTTATATATATAAAAAATAAGTGTTGAAATTATTCATTCTTTCTAAGAGTACTTCACAGCTTAATGGCAATAAATCTTTAATCGACTTTTTCTCAAAACTTGGATTTTTCATGTTTATGTTCCTTTTTTAGGTACGTTCGTAATTATATAAATACGTAGCCCCTATATTCGTCGTTTAGTCTGTCTGTCAGTGTTGATTTCAGGGGGTGGCCCGGGGGGTGGGGCATTTCCCCTCCGGAAGATTTGAGATTTTGTGTTTTCAATGATCAAAAAGTGCAATTCCCCACCCGGAACTCTATAATGTCCCCCCCCCCTCTCCGGAACCACAGAAATCCCTCCCGGAGATAAGGGTCTGAATTCAACACCCGCATATAACAGAGCAAAAACTACCCAACCGAATGGTCTGAAATTTTAAATATATAATTGTTGCAAACTTTTGTCGAGTCATTTCAAATTTCATAAAAATCGGATGTATAGTTTAATTACAGGGACAGTCAAAAGTTTTCCGTTAAATTACGGCCAATGGGAATAAATTATTGCAAGTACATTTTAATGATGTTACAGCCTTCCGAATGATCTAAAATTTTAAATATATATTTGTTGCAAAATTTTGTAGACTCATTTCAAATTTCAGGAAAATCGGATGCATAGTTTAATTGCAAGGACAGTCAAAAGTTTTCCGTTACATGACGGCCAATGGGAAAAAAAATATTTTAAGTGCATTTTAATGATGTTACAGCCTTTCAGAACAGAATAAAATGGATATGCACTTATGTATTGCACTAAAATATACATTCAGCACAATATGCGGTACAAAAAATATTTCTAAAACTAGTTATAGTACGAACGCACCTCATTTGCCACGTTTGGTGAGTAATTTCCAACTTGTTTCAATATCTATTAAACATAAGAACTCAGATTTTTTTAATACCTATACTATGTTATATTGTATAAACAGGGATTTAATGATTTGTTGAGAATTATTTATTTTAGGCAGTGAAATCTTACCAAAAAGTGCTAATTTAAAAATGACTTTCAATAAATAATTAATAATTAATTTTGAATTTTACTTAGAACGAAAATGGTCTGTTAAAATACGTAAAACATGTTATTCAAACTACTCCAAAAAATCTAGACCTCTATCTTTCACCATTTCTGAGAAAAATGTACATAAAGTTGGTGAATTTAACATGGCGGAGATACGGCTTTCCCGGTCCCCTTAAAACAATTACATTTCAGTCCGCTACATGAAGAAATCTCACAATCACTTTAGAACGAAAATGGTCAGTTAAAAAACGTAAAGCATGTTATTCAAACTACTCTAAAAAATCTAGACCTCTATCTTTCACCATTTCTGAAAAAAAGGTACATAAAGTTGGTGAATTTAACATGGCGGAGATACGGCTTTCCCGGTCCCCTTAAAACAATTACATTTCAGTCCGCTACATGAAGAAATCCCACAATCACTTTAGAACGAAAATGGTCAGTTAAAAAACGTAAAGCATGTTATTCAAACTACTCTAAAAAATCTAGACCTCTATCTTTCACCATTTCTGAAAAAAAGGTACATAAAGTTGGTGAATTTAACATGGCGGAGATACGGCTTTCCCGGTCCCCTTAAAACAATTACATTTCAGATCGCTACATGAAGAAATCTCACAATCACTTATGAATACTCCACGATCAATCTTTTGCTAAACAAACATACAACTATTTAGCTCATAATCTGGACATTCCACATATCTACACGGATAAATGCTTAAAATTAAACGAGACTTACCTTCATTTTATGTATTCCAAAGAATAATTTTAATGATATCTTAATCTGTTAATCTTAAAATGGCGGACGAAAAAGTGATCATTTTTCTTATCTTTAAAGGGTGTCGTCGCCTTGCTGCTCTGATTGGTTAATAAGCAATGCACACGGAAGTCACTCTTCTTTCAGGAGTGAGACATCTCACTCCTTTCTAGAGAGTGGAAAACTCCACTCTTTAAGGAGTGTATTTTTATAAAACTCACTCCAAAAAGAGTAAAAATGCCTGTCACTCTTTCAAAAAGTGAACTTTTCACTCCTCCCAATTTTAGAGTGTACTTATAACACATATATATAAGCATACAATAACATTTAAATAATAAACATGTAAAAAAAAACCCATATTTTTACTAAAAAAGTATTCATCGTTTTACGAGATGGTTTCGCAGCAACGCATCGTTTTGGTTAACCAAAAAGAAAAAATGTTCCATGCGCATTTCTTTTGCATATAATCAGGTGATTTTTATCCATGAGTTACCTTTCAGACCTACGAGTAAAACTTAGTTGGAATTGTAAGCCTGAATAGAAAATAAAAATTAATAAAAATAATAATAAGTGGAAAAAACAATTTTTATCGTGCAAAAACTCTGTAAATCATTCTTTCGCTAAAGAATTTACAGCCTATGAGTTCTGAAGTACTATTTATTTAGCTAATATTCATTTTATACACCATAAGGTAAATACACAACAAATGTTGAAGAACTTGGAGAATTAGGGATGCGCATGGAACATTTTGAAAATTGACGTTATTCGGAAATTTTCATTTTGAGAAAATCAACTTTTAAGTTAGAAATTTCAGTATTTCAATAATAAACAACATTAAATACCATATACTGAATGAATATTACTTACAATACATATATATAAGTAGAGTAACTGAGTAACCCGTTAAAAGTCCTTCCCCTGTATCAGTGATTTTCCTCTACGCTCTCAATTATAGTTATAACGAAAAGATGTGTTTTGAATAGTCATTTATTGTATCAAATAATTTCACATTTATCTGACATCGAATAGGAATGCTTTATTTTGTCAGTCAACATTTTTAACTTTTTGTAATTCTCTAATCAAACATGTTAGTCATTGTCAAAAGCTTCGCGTTTTCTTTTCAATTTTATGTTGAAATTTTTTGTTTAATAAGTAAAAAGTAAGACACAATCTTGATAAATAAAGGCTTTTAGCAACATTAAACTCTTTATCTATAAGAACGATAAAAGTTAAAACTTAAAAAAAAAATTGTTTAATTTAATTTTCATTAATTAATTAATTAATTAATTTTTGCAACTGAACTGTGCGGTTAAGAAAGTTAAATTAGAGTACTCTAACTTCGTGATTTGCATAATTATATTATATAAAATTTGTTTTCGAAAAACTATTACGAATACCTATAAAAAATTATTTTATTCAATAAAAAAAATGTTCCTTGTATGAATTTAAAAAGTCCTTCCGGCCAGTGCCGGGAGGAAAAGGTAGCTTTCATAATCCTTATTTTAAAAAAGCCAACTTATATCATGCAAACACACGAAGCTCAATTTAGTGGAAACCGAATATAGGAGATTCAATACTAATTTTTATCAATATAATGAATGAGAAATTCGCGAAATTAGTCAGCTTTATCCAAGCTGCTTTTCTTTAAAGTAACTTATATTTGGCTGCCAAATTCGGCAATTTCTTAAAGTGCCTGTCATTTTAAGACAACATGGTGGATGAGGCTAAGCAGTGAACTTGGTCGAGACCTTAGTAATTGCTGTGCACATGCTCACTCACATCGGAATCGGTTAATATATAGGAGTGCTGTCGCATGCAAAAAATCAGATTTTTCAAAATGTCACCCACAATAGAAATTGAAACTGCTATATCTGAGCCATTTTTTAAGGTAAAGACAAACAAAAAATGCTCCTGAATCGTTATATCAAGATCAAATACTTAAGAAAGAAACCTTTTTCAATTTCTAATTTTTTTGCACCTCACTTTAAATATATATATATATTTTAATTTAATGGCCGCCATTTTGAAACAAGATGGCTGATGAATCTGGCCAGCGAACTTGGTCGAGGTGTTGATGTATACTATCCACATGCCTTCTTACATCGAAATAGGCGAATACGTGTGTTATCACGTGACAAATACAAGATCGTTTCAAAATGTTAGCCATGCTAGAAATTCAAAGTGCTATAAATCAACCATTTTTTAAGATATCAACAAAAGAACAAATTTTCAGAAACAAAAACTGCTCCGAAATCTTTGTATCAAGGTCAAACACATAAAAAAAATCTTTTTCATTTTCCAATTTTTTAATACCTCATTTTGAATTTTAAATTTAATTTTTTTTAAATGGCAACCCTTTTGAAACAAGATGGCGAATGAAGCTGGCCAACGAACTCGGTCGAGACATTGGTATGTACTATGTACAGACCAAGTTACATCCAAATAGGTTCATAAATACACCTGTTATCGCGTGACAAAAATCAGGTCGTTTTAAAATGTCAGCCACAAGAGAAATTCAAAATGCTATTACTCAGCCATTTTTTTTTAGATATAGACGAAAGAAAAACTGTTCCGGAATCTTTGTATTAAGGTCAAACACATACAAAAAAAATCTTTTTCATTTTCCAATTTTTTGGTATCTCATTTAATTTTTTTTATTTTTTTAATTTTTTTTAAATGGCCTCCATTTTGAAACCAGATGGCGGATGAAGCTGGCCAACGAACTCGGTCGAGATATTTGTATGTACTATGTACACACCAAGGTACATCCAAGTCGGTTCATAAATACGCCTGTTATTACGTGAGAAAAATCAGGACGTTTCAAAATGTCAGCCACGCTAGAAATTCAAAATGCTATAACTCAGCCATTTCTTAAGATATAGAAGAAACAAAAACTGCTCCCGAATCTTTTTATCAAGGTCAAACACATAAGAAGAAAATATTTTTTTCAATTTTCAATTTTTGGTACCACATTTCAAATTTAAATTTTTCTTAAAAATTTAAATGGCCGCCATTTTTAAACAAGATGGCGGGTGAAGCTGGCCAACGAACCCGGTCGAGACATTGGTATGTACTATGTATAAACGAAGTTACATCCAAATCGGTTCATAAATACGCCTTTTATCGCGTGACAAAATTCAGGACGTTTCAAAATGTCAGCCACGCTAGAAATTCAAAATGCTATAACGCAGCCATTTTTTAAGATATAGACGAAAAAAAAAACTGCTCCGGAATCTTTGTATAAAGGTCAAATACATAAGAAAAAAATATTTTTCCATTTTGAATTTTTGGTACAACATTTCAAGTTTTAAATTTTTAAAAAAGTTTTAAATGGCCGCCATTTTGAAACAAAATGGCGGATAAAGCTGGCCAACGAACTCGGTCGAGAGATTGGTATGTACTATGTACACACCGAATTACATCCAAATCGGTTCATAAATACGCCTTTTATCGCGTGACAAAATTCAGGACGTTTCAAAATGTCAGCCACGCTAGAAATTCAAAATGCTATAACGCAGCCATTTTTTAAGATATAGACGAAAAAAAAACTGCTTCGAAATCTTTGTATAAAGGTCAAATATATAAGAAAAAAATATTTTCCCATTTTTAATTTTTTGGTACCACATTTCAAGTTTTAAATTTTTTAAAACATTTTAAATGGCCGCCATTTTGAAATAAAACGGCGGATGAAGCTGGCCAACGAACTCGGTCGAGACATTGGTATGTACTATGTACACACCGAATTACATCGAAATCGGTTCATAATTACGGGAGTTACAGTGTGACATAGGTCAGATATATATATATATATATCATAATAATTGACGGTGGATGGTTATGTTTAATTAATGGTTATATATATATATATATATATCAATTTTGAACGGAGGGTGGTTTCGGGGTCTGGGGGTCATGATCGATGAAAATATACCAAAATTTTTTGAAATCGCTTTCCTCCGAACGGCTGCAATAGGTAGCTTTTTTGTAAAGAAAGCTACCTAAAACTTGAACTTCTTTTTCGAATCTCACTGGTAGGTGTATCATCTATAATTATATATGTCATGATCAGTAGAAGGTGGCTCTTTTTTTCTAGATTTTGATGTTTTTATAGCAATAGATTATACTTTTAATCATTTCGTGATACTCAAATTATAGACATAATAACAAAAGAGTAAAAAAGCATCAATAGCTGATGACTGTCGAAAAACATTTATATGGGGCATTCTCACAATCTTTTGACTTTCAGAAATACAAATCTGGTGAAATTAAACTTGCTAAAGTAATATTTTAAATTTATAGATGGATGCCCTAATGATTCAAAATAAAGAAAAAATGGCCAGCATCTAAAATTTATTTATTTATCTGAGGTTTAAGTTAATCTTGCGAGTTTAATTTTCCTTACCATTTTACCATTATAACTTTTTATTTTCTTCTTAATTTTTACTTATGATAAATTTCCGTAGTACTCACAAAACATTCAAATAAGAAATAATGTAGTATATGTAACAGTGTATGTAGTGTAGTAACAATGTAGTATTTTTAGCAAAAATAATTGGTATAACATTGTCTTAAAGAGGTGTTAAAGAAGGGACGGTAAGGTAAAAAAAGAGGACTGCATAGGAAAAAAGTGACGGTAGTGGTAAAAAAGGGATGGTAAGGATGTGACGGTAAGGAAAATTGCCATCTATTTTTAGGCAAATCATGTTAACACTCAGTGATAGCCACAATGTTCATTGATTTTTAGAAACAGTTATTTACGTTGGATTAAATTAAAAAAAATAATAATTTACCTCAAAAAGTGCAGGAACAAACCTTGGGGACGGTAAGACTACCAATAAAGCCACGATGCTTGACATTGATATTTAAATACTGATTTAAATTCTGCAGTAAATTTCCTATCAAAGAATTTTAGACATTCTTTCTCTAGCATACATCTGCATGAGAAAAAACTTGAAAAAATTTCTGTGGCTTCATCTGAAGTGATTTTCTGTATAATTTTAGAAGAGGGACGGTAAGGAATCTAAAACCCTGGGACAGAGTTAAAAAAATAATAACCGTAAAAATATGTGCAGGTTAATTTTTTGCTACATTTTTATATAAAACAATAGTCCGAGTTTCGGAAAAAAAATTATATCGAATTACTTTTATTGAAAAATTTTATAGAAACAGCTCCAAACTTAAAAGTCAGCATCAGGAACACGGAACTGTATAGGAGTTTCCTGGATATTTGGACCCCCAACAATGTGTAAAATTTATTTATCTCCTTAATATTGTTGTGCAGTCATGCAATGGGATGTTCCCCAGTATATGAAATAAAAAACAAAACAAAACAACAACAACAAAAAAAAAAAAACCCACAATAATATGTACTAAAATGAAAATTATTATTCAGGGACTTAAAAGTCAAAAGATTGTGAGAATGCCCCATATAGTGACTGATAAAAGAATTATGTTCACCCCTTCAGACTGCTAGAGTCACATGATTGCTTTTGTTATGGACCTCTATTCGTCTTTTTCCTGAACTTGTGTCACGCAAAAAGTACACTCAAGCGGTCCGAAAAGAGGCCAATGTGTAACGGAGTGCGGCAGCCTGTATTTTCCTTAGTCTGGGTAAAAACGGCAATCTGGAAGTCCAATTTTCGACTAATTTATCAAGCAGCTAGGCCCGTATATTAGCAATAACGGGGCGAATGTTGATTTCCATGCGGTCCAACGTCTGTGGTTTGTCGGCGTAAACCAGCGACTTCACATATCCCCACAGAAAATAATCCATTGATGTGAGATCACATGACTAGTGGAGGTCAGTTCGCAGATCCATTACTCGAAATTATGGGCTCACCGAATGTTTTACCACAATAAACTGATGGATGTTTTGCACAATTTGCAAGCGTCGTTCTGGCGTAAGTTTATTCATGGTGAAATCGCGAAAAATACTGAGCACAAATCATCTGTCAGCTGTCAAACTGACTGTGATTAAAAACAATGTTGCCAGTTTCAAAGGTAAACTTTTAAAAAAACACGCTTTACTATCTAGACGTTCACTGCGCTTTGCTAGAGTCTTTTGAATAGGTGAATTTTTATTTTAAAAATCATGTACATAAAATCCAGTACATAGAAAAAAATGAGTCCTAAAACGGGTAGAAAAATACCCGAATTGGGTAGAAAGATTCTTAGGTATGAGGTTACCCAATTTGGGTTCATATACCTGTTTAAAAAGAAAATGGAAAACGTGGAATTTTTTTTTCCAGAATGGGTATTTAACAGTGCCCAAAATGGATACACAGTGGTAACCAAAACAGGTATATGGACCCAAAATTTGGTAACCTCATACCTAAGAAACTTTCTACCCAATTTGGGTATTTTTCTACCCGTTTTAGGTCTTATTTTTTTTTTCTGTGTACCGAAATAACATACTTATCTTTGGATCAAGTGGTACCAGAGACTCTCTAATGTTAAACCCGCGGACGTGGAATCCATTATTATTTTTTTTAATTTCCCACCAGGAAATTTATATTTTTAACTTATTTTTTCTATGCACTCTTCTTAAAGGATGCCTCTTCTTTCTTTCTTAGTTGACAAACGATTTCTAATATATATATTTAATTTCATTGAAGTGATAAAATCTTACCCATAGATCGTGAGCTTCCTTAAGATTTTAACGCATAAAATACTAAATTAAGCATATATTTCAGAAATATTTTTTCAACTAAAAAATAAAGAGACATCTTTTAAAAAGAGTGCACAGGAAAAATAAGTTAAAAATACTGATTTACTGATAAGATATTTTTAATATCAGAATGCATTTCACTCTTATACGTCCATCGTTAGAAAGTGGAATTAGACATCTCGCTGACTAACTTAAGTCTTTGTGCAGATCCTGATTAAGGTTGTCTGGTGCCCAAGGACATGGATATTATCAGCACCAACCCCTTTATACCAAAATAGTAGCTAGAAATTGTTTTTCTGAAGTATTCAGAAATTTTCCCACGTTATAAAAATGCTTATGAAACTTAGGTTAACTTAAATTTTCATTTGCTGTTTGATGCTATAATACCTAAAGTTCAATACAACCGCTATGCCTCTGCTATAATACCCATCTCGTCATCTTAAGCATTTCATTGAAAAATGCTTAATAAAATTATTTTGTTAAGCATGAAATTAAGCATTTCATTGAAAAATGCTTAATAAAATTATTTTGTCTACACCATACCTAATTTAAGCTGTTTTCAAAGAAGGGAAAAGTACAGGTAAGGGGATAATTTATGTATTTGTTACTTAGATAACGGAGCTTGAAAAAAAAATTCTAAGCGATTTAAGAATTTTTTATAAATTATTGTACTTATTTTAGGCTCAAAGTCATGGCCTACTCAGCCTATGTGGTAATCAGACCCTGTCTTTGCATAAAAATAAACCTTTACTGTTCATGAAGTAACTCCTTTCTTGTTCGTGAAGCACTTGTAATACTTATAAACTTCGTATTTTCTACAGCATTCAACGTAACTTATTCTCAATTGAAATATGCCGTCAGTCCCAGATTACTTCTCTCGTCGCGTTGCAAGTAAAAACAACAATTGATATTTTTCTTAACCCTATAAAAAAATCTGACCTAGTGAATGGCTATAAAAATATTATATCTTGATAATTATTATTCTTTTATTTATTAAATCTACGAAGTCTACCTCCCTCTGACTTTTTTTAGTTTCCGATGGCCAAAGCGACCGCCATATTTACGACTACACATAATTCGTGAGCCCTTGTTACATTGTTCGAGCGGTGTAACAAGCGTGTTTCTTCAAAAAGAACATTTTCGTGTGTAACTCAGACCTGTAATATGGTGTGGAAATTGTTCATAAATATGCTGGATTAACATCTCTTATAGTTGTAGAGACCGTATCATGAAGGAAAAAAAATTGAACAACTTTAATTTAATTGGTGGGTGCACTTGATGTTTTTTTATGAAGAATGTAATTTAAGAAGAGTTATTCGCGAAGCGGCATCTTTTACTGTTAACAAAATAAAAGCGATAATGTAAAGAAAAAAGACAAAGATACTAGACAAAAAATGCCGTAAACTTGACCTCCCAAGTACACTTCTGAATGGCTTTAATTGACTGGAAACAGGTTCAGCCGTTTCTGTGAAAGTTAATTCGAAATAATGAGATTTGGACTTAGCGTGTTTCATTTTACTGTTTGTGTAGTTATTTTTTTGCTTACTTTACTCGGGAAACCACTAAAAACGATTTGAGGTTTTTTTCTTTTTTTTTTTTTTTTTTTTCTCATTTTCACTTTCAGTGATTCATATAAATTTACATGCAATTATATCGTTGAAACTCGTAGTTATCTGTTTTAATAGCTTACTTTAACCACTTACCTAGTTACATCGAGTTAACTCAGGTACCGATAATTTGTCAAAAGTAATTATCAATAGTTAACCCGCACGTCATATCATTAGAGGGAATTTGTTTCTTAAACTTTATGACTTAAACTTTAAGTTTTAATTTATTTTTGTTCGGAAATGCATTACACTAGCAGATTTTGTTGTTCAGAAACTATGTAATCGAACTGTTTTTTCCGTTTTTTAGCAAATGCAATATATCTTTCAGAAAATAGTGTCAAAGTGGGCGTTTTGAACCAAATTTCTGTGCGAAAGAAGAATAACCGATCAAGGAAAGATGAAAAGCGTTTTTGTCACGTGATCCAAATAACTTATAACTCAATAGGTAATTTATTTATTAAAAAATAAAAAAACACAGTTCCATTCCAAATCGCTTCCATAGTCAGGCCTTCCAATTTTATATCTTTCCGTTAAAAATGAATTTGTAAATGTTTCACAAAGTTCTGCGCTTGTGAGCAGAGCAGTTAAGAACAGCCTTATGGAGTTATGAGCACGCAAAGTTCAATAGATATAATTTTCTGTAGGCGTACTGTACATATTTTTATTTATTTGCTTGTTTTATGCACCAAATCGGACTAATATTTCGCTATTCGACAGAAGAACTATTCGAATATTTGGTATTCGGCCAAGTGCTCTTATTCGTTCCAAGTCTAATAAAAATCTACCAAATAAATACTAGGAAACACGACTATAGTTTCAGCAATTTTATAATTTGTAATAAAATACAATTTTAGTACTGTGTCTTACTTTTATAATGCCTAGCAAAACCCACGGCTTTGACAAGTAATCGTTGAAATATGCCAAGTGGTACTTGTGTGCCTATTTTTATTAGTGGAAATTATACAGTTACGTATCTCTCTACATTCTGAAAAAAGTAACTAACACTGTCACCGCCGGTGTTTATGAATTTTTTGTGACCGGGGGTCTTTCTTCGTTAATATTAAGAAAACTACTGTATACAAAAATATGACAATCGGTGTGGTATTATAGAGAAATGTGTGAAAAACACACTGATGCAGACATTTTATAAAATGAATAATTATTTTAACAGATATTTAACGTTAAAGTAGTTCAAAATCGTATCATTAAAAAAGTTTTATAGGAGCAAAAACTATACATGTGAATTTAATATTTTTTTCTGAGGATATACATTAGAAGTTCCCGGTCTGCAGGGATTTTTATTTTATTTATTTGATTAATTTTTTGAGGATTTATTTCTATTTTAAATTCAAATTTTCCCCCTTTCCAGAGATATTTTTTTACATATTTTAGGAAAGGGTATTATTTTAAATTGTTGCCAATTTTAAAAACAGCGCAAAGAATAATATTTTCTTCAAATTAAAAATTTATTTACACGTGACTATTATAAACAGAAGAAAACTTTCAAATTAGCATTAATCAATTACGTATTAAAAGCAGGCAAATATTGAAAACTACGTCATAAAACTATATTTACACGTGAATTTTAAAAGAGAAAGAAAACTGTAAAATAATAAATTCGTTAATATGCGTTAAAAGTCGTAAATGGTGGAAATTAAGTCATACTTAAAATGGTCAAACAATATTATTACCAAACAGTTTAAATTATAAAATATATTTACACGAGACATTTCACATTTCTTGATAATCATTTAAACTATTGTTGCCAATTCTAAGGCAGCGCAAATAAAAATATTTCCTTTCAAGAAACAAAATTATTTTCACATGAATATTAAAAAGAGATAGAAAACTTTAAAATAATAAACTGAATAATATGCGTTAAAAGCAGTAAATAACAGCAATTACGTCATATTTGAAATGACCAAATTATAATATTGCAAAACAATTTAAATTAAAAAATATATTTGCGCGAGACATTTATTTCATATTTTTCGATGATCTTTTCAACTACTGTTGTGAATTCTAAGACAACACAAATAACTTTTCCTTTTTAACAACAAAAGTATTTTCACATGAATATTAAAAAGAGAAAAAAAAACTTTGGTGAAAATTACGTCAGATTTAAAACAATACATTTAAAATATCTCATTAAAAAAACTTTCTTATAGCGTTGTTAAAAAATACCGGGAGACAAAGACTCTGTTTACTTAATTCATTATATATTAGCTTATTTTCAATTTTATTTTCTAAGTTTCTATCCCTACTAATTCTAAATAAAATGTAATTTAGAATGTTTTCCGTTCATTTCACACCTTTAAATTTCGAATTTTTAATCAACCTGTTCATTCCTTGCATACGTATCTTAAAAGTAACCACCATATTATACATCTTAAAAGTAGCCACCAAATCAAATTCCAATATAGTATACTAACTGTGTCACATAAATCATAATTTTAGAAAAACATTTTGTTCCTACAACGTTTTAAATTTTGATTTTTTAGAAAAATGTTCTGGGCGAGCATTTATACGTCTCTAAAGTAACAGCATTTGCCAAAGTTTAAGTTTTTAGATCTAACAATTTCAGAGAAATCGTAATTTAGGAAGTTTTCCTAAATTTCACCATTTTAAATTTCATATATATACAATTTTAATTAATTTTTCAATTAATTTTCAGCAGTGAAATTACGCTCGAAATTATTAAATATATAATACGTGTTACATATTCAATAATTTCGAGCGCATTTTCACTACTGAATATTAATTGAAAAATTAATTAAAATTGTTTATGTGTTCACCGATGCTGGGTTTGTTTGTTGTCTCATGTTTCGCCACAGGATTGTGTGCTCATGAAGACTATTCCATCTTGTGCTGCAGTTGTAGCCTTTACCAGCATATGCGGGAAATGCTAAGCTGAGAATCGTCCAGCACTTGGAGCGCTATTCAAAAGTTCCGGGTTCGATTCCCGTGTTGGACATTTTTCATATTGTTGGTTATACGCTTCATTAACAATGTGATAATTCACGTATTATATATTAAATTTCATATTTTTTAGAAATCGTTCACAGGAAGTATTTACATCTTAAAAGTTACCAACACACCACATTTCAAATTTCTAGCCTCAACAGTACATCAGGAATTACAATTTTAGATATTTTTTCCTACTGCATCCCCTCTGGGGTTGCTGTACCAACATAAAATGTAGCCTATGTTGGAGCAGACATCGTTACCAGCATTTTACCACCATTATTTTTTAAATCGGTTCGGTAGTTCCAGGGATTACCCCTACAAGCAAACAAGCGTTACTTTTCTCTAAGTATTAATAGAGATAATGCACGTGTCTTTAAAAATTAACTCTTCTATCACTGAAAATGAAGTCATTTTAAAAAAGCAAATATGAACGTTCATTCATAAAACTCAAACATTATATTACGATTGCATCAGAATGTCGTAATTTCGAAAATAAACCACGTAGATTCATAAATCTGAAACATACATTTTAATTTATAGTTCTGAATCTTACTCAAAAACTACTTTTCTCAAGATTTTTTTATTGGGTTTCCTTTGCCCTAAATTAGGGCCGCCAATTTTAGCATGCATTTTATCATACTATATTTTCTCTGGGAATAAGTTGTAATAATAAAAAAAAACATAATGCCATGACATCTAATAATAATATTCGCCATGGCAATAACAATGCTATCTATAATTATATCTATATAACATCTATAATTATTAAACAAAAATATAATTTGCCGAACAGATTTTAAAAAAGCAAATTTATTTCCTACATTATTTAAGCCCGAGAAGGGACAGATAATAAGATATTTCATTCAGTTAGTTCTACATTTAATGTTAAATTTTTGTAACAAATTAGTTAAACCAAGTGAACCTTAAAAGATAAAAATGAAATTCAAACAATATGATACTTAAAAACCCTAAAAACGTAGATTCCGTTCAAATGAAATCGAAATAAATCTTAGACTTTATTCCAAATTTATGTTGCAAATATTTGTATTGCTGATTTTGTATTATGTTGACGGTAGGTGAAAACAAATGATTAGGCACATCTAAAATACAAGCCTTCCAAAAAAAGTCTAAGATTTATTTCGATTTCATTTGAACGGAATCTAAGTTTTTAGGGTGTTTAAGTATCATATTGTTTGACTTTTATTTTTATCGTTTAATGTTCACTTGGTTTAACTAATTTGTTACAAAAATTTAACATTAAATGTAGAACTGAATGAAATATCTCAATATTTGTCCCTTCTCGGGCTTAAATAATGTAGGAAATAAATTTGCTTTTTTTAATTTGTTCGGCAAATTATGTTTTTGTTTAATATGTCAAGATTTTTAATAACTACTTCATTCAGATGAACTCATTTAAAAATTAACTAGATGTATCATCATCAGGTTTGATCTACAAGTTATCGCATTATAATTTGTGATGTATTTACCAATATTTAATCCAAAATGTTTCCATCTGTGTAGTAGTGCTAAGTTTGGACAAAAACTTCCAGTCTGAGAATAAAAAATCTTTAATAAAAAAAAAATAAATAAATAAACAATTTTACTTAATTTTAGTTACCCAATTTTCCACTCTAATACGCTGTAAATGCAAAAATATCCTTACATCGCGACTGCTAATATATAACAACAGTATAGCTGTTACACAGTTAAACATAAAAAAAACAGTTTTACTTAAAAAGACGCTTTCAGTGCGACGGCAGTCATAACGTTTTGGTTGGAAACTGATTCCAAACAAGCGGTTGCTATGCTTCATTTTTTTAAAATATAAATCGTAGAAAATGTTACCTCTACATATCAAGTATTAAAACACTTAGGTGTGAGATATAGGTATGAGATATAGCTATAATATAGAAACAAAATAGAAAATACAATACAGCAACTGTTTGTTTGGAGCCAGTTTCCAACCAAAACGTCATGACTGTCGTCACGACTGATATCGTCTATTTTGCTATCCTATTTCCTGCCACGGGGCGATGTAAATGCAAGATTAAATTGTTACCTAAATTTAACTTGAGGTATTTATTTAGCATCAACATCAGTCTTTTTTAGGCTACCAAAATAAAAAAAAAATAAATAAATAATGCAATTTAACAAATTACAACGACCATTTGGAAAATGATTTTTTCAAAGACTAAAATTTAAGGCATAAAAAATCGCACGGAGTTGATCATACATTACGTACGCCATGAATTAAACATTAATAGTGTTATTACACGTAAAAATTGCAAGCGACGAAAATCGCCTGCGACTCGTCAAATTTCCTGAAACTTACGTATTATCCACCTGAAACTTACGTATTATCCAAGCATTTCATTGGTTGTTCGGGAAAAGGCTTTTCCATCGTAGAAATTTGACGACCAATTTTAAATGAAATTTCATTCTTAAACTTCTAAACATCCCACAATATTACGTTTTACACCGTCGTATAGAGAAAAAAAAATGTACTTTTAAATGCTTTTTGTTTGAAAGCTGTATCTCGTTTCTGAGTTATTAATTTTTTTTTCTGGTTTTTATTACTTTTTTGTCATAGTGGCAACAGAAGTATCCATCTCTGTTGAAAGTAAATGTTAGTGTATAGACCAATCAGAAAACGAATAAAATGCGCATTAAACCAATAAAACACTTCAGATATGCTTTTGATTTCCTACCCTGACGAGGACAATAACCATTTTTCCAAATGGTTAAAAAAAAAAGACAAAAGACCTTGAGGAATAATTTTAGATAAAAAATGCGGTAATAATGTTAAGTTTACTTAACGTAACTTTGTTATGTTTACTTAACGTTAAAAGTGTCTGTCTTTTTTTAATTTACAAATAATTATTTTTTATTTCTTAATACCACAAAAAAAAATTGCATATGAACAATATACAGTTGCGCTCAAAATTATTTTGACAACCTTATATTCTCTCTTATTTTATTTAATATAAAAATGTAAAGGAAAATATAGCCCCGATAATAGAGAACACTATGACTGCAGTTATTAAAATGTATCAAGTTTCAAGTTGTTTGTTTACATTCGGCACCACCGAAGAAATATGAGTCCTCCTTAGCTCAAAAGTATTTTGACAATTAGTTTGCATTTAATTGTTGAAGGTGTCAGCGGCGCTATAGCTTCGATTAGTGTTTATATTGACTTATTATGATTAATTTTAAGGATCAGGAATACCGAAAGTAAAAAATATTGAAGTTATTCTAGAAAAGCCGCTGTATATGCACTTAAGAAAGGTAGACTGCAAGCAGACTTTTAACGTGTCTCGGCAACTTGTTAAGTAAGTTTTTAATAAACAGATATACATCGAAAATAAGCCTCAAAGTGGCCATCCGAAAAAAAAAACTTACAATGTTGACTGTATTATAAAAATGATATCTACAAGTGATTGTCGTAAGTCCGCTGCAATAATAAAAAATGAGTTGAAAGAAAGTTACGGCATAGACATACACGTTTCATCAGTTAAACGACGCCTAAACCTCTATAGTTTACATGGCAGAAGTCCAGCAAAAACACGTATCTAATTTAATAAGAATAAGAAGGCTTGAGTTGCATTTGCAAAACGGCTTAACCCTTACAGGGGCAAAGCAATTCCATTGCTGAAGTGTTGAAATTAATGATTGACACCAGAATTTTGGTTAAAAAAAATTCGGCTTATTATGTGTGTGAAATATAGCTTTCTCTTATTTACAAATAAATTTGTTTTCGAATTCCGGTGTCAATCATTAATTTCCTCACTTTAGCAATGGAATTGCTTTGCCCCTGAAAGGGTTATGCCGTTTTACAAATGCAACTCTAGCCTTCCTATTCTTAGTAGATAACAAACGTGTTTTTGCTGGTCTTCTGCCATATAAACCTTAGAGGTTTAGGCGTCGTTTGACTGATGAAACGTGTATGTCTATGCCGTAATTTTCTTTCAATTCATTTTTTATTATTGCAGCGGACTTACGACAATCACTTTTAGATATCATTTTTACAATACAGTCAACATTGCAAGTTTTTTTTTTTTTTTTTTTTTTTTTTTTTTTCGGAAGGCCACTTTGAGGCTTATTTTCGATGTATTCTTGTTTATTAAAAACTTTATTCTATGTAATAAAAAATGCCGAGACGCGTTAAAAGAACGAGCTAGTTCTGCTTGCAGTCTACCTTTCTTAAGTGCATTTACAGCGGCTTTTCTAGAATCACTTCAATATTTTTTACATTTCGGCATTCCTGATCCTTAAAAATAATCAGAATAAGTCAATATAAACACTAATCAAAGCTATAGCGTCACTGATACCTTCAACAATTAAATGCAAACTAATTGTCAAAATACTTTTGAGCTAAGGAGGAGTCATATTTTTCCGGTGACGTCGAATGTAAACAAACAAGTTGAAACTTGATACATTTGAATAACTGCAGTCATAGTGTTCTCAATTATAGGGAATATATTTTCTTTTACATTTTTATATTAAATAAAATAAGAGAGAATATAAGGTTGTCAAAATACTTTTGAGCGCTACTGTATATATATCACATGCCCGTGTGTAATGCTGACGTCATATTGATGATGAAACCTGTAAAATAAATTTTGGTTATTTGCAAATTTATTTACTTCTAAGCATCCGACGATTTAAATTTTTACACAGTCTTAAAGCAATATAAATAGTTCAGTATTTCTTTCCGGCTTGTATTCCTTAACGAAATTGAAACTTTATCAACAAATAAATAAAAGGCAAACATAAATAAATCACAAAGTTCACACCTTTCTAATCGAATGGGCACACCTGTATATTCATGCTTAAAAATCAGTATCTGTGAAATATTTTGCAATTTTTTGACGTCATAGTCACCTACTTTCTGTATTTACTCTTATTAATGCTCCTTGTATTACTAACAAATGTTTGAAAATATCAGTTTTATTTCCCGTATGACGCCATATTCATCTTCTTTTTAATTCGTAAAAAAATTATTTCAAATTCCATTTCTCACGTGGAAACATCTTTAATGAAAATTAATTACTGTAGATAAATTATTATTACGGTTTTTGAATTTTTTGCAACAATAGAAGAAAATGTTAAATTTTATAGCAAAATGTCCATTGATTCTCAATGAAAAAAAGCAAAATTTGGAATTATTAAGAAAAATATTTGAGTAATATAAATAAAGCTTAGGCTATGTTACTCTCTGCATTATAATTCACACATATGCAAAGGCATTTATCATCCGTTTTGATCCTGACGTCTTGCAAACATTTTCGTTCTTTGAATTTACAATATCATTAAAATTACAAAAAAATTTTAAAAATGTGGCATCAGGGAAAAAAGGTGGGAAGAAAAAGGTAAAAAATTTATGATCTCCATTAGGCTTTTCTAAGTTAAATTAACATTGAGAAGTGACACTGGAAATAAATAAGTATTGCGCGGCAGCGCAATACTTAAATGTATACACCAAGGCAATTACTTAGGGCATTGTATTCTCGCAATAGATTGTACGATCAAAAAAAATATTTTAATAAAATTAAAAAAAAATAGCAATTTAACAAATTACAACGACCATTTGGAAAATGATTTTTTCAAAGACTAAAATTTAAGACATAAAAAATCGCACGGAGTTGATCCTACATTACGTACGCCATGGATTAAACGATAACATTCCTGGACCCATCATGAAAAAATTCTAAAAGAAATTTCAGTTTTACAATTTTCGGTACTGTAAATTTTTAAACTTCTACGGAGCTGGTCATACATTACGTACGCCATGAATTAAACATTAATAGTGTTATTACACGTAAAATTTGCAAGCAAGAAAAATCACCTGCGACTCGTCAGATTTCCTATGAAACTTACGTAATAGCCAAGCATTTCATTGGCTGTTCGGGAAAAGGCTTTTCTATCATCAGATTTCCAAAAAATCTCACGACCAATTTTAAATAAAATTTCATTCTTAAACTTCTAAACATCCGACGATATTACTTTTTATACCGTCGGATAGAAAAAAAAATTTACTTTTAAATGCAATTTGTTTGAAAGCTGTATCTTAATTTGTTTCTGATTTATTAATTTTTTTTGTAGTTTTTATTACTTTTTTGTGATAGTGGCAACACTCTGTTGTCCATCGTTGTTGAAACCAAAGAGAAATACAGATTACTGTATAGACCAACCAGATAACGAATAAATTGCGGATTAAACCAATGAAAACGTTCAGATATGCTTTTGATTTGCTACCCTGACGAGAACAATAACCATTTTTCCAAATGGTTAATAATATTATTTAAAGAATTTATTTTATTAATTGGCAACAATCAACAAAATATTTTGTTTATTATTGATATGGTTATAATTAATGAATTCCATATTTGTGCTATTGTTGTTGCAGATGTAAAAAAATATTTCAATTAATTTTGTTTTTAATTTATTTGCATATTAAATTTAACGGTGAACGTGAACTTATTAATCTACAAAAAATTGCTTCATTGAACTGTATTTAATCAAATATTGGCATCTAATATGGCAGAGATACGTTGGCATTCAAAGCTACTTTTGGTAAGTTCAGTCATTATTAAGAAATTTCTACAAACGTTTTCTAAAATTGACAATTAATTATTTAATTTTAATAATCAAATTGTTCATTCAATTCCATTTTCATATTAATTTTTCTAAAAATATCAGCGATTTTTTATAAAGTTCTAGGAACGAACTTTTGTCTGTTTTCTAGCATAAGGAACAAAAATGTCATCGTACAAATGCATCGTACATTCAGAAATTAGCTTTTTCTCATGTTCAAGACCTGTATTTTTGCGGTGTAAAGAAAAATGTTTATTTCTGAATCCTGAATTATATTATTCAATTATTGGCTAAAGAAACTAAATAAATACGTTTCATGACCCACTATGGTACTTCTTAGTTATCCCGCCCACCAATTTCGCCAAATTATATAAATCGCCAAACCACTCTCCAAATTATACACATTGAAAGAATTTTTATTTTAAATAACGAAAGAACATAAAAAATAGTTAAACATTAATAAAAATACAAATAAAATGTCGAATTAATGGTTTTATTGGCCATTATTGGCATTTAATCTTACATTTAATTAATTAATGGCAAACTATTATTGGCGTTTAATCTTACAATTTGGTGACAGTAATTAGGTCGACGAATAACTAAGAAGTACGCAAACTATTATAAAATTCAAACATATTTCATTCTCTGGTACTTTTCCTTTATAGGGGAACTTGGCGTTCTTTTTAAAAGCTTGGCGCAATTTGCGCTTCAAAAAGTGGGATTCGTTGCTAAATGACATAGATAGATGTAAAAAGAAAGCTGATGAACTTTTATGGTTGTTTATATATATATATATATATATATATATATATATATATTATTAATGGTGAGAAAAGTCCCATGTCATGCTCTGTTTTGTTTTGTTTTGTTTTTTGTTTTTTTGGCGATAAATGTTTCAATATGATTACTGTGATACTCAGCATTTGGGGTTGCCTTTTTTCTTACTTGAATGCTACTTATGGATAAATAATAATTTTGCAGGCATATCCTTTATAATTAATTTTTACTTTCTTCTATCTTTACAAGAAGAAAGCATTGGATTCATGAAAATTTTCGAATTCCGGTTTTTGACGGATTTACACGTTTTAGGGGTCAGAGAACCCGAAAAACATGTTTTTAGAAAATGTCTGTCTCTGAGTCTGTCTGGCTGTCTGGCTGTGTGTGACACACATTTTGTGGACGCTCTATCTCAATAACTAATGAACGGAATTTAATAAAACATTAGATTCAGTTAGTCCCTGATATAAATTGGGCCTGGTTACTTTTTGGTGTAAATCGCCCAACAGGTGGCGCTGCTATGCTGCATTTTTCACGATTTCCGCAATAGCTATATCTCAAGAACTAATGCACGGATTTTCATAAAACTTCAGATTCAGTTAGTCCTTGATATAATTTGGTGCTGATTACTCTGTAGTGTAAATCGCCCAACAGATGGCGATGCTATGCGGCATTATTCATGATCATCGCAATAGCTCTATCTGAAGAACTAATACCCGAATTTTCATCAAACTTCAGATTCCGTTATTCCCTGATATAAATTAGTGCTGTTTAGTTTTTAGTGTAAATTACCCAACAGGTGGCGCTGCTAGGTTGCATTTATCACGATTTCCGCAATAGCTATCTCACGGTCTAATACATGAATTTTCATTAAATTTCAGATTCAGTTAGTCCCGGATATAAATTGGGCCTGGTTACTTTTTGGAGTAAATCGCCCAACAGGTGGCGCTGCTATGCTGCATTTTTCACGATTTCCGTAATAGCTATATCTCAAAATCTAATGCACTGATTTTCATAAAACTTCAGATTCCGTTAGAAATTGACATAAGTTTTTTCTGATTAGATTTTGGTGCAAATCACATAACCGGTGGTACTGATATGCTTTATTTTTCAGAAAATATTAACATACTAGCGAACTTGCCCAGCGTTTCCCGGGTACGTCAAAAAAAAAAAAAAAAAAAAACAGCAGCAATTGCGAAAAAGCTCTGAAAATCAGAATAAGATATCGCGAAAAAATTTTAAATCGCTGCACAAATTAAAATATATATATATATATATACATTGTGTTTGAAGATTGCAAGTTGACTCCTTTCACTAATGCGGAAAAATGATAGCAAATCGCTAAAATACACTAAAAATCACTTACAAAACTCCCGATTTTCAAAAATTGCTATACGAAATCTGAATAAACTTTATTGAAATGAGAGCAGAATGTACTTTAGGTCAAAAACGGAATGTCAAAAAATTGCAGCAGATCGCGAAGAAACGCAAAAATCGCATTAAAAATCGCAAAAAGTTAAAAACTCACGAAAGTCAAAATCTACTATAATTGGATAAATGTTTCAAATCTAATTCCTTTGACCTATGGGCTCTCTTAAAATTTATGTTTGGGAAATCATGCTAAGCATTGTATCATGTTACTTTTATTCATGATTAATTTACTTAGGCTCCCTTAAATATACTTAATATAATCCTTTAAGCTAATATTACTTTTTGGGAACAGATGTCATATTCGCCCCATATTGGCGCGATTTTTTTCGGTTGCCAATTTGGCGAAAACATCACCAGCATAAACAACATAATCCGGGTTACCACATCAAACAAAATAACGACACTTTGGCGCAAGTTAAGTACCTGTTGCCTATATGATATTGGCGACAGAAAAAAATCGCGCGAATATGGGGCGAATATGACATCTGTACCACTTTTTGTTGCATTAAAATATCTCAACTTGTATAGAAAGAAGAAGAGTATAGAGTACTTGTATAGAGAGTATTTGTATAGAGAAAAGAGAAAATGGAATTTTTATTTTTTTTGATTAAATCCTTATTGATGCCATTTTCTCATTAAAATTAAAAATAACTTAAAAAAATTTAAATAGAATATGACGTAACGCTTTAAAAAACGCATTTACCTCATAAAATTGTTACATTTCAATATTTTTTCGTTTCGTTGATACTGATGAGACGCCAAGCAAAATGTTTCATTGAAATGAGAGAAATAAGAGAGAAAACGTCATCATATTTAGAAGAAAACAAACATTTTATTTGATAAAAAACTAAATATTTTACCACAAATGCGCCCAAAAAGGCATACATTTCTGGAATTTTTACTCGCCAGTACTGAGATTAGAAGCTAAAGTCAAGCGTGAGAATGTTATGCAAAGTTGTAGCTGACAAAGGTGACTTCAAGTTTGGCAAAATATTTAGTAATAATCTATTGCACTTCGAAATATTATTAAAATGGTGAATACGGGTATGTGAGGTGCATATGCAAATTTTGATATGGTTAAAATGACGTAAGGTTTAGATTTCAGGTAGAAAACAAATTCTATGATATGATTGTGTCAATGTCAACTTTTGCTGATTTTTCATTCCATAATACTTATCATAAGAGCCTCAGTTTATAATTTCATTATATCTACTTATCTTGATTATATTTTACTACTTATGTAAACGAATAAAGTTTATTTTTTCAATGACTTGGAACAGTTGTAGTTTAAGGAAATGGTATTTTGGTAACTTTGTATTAAAGGAATATTCATTTTAATAGTCAGACTAACCAATGTTCAATGGATTTTTTTATTGCAATTACTTTTAGAGGTTTATTATTAAGAGCCATTATTTTGAAATTCAGACAAAAAAGTGATATCAAAATTGTTCTTATAGAATATGAAAGTGTACTATTAGGTCAAGCTAAGTAATATAGAACTTAACCAGGATATCGATGCTGCTAGCAGATATAATCTGTTAAATATTCAAAAGTTTCGAAATCTGACACTTTTGAATTATCCTATCTCAAAACAGTATCACAGTTGAATAAAACAAAATATATCAGGTAGTAGTTGAACATATGTACAAAAACATGGAAACGGAAAATAAGTGGGGTTTTGTGCTATTTTCAGAAAAAAAAATGACAAACGTTATAAAAAGGCAGTGTCGATATCAGGCTTTTTCCCTATAAGAAAATGATTTATCCCGTTTCTCTTTCCCTTTCCTATGCATTTCCCCCAATGAAAAAAATGGAACATCCCTTTTCTCTTTCTTCTTCTAGGGAAAAAGCCTGAATATTTCACTGCCTTTTTGTAACCTTTGTCATTTTTTTCCCTTCTGAAAATAGCATGAGACCCCACTTATTTTTCGTTTCCATGTTTTTGTACATATGTTCAACTATTACCTGATATATTGCCTACAGGTGGTGCCTACCTATCTCGAGTGCTATGGGCCCCATCCCCTCGACTAATATATCTACGGATAGTTTGTAAAACGGAATTTCGTTCGGTTAGAGGTTTGTTTAGAATAAAGTGCGCCCCCTCGTTGCGAAATGTGGAACTAACAGATTTGGCAAAATGATAAAGTGTTTTGAAAGGAATATTAAACGAAACCCTCTGTGCGATCTGTGATCACACTTACCCACTTGTTTAAAAATAATCCCATTTTTATATTTCAATTTTCATGTTAAAAGTCCTTTATGAGATTTCTTCACATTAGTGGCATTCGGGTGACTTCCATTGTTTAAGAGAGAAGGGAAACAATGGGAATTTCCATATCATTACGGGTGCCATTTTCGTATAACAATTAAAAATAACTCTTTTTTTAAACTTTTGAACAGAAAATTACGTCACGATTTAAAATAAAGCATTTTTACTCATAAAGCTGTTGCATTTCAATATTTTTTTCATTCTACTAATAGTGAGATTGAAACGCTAATCGCAGAGCGCTTCAGTAGGGAAAAATGATGTCATATTAAAAATAAAATGAGTATTTTCTTTGATAAAAGTAAATATTTTACAACGAATAAGTCTAAAAGTAAATTTCTGGATTTCGTTGGCGGTCGGATTAGAACCTCAAGTCTAAAGTGCGAATGTTTGCATACAAAATTTTAACTGGCAAACATTACATCAAGTTTGAGAACATATTTATTAATAATCTACTGCACGTTAAAATGTTTTTTAAATAATGAATATGAATATGAAAAGTATGCAGGTAAATTTTGCGACGGTGAAAAATGTGTTATTTTTAGGTTTCGTTGAAAACAAAAATTATAAATTTGTCATAGTGACGCAATTTTTGTTGATTTTTCATTACGCAATACCAAAGATGAAAACCTCAATTAATAACTTCATAATTTCATTATCTTAATTGCATGTTACTGACTACGTATAGGGATAAAGTTTAATTTTTCAATAATCTGAAAAGTTGAAATTAAACTTTAGTTCAAAATAATGGTACTTTTCGGTTAGCCGTTTGCCAGTGTTAGATATACATCTATATACATGTATGGATATATACATATATATACATATACATATATTGTATATATACATACATACATATATATATATATATATATAGATGCGTGTATTATATGAACAGGGTGGTCACAAAAACATTTCCCCGATATATGAACCCCTAGCGGCCTAACCGCTCAACCAATCGAAAAGAAATTTTAGATATACAAGGTGGTCAGACAGTACTCAGGCTGTTCTGTAGCGTGATCTAATTTAGAGAATGACGCCAAATTTTGTAAAAAGATTAAACAAGACGGAGAACGAAAGATTCCGCGAAAAAAATATTAGTTTCAAAAGTCACCGCTAGGGGAATATGTGACGTTGTGTAACAGAAAAGAGAGTTTTGAAAAATGCAGAATCAATATTAAAATAAAATTACCTTTTATTTAGCACGTTTAACTATTTTAGTATTTATTTTGCGTTTTTTTAAACTCTCTATTACACAGCCCCACATGTTCCCCTAGCGGTGACTTTTCGAACTAAATTTTTTTTCGCGAATTCCTTAGTCCCTCTTCTTGTTTAATCTTTTTACAACGTTTGGCGTCATTCACTCAAATAGATCGCACTACAGAACACTCTGGGTACTGTCAGTTTAATTATGGCCACCTTGTACTTATTTGAAAGTATGCGCTCGAAATCATGATGATTTAAAACAATAGAGCTCTCATGGTTACGGTTACAGTGAAAAAAAATTGGAAATTTTCGAATGGCAACACCCTTTTTTCCATGCGCAAATTCATCAGCGCATTGAAAAACCATAAATGGCGTTGGAATGATACACGTACGATAAAAATTGCCAGGGTAAAACACTTGCAAAAAAGACCATTGCGAGGAACGAAGGAGTGGCTACAAGACATGTTTTTAGTCGCATGTAGTCGAATTTTTTCTCTTGTGAACTGAGTAATGTTGTAAGATTTGTTTTAAAATGTGTTTTTGAATTGTGTTTGTGTACACATAGTGAAAATAAAAATGTAATCATTTGTTTTAGTGCGCTGAATATTATGTTACATTGGAACTGATTAGGATTGAGTGGCATGATATTACACAGGCAATTTTAATCATACGTGTATCGATCCAACGTCATTTATGGTTTTTCAATGCGCTGATGAATTTGCGCAGGAAAAAAAAGAGTATTGCTATTCGAAAATTTCGATTTTTTTTTTTTTCACTGTAACCATAATAGTGAGAGATCTTTTATTAGGGTTTCGTTCATCTGATGAAAACATATTCGTCTCGCTCCTCTGTCTGTCTGTCCGTCTGTCTGTCACAGAGCCCGTTCTCAGAAACTATACGAGTTGGAGACATGAAATTTTGGGTACTTATAGCTGAACACCTCACATCATACGACAAATCATAAAATTTTGAAAAAGTCCTGCATTTAAAACTTTGGGCTCCCACATCTGTATTTTAAACAATTCTTTCTCAGTGAGCCCCTAATTATGTTGGAGACATGAAATTTTGGGTACTTATAGCTGAACACATCACATCATACGACAAATGATAAAATTTTGAAAAAGTCGCACATTTAACCCTTTGGGCTCCCGCAGGTGTATTTTAAACAATTCTTTCTAAGTGAGCTCCTAATTAGTTTGGAGACGTGAAATTTTGCATACTTATAGCTGAACACCTCACATCAAACGACAAATCCTAAAATTTTGAAAAAGTCCTACATTTAACCCTTTGGGCTTCCGCATGGGTATTTTAAACAATTTTTTCTAAGTGAGCTCCTAATTAATTTTGAGGCGTGAAATTTTGCTTACTTATAGCTGAACACCTCACATCAAACGACAAATCATAAAATTTTGAAAATGTCGTACGTTTAACACTTTGGGGTCCCAGATGTGTATTTTAAACAATTCTTTCTAAGTAAGCCCCTAATTAGGTTGGAGGCGTGAAATTTTGCATACTTATAGCGGAACCCCTCACATCAAACGACAAATCACAAAATTTTGAAAATGTCGTAAGTTTAACCCTTTGGGGTCCCACATGTGTATTTTAAACAATTCTTTCTAAGTGTGCCCCTAATTAGGTTGGAGACGTGAAATTTTGCATACTTATAGCTGAAGACCGCACATCAAACGACAAATCATAAAAATTTTCAAAAAGTCGTACATTTAACCTTTTGTGCTCCCACATGTGTATTTTAAACAATTCTTTCTAAGTGAGCCCCTATTTAGGTTGGAGGCGTGAAATTTTGCATACTTATAGCTCAACACCTCAGATCACAGGTAAAATAATAAATTTTGAAAAAGTTTTATGTTTAACCCTTTCAACTCCAGCTTGTATATTTTAAACAATTCTTTCTAACTGAGCCCCTAATTAAATTGGAGATTTGAAATTTTGCATACATATTGCAGAACAACTGAGGCCAGGCGACAAATCATAAAATCTTGAAAATGTCTTACATTTATCCCTTTGAGCTACCACATATGTATTTGAAGCAATTCTTTTTAAGAGAGCCCCTAATTAAGTTGGAGACATGAAATTTTGCATACGTATAGCTGAATGCCTCAGACCGCACGATAAATCATAAAATTTTCAAAAAGTCTTATATTATTTACCCCTCTGGGTTCTAACTTGTGTATTTTAAGCAATTTTTCTAACCTCCGCCCTTTTAACACGGGGAGAAATTTTCCAACTTTAGCCGACACCCCTTTGACCATTCTTTCATATTATGTACCATAGACTTACATATTTTAGTTCCATTTTTTCCGCCAGGTGTGCCTACTTATCTCGGGTGCTATAGGCCCAATCCCCTCGACCAATATATCTACGGATAGTATGTAAAACGGATTTTCGTTTGGATACAGGTTTGTTTAGAATCAAGTGCGCCCCCTGGTTGTGAAATGTGGAACTAACAGATTTTTCAAAAGGATAAAGTATTTTGAAAGGAATATTAAACGAAACCCTCTGTGCGATCTGTGATCACACTTACCCACTTGTTTTAAATCATCACGATCTGAAGCGCATATCTTCAAATAACTAAATCTGAAATTTACTTTCGATTGGTTGAGCAGCAAGGTCGCTAGGAATACATATATTGGGGAAGTTTTTTTATGACCACCCTGTATATATGCATACAAGTATATGTACACATAGTAGATGTATATATAACACTGGCACCCGGCTAACCGAAAAGTACACGAAAATAATGTTTGTTTTGAGATTTAGGCTAGCCAATGTAATATTGATTAATTATTGTAATTATTTTTGTTAATTTTTTATAATTTCAGTCAATCAGTTTTTTTTAAACATTTTCCTTCGTCAAATTCGACGAGTTTCCACTCGTACGTAATTAAAATCGTTTACATTTTATTTTTTACGTTATTTAAGGTTTGTATTTAGTCCAGGCAATAGAGACCGTATAGGGGCTCTACCTAGCAAAATTCATGGTAGTTCTGGAAAAAGGCTTATTATATGTTTTTTGAGTCGCTGAATCCGAATTTTTAACTTCCCACCAAAATTTCCCCCGGTAACCCCCCCAAGTTTTGGTAAAATACCCCCAAAAAAGGTTTATTTAAAAAATCAATTTTTTTTTATTGTTTTAGGGAAAAAGTATCTAGAAATTCGGAAAGTAGACAAAATTTGCAACAAATAAGATATATGACATTATGACTTAGGATGAAGGGGAAGGGAGGGGATCTGCCTCGGAACAAGCGCGCGGTGCTGCGTGAACTAAGTTGCGCAATTTCACTTAACCACTTACACGTTTACATTCGCCCTACCCATCTCCCCTCCGAACTTTCTCTATAAGGTTTACTTTAAGTTTTTTAGGTCGCTGAAACCGAATTTTTAACTTCCCCTCAAAATTCCCCGCCCCCCAAATAGTTGTTTTTAACTTAAATTTCTTATCATTTTAGGGGAAAAGCATTACGAAATTCAGAAACTAGACAAAATTTGCAACAAATAGGATATACGGCATTATGACGTAGGATGAACGGGGAGGGGGAGGGCTGCCTCTGAACATGCACTGCGGCGCTACGTGCACTAAGTTATGAAGTCCAGGCAATAGGGGATTTTACCTGGGAAAATTAATACTAGTTCTGAATTTCGACTCACTTTATGTTTTTTGGGACGCTGAATCCGAATTTGTAACTTCCCACCAAAATTTCACCCGGCAACCACGCAAAAAATTGATTTTTTGAAAAAATTTGGTTTTTGAGAAAAGCGCGCGGGGAATGTTCCGAGGCAGCCCCCTCTCTCCCCTTTTATCCTACGTCATAATGTCATATATCCTATTTGTTGCAAATTTTGTCTAGTTTCTGAATTTCGTAATGCTCTTCCCTTAAAACAATGGGAATTTTGGGGGTAAGTTAAAAATTCGGATTCAGCGACCTAAAAAATTTACAGTAAACCTTATAAGGAAAGTTCGGGGGGGGGGGGGGGATTCGAGGGCGAATGTAAACGTGTGAGTGGTTAAGTGGAATTGCGCAACTTAGTCCACGCAGCACCGCGCGCATGTTCCGAGGCAGATCCCCCCTTCCCCTTCATCCTAAGTCATAATGTCATACATCTAATTTGTTGCAAATTTTGTCTACTTTCTGAATTTCTAGATACTTGTTCCCTAAAACGATAAAAAAATTGATTTTTTTTAATAAAAACCTTTTTTGGGGGGCTTTTTACCAAAATTTGGGGGAGTTGCCGGGGGAAATTTTGGTCGGAAGTTACAAATTCGGATTCAGCGACCCAAAAAACATCTAGAAAGCCCATTTCCAAAACTACCATTAATTTTGCTAGGTAAAATTCCCTATTACCTGGACTAATTACACTCTTTTATTTACATGCTTTCTTTTAACTTACAATTCTCTTTGTATGTAGCAGTCAAATCTTGTTTTACTAATTTTCACACACTTCTTGTTGCTATAAGTTTTGAAATTTGGAATATAGAGGATTCCATAAATTGTAAATTGATTTTTTATTTTCTTCTATCTTTACAAGACGAAAGTATTGGATTCGTGATAATTTTCGACTTCCGATTTTCGACGGATTTACGCGTTTTTGTAGTCAGAGATGCCGATAAAGATGTTTTTACAAAATGTCTGTCTGTGAGTCAGTAAGTCTGTCTGTCTGCAAATTTTGTAGGCACTCTATCTCAAGAACTAATGCACGGAATTTGATAAAAATTCATATTCAGGTAGTACCTGATATAAATTGGTGCTGATTATTTTTTTGTGCAAATTTCCCAAAAGGTGCCGCTGCTATGCTGCATTTTTTTCGATCTCTGCAATAGCTCTGTCTCAAAAACTAATGAACGAAATTTCATCAAACTTTAGATTCAGGTATACCTTGATAAATATCGGTACCGCTTATGTTTTGGTATAAATGGCCCAACAGGTGGCGCTGCTATGCTACATTTTGCACGATTTCCGCAATAGCTCTATCTCAAAAACTAATGCACGAATTTTCAACAAACTTCTCATTCAGTTAGACGTCGACATAATTTGCTGCTGATAAGGTTTTGGTGTTACTCGACCAATAGGTGGCGCTGCTACGCTGGATTTTACACAATTTTTGCAACAGCTCCATCTCAAAAACTAATGCACTGTTTTTCATCAAACTTCAGGTTCAGTTAGACGTTGACATAAGTTGTTTCTGATTAAGTTTTAGTATAAATCATCCAACAGGTGGCGCTGCTGTGCTGCATTTTACAGGATTTAGATGATTTTAGCGAAAGTCGTATCTCAAGAACTAACTAATGCACGGAATTTCAAAACTTTAGAACTCTCATGATGGGCATAGATTGCCATTTATTTTTGGCACTGTGATAGCGATTTTTGAAGTATCAATATGGTATGATATAGAATAAAGTTTTAGGATTGGCACATCTGACTAGTTAAAATTTATCCCGAAGGGAGGGAGACAAATTTAAAATGTATAAAAAGCACCATATGTCATAAACCAATAGAAATAAAATCTTGAAGCTTGATATGCCTATAGTATAACTAAAATTAGTAAACACGTGTTTCAGAATTTTTCGAAATTAGACATCTAAAGCGTTTGTATTGAGGCAAAATATAGATCAGTATTTCCGAGAAGCCCGAAACATGACTTAATGCTAAAAAAAAAAAAAAAAACAATTTAACAAATTACAACGACCATTTGGAAAATGATTTTTTCAAAGACTAAAATTTAAGACATGAAAAATCGCACGGAGTTGATCATACATTACGTACGCCATGAATTAAACATTAATAGTGTTATCACACGTAAAAATTGCAAGCGACAAAAATCGCCTGCAACTCGTCAGATTTCCCGAAACTTACGTTATCCACCTGAAACTTACGTATTATCCAAGCATTTCATTGGCTGTTCGGGAAAAGGCTTTTCCATCGTCCAAGAAATCTGACGACCCATTTGAAATGAAATTTCGTTCTTAAACTTCTAAACATCCCACATATCTAGACACACGGCAGTGTGTCAGCCAACTTCGCCTGACATAGCCGTGTGTTATTTACACGAACCATTTCGAGCTGTTTTCGCCAAATTTTGACACTCTACTACCAAAAATATATTTGACCTACATACTTGTTATACGAAATACGTAGTAAGGCAACCCTTATTACCTAGAATCCAAAATTTTATAATTAACGCATAATTAGTTTCCGAGATAATGATATTTGAAAATGCCTGATAATCGATAATTTTATCACTGACTGACTGACTCACTCACTCATCAAAAAGATCTCGTGTATCTACTGCAGCTACAGACTTCAAATTTGGTGCGAAGTTCGTTTACACTGTAACACTAAGTAAAAAAATAAAAAAAATTGTGAAAATCGATGAATTACCCACCTAGGGGTGCCCATTTTTACTTTAACATTACGTCTATTAGGCGAAATTTTAATTTGCCGTAGGAGGGGACATTGTTCTGTCGCCAAATACTACCAAGTTTGTCGCCAACATGGCGATATATCGCCAAATTTGGTGACCAAAATCAGTCGCCAAAAGTGACGCCATCTTGGCGATATCCCAAATATTTCGCCTAATTCCCATAGACTTCCATTATAAACCTATCTACTTACTGGGGTTTTATCTGGGTTTACTTGCTTACAGAAAATCAACAAATTGAGATATTTTAAACAATTCTTTCTAAGTGAGCCCCTAATTAGGTTGGAGGAGTGAAATTTTGCACACTTATAGCTGAATACCTCATATCAAACGACAAATCACAAAATTTTTAAAAAGTCGTACATTTAACCCTTTGCGTTCCCACATGTGTATTTTAAACAATTCTTTTTAAGTGAGCCTCTAATTAGGTTGGAGGTGTGAAAATTTGCATACTTATAGTTGAACACCTCACACAAACGACAAATGAAAAAATTTTCAAAAAGTCATACATTTAACCCTTTGGGCTCCCACATGTGTATTTTAAACAATTCTTTCTAAGTAAGACCCTATTTACGTTGGAGATGTGAAATTTTGCATACTTATAGCTGAACACCTTACATCAAATGACAAACCATAAAATTTTGAAAAAGTCGTACATTTAACCCTTCGGGCTCTCACATGTGTATTTTAAACAATATTTTCTAAGTGAGCTCCTAATTAGGTTGAGGCGTGAAAACTTGCATACTTATAGCTGAACACACATCAAATGACAAACAATAAAATTTTGAAAAAGTCGCACATTTAACCCTTCGGGCTTCCACATACGTATTTTAAGCAATTCTTTCTAACTGAGCCCCTTATTAAATTGCAGATTTGAAATTTTGCAAACTTATAGCAGAACACCTGAGGCCAGGCGACAAATCATAAAATCTTGAAAAAGTCTTACGCTTAACCCTTTGAGCTACCACATATGTATTTTAAGCAATTCTTTCTAAGGGAGCCCCTAATTAAGTTGGAGACATGACTTTTTGCATACGTATAGCTGAATACCACAGACCACACGACAGATCATAAAATTTTCAAAAAGTCTTATATCATTTACTCCTCCGGGCTCTAACTTGTGTATTTTAAGCAATTTTTCTAACCTCCGCACTTTTCACCCGGGGAGCACTTTTCCAACTTTTGCCGACACCCCTTTGACCATTCTTTCATATTATGCACCATAGCCTTACATATTTTAGTTCCACTTTTTACTGCCAGGGGCACCTACTTATCTCGGGTGCTATAGGCTCAATCATTTCGACTAATATATCTACGGATAGTATGTAAAACGGAGTTTCGTTCGGATAAAGGTTTGTTTAGAATAGAGTACGTCCCTGGTTGCGAAATGTGGAACTAACAAATTTTTCAAAAGGATAAAGTGTTTTGAAAGGAATATTAAATGAAACTCTCTGTTCGATCTGTGATCACACTTACCCACTTGTTATTTTCAAAATCATCAGAGAAAAGGATATTTAGTTAGTAATTAAATTTGAAAATCCAGAGAGTGGCAATGTCCGTCCCCTGCACTGCCTCTTTGCCGGCACCCATGGATGAATGATACATAGTGTGGCATAAGCACATAACTTTATTTTTCACTTTCAGCACAAAAAAGCAGACCCAGCTATAGGATATTTAATTGGAAAATTTAATGGAAAAATTTAATATGGGAATTTAATATGAATTGTTGTTTCAGAAACAATAAAAATTTCGAATCAGTACATTTCGTTTCAAAACATGCATTCATTGTAGCTGTATTAAAATATAGATTTCTGCCGCAAATTGACATCCAAATAGTTTGTTGTAGGAAATTAAAATTAAAATTGAATATTGCTTGGTGAATATAATAGTCACATGTAAACACATTAAAAAGCATTAAGTAAAGTGTCTAAATATATTGTAACTTTACAAAAAGTAATGATATCTAACAAAAACATAGCTGTGAAAAAAGGGAGCCAAGTTCTGTAAAGACAATGGCAAGAAAAGAAGTGATATCTAAGTGGGTGCCAAGTTCAAATAAAATTCACTCAAACTTACCTACTGAAGTATTATAGCATTTTTTAAATTGTTTAGAAATAAAAATTATTGATAGCATATTAATAATAAATCTAGAACTTGGCAAGTTTTTACCTACGAGTTATTTATTTTTATTAATGACATTATTATATCAAAACTTGTTATTTCATGTTTATAAGCCTTAATTTGAGTGAGCTCCTTCCCCTTGAAGGGCGGTGGGATAAAATATATTCCACCTAATTTTAACTGCAAAATGCCATATTGACACCAGAATTCAGGACTAAACAGTTAAATTTTATTAAATATGTGAGAAGAAGCTTTCCCCATTTTGAAATAAATTTGTTTTTAAATTCTTGTGTGATTCAATCATTTCAGCATTTCACAAATAAAAGTTCTTTGGCCCTGAAGGGTTAAAGGGTTGCAGTCTCTAGAGTGATGACCAAGAAGAAGCGTAAGTGTATCTGTCTCTTTGTCAGGTCTTTTAGTCTGTTTGCATAGCGGTTTCCGAAGGGTGGGTGCAAGAGTGATAACCAAAGACGAGCGGGAGTGTATCTGTGTATTTATTGGTTTAACAAATCTTTAACATGAGTCATTTGTTTATAATAATAAGTATATTATTATTATTTTTTTTTTGTAATGTCATTGAAATTAATATTAACATCACCATTTTATTAAGACATGAAATTGATAGGCATAACATTTATCAAAAACTTGCCAAGCTCTAGATTTATTATTAATATGCTATCAATAATTTTTATTTCTAAACAAGTTTAAAAATGCTATAAAACTTCAGTAGGAAGTTTGAGTGAATTTTATTTGAACTTGGCACTCACTTAGATATCACTTCTTTTCTTGCCATTGTCTTTACAGAACTTGGCTCCTTTTTTTCACAGCTATGTTTTTGTTTGATTACTTTTAACACAGTCGTATAGAGAAAAAAAATGTACTTTTAAATGCAATTTGTTTGAAAGCTGTATCTCAATTTGTTTCTGAGTTATTATTATTATTATTTTTTTTTTTTTGTAGTTTTTTTTACTTTTTTGTCATAGACGCAACAGAAGTATAGATCTCTGGTGAAAGTAAAGGGAAAGACAGATTACTGTATAGACTAATCAAAAAACGAATAAAATGATGATTAAACCAATAAAAAGCTTCAGATAAGTTTTTATTTTCCTACCCTGACGAGGACAATAACCATTTTTCCAAATGGTTAATAAAAAAATCCTAAAATTTCTAAATTTCAAAATTTTTATTGTAAATGAAAAATTTTCTGAAAAAAATGTATGTAAAATTTTAAAGCTTCAGCAATAACTTGTTGAGAAAGCAATAGAATGCTATCCTTCACTGGTTTGTAGTCTTCAATTTAAAAAAGAAATCGAGGCCGCAACTTTTCCTTATATGGAAATTCATAAACAAAAAATCTGTTCTTACAAACAATCGTATATCAATAAATTTTTTCAGCCATCAACTAGCAACTAAACTTTGTAAAATGTGTTTATAATTATTCAAATTTATTTTCAGCATGTACTTCATGCTTAAAAAATATATTTTTACGTTTCAATTGCTTTTTACCAATTTAAAAAAATCATAAAACCTAACCCCCTTTTATGCACGGAAAGATAGTCTCAACATTCGCGATTTTGACATTCGCGGAGATTTCAGCGAGCCTAACCCTCGCGATTATTAAGGGATTACCGTAAATTTAAAGGTTATTCAATTATACATTGATTTCCTACGCGGAAATCAGTATCAGCTTCAACAATGAGTATTTGTTGAAAAGTACTTATGCCAAGGTTACCATGATTGCACCAAATTTTGGCCAACTTGGCGAAATATCGCCAAATTTGGCGAAATTCCCATTTAAATCCATATTTTATATTATTTTCTAATCCATATTTCTACATTTTTGTGAATTTTGGTGAAAACATGTTGGTCTTTATTTATTTATTTATTTATTGCATTTATAACTTGTTTCTTGTATGTAAAGACGAAATTTTGTAATCTAATTTTCGCTCACTTCCTGATAAGCTAGAATTATAAAAATTATGTACACACGTGCGCTTTCAGTGACATTACAAGATTTTAATTTTTGTACAACATCATCATAAATTAATAAATTAATTTTATGGCATATTTCCGTTAGCATCAGGCGCAGTTGATAAATCGCCAAATATTCTTTAGGCTTATATTAAGGTTAGCACTACTTAAATTGGGATCAGTATCAGCTTCAACAATGATCATTTGTTGAAAAGTACTTATGCCAGGGTTACCAATGATTCCACGAAATTTTGGCCAACTTGGCGAAATATCGCCTAATTTGGCGAAATTCCCATTTAAATCATATTTTATATTATTTTCTAAGCCATATTTCTACATTTTTGTAAATTTTAGTAAAAACATGTTTTTTTTTTTTTTTTTTTTTTTTTTTTTTCACTTGTAACTTGTTTCTTGTATGTAAAGACGAAATTTGTAATCTATTTTTTTTCTCACTTCCTGATAAGCAATTAAAATTATATACACACAATTATATAAAAATTATGTGCACACGTGTGTTTTCAGTGACAATACAAGATTTTAATATTTATAAGAACATCATCATAAATTAATAAAATAATTTTAAGGCATATTTCCGTTAGCTGGCGGAGGTGATAAATCGCCAAATAATCTTTAGACTTATAATGTATACGTATTACAACAGTTATGCACCAAATCACGCTAGCCAAAATAGGCCAACTGGCTGTGACACCGAAACGATGAAATATTTTAGCACTAAAATTAGATAGTAAAAAATAAATAAATAAATAAATAAATAAAGAGTGATTTTTTTATATATATACGCTTAATCAATTACTAGTTTAACCCTTTATCTACTGACGGTACTTATAAGTACCATTAAAATAGCTTGTTATAAATACATCGATTAGTAGTAATACAGTTTAGAATGAGTTGTAGATGCATTACTTTATCTTGTCCCAAAAGCATTATGGGCTACACAAAACAAAAATATTTTTAAAAGGACGATTTCTTTTGCCTTTGCATCTTTTCAACTTTCTTGGCCTTGGGAGGGGGGGGGGGATTTTCAATTCGAAAATATTTCTATATTTCTATTGTAAGAACATTATATTTGTACATTTCCTGATTCTACAAAATACTAAGAAAAATATTTAAAGTAAAAGATTTGAATGGGGGGTTATAAATATTGCACAAAATCCCTATAAATTCAAATTTAATTAATCCTTTCATCATTCTAAAATCCTACTATAATTTATTAAATGATTATGTAAATCTTCCAATGTAGTTTCAGAATTCATGAAAAATGCTTTAGCAGATAAAATCTTCATAAGTTCATAATTCAGTACATAAAGGGTTAATATTAATATAATTATGATTATAATTATATGTTAAAAAAATAGAAATTGTGAATAGATATTTTAGATAGCATATAGAATGATGCTTTTTAGGGTTTCGTTCCTCTGACTAAACTCTATTCGTCTCACTGCTCTGCCTGTCCGTCACACAGCTCGTTCTCAGAAACTGTATAAATTAGAGACTTGAAATTTTGCATACTTATTTCCCTTTCCTATTGACATATCTTAAAAAAAGAAACAGCATTTTTTTTTTTTTACTTTTTACAGTTTTTCTTAATTTTACAGTCAATTTGTAGTTCGTGCTTCGTACCAAACTAAGTAAAAAGCGGCCAATTTTCCATCACTGGTCTCCACGCCAAATTAACTCATTACAACTGAATATATTTTTGCAACAACATGAATTGTAGTCATGAAATTAGGCGCGAATTTTTAGTTAAAAATTGAGTGCTTATAAAAGACTGTTTAACCTTTTATATCGCAAATTATGAATTCACGAAAATTGCATCTTCTAAAGCATTTTTCGTAACATTTTGAAACATCATTAGAAGATTTACACAATCATTTAATAAATTTTAGAAGGATTTTGGAATTAAAATTAATTTTAAATTTGAATGTATAGGGATTTTGTGCAATATTTATAACTCCACTCAAACCTTTTATTTAAAATATATTTTTCTAGTATTTTATAGAATAAGAAAGTGCAGTAGAAATTACAATAGAAATATAAAAATATTGCCTAATTGAAACTTTTCTCCACAATCTTTCAACGTTAAGAAAGCTGAAAAGATGCAAAGGAAAAAGAAATCATCCCTTTAAAAATATTTTTGTTTTGTGCAAGCAATAATGCTTTTGGAACAAGATAAAATAAAGTATCTGTAGCTCATTCTAAACAGTATTGATACTAATCGATGTATTAAATTAATTTTATAACAAGTTATTTTAATGGTACTTTAAAGTACCGTAGGGGCATAAAAGGTTAACCAAACTATTTTTAATAATGTACTTTTTTTTTTTTTTTCGAGGAAAATTATTAATCAGCAACGAACAGTTGAAAATTCAGGCTAACATCCGTTTTGATTTCGAAACGTGCTCCTATTTTATCGCATTAGAGTTTAGTTGCCAGTAATAAAACCTATTCTCTTATGATATTTACGAATTATTATATTTTTAATCCGGAATTTATTTGTACCAAATAACACTTTTTTTACGCAGAGGGTCGAACATAAAAGACAAACTTAATACTTAAATCGCAATCTCTTTATCTCTTTCCAGGTCAATACCGAATTAAAACTTTTCACTGTTATTATTAAACAACAATGACACCGTGTTTTACTTCGGACATACTGATGTAGAGGACAAATACCATAGGCCAGTTTCAACTTAAATGGGGATTAAGAGTAGTGTTTCTTCAGGAGTACATTAGGCATTCTTAAAGCTGTAAAAATACTCTTTAAGGGAGTTAGTATATATAACATTTTTTTTTTTTTTTTTTTAAATACAGATATTATTTCATCTTTTTCTTAGAGATGGGATTGTTTTCTTAATTGAAAGGAGGAGAAATTACACAATCTGTCATATTTTCTTGCAGAATCACTTCAAAGTACTTTCCCTTTTAAAGTAACTCTGTTTTGCACTTTATTACTAATTAATATTGCTTCATTAAAAAGAAAATTCAGCAAACTGAATCGCTAACAGATTTTTCTGTTTGATTTTATGTAATCCAGTGTGTTTTCAGTGAATATTAATTTTAATTTAGCATTAATTATATCTAAAATAACATTAAATCATGCAGATATTGCTAAATATTTTTTTATGTATCATAATGACATTTGTGCTATCTTCCGCTAAAAATTTAACTTTTTAATATGAAATCACATATATTTTTATGATTCAAAAATCGTATTTCACGAAAACAAAAACTGGAGAAACACGTGAAAAAAAATATGTAGCTAGTTAAAAACTCATTTAATTTTTGAATGTAGTTAAATAAATTAAAAATTAAATTGAAAATGCTTGAACATCAGAAAAAAGTGCTTCATTTTTTTTTTTTCAGCCTTTATCGTAACTAGGGGATCGTACCCGGGCTTCCCGGGATAAAGAATATAGGTGACAACATTTTTGAAATTTAAAACTATTTATTATTTTTATATACAGTAATTTTTTTAGATTGGCCACTTACATTAAAAAAGCATTTTTCATATGGAAAATACGAATTATACAATCAAATAAATTTTTGAAATTCATCAAAAGCGATATTTTCTTATTAGCCGCTTGCTAAGAGTTATATGCCAAGATTTTGCTACTTATGGCAACCTTTTATATTCTGATAATTTCAGAGCTCATACATGTCTGGTAAATTTGTGTTTTATTTATATTATTTTATTTATTTATCCATAGGGAAGTTTTTTTAATGGATATTAGCCGTAAAAAAATGATGAACTCTTTATTTTGGTTTAAGGGCAAACGGATTAATCTTTCGTAATCGTGCTCCGCGCGATACAGATAGATTTAAAAATATTTCATGCTTTAAAATTGTTTTTAAAACCATAGACAATCAGTAAACTGAGATGAACTTTGCAAACAAATTCCATTTGAAAAAATAAAATCCCATTTGGTGATAATTCAGGCTTAAGAATTAAAATACACGTTTTTTTAAAAAAATTACGTCATTGTCATCCGCTAAAGCAATCCACTTTTACAATCCAGTCTTAAACTTCGCTTATAGAAAAGTGTGCATATGACGTCATTTATCACAGAATAACAGACAATATTCTTGACATAGCCCATATTTTATTTTCAACTTTTGTTTCAGTTTTTATGAGAAAATGGCATCAAAAAGATACAGTATCTCCTATTTTCCGTTTACTTTCAATGACTTTCAATAGAAATGAGGTACTTGTGTTGCCACGATAAGAAAAATGGTATTAAAAACTACAAAAAAATTAATATCTCAAAAATAAATTGAGATACAGATTCCAAACAAATTGCATTTAAAAGAGCATTTTTTTCTTTATACGACGGTGTAAAAATTTAAAATGTGCGATATTTAGAAGTTTAAAAATTTGCAGTAGAGAAAATTGCAAAACCAACATTTTATTTCAAATTTCAAAGTTTTGCCATTCGCAAAATGACGTATGCGTTACGCACAGATATGTTTGTCCTTTATAATATAGATACGTAATTAGATCTAACTGCAGCGACATATATGAATAAATCGGAAATTTTACATCAATCGTGACAAATGAGGTGCATTCATACTATAACCAGTTTTATAAATATTCAGATCTTGGTGGAATAGCTATTGCTCTTTTACGCAAAAATGCATGAATACAAAATTTATTACTATTATGTATATTAAATTTAGTAATACGGAAATAATATGACTTCATCTTAAGTAGGACGTAATCACCATGGCAACCTAGAATCATTACCTATCGTGGGATATTATTGAATTAATTGTGTATAATAGGATTTAATAGAACGAAGAAAACTTTTATTAATATCTTTTTAAGTTTTCATTCGATTTTGTTAAAATTTGAAATGACTCGACAAAATTCTGCAACGATTATATATATTAAATTTTAAACCATTCGGGTGGGTAGTTTTTGCGCTGTTATATGCAGTCAGACGGACGAACCAGAACACGACTATAGGTGCTACGAATTTATATATATAAAAAAAAAATTAAAAAATCGTATTTCGAGTTTTAAAACAAAAGCTGGTGAAACATGCGAAAAAAAATACGTTGCTAGTCAAGAACTTTTGAATGTGTATAAATAAATTTAAAATTATATTTACAGTAATCTGTATTTCCCTTTACTTTCAACAGAGATGGATACCTTCTGTTGCCACTATGACAAAAAAGTAATAAAAACTACAAAAAAAAACTTAATAACTCAGAAACAAATTGAGATACAGCTTTCAAACAAATTGCATTTAAAAATACATTTTTTTCTCTATCCGACGCTGTAAAAAGTAATATTGTCGGATGTTTAGAAGTTTAAGAATGAAATTTCATTTAAAATTGGTAGTCAGATTTCTTGGAAATCTGCGATGGAAAAGCCTTTTCCCGAACAGCCAATGAAATACTTGGATTATACGTAAGTTTCAGGTGGATAATAACTAATGATAAACTTTTTTACCAAAAATAAAACCGACTTCAAAAACTACTACAAAGTAAAAAATAATTTTTTTACATAATTGTTAATAAGAAATTAAATTAAGAGCATTGTATTTACCATGCGTATTATTATATTTATGTACATTAATTGGATTTTTTGGAGTCGGTGCCAGCCAAACGAAGTTAAGTATAATTATCCAACAGATACACATCCAAATATCTACGAGTTTTTTTTACGATTTGTTATTTAGTTAAAAAATTTGAATTTTACCATTTTTGAAACATTTCATCTCATTTTATAAACGTGTATTTTCAAGTGAGATTAGTTGTAATTATGTGTGCTAAATTAAGGGTTATTTTAAAATTAATGCGTTTATACAGGCTATTATGTAAAAAAATCGTAGCCAAACACAGATTTTCAAATGCAGGATGGTGTCAGATTTGATTGAGAATGGAATTTTTTTCCTAAACGGTTTTGCTGAATCTTGTTACGATTTGTTTTGGATAAACAATTTTAATTTTGAACTTGGCTTGACTGGCACCGACTCCAAAAAATCAAATTAATGTACATAAATATAATAATACGCATGGTAAATACAATGCTCTTAATTTAATTTCTTATTAACAATTATGTAAAAAAATTATTTTTTACTTTGTAGTAGTTTTTGAAGTCGGTTTTATTTTTGGTAAAAAAGTTTATTTTTCAGTTTTTAGTTTTTTTTTTTTTTTTTTGAGTTACAATTTTTGCACGATCCTTTTGGAGGAAATTACGGACTTTTAAAGAAACTTTTAAAGATGTTATTTTGATAAGTAAATACTTTTGTCCAGATTTGTGTGTACATTAATAACACAGGTTTTTTGTGAAAATTCTTTATATATATATTACATTTATTCTTCTTCAGATTTAATAGCTTTATTTTTTAATTAAATATTTTTGTTTCTCTATTTGGACATGGGTAGAACGACAAGAGATGCTGCTCGCATGAAAAAATATCGAACTTTGAAAACTGACAATAAAAAGTTCTTCGGCTTACTAAAAAGGCTCTATGAAATAAAGAAGAGAGACCCAATGACTTATTTTTCATACTTTCTAACCGATGACCAGGCCCTTATCTTCCGGGTTGCCCTAGATGAACGGGTTTGATACCTGGCATCGGCGTAGGAGACCACCTAATCGCCACGTAGCGGTAATAAACCTGATGAATACCTAGATCGTTTTACTATCGGCAGTGCCTATTTCTTAATTATGAACTTTTTTATGCCAGTTACTTAACATTTATATCTTGTTGTTTAGCACCTGCGCATTGCTACTCATGTTGATCTCGTAATTTAGAAGGTTAATCAGATGACGAGACCTTCATCTGGCAAGGCACCTCAGAGGTATAATTCATAGGTAATTTCAAGGTCTTCACACCTATCGACGGAGTTTACATGCACCAGGAGCCGTTAGGTACATGACAACTGAATAACTTATCAAAGAAAGATCGTGAAAAGACTACAGGGGGAAAGTGTTGAATGGCGTTCCCTCAAATGGCTGGTCATTGATGAAATTTCTATGGTGTCAAAAGAGAATTTATATTTAATTCATTTGAGGTTTCAAGAATTTAAAAACAATTTATTTTTTGGTGGCATTAATGTTTTCTTAAATGGATATATTATGCAAGTGCCAATATGTAATGTATACGTAATGCCAATGTGCTTAAATGCATGCTCAGCATTTCAGCATGGTACTTTTATTCATAATTTAAATTATTTGCTTAATCTTTCGCCAAATCTAAAGATTCTGATAGAGAAATTGAGAACTCATTGCATCATGACGGCATTTTGTTTATTTTTATTTGTAATCTTTCTTGACAAAATCAGCTTAACTCACATAGGCATTTATGCTTCTTATTGCATCATCATTTGCAATACGTTGGGCACTGGAGATTTTAAAACTATTAAGTAATCTACCGTTATTGCGTCCACTACCAACTGTTGTTTCTGAGCTAATATGATTTGGTGCATTGAAGCGTTTTGCTAATTAAATATTTTATGATACCCACATTTACATTAAACCAATTGCTGCTGATATTTTTTTTTTGTTTCACGCTAGCCTTAACTGTGGGCTCGATTACGGAAGATTAGAAATTCATCGTCATGCTCATTTAATAGTCTTGGTTAAAGTGTCATTGGTCTGCATAGTAACTGACATATTTTAGTGAGTATAGTACTGCAAAACATATAGAACATATAGAACTTTCGGAAGCAACTTATGATATTCGCATTTCCTTTAAACCATGTTTGCTGTTAGTATCGCACACTTTTTGCTTTTATCGGGCAATCTGATTCAAATTTACTTGCTCTCATTTCTTGATACAATTCAAATGTTTTCATGACTGCGTAACCCACTGACTTGCTTTCGCCATTATGCTTATGCCTACTGATGTTTAAGTTCTGTGCCATGTAAATACACCGCACCATAACAATGCCACCTGTAATACTAATTAGAGTAACTCCTTTTATTTCTTTCTATGTTGTTTATCTTGTACTTTAACAACATAGGGATTTTGGCTCAACTTCTGTTTGCATATAAAAGTAGACAAATGGTTGTTTACAATAAATAAATTTATAAATATTGAAAAACTTGTTTGTGAGACAGTGGTACTACTTAGTTATCCTGTCGACCAAAAATCTATCACCAAACTATAAGATTAAATGCCAATAATGGTTGATCGTAAATGTCACATTCACTTGACTTTAAGCAAGATACATGTGTTTACGTCATCAAGTGATTTTTATTTCGACGTTTTATTTGTATTTTTATTAATGTTATGCTAATTTATTTGTTCTTTCGTTATTTAAAATAAAAATTATTTCAATTTGTATAATTTGGCGAGCGTTTTGACGATTTATATAATTTGGCGAAATTGGTCGACGGGATAACTAAGTAGTACCGAGACAGTTAATAGGTTGTCAGAAAATATGCGTGAAATTTTCATTTTCTCTCCAAGGCCCCTATACAGGAAAGTTATCATTAATGTTATATAGTGGAAATATTAAAGGTAATAAAAAGCATTCCTACATATAACTGTTTAATATAATATAATATAGGTATGTATATAATATTATGGTACTTCTCAGTTATCCCGTCGACCAATTTCGCCAAATTATATAAATCGCCAAATTATACAAATTGACATAATTTTTATTTTAAATAATGAAAGAACAAATAAATTAGTAAAACATTAATAAAAATACAAATAAAACGTCGAATTAATGGTTTTATTGGCCATTATTGGCATTTAATCTTACAATGAATTAATTAATGGCAAACCATTATTGGCATTTAATCTTACAATATGGCGACAGTAATTTGGTCGACGGGATAACTAAGAATTACCAATATTATATATATATATATATATATATTATGTGCCGCCAGTCTTATGTTATGTGTTTAATTAAACTAAACTATTGTATACTAAATTATTGTTTTGTATTAAGTTAGTTTGCTTCTGTATTATTCAGCATTTGAAATAATGGTGTATACTTAATTAATGTATATTAAATTACTATTTTGAATGCGATTGCCAATTGAGAATTTTAAATATGACTGTCGATTAGAAAATGCGAAGAAACAGATTGGGGAAGATCCAGTACTGAATTTGAATGGGGATATCGCCAAATTAGTCAGTTACAGCCAAGTTGGCTTCATTTATGGTGACTTATTTTGGTCGCCAAGTTTGGCGATAATTCACGTAACTGCGCCAAGTTTTGCGACAACTTGGCGCTAACGTATATGAATACATAGTTTTATGCTTATGACTGAGAAACCGGTTACAACAATGAAAGATAATTTGGGTGAAATCCTTCATTTTATTGGTTTTTGTTAAATTACTAAAAAACTACTCAACCAATTTCGATGAAACGGAAGTGGTACCAATTCGAGAGTATCCTCTTTCAATTAAAACAAAAATCACATAAATCGGACAAAAAGTTCCGGAGCAATCGGTGAACATACATAAAAAAAAAAAAACATACATACGCGTCGAATTGATAACCTCCTCCTTTTTGAAGTCGGTAAAAATGAAAGAAAATGAATAACAATTTCTGCCAAAGAGTTAATTTTAATTTGTAAGATTTTCACGTGCAAAAGAAAAACAGAATAAGCCAATTAAAAATAAAAAAAAGATAAATAGGACAGGAATGAATACATAAAAATATTTCACACCAATTACGAGTCGCAGGCGATTTTTGTCGCTTGGAATTTTTACGAATAAACGCGCTATTAATGTTTAATTCATGGCGTACGTAATGTATGATCAACTCCGTGCGATTTTTTGTGTCTTCAATTTTAGTCTTTGAAAAAATCATTTTCCAAATGGTCGTTGTAATTTGTTAAATTGCTTTTTATTTATTTTATTTATTTATTTATTTATTTATTTATTTATTTATTTTTTTTTTTTTTGCACCCATTATCGTGAAACGTATTTAGAACATACTGCATCCACATATAAGAAAAATCTAGTTGTATCCTGAAAAAATAGATTTTATAGACAATTGCGAGCAACAAAAGTATTTTCTTAGTTGTTAAATAATTGGAATTTAGATAGTAACAATAGTAAAAAATGGCACTGCCGTAGTTGTATTTAGATAAGCAGCCTTCAAAAATTATTTCATAAGAAGTTAGATAATTCCTTTCTAAATTACTAATAATTGCCTCAAAAATCAAATCAAAAAAGAGAAAAACTAAACAAGTGAGCCTCGTTTCATGACCACTATTTATTGGCCACCAGTTTTCCATACTGGAGGTCACTCAAAATGTATGTAGGAGTCAGTTGGTAACAGCAAAATGGAAAAAAAAAATGCCATTTACAGAAATAATAAAAACAAGAAAGATTCGCTTGAAAATTAAACACAGCACCCAAGGCCAAATTGATGCCACCCTCCTGCAAAAAATATATTATTGGAGTCACCAATTTATGCCACCATGGCTAGTTCGTGATTTGCCGCAGGAAGTACGTGAGTCGAGTTTTACGTGGCATACTACCTGTGACATACCGTATTTTAGGTGCCCCGCCTAGAATTTTTCTTTTTCAGATATTTCTTCTCCCTTTCCCCCTCTTTTTCTGTATTTTTTTAACTTTTTATTAGTGGCTGTGTTTTCTTCCCTAGGCAGTTTCTCACCCCAAATCGAAAACTATTTAGGAACATTATTTTCTGGTAACTGTGCGAGTGATAAATGAATCAACAGAAGAGCAATGTGGTACTTAGTAGGATAAGAGGGAGGGGGGAGAAGAACTGTAGAACACCAAGCTCTACACAAGCGATCATCAGGAGTAGCATACTCTATTCTGGAACTTAATTTGCCGATCAAGCATGGGGGCAGAGGTTCATGCCTGTTTGATGTTTGTGGATTGCACACTATGTATTTTTTTTTTCTGCGGTATGTCTAGAGTTTATTTGGGATATTTGTATGAGACAAGACAGGTGATAAAAAGAATTCGTGGTATCTTTATTCGATTATCGTAGTTATAGTTATTTTTTGCAGATACAGCGATGCGAATTTAAAACTGAATTGAAATCCATTTAGAAACATTATTTTCCGGCAACTATGCGAGTATCAAATGAATCAACAAAAGAGCAATGTGATACTTGGTAGAATAGGAAGAAGTGGGGGGGGGGGGGGCTCTCTAACTTCGTGTTCTTTATAAACGATCATCAAGAGCAGTATCCTGGAACTTAATTTGCCGAGCAAGCATGATCGCAGAGGTTCATGCCTGTTTGATGTTTGTGGATTCCACATTGTGTATTTTTTTTCTTTGTGGTATGTCTAAAGTTTACTTGGGATATTTGTATGAGACAGGTGACCAACAGAATCCGTGGTATTTTTATTCAATTTTTATAGTCATAGTTATTCTATAACAGACACAGCTTACTGAATGTAAAATTGAATTGAAATTCATTTATAAACATCGTTTTGTGGTAACTATGCGAGCATTGAATGAAACAGCACAAGAGCAATGTGACACTTAGTAGAATAAGAAGAAGGGGTGAGGGAGAGTATCTATAACACCATATTATTCCCAAGCTATCATCAGGAGTAGCATACTTCTCAATTTGCCGATCAAGAATGAGGGCAGAGGTTCATGCCTGTTTGATGATTGGGAATTCCACACTGTGTTGTTTTTTCTGTGGTGTGTCTAGAGTTTTTTGGGACATTTGTATGAGACAAGACAGGTGATATAAAGAATCTGTGGTATCTTTATTCGATTATCATAGTTGTTATTCCAAAGCAGATACAGCGATCTGAATGTATAAAGGAATTTAAATCCATTTACAAACATTATTTTCTGGCAACTATGCGAGTATTAAATGAAACAGCAGAAGAGCAATGTGATACTTAGTAGAATAAGAAGTGGGGAGGGCTCTATAACTCCATGTTCTTCATAAACGATCACCAGTAGTAGCATACTGTATTCTGGTACTTAATTTGCCGATCAAGCATGAGCGCAGAAGTTCATGCCTGTTTGATTTTTGTGGATTCCACACTGTGTATTTTTTTCTTATGGTATGTCTGGAGTTTACTTGGGATATTTGTATGAGACAAGACGAGATAAAAGTATTCGTGCTATCTTTATTCGATTGCTATAATTATAGTTATTCTGCAGTAAATACAGCTAACTGAATGTAAAAATGAATTGAAATCCATTTATAAACATTATTTTGTGGTAACTATGTGAACATTAAATGAAACAGCAGCAGAGCAATGTGATACTTAGTAGAATAAGAAGAAAGGGTGGGGGAGAACTCTATAACACCATGCTCTTCACAAACGATCATCAGGGGTAGCTCTTTTTCCTTCTACTTAATTTGTCGATCAAGCATGCAGACAGAGATTCATGTCTGTTTGACGTTTGTGGATTCCACATATTGTGTTTCTTTCCTGTGGTATGTCTAGGGATATTTGTATCAGACAAGACATGCGATAAAAAAGAATACGTGGTATCTTTATTCGATTGTTATTGTTATAGTTATTCTATAGCAAATACAGCGAATTGAATGTAAAAAAGAATAAAAATCCATTTAGAAATATTTTATTCTGGTAATTGTGGAATACTAGTACTAACACATTCAAGACGGGAAACGAGAATTCTCGTTTTTATTCAAAGAACATCATTGACTAATGGCGAGGCTTCTACCTTACAGAAAATGCATTTATATCATGTTGTCCTTCTTTTTTTTTTTTTAGATTGTAAAACATTTTATATTAAATTCGTACATTGAAACTTGGGAAACCTACCCAGAATACCAATTTCCAAAAGACAGAACAGGAAGGATCTTCTACTGTTTTAAAATTAAGATTTGATAAAAATCGCCCGTCGGCAATGTGGTAAATGCGAGTATTAAATGAATCGGAAGAAGAGCAACATGACAGTAGAATAAAAAGAAGGGGGGGGGGGGGGCTATAACACTGTGTTCTTCAAAAATGATCAAGGATAGCATATTGTTTTTTGTAGCTTAATTTATCTTTTAACCCTTTCCGGCACGGGCAATTTTTGTTGTAAAATGAAGAAATGATTAACTGACACCGGAATTTTAAAACGACTTTTTTAGAAATTAAAAACATGTTATTTTACCTATTCATTGTAAAAGCAAAATTTTACTAAAATATTCTTGGTGCCGCTCGTAAGTTTGGAATTAAAATTAGGTATCCCGACCCAGGCATAGTGTGCCGGAAAGGGTTAAGCATAAGGTCATAGGTTCCTGCTTGTTTGATGTTTGTGGATTCCACTGTATGCTTTATTTTTTTTTCCTGTGATAGATCTAGAGTTTATCTGAGATATTTATATGAGGAGTAATAAAAGTGTCCTTCGTGCCTTTATGTGATTGTTTTATTTCTTCAGTTTTTCTGAAGCAGATACAATAAATCGAACCTAAAAATCAATTCAAAACCTTTTAGAAACATTGTTTTCTCTCAACCGTGAGTGATAAATAAGAGCAATGTGGTACTTAGTAAAATAAAGTGCTGGGAGAGAAGAACTCTAGAACACCTTTCTCTTCATAACAGGGCCGAAACTAAGGGGGGGGGGGCAGAGGGGGCATGTGCCCCGGGCGCCAGAGCCAAGGGGCGCCAAGTGAAAGATTATACCTTTGGAATAGATCCTTTTCTTCTGATGCACTGATGGATTTCATTATTATGAAACAGCCATTATGAAGTGTTAGGTGAAGATGAAAGAGCAGTCGTAAAAAGTTTGAACTCTGATTTTCTGGTCAGAATGGGGGGAAAAATGGAAAAAAATTATGGCCATTTTTTTTCCATTCTGACCAGAAAATCAGAGTTCAAACTTTTTACGACTGCTCTTTCATCTTCACCTAACACTTCATTTATAATGGCTGTTTCATAATAAAGAAATCCATCAGTCCATCAGAAGAAAATAACTCGGTTAAAGCGGAAACTCGGTTAAGCGGGACTCGGATAATCGGAACTCTACTGTATAACCAAACACTGTAAATAGCCAGTAATACATGCGAATTCTTTTATGTGAACGAACTATAATTGCAACAAACGTCACATTCAATTTACGTAGTTCAGTATTACATATTTTATGATTACATATTTTAAATTTTAAAATAAGTTGGCCATTAGAAAATTAGTAAAATTCTCTTTGTAAATATACTTTGAGGAAGAAAGGGGGGGGGGGGGCGCCAAAATTCACGTTTGGCCCGGGCGCAAAAAAGGCTAGTTTCGGCCCTGCTTCATAAACGATCAGGAGTAGCGTATTGTATACAGGAACTTAATTTTGCTATCAAGCATGAGGACAGAGAGTCTTGCTTGTTTGGTGGATTCCAAAGAGTGTCATTTACTCTCCCTGCAATACATGAGTTTACCTGAATCATTTTTATGAGACGAGTGATAAAAAGAGTCTGGGATATAGATATTTAATTACTTTACTTATACAGTTGAATACCATTAGAATAAATTTCACCGAACGGCGAATATTTGTTCGCTATGATAAAATTGTGTTTGAATATTTTCTGTTATTATTAGGTTGAGCAAAAAGTTCTGGCATATTAAGAAATATATATTTACCAGAATTTGTAACGTATATAGGAGTACTACTGGTACATTCCAGACGTGGCTCCATCCGATTGTGGCCTCTTTCGATCAGTGCAATACTTTTTCAAGGGCCGTCGAATTGAATCCTTTAATGAAGTTGAAGAAGCATGTCAACAGGTTTTCGAACCCAAGGACCCGCCATGGTACTTCCAGCTAATCCGGAATCTGGCAGAACGATGCAAAAGTCGCGGACTATGATGTCTCTAATTTGAAGAATAGTCCTTGTTGCTTTTGTTGTTAATTTGCGCATAACAACGCAACTTTCACAAACTTCCCAGAACTTTTTGCTCAACCTAGTATTATTTATTAATTAATTAATTTATTTATTATTACTATTTTGCAATAATTAGTAGGATTCAAACTGCTTCTAACTTATAATACAAATTACATACTGATTCTTTAAGGCAGTTCTCAACTGCTCTGCTCAACAAGCGTAAAACGTTCTGACATATTTACAAATTCATTTTTTAACGGAAAGATAAAAAACTGGAAAGCCTGACCATGGAAGCGATTTTGAGTCGAACTGTTTTTTCCATTTTTTGATCCATCAATTAGTCATTGAGTTATAAGCGTTTTCGATCATGTGACAAACCCGATTTTCGCCTTATCTTGAGTGATTTTTCTACTTTCGCGCGGAAATTCGGTTCAAAACGTCCACTTTGACGCTATTTTCTGAAAGATCTATTGCGTTTGCAAAAAAGGGGAAAAAACAGCTCGATGACATAGTTTCTGAACAACAACACCAGCTAGTTTAATGCATTTTCGAACAAAAATAAATAACAACTTATGTCAGGAAGTTGCCCTTTTTGATTTGAAAACAGCCTTAAAAGCGAACAGTTACAATTTTCACTGAATTTACGCCGCTCACATGCAGTGAATTCCCCTTTATTATAGATTTCTGAATAGTTCATTGTGCAGGGAACTGAAAAAAAATTCTTCTTTTTAAAACAGGCATTTCTTTCTACTGGGAACATTTGTAATAGTTTTAACCAGCAACCAATCTAATTTAAAAATTAATCGAAAACCAGTTAGAAATATTTTTTTGCTACTAGTAATTGTACTAGTGATAAATGAATCAGAGGAACAGCGTTGGTGCTTAATAGAGTAAAGAGAAGAGGGGGACGGGTATTCTCAAACCATCATCAGGGCTAGCAATACTTATATTCTGAAACTTAATTTGATTGTTAAGGACAGAGGTTCTTGCTTGTTTTGACTGCGTGATGTTTTTTATCATAAGAATGACTATAGTTTACTTGAAGTACAAGACTTAGTAATAAGACAGATGATAAAAAGAAAAAAAATTCTGCGGTATATTTAAAAGATTATATTATTTAAAAGATCCTATTATTGTTTTCGAGCAGATACATAGAAAATTATATAAAAAAATTTTTAGAGTTATAAAAGAAAAATTCTGAGCAATGCATAGATAATTTATTATTATTGTTGTTGTTGTTATTAAAGTCTTTCCTTAATATATTCAACAAACAGTTGTAAAAGCAACTATTTAAAAAAAAATTTCCATGAATTGAGCACAAATCGTCCAAAAATACGAATCTTAGATTTTATGTTAAAATTTGTCAAAATGTAAAAAAATATTTCTGGATTCTTGGCAGAAAGTATGTTTTCGCCATGTGTAAAAATAAACTCTTTTGACATTTTCAAAAGAAAATATTTTGAAAACTGGAACGCATGGAGCTTTTCAAATATTTAAAAAATAATCAATATCATTAACATTTTTAGTTTTCCAGTAAATTTATTTTTTTCATATATTTCTTGAATTTATGGTACAGTATACTTCTTTGAGTATTTTTTCGTTGGAATAACATAAATAATGAAAAATTGTTTTAAAATGCAACGTCACCTTAAACTTTACTTAGTGCCTAAAAATTACTTAAATATGGAAAACTTTTTTTTTTTTATTTTGTCATAATAATATTTTCAACTAATGTTCCACAAAGAAAAGAAAAAAAAAATTCCTTAGCTCAGCCGATTAAAAAAGCCACCAGCATTTATCTGCGCTGCTTGTTAAACAGTGAAAGTTTTTCCTTGAATTTTTTTAATATAATTAAGAAACAAGCAAAAATAAAAGTTTTATTGTAAAAACATCTTTCCTTTCTATTAACCCTTTCGACTACGGCGTCTCTTACACAAATTTTATTCGATCGGCACCACTTTTTTGAAGGAAGTTTCTTTCAAGTTCACAATTTCAAAAATGCTCTTATTAAATAAGGAAAATTTTATTTTTTCTTTATTATTGGTGGTGAAAACAAATTTTGCAAAAGAAAGATGATGTCGCGTCAGACGCGACAAAGAAGTGTAAATGGTTCATTAAAAAAAAAAATGTAAATGTGTAAAAATATAATTTAAAATGTATTTAGATGTAGTTAAAATAGTCATAATTATCCAAATATTGCATAGTTTGGAAAAACTTCAAAACCGTGATTGATAGATAATTTTAGCAATCTATGTTTGAAAATAGTCAAATTGGCCAATATTATCGGTAACTAAAACGAAACAAACAAAAATTAAAAAAAAATGCAATTTAACAAATTACAACGACCATTTGGAAAATGATTTTTTTCAAAGACTAAAATTTAAGACATAAAAAATCGCTCGTAGTTGATCATACATTACGTACGCAATGGATTACATTTTTCGGTACTGTAAATTTTAAAACTTCTACGGAGCTGGTCATACATTACGTACGCCATGAATTAAACATTAATATTCCTGGACCAATTTTAAATGAAATCTCATTCTTAAACTTCTAAACATCCCACATTATTACTTTTTACACTGTCGTATAGAGAAAAAAATGTACTTTTAAATGCAATTTGTTTGAAAGCTGTATCTCAATTTGCTTCTGAGTTATTAATTTTTTTTTTTTTTTTTTTTTTGTAGTTGTTATTACTTTTTTATCATAGTGGCAACAGAAGTATCCATCTCTGTTGAAAGTAAAAGGAAAGTACAGATTACTGTATAAACCAATCAGAAAACGAATAAAATGCGGATTCAATCAATAAAACGCCTCAGATATGCTTGTGATTTCCTACCCTGATGAGGACAATAACCATTTTTCCAAATGGTTAATAAAGCTACATCACTGTAAAAACACTTTTCCCACCACAAACGAGGTGTTCCGCTGTAATGCTTGTTTACCTTATCACCCGCAACTCTTTCTGCATCACGAACAGAGAGGAGAGCATCTATTTCTGCTTAAGTAACAGTTAAGCAGAGGGAGGACAAAAACAATAATAATCTCTAAACTCCGCCTTTTTCTTCTATTTCTTCCAGTGAAGGCAAGGAGAGAAAAAAAAATTCTTATATCTATATTTTTCTTTGCTCTTCCGATTGAAGTTAAGAAAATCACACACGCCAAATTTTTCAGCCGACGCTTCAGAAGTAAAAGAAAACAATAATCACAGTTCTTAAGCGTTTGGCTTTGTCGAATAGTGGACAATTACTGGATCTTCAGCGAATAAAACCAGAAAAGAAACACGGGTAAGGGTGGGATGAAGATTTATTTTTATTTTATTATTATTATCATTTTGATTCTTCGCCACTCATAAAAATGACCGGTCTAATAATGCAACAGGTTCGCTTGTTGCCCTTGAAGTTAGTGTTGGGGTCAGTGCCGGGGATCTATGGGAAACTGGGGCCAAGAGATCACGTGACTTGGGAGGCAGAGGTTAGTAGTTGTTAAGTGTCGATGTGCGCAACCAGAGATTTTCATCAGTTAGAAGTATGTTTGATGCTTTAGCACGGCTGCCACTAGCGACTATTTTTATATTCAGACCGCACCATTATACTTGAAAAATAAATTTTATGATATATTTCTCTTGCACATATTTTCATAGCGTATGTGAATTTTTTTCTGTTTTGAAAAAGTGGTGCGAGATAGAATTAAAAATAATCACCAGTGGCAGCTCTATTTAGAGCATCAGGAAAAAGTGCTAATTCAGATCGATAAAAATCAATTCTTCAATGAAATATTTTTTCTTAACACTTCACTAAATAGCCTATTTCAGGCATTTAATCAGAAAGAATATATTAATGACATAAAAAAAGAAAAAGAACATTATTTTATTTCAAAAGAAGAATTTTTTTTTCTTAATTTCTTTCAAAGAAAGTATTAAGAAAAAGTTATAAGCGTTGTTTAAAAATCGAAAAAGAATATTTTTTATTGTGTGCTATTGATTCGCCTTGATATTTTTGCCCACCCAAGATAGCATTTTCTCCGTGTGCCGAAAGTTTTCAATCATTGTCAATATCAAGATTTCATACTTAAAAGTGGCATCAGTGGTCAATTTCCCTTTATATATTAAATTAAAAATATCCTTTACAGATTATTCGTAGGTATTAACAACTTGCGGACAAACAGCGAGAACTTCCGTTCAAATAATGTATGTGCATTTAAACATATTTCTAACAGGAAATGCTATCTATGTATAAGGCTGAATCCATATCAACTCAGGCAGGGGGGTTACCTTCATAGTGTCAGAAGTTTTTGAATTGAACATATGTTAAAATTTAAGAAAAAGTAAGATACTTGTATATTTTCATTTTGCCCAGAAAAATTCCTGGCCCGAGATACAGGCCGCCAAAGATGACATCCCCGGTATCCTTTCTCATTCGCGATTTTCGATAAAAATTTTAAAGTGCTCTATCTCTAGAACGGTGCAAGATATTTTGCTGCGGTTTATTTTATTTTAAAGATAATATTCTTCTGTTTAAAATGATATACCCAATTTTGAAAAATGTATTCAACTTTTCTTGTGGCAACCTTTTGAAAAAAAAATTTTTTTCAAAAAAAAATTTTTTTTTGAAAATGCCAATCCTAAAAATTTTGATTTTTTTGCTGTTGATCAATACCATTGGGAACTATCTTCACTGTAAAGGAGAACTTCCACTTTTGAGTTTAACAAATTTTAGAAACATTTAAAAAATTCAGAGAATTTTACAGGAACTGTATATATACAGTTCCAGTAAAAGTCACTGAATTTTTGTTTATTTGTATCATATTTGTAAGGATAAGCCTACTATATATCCTAAACAAGTTAGAAATTGCAATATCAAATGCGGCAAATGAGGTGCGTGCATACTATAACTAGTTTTATAAATATTCAGATCTTGGTGCAATAAATTACACTCTTGGGCAAAAAGGGCATGAATACAAAATTTATTATGATTCTACATATTAAATTCAGTAATACAGAAGTAATATGAATTCATCTTAAAAGGACTTAATCGCCATGGGAACCTAGAATCATTGCCTATCATGGTATATCATTGAATCAATTATGTATTATAGGATTTTCAAATAGAATGAAGAAAACTTTTATTAATGTCTTTTATGTTTTAATTTGATTTTCATAGCATTTGAAGCGATACATACTTTATTTTCAATACCGAACATAGTAAAACAATCTCAATAACCTATATCAATTACACAGCAATACAAATTATATTAATACAAGTTAGAGTTCAGACAGATGGGCAGACAAATCGAATCCATAAAGACTTTCAACTATGTTGGAAATTGTTAAAAACACATAAATAGGTCGGAATTTGACTTTTAGAAATTTATGTCAATAGACGGAAGCATACTTGAATACTTTCATACAACCCTGTATTTTACCTACATACATGCCACTATTTAGCTAATATTTAATTAAGATTAAAACATCCTTAAAACCAGTGAAATCACACTTCCAGAGATTATCATCCATAGACGGCCATGTATCTAATTCTTTGCGTGGACCTGTATATCATTTTATCTATATTCTCCAAACATATCTTAGTATACTAAATGTAGTTCAGTGTAAAAATACATAACTCATTTAAAAATCACCTTTAAGCTACTTTCATTCATACTCAGTAAACCCTTAAGATTTCTTTTGTGTAGCCCTGTATATGATCTACAGCCTTTATACACATAACGTAATATGGAAATATTTAATTAAACTTAAAAACTCATATCGCAACTAAAAATGCACCTCTAGCAATCATCGCTAACAGTATTTCCAATAAGGTAAAGTATCTGAAATCTTTTGTGTGTCCCTGTAAACACTATACACTTTCTATGACACAGGAAGTAATTTTTTGTAAACCTCTGCAATAAAGTATGTATCACTTCAAATGCTATGAAAATCAAATTAAAACATAAAAGACATTAATAAAAGTTTTCTTCATTCTATTTAAAAATCCTATAATACATAATTGATTCAATGATATACCATGATAGGCAATGATTCTAGGTTGCCATGACGATTACGTCCTTTTAAGATGGATTCATATTACTTCCGTATTACTGAATTTAATATATGGTATTATAGTAAATTTTGTATTCATGCCTTTTTGCCAAAGAGTGTAACACTTATTGCACCAAGATCTGAATATTTATAAAACTAGTTAATACTATGCACGCACCTCATTTGCCACATTTGATATTGCAATTTCTAACTTGTTTATGATATATAGTAGGCTTATCCTTACAAATATGATACAAATAAGCAAAAATTCAGTGACTTTTACTGGAACTGTATATATACAGTTCCTGTAAAATTCTCTGAATTTTTTAAATGTTTCTAAAATTTGTTAAACTCAAAAGTGGAAGTTCTCCTTTACAGTGAAGATAGTTCCCAATGGTATTGATCAACAGCAAAAAAATCAAAATTTTTAGGATTGGCATTTTCAAAAAAAAAATTTTTTTTGAAAAAAAATTTTTTTTTCAAAAGGTTGCCACAAGAAAAATTGAATACATTTTTCAAAATTGGGTATATCATTTTAAACAGAAGAATATTATCTTTAAAATAAAAAAAAACCGTAACAAAATATCTTGCACTGTTCTAGAGATAGAGCACTTTAAAATTTTTATCGAAAATGGCGAATTGGAAATGGTGCCCGGGAAGCCATCTTTGGCGGCCTGTATCTCGGGGCAGGAATTTTTTTGGGCAAAACCAAAATATACAAGTATTTTATTTTTTTATTGAATTTTAACATATGTTCAATTCAAAAACTTCTGAGACTATGAAGGTAAGATTTTTTCTTTGGCTGCCTGAATTGACATGGATCATACCTAAACGTGTTTTTTATTTCTCTGCGGCACTATTCTATTTCTTTCATTAAACAAAATTTCTGTATGAAAACAAGTTTTTTTCACTTGGCCACTGGATAAAAGTACTCGTACGCAAGGTATTTACATAATCTGAGATCATGCTGCGCCTATGGATATTATTCTTACATGTCACCTTAATTCAACAAAAGACATTTTCTTCATTCTTGTTTATGTTATAAATGAAAACATATAATAATGGAGATCCTCCTATTTAATTCAGTTATGCAATAAATATTAATATATATTTTTATTTTTTTTTATGAAATCATATAATGCATCATGTGAAAATAACATCCAGACGGATTTGTAACTATTAAAAAAAAATGTTCAGATATATTTCTCTCTGTAGATTAGATAATTATGACCATCTTGTAAACTCAACAAGAAGATTTTTTCAATGAATTTGTTTCTGCTCTAAAATATAACACACAGAAAACAAATTTCGATACTACCGTCTCATCTGAACGCCATCATCATTATCATCATCAGTATGGACAGAAGGCAACTTTCGCTTCTATCGCCAAAGGGCAAAAGCGAAAACTGTCTTCAAATGTTCTCAAACGAAAGCTGTCTGTCTTTATCAAATAATTATAATAACTAAAAAAATTCAAGGCAAATTGATTTTTTGAAATTTAACTTGAGACATAAAGCACAAATAAATTTTAAGAAATGTCACAGTTTGAACTCAAATTTCAAAGATTACGCTTAAGATAGAGGCCACTATAAATCTTTTAAGGCAAACTTCCTTAAAAATATATATATATCCTATCTTTCCCTTTATGAAATAAAAGAAAAATCACTTTTAAATTTTTTCATAATAATTTCATAAACTTCAAGACAAGTAGATAAATTTATAAATTTTACTTTGAACTCCACGCCTTGTATATGAGGAATGGTATAAGCACATCTTTAGAGCCATAGAGAAAAATGTACAGCAGTAGTGCAGAAATGCACTACAACTAAATTAAGTTATACAACGAGTTTAAAGGATATAAAATAATTAAATTTGGAAAGTGTCGACAACCCTGCCAAATGCACACAACCATGCGAATGCCGGCAACGGTCAGCTCGGTCTTAAAAAATACATTAATTTTAATTTATTTGTATCATAGCTTTTATTATGAAAATTTTCCATCAAAATTGTATTTTAAATTTGTTATACAATGAAAAATGGAGATAGCTGATATATCCATCATAACCGAGACAAAACCGTGTTTAAAATTTAATTTGTAACCTAAATCAGAAAATAAATTGTGGTTTGGTAGTATTCATATCAAAATGGTAAACAACAATAGTAAACCAAACATCTCAAGTTACGCTTTTATCACCTATAAAAAATTCCCTTTCTTCAGGTCATCATCATCAAATGGATAGAAGACAATCTTCTGCCGCCAAAGGGCTTACTGGAGATGAGGACAGAACCATCAAATCTGTTGCGGCAACCTTCCTTGCAAAATGTGGGCGTGTGGAGCATGCTGCACTCTGACAGGTGTACCGCGGGGTTAACTACGGAGTGTGGCCATGTTCAGAAAAATTCCTTGGGTGTCCCCCCTCTCAACTTTTTTTCATCCTCTTCTTTTATTTTATTTTCTAAATGGTTGATAGAAAGAAAGAGGCTTCTAACTTTTTTATGACTTCTTTTCTTAATAGGACATTACAATAATCTCCTTGTTGTGGAGCTGGTGTCGGACTTTAATGTAAGGCTTTTGGACGCATTTATTATTTGGCTTTTCTTCTTGCCATGTTATGGTTTGCGAGGGTGGATTACCGGCACACACGAGGGTTGTAAATTCACGTCTTTTGGGGGATTTTTCTTCATATTTTTTTAATGACTTATCTAAAGGTTGGTTGATATTCCAGCTTGCAGCGTGGGAAAAGGACATAAAGGTTTGGCTATGAGGTTATTGACAAGGGCGTTGTCTAGGAAAATATTTGATAATTGGCATTTTTCAGTTTTTCATCTTGATTTAATGTAGGATTATGGATCTGACTAGCAGAGATAAGGGAAAAATGGGTAATAATTCTGCGCAAATTGTAAAATAGATAATTTGATTTCGGGAATTTTTCACATTAAAATCGGACAAAAGGAGACTGGTGAAAATGAAGTAAAAAGATATGAGAAAATGTTACATATTGCTTTTGTTATTTTAAACTAGTGTTCTAATTTAAGAAACAAAAGAATAATTGTTTTTTCAATTAGAATTAATTAAGCAAGGTCTTAGGATAATTATTAGAACAATGAGGTGTTGCAATTAATCACGACTCGATGCAAATAAACCTATCAACACTTTCAGATTTCATACATTCCAGAAAACAAAAAAGAAACACGTTACACATTTTTATTATTATTATTATTATTATTATTATTATATGAATTTTGATGTCTGTCAATTCATAGATGGGAAACTAAACTGCTTGACAATTTTTAAGGAACATTTTACATTGCAACTAATGATAAAAGTTGCTCAGTAAATTGTCACTTAGCACGCAACTAATGGAGGTCATGATCAATCTTCATTATGAAAAATGGTTCAGATATTATGACATGATAAAGAAAAATGGGCAAATGAACAAAATATGTTTCTTATTCTTAGAGCATTTTTCAACAATTACGAAAAATGATTGTTTTGCCCAAAATCAGAACCCATATGAGTCGTCGAGTGTGTAGTATGACCACCTCGAATACGAATACTGATGCACATTTTGCATCGTTTGTGCATGCTATGCACTAAACAGGTGAAGATAGTTTGGGGAATGCTGTGCCATTCATTTCACAGGGTCTGTGCACAGTTCGAGGAGGGTCCAGTCTTTGAGCAATACGTTCTGCCGAGTGCATCCAAAACGTGCTCTTTAGGATTTAAGTTTGGAGAATAAGCATGGAATTTCATATGCTCGATATCGTCCCCTGCTTGTATGTGGGACAATTTAGCTGTCTTATGTGGGCGGGCATTATTATCAATAGACCCATAATTCTATAATAATAGACTAATAATTCTTGATTAGCTGCACCACGGTAAAGATGGATATAATTCTGGTGATCGCATGCACAATAACACTGCGGTGTCACTATACTTTTTTGAATTATATGAAGCAAAATTCTCCCATTGTGCATGAACCCGCTCAGACAATCACTCTTCGGCTATAGTTATCAGTTTCCTGAATAGTCTGGTGATGAGAATTACTTCCTCTCTCCTTCCACAAACACTGTTTATGGGGAAGCGGGAGAGAATATGATTCTGAAAAACTGTTTCTGACCCCAACGATTATGATCCTCACACCAAAGCAAGCTTTCGGTATGATGAACTGCTCCTAGTGGAATGCACGTAAAAAGCTTCTGTGCATCTAAACTAGATTATATAATCACTGAAAAGAGTTCTCGTACATAATAAATTACCAGTAGCATTGCCAGGGTCTTAGGTTATCTGACATGGAATAGGATTTATGTTCCTTTGGCTACTTTGGTCACTAGGCATATATATCGATGCGGTGCGATGATCCTTCGCAAAACACCCAGATCCAGAGATCTTTTCTAACCACAAGCTTATGCTCTTCAACACGTCTCTTGCTGTGACAACTTCAGTGACACTTTTCCCTACCTTGAGGCATGCAACTGCTAAACCCTAATCAAATGATGTCTTATAACCATTTAGCAATCAATACCTGTCGTCATAAAAGATAATTTTACAACTCTATCTTCAGAACCCGACAGTGTAACTTCCACCTCAAATGTTACTGTTTACAATTTCAAAAAAGGAAATTACGTGTGTGCACAGCCTTTATTATAGACAAGAGACCTTTCCATACAACGCCGCCTACAGTTGTTTTTTGTGCGCTTGCGCGGCTAAATGAAATGCAGTTTTGGACAAATTGGTTGTTTCTTAGTAATTGCCAAACAGTGTCTGCAGAGTCATAGGGAAAAGGAAAACGCAACATCAATAATTACTCTGCCGCAAACCGTCATTTAAAAATATGACTGGTACAAATCGGTTAGTAATAACGTCTACTAATTAGTCCTATACTTTAAGTAAAATTTGAGTGGGTAGCCTACATATAGAAATTGTACCAAACTAGAAATTTTTCAGCACTAACACCTAATTTAGACATCATATTTGGATTCTTTGGTAAATTTTACATGCTAGAAAACGGGAAGTCCTCCGACCAAATAGTTTAGGAATTATGCAGGTTTATAGTATGGAACTCATAATATTAAATTCATTTGTAATCATTGCAAAAGTTTCAATGCGGATAGTTTAAATGTTAATTCAAAAACTAATAGTGAAAACATACACATGGTACCTTTACATTCGAAATGTGTAACGGTGTGAGATGAAATCAGCGCAAAACGAATAATCGGTCCCGCATATTCATCAACAGAATTTGTTAATGGTGTAAGTTACAGTCAGCTACTGGCCAAGGTGTTTGGGCCCGAGCACAACATCGTAGGATGGTCAATACAAACTACACTGGCCTCCAAAAGTTAAGGTACAGGGACTGGATGCTTTCGATTGTACACGGTTTGTCGAATAACTACCAACATTATTGGCGAATTGTTCTTGAACTTCTAGGATGTAAAGAACATATTTGATTTTATATTTCTCGGTGAAGATTTATCGGGGGGTACAATTAGGGGGCTAATAATAAATTTGATAATAAAATAATATTTGCGATAACCTATGTAAGGGCGACTCTCAAAAGGTAGCACTGGACACAAGTCATAACTTTAAGCCTTTCAAACATAACTTTAATTATCATTGACTTTATTATTATTTTTTTTTTTACACTGAGATTTAATTCTATTCAGAGATAGAAAATGACATAATTTATTGTAAAAGCTTTGTATAAATATTTTAAAATTTTATTATTTTATGCTAAAGAGGCCAATTTCGGACATTCATAACGTTAACTGCTCCAATGTACCACCAAGAAAAAGAGTTATAACTTTTGTCCAAGCGGTTCTAATGGTAAACAACGAATGCATAAAGGAAACGAATGATTTTTTGATAATTTCGTTAACAGATGGCAGGCTGATTTATTGCTTTTTTGAAGATAGAAGGACTTTTCTATAAAGCATTTTTCTGTATTTTGTTATGTCCGAAAGTAACGTACGTAACAAAGCATTTGATTTTATTATTATTATTACTGGATAACAAAAAGTTAATTATACATATATATATGTAAACAGACACATTTACTACATTCTTAGTTTTAAGAATTTTTTAAATACTAAGAGCAACGTACAAAATCTTTAAGTCTAAAATCTGCAAATGTCCAAAATTTGTAACGTACACAACTGCTAATTAAATGCTTTAATCATTAATTTTCCAGAATAGTTGCTGTCTTTTAATGTTTGTGCATAATTTTGTAGACATACTATTAAAATATTTATATATTATATTTATAGACAAAATACTATACTATTAAAAAAATTTGGCCTTAAATTTGAAAATTTTAAAAATTACATATAGTTAACGTTTAATGCTCCCACCTTTTGAGAATCTCCCGTAACAGAAAATGCTGAAAATGGTTTGTCACTGTGGTAAAGGACTATTTGGGTCCTGTTTAACGCTTGTATGCATTTATGTAAGCATAGCACTCATATTCGTGAAGATGTTAACGTTTTTATGAAAAATTCAAAAGTTTTTTTGTTTATAACATACAGAGTTTTCAACCAAATTTAACAAAATTTTCCAAAAACCTGAGAAAGAACTGTAGCAACAGTATACTGCCATTAAAACATGAATATATTGAATATCTGATGAGATATGGGCACTTGTATGAAATAATTTTTAACTGCTCATGCGTGTTAGATTTCAAAATTTTTATTTCATAATTTGGTAGCCAGGTATTTTGAGTAACTTCTGTAAAAAGTCCAGTCAAATATTGTGAAAACTCAAAAAGATATAGTGAGTTGATTGAAAAGTTGTGGAAAACCCCTTATAATAAAGCTATTTTTAGAAAGCAACTCACTATATCGCTCCTATCTTTGTGAAATTTCTCGATATTTGACTGGACATTTTAGATAAGTTGCCCTAAATAGCTGACTACCAATCTATGAAATAAAATTTTGAAATCTTCCACGCATGCGCCGTTAAAAATTATTTCATACAAGTGACCATATCTCATCAAATATTCAATATATTCATGTTTTAAATGCAGTAACTGTTGCTACTGTTCTTTGTCAGGTTTTTGGAAAGTTGTGTAAAATTTGGTTGAAAACTCTGTATGCTATAAACAAAAAACTTTTGAATTTTTCACAAAAACGTTAAAATCTTTACGAATATGAATGCTATGCTTTACACAAATGCATACAAGCGTTGAACAGGACCCAAATAGTCATTTACCACAGTGACAAACCATTTCCAGCCTTTTCTGTTACATAGGTGATCGCAAATATTATTTTATTATTAAATTTATTATTAGCCCCCTAATTGTACCCCCCGATAAATCTTCACCGAGAAATATAAAAACAAACATGTTCTTTACATTCTAGAAGTTCAAGAACAATTCGCCAATAATGTTGGTAGATATTCGACAAACCGTGTACAATCGAAAGCATCCAGTCCCTGTACCTTAACTTTTGGAGGCCAGTGTAGTTCATCCAGGGTAGTTCTCGTCGTCGTCAACATAGAGTTTCTCATGTGTTTTTTGGTTAAATGTAAGCTTTTAGGGTCTCACCGTTGCTATGGATACTGAAAGATTTATTAACCCATTTTAGGCCAAGCATAGAAATTTTGTAAAATGTGGTATTATTTTCATTGAAATATGCTTAAATTACATTCATTAAGACAAAAAAAAAAGTTTCGTGCATGAAAAATAATATTTTATTTTAGAAATAAAATGGTGCGTATACGAACCATTGCATTGGCCAAATCAATGAACAAATCATTCAGTTGAGCAATTGTATTATAGTAGAATTTTAATTTTTTTATGGAAATTTTCGAAACATTTTGGATGCAAACGGACTTGGCATTTGAGGCACAAATAAATCACACTAAATTTGCAATAAAACTCTGAAACCTTGCATAAAAATTGGGTTTTCGATTTTTGCCTATTTTTCATGCATTCGGCCAATGGTGCGTTTAAATAAAAAAATTTTTATAACACTAGGAGGCTCTGCCCCCTACGAGCTACGCTCGCCAACCCCCGTTCAGGCACACCAAAATCCAAAAAGCACGCTAATTGCACGCATTTGATCGGCTTTAAAAATATTGAATTAAAATTAAAAAAAAAAAAAAAAAACAGTAGCGATCTCTCTGTAAACGGGTTTCCATTCGTTTTTCTTGGATTGGGGATTTTTAAGACCAAATCTGTTGCTGTTAAGAGATACAATGGCTGTTTTCGTATTTAATTAAACACATTAGTTATTTGAAAATAAGCTAATGTAAAAGGAATTAAATAAACAGTGTCATTGTCTCCCGGTATTTTGTAGCAGCGCTATAAGATAGTTCTTTTAAATAATTCATTTTAAACGTATCGTTTCAAATCTGACGTAATTTACACCAAACTTTTATTTCTCTTATTAATATTCACGTAAAAATACTTTTGTTGTTAGAAGGAAATATTATTTGCGCTGTCTTCGAATTCACGATAATAGTTGAAAAGATTATCTCAAAATATCTCGCGCAAATATATTTTTCAATTTAAATTGTTTTACCATATTTTTTGGGCATTTTAAATATGACGTAAAATTCAAGTGTAAATATGGTTCTTATGACGTAAATTTCCTGCTTTTAACATGTAATCATTTAATTCTAATTTTAAAGTTTTTTTTTCTGTTTGTAATAGTCACGTGTAAATAAATTTTTAATGTGAAGAAATATTTGATATGATAATTTGTTTCGCTGTTTATACAATTGGAAACAGTTTAAATTAATGACATTTTCTAAAATTTGTAAAAAACATCTCTCGAAATGCTGAAAATTTGAATTAAAAATACAAAATAAAACCTCAAAAAATGCGTCAAATAAGAAAAATAAATGCAATCTGCGCATTGGGAACTTACAACGTATAAAATGATCTAAAAATGATTAAATTCTCATGCATAGTTTTTGCTCAAATAAAACTTTTTTAATGGAACGACTTTGTCCAATTTTAGCATTAAATATGTCTTAAAATAATTCTTTGATTTGAAAACTGTCTGCATCAGAGTGTTTATCAAACATTTTTCTATAATACCACCGATTTTCATATTTTTGTATGCAATAGTTTTCTTAATATTAACGATGAAAGGCCATGCTTAAGCATTCAAATTGGATGCGGATCAACCCGGAATATCTACGCAGATGTTCATTGGTCAATTTCCAAATTAAAACTTTTTTTTATATATAGAAGGATTTGTTTTATTTTTATTTTACTTACGGAACTTGCAAATTTAATCCATTATAAAAACATATGATTAATCTCAAGTGGAATAATTATACATTTTCAAAAAGTCAAATTTGTCAATAACCGTTTCAAGTTAAGAAACTAGCGTATTTTAAAAATTTCTCAACAGAAAGTGTTTGCTCCAATTGAATTACTAATATTTTATGATGTCTTCCGAACCCTTAAAAATTGCAGAAAAATAAAATTAATGAACTGTATACGTCACAGTGTTAATAAAAAAATATTTATTTATTATAAAATAAGCACCTTTGGCCAAAATTAGGTTAAGCAGAGCAACATTGAATGGCCACATTGTAACCTCCGTTTTGAATTCATATGATTTTTTACTGTGAGGTAATTTGAAGAACCGAGATTTCCAGTAACCCCAAAAGAGTGGAGGACCTATTAAATGGCATTTCGGTTGAAATTCTAGATATAAAAAAAGATGTGTTGCAGAATGTTATAGCCAATTTCCAGTCCTGTCTGTATAATTTGGTTTGCGCAGACAGTGGCCATTTTGAAAATCTTTTTTAACGATTTGACTGCTTTTTTGTGCATTTATGAATGTGTCAGTAAATTTGATATAATAATAGAGACGTTGTATCGTTTTATTTTTTATCATCTTTTCATGGTCACCTTGTATTATACGTATTTTTTTAATATAACACTAAAGTAGAAATTGTAAAAAAATAAAATAAAAACAATAATGCGTTAATCCAGTTTGATACATATTACAGAGAATATTAAAGAATATTCCAATTTTCATAACATATTTTAATTAATATTTCTTTTTTGTAGTTCATTAACTTAGAACTGAAACTACTTATGTAGGGCGTATATGAAAACTTCACTTGATATGTATTCTTTCATTCTTTTTGCATGAAGATAAACTGTTTATAAACAATTACCAGTTCATCTTACGATCATTTTTCTATTACTAAACTGTGGTTCTTGATCGTCTTCTTCATCTTATGAGAACATGAGAGTAACAGCTGTTTTGAGAACTGGAATTGGAATAAACATTTATGCAACGTCTACTTCTATAAATAATAATTTAAAAAAAAATCAATGCTTTCACCCAGTGCGATAAATTGTGCATATAATATTAAAGACAATTTCCTTTACTAAGTGTTTTTATACATAAAATTTCTTATAAATCATTGACTTTAATGACTTTAGGAAGCTGAAAAACGGTGTAACTCGTTCTTTTTAAAGAGCGAAAGTTATTTTTTAAAAGCGTACATCAAAGTTCCAATCGCGTGGTCATTTGATGCATGTTATCTAATCCCTTTTACACGAAGATAAACTATGTTTACATTCTTCCCATCTCATGCGACAAGCTTTTCTTGTAGGCATACCAGTCTTCCTTTCGCCACAACAACAGACAGCAACAGCTGTTTTGACAACTGGGGCACACGCAAGTCTCTGTGTTTCGTATGCACAGTTGTATTTAAGTCTTTTAACCCTTTGCACTCCGTGTCATTTTGACTGTGGGCTACCAGCAACTCCGCGCCATTACACAAAAATTTTATTCGGTCGGCACCACTTTTAAAAAGAAGTTTCCTTCAAGTACACAATTTCAAAAATGCTTTGATTAAATAAGGCAAATTTTATTTTTGTTTATTACTGGTGCTAAAAACGAATTTTTCAAGTAAAGATAATGTCGCCGCAGCGGCGACAACGGAGTTTTTCACTTACTGTACCATGTCGCCGCAGCGGCGACAACGGAGTGCAAAGTGTTAAATGAATAATTTCCCAGGCTACGAAATCGCATCTCAGTCATATAACAGGAAGTATTGCAGGTTTTAAACGTCACATTTTGCACTATTTTCTGATTTTCCTTTATTTAAAGCCATTTAAATGCTGATATAATATATATATATATATATTAACTACAGTAAACTCTGACCAAGGCGGAATCGATCGGGACCGAGAAAATTTTCCGCAGTAGACAATATTCCGCCTTAGACAAATTTTGCTCTATGTCTATGGATTCGCAGGGACTTGAAAATCTTTCCGAGTTAGACATATTTCCGCCTTACAGAGAGTTTACTGTATTATTATTAGAACAACTTGTAAGTAAATCTGTTAATGCAGTTGGATGCAATATGCAAATTATATTAAAGAAATTATTTTATACAGCTTTTAGATTTATATTGTTTCAGTTCTAACGTTCATTGACCGGGGCAATTCAAAAAACGATGCAATTCATTCTTCCTAAAGAGCCGAAACTATTTGATAAAGGCGCACATATATCAAAACTACAATCGCTTGGTCACTTGATACATGTTCTTTCACCCCTTTTACATGAAGATAAACTGTTTTTAAACTCTCACCATCTCATGTGATAATCTTTTCTGGTAGGCATACCAAGCTGCGATTCAGCATCTTCTTCATCTTACCACAACATGAGAGCAACAGCTGTTTTGACAACTGGGGTAGACGCAAACCTACGGTGTCCCATACATCACCTGGAGGGGAAAAAAAGAATTTCGGACGAGCGGGGGTCTGTCTTGGTGTGACAGAGGATAATCTTTTTACTCCGGTATGTTTCATACGTGCCAAGTACAAGAACATAACTTCTGTTCGCCGTCAGATGCTAGATTATAGAATACTCAGCAGATGCATTGTAAATCAAGTGGGATTATACGTCACCGGCTGGGGTTACTTGGCTTCCGAACATTGAATAAGATGCATTAAGGTGTAGGAATGACCTGGCGAAGTTTTAATGCTCACTGTTTACAGTAGACGACAATGATTCAATTTTTGAAAGATATGAAAGAATGCCGTATATTAATACATGGGTCGTATTTTGGCAATGAAATAGGCTCGTGGAAATATTTCATTTTTGAATGGCTTTCCTACATGAAAAAATATTTTTTATCAAATATTTCTTAAATCTTGACAAAATATTTAGCCGCCATTATTGCATACCGCACCAGTTTGAAAATAATTACATTTTGAATAGCCAATATTGTTAAGCGATATTTATCTAATATTGGGTTCGTGTGTATTGGACAATGGACAATAACTATTTCCACCTATTCTACAAAAGAAAAAAGCGTGGCTTAGGAAACTACATATTATTTTTCTGAATTTAGAAATTGATGTCATTATTGAAATGCAGTACAAATAATTAACACCCGTAGATTTTAATATATACCAATTTCCAAATATAATTTCTCACAAAAGTATCGACGGCTCTGGAGGTAGATAGATTCCTTCAAAGTTCCAAACATCGTGAAAAGTCGAATAGGATAAAACACAAATTGCAGAGTTGATTTGTGACCCCGTTAAATCGTTATTGTTGCTAAAACACATTAGACGTGCATACATTTTACTATTGTTGTTATTATTGTTATGCAAGTGCAGATAGATACAAAGACTCATGTATAGAGAGTTAGCATGTACTGAATATTTTTTTACATTTCTTTTTTACTTTCATTTTTTTAAATATATATAACTACCTCTGAAGTTAACAAATTGCACTCACATTCAAATTTCACATTTTTCAGTCAGTACGTTTGATGACTAACTATAATAAAGTGTCCCTTATGCATATGAAAAATAATTCTCGCCTCCAAAATAAATAAATGAGAAATAAAAATATTACTGGGACCAAGCAATTCACCAATTTGGAAAAACAGTGGTATTTTTAACAGCGCAAAATGCAAATCCACAGGAGAAAATAAATGGCTTAGATCATTTGCATCATTAGTGCTTGAATCAGTGTATTCCAGGATTCTGTTTTATTATTCAGAAATTCGGAATCCATACAAAAATTACTATAAAGAATTTCTGGTATGAATTCGGAATTTCTGGATAAAAAAAAATTCCTAACATGCACGCACGCATATATGTGTTAATGGTTCAAATGGATTAACAAAAGATAAATTGGAAGCTTGTTCAAAAATCATCTGCGAGTTAGTCATCGACAGTAAACTTTTTAATATTTAACCCTAATAAAAATGTGACTTTTTTGCCAATTTGCTTTCATTTTTAAAATTTAATTTGTAATCTTTTATTTTATTTATTTATATAACAATTCTCAAAAGGCTTACTCAAATCGTAAATCGAGATAACAAAAACTTAGAAGAAAACACTTCGTAATCCATATTTTATTAATATGTTGAATATTTTTTATATTATACCAGTTAGTATAAAGACATTCAAACCGATCAAAAATTTGACTATGATTATAAGTACTTTTAACAGGCAATTTAAAACATATCATAAACTTTTTAAACAAGTAGTTTAAATATATTAAAAAAACATAATATCAATATATCTCTTACTGCAATTACGGAGGAATACCCTGTTTGCACTTAAAACACCGTAAATAATTCAGTGGTTTTTTTTTTTTCTATGTAATATTCTATAACTAAATTGCCAAACTAAATTAAAACTTCACAAAAAATAAAATAAATAAATTACTATTTAACAGAAACCACGCTCTAAAATACTGAAATAAACAGAATCACAAAGGTTATAAACAGTGAAATTGAAATTATGAAGGCAAAAATGATTTTTGGCTTTTGCCAAACTGTTACCACCTTTTTTTTTTTTTCTATTTTTTTTTTTTTTTGTTTTTTTTCTTTTCAAAAATTATTTTTGATGTAGTTGGTGAGACGACTTAAGAAAATATACTAAGTAAAATAAAAAAAATCTATTAGAGTTTTTAATTAAAAGCAATTTTCATCTACGTTCTGTATACAAAGTATCTGTATTGTTGCATTGCGATGCATGGCGCTAATGAAAGATAATTTTAAGTTAATTTTAAATTCCGTGTAAAATTATTATCAAGGTACGCTTTAAAGTTAACTTACGTTAATGATATTTTAGATGCTTAGTTATATAAGAAGACATATTTCATCTCTCTTAACTCTTACAGGGGCGAAAATGTTAAAATGATTGAATGACACCGCAATTTACGAGCAAGTTTATTTAAAAATAAGGAAAAGCTTCTTTTTCACCTATATTAAAAATAAAAATTTTATTTAAAAATTCCGGTGCAATTGTGGCATTTAGGTATTAAAATTGAGTGGTATAAACAATATCTCAACCTCTTTCAAAGAGTTAACCCCTTGAAGGACCATGGTGGAATATTTATAACACTTAATTTTAACCCCAAACTGACATGCTTTCACCAGGATTTTTGAATAAAATTTTGCTCTCTATAATGTACATGAAAAAAAAAAAGAATTTATTTATTTCCAAATCAATTTGCTAGTAAATTCTAGTGTCAATCATTTCAACATTTTAGCAACATAACTACTTTGAACCTGAAAGGGTTAAAAGCAGAAACAGAGTTTTAATCCTTTTCTCTCTTTTGAAAAATAGACCAATTTGTTACCACTTGTATCAGTTTTAAATTCATCATTCTAGTTTTATTGTGATCTATCGGACTTAGAACGTATTATTATAGTTTCTAATAGTCATGCACGAAGAACCAGCAAATGATAAATTCTTTCCGTGGTTGCAACTCTGTAATTTTTTCTGATTGTGAGAGACGGAATATTCATCTGGTACGCCCCTCTTAGTAGAATTTGGTGTCTTTTCTTATTTTTTTGCAATAAAAAACAAATTGAAACTATACAAAAACAACGAATCTATCATTTTCCTGGCATTCCCTAGGCTCATACATCAAACAACGCAGATTCTTTCACAAAAAAAAAAAAAAAAAAAAAAAATGGTAAAGCTTCAGAAACAAAAACCTAAAATAAAAAAAAACTAGTTTCGAATCGTTTTCATCTGATGTCGGTCGTTGCAAAGGAAAGAGAAAACATACGAAAATCTTTTAAGTCCTTCAATTTTAATTACACTCTTTTATTTAACTCAACCAGTTTTTTTTTTTTTTGTTGTTGTTGTTTGTTTTGTTTTTAAAGTAAAGATGGAATTTTGCAGTCAATTTTTAATCGCTTCTTGCTACGCTAAAATTTAAAAAAGTTCTTCCGGCCAGTGCCGGGAGGAAGAGGTAGCTTTCATATTCCTTATTTTTTTAAAAGTCAGCTTATATTATTCAAACACACGAAGCTCAATTTCGTGGAAACCGATTATATAAGACTCAATACTAATTTTGATCAATACCGAATCATTATGAATGAGAATTTCGCGAAATTAGTCAGCTTTATCCAAGCTGTTTTTATTTAAAGTAACTTATATTTGGTTGCCAAATTCGGCGATATATTGAAGTGCCTGCCATTTTAAGACAACGTGGTGGATGAGGCTAATCAGTGAACTTGGTCGAGACCTTAGTAATTCCTGTGCATATGCTCACTCACATCGGAATCGGTTGATATATACGAGTGCTGCCGCAGGCAAAAAATCAGATTTTTCAAAATGTCACCGACATTACAAATTTAAACTGCTACATCTGAGCCATTTTTTAAGATAAAAACAAAACAAAAAATGCTCCGGAATCCTTATATCAAGGTCAAATACTTAAGTAAGAGACCTTTTTCAATTTCTAATTTTTTTGGACCTCTCTAAATATAATTTTTTTTTATTTAATGGCCGCCATTTTGAAACAAGATGGCGGATGAAGCTGGCCAACAAGCTTGGTCGAGACATTGTTATATACTATCCATATGCCTTCTTACATCCAAAGAGGTTAATAAATACGCGTGTTATCGCGTGACAAATATCAGACCGTTTCAAAATGTCAGCCATGCTAGAAATTCAAAGTGCTCAAACTCAACCATTTTTTAAGATATAGACGAAACAAATACGGCTCCGGAATTTTTGTATCAAAGTCAAACACATAAAAAAAAATCTTTTTCATTTTCCAATTTTTTGATACCTCATTTTAAATTTTAATTTTTTTAAAAATGACAGCCCTTTTGAAACAAGATGGCGAATGATGCTGGTCAACGAACTCGGTCGAGACATTGGTATGTACTATGTACACACCAAGTTACATCCAATTCAGTTCATAAATACGCCTGTTATCGCGTGACAAAAATCAGGTCATTTCAAAATGTCAGCCACAATAGAAATTAAAAATGCTATAAATCAGCCATTTTTTTTAAATACTAGGGGGCTCGGCCCCCTACGAGCTACGCTCGCCAACCCCCGTCCAGACACCGCAGGCTCTAAATGCATGCTAATTTGATCGGCTTTAACCCCTTGGGGACGAGCGGCACGTATACGTGCCGCATGAAGCGCTCAGAATCCTTGTTTTTTCTCACCAGTAAAATTTTACTGTAAAATCTGCCTTATTTAATCAGCGCATTTTTCTCGATTCACGAAGACACAAATTTCTGTTTTAAAAAGAACGGTGACAAAATATTAAAATTTTCGCAAAAGGCTCCCGTCCCGAAGGGGTTAAAAAGATTTCGAAAGATTGAATTATAATTTAAAAAACAGTGGCGATCTCCCTATAAACGAATTTCTATTCATTTCTCTTTGATTGGGGAATTTTAACGCCAAATCCGCCGCGGTACTACTTGATTATCCCGTCGACCCATTTCGCCAAATTATATAAATCGCCAAACCACTCGCCAAATTATACAAATTGACATAATTTTTATTTTAAATAACGAAAGAACAAATAAATTTGTACAACATTACTAAAAATACAAATAAAACGTCGAAATAAAAATAACTTGATGACGTAGACACGTGTAACAACATTTCAAAATAAGCTAATATAAAAGGAATTAAGTAAACAGAGTCTTTGTCTCCTGGTATTTTTTAACAAAGCGAAAAGAAAGTTCTTTTAAATGAGACATTTTAAATTAATCGGTTTTAATCTGACGTAATTTTTACCAAGCTATTCTTTCTCTTTTAAATAATCGCGTGAAAGTACTTTTGTTAGCAATGAAATATTATTTGCGGTTTCCTAACAAAAATAGTTGAAAATATCCTCTCAAAATATTAAATAAATGTCTAGCGCAATTTCTAAATTTAAACTTTTATGCAATATTATTTTGTGTTCATTTTATGTAATAACTATAATGTGACGTAAATATGACGTAATTTCTCCTAAGACTTCTAACGCATGTTAATGAATTTATTATTTTACAATATCCTTTCTCTTTTAAAATTCACGTGTGTACTTTGTATGACGTAATTTTTAATAAGTTCCTGCTTTTTATACATAATTATTTAATTCTAATTTGAAAGTTATTTTCCTGTTTATAATAGTCACGTGTAAATAAATTTTAATTTGAAGCAAACATTATTGCTTGCGCTTTTTATACAGTTGGCAACAGTTTAAATTAGTACAATTTTCTGAAATCTGTAAAAAATATCTCTAGAAATGCTGAAAATTTGAATTTAAAATAGAAATAAAGCCTGAAAAAATGAGTCAAAATAAAAAAATTAATGCAATCTGCACTCCGGCAAATTCTAACGCATAAAATGATCTAAAAATGATTACACTGCATTGTATAGTTTTTGCTGCTATAAAACTTTTTTAGTGGAACGATTTTGTTAGTGGAACGATTTTGTTGAAGGGGTTAAAAAGATTTCGAAAGATTGAATTATAATTTAAAAAACAGTGGCGATCTCTCTATAAACGGATTTCTATTCATTTCTCTTTGATTGGGGAATTTTAACGCCAAATCCGTTCGGTACTACTTGATTATCCCGTCGACCAATTTCGCCAAATTATATAAATCGCCAAACCACTCGCCAAATTATACAAATTGACATAATTTTTATTTTAAATAACGAAAAAACAAATAAATTAGTACAACATTAATAAAAATACAAATAAAACGTCGAAATAAAATTAACTTGATGACGTAGACACGTGTAACAACATTTCAAAATAATCTAATATAAAAGGAATTAAGTAAACAGGGTCTTTGTCTCCTGGTATTTTTTAACAAAGTGAAAAGAAAGTTCTTTTAAATGAGACATTTTAAATTAATCGTTTTTAATCTGACGTAATTTTGACCAAACTATTCTTTCTCTTTTTAATATTCACGGGAAAATACTTGTGTTGTTAGAAATGAAATATTATTTGCTCTTTCCTAACAAAAATAGTTGAAAAGTATCCTCTTAAAATATCAAATAAATGTCTAGCGCAATTTCTAAATTTAAACCGTTTTGCAATATTATTTTGTGTTCATTTTATGTAATAACTGTAATGTGACGTAAATATGACGTAATTTCTTTTATTTAAGACTTCTAACGCATGTTAATAAATTTATTGTTTTACAAATTCCTTTCTCTCTTAAAATTCACGTGTAATTATAGTTTTTATGACGTAATTTTTAATAAGTTCCTGCTTTTTGTACATTAGTTATTTAATTCTAATTCCAAATGTTTTTTTCTGTTTATAATAGTCACGTGTAAATAAATTTTTAATTTATTTACACGTATAAATATTTTTTTTATTTTTTTAAGCAAACATTATTGTTTCCGCTGTTTATACAGTTGGCAACAGTTTAAATTAATATCACTTTCTAAAATCTGTTAAAAATATCTCTAGAAATGCTGAAAATCTGAATTTAAAATAGAAATAAAACCTGAAAAAATGAGTCAAAATAAAAAAAATTAATGCAATCTGCACTCCGGCAAATTCTAACGCATAAAATGATCTAAAAATGATTAAATTCCTATGAACAGTTTTTGCTCCTATAAAACTTTTTTAGTGGAACGATTTTGTCCAACTTTAGCATTAAATATCTCTTAAAATAATTCTTCGATCTGAAAACTGTCTACATCAGCGTGTTTATCAAACATTTCTGTATAATACTACCGATTTTCATATTTTTGTATGCATTATGTTTCTTAATATTAACGATGAAAGACCTCCGGTCACAAAAAATTCAAAACCGGCGGCGGCGGCGGCGGTGACAGCGGTAGTTACTTTTTTTTAGAATAAAGAGATAGATGAAACAAAAACTGTTCCGGAATCTTTGTATTAAGGTCAAACATATAAGAAAAAATTATTTTTCATTTTCCAATTTTTTGGTACCTGATTTTAAATTTTAATTTTTTTAATTTTTTTTAAATGGCCGCCATTTTTAAACAAGATGGCGGATGAAGCTGGCCAACGAACTCTGTCGAGACATTGGTATATGTACTATGTACACACCAAGGTACATCAAAATCTGTTCATAAATACGCCTGTTATTTCGTGACAAAAATCAGGTCGTTTCAAAATATCAGCCACGCTAGAGATTCAAAGTGCTATAACTCAGCCATTTTTTGAGATATAGACGAAACAAAAACTGCTCTGGAATCTTTGTATCAAGATAAAATGCATCAAAAAAATATATTTTTAAATTTTCAGTTTTTTGGTACCAAATTTCAAATTTTAAATTTTCAAATTTTTTTTAAATTGCCGCCATTTTTAAACAGCATGGAGGATGAAGCTGGCTAACGAACTCGGTCGAGACATTAATATGTACTATGTACATACGAAGTTACATCCAAATCGGTTCATAAATACCAGAGTTATAGTGTGACAAAGATCATATATATATATATATATAACCATTAATTAAACATTACCGACCACCCACAAAAACTATGATAGTATGAAATATATATATATATATATATCAACATTTGAACGGAGGGTGGTTTCGGGGTCTGGGGGTCATGATCGGTGAAAATATACCAAAATTTTTTGAAATCGCTTTCCTCCGAACGGCTGCAATAGGTAGCTTTTTGTAATGAAAGCTACCTAAAAAAATAGGCACACAGGTGCATGATATACAACATTTTAATTTTTTTAGAACTTAATTATAAATTATAAATGATATATAATGATAATAATAATAATTGTATTAATGATATAATGATAACAGTTATAAATTAATAAAGTATGTGACAGATTTATATATATATATATATATGCAATATGTATATAAATAAGACAATGTATAAATGTAAATACAAATACTTTTATAAGCAAATCGCTTGTTTAAATATTTATTTATTTTTATCTGGTTTATAATCTACTTATGGGAAAAGTTTCAATGATTATTTACAAATACTTTATAAACAAATCGATTGTTTAAATATTTATTTATTTTAATCTGGTTTATAATCCACCTATGGGAAAAGTTTCAATGATTATTTACAAATACTTTATAAACAAATCGCTTGTTTAAATATTTATTTATTTTAATCTGGTTTATAATCTACCTATGAGAAAAGTTTCAATGATTATTTACAAATACTTTATAAACAAATCTCTTGTTTAAATATTTATTTATTTTAATCTGGTTTATAATCTACCTATGAGAAAAGTTTTAATGATTATTTACAAATACATCATAAACAAATCGCTTTTTTAAATATTTATTTATTTTAATCTGGTTTATAATCTACATATGGGAAAAGTTTCAATGTCTGTTTACAAATACTTTACAAATCGCTTGTTTAAATATTCATTTTTTTAACCTGGTTTATAACCTAGCTATGAAAAAAGTTTCAATGATTATTTGCAAATACTTTATAAACAAATCGCTTGTTTAAATATTTATTTATTTTAATCTGGTTTATAATCTACCTATGAGAAATTGTTTCAATGAATATTGGTCCAATGAGCATCACTGATAGACAAACAATTTCACATTAACAATACTTTTAGTATTACTAATGATTAAATATAAAACATATTAATAAAGCGTTACAAAATACAGCAAAGTTGAGCATACAGGTTTTATCGTTAAATGTCAATATTAGAATTACTGCTATGAAAATGCAGTTGCTAAAATAATAGCAGTAAAGTTTCGTTAATGTCTCTCTGCTTATGCCAGGCTTTCCTAGTTTGGTGGACAGAAAGTAAACACTTCAAATGGAGCGCACTTTAAAAAAAAAACAAAGAGGCAGCGGAAACAAAACAGTAATAGCTCCATTTTGGAAGAGCAGTAGCTCCATTCTTTTATATACAATAAGATAATGCATAAATATAAATACAAATATTGAAATAATTTGTAACACAAATATTGAAATAATTTGTAACACAAATAGTCAAGTGGTAAATAAATCATATCACTTGTAAATTTCCAAAAATGGGTGAAAAAAGTTCGGGCCAGGATTCCAACCAGGGATGTCTTAGCTGGAGCCGCCAATGCCATTCCGGACGGATCTAGAGGACTTATTAATTCAGAAAACCTTTAACGGCCACAGCATCTGCTCTGATATCTGAATCAGCTCAACAGGAGAAATCGAAGGGTTTTTTTATGGAACTACAGAAAACGCTGCGTGTGTTTGTTCTCTTGAGCTGATTCAGACTTGAGACCAGATGCTGGGATTGTTAAAGGTTTTCTGGGTGAATTAGTCCTCTAGATTTGCCCGGGATGGCTCAGTAGGTAGATAATTGACGTCTCCAGTCAAAGCATCCCTGGTTCGAATCCTGGCCCAGATTGTTTTCACACATTTTTGGGAATTTACAAGTTATATAAATACAAATGCTTTTATAAACAAGTCGCTGTTTCATTTATCTATTTATTTATTCTAATCTACGAATAGGCAAGGTTTCATTGAATATTGGTCCAAGTATTTTAGCATCATTGATAGACAAGCATATAATACATTTTCACATTTACAATAATTTTAGGATTACGATATTACGAGTGATGAAACATAAAACAAATTAATAAAGCGTTACAAAGTACATCGAAACTGAGCATACAGGTTTTATTGTTGAGTGTCAATATTAGAATTACTTCTAGGAAAATACAGTTGCTATACATACAAAAATTTCCTTTTAGCTATCAGTCCTCATTAAAATGAACTTTATGTTGAGAAGACAACATTTTATATTTGATAAATCAGTTATTTATAAGCATAAAATTTATTTATTTTTAATCAATTAATTAATTTTATTTTATTCTATTCTACTGCTCAACGAGTTAAAAGTAAATGCTGAAGTAAAATAATGAATTATTTAAAATCATTTGATAGCAGTCAGGAAATAGAAAATAAAGCCTTTGTGCAAGAATATTAAAAAGCAAGAAACCAAAGTTTAAAAACGCACAAATAATACATTAAAAGCAGAAAACAGCTGTTTTGAATCTACAGCGAGATTCTTCTCCTTCTTCGAGAGTCTTCTCCAATGCCTTCTGCAAGGCCTTGCTTTCTCTAGCACGCTGTGCTAGAGAAACTGTCTGGAGAAACTGTCACTGGAGAAGAATCTCTCTGCAGATTCGAAACAGCTGTTTGCTGCTTTTTATGTATTATCTGTGCACTTTCAAACGTTGGTTTGCTTTTTAATAACAGCCATGATTTGATATTCAAATATCCCCATTGCAAAGATCTTAGCACTTAAATGAATTAAGAATTCTGATTGATGTTAATTAATCTGCTGGAGTTTGAAGAATATATTTTTTTACTTTCTTTAAAATATGTGATAGATTTATATATATACATACATACATATGTAAGACAATGTATTAATGTAAATACAAATACTTTTATAAACAAATCGCTTATTTATTTATTTATTTATTCTAATCTTATTTATAATATACCTAAGAGCAACGTTTCAATGATTATTGGTTCAGGTATTTCAGCATCATTGAAAGACAGGCATTTTCAAAATTACAATATTTTCAGGACTACGAATGATGAAAGATAAAACAAATTAATAAAGCGTTACAAAGTATATGAAAACTGAGCATACTGGTTTTATCGTTGAGTGTCAATATAAGAATTACTGCTAGGAAAATGCAGTTGTTAAAACAATAGCAATAAAGTTAATGTCTCTCTCCCTATCCCAGTCCTACTTAGTTTGATGGACAGAAAGTAAACACTTCAAATGAATCCCACTTCAAAAAGACAAAGAGGCAGCGGAAACAAAACAGTAATAGCTCCATCCTCTGGAAAAGTAGCAAAATGAACGAGTCTTACCTGGCCACTTAAAAGCTAACAGCCGCGTGGATATTTAAGCAGGTGTGGGGTTTTCTGAAGAGGTGAGGCACGTGCCTCACATGCAAAATAGCTCTTGGCCAAAGGTCACTAAACGGTCAGTTACCGTCGTTTTCCTCTGAGGGTCAAGGATAAACAGCGTGAGAAAAATGGAAAGTTAAAAGACTGGAGAAAGAGTGCTTTAAAAACTGGATTATGAGAGATTTGTCAGTAGTTAATGTTTGTGTTTATGTTTACTCACCTGAGAATTTCGTCGACTTTTTTTTCTTCTCTCAAATGGAAAAAAAAGGTGTGGGGTTCCGTCACGATTGAATAAAAGTTATTAGAATTTATGCACACTTAACACTGCACAGATTTTATTTCTTACTAGGTGTTTAATCCGTTCTACGCACGGTAATTCATGAATTTAATTCTAAAACCAAAATTAAAAATAGCTGTTCGATTTAGAAAAATATTTTTCAACTGCTGTGCAATTTTTTTTTTTATGAAATTTTATTTATCATGTTACTGTGGCAGCAGACGATAAAACGATCTCTGAAATAAGGGAATAAATAGAATAAAAAGTTTTGTTGATGTTTGTGATAAAATGTTTTTATTTATTTTTAAAGAAAGATAATAATTAAACGCAATTAAATAATATCTAATTATCTGCATGTGATGTAAAAGAATTATTGTAATACACGTTAGAGCTTCTTAGTACTGCAGCGTGGCGTACGTAATATGTATATATCTAATTATTTGCATATGAGGTAAAAGAATTATCCTAATATCCGCTATACAGCTTCTTAGTATTGCAGTGCGGCGTACGTAATATGTATATCTCACATTGGTTAGAACTCGCGCATTGCGGGTTGAACATAGAAAAAAGCAATAATCGTCAAAAACATAAAATAAAAAAAAATCTATTTAAAATTTTTGAAGTTTTTGCTCAAACCGTTCGTGAGCCTCTTACCAGGAACCCGTTTGCCAAATTTCGTAGCCCTGTGGCTTCCGAGTTTTTGAACTTACATAGATACGCGCGCGGATTTTAATAGGGTAGATGGAAGAATATTTTGTGTTGTTGCTATTTATTTAACAGAGATCTCAGTAATGAAAGTAAATCTAAAGCCTACATTATACAGGAATTCTGTTTATATAGGGGTGATTTTATGTGAAATTTCTATCTTTCTTTTAATAGAAATTTTCTTTTTTACGTCGAAATTGCGAGTGTTAGATGACGGAGTATGTATCCTCTAATGGCCGTGAATCGAAGTCCTGATATTAGAATAAGGAGGCAGGGAAGACGATAAAAAACGGGTGTTATAACAATATTTAATACAATTACCTGTACCGTGAATTAGTATACTATAGTACCTTTTAGACCGAGCTTTGGTCGGCAGTTTTTAAACATTCATACTGTATTTAACTAAAACAATAAGAAATTGTACTACTTATTTCTACATAAACCATACTGTGTTTTAGTAAAGTTTTAGTTTAAGCAAGTAAAGTTTTAGGAAAGTTAGTGTATTTTTTTATTTACAGTGTCTGTTAAATAAAGATCTCTGATAAATAAATAAAAGCAATTCAAAATATTCTTCCATTAGAAATAAAATCGGTTCAATGATAAGTGTGTATGAATTCTAAAAGTTTTATTCATTCGTGATGATATGCAATTAATACATACTTCTCAATTGATAAGAGTATAAAAATTGGTGATAGGCCATTTTGTATTTTAGTAACTGGTACTCATGAGGTTATATTTTTCCCGATATTAAGAGCCGTTTTAGAGAGAAAGCAATAAATAAATTTATCCGTTTTGTAATATATTTTTCTTCAGTGAATAAAAAAAAGGGGGAAAGAAAAGTGCATCACGATGAAATGAAACACAAAAGTTTATTCACACTTATCATTACACATATTTTGTTTGCTATGTAGTTGTGAAGGGATATTTTGATCAATATGTAGTTTTAAAAGTGCCCTTTAAAAACAGTACTTTCAATGTAATTTATATAAAAAGTCATAAAACTTTTTCTGTATAATATTGTTCATGAATTTTAGGGCATTTTCCATTAGCCAGTTGCAGGTGGTAAATAGCTAAATAACCTTTATGATTACAACTGTTCATGAGTTACAAAAATAGAGTTAGTTATGGACCAAAGCTAACTGGCTGCGAAACTGCAACAACGAAATATTTTAAGTACTAAAATGTTAAGAAAAAAAAAAGAAAAATTAAATTAAAATTAAAAAATATAATAATTTAAAAAATACTCTGTTATCACTTAAGGGGACCGTAGACCTTTATTTGAGCAAAAATCGACATTTCGTTTTGTGTGTATTCAATGTACGATTGATGTAAGCTGAATTGGCGAAACACAAAAGTCAGGTGTGCGTGGTCTCTCTAAGCGTCACAGCTTGCTATATTTTCTAGCCATCTATTTCGAAACAATAATCTTCATCGAAGATTCTTTTCTGTGTGCAATAGAAATATACAACGATTTAATAACTTTCCGTTTGTAATATACGAATTACTGTGACTGTAACTAAATTTTATTTTCGTACATTATATTTCTAGTTAATATTTTATCAACTATGTTACACAAATCTAGCAGCTAATCTTACTTTACTATATACAAAAGTTAAGTTCATATTTAAAGTTTATATTTAAGTTGATTTTTAAGTTATTATTTAAGTTCATTTGAGATATTCGGCATTTTATATAAATATTTCAAAAACGTTTTAAAAAGATAAATCTTTCATATCATATTTTAGGATTGATAAGGTTTTCAGCGACGGGCGCCACGTATACGTTACGCATAGGATGTACGCATACAATTTTTACATTTTCATACAAGTAATTTTGAATAGTAATTTTCACCTTATTTAATGCGACGAACAAGCTCGAAGCCGCTGTGGTCGTACGATAGCTTCAGGGCCCCGAACCCAACCATTCCCGCTTTTCAATGTCTTTAAATTTGTCTTTCTCAAATTTGTAGTACGTCATTTGTGGAAAACCGCATGCAGATACGCAAACTTACAAGTGTTTTAATTTTGTTCAGAAACAATTTTTTGGCCTTTTAATATGCGGGGTGTTTCTAAATGAATATCGGGGTTTTAACGCTTGGTAGTATTTATTACATAAAACTTAAAATTATAATTGATACATAAAATCAAACTCAAACAGTTTTACCTACAAGCTTACAAGTGTTCAATGTGAGCACCTTTCGTCACACGGCACACATCAAGTCGATAGCTCAGTTCTTCCCAAACGTTGATTAGCAAAGAAGTTGTGTTCAGACCCTCACCCGATCTGACGTCATTTGATTTCTACCTGTGGGCGTTCATAAAGGATTGTGTGTATGTGCCTCCACTACCAGCTGACCATTGCAGCTGTTACAACAATGACCTCACAAACACCAATCAACGCTTGGGAAGAACTGAGCTATCGACTTGGTGTGTGCCTTGTGGCGAAAAGTGCTCACATTGAACACTTGTAAGCTTGTAGGTAAAACTGTTTGAGTTGCTCTTTCATTTTATGTATTCATTATAATTTTAAGTTTTATTTAATAAATACTACCAAGCGTTAAACCCCCGATATTCATTTAGAAACACCCCGTACATTAAATCTGTTTTTCTCACTACTGATGTTTCAGTTATTTTTAATTTTTGAAATGCTCATTGCTACTTAATTTTTTATCCAAATTCATGAAACTGATAAAGAAGAATCCTGATATTGCTTAAAAAGAAACTGTGTATGCATTTTAAAATTCGACTTCATTAAGACAATTAAATTTGATTTTTAATTTATTATAAGGCAGAATTTTGATGACAATCGATATGGAATTCAGAAAAATATCTCTAAAACATTAACTATTTAAGAGATTAAAAAATCGATACACAGAATTTGTTTGTAATAGAGTTTTACATGATTAAAATCCAAAATCGAGGAAATATCTGAAAAATTAAAAAGCAAGGAGCATTTTAAAATTTCGTTTAAAAAATTTAAAATTTTTAGAAGATTTTAAAATTGTAATAAGATTCGAACTTTCTTTTAAGGTGTTCTACATACTTATGGTGAAATATATATTTACACAAAATTTCAAATCTCTATTATTGAAAAAAAAAAAAAAAAAAAATTAAACGTCCACCGTTCCCTTAATAGTTTAATATTAATTAAATTATAATTATACGCTAAGAAAAAACAATTTAAAAATCATGAATAGACAGTTTAATAACGTTTTTGGTATTCTTCACTGTTCCATATATTAAAAAAGAAACGAAGCAAAAATTACATATTTTTAAATAAATTCACTATCTTGTGCTTTCTATCAAGCATAAATCAGAGAAGTGAATTTTCAGTAATCGCGATTCACAACAAATTAACGTATTGTAACACAATTTTTTTTTTTTTTTTTTGGGGGGGGGGGGGATCTACATGAATTTCAGTCATGAAGGAAGGCGTGATTTAAATTTAAAAGTAAATAAATAAATAAAAATTACTTTTATTTCTTTCCAAACTGTTAAGGGGTCTCAAGACTGTTAAAGCTTTAAATTTTTCGAAATTATCATTATTTTTTTTTAGATGTTAAACTCTTATCTTTTTTGAAAATTTTGATATACAGTAGAACCTCTTTTATACGAAACTCTTTTAACCGAAACTCTCGGTTAACCGAAATCCATTTTGAAAGCTTTTTTTATTTGCTATCACATTCCTTGTGTGCAAAATCCATTTTGAAAGCCTTTTTTTTTTTTTTTTTTAACTATCATATTCCTTGTGTGCAAGAGGTCCTTTTCAAACTACTAGTAAACATAAATATTTTCGATCCCCTTTCTTGAAGTTCCTTTGAATTTAACTTGAGCTCCCGTAAGCTGAGGAGTGGAACGAACGAAGAAAACAAACAAATTAGCAATCTTGAAATTTTTTAATGTTTTGGAAAAGGTTTGGCATGACTGGAGCAACAGATAGACTGTGATACTGGTGAACAAATAATATTAAAAACTCCGTGATAGAACTTGAAAGCAAAGGCGATCAAAACTGCGTCAAACAAAACATTTTTTCAAACTTGTGATATATATAAAAGGTACTTAATTTCAAAATTAAAATTCAGGTAATTTATTCTTGTTTCTATTTTCTATTGTTTATTTTTATTAAGCACGTGTTGCCATAATAAGAAATATTTCACATATCTCTCTTTAATCTTAGAATTGAAGCATTCTCGATTATCCGAAAATTTCGATTTTCAGAAAGAGGTTCGGTTCCAATTACTTCGGATAATCGAGGTCCTACTGTAATTGCTTCCTTGAAATTACCATTAGAACAGAAGTTATGGCTTATAGAATTATACCCGCTTAATAGCTGAAGCGGCGTTTCCGAAACTTTGAAGTCATTTTTCTCCAAATGACGTTTTTGGGCTTAACGAGCAGGATATCTCAAGAACTTAGAAATATTTTTTCATGAAATTTTCAAAACATATGTTTCAATTTAGTCTGTGTAAACTTAACCTACAATTTCCTTTTTATTGTTCAAAAAAATATTTTTTAGGTGATTATACTGTTAAAATTTTCCAAATTTTCTATTAGTTAAATACAACTTTGTATTAAAAATATAAAAATGCCTTAAATAAAAAATTATATATGTTCAGGCTAGTTATTTCAGTCTGAAGTAGGGTAACTCAAGGATAGATGGCCATAGTTTTTAAAGATTGAAATAAAAATTCTTAGAATGCAAATACAAGAAATATTGATGCATATTTAAAATTCTTATACATATACTCATAATATTTTATGCAAAAAATAATTAAACATCGTAAACAAAAAGTGTTAAACAAAATTGAAATTTGAATGGCAGATGGCCATCTCTCCTTAAAGCGGAGGAGAGATGGCCATCCAATACAAGAAGGAAAAAGTGAAGTTAAATAGCAAAGAAATAACACATTTCATATAGTTAATCATAGAAAACGTGTAGCAATTTGTAAAGATGCAGTTATATGATGGAAAATGAGTGAATGAAACTCGAATAAATAAAATTTGAAGTATAATTTCAATACTTCGCTTTTCGTAAAATCTTACCACATGTTTGGCAAAGGTCTTGATAATTTGTACACGTTTAATGGAACCACTTCAGGTACCTTATGCATTGTATCCAGACATCCTTTTTGGATGTGGTATTATATTATTTTGCACAAACAACACAGTGATTCTAATTCAGTTCTATTTACTCGGAATCAGAATCTGATAATTTAAATGTATTTCGTTTTCTTCGCTACTGGAAATGTCGTGGTTTTTTTCTCGCGTTAATTTTAGGCTTATTACGTTAATTTAGTTTATTTAGTTTATTTAGTCAACTTTATCAGTTTCTGTTATGAAAGTTTCCGACTTTTTTCAGTATTTTCTGAAACAAATAAATTGTTAGACCTTATTACATTATTATTATTATTATTAAAATATTTATATTATTTAAAATTTAAATAATTATATCAATTAATATATTTATAAACATAAACGTTCTATATTTATTTTAAATTTAATTATATTTAGTTAAAATCATCACTCCGTATAATTTTGAAATATGGATTAAAGGTGGCCATCTCTCCTAGATTTCATGTGGTCATCTCTCCTGAAATTGAAGGACTGATGGTCGCCCAATTTAAAGCATTAATAGCCACTGTACGTCTTTGTTTTAGACATAGAAGTAAAGATTAGATTATATGCGTGCCTTAAAAGTCCATATGGTAAAAAATACATATAACGTACGTAACTGAAAAACATTCAGATACCTAAGTCAAAAAAAAAAAAAAAATATTCAGCCACTAGATTAAATAAACATTAAAATTACACTTACTTTTTATCGAAAAACACAACTGCAAGTCGCAATAAATAATCTCGTTGAACTATTTCATACAAACAAAGTTTATGTTGCAATCTATGATCAAGTTTTGGAAATATTTAGACTGGCCATCTCTCCTCTATGGCCATCTATCCTAGAGTTATCCTATAAATAAGCACAAAAAATTTCACTCTAGTTGCAAAATTTATTTTGCAATCCTGCGCGTAATCTGTTATATCAATTTTCTGCTCGTGAAATATCTGACAGTTTGGAGTCCTCTATAAATACTAATTCTGCAGCTTGCATTTTTTTAAATGCATGAAATGAAAGAACATAGTTATGTATTTCATCCCAATAGAAATTTGTGTTTTAAAATCATACACATTTTAAGATATTAAACATTGAAAATGGTCTTTTTTTTTTTTTTTAAGAGTCTTGAGACCCCTTAAGTTTGTCGATTCCGTTTTCCTATGTGCAACTCCTCAAAGTTTCCACTTTCCTAATGTAAAGAACATGGACACTTAAAAGACTGGAGAAAGAGAGCTTTTAAAACTGGATTATGAAAGATTTGCAGTAGTTAATGTTTGTGTTTATGTTTATACACCTGAGAATTTCGTGGCCTATTTTCCTTCTTAGCAGGAATACTCCATGCTGGATAAAAGCTAATAGAATTCATGAACACTTAACATTTCACACATTATATTTGCTAAATAAATATTCAGGAATACTTTTATAAATATGTAGTTTTTAAGCAGTTACTTTCATCCTTATTTATTTAATGGAGGACTGAATGATGAAAGATGTTAAAGCTCAGGTGTGGAAGTAATGTAATTGTTAAATGTATAAAAATTGACAGATAGACCATTTTGTATTTCAATAAGTGATGCGTCATAAGGTTATATTTTTTTAATCCGACATTTAGTTTAAAATTATTTTGGTCCATGAAATGCTTTTAAGAAAACAAGAATATATCAAGAATATATTTTAAGAATATATCTATAATATAGATTAACTGAAGTTGGGTTATTACAGAAAAATTCCGTTAGTGCGGACTTTCAGGGAAGGAGGGGGGGGGGGGAGGCATTTTTCGTCCGCACTAACCGAAATCCTCATTAAACGATATAAGCATTTTAGTGGCGTAACAACAGCCCTTGTGTTGAATAATTTGAATTCAGTTTTGGCATAACTAAATAAGTTACCAAATTTATGCTAAAAGCCTTATTACTCATTTTTTGTATTAGCAAATTGTCATTAACTTATTTTTTTACTAAAATTAGTAAATTAAAGAAAAAGTTACAAAAGACAAAGAAAACATGCAAAGAAATTGCTGTGCTTATGTAATTTTACTTTAATTAAAGTGATAATACTATGTTTCCAGTGAAATGGCTATCTTCGTTTTTTGTTTGGGAAATTTTGTGAGGAAAATGTAAGATTTTTTTTTAATTCCTTAACTCAAAAGGAAACAAACAGTGCCCTTAGAATATTGCTTTACGAATACCGATTTTGGAAAATCACATATTAAATTGGCATAGAATTATAAATTAAGGATTTTCAGAATTTTCCTTTGCATAAGACCTTTATTCGTACCAAATGTCAAGATTCTTGGTCAATCGGAAATGTCCTATAGGTTTTATTCCCGAAACCTTTGGGGTAATTCCGGTTAACCCTTTATCTACTGACGGTACTTATAAGTACCATTAAAATAACTGGTGATAAAATTAATTTAATACATCGATTAGTTGTAATACAGATTAGAATGAGTTATAGATACATTACTTTACCTTTTCCAAAATCATTATTGGTTACACAAAACAAAAATATTTTTAAAAGGATGATTTCTTTTGCCTTTGCATCTTTTCAGCTTTCTTGGCGTTGGGGGGGGGGGGGAGGGATTTTTCAATTCGGAAATATTTCTATATTTTCATTGTAAGAACATTATATTTGTACCTTTCCCAATTCTACAAAATACGTACTAAGAAAAATATTTAAAATAAAAGATGTGAGTGGGGTTATAAATATTGCTCAAAATCCATATAAATTAAAATTTAATTAATTCTTCTAAATCCATAAATCCTTCTAAAATCCTTCTAAAATTTAATAAATGATTGTGTAAATCTTCGAATGTAGTTTTAAAAATTCACGAAAAATGCTTTAGAAGATAAAATTTTCATGAATTCATAATGCAGTAGATAAAGGGTTAACCTAGATTCTTGGGGGGGGGGGGGAAATCCGAATATCCTTAATTTATAAATTTATGCCGATTTATTGAGCGATAAACTCATGAATTTCTATAATCGGTACTATAGCTAAATTAATGTATTTTAACGGAATTTTTTTCTAAGGGTAATATGACATATAACGGTACGAATCCCCAGGGGATGCGAGTCCTACTTGCACTTGTTTTTTTATTATTATTTTTATTTATTTATTTATTTATTTATTTATTTATTTATATTTATTTATTTATTTATTTATTTATTTATTTTTATTTATTTATTTATTTTGGCCAACTATACATAATTTTTATAAACCATTCTTGTCAGGAAGTGGGTGAAGTATACATAAAAATTACAAACATGAACCAAGTTCATTTGAATAGAACAACAGTATAAAAATAAATTTCCAGAATTAAAATGTTTTTAGAAAGTTATTATAAATTTCTAGTTCAGTAATTTAATGATATAATTTCTTCATTTTAGGCGAGCTTGGCTGTATTCGCTCTTACATTGTGGCTGGAAGCATGTGCAGAAATTCTCAGAGGTTATCCTTGCATTAGGCGGAAGAACCAATTGTACTGCCCTTCACCAGGAAATACATATCCCAAGTAATCATTATTGTCGACGTTAATTTTTTTTATTTATCATTAAGATTAACCTAACGTTCCATGCGTTTCATGCGTTCACATATCATAAACTTGAATCTTAAAACCATAAAAATCACCTGAAAATTTTTCAAAAAGTTTTCTTTCCCTATCTATTTCTGTGAAATGAATGTAAAGTATTCGAAATGTTGTGTGGCTTAACTATAACATCAGGGAACATTATTAAAGATGAATTTTTATTGTACTAGCAAAAGCCATGCTTTGTTTGGATTCGCGAAGCATTATTTAATAAGATGAAAGAACAATAACAATAGAACATTGAAAGTCACAATATTTTTTTTATATTATTTTTGCATCTTTATTAAGCAAAAACCTTATTTCATGTTTTATGTTTTGGCGCATTTTAATTTTAGAAATGTAAATTCAGCCAAATAACTAAGAATTTCCTCGGAATTTTTTATTTATGACATAAGACTGGTATAAATAAAAATATTTTCGAAGCAAAATATTACAAAATATTTTTAAATTTTCAACTAAAAGCTCTTTTAAAGATATTTTTACATTTTCCAATATCCTCTAGTTTTTTTCGCAAATGATTTGAAATAGATATGTTTCCAATTTTTGTAATTCACATCAAATAATCTTTGATAGCAATCTTAGAATAATATATTCGACGAGAGCTTGAAGAAAGTTACTTCTTCAAAATCCTATTTTCTGGAAAAACATATGAAATCTGCTCTCGTTGATACTAAGAATTAACTTATTATATTATTGTTATTATTCAACCTTCGAATTCGAATAATACTTTACATAGCGAATTTAACAATTAATTTTATTTGTTTACAATTCTTCTGTTGCCACTTTACAAAAAAAAAATCATAATACGAGTAATTCTTTTAAAATGCGTATGTATCGTCTGCGTAAATGATTTCACATAAAAAGAATAAATTGTGTATCTGAATTCTTAACACTGAAAAATACTTTTATAATTGAATGTAAATATATTAATTCTTACAAATTTTAATTCATTAAAAATATGCTATAATTTTCATAAGAAAAACTATTTTAAAAATTTTATAAAAGAAATCGTGAAACTATTATGTGATTAAAGGAATGAGCAGCAAAATATGTGCCATTTCCAACCAATCTTAATAAAATATTCTATTAAAATGTATATTTTCCTCTCAAATAACATAAATTTTTAATATAAGAAAGTTTAATTTTCTTCTACGGTTTGAAGTATAAATTCTACAGTTATTTTGAATATTTAAAATATTTCGCCCTCGCAAAATATATAGGTTCCTTCCCTTATTTAAATAATTAAAAAAAAAAAAAAAAAAAGGGAAATTTTAAGGCTGTTCTCAAATCAAAAAGGGCAACTTCCTGACATAAGTTTTTATTTATTTTTGTTCGAAAATGCATTAAACTAGCTGGTGTTGTTGTTGTTCAGAAACTATGTCATCGAGCTGTTTTTTCCATTTTTTTTGCAAACGCAATAGATCTTTCAGAAAATAGCGTCAAAGTGGACGTTTTGAACCGAATTTCTGCGCGAAAGTAGAAAAATCACTCAAGAGCGGGCGAAAAACAGGTTTGTCACGTGATCGAAAACGCTTATAACTCAATGGGTAATTGATGGATCAAAAAATGGAAAAGACAGTTCGACTCCAAATCGCTTCCATGTCCAGGCTTTCCAGTTTTTCATCTTTCCGTTAAAAAATGAATTTGTAAATATGTCAGAATGTTTTACGCTTGTTGAGCAGAGCAGTTGAGAACAGCCTTAATGCAACGATAATATTTCACGTATGACTTCATTCATGACTTTATTTATTTTTACTGACTCAATGATTTTTATTTAATACAAGAAATACGCAGGTTTCATTATCGTTTTCAAAAATAAATCCATATAATGGAAAAATATATTCAACAAAATAATAAAAAATGATTTTTATTAAATCATTCGATAAGAAAATAATATTGTCAGAATCTACAGATATTATTTTATTTCTATCAAGTCCAAAAATATTTCTTTCCTTAATTAATTTTTTAAAAAAAAACAGTTTTTGAGATATTTTGGTGGAATGATGAAAATATATTTTATTTATTTAATTAATCGTGATTCTATCTATAATCACTAACTCCATGATTTACTTTTTCTTCCGAAAATATACGTGTTTAATTTTTTCTTTGCAAAAATGCGTCCGTAATGGAAAAACGTGTAAAATAAATTAACTAAAATATTTTTTTTTTCTAAAGTTTATTCTGTAAAAAAAATAACATTGTGCAAATGTACAGATCATAATTTATTTTCATGTTTAATTTCAAGTCAAAATACTGAATAGTTTTTTGTAAAGTGTACGACAAAATGTAACTTATGTAGCCTAGTAGGGGATTCACTTTGCTCATCCTAATTATCCCATTATATAAAACGAGGTGGAACCCGCCGAATTTCGATGAAAGGAAATGTTTACAAAGGAACTGTTGCATCAAATTTATAATACATCGACAACAATAATTAGAATAAAAAATCCATCTTACACTTGTTAATTTAACTCTCCAAAGAAATATTTTAACCAAAGATTAACAAAATACTTTTTTCATAAACTTCAACTGTTAAAATTATTGAAAAATTAAACTTTATTCATATACGTCATCAGTAACATATAATCAAGATAAGTAATTTTGATTAAGTTATTAATTGATGCTTGGCATTACGGAATGAAAAATCCGCAAAAATGATTTCACCTTGACATAATCATAGAATTTTTCTACCTTTACATCTAAACCAAGTCAAGTCATTTTCCACGTTTCGCATCCATATATTAACCATTTAAAAATATTTTAACGCGCAATAGGTTATTAATAAATATATTTTCAAGCTTGAAGTCACGTTTGTCAACTATTACAACTTTCCATGTTAAAATTCCCACTCGTGATTTGAGGGCTTATTATAGTCTCTGTACCTGCGCGTAAAAATTCCAGAAATTTATAACTTTTAGACGCATTCAAGGGGAAATATCTCGTTTTATCAAATAAAATTATCGTTTACTTTTAAATATGACGTCATTTTCAGTCGCTGAACTATTTTGCCGATTGACTCAAACTCAATATCAGCGAAATGAAAAAATAGTGAAATATAACAGCATCATCACGGAAATTGTGTCTTTTTTAAAGCGTAACGTCATTTTCTGTTCAATTTTTTAAAAACGATATTTTTAATTGTCATGAGAAAATGGCATCAGTAAGAATATAATCAATAAAGATAACTAATCCACTTTTAATAGAAATGAAGTACTTCAGTTGCCACGATTAGAAAATTGGTATTAAAAACTATAAAAAAATTAATATCTCAAAAATAAATTGAGATACAGCTTTCAAACAAATTGCATTTAAAAGAGCATTTTTTCTGCATACGACGGTGTAAACATTTAAAATGTGGGATGTTTTGAAGTTTAAAAATTATGCGGTAGCGAAAATTGCAAAAGCGAAATTTCATTTCAAATTTCAAAGTGTTGCCATTCGCAGAATGACGTATGCGTTACGCACAGATATGTTTGCCCTTTATAATATAGATACTCATAATGTTGATAAATTGAAAGTTAAAACGACTTCGAGTTGAAATCACTCCTTTATCTTAAATTAGACCATTAGAGAAACACATTTTATTATTAGTAGTATTGCACTGTAATATTTTAAATTTATAGTGAAAAAAAAACAACTTCTAAAGAAATATATTCTTCTACCAACGTTAAAATATCCAAATATTACTTTGATGGTGTTTTATTAAAGATTAAACGTTTTTACTTGTCAAAGTAAAGTAATTATCTTCTTAATAAAGCATTATCCTAATAAAATAATATAAGAAATTTCTCCATTTTAAATATTTTTGAGGAAAAATATTCAAAATTGGGATAGTTTTCTATTATTAATATATTTTTTCTTCAAAGACGGATCTTTAGAAATTTGCACCTTTAATTCTTAACATCTTTAAACATCAAGACTTGAAATTATTGTAATACATTTGTTTTACTTATGTAGTGATAATCCTAGTCGTATGCATGTATTTAACATTTTAGCACTTGTAGTGATAATTTTTTTAAGTCTAAAAGTTTAGGATCGTTTATCGGAGAACGCGAGATACTGCCAGGGGCTCCAATTTTTACAGGTGTTGAATTACGAAAATTGATTATATTTCAGAACTGTTAAAATTATATTTCTAAAAGAAACTGATTTTCATTTATATGAGAACTTGAAAGTCGGGCATATGGCAAAATACATCGTTTTAAGTATTAAATTTAGATACTTCAAAAGAAAATATGGCCATATTATTTATACACACTCTCTCTCTCTCTGTCTGTCTGTCTGTCTCTGTCTCTTTCTTTCAAACAAATTTCACGGTGATTTTAATTAATTAATTTCGGTAATTTTTTATTTGTGTGTTCAGAATCTTATAAGCTAGTTTAAAAGTTACAAAATGTGCTTCAGCTAATGTACTGTAACGTCTGCTATGCATAGAAATTCTCTTTAAGTTGCATTTAACAAAAAATCCAAGTATCAGTTGTGGTACTCTCCTGACTTTTTTCACAGGGGTCTATTTTTGTGAAATTGCGAGCAGTTTCTCAAAATCTAGTCATAATTTTGAGGAATTTGAAATTATAGTTATATTCAGGTTCCTGTTTATTTCTTTTTAACAGGACTATTTTTATATAAACGCTAGATAATACATTCTGTGGCGAGTTCTACTGTTCTGTAATAGGTCAGATTCTACTTTAAATTGCTTAACCCTTAATTGCATAGTGATGTAAATTTCCATCACTTTTTTATTTAATTTTTAATACATAAATTAAGTTCTTACAACCACTATATTTATATAGAAATATTAATCCTCTAAAAATTACAAAAATATGCTACTAAATAAAGTTAAAAATCTATCTTAAGATTTCTGGTGTCTAATCCCTAATATAAAAATAAAAAACACAATTCCAAAAGAATAATTCATGCAATTAAGGGTTAAATGTGTGAAATTTTGTTTGGAGATAAGTTTTGTCAAATGTCTATTTTAACCCATTTATGCCAAGCGTCCCATTTTTGGGACGTTTCAAATTTTAATGCATTTGTATAATTTTCTTCTTCTTTATAACATGAAAATTACATGAAATCATTATTTATGAATGTCTTTATCTGTAACCGAGAGATGACAGCACAAGGTGGATATTTATTTGCTTAAATTAAGGCTTTTTTCGGTGTTAATAGATTTTTAATTTTTCAAGAGGGCGAAATGTAAAAAGTAAGTTTATTTGTATTTTTTCTACCATGGACCCAAAATCGCAAGTATAATCTTAGCTTGTGGACTTTTTTGAAATACGTATTTTTTTAAATTGCAAAAGTAAACGTTCAAGCCTATTTTTTTATGCTTTTTTGTAATGTACAAAATATAGGGTTCTAGGCACAAATGGGCACATATTTTTTGTTAGAAATTTAGGAGACAGTTATTTATGCAATCTCCTTTCGAAGATATTTATGAAATAAATTGTTATTAAGTCTGCAATACGATTATTCATATTTTATTATTAATAATAGTTATAACGTTATTAGTCTCTGCAAATAAATAAATATATATATTTTTTTAGTTCATTAAAATACTAATTATAGTACATAATATACAATTTAAAAGCATTTTAAATATAAATATAGGCAAAATATATAATTATGCATATTATTCTACTAGAAATACTCATATTTAGTTCTTTTACATTTTATCAAATAAATACAAAAAAAATTAAGCTTAATTTTTTTTAGTTATTTTTCCAGTTCATTTTGCAACATTTTAAAGTGATTTTACCAAAAAATTTGAGAAAACAAAAATTCAGGCACAAATGGGTTAAGACAAAGAATTTTGGGAAGGGTCCTGTTTTCAGGTAAAAAATTTTGTGAAAGGTCCTGTTTTAAAATGGAAAGTTTCGTAAAGCGTCCTGTTTTAAAATGAAAAATTTTGTAAAGGTTCCTTTAAAGGACCCAATATCTTCCTAATCGTTTTCCCGCTGCGGCTCTGGTTTTCATCTAATAAAGTCGTATAAAATGTTTTTTTAGGTGCGTTCGTAATTACATAAATACGTAGCTCCTATAGTGGTCGTTCAGTCCGTCTGTCCGAATCAAAAGCAAAAACTATCCAACAGAATGGTGTGAAATTTTAAATATATAATTGTTGAAAAAGTTTGTCCGGTCATTTCAAATTTTATCAAAATCGGATGTATAGTTTAATTACAGGGACAGTCAAAATTTTTCTGTTACATTACGGCCAATGGGAAAAATTATTTCAAGTGCATTTTAATGATGTTACGGCCTTTCGAACAGAATAAAATGGATATGCACTTATGAAGTGCACTAAAATATACATTCAGTACACTATGCGGTGCAAAAAATATTTATAAAACTAGTTATAGTACGAACGCACCTCATTTGCCATGTTTGACGTGCAATTTCCAACTTGTTAATTATCTGTGTCCTTTTACAACACAAATAAATAATCACAAACCTTGACAAGATTGCAATCACGGTCTTTTGTATTAAGGGGTCCAGGGGGGGGGGGGGTCAAAATTTTATTTCCTTTATTTATAGGTATTTTTAATGAATACTTTTTTCCTGAAATGTGTGTCTTTATAATGATTACTTTTAAGACAAAAAAAAAATTAAAACTTTCATTTTCTTTTCTAAAAATTTAAAATTTTAAACATATAGTTTTTTACACAACTCGTCAACCATTTGTACTATTTCATTACTTTTTCACTATTGTATGATACAGAAAAGGTTTCTTATTAATTTGCCTTCAGGATTTATACAAATATTGCTTGCAAAATTTATAATAAATTTAAAAGTAAAAAAAAAAGAGGATTTTTGAGAGTGAGTTTTATTTTAGGGAATGCATTGTCAAAATTTTTATACGAAATAAAAATCCCGAATACAATTTATTAAAAACATAACATAAAAACTCTGTACAAAATTTCAAAGACATATCTTCCAAGAAAGTTAAACATCACGAATTCTGAAAAAACCCATTTTGAGATAACTGGACTTTTAAGTTTTAGTAACGGGCGGGAAGAGACTAATAGTACAACATAAAAAGTGTTATATCTGCTGATGTAATCATCATAGAATTATGAGGTTTGCTTTATTTAATTTATTTAACTGTTTAGTATTTTATAAGAAAAAAAATTGCATTTTTTTTTTTTTTTTTTGGGGGGGGGGGGTATTTTGATCTCCGGACACCCTTAATCCACATTTTTAAAGTATTGATATTTTGAAACCTGATTATGCTAAGAATAAAAAAAATAAATACCGACATTCTCCCCAGAATAATAGTTGGAAATTTTGCTGTCTTGAAATTTCTGACTAATGAGTCACAGTGTTATACCTACCGTTTTTCAATGTCTTCCTCTTTTTCTTTTCTTGTTCTTTTTTTTTTGGGGGGGGGGGGGCTGTGGGGAATAGGCACAAAAAATAGTAATTTCAAAAGTTATGCATAGCCTTTTATTTTATATACAGGTAAAGGTGATAGTTGGGAAATATGTACAGAGTTTTAAAAAAAACAGTAATTTCAAAGAGGAATATAGATTAGCCTCTTGAAATTTTAAAAGTATAGATTCTTCTACGAATTATTGAATGTCTAAATTTTATTTTTAGCATTTTCTGAACACAATATGCTTAAATAATGTGAAAAAAAAAACATAATAAAGCTCGAGCTTGCCAAGTAACTTGAAAGAGCAATTATTAAGCAGAATTTTATGCAATAGCCATATAAAACAGCAAATAAATGATGAAATATTAAGTGGAAACTATTGCACTTTAACTGAAACAGTCGTTACCTAAGCATGTTTCAAGGCCTGTTTCTCGTAAACGAATTAATATACGTAAAATATTTTATTTTTAAACTCTTCAATGAAACTTAACTTGGTTCATGTATGCGAAGATGTAACTTTGAAATCGATTTTTCCCTCACTTCCTGATATGCTAGAATTTTAAAAATTATGTACGCAGGTGTGTTTGTTTCTTTTGACATTATAGCATTTTAATATTTTAAAAACTTAATTATAAATTTATAAATTAATTTTAAAGCATTTTTCCGTAAGCGGGATGCAGATGATAAATCGAAAAATAAACAGTAATTACAACTGTTTACGTGTTAATTATCTCAGTAATTATCTTCCTTAATTTCTAAAGATATATTAGAAAATTTATATATTTATGATTATATGACATTTGGATAAGTTTTTCATTAAAACTGACTTGATATATCAGCAGTTACAGCTTTTTTTTTTTTTTTTTTTTTGTAATTAAGAATTGTTTATTATTTTATTTTTAAACTCTTTAATGAAACTTAACTTGCACTAGATTAATTTTAACACAATTATTCTAATTGGTAAATAAATCATATTAGATGTAAATATCCAACTGGGCGAAAAATGTCCGGACCAGGACTCGAACCAGCGATCTCCTGGCTGAAGCCGCCAGTGCTCTGCCATCTGAGCTATCCCGGACGAATCTGGTGGAACCTTTTAACCCAGCTAACCTTAATTATTATAGCATCTGGTCTGAAACCTGGTGCAGCTCAACAGAATAAATCTCAGGCAGTGGAACTCCTGAAATCGCTGGATACGAAATTACACTAGATTAATTTTAACACAATTATTCTAATTGGTAAATAAATCATATTAGATGTAATGAAAAATGTCCTGGGCGAAAAATGTCCGGACCAGGATTCGAACCAGGGATCTCCTGGCTGAAGCCGCCAGTGTTCTGCCATCTGAGCTATCCCGGACGAATCTTGTGGAACTTTTTCACCCAGTTGGAAATTTACATCTAATATGATTTATTTACCAATTAGAATAATTGTGTTAAAATTAATCTAGTGTAATTTCGTATCCAGCGATTTCTGGAGTTCCATTGCCTGAAATTTATTCTGTTGAGCTGAACCAGGTTTCAGACCAGATGTTATAATCATTAAGGTTAGCTGGGTGAAAAAGTTCCACCAGATTCGTCCGGGATAGCTCAGATGGCAGAGCACTGGCGGCTTCAGCCAGGAGATCCCTGGTTCGAATCCTGGTCTGGACATTTTTCGCCCAGTTGGAAATTTACATCTAATAAAACTTAACTTGGTTCATTGTATGTAAAGGGGGAATTTTGTAATCGATTTTCCCCCACTTCCTGATAGGCTAGAATTTTAAAAATTATGTATGCATGTGTGTTCCCGATGGCATTACAGTGATATAATACACTGGCCTTCAAAAGTTAAGGTACAACCGGTTTTTTGCGCCTAATTTGGAAATGAATGAATGTAGAAAGAAGAAATTTGGAGAAAATGTGCACTAAAAAGTTGTTTATTGAATACGACATAGAAATTTACATAAGTTAACGCGAAAAGGATTTACAACAAAAAAGTACTTTTGGTGGAAAAGTACATTCTTGAAGAAAATAGTACATCACAGTATTATGTGGTAAAATGTCATAGAAACATTACAAAAATGGGTTCTAATAAGGAATGTGTCCACCACTTAAGGAATGTTAAGATGTTTTAATAATTTTCATTCAATTATGAATAACCAGAGAGATTTTATATTCCCATAAAAAAATCTATATTATAATAGTCGAAGTCATGTGACTGTCGTAAACAGTTACGGGTTAACCCCTTCGCTTTTCATATGCAAGGCGACAATTTTTACTCACAATTATTTTTTTTTCCAAATAAAACTGCATAACAGTTACATTTTTAGACAGACATATTTTTTTAATTAATGTTTGCGAGATAAGTTGCATTCAAATATGTAGTATATGTTCTGAGATAACTTCAGTTAAAATTGGGTTGAAAACCCAATATCTCATTCCAGTAAAGTAACCAAACATAAGAGATTCATTCATTGTGAGTGATACATTATTAAACCATGAAGGTAATCATCCGCAAACCAAGTTCTCCAGTGATGAATTTTTCAGCGCTGTCTGGTGCCAGAAAAACAATTTGCGCCATTAAGCAAATCGATATTTAGCATAATTCTGTTAATCGACAATCATATTTATTAATCAATGGCCAATTGCATACAAAACAGTAATTTAATATACATTTATTAAATATATAACATAATTAAATATGGTAAATAATATCAAAGCAAACTAAAACTAGTATGTTGTGGCCATCACAAAACTTTCTTCTATATAAATCACGTCAATTAAATCATTTAAATAGTAAAAGAAATTACATTAATTTATTCATATAAAAGTATACCTGAATTTGAAGTTTGCTGAAAATTCGTGCATTAGTTATTGAGATAGAGCTGTAGAGGAAATTCTGAAAAATGCAGCATAGCAGTGCCACTGTTGAGCGATTTGCACCAAAACACAAACAGCACTAATTCATATTAAGGTATACCGGAATTTGAAGTTTGATGAAAATCCGTGTATTAGTTCTGGAGCTAGAGCTACTGTGGAAATCACAAAAAATATAGCACAGCAGCGCCCCCTGTTGAGCGATTTACACCAAAAGGTACAAAACATCAAATCACGTCAAGGGCTAACTGAATCTGAAGTTTGATAAAAATCCGTGCATTAGTTCTGGACATTGAGCTATTGTGGAAATCGAGAAAAATGCTGCATAACAGCGCCACCTGTTGAGCGATTTACATCAAAACATAAACAACAGTAATTCATATCCAGGTATACCTGAATATCAAGTTTGATGAAAACACAAGCATTAGTTCTTGAGATAGAGCTATTGCGGAAATCACAAAAAATGCAGCAAAGCAGCGCCACCTGTTGAGCGATTTACACCACAAGGTGCAAAACGTCAACTCATGTCAAGCACTAACAGAATCTGAAGTTTGATGAATATCCGTGCATTATTTCTTGAGATAGAGCTATTACGAAAATCGTGTAAATGCTGCAAAATTCAGCATAGCAGCGCCATCTGTTGGGCGATTTGCACCAAAACATTACCAGCACCAATTCATATCAAGTATTAACTGAATCTGAAGTTTGATGAAAATCCGTGCATTATTTCTTGAAATAGAGCTAGTGCAGAAATCGCGAAAAATGCAGCATAGCAGCGCCACCTGTTGGGCGATTTACACCAAAACCTAATCAGCACCAAATTATATTAGGGACTACTTGAATATAAATTTTTATTAAATTTCGTGCATTAGTTCTTGAGATAGAGCGCCCACAAAATTTGTGTCACATACACACAGACAGACAGACAGACTCACAGAGTCACAGACAGACATTTTGTAAATACATGTTTTTTGGAATCTCTGACCTCTAAAACGTGTAAATCCGTCGAAAACCGGAAGTCGAAAATTTTTACGAATCCAATACTTTCTTCTTGTAAAGATAGAAGAAAGTAATAATGCAAAACAATAATTTAGTATACGTTTATTAAACACATAACATCAGATTAACGGCTTTTAGCTAAGATATTCAAGGATCGTAGTTTCATTTTTGGCTATATATATTATATTCGCCCGAATGAATATGAGATATATAGTCTAATCACATAGTATATCTATCTATATCCATATTAAACTACGTTATATACATGCTTTTGCAATTGCCTTTGTTAGACTTAGTTTGTTACAATATATATATATATATATATACATATATATATATATTTAAATATATATATATATGTATATATATATATAAGGTTTACTGTAATTAGTATTATAGGCGCCGTTGTTGGCGCGGAGTATTTAACAAGGTACGTGGAAACAATTCTTTGATGTTAAAATAAAGTGTTTTGGATTATAGTATTTTTTTATTAATTTATTGGGTTTGTTTGTTTGTTTGTTTGTTTGTTTTTTTTTTTTTTTTTTTTTTTTTGTATTTTAAATAAAATTTGAGAAAGACATGTATTTTAAAGGAAATGGGGGAAAAGTTTATATTTTAAATGAAATAAATGCAATATGAATATAGTATGGGAACAATATTTGGCGATTTATCATCTGAGCCCGGTTAATATAAAAGTACCAAAAAGTCCTGATCTGAATCAAGAAATGACAGCAAATAAATAAAAATAATGGGACAGAAATCGGTATCTAGAGGAAAGACGGTGGATTTTAATAAGACTGCATGCCAAGGACCAAAAGTGGGCGATACTAATAGCAGTTGTGTTTTAAAGGTAATGTGGCTGTGACAAGTGGCTTCCAAACGTTTTATGTTTCACCAAATCGTACTCTTTAAAATACGTCAATTAGTATGCAGCACGATTATGACACATTATCCAAGGCGATTATATGAAAATAACAATAGATTTTCTAATCTTATGTAATTGTCTACAGCCAAGGTTGTCGTGAAATAGAAAACATATTAAAAACAATGTGGTTTAATGTAAATATGGATATCATTAAAAACTTTTCGCAAAAAACACTTCGTTGCACCAAATCGTTTTAGCTAAAACATGCCAATTGGCAGTGGACCCAATTATGGGAAGATTACTTAAGGCTGTTCTTAACTGCTCTGCTCAACAAGCGCAAAACGTTCTGACACATTTACAAATTCCTTTTTTAACGGAAAGATATAAAATTGGAAAGCCTGGCCATGGACGTGATTTGGAATTGAACTGTTTTTTTTCATTTTTTGATCAATCAATTACCCATTGAGTTATAAGCCATTTCGATCACGTGACAAACCCGTTTTTCGCCCGCTCTTGAGTGATTTTTCTACTTCCCAGCGGAAATTCGATTCAAAACGTCTACTTATTTTCTGAAAGATGTATTGCGTTTCCAAAAAAATGGAAAAAACAGCTCGATGACATAGTTTCTGAACAACACCAGCTAGTTTCACGCATTTTCGAAAAAAAATAAATTAAAACTTATGTCAGAAAGTTGCCCTTTTGGATTTGAGAACACCCTTAATAGATTTTAAAATCTCCTCGTTAGCCAACATATAGCAACTGATAAGCAAACGAAGATAAAGCATAAATGACTAAGTGGGGTAAGCGATTGTTGTCAAGAAATATTAATTACATAGCAACAAAGAAATATACGAAATGCTGTCATGATCGCAAAGCGTTCTTTATTTTTGTATCAGAATCTTCCGATTTGGCAAAGAATTAAGCAAGTTATGAATAAAAGTAACATGTTGCAAGGCTTTACATACATAGAACACTAAACTGGTCGTCAGAGGCAGCTAGTATATAAAATAATAGTTACAGTTTTAAAGAACGCTTCTCAAAGTTTTGTAAATATTGATTAATGGCTACGTTGTGCATCAGGGTGCACATAAAATGTCGGCGGGCCACTAGCGGACCGAACGCAAAATGGTGAATATTGCTGTTTTAAAGTTTTCTCATTTTTTATCTCTTCTTTGTTAAAGACTGATCGTGGAAAAAAAAAAAAAAAAAAAAAAAAAAACGAGAAGGCAAATGCTTGGGGCTACTATTCATGTCCTTCCTATACCTTTCTTATTTCTTCCATAATAATTATTACAAAATTATGTTATTTAATATTTATATGTAAATATTGGGGAATATTTCACTTTAATAAACCAAGACCAGTTTTCTGCTCGAATTTTTTGTAGTACAATGTTTATCTTTAGTTCTAATTATGTTTAGATTTTTGACGTGGACTATAACAAACTACTGTTTTACTGTAATAAAAATAACAACAACGATAAGAAATAACTTTAGTTTAACATACTAAAAGTTCCACTGCTTGTATTAATTACTTTTTATTCTGATTGCTTCTTGTCTCCCATGCCATCCCGTTAGCATGTTTTGGGATAGTTGAAAGTTTTGGAAAAACCTCTAAATTGATATATTTTCTTTTAATTTTTCCCTCAGTTCGACGAAAGGGGAAGAAGACCGGGCTGGCAGGGAGAAAAGGAGCAGAAGGTAAATGATACTTCTAAAAATTTAATATCTTTCTCACTTCTTTTTCTTTTCTTCTTTCTTTGTGTGTGTTAAATTAAATATAATCTAGCAAAAATCCGCATAGTAATACAAAAGGCTTTGGAAGCAATGAAAATAACCTCAAGTATTAGCTATATTTATACATATATGTGCAATTTTTTTTAAACCTAATTAAAGAATATTCTAAATTTTCCCCTTTAATTTGACAATTTTCGCCTTAAAATGTCATTTTTTTCTTCTTTTTATCCTTTCAAAAAATAAAATTGAATTTGTGTGTCTTCATTTCATTTTGGTTTTGCGCCAGTAAAATGATTTTCCTCTTCAAAATCCCCTTTCAAAAATCTTCCCTTTTAATTTGTCCTTCGAGAACTAGATTGTTCTTTCTCAATTATTCCAGAACATTGCTTTCGCGCCAAAATAAAACCGCATCACAGCATTTTGATCCATCCGCGATTTTCACTTTTTTGATTGGTCATCTTTGGTTGGTCATCTTTGGTTCATTTTGATTGGTCATCACCCGGTCATCTTTGTCACAATGCAGATATTTGCGTTCCTACGCTCTCACTATAATACATTCTCTGCGACCTCGGAGAACTTTTTATTGAGTGAAATCGACTGTTAAAAAATAACTTCGGCATTAGAAGAATTTCTTCTGATTTTATGGAATTTCGTCACTGACGTATTTCCTTTAAATGTTCTGTTGAGTAATTGGAGATTATACCATTCTTTTGAGAGATGAGTATGTAAATAAAGAAGTTGATCTACAAGTGTTTGATTCTTTCTCGGACAAAACACCCAGAATTTTCTACGCTTGCTATCATTATTTTGATTAGTTCGGCACTATGCGGGCAATGGCTGCAATGCTACTACTTGACCGCTCATTTAAATGACGGTGTGCTGCTGTTTATTTAAGTATGCTATCTCAGTTTATAAACTCATCACCAGCGTCATCGAATGTGTGATTGATTGAAATGTGCCAACCTTGATTCATTAGCTATATCAGGTTTTTCATGGCTGCTCACCGCATAAAGCAACTTCTGTAATCAAGTAATAATCGTACCTTGTTTAACCCATTTGTGCCTGAATTTTTATTTTCTCAAATTTGTTAGTAAAATCACCTTAAATTGTTCCAAAATAAGCTGGAAAAATGCTACAAAAAATACATTTTTGTATTTATTTGATACAATGTAAACGTAGTAAACATGGAATGTATAATTATATGTTTTGCGTAAATTTATATAAAATAAGCTTTAAATTGTATATCATATTCTATAAGTAGTATTTTTATGAACTACTGAAAAATTATACTTATTTCTTTACAGAGACTAATAACATTATAAGTATTAGTAATAATAAACTAATAATAATCGTATTTGAGACTTAAAAACAATTTGTTTCACAATCATCTTAAAAAGGACTTTCCATAAATAACTGTTCCCTATATGGCTAATAAAAATATGTACCCATTCGTGCCTAGCGCCCTATATTTTGTACGTTACAAAAATGGGTAAAAAATATAGGCTTGAACATATAATTTCACAATTAAAAAAATATATGTATTTCAAAGTACAAGCTAAGATTATGACTTATTTATTTGGATCCTTGATAGAAAAACACAATTAAACTTACTTTTAACATTTCACCTTTTTGAAAAATGAAAAATCTATAAACTCCAAATAAAAAAACCCTTCATTTAAGCAAATAAATATCCATCTTATACTATCATCTTTCGGTAACAGATAAATACATATATAGATAATTATTTCATAAAATTTTCATGTTATAAAGAAGAAAATTATGCAAATTTATTAAAATTTGAAGCGTCCCAAAAATGGGACGCTAGGCATAAATGGGTTAATGGAGATATCCATTATATAGACGACAATTATAATTTTACGTAGATGAAAAATAAATGAATGAACTCATACCTGTTATGATACAGCTATTCTATAACACAGGGGTGCACAACCTTTTTCAACCCGCGGGCCAAAAAACAGAAAAAGTACCTTACCTGGGGCCAATGTAGCATTTATAAACACATTTTTTTTCTAATCTAATATAAAAAGTCAATATACCACTTTGATGAAAACATACTCAATTATGAAAATATATACATTTATAAATTAATTTTAATAAGCCAAATATACATACATAATTATTTCACAGACGAGACAATTAATGTGATGGTTGGGATTGTATTTTTGAAGCTATTTTTGTTATGTTTGGTTCTAAAGTTGCAGTAGCAATACGTAAAACGGCTGAAAGGTTTTCATCAGTTAGCCTGTTTCTAGTCTTTGATTTGTTGGCAGTCATCATAGAAAAAGATTGTTCACATATGTAGGTGCTTCCAAACATAGTTGCATACATAGATGCATTACGTTTTAAATAGGAAAATTCATTAGGCAAATTCCTATAAAATTCAAGCAATGACTTTTCTTTGAATTCATTTTTATGAAAGTCTGAGCTCTGTAAGTCAATGGGCTCTAATTGAGCATTTTCAGGTGCCAAATTCACATCCACTGTAAATGGATTTGAAAATAACTCAATTTGACAATGGCATTTTTCAAAATCTAAAAATCTCTCATGGAATGAATTGATTAAAATTTTTACCTGATCTTCGTAATCCAATTTCATCTTTGGAAATTTTTCTTTCATTTTTTTGCAATATGGGAAATGAGCAAAATTTTTTTCCCGTAACTGTTGTTGAAATAACACTAACTTTCTTTTAAAAGCATTTACATTGTTTACCAACTGAAAGATGAGTTGGTTCTTTCCTTGTAGTTTGATGTTCAATTCATTTAAATTACTTGCAATAACAGTTAAAAATGCTAAATCGCACTGAAAACTGGCTTCTTCCAAGCGTCTGGTTTCCCTTCCATGCTCCTTGAGAAACGTAATAATTTTATCAAATAATTCAATAAAATGCTTAAGTGCTTTTCCACGACTGATCCACCTTACTTCTGTGTAGTACACAACATCAATATAAATATCCTCAAATTCAGCCAAAAATTCTTTAAATTCTCGGTGCCGTAATGCACTACTACGAATAAAGTTGATTGCTTCACAAACACGCTTCATTAACTATTCATAATCTAATTCTTTGGCACACAAATTTTGTTGGTGTATGATGCAGTGATATTGAAGTAACTCCATTTCACGTTCTCCCAGATGTTCTTTTAGCAGAGTTATCATTCCAATAATTCCACCAGTCATTGATCGTGCTCCATCTGTTGTAATGCTAACAATTTTGTCCATATTCAAAGCAGCTCCATTACATAATTCTAATAAACTGTGGAAAAGTTCTTTGCCAGTTGTTTGGCTTTTCATAGGGTACATTCCAAGAAGTTCTTCTGTAATGCAGAAATCCTTGTTTATACCTGGAATGAAAACAAGGAGTTGAGCTGTTGCGGTAATGTCAGTAGATTCGTCAGCAGCAAGTGAAAAATATTCAAAATGTGAAGCAGCAAGCTTCACTTGATCTACAATGTCTTCACTTAATTGTTGAATTCTTCTCTGAACAGTCATTCTATTCAAACTTAAACTTTTAAATTTATTTGTTGTTTCGGAACAAAGTTTCTCTGAAGCAATTAACAAGCAATCTTTCACGAAATCACCATCAGTAAACGGTTTTCCACGTTTAGCGATCAGCTGGGCAATATTCAGGGTTACCTCAACGCAGGAATACAATTCAGATGTCTGTTTTTGAAAATAACTGGTCTGGTTTATCAAAGATTTCTTCAAGTGTTTAATTTTTACTGATCGTTCATATCCTTGAATAGATGAGAACGCAATGTGTTTCGTTTCATAATGTCGTTTCACATTATATTCCTTGGCTACAGCTACAGTAGAAGTGCACAAAAGACAAATAATCATGTCATTATGATTAATAAAACAGTACTTATCCGTCCACGAATCAACAAATTTTCGATTTGGAAAATCGCCTTTTCTTTTTTCACCGCTCATTTTTCCATCTACAGCAAAGCCCTTGATCTACAAATAATAGACATCAACCGACTGCCGACCGCCAAGCATTCCAAAGATAAACGTTGAGTTGAGATGATACAATCCTTCAGCAACTAGACACTTCGTTCGTTACATGCTATCAGCCAATCAGAGCTCAGTTTTAGTCTCATTGTAGATGCGATGCGCTCGCATCGAATTTCTCTCTGTCGATCTTAAAGAAGCGCCGATATATCGCAGCTTGACAGTTGAATACGTGCAAGTTACAAATAGCATGCTTTTGTCGCTTCATCCAACCAGTCAATCAAGATGGCGATTGTTTTTTATTTTAAAAACGCAAGCAGTTCTCAGTTGAAAAATTTTGTAAAAACATGTAAGATTTCAATTTAAAAAACAGTGGCACTCCGGGAGTGCCAATAGAAGTGAAAACTTCAACAATTACGTGTGTGTTTTTTTAATCGTCAGGAAATGTTTTATGCGTTGAATTGTGTAAAAGCACTAATGAAAAAAAAAATAATAATAATCTCTATTTTAGGATTGACGGGCCAACGAAACAGGCATCGCGGGCCATAGGTTGTGCATCCCTGCTATAACACAAGCAGATGTATGAACCACAATTAAAATCAACCAAAACAAAAAAAGGGGAAAATTAATTTAAACCAAATTAAGTGGGAATTTAAATTATACATAAATAAAAATATTGAAAAATATGTTGAATCTATAAAAGGATTTTCAAGACGAAATCGTTATATAGATTACACAAAAGTTGTATGATTTCATCCTTGCACGAGCTATAATAAGCTAAAAGATGGAAGGTTTGCGTTTATACATAGATATAATATAAGAATTATCAAACCCAAATTACTGTGTGACCGAGATAAGAAAAAATCTGTGTAGGTTTCCTGCTTTCGGAGATTTCAAAACTTCCAGGGAGGGAAATTCATCCATAGGACAAAAAGAGACCGCTATTTCTCTGAATGATCCATGGAGTAATGAAGACTAAAGGAGACGACATAAATGACGTCACTTAAAGCTGTTCTTACTCCCATGCTTCCGCCATATTTGACCACGGTGAGCGGAAGCTCTTCTCGCTGCGCAAATCAACTGGGGAAATGTCAAATATGGCGGACGCTGGACAGGAGGGAAAGAACCCGTCTTTCAGCTTCAACACTCTCTAAGGAGCTAGACTGATACAAAGCGATATAGGTAAGCGTCTTATCTTAAATGGGAGAGGTAACCGCAAGTTTAAAGGCGAGGTCACATCAATCAAGGTCGCACGCCACGTAGCGGACGGAGTGAACAACAGAAAGATGCCTAACTGTTTTCTTCTTTATGGATAATCTATTAATTGCACGTCTATGAAATAACTGCGCAAGCGTCAACATCGTGTTTTCATTTGTTTGTAGCATTTATATTCTGACAGTAATAGAATGTTCTATTAATTTTTATTCGTGTTTTTTGACTTATTTATTATAGTTAATTATTTAAATAAAAACAGTTCTTTTTTAGAACTAATATTTGTTAAAATGGCATAATGTTGGCAATCGAATAACTCTAGTTTTCGAAATTGTAAGAAAATTCTTTTTCTTATAGAATTCATATGTTCTTTTCCAAAGAGCAAAACAAGTTAGTTACGTATTTTAACTTTAATTTATTAAAAAATATATATATTCGATATATATTATAAAATGTTGTTGATTTAAACACGCTCGATTTTAATTATTTTCTTTTAATGAAATGAAAAATGACGCATATAAATTAGTAAGTAGTTAATGTGTAAAGTTTGAATTTTGTAGTCTTATTTTTTACTCAATTCTTGATGTGCTAAAGTTATAAAAAATGATATACACGGCTCTATTCCAGATGAAAATAGAATGTTTATCAAGGTTTAGAATATGTATAGAATTTAATAATAAATAAAATATTCAATTTTAAGTCCTTTTCTTCGTTTATCAAGCGCAGACGATACATCGAAAACTTATTCCAATATTCTTTTGATCGTATTGTATTCATGTTATTTAAATTACAAATAGTTCATTTATTTAATTTAAAATTCATTTTATTTTATATTCAGAATCACTTTAATTTAAAATGCATGCATTAAATGTTGTACTATTAAACGAGCAAGTATTGTTAATTTAGTATTTGTTTAAATATTTTGCGAGCCCAGACAATACTGCAAAAATTTTCCTAAAATCGCCAGATTAGATTTTTTGTTTCTTCTTGAAACAGACAAAGCCATTTAGAGAATCCCTGTTAAAAATTCTATTACGAATTTCAGATTGTTACTCACTCACAGAAGATGAATCTTGTTTGCCAGATATATTGCAAAATATTTTTGTTACAGCTTGTTTTGATAAAAATGTGTATTTTAAAAAAAGTCGCAATGTCATTTTAGTTTAAGACCTAAAGGCAGTAATGCTTTCGTAGCATTAGTGCTTTTCTCTCGAAATTAAAATGATATTGCGATTATTATTTTTTTTTTTATGTGCATAATTTTATCAAAACAAACTGTAATAAAAATATTTTGCAATAAAACTGGGAAACAAGATTCGTCTTCCATAAGTAAGTAAAGAATAAGAAAATATGCACAAGAGATGCGCAGATAGTAGATATTCTGTCATATATGACGTCATACTGAAAACCGGCGTATTTGCATTATTCACTCCGTCCACCAGATGGCGCAGATGTGTCAATGTACTCCAGATTCCAGTATTGACATTGTACGCTTACTTATATCGCTTTGGATTGATATGTCGTCTCCTTTTAATATTTATAGCTCCATGGAATGATCGGATGAATGGGAGAAAAGAAAATGCATGACTTCCCTACAATAAAGTCGAATGACCAGTTACTTTGGCAACAGGACCGAGCCGAGACCGGTTCTAGAGTCTTTCTTATCCCAGCTAGACAGTACCATATATTCAAAAATGCATGTACGATTCCATCCTTGCATAACTTATAATCAGCTAAACTGTGCAAGATTATCGTACATTTCAAAAACAGAAATTATATATTAAATTTTAAAAATGGAACAAATACAATGAGCAATTGAAGTAAAGTTCGAATAAAAATAAGACCCACATGCATACTCAGGGCTGCCACTGGCGACTATTTTTATATTCTATTCTCACCATTATTTTTTTAATATAAATTTTGTAGTATAGTTCTCTTGCATATGTTGTTAAAGTGTATAGGAAGGCTTTTTGTTTTGAGAAAGTGGTACGAGATAGAATTTAAAAATAGCCACTTGTGGCAGTCCTGATGCTATCTGACAAGCATACATCAACTGCAAGACTGCACAATGTTGCCAAAACGTTTTTACTAATTCGTGATACATATAAAATGATAGAGGAATGACTCAAGAAGATTGCATTTCTTCCAGCCATGAAGTCACACAGAAAGATTGCATAATAACAAGATGAAGTCCCAGGCCCTTATTATCGCATGGGAAAATCGGGACTTTGCCCAGGGCCCCCAAATCCACATGTTAATTTATAAACTATTTACTTTTTGTTCCCCAATTCCAACTCTAAAAATTTTCAAATACAAATTTCATCTTTAAAAGATTCTTCTAAACTTTCTGAAAAACAAATTTCATTTTGAATACGCAGAGCTCAATGCTTTCGCAAAACTAATCTCAACCACTTTTAAATAAGAAATAATATTTTGATTTTAAATTGTATTAACAATGAACTTAAATCATATTTAAACTTTAGTGGTTGAAAATAATCAGTTCTAATTGTGATGAGATAAATTGTCTTTCGTATTCAAGGTTTTTCTTTTAACTTTGAATTAAAAAAAAAAACAGAATTGCCACTTTTTCAGATTTATTGAAAAAAAAAAATTTTCTACTTGTGAAATAGAATGTAAATGATTTGATATTATGTTGTGTGTAGTGCAACTTAAAAAGATATAAAGAAAGTATCTTGATATACTCATATTTACATGTTAGAGTATTTGACACTCTTCCATAAGTTGAAGTTATTAAATTCATCTTAAAATAATATAACAAGTTGTTAAAGTTTTTTTAAGAGTTTTGTTCTGTACTATCAAAAAAGGAGTATTTTTTTTTTTAAATTAAAGTACTAAATTTAGAAATTGACGAACTAAGAATTTTCTTCCATTTAAAATCCAAGGTTTCACACCTTGGATTTTTTGTTGCATTACACATATGACTAACCATCAGCTCTATCTATATTATAAAGGACAAACATATCTGTGCGTAACGCATACGTCATTTTGCGAATGGCAACACTTTGAAATTTGAATTAAAATTTTGGTTTTGCAATTATATCTACGGCAAATTTTTAAACCTCTAAACATCGCACATTTTAAATTTTAACACCGTCGTGTAAGGAAAAAAATGCTCTTTTAAATGCAATTTGTTTGAAAGCTGTATCTCAATTTATTTTTGAGATATTAATTTTTTTGTAGTTTTTAATACAAATTTTGTAATTGTGGCAACTGAAGTACTCCATTTATATTGAAAGTAAAGGGAAAATAGTCATGGTTTATTATTTTTATTGATTATATCCTTATTGATGCCATTTTCACAATACAAATTAAAGTAACTTTTTTATAATTTTTGAACAGAAAATGATGTCAGACATTAAAAAAAAAAACACGCATTCTTCTTCATAAATCAGTTACATTTCAATATTTTTAAATTACGCTGATACTGAGTTTGAGATGCTAGGCAAAATGATTCAGTGAGTAAAAATTATTTCAAACAAAACGATCATTTTTTTTTTTTTTTTTTTTTTTTTTTTTGATAAAACTAAATATTTGACCAATACTATGACAACTAAAGGCAAATTTCTGAATTTTTTTTTTTTCGCGGGTACTGAGATTATAACTTAAAGTTTGTGCGAATGTTTACATGAAAAGTTGTATCTGACAAACGTAACTTTAAGTTTAGAAATACATTCATTAATAATCTATTGCGCGTTAAATTACTTTCAAATTGTGAATTTGAGTGGTGCGTATGTAAATTATGGAAATTGAAAATAACGTACAATTTAGATTTCATGGGGGAAAATTTTATGATGTGACAAAGCGAAATCCTTTTTACTGATTTTTTATCCCATAAAAACAAACATAAAAGTCTCAATCGATAAATTCATCATAATTACTCATCTTGATTACGTATTCTAATAGAGTTTAATTTTTAAATAATTTAAGCAGTTGAAGTTTGCGGAAATAATATTTTAGTAATTTTAGGTTAAAAATATTATTTGCTTTAAGAATGCGACAACCAATGTTAGATGATTTTTGTATTGTAATTATTTTTGTAGGTTTATTATGAATTCGATCTGACAGTTCCTTTTTAACATTTTAGTTCGTCGAATTTCGACGAGTTGCAACTCGTTTGAATAATGTTGCAACGATTCGAATGGGGGCCCCCAAATTTATCTTTGCCCAGGACCCCAATTAGTCATGATTGGGACCTGTGAAGTCCAAAATGATTGAATCTCAGACACGGGAAAAGACTAGACTAGGCAACAGCAGCTTTGCCTATGGGAACGAATGAAGTAACTAAGAACGTGATCTTGAGACGTTTTCTGCTCCCTCCAATATGGCGGCCAGTGTCATAGCAATGAAACTCAAACTAGCAATAATTAAAAATAAAATAGCCTGTATGTAATCCAAAGGGTTCGCGATTATTCCTGTTTTTGAATAATATTGTTAATTGCAAGAGATTTCTTAACTCTTATTTAAAATTTATGTAGAAATTTCACTTACTCAAAAATCTGAGAGAATAAAAATATCGTCTGTTCTTTGATATGAGTGATTCAACAAATGAATTATAGTGTTGCGAGTCTAGTAAGATGAATTACAAATATAAATGGAAATGACTGGTATGTATTCAAAATTAACTATGGGTTGATAATAGAAGAATGTGGAACTTACATGTAGTATAAAGAAGCTTAAATTTAAAAAAAAAAAATGTAAAAATTAATAAAGGGGTAGGAGAAAATAATAAATACATTATAAATTTGTATTAAAACGGTGATTATTAGGTTGAGCAAAAAGTTCTAGGAAATTTCTAATTTGATAGTTACCAGAATTTGTATCGTATATAGGAGTATGTATATCTATAGGATTTCAGGAATTTCGGCTCCAAACAAAATGCCTACTAAATGCCTCAGTATGATTTACGTTCGTTGATTCGGCGTTATTAGAGAAAGGTGTAACGATTCTGAAAGCCGTCGATGACATTAATGAGGGTGAAGGTGCGGCGACAAACGTACTTCCAGCAATTCCGGAATCTGGCAGAACGATGAGAGAAAATTCGTAGACTATGATGATCTCTACTTTGAAGAATAGGCCTTGTTGCCTTTGTTGTTAATTTGCGCATAACAAAGAATTTCCCAGAACTTTTTGCTCAACCTAGTATATAAAATTACTTATAAAAAAGCATAAATGTAAATCTAAATTAATTAACCATTGAAAAAGCGAAGAGAAGGAGGATTATAAAAAGACAAGAGTTAAACAGTTAAATAAGACAAAATACATTAGTGCATATAAATGTAAGATGAAAGGGAATCGGTGAAACAGATTATGACATTGTTCCAGACAAAGCCTAGAAGTTAATTAGAAATAAATAAATGAAATGAAATCAGCAATAAATAAAGGAACCTCTTAACAAACCATTAACCTGAAATGAAGTGTGCTGGATCAACTAAATAATTTAAAGAAGTAATTACTTGATGCATAATGTTACGATAAGCCTCTTATATATGTATATAGTATATATCGTTCACCTACAAGAAAAGTGACATATCTCGAAAAAATTTATTTTGCGTTTTATTCCACTAACAGGTCTGTCATAGTGCTGGCATCTAGTGTTCTAGTCTTGCTACAACGAAAGTTTCAGAAGTATAGTTATTCAGAAAATCGCTTTATTACGCTATCTATCCACGCGTGATTACAGAAGGGGTAGATTGTGTGGGGAGGTAAAAGGATTCAACCCTTTAAACTTCATCTATGTCTTCATTCTTATGGGTTTTATACTTTAATGCACATTTTTACTACTGCATGCAGAGCTAAGTGCTATAATTTCATGTTACAGTAAATTACAGTATCCTGTGAAATTCACTTATGTCGAGATGTGTCACTTTTCTTGCGAGTGAGTGATATGTTCAATATTTTTTTTTTCCCTTACAGAGATCGCATTGAGAAGTTCATTGACGAGAACAAAGCTTTAGTGAAACGCATGGTAGGCGAATATTCGTTCGGAGGTTCAGAGGACGACAACAGTACGCCAGCCTTCCGATTTGATCAGTATGAGACGTACGATGGCCATCCGGTGCATTCCAGAAACAAACGTGCCAGGACGGCGTTCGGGGCATCACCAAACAAGTAAGTTACATTATCTCTATAATAATAGCCTAAGTCATGTGACTGCCATCAACAATTCCGGGCTGACCGCTTCACTTTTTATACGGCAGGCGGCCATTTTGCTACTTTTATGTTAGGTGGGTTCTGATGATTAAATCGCCATCATTTCATGTACAATATAAACCTATCACTAATTTCATTTAAAATACTTATGTATCAGATACATTTAAAATACGCGTCTTTTATCTTTAATAATAAATGTCTAAGTCAAGTGACTGCCATAAGCAAAAAACGGGCCGACCACTTTGCTTTTCATATATGCCAAAAGGTCATTTTTAAAGAAAATTATTATTTTTTCCAATACTAGTGGGGTTCCGCCCCCCTACTCGCTACGCTCACCAACCCCCTGCGTAATCGCTTCTCGATTCCATTCGGTATCGCAAAGCAATCCCTATTTTCTAGCCCACCTTAGACGTAATTGTTTCGCGTTTCCATTCTGGATCTCTTCGCGACCCTTATTTTCTATACATTCAATTTTTGGATTCCACTTGGTAAAAACACGCTCCTCCCAAACTCCTGACAATTTTATTTTCTTATCTCCAAGCGCATAATCATTAGAGTTTATAGAGTTCCACAATTATAAGAATTATTAAATATAAAATTATATATAAAGTGTTACGAATATTGTAAATATTTAGTGTTTGTGCTTAAAAATAATGTAAATAGTTCAATTAAGCTCTATTCATAAGCTGACATTAGTTTTTGTTGCATTGAAATATCCCAATTTGTTGATGTTCTGCAAGCAAGTAAGCTCTATTGGATTTCAATGCGAGTCTACGGAAATTTGGCGAAATACTAGAAATAACGCCAAGTTGGCGTCACTTTGGGCGACTAATTTTAGTCGCCAAATTTGGCGATATAGCCCCCCCCCCTCCCTTGGTAACCCTTCTTATAGCGTCAGAAAGTTCTGACCAATCATATCCGTTTCGTGGTATCTACGCAGATTGTTATTGGTCCATTTCTAAATCCTTACTTTTTTTTATACTAGGGGGCTCTGCCCCCTACAAGCTACGCTCGCCAACCCCCGTTCAGGCACACCAAAATCCAAAAAGCACGATAATTTGATCGGCTTTAAAAATATTGAATTAAAATTAAAAAAAAAAAAAATCAGTAGCGATCTTTCTGTAAACGGGTTTCCATTCGTTTTCCTTGGATTGGGGATTTTTAAGATCAAGTCTGCTGCTGTTAAGAGATACAATGCCTGTTTTCGCATTTAATTAAAAAAAAATATTTAAACATTTGAAAATAAGCTAATGTAAAATGAATTAAGTAAACAGTGTCATTGTCTCCCGGTATTTTTTAACAGCGCTATAAGATAGTACTTTTAAATAATTCATTATAAATTTATCGTTCCAGATCTGACGTAATTTACACGAAAGTTTTTTTTCTGTTTGTAATAGTCACGTGAAAATACTTTTGTTGTTAGAAGTAAATATTATTTGCGCTGTCTTCGAATTCACGATAATAGTTGAAAATATTATCTCAATATATCTCGCGCAAATATACTTTACAATTTAAATTGTTTTGCCATATTTTTTCGCCATTTTAAATATGACGTAATTTCCTCCATTTACAAGTTTTAACGCATAATAATGATTTTTTTATTTTAAGATTTTGTTTCTCTTTTAAAATTCAAGTGTAAATATGGTTCTTATGATGTAATTTTCCTGCTTTTAACATGTAATCATTTAATTCTAATTTTAAAGTTTTTTTTTCTGTTTGTAATAGTCACGTGAAAATACTTTTGTTGTTAGAAGTAAATATTATTTGCGCTGTCTTCGAATTCACGATAATAGTTGAAAATATTATCTCAAAATATCTCGCGCAAATATATTTTTTAATTTAAATTGTTTTGCCATATTTTTTGGCCATTTTAAATATGACGTAATTGCCTCCATTTACAAGTTTTAACGCATAATAATGATTTTTTTATTTTAAGATTTTGTTTCTCTTTTAAAATTCAAGTGTATATATGGTTCTTATGATGTAATTTTCCTGCTTTTAACATGTAATCATTTAATTCTAATTTTAAAGTTTTTTTTTTCTGTTTGTAATAGTCACGTGTAAATAAATTTTTAATTTGAGGTAAACATTATTGTTTGCGCTGTTTATACAATTGGCAACAGTTTGAATTAGTACCATTTTCTAAAATTTGTAAAAAATATCTCTCGAAATGCTGAAAATTTGAATTTAAAATAGAAATAAAACCTCAAAAAATCAGTCAAGTAAGAAAAATAAACGCAATCTACACACCGGGAACTTATACCATATAAAATGATCTAAAAATCATTACATTTTCATGTATAGTTTTTGCTCCAATAAAACTTTTTTAATGGAACGATTTTGTCCAACTTTAGCATTAAATATCTCTTAAAATAATTCTTCGATTTGAAAACTGTCTGCATCAGCGTGTTTATCAAACATTTTTCTATAATACCACCGATTTTCATATTTTTGTATGCAACAGTTTTTTTTTAATATTAACGATGAAAGGCCATGCTTAAGCATTCAAATTGGATGCCGATCTACCCGGAATATCTACGCAGATTTTCATTGGTCCATTTCCAAATCAAAACTTTTTTTTATATATAGAAGGATATAGAAGGAAAACTGCATACAACTTAGATTTTTAGAAAGATCGTTCAAAAATAAGGTACTTACGTCGTATTCATCCTTATTTATCCTATTACTTACGTCGGCCATGTCAGATAGAAGTACGCCAAGCATGACGCCAATTATAATAATTACTTACCCTTACTGTTTGATAATTTTATAGCGTATCAGACTCAATAAGCGCTATAATATAATAATACTTAATATAGTTTATTTATTTTTTACCCCTTGGAATGCTATTTCTTTCTCCCAGCTTATTTTGTCTCCAATAAATAACGTTACCTTGTATACGCCAGCCGTAAAACAAAAGCGGATGTTTCATTGTGCGATTAAATACTCTATAGCATTTTTTAAAACTTCTAAGCATCGCACATTTTCAATGCTTATACCGTCGTATTGGGGGGAAAAAATACTTTTAATGCAATTTGTTTGAAAACTGCATCTCCATTTGTTTTTGAAATATTAATTTTTTTGTAGTTTTTAGCGACATTTCTTTCATTTTCGCAACTCAAGTACTCCATTTCTGTAGAAAGTAAAGAAAAAATTGTTGAAAAATAGCAATTATATCTTTTTGTTGCCATTTTCTCATAAAAATTGAAAAAAAAAAAAATTAAAATGCGTGCTATTTTGAGAAAAATATAAATGAATGATTTATGATAAAACATGGAGCTATTATAAACTATATTTAATTTTAAGAATCTATATTAATGCAAATTTACATAAAATAAAAGCGTGTGCTTTAAGTCTTAAAATTGAAATATGTTTTGCAGTAGAAGCCCGATTATCCGAGTCACGCTTAACCGAGTTATTTTCTTCTGGTGGACTGGTGGCTTCTATTATTATAAAACAGCCATTATAAAAAAAAAAAAAAAAAAAAAAAAAATTATGGCCATTTTTTTTTTTTTTTCATTCTGACCTGAAAATCAGAGTTCTATCTTTTTACAGCTGCTCTTTCATCTTCACCTAACGCTTCATTTATAATGGCTGTTTCATAATTGTAGAAGCCACCAGTCCACCAGAAGAAAATGAAGTAATGGAAATACCGGGGGCGACACTAAATTCTGAAAAAGCAGATTTCCTGTTCTCTAGTTATAGTTTATTTTTTGTTATAGTTTGCAGTTTTTTCTATTTATTTATTATAGTTAATTTGTCATACTTCATTTATTAATTTATCGATATATTATTCACCATTTTTAACAATGTTGTGTATTAAATAATGTAAAATTACTGTTTTGAAGATGTTTGGAAAGATAAACAAGATTGGCATAATTGGCAACCATTTTTGGCGATCTTTCTCATGGCCCTGATAATACGTAAATATCGCAAGTGGACATAAAACATAAATGACTAAGTGAGTTAAGCGGTTTTTGTCAAGAAAGATAAAATACATAAAACAAACAAGATATGAAATCCTGCCATGATCGTAAAGAATTCTTGATTTCTCTGTCAGAATCTTCCGATTTGTCGAAAGATTAAGCAAATAAATTAAATTGTAAAAAAAATGTAACATGTTGCAATGCTTAGCATACATTTCAAAGCGACCAAACTGGTTGCCAGGGCCGGCTAGTAATTGTATAACTAACAAAATCACCTTTCTTGACAAAAATAGATGCAAAATGTTTAAATGCCTCTACTCATATAGACATTTAAAACTAAGAGAGAAACTACGTATAAAATGACCAAATAAATTAAATTTAATTAAAAGCACCTAAGAGCTGCTTTGAGTCCAGTCATGAGAAACCGTCATTAGTGCACGATGATTACAATCGATACGAAAACATAAGTTGACAATGCAATTTTATCTTCAGCATTCCAATGTCACCTATTCTCTTTCTGAGATCAACTTCCGATTTTGGATCGGTTTTAATCATTGTCCATTGATGAGGAGTTCCCGTGATTGGATCCAAATCATCTGTCTGCTTTTACCTTTTTTAGGTGCGTTCGTAATTATATAAATACGTAGCACCTATAGTCGTCGTTCAGTCCGTCCGTCTGTCCGCATATAACAGAGCAAAAACTACCCAACCGAATGGTCTGAAATTTGAAATATAAGATTGTTGCAAAATTTTGTCGAGCCATTTCAAATTTTATGAAAATCGGATGTATAGTTTAATTACAGGGACAGTCAAAAGTTTTTCTTTACATTACGGCCAATGGGAAAAATTATTGCAAGTGCATTTTAATGATGTTACCGCCTTCCGAATGGTCTGAAATTTTAAAGATATAATTGTTGCAAAATTTTGTCGAGCCATTTCAAATTTTAGGAAAATCGGATGTATAGTTTAATTACAGGGACAGTCAAAAGTGTTCGGGGAATGGGAAAAAATTATTGGGAGTGCATTTTAATGATGTTAAAGACTATGCACTTTATGAAGTGCAAAAAATTATACATTCAGTACAATATGGGGTGCAAAAAATAATTATAAAACTTGTTATAGTACGAACGCACCTCATTTGCCACGTTTGACGAGCAATTTCCAACTTGTTATTAGGTGCGTTCGTAATTATATAAATACGTAGCACCTATAGTCGTCGTTCAGTCCGTCCGTCTGTCCGCATGTAACAGAGCAAAAACTACCCAACCGAATGGTCTGAAATTTCAAATATATGATTGTTGCAAAATTTTGTCGAGCCATTTCAAATTTTATGAAAATCGGATGTATAGTTTAATTACAGGGACAGTCAAAAGTTTTTCTTTACATTACGGCCAATGGGAAAAATTATTGCAAGTGCATTTTAATGATATTACAGCCTTCCGAATGATCTGAAATTTTAAAGATATAACTGTTGCAAAATTTTGTCGAGCCCTTTCAAATTTTAGGAAAATCGGATGTATAGTTTAATTACAGGGACAGTCAAACTTTTTCCTTACATTACGGCCAATGGGAAAAATTATTGTAAGTGCATTTTAATGATATTAGAGCCTTCCGAATGATCTGAAATTTTAAAGATATAACTGTTGAAAAATTTTGTCGAGCCCTTTCAAATTTTAGGAAAATCGGATGTATAGTTTAATTACAGGGACAGTCAAAAGTTTTTCTTTACATTACGGCCAATGGGAAAAATTATTGCAAGTGCATTTTAACGATATGAGAGCCTTCCGAATGATCTGAAATTTTAAAGATATAACTGTTGCAAAATTTTGTCGAGCCCTTTCAAATTTTAGAAAAATCGGATGTATAGTTTAATTACAGGGACAGTCAAAAGTTTTTCTTTACATTACGGCCAATGGGAAAAATTATTGCAAGTGGATTTTAATGATATTAGAGCCTTCCGAATGATCTGAAATTTTAAAGATATAACTGTTGCAAAATTTTGTCGAGCCCTTTCAAATTTTAGGAGAATCGGATGCATAGTTTAATTACAGGGACAGTCAAAAGTTTTTCTTTACATTACGGCCAATGGAAAAAATTATTGCAAGTGCATTTTAATGATATTACAGCCTTCCAAATGGTCTGAAATTTTAAAGATATAATTGTTGCAAAATTTTGTTGAGCTATTTCAAATTTTAGGAAAATCGGATGTATAGTTTAATTACAGGGACAGTCAAAAGTGTTCCGTTACATTACGGGGAATGGGAAAAAAATATTGGAAGTGCATTTTAATGATGTATCAGACTATGCGCTTTATGAAGTGCAAAAAATTATACATTCAGTACAATATGGGGTGCAAAAAATAATTATAAAACTAGTTATAGTACTTACGCACCTCATTTGCCACGTTTGACGAGCAATTTCCAACTTGTTATTATTATTATTATTTGATATAATTTATTTTTACATTTTACATGTACTTTCCTGCCATTTTCTTAATATCTCTTTTGTTGGTGATGGCCTTTTAAAAATTTTCTAATTATTAAGATTAAAGCAAAGGAATTTCCCTTTATCTATACTAATATTACAGAGAAGAAACGTTTGTTTGTTTGAAGAAGGCAATCTTGAAAATACTGAAACAATTTTTTAAATAATGGTGTCAGTCCAATATACCCTGCTTTTTGTGTCGGTAGCCCTACACCCAACAGGGTGCCGGAGAAAACACGTTTTAAAATAACGATTTTTGTGTTTTTAATGTTGGGTCTAAAAAATTTAAAATCCACATGGTCTTGCTTTATAGCGGCAATTGGTCACTAACAATTGTTTAAAAAAAACATTAAATTTAAAAGGATGGATGAAATGAGGTAAAAACTTTCTAAAATCACGATTACTCTGAAATTACCTAATCAATTTCAAAAATTACTTGGGCTAGAACCTTGAAATTTGATATGATGGTTAATTTTAAGACATAAATGACAGAAAGTTTTTTTTTTTTTTTTTACAAATTGGAAATTTAAAAGAGTAAAATTAGCAGAAAACTTTCTAAAAATTACAATTACCCTGAAACTATAGAATCTTTTTCAAAAAACATTTTAGAAATTATAATAATGCCAATCCTAAAAAAAAAGTAGGCTCTTTTTTTTTTCGCCACCCCTACATCCAAGCAATTAGAAGTACGAAAACTATTCCGAAATTGCGATTTCTTTTAAAATCGTTAGGGCTAAAAACTTGAAAATTTTTAAATGCTGGCTAAATTTACGACGTAAATGCTCACCAAAAAGTTTTTTAAATTTTGAAATTTAAAAGGGTGAAATCAGGGTGAAATCACAATTACTCTGAAACTACAGAATCTGTTTCAAGAAACATTTTAGCAATTATAATAATGACAATCCCCCCAAAAAGAATAGGATTTTTTTTTTCGGCATCCCAACATCCAAGCAATTAGGAGTACGAAAAGTATTCCGAAATTGCGATTTCTTTTAAAACCGTTAGAGCTAATAACTTAAACATTTTAAATGCTGGCTAAGTTTAAGACATAAATGCTCACCAAAAAGTTTTTAAATTTTCGAAATTTAAAAGGGTGAAACAGGGTGAAATCCCAATTACTCTGAAACTACAGAATCTGTTTCAAAAAACATTTTAGCAATTATAATAATGACAATCCCAAAATAAATGGGCTCTTTTTTTATCGGCATCCCTACATCCAAGCAATTAGGAGTACGAAAACTGTTTTGAAATTGCGATTACTTTTAAAACTTTTAGGGCTAAAAACTTGAAAATTCTCAGATGCTGGCTAAGTTTAAGACGTAAATGCTCACCAAAAAATTTTTTAATTTTGAAATTTAAAAGGGTGAAATCAGGGGAAAACGTTCTAAAACAACAATTACTCTCAAATTACCTGATCCATTTCAAAAGTTCTTGTACTGTAGAATGGACAGAATTCACAAACCGGATAACATTGTATCCTTTTTTTCGTAAAGGAGGGATGGACTGAAAATGGATTGGAATGAGGATTTTCTATTTTAATTATTAGTATTTTTATTAGTAGGGTCATTCTCCAAAACTAGAACAATTTTAGCAGGATTTTTTTTTAAGTTTTTCAAAAATTATGAAAAAAGTATTATGACAACTACTATAAACCTATTAACACGTTGAATGACAAGTCTATTTTGTCTGTATTTCCGTTTAGGCCACGAAATAAGACTCCCGTTACAGAATGTATAAGTATCAGTCACCGATGACTGACGTGGCCTAAACTGAAAGATCAATGTCGGTCATTAGTGACTGAATTTGTATTCAACGTGTTAAACATAAAACTAATATCAGCAGAGATCATCACGCTGTATTTGTCAAATAAATAATGTTCATGGAGTTAATAATGCTTACTTCAAATGCCATTCTAACACTACCATTTACAATAAAAAAATTATTAAATTGAAAGTAAATCACTTTCTTCTTTTTCAATTAAAAAATCATAAAAAATCTATAAATATGAACCGCCTCATAAAATAAAGGGTCATTTTTTTATTAGCTGCCTTCTTTTGCTTTCTGCTTCTCCTTTTTTTAGACTCCTTTTTTCCGTTTATTTCTTATTTTTCATACTTTTCTTGTGCTGAAAATTAAATAAAGAAAAGTGTAAAAATAATAAACGATTATTTTCAACCTAATCCCCATAATTTTAATTTAATGAGCTCATGGTTTAAAAAGTACTTATAAGTACATCTAACAAATATACTAAAATAGATATTTATTTCTACCCTATCTATATTATAAAGGACAAACATATCTGTGCGTAACGCATACGTCATTTTGCGAATGGCAGCACTTTGAAATTTAAAATGAAATTTCGGTTTTGCAATTTCCTCTACTGCAAATTTTTAAACTTCTAAACATCGTACATTTTCAATTTTTACACCTTCGTTCAGAGAAAAAAAATGTGCTTTTAAATGCAATTTGTTTGAAATCTGTATCTTAATTTGTTTTTGAGATATTAATTTTTTTGTAGTTTTTAATACAAATTTTGTAATCGTGGCAACTGAAGTCATAGCCTACTAGATACATACGGCCCACCAATTTCGCCGAAAACCGTCGAAAAAGTGAAGCCGGATTCAGCTTCAAACCCTGAACCAAAACATCGCAACGTGCTCTTTGTTTACATTTATACCCTGCCCAGAAAGCGGCTTGTTTCTCATTGTCGGAGTTTTAGAATCGTTGATCGTATTTTCAAAATAATAAATTAAACACTTATATTCTTCAATTTCCTAAAATTTAAAAGGGTATTTTACTCAGATTGTAGCATTTTAGCGTTACACCATACTTTTAAGATAAGCTAAATTACTTATTGTTTACTTGATCGTTCGGTTCATTCATGAAATTCTTTTTTGAATGTCCCGTATTTATATAAAAATAGCTTGTCTTTCATAAACACGTTTTAAAATTAAAATTTGATTTTTATCAAACTACAGTCCTCATAACTGGCTTGAAGCAGATTTTTTTTGACGAATTTACTGTTACCGTAAAATGTTTGTTTTTGATATCGCCCGAATAATAAAAAAAAAGCCGATCTTCTTTAAACATTAAATGTTCTTATTTCTAATCAGAGAAAGAAATGGTGATCACGGATTTAAATATCGTTGCAATATTCTGTGTTATCGAAGCAATTTTCATTATTTTCATGTTAGTTTATTTTGTTACTTAATAAATTACATTTATTAATTATTACAAGGAATTTTATGAGTACTTTGATATATTTTTAAAAAATTCCATTAGTTTTATTGTTTCAGCAGTGAAAAAAGTAAATACATTTGTGACATTGATGATTTTAGACTTCATGTTTTTATTTATTTATATATTTTTTATGTTTGTTGGTTTAATAGTTTTAAGAGAAACACATTATCGGTATTAGTCACTTAAATAAATTGAACTTTACATTTACATTAATTTGCACAGTTTATAATAACCCTCAACAGCTGTAATGTCTTTCTCACAGACCTCTGCTTTTTTCAATTTTCACACAGTTTTATACCACTTAGTTTCTAGACCTAGTATTAGTGCAGAGTTGAGATCAAAAACAGTATTCAATGATGGAAGAGTTCCATATACTGTTCTGGTTTTCTTGGCGTTCTTTTTTTGGCAATGAATTTTTCAATGTGATTGTTGTGATTTTCAGCATTTGGGGTTGCTATTTTTATTACTTGAATGCTACTGGTGGATAACTAATAATTTTGAATACATATTTTTTTATAATTAATTTTTTTAATTCATAATTTTCTGAGATTTTTTTTAAATGATATTTTTCTGTAAATGTAATATTGAGTAAATATATATATATTTTTTTGTGCATTTTTTTTATGTTAATATGTATATAACATTAATGGCTTAGTTTCAGATGTAAAATAAATATATAAAATTATAAATATATATAAGTACAAAGTTATGTATATATAAATGTGTATATAATTTGTATTTATATGTGTGCATATATATAATTGAGTGCATAACATATATATAAATAATACATGTACTATAACATTGTTTATAATATAAAAATATATGTTTATAAAAATTTAAAAACCATGTTTTTCTGACATGTTAAAAAAATTGATAAGATGCTAAAATAGCCTTTTGGCGCCATTTTGTATTCCTTCACCAATCGCACCATACAGAACAGGATATGGAACTCTTCCCTTCAGGGAGTTAATCAAACTTTTTATTTAACGTTCGTTCTATCTTAGTAATCTGCTTACAGTAACTTTGCGAAAGTTTCTGTTTCAGTAGTTAAAGGTTAAACAAACTTATTTGATATTTGCATGCAGAGGCAGATTATCCATTAGGCTGACTAGGTTGAAGCCTGGCGCCCGGAAGGAAAGGAGAGTCTGTGTTAAGATTTTCTTTCAGGTTTTTTTTCTTCATATCAGGGTCAATATCTGAGTGGAAAAGTTGTAAATTTTCTTTGTTCACCTGTATGGTTCGGTATCATCATCAGAAATGTCACAGTTTTCATTATCGGCAAAGTCAGAAAGTTTTGCATTGTTAAGCAGGAGACTTGAAAACAATCTTGAGGAATTTTTATTTTATCCAAATTTTACGTACACGAAAAAAAAAAAATCGTAAACGCCGCACTTTTCAAACTTGTAAACGCTGCGGCGTTTCTTCCATAAAATATGGTATTTAAGATGTTCACTGTTGTTTTACATATTTTTATGGGAAGACACAATCTGTTCTGTTATTTAAAATTATGCTAAAACATCTTGAATGCCATTTTCTTAGTGAAAAGTTCTTTTTACATGTCCTATTTATGTTAATCTCCAACACTTATCAAACATTATTAAATATTATTTTAATTTGCTGTATATATTTGTACAGTAAAAAACAAATAATAAAAAGTTTTTTTGCATTGAACAAAACTGATTTATTGGAGAAAATCTCCTCATTATTTTTTTTTAGAACACAGAAATTTTGCATTGGTATATTATTACATTTTATTATATAGCTAATACTGCTTTTTAAGTTTGAATGTTTCTCGCGGAAAAAAAAGGCATCAAATCATTTTTACGCTAGGCATCAAAACATTTTTACGCTACTCTTTCCAAACAAAACATTTCGTGGCCTATTTCTTCAACATTTGTACTAAAAATTTACCATGAAATTTATTGTTTGGAAATAGTGGTGTTAAAATTTTTTATGACATTCTTTCTGCTACAAACGTTCAACCACACTGATAATATTAACTTGGTTATAATGTTTTTTTTAAGTATGTTGTGGCCTAGCTAGCATCACAAATATATGTTTGTGGCCCGTTTGAAAAAAAGGTTGAGTATGGCTGGATTAGATGATTAAAAGCAATATTTTCTGCTTTTGAATTTCCACACTTAACATTTTATTCATAAAAGTTTTATATTTTATAAATATCAATTTTTAAATATCTAAATTTTATCTTGAAATAAATAACTTGTTGTAAAACGCAGTCTAAGTAAATGTCTTATTTGAAAATGTGGCATGTATAAAAAAAATGGTATGTGTGCAGGGCCCGATTAACTTCTGAATCTAGAAAAAGCACAATATCATTTGGGGGGGGGGGGGGCTCGCATATGGTAAAATGTTTTTAAATTCTACATTCATGGAATCATTTCAATGACACAAATGTTATTCCCAAGAGGAAGTTAGCAGAGTTAGGCTTTTCTTCAAACAGCTATTTATATATCCCCTGCTTATGAGATGGAGTACTATATTTGCGACCAGTGTAGTTGTATGTTTAATTGTTTGTTTGTTTCTAATGAGCATCTAACGATGTCAAGTGATTGATTAACAGCCTATTGATTATTTAAATTTCTGTGTTAAAGTTTCTTGAAGTATTGTCAATTTTCTGCTGCATTAGGTTTAGCCAGTTTTAATAACCAAAAAAGCTTGATTAATAAATAAATATATTTGATAAAAATATTGTGCTTATCAGTAATATCAGCATTTTTTTTTTTTTTTTTTTTTTTTACATAAATAAATTTATACTCTCTTCATGAAAACCATGAGTTCAGTCATATTATCAAGAATTACATATTAAAATACATATGGAATGAAATAAAACCAAAAAATTCTGTAAATTTGCCCCTACATCTGAACTGAAAGTTTCATTGTTTACATCTGCGTTGAAGGGTTGTAGATTTGAGGGAGTATACTGTATATATTTTTCTTTAGATTTTATTGTTTTAGCGTTAGAACTGTTATCTAGTTTTGTATTACAGGATTTTTTCCATGTTAAATAATTACATTTTAGTTTAGAAGCCTAGTTATTTGGGTTACTAGTTTATTCAAACTTGAACTGGAAAAAAGCCAAAAATGTTGATTATAATTCATAGATTGTGGCCACTAAGTGTAGCAGATATAATATCAATGTTTAGTTGGTAGCCAAATGACTTGGGAAGAACGTCAGAAACATAATCAAGAAGGTTCTGATTTCTTGGAAAGGGAGTGTTGGGGACAAACTTGAAAAATGCAACTTAATAAACTAGTAACCTAAATAACTAAGCTTCTAAGCTAAAAATATAACTATTTAATCTGGAATGAAAAAAACCAATATACAACATTTGACAGCAGCGCCGCCGTTAAAATAGTAAAATCGAAAGAATATAAATTGCTATGAAATTAATGCTGGAAGTATCTATTTATCCCTGTCCCCGTTATCACTATTTATGATCAAATTTCCCTCCACTTGATCGCTAAGTTTTGGAATTACTATTTTTAAGCTGATCTGTGTGTGAATATGAAAGTATTGATTATAGAACATCTGATACTAGAAGTTAAGAATCAATTCTTATTGTGATAGATGTTGTTTTATGTGATGTTTATGTTTATTGATACTTGATTTTTCTAGAATCGCCCATCTCCAACTCTCATTCATATCCAAATACATTGTTTTTTTTTCTTTTGAAAAATATTCAGAATTATCTTATGAAAAATCAGATGATCAGATATATTTTAAGTTAATTAAACCTCAAGTCCAAAGTGGTTACTTTCTAATACATTTTTGTTCACAAACATATCAAATTGACAACTGCTGTTATTAAAGCTGTTCTTAAAATTTAAAGGAGCTACTTTACTGAATTCATTTTTGCTCAAGAACACTTGAAAGTGGAAGATGTTATTCAGAAACTATAGTAATCAAATGTCATTTTAACCTTGTTTTGATAAAAGCAGATCATTCTGGAAATACACTCAAAGTGGGTGTTCTGAACTGAATTACCGAAAGATAGCACATGAAAACCTGTTGCCCCACAACAAGAATCACTTACAATTTGAAAAGTAATTTATTTATCAAGGAATGAAAAAAAAAGTGCTTCAATAGTCAAACTCATCAATTTTATGCCTTCACATTTATAAATGGCTCAGAAAGTTTTGTATTGTTGAGTCAGGAATTTGAAAATTATCATAAGAAACTATGTAATCAAACTCTTTTTTTCATTTTTTGTAAAAACTAGAGTTTTTTAGAAAGTACTGCCAAAGTAGACATTTTAAAGAGGTTACAGACACATTAGTGTGGGGAAGGGAAAACATCTGCTGTCCTGAGATAATAACTGCGAGATAACAATCCAGATAAAATTCATTTATTGAAAAATAACAAAAGAAAGTGTTCAATTACAAATCCTCTCAATAACCAAAACTTTTTGTTTAAAATGAGCCAGAATATGTGTCAAAGTTTGATATTCAGCGATATATATATATATTTTTTTTTTTTGGAGAACCACCTTAATGATGAAAAAAAAAATATTTATAGTATTTGATCAGTTCAGTACATTTCATATGTGCAGCGTTTTTTTATTGTGAAATAAAATTCATACAAAATATTTTTGTATAAGTTATTTTCATTGTGGAAATTACTTGTTTTCATATATAAAAATTGTATATATATTTTTTATGAGAGGCCTATTTAAGACCCCTTCACAAAAATCCATTTAATAAAACACGCCTCTTCACAAATTTCTTTTCAATAATTTCAACAGGCCCCTTCACAAAATTCCATTCCATAAAACATACTTTTCATTGATTATTTTTATTAAAATGTTTAATAATTAAACAAAATAAGCTCACCAGAATTGAAAACTTTAGTTGAAGGATTTAAAGAAGTTGTTATTAATAAATGTTTGGTTCTAATTTGAGAAACTATTTCATCTTTTGTGACAAAATGTTGTTTTTCACAAAATTTAAGAGCCCCAAGAAAAAAAAAACCTGTATTGGCCTGCCTGCATATTTTTAAAACTACTTGACTGAATGACATCCTGTTTGGTATTTTATTCAAAGTAAAAATTTACCAAAAATAGAACTCTCATTAATATGCTCAGTAAAAATAAAAGTGTATTGCTATGAGTTTGTTTTGTCTTTTTTTGAAGGAATCTATATATCAAAATATTAATTTAAAAAGAAATATTTACACTTCTACGATTGTACATTTAATGATGTGCATACATTATGCCATTTTAGGACTGTCCTATGTTATTTTTGTGCAGTTCTTCTAATTTTGTCGACTATGCCATATTTTTGTTTTTAATGGGACGAATATTCGGTATTCGGCCCTTTTGCTGAATATTGAAGGCTTGTTGGTCGAATGCTTCAGCCGAATATTGCTAAAATGCCACTGAATATTGAAAGCTATCTTGTCAAATAAATTCAGGAAAAAAGTTTCTTTTCCATTTTTTGCAATTTTTTTAAAATCTAAATTGGCTGCTTTCTGGGACATTCATGAAGTCATTTTCGTTCTTGCAAAAAGTGCACAGTTATTCAGATACTAAAAAATATACAGCCTTTCTGTAATTCCTATAAAGGTTTTTAATTGTCAGGGAAATGTCTTAAATAGAGAATGATATGTTACAACTCAAGATGTAAAAACTCTAATAGAAAAAAGAAAAACACTTGAATATTCATCACCATCTGCAAATTCCATGCACATATAAAAAGGCCCTTATGAAATTCATAATAACTTACTTTCTGTTTTCTATGAAGTAAGAAATGTAAAAATTCATTCACTAGGTGCATTAGCTAAGATTCATTTTCAAGATGGAATATCAAATATCACTATTCCAAGTACAACTGTACATCTGAAAACAGAACTAGTGTCAAACTAGATAGTCACTAGATGGCGCAACCTGATTTATGAAGATTGTTTTATAAATATTTAAATATAAATTTTAAAAATATTGAGCAAAATAATATTTTAATTCTATAGTCTTCACTTTAAAATAATTATTTGCATGATTATTGGATTTAATAGGTAACATTATTATGTATATATATTTTTATTTACATATTCTTTCATTCATGTTCTTATCAGTTTCTGGGTATGTTTTTAATGCTTATTGAATTGCCGCTATAGGTCTCAATGCACCCCCCCCCCCCCCCTTCAAAGTTCAATGCTTATTGAATAAGTGGAATATTGTATGTGCTGATTCCAATGTCAAAGACTTTGTTAACATACATATTCTACGTTAACCATACCTTTTGCTTTAATGTAATTTGTGCAGAACAGACTCATTCTTTCAAATTTATTTGTCATTAGGGACATAAACCCTCCACAATAAAATTTACTTGATTAAAGGTTATTTCAGAAAATATCGCCGCATGAATTATGAGAGAGAGAGTGTAAGAATATTATTGATTTTGAATGCAAGACAGGATAAAAGTATCATTTGATAGTAAAAGTTAAATAAATTCTTTATATTTTAATGGAAATATCTTATTATTCTGACTTACTGTAAATCAATTTGATATATCTTACAATAAAAGGATAAAATGCAATTTTGTAATTTTTGGGGCTAAAATAAGTTTTTCAAATTTAAAAATAAATTTAAAAAGTACATTTAAGAGTAGTAATGATTAATGAGTTCCTTTTTTAGATAAAATGTTTATGCATTACTTTCCTGTAGATAAAGTTATGATATTATAATTTAGATGTAGTAAAAGTTATTTTATTAGAAGTTGAAATATTACAAAAACAAGTTATTCAAAAATGTAAACAGATAATAGAACATAAATTTGTTTTTAATTCTTTTTCCACTTTAAAATTTAAAATTCTATATACATACAGGGGTGGGGAAATGCATCATTTTACTCACCACTGACGACTGAATTTTCTGACAGGGCGAGTGAATTTTTAGGTAGTCTTTGAAAACTACAAACTATAGAGATATGAAAAAACTTTTTTTTTTAGTAGTTAGCTATATTTTTCAGCTTTCTTAATTACTGGGATGTAAACATGGTACTAAGTTCTGTTTTATATTAAACTTTCATCTCTTGTTTATATTTCTTAATTTTACAGGGGAAAAAAATATGAAAATGCATTATAGTAATATTGTATTGTAACCATACGTTGCATTTTATTAGCTGGTGAAATAAGTCGTTGGCTAGTAAGATTTTCTAGAAATGCCCCACCACTGTATTTATACAATCAAAAGTTATTTTCTTTATTGGAAAAAATTCGGTGTTTGACCTAAAATTTGGCCGAATATTCAGCCAAATCACCATTCATCCCATCCCTAGATCCAACCTGGCTCAATTCTACTCATTATAAAACTTAAAAAATCAACCCAGTCCCAACCTCACTCAATTTCTGAAGAACATGCCAATGTTTCTTAATCAACATTACCCTACAATTAAAGCTTTTTAAAAGATGGTTAAGGAAAATCATAATTTTAAGGCTAAAAAAAATGTATATTTTGAAAAATATATTTCCCTATAATTACATAAACATTTAGTATATGTTTTATGAACAAATAAATTTGCAAGGTATTAATTCATTCACAGTGGATGAAGAAGCAATAAATACTGTTTATAAATGTTATAAAAAAATTCTTCGGCAAGTTAATGTAATATAAAATGTAAAAGTCTTTTCCCCATCAAATGCGGTCAAATTAATTTGTACACCCAAAACACGGTCTGTGTTATTTTTCCACAATTATGAGACGAACGTTTCAAGACTGATTCTAATTATTTTAATACTCAGTCATAAAAAAAATTTTTACCACTTCATTTACATAAAAAAGGATGCTGGTCAATTATTATCCCAGAAGTGACCAGGAATAATTCTGGTGCAATTCCTGATCACTTAAAAATTACAATTATTTCAATTATAAGTGCATATGTATTTAAGCAAACATTTTATTATACTACAGTACAGGCATCAAAGGGTTCTTATTCCATGCCAAAACTGGGAACAATATCTTTAATGGTTTTTATAATAATTGGATGTTGTTGATTTTTGACCAGGAATTACCACAGACAACTCTACTAATTTAAAATTAAATATACCACATAAATGTTAAATTATTAACACATTGCAACGAGCAAAAGTGGAAGTATAGATGAAATGTAAGAAAATATGGCATTACTTGACTATCCCGTCGACCAAAAAATTATCTCTGAACTATATGATTAAATGCCAGTAATGGTTGATCGTAAATGTTACATTCACCTGACATTAAACATGATACGCATGTTTGTCACGTCATCGGGTGATTTTTAATTAGATTTTTTATAAGGAGTTTTATTAATGCTTTACTAATTTATTTGTTATTTAAAATGAAAATTATGTTAGCTTGTATAATTTGACGAATAGTTTGGCAATTTGTATAATTTGCTGAAATGGGTCGATGGGATAATCAAGTAGTACTGAAAATTTTGTTATCTTCTTGTAGGAAAGACGGTTGCAAGTCGATATTTTTAGATAGCCACTCTTTTCCTCCAGTGGTCCTGTGTCAGGCACTAATTTTTCTTTTATCTATCAGACAGCTGAAAATAAACATTTATCTACCCATCTTCTTTGATACTTTTAAGAATTTTTATATCAGATTACAGTTAATAAAAAATGGGTACTTGTTAGTTATACTGTCGCCAAATAGTAAGATTAAAGGTCAATAATGGTTGATTGTAAATGTCACATTCACTTGACAAGACATGTTTACGTCATCAAGTGATTTTTATTTCGATGTTTTATTTGTATTTTTGGTACTTAGTTATCCCGTCGGCCAAATTCTGTCGCCAAATTGTAAGATTAAATGCCAATAATGTTTGCCATTAATTAATTTTAAGATTAAATGCCAATAATACCATTAACTCGACTTTTTATTTGTATTTTTTTTTAATGTTTTACTAATTTATTTGTTCTTTCGTTATTTAAAATAAAAATTATATCAATTTGTATAATTTGACGATTTATATAATTTGGCGAAATTGGTCGATGGGATAACTAACAAGTACGAAAAAGGTCATGCATCTGATTAATTCTTTTGAAATAGATAAAGTGATGATAATTGAGGTACATAAAAACCTGTTGGCACAGATGCCATATATGCCCCATATTGGCGTGATTTTTTTCTGACGCCAATGTCATATACGCACTGGGTACTTAACTGGCGCCAAAGTGTCGTTATTTTGTTTGATATGGTAATGAGGTTTTCGCCAAATTGGCATCGGAAAAAAATCGCACCAATGTCGGGCATGTATGACATCTGTGCCAACCTGTTTAGTTTATTTTTTATGAAAAGAAGAATACTATTTTTTTTCTGTTTACGATAAATTTCATACACACCTCCCTTCACCATTTTATTTAACATAATAAGATGGTTATTTTTAGGTTAAAGTTATGTAGTGCAAAATGAATGCTTAAAACATATATCTCAAACAAATAAATACAAAAGTGAAATAAATATATATTTTTTCATTAAATAAGACCTTTAAAATTTTGATTTATTCATTTTTCACTCCTTTGTTTAACTCAATTTAGTTTTTATATGTAAAGATGAAATCTTGGGATTTGATTTTTATCCCACTTCTTGATATGGTAATTATAAAAGTACAAAAGGTAGTATGAATTATAAAATCAAATTTGGTGCCTAAGGTAAATTGCAATGGAAATATTTTTGAAAAATCATGCAGCCATGGAATTAGACATGATTTTCTTTTAAAAACTATTTCTACTTAGTTTTTAAAAGAAAAACATTCTTTTCTGGTCACATGACATGTTTTTTGCACAATGACAGGTGGGGAATTTTGTAAACGTGCATTATAATGCCTGTATACCACATTCCTCACCTGTCATTGTGCGAAAAACATGGGTACTACTTAGCTATCCCATTGGCAAAAAATCTATCGCCAAACTATTGGGCCAAATGCCAATAATGGTTGGTCGTAAATGTCGACTTTAAGCAAGTTACACATATTTACGTCATCAAGTGATTTTTATTTCGACATTTTATTTGTATTTTTATTAATTCTATACTAATTTATTTGTTCTTTCGTTATTTAAAATAAAAATTATGTAAATTTGTATGGTTTGGCTAAATTGATTGACGGGATAACTAAGTAGTATAAAACATGTTGTCATATGACCAAAATTACTTATATCTTGTTAAATAAATCATAAAAAAAAAAAAAAAAAAAAAAAAGGAAAAAGTGTTGATTACAAACTGTGTCAATAGCCATGTCTGCCAGTTTTATACCTTAACATTTAAAATGAGTCTAAGTTTTACATTGTTGAACAGGGAAACTTGACAACCACCTTAATCATTGATTTATAATTGGATATAAAAATTGAATTTTATTTTATTTGTTTGCTTAATGTCAAATTTTTTACAAGTATACCTCAAAGTTACGAAAGCTAAGACATTTCAATCCACCTTAAATATAAAAAAAATTTGGTTAAGCAATAAATAATCTTTTAACTTTAGCTAAAAGCAGTACTTTCAGAATATTTTTCTTTTTTTGTAATAGCATTTAAACAAAAAAATTAAAATTGCTCCAATAACCTGAGTTGATGAAAATTAGATATTCCTTTTTAGTTATCGAACAATTCCACATCAGTTTTACTTAAAGGCATTTTGATGTTAAAATAGCTACTGTTTTTGTTTTACATATTAGTTTAATAATTTTGTTTAAAAAGATAAAAAAAAAACTAAAATCCAAGTTTTAATTGCATATTTAATTAAATTATAACAGCATGTATCTATTATTCCCCTCCCCCCCCCCCCACCTTTTTAAATAAAATACAAATTTTTAAACGAAGTGTTAAAACAAATGTCCACTTTCTTGATTTACTTTCTGCATTACAATACACTTAAACTAAACTTGAAATAAAACATTAAAAATAAACATACAAGCACACAAACTCATAGACATTAAATTAATTTTATTAGCAATAATATAAACATAATGATGAAAGATCAACAGATTTGTTATCAAACTTAATTTTTTAAAAGGTAGAAATACTTTTTTTTTTTATTTATCATGTGTAACAAACCGTTCGCGACAGAAAAGTTTTTAATTTAACTCTTCCTAATAATGACATTAGATTAGATGTTATGAATGATTTTCATCTAGTAATATTACAATCATCCGATAAAAATAATTTTGAATTAACTTCATTTAAATTTATTATTCCGATAATTATTAAAATGATAATGTTTTTTTTTTTTAATTTGATGATTAGAGTCAGAAAAAAATCGCGCCAATATGGGGCGAATAGGACATCTGTTCCTTAATATTTTTTATTAAACTCTTTTTGAATCACATCGAGGAGAAAAAAATGTAAACAACTTGGAATTCTCTGAACCCTGCCCAGTGCGTTGTGATTGGTTCTCGTCGTTGAAGTTACGGTCAGAGTCAAATTTCAATTTTGGGCAGGGTATCAGAGTCCTCTGGCGAAGGACTTCATACATTAAACCCAAATCAGTCTGCCTGTAGTAGTATCTAAGTATGCCTTGCTGAAGTACTCCATTTATATTGAAAGTGAAGGGAAAATATTCATGGTTTATTATTTTTATTCATTATATCCTTATTGATGCCATTTTCACATTAGAAATAAAAGTAACTTTTTTATAATTTTTGAACAGAAAATGATGTCAGACATTAAAAAAAAACACGCATTCTTCTTCATAAATCAGCTACATTTTAATATTTTTAGATTACGCTGATAAATGAGTTTGAGGCGCTCGGCAAAATGATTCAGGGAGTAAAAATGATATATTTAAAACAAAACGATCATTTTTTTGATAAAACTAAATATGTGACCAATTCTATAAATGGCCAATACTATGACAACTAAAGGCAAATTTCTGAATTTTTTTTTTTTTCGCGGGTACAAAGATTAGAACTTAAAGTTTGTGCGAATGTTCACAAGTTGAATCGGACGTCGTGACTTTAAGTTTGGAAATACATTCATTAATAATCTGTTGCGCGTTAAAATACTTTCAAATTGTGAATTTGAGTGGTGCGTATGTAAATTATGAGAATGTGAAAATAACGTACAGTTTAGATTTTATGGGGGGGAATTTTATAATGTGACAAAGCGAAATCCTTTTTACTGATTTTTCATCCCGTAAAAACAAACATAAGAGCTCCATCGATAACTTCATCATAATTACTGATCTTGATTACGTAATCTAATATAGTTTAATTTTTCAATAATTTAAGCAGTTGAAGTTTGAAGAAATAATATTTTGGTAATTTTAGGTAAAAAATATTATTTGTTTTAAGAGTTGGACAACCAATGTAAGATGATTTTTTTATTGTAATTATTTTTGTAGGTTTATTATAAATTCGATCTGACAGTTCCTTTCAAACATTTTAGTACGTCGAATTTCGACGGGTTCCAACTCGTGTACATAAAGTCCTAATGAAACGGATTTCATGAAACGACTGAAATGTAACGAATTTGTGAAACGATTCTATGAAACGACTGATTAAACAACTGATTATGTTTCACGGCAAGTTCTCCTAAAATACGGAATACTTTGCGATGAAATTAACACCAAAAATCCGTATTGATCCGCAGATCTCAAAACTGGTATTAGAATTTTTTAATTCGAATTAGTTTTCGAAATATTATTTTTTTCTAATTTTATATAGTTTTCTCTAGTGATGGCAACTCAAATTTTAATCATAACAGATATTTTTTTTTTCACATTTTAGAAAAAGTTATTATTTTAAACTAATTTGGCGATCAGTTTGGCCTCCCTTAAATGTATGCTAAGAAATGTATCATGTTACTTTTATTCATAATTCAATTTGTATTTCATGATAATTTTATTTAATAGAAAACTTTCATTTAAAACTGAAACATTTAAAATAAATGGCTTTCACTTCTTTCTTTTTTTTTAAACGAAACGAAAAGAAAAATATTGAGCACAGATGTTATATACGCAACGCTGTACCTAATTGGTTCCAAAATGGTGTTATTTTGCGTGACATGGTAACCCGGCTATTGTTGCTTATTTATTAATAAATATTTATTTGAATTTATTTTCTTTTCATTTACAAAAAATGTTATAAATTGTTTTGTTCTATAGTTATTAATTAAACTTTTTTCATTTATTGTTATTTCATTTTAAAAATAACAGAAAATAATTTAAAAATACATATGTAACTGGTATTCGAAAATGAGGCTTTCGCCAAATTGTCGTAAAAAAAATGCACGCCTAATCCGGTGAGCATATGACAATACAACAAATCATGACATTTAATTTCAGCTTCAAAGCAATGTTTTAATGGTACTACTTCTCCCGTGTTGACCAATTTCGCCAAATTATATAAATCGCCAAACCGCTCGCTAAATTATACAAATTGACATAATTTTTTATTTTAAATAACGAAAGAACAAATAAATTAGTATAACATTAATAAAAATTCAAATAAAACGTCGAAATAAAAATCACTTGATGGCGTAAACACGTGTAGCTTCCTTAAAGTCAAGTGAATGTGACATTTACGATCAACCATTATTGGCATTTAATCTTATAGTTTGGCGACAGATTTTAGATATAAGAAGCAACAGATTGTGAATCAAACACGAAAACAACCATTGGATGTCTTAACAGCAACTGATTCTGCCTTAAATTTTTGCAATCAAAGGGAATTGAATGGAAACCCGTTTACAGGGATATCGCTACAGGTTTTTTCAGTATAATTCAATCTTCTCCAATCTTTTTAAAAGCGATCTGCTTTTTAGATTCTGCAGTGTCTAAACGGGGGTTGGCGAGCGTAGCTTGCAGGGGGCAGAGCCCCCTAGTTTAATTATATTCTTTAAATTGTTAGAGTGATCATGGAGTTAATATTATAAAAACGTAACCTTGGCTTTTTAATTAGTAAAAGTTGCTTTGTGAAACTACAGCTGAAGCTATCCATCCAATTGTTGAAACAATAGCAATATGACACCTTTTTTCTTCAACTAAACAGTAAACAAAAGCTGAAATGCTGCAGCCTATCGGTTTTATGTTAATTAAAACACAAACATGGAGTTGATACACCACTCTGGTTACAGATATTCAGACATAGACTTGACAATTAAAAAACTGACACAAAAAAAGTTTTCACTCTTCTAAGAAGCTCACTGTATCTCCTATGCAATGTAAAAAGATAAAAAAAATAAATAAATAAAAAAAATAAAGTACGGCTAAGTGATGAAAATGATATGTTTTATTTATGAACCTGGGTATGGTTGCAGTCCATGGAGTTGATACTTACATATTTCAAAATTAAATTAAAAAATAATGAGTAATTAAAATCATGATTTTATGAATACCTCTAATATTACTTTTGCTATTGTGTGCAAAAATATTTCAAAATATTACAAAAAATTTACATTTGTGCATGCACTGAATACAACAATTGTCCTAGTTTTAGAGAATTACCCAGTAATCAATCTAATTTTCACTTCATGTTAATGAACACATAAAGTGCATTTTAACAATATTTTCAGCAAGTGATTTCTATTCCGACACGCGCAAAGCCCGGAACCTGCTAGTTTTAAATAAAGAAACACAGGCTTGTCGAAATTAATTTTTCTCGACTCAGAGGGCTCCGTAGGAGATTGTTTATAAAACACCTTCTGATTACTATGCCTGAACGCTAACACATAAATGGTGGTTGTTGTAGACGGATTTTTTTTTTTTTTTTTTTTTTTTTACGTGTGTGCACTCCCCTAAATTTAGACACCAGTATTTTATAAAAGATTTCTTTGACTTGTTTAATCTTTGAAAAATAAAACTTTCTTAAATTATTGGTACCAAAATTCAACGGACCATACAAACGCTGAAAAAAATCTGGCGTCGACAGTTGCAGTTTTTGTGTCAAAGCTCAGATCTAGTATTCAGGGGTGGTGTTTTGAGTCAAAATGACCTCAAATTTAGACAGTATGCAGATCATGCACTCAAGATTCATTTTGTAAAATAGCACAAAAAATATTCTGAGTAAATTCTAGTCCAAGCACACTGTTCAATTTACAGCAGTAATAGTATTGTAATTCTGCTTTACTAACAAGAATAAGGTCAGCATTATTCATTAGTAAATGCTGGAGTCTTGCTGCGCAGCACCTATCTGCTTCTTTTATCAAATTCGTCGTTTGAATAAATTCCGAAACACTTCTGTTTAAGGAAGCATTGGCATTTCAGAAATACTGCCAATGGCTTTTTATACACTTTTTAGCACTTTCCAACATGGTTGAAAGTGTTTATGAATTCGGTTCGTTTGTCTGCCCGTGAAATATAGTAAGATTGTCATGAAATTGATATACGTTCAAGGTATGTTTGGTAATGAAAATGAAGTGTGTAGCGTTTACGGTTCATTCACAGGAACAGTCAAAAGAATTCAGTTATAATGGCCTATGGGGAAATATCGTTTGCAGTGTATTTTAATGACATTACACTACTTTAAAGATATTGAAATTTAAGTATATGGCTATAATACATGATTATGTCTTTTATAAAGTACATTTCTACGATAAAACACAAGATGTATTCTTTAGATGCATTCTTGTTAATGAACTTTTTTTTTTATATGCAAGCGATATATAATAAAGAAATAAAATCGCAGCGTATTTAAAAAAAAAAAAAAAAAAAAAAATAGACATTTTTCATTCATGTTAAGGAAAAAATAAAAGTGTATTTAAAGAAATACTAATAACAATCTTTATTTTTTATTTCTATTTTATTTTCTACTTTTTAGGGTTTAAAATATTTCATTATTGCACTTTCAAAAGTAATTGGCCTATTTTAGTAAGCGTGGTTTGGTGCATACCTGCTACAAACCACGGTATACGAGTGTACGGTGCTCCACTGTTGTTGTAACGCGTGTACAATTGTAACTATAAACAATGTTGATGATTTATATCCTATACCAAGCTATCAAAAAATATTTCAAGATTAATTTATTAATCTTATATTATAATACGAGCAAAAATTGTGTGTGTGTGTGTGCGCGCAAAATTTATCTTAGAAACTGCTCTAACGATTCTGACTGAATTTGAAGACCATTGAGCTTGGTCATGCGTTCGAGAAAATTTGATTAGTGGGTCATTTTGGATCATAATGGGTGAGGGTCAAGCTATTTATATCTAAAAAACGGCTCAATCGATTTTGACTAAATTTTTTATCGAACCGTTTTTGGTCACGAGAAAACTATTGGGCTAGGTCACATGTTCGAGAAATTTCGTTTAAAGGACCATTTTTGGGTCACTTCGGGTCAAGCTATTTTTATCAAAAAAACGGCTCTAACGATTTTGACTAAATTTTGTAATCTACTGTTTTGGATTACGAGAAGATCAATGGGCTAAGTCACATGTTAGAGAAAATTCGATTAGTAGGCCATTTTTGGGTCACAGTGGGTCAAGCTAAGTTTACCTAGAAAACGGCTCTAACGATTTTGACGAAATTTTGCTTCTTCCGTTTTCGGCCACGAGAATACCATTGGGCTAGGTCGCATGTTCAAGAAAATTCGATTAGTGGGTCATTTTGGGTCACAATGGGTCAGGTGTCAAGCTAATTGAATCTAGAAAAAGGCTCAAAATATTTTGACAAAATTTTGTAATATGCCGCTTCTGGGCATGAGATGACCATTGGGCTAAGTCACATGTTTGAGAAAAATCGATTAGTGGGTCATTTTGGGTCACTGTGGGTCAAGCTAATTGCATCTAAAAAAAGACTCAAACACTTTTGACAAAATTGTGTATTATATCGTTTCTGGGCATGAGAAGACGTGTGGGCTAAGTCACATCGAGATACGTTGGAAAAAAATTCGAGAAAATTAGATACGTTCGAGAAAATTCGATTACTGGGTCATTTTTGGGTCACTGTAGGTCAAGCTATTTGTATCTAAACAACGGCTCAAAACATTTTGACACAATTTTGTATTATATCGTTTCTGAGCTGAGAAGACCCTTGGGCTAAGTCACATGTTCGATAAATTTAGATTAGTGGGTCCCTTTTGGGTTACCGCGGTTCAATCTCATTTTATTTATAAAATGACTTTAACGATTTTGACTAAATTTTGTATTCTATCGTTTCCGGGTTCGAGAAAAGCATTGGTTGTGTCGCATGTTCCAAAGAATTCGGTTAGTGGGTCATTTTGGATCACTATGTGTCAGAATCATGCCAATTGTATCTAAACAGCAAGAATGATACAGTGAGAATAAAATATCGAGTTGAACACAAGGCTAATTTTGACCGAGCTTAGCTCCGTCATCCTTGCTTGTTTATGATTAAGTTCTAAAAATATTAAAGTATATTGTCATCGGAAACACACCTGTGTGCATTTTTTACTCTCTTCTATCTTTACAAGAAGAAAGTATTGGATTCGTAAAAATTTTCGAATTCCGATTTTCGACGGATTTACACTTTTTAGGGGTAAGAAATTTCGAAAAACATGTTTTTACAAATTGTCTGTCTGTCACTCTGTGAGTCTGTCTGTATGTGGCAAAAATTTTGGGGGGCACGCTATCTCAAGAACTATTGAACGGAATTTAATAAAACTTTAGATTCAGTTAGTCCCTGATATGAATTGGTGCTGATTACTTTTTGGTATAAATCTCCCAACAGGTGGTGCTGCTATGCTGCATTTTTCACGATTTCCGCAATAGCTATATCTCAATAACTAATGTACGGATTTTCATCAAACTTCAGATTCAGTTAGAAATTGAAATAATTTGTTGCTGATTACTTTTTGGTGTAAATTGAGCAAAAGGTGGCGCTGCTATGCTGCATTATTCATGATTATCGCAATGGCTCTATCTCAAGAACTAACGCACGAATTTTCTCAAACTTCAGATTCAGTTAGTCCCTGATATAAATTACTGCTGTTTAATTTTTAGTGTGAATCGCCCAACAGGTGACGCTGCTATGCAGATTTTTTTACGATTTTCGCAATAGCTCTATCTCAAAAGTTAATGTTCGGATTTTCATCTAACTTCAGATTCAGTTAGAAGTTGACATAAGTTGTTGCTGATTAAATTTTGGTATAAATCAACTAACCGGTGGCGCTGCTATGCTGCATTTTTCAGGAAGTATTAACATGTGTGAGATAGAAGAAAGTTTTGTTATTGCCACATCCGACTAGTTTTAAATTCAACTTAACATTTAATCCAGTTGAACTTACCTGAAACTTAATTTCTTTTATGTTTCATCTTGCGTTAAAAATGTTTCATATTTATTGTAATAACATTTTCTTCTTCAGAATTGACGCCTGCGAATCAGCAGTCGAGATCGTAACTCCATACTGGGCGTCAAATAGTGCCGGGAAAATAAGAGCAATTGTCAATACACAACATTTACAGCAAGCTATACAGCAAGAAGTCTGTCAGTAAGTAACTTGAAAACCTTCATTTTATATTTATATATCACATATATATTTCCCAGATTTTACTTTTTCTGTATTTGTAAGTTCTTAAATTTACTTGTATGTAATTTTATAAAATTTCTATCGAAACACATGTTTTTTTAATTTCTTCTATCTGCAATAGAAGAAAGTATTATAATAGAAATTTCCTTCGACTTCCGGTTTTCGACGGATTTGCACGTTTTAGGGATCAGAGATCACGGAAAACACGTTTTTACAAAATGTCTCTCTGTCCGTGTGTCTGTGTATCCTCGCAAAGTGTATGAAGTTATGCACAGACTTGAGCCAAACTTTATGCATATGTTTTTTACTATGGACATCGGTCCCAGCTGAAAATGAGGATATTCCTACAGAAGGCGCACTAGCGATTTTCCCAATTTTGTGCATGAAACCCATGATGATTTTGTGCATGAAACCCAATTTTGTGTTAGGAATATTTTTCGACGAAACTTCATATTTACGCTAAGGGGCTCCACCTCCCTGCGAGCTACGCCCGCCAACCCCCGTTCAGGATTCGCAGCCTCTAAAAACATAAGTATAAAATATTTAAATATAACCAGGTTACGGTAGATTGGATGATATTATTACTATAACGACGGTTATTTTCTGTAATCGGGTTGCCATGCTTTTTCGTTTGAATGAGTTATTTTTCCGTTACCATGGTCTCATCCATTGCTATCATAACAACTGACGGCTGTTTTCGGGATTGATAAGTAAGATCAATTACACATTTGAAAACCAGCTTGTCTAAAATAGTTAGGTTAAAATGTCGCTATCTTTCTAACTTTTATAATAACACTATGGGCAATATTCTTCATTTAGATTGGAGGTTAAAAAAACTCCGTCTGCTTTGGAATAGCTTTCAGAACCACAGTATTGAAAAGCATTGTGTTTTGAAATTTTACGCTTATATTTTATGTTTTGATCGAGTTTTAGATATTTTCAGGATCAGGTATAGTTTATTCGTGAATTCTTTCCTCTATTTTAAAACACAGTCATGCATATTTTCATGTTACAATGTATATTGTTCATATTAATTAATGATAATATCCGAATTATCTAATATGTATTTATCGCACAGTAATTCGTACAAAATAAATCGGAAATATTTTGTGCATACATTTTCCTGTAATTCATGCTGCATCAAGTTATGTAATATATAATCATATTCGCTAACCGCACTACTTTTATACCATGTGACCTCAGATAAAAATTCTTCGGAATGAAAATATTTTTTAATGTATCATTTTAATATATGAGGTAATTTTCACTATTAAATGCATTTCGCGTGTTATAATTTATTTATTAGCCTCCAATATGCTATTTCTTTCACCCAGCAATTAAAATCTCGTCGCCAAAAAATAACGTTCCGTTGTATTAGCCAGCCGTAAAACAAAAAAAGATGTATCATTTTACTGATAATTACTATACTGAAATTTTTTTAACTTCTAAGTAAGCATCGCACATTTTCAATTTTTACATCGTCGTATTTGATTTAAAAAAAAAAAAAAAAAAAAAAAAAAAAAAAAAAAAACTATTTTTTAATGCAATTTGTTCGAAAACTGCATTTCAGTTTATTTTTGAAATATTAATTTTATTTATTTATTTATTTTTTTTTTTTGTAGTTTTTAGCACCATTTGTTTAATTTTGGCAACTCAAGTACTCCATTTCTGTAGAAAGTAAGGAAAAAAATAGTTGGAAAATGGTAATTTATATCTTTTTGTTGCCATTTTCCCATAACTGCTGAAAAAAAAATGTAATTAAAATACGTGCTATTTTGAAGAAATATAAATGAATGATTTCTGATAAAACAAGGACCTATTCTTTTAAACTATATTTAATTTTCTATATTACAAATAAATGAAGGCATATGGATCATTAGATAGCCAATTTTTTGTGTGTGTATTCTTCAGCGATAATGACGTCGTATGAATACTTTACCATCACCCCCTGAATAGTAGGCCTGAGCGCTGACACAAAAATAGCGGCTGCCGAAGGTGGATTTTAATTCAGCGTGTGTATGCACTCTCAGAAATGGATACTCAGATTTCACGAAATTTTCTTTGTTTTTGACGAAACCATTTCCTTGGATATGCTCCGAGCGAATATTTCGTCAAATTGAGAAAATGACTTTCTTCGCTTGTTTGAGGATAACAATTTCGTCAAAAGTGCTTGTTTGAATAGTGCTATCAGAGGGCTGGTGGTGCCACCTATTGAACAGTTTAGAAGCTCTTGTATCGACAGGGGAAAAAATAATAGCTTCAGGGTGATTCGAACTCACGACCTCCGGTGTGGGAGACGGTCGCTCTAGCTATTACGCTATTGAGTCCTCGAATGGATATGATTTTAGATGCATGTAATGGATTCTACTGTATATTTTTATATGGTTGGTTGTAATTTTATCGATGCTGTTATACTTATAATTCTTGCAAGTTTTAATTAGTAAGGCTAATTTATTATTATTATTTCCTATGGTTAATATGAATAATTATAATATGGCTTGATTAATATACTTTATTAGAGAAATTTTCTTTGCTCGATGAATGATTAAAATATGGTCTGGTTAATTTGTTGCTCAGAAATAACGAATTTTAAAGTGCATATGGGGGAGACTTTATCAATTTGAGTAGGTGGTTAAGATTTTAACACTTTAATGATTACAGAAGAGAAGGGAGAGAAATCAATTATATATTTAATTTGATAGTTATATGAATATATTTCTTAAATGAAAAAGAGATCTTGGAATTTTGAAACTTTATTGACCAATTTTTCTTTTTGAACGATTTTGTAAAACACAGGAAATTTATTCTTTTCGAATTAAACCATAGCGAGCAAAGTAAAATAATAATAATAATAAACATTCTTAAAAACTTTAACAGCTAAAAAAAATAACTAATGCAGAAACAATAACTACCTGTATTTCAGCATTTTCTGAAAAGCGCTAAAAAGTGTAATTTTTTAAATAAATTATGACAGGAATAACATAAGCAAGCAAATATCTGCTTGCTAAATTCTCCAGGATTTGAGGAGGTACGGTTTTCTTAAAATGCAATTGAGTCTGACCGTGAGTGAAGAAACACCTTCGTCAAATATTTGAGAGTTTACGTGTCGTTAAAAGTCACGTGATTTTCATACGAAATGATTGTCAAAAACAACGAAATATAGCTCGAGGATTGCTGAATCGTCAAAATTGAGAGTTTTATTTCTGAGAGTGTGGTCCCTTAAATATTCGTACCAATATATATATATATATATTTAAGTTTTTTCCGCTTTGTTTTTCTGAGATTAAACAAGTCAAAGAAACCTTTTATAAAATACCTGGTGTCTACATTTAAGGGACCGTATCTACGTTAAAAAAAAATCCGCCTTCAGCAGCCGCCATTTTTGTGTCAGCGCTCAGGCCTAGTATTCAGGGGGCGATGACTTTACTGTAAATGTTGTTTCAGACTGAATCGTAAATGAGGAATTCTTCAGAGGAAGCGAATGACGTCATTTTATATAAAATAAAAGCGTGTGTTTTATGTCTTAAAACTGAAATATGTTTTATATTATGTATATTTATATACATATTTTTTTTTCATAATTAATTCTGAACGACACTAAATTACGACACTAAATCCTGAAAAAGCAGAATTTCTGTTTTCGAGTGTTTGTTTATTTTAAAGTATTTTTTTTTTCTCTTTTAAGATTCACGGGTACATATATTATTCAATTTAAAGAGTTTGGGAATATTATTATTTGAGCTTTTTAAATAGGACGCAATTATTACGGTTAAATGCCTTTCGTTATTTTTTTCTTCCATTTTGGCAAAACTTTCCTTTTCTGCATGCGCCCCTCTGTGATTGGTGTTTTCCTTTCAGCTAGCGCCACCTGTCGCTTTCTTTGTATGTTCTCCTCTGTTTCTTTCCTGTTCATTTGTGACCTTGTCCGATTTCGGACACGTGTTTACTTTGGCTGATGACGGGCTGTTAAAATTCCCATCCTGATGAAACACTCCCTGTGTATAATTTTGTGTTTTATGTAGATTTTAACAAAGTTTCATTTTTCTAATTGTGATTTATCGCCAGTTTTTGATGCTGTTTCATCAGCATTATTTCAACTGGAATCTTAAAATATTTCAAAACTCATGAAACACAAAATTGTTCACCTGAAATATAAACGTTCTATAACAGCACTAGAAATTGAATAGCGTAGCGACCGATAACTGAGAAAGTACCTTACCCGCGGCCCTAATTTTTCGCGCATTAGTTTATGGATGCTTTTTTCGACAATAAAAGTAAAAAATAATTCAAAATAATTTATGTAAATTATTTTTAATGAAAAATGATACATTTCACTATTACATAGTGATATCTCTCCATTCTAAAAAAAGGTAACTACCGCTGTCACCGCCGCCGGTTTTGAATTTTTTGTGACCGGAGGTCTTTCTTCGTTAATATTAAAAAAACTGTTGCATACAAAAATATGAAAATCGGTAGTATTATAGAAAAATGTTTGATAAACACGCTGATGCAGACAGTTTTCAAATCGAAGAATTATTTTAAGAGATATTTAATGCCAAAGTTGGACAAAATCGTTCCACTCAAAAAGTTTTATAGGAGCAAAAACTGTACATAGGAATTTAATCATTTTTAGATCATTTTATGCGTCAGAATTTCCCGGTGTGCAGATTGCAGTTAGTTTTTTAATTTGAATAATTTTTCGAGGTTTTATTTCTATTTTAAATTCAAATTTTCAGCATTTCGAGAGATATTTTTTACAAATTTTAGAAAATGGTATTAATTTAAACTGTTGCCAACTGTATAAACAGCGCAAGCAGTAATGTTTGCTTCAAATTAAAAATTTATTTTACACGTGACTATTATAAACAAAAAATATAAAAAGCAGGAACTCATTGAAAATTACGTCATAAAAACTATAGTTACACGTGAATTTTAAATGAGAAAGAATATTGTAAAATAATAAATTCAGTAACATGCGTTAGAAGTCCTAAATAGGAGAATTTACGTCATATTACACTTATTACGTAAAATGAACAAAAAATAATATTGCAAAACAGTTTTAATTTAAAAATTGCGCGAGACATTTACTTGACATTTTAAGATGATCATAATATTTCATTTCTAACAAAAGTATTTTGACGTGAATATTAAAAAGAGAAAGAAAAGTTTGGTGAAAATTACGTCTGATTATAATTGTCAGATTCAAATTATAATTCAATCTTCCGAAATCTTTTTAAAGGCGATCAAATTAGCGTGCTGTTAGAGTCTGCGGTGTCTGAACGGGGGTTGACGAGCTTAGCTCGTAGGGGACAGAGCCCCCTAGTTTAACAAAAGATAATAAATGAAACAAACTTTGTGGCCAATGGAATCCATTTCCTCTGAAGTCTTTTATGTCTCTAATGTTTTGCGCATGTGGAAATGAGACGAAATTAGTAAGTCTTACCACTTCGTTGGTACTCCTTTGGCAGCGTAAACATCTCTCACTCTTCTCGGCATAGTTGAAACAAATGTTGCCACTCAGAAATTGAATTTTTATGCCATTTTTCAAGAAGAGTTCTTTTCAACTGCTGATTGTCACTGTAGCTGATCTGTGGTGTCCTTTGTCGAACTTCCTTCTTTAAGTATCGCCAAAAATCCTCGATAGAATTGATGTCCGGGTAATTGAAAACCAAATCTAGCACAGGGTACCATTTTGTTGAAGACAGGCTTTTGTTGTTCTAACTGTACGCGGTTTGGCTAAGTCCTGTTGAAAAAGATAACCCGATTGACGGTCAAGTTGTTGAATAGAAGGCGACAACTGATTCTGCAAAATGTTCCAATAACATTGGGCATTGATAGTCCCGTCATATGGCAGCATTTGGCCGACACCAGAATAATCAAAACACCCCCAAATTTGAACATATGACGGGAACGTCCACTCTTGTTTGACGTTTTTTGCTCTCTTGTTTGGGTTTAAAGTTTTATTTTCTTGCGTACGACCAGACAACCCATATTTCATTAGAAAACTAGAAAAGAGGATTTGTTTGATCATATAACACTTTACCATTGCTGATATGTCTATTTTAAGTGGTCCACAGCCGACAGAAAATGTTTCCTTTTCTGAGCAGGAATTAATATCGGCTTATGTTTGTTTTTATAAGATTTTATGCCCATTTTATGCAATCTTTTTGTAGCCATTTTACGAGCCGCTGATCACCCTATGCTGTCTTGCCATAGGGATGCGGCTTTTGCCATTGTTTCTGATCTTATCTTCATTACCACTCGACGGAACATTCGATCTTCTCGGGCCGTTGTTGTTGGTAGGCGACTAGTACTTGGCTGTATTTCTCCGTTTGCAACGAAAGTATTCAAAACATTACGCACTGTTGATTCAGAAATAATCAAATCTATGCCTATTTTCATCTTTAGACACCCACTATTTCTTTTTAGATTATCTTTTTACACAACTCTACCGCTAATCTTTTATCACACATTTTCGTCTTATTAATTGATTTGAAATCGTTTTTCTTTTAAACAGCACATGCCATCAGCCCCGTATGTGATAATTTGCATAGTTGGAAACAACCAGCCAATCACAATGGTAAAAAAAGTTTCTTGAAATGTGCATGCGCAAAAAAACATTAGGGCTATCTATTTTTCAGAGGGAGAAGGTTTTACATAAACAAATCTAAGTGTGCGACTTCTTTTATTTTTTTATTCAATGGAATTCATTTTAGACGATTGACATTTCAAGAATTTGATTATTTATTTAGAGAAAATTAAGTCTGCGTTTTCTTTCTTTGAAAAATTTTCCTTTTAAACTGGTGCGCAAAGAATTAGGGCCACGGGTAAGGTAATTATCTTTAGAAAGTAATTTGCTAGCATGCATAGAACATGCTATGGGAGTAGACGATGTATCTGATATTAAAATTTATCCAATATTCGGCACCTTTTACCTATAGTTTTAACAATATATTGACATGAAAAGTTAATTTAATAATGTTCATTTTATGCGGTTTGTTCATAAAATAATATGTGCATATGTACGGAGCTCTGCCCTCTACGAGCTACGCTCGCCAGACACCGCAGATTCTAAAAACACGCTAATTTGACCTGCTTTAAAAAGATTAGAGAAGATTGTGTTATAATTAAAAAACCAGTATCGATCTCCCTGTAAACGGGTTTCCAATCATTTTGCTTTGATTGGGAAATTTTAAGTGCGATTCAGCTGTTGTTATTACATCCAATGTCTGTTTTCGTGTTTGATTAAATAAGAAAATTTAAACATTTGAAAATAAGCTAAAATAAAAGAAATTAAGTAAACAGAGTCTTTGCCTCCCGGTATTTTTTAACAACGTTATGAAAAGAGTGATAAAATGCAATACAGACATTTTAAATATATCGTTTTAAATAATTTTCATCAAAGTTTTCATTCACTTTTTAGCATTCACATGAAAATACTTTTGTTTTTAGAAAGGAAATATTGTTATCTGCGGTGTCATAGAATTTTAAAAATCATCTCGAAATATGAAATAAATGTCTCGCATTGATATAATTTTAAAATTTAAATTGTTTGGCAGCATTCAGCCATTTTAAATATGACGTAATTTCTCTAACTGCTTTTAACGCATATTGATGTCTTTATTATTTTAAAGTTTTCTTCCGCTTTTTTCGCATGTAAATATAATTTTTATGACATAATTTTTAATATTTTCCTGCTACACGTAATCATTTAATTCTAATTTTAAAGATTTTTTTAAATAAATTTATAATCATTATTATCATTATATCATCATATCATCATAAATTAATAATTATAGTGTAAATAAATTTTTAATCGTAAGGAAATATTATTCTTTGCGCTGTTTTTACAAATGGCAACAATTTAAAATAATAACCTTTTCTAAAATACCAAAAAAATATATCTTGAAATGACTAAAATTTGATTAAAATAAATAAGAAATTATTATTTATTTCTTTATTATTATTATTATTTAATTAATTATTTTTTCAACTTTCCTGGTAAACACCATTTAATCAACATATTGTCTTCACTTGCGATTGAAGTAAAAGATAAATTCCAAATTCAGTTTGAAAATGACGAAAAAAAAACAGAAATCTAATAATCCTTAAATTTTTAATTTTCTCCCGTTTTCCACAAAAATTGAGTAATTTTGTTGCCATAAATACATAAATGTAATTAAATTTTTAAAAAAAATAATAATATCTCGGAAACTAATTCGAATTTAAAAATTCTAATAACATTTTTGACATCCACGGTTCATTACGGATAATTTTCAATAAATTTCTCAGCCAAATGTTCCATATTTTAGGAGAAATAGCTCTGAAAGGCAATCAGTCGTTTCATAATATTGTTTCATAAAGTCGTTTCATAAATTCGTTTCATTAGTTTTTCATATATCTAGGATAGATTCTAAAATTTTAAGGAATTAAAAACAAAAGATTAATCATGAAAAAAAAAAAAAAAGTTTAAACTTTAATTTCTATTTTAGGATTCAGATTTGTTTGCTTTCTATTCAAATTTCTAATAATAAACCACAAATTTTCGTTACTTTTCATAAAAAAATTTTCGTGATACACTCATTATTGCACTGCATGTACTTTCATCAGTGATATTTTACACTTTTCAGTATTATGAAATTGAAGGACAATAACTGCAATATGGAAATTTTCTGCGCTCCCTTAAATAAATTACTTCCAACAATTAACATCAACAACCACAAAACATCAAGCTCTTAAACCTTTCTCTCGCGATTGGTCTAGAATTAGGATCCAGGTTTTAATTTTCAGTATCATGAAACTGCTTTCTTAAAAGGAACTAAAATGCTTTTTAAATCTCGAGTTCTTTAATGTGAAAAAGAAAAAATAATATAAAATCAGGTAGTCATATCAGATTTCCGTAAAATCGGATAGTCTTACATTTTGATGAGCAAATGAATGTGTCAACATGTTGATATTAAACTAGATATTCTGTGATCTGAGCTCTTTCTTGATTTATAATCATATCATTTAACTATGCTTGTTACGTTTTTGAGGTATTAACTTAGACACATTCCTCACTATTACCATCTCATTTCTTTCTGTCTCTTATCTCCTAAGAGAATCTTCCGATCGGAAGATAAGATGGCAGATCCCCATGGATTGCGTAAAATTGGAAAAGTTTCATAAGAAGGCATTTTTTATATCTTGTAGTTTCTAGTTTTCCCATAGACGCATTCAAGTTTTACTGTCACTATCTGCTAACGTTTTCGAAAACTATCTTGCCGTTTGACATAATCCCAACCGACCTACATTCGGCATTCATTTTTTGTGTTCAATCCACAAATCTTCCGAACAATCTAACCAAATACGTATCTCCGATTTCATCTTTGAAATTCCCTGTATCTTATCTCTGGGTCATCAGACTTCTCAGATAGAATCCCACTGCGATACTAACAGGGTCTTAAGTCTTCTCGAAAGTGAAAAACCGAAGTCAAAGTAAATATTTTTGTTCTACGACGCAGGTAACTTGACTTTTTCCGCAGGTAACGGTAATTACGGCTACTGGTGCTTGGACATTTATGGTTGTCAGGACAGATTTAGTTTCTTCCGTATTTCTTCCATCTTGTTTAAGACTGCCGCCTAAGTTTGCCTCGGTCACCTAATACAGTTGTCAGAAACTGAAACCGACACCCTTCTTCTAAGAAAATATATGTGTGTTGTTTTTATCTTGGAGATATCTAACAAATAATTTAAATAGCAAACAAGAAATATATGCCGAGTCATCGTAATTTTCATCTTATCGCAAGAGGTAATTTTTCAATGGAAACATGTGTTTTTGTGCACGAGGTCTTGTTTAGTAAAGAAATATTCAGCTTGCTAAAATTAACATAATTGGACGATAAGTTTGCAATGAAAACCATGATTCGGTTTCAGGGATAATACAAAAACAAGTGGAAGATCCACAGATAAAAGAAATTGCGGCTATTGAGGCTTTGATATTTATGGTTGTCAGGACACTATTTGTTTCCCCGCAAGTACTAAATTTATCTTGGTCACCTAATAGAGTTGTCAGAAATTGAAACTAGCAAGTTTTCTCAGTGGCGTATCCAAGCTACAGTTAATTGCCCCTTCCATCCAACTGAATTTTCGGTTCAATGAAATTTTCAACAGACTATTATAACAAGCCTTTTTTAACACTTTCCAACATAGTTGAAAAGTGTTGATGAATTCGGTTTGTCTGGTCGTCTGTCTGTCCGCTCTCTAACTCTCGTAAATATACTCGGATTTTCATGCAATTGGTATATGTTAATGATGTTTACCATGGCATGTTCGGTATTAACTACAAAGTGTGTAGCATAATTAGTTCATTTACAGGGGAAAAAGAATTCCGTTACATTAGGATCAATGGGGAAAAATCGTTTGCAGTGAATTTTAATGGCATGACGCTATTTCAAATCTGTTGAAATTGATATAAATCTCCGAATTTCACTACAAAATGATTACTATAGAATAGGGCGTTTATAGCATTTATCGTTCATTTACAGGGACAAAAAAAATAAATCTGTTACTCTACTGTCTTTGAGCAATAATTGCTGGACGTGCGTTTTCAGTTTCGGTATGCACTTTTAAGTTTTAAATTTAACTAATTTTTTGCGTATTACTTGCTGTGTATAAGCGATGCACAAAAAAATTTACGTACCATTCTCCTTATTCGAAGAAATTGCTGAATGAAAATTTTCAGTTGTAGTAAGTATTTCCTAACTGGACAAAATTTTTGCAGGAATGTAGTTTATAGATTATTGTTTATCATGTACAGGGCTTCACAAAGAATTCGGATAATTTTTCGATTGTAGATCGGAATTGCTGAAATTGGGTTTTGAAAGGAGTCATGCGTTTCCAAATAATTCAATTAGACGCAGTAGCGCATCCAGGATTGCGCTTTGGAGGGGGCTAGCATATTTTAGAGACCTACATGTGACCAGATCTGGCCCGGCCCACTACCGAGCTTTGTCTGATTTTCTTTCATCTGATTCGATGGGACGTGCCGGATCGGGTCCTGACTTACATTTTTTTTCTGCTGACTTGAGCAGAGTCGTAACCAGCCAGAGATGCCAGAGGAAGCTCTGGAAAGTTTTGGTGGGGCTAATTCTGAATGCTTTTAACATGTTAAAAAATGAAATACTGTACTAAAATATATCTTAGTTTTGCGACTTTTTGGTGTGTTTCTGTATTTGGATAATTTTAAGTGTGTTGGCAATCAAACGATTTAAAGTTTTATTATTAAATTATCAAAATATTATGAAAGTTAAAGAGAGCAAGAGGTTGCACGGTGTCTTCAATTTTTAATTAGTAAATTTTAAACACACTAATATTTCGCATTTCATAATAAAATTTGTAAAAGAGAAAAAAAATGTGTGACAAAATCAATACGTTTTCAAGAATTCCGATTTTTTAAGGACCTATAAAAAAATAATATTCTCTCATAATTAATATATATATATATATATATATATATATATCTAGTCTAGTATCGATGTCTGGGAGGGACTTCAGCCCCCTTAGCCCCCGTGGGTGCGCCAATAATTAGACATCCTATTTCAACTTATTAAACGGGTAAGTTTTGTTGCATTATTCTGGATGTGTTGGAAAGTGTTTCAAATTCTATACTTGACGCATGATTTTTCTTTCTTGTCTCGATTTAACCTCATTTCATTTCTACACAATATAGAAAACAACTTTTCCCTATAGATGTTCTATCAGCCCTATATGCAAAAGGTTATGTGTGTGTATAGAGGGGTAGAGGGGGTGGTAATTGGATTAATTTTCCCACCTAATCCAAGTGAATCTTTGTATTAATAAAATTTGTCACAGTTTTAAAAATTCCATTTCTTTTTCTGCCATTTCTTTTCAGCTTAACAGAAAACATTAAAATTTCTTTTCTTAATTCAAAAGATCAATTTAACCCTTTTGGGACCAGCATCTTATACATAAATTTTATTCGGTTGGTACCAATACTTTTCGAACAATTCCCTTTACACGTTTGATTGTGGAAATGCTGTAATTAAATAAGGAAAAATTATTTTTCTTTTTTACTGGTACCAAAAGCAAATACTGAATGCAACTTTTGGAGGTGCATATATGCACCCATGGTACCGAAGGGATTAAATATTTTAGGATCAGTCATGAAAATTTCATTTTAGACCAATCTAAACAAAAAATTTGTTCGTTTTAGAATATTCTTTTATTATATGGGATTTCATTATGAGAATAATAAAAATGATAAGTTCAAAAAAGTTGTTTTTCTTCCGTTGATGCTCACATTTTTAATTACATTTTATATTAAGCCAAAGAACTCTCTAATAATGGACAAAATTATTTCTAAAACAATAAAGAAGTTTGGAAATAAAGATTAGGTCCGAAATATAAATTAAAACTATGTTACTATAACTAGTTACACTGAATTATAAATTGCAAAAAATTAAGAGTGGAATTCTGGAATAAAATAAGATATTCTAGCATATTCAGGTCAATAGTCAATATCTAAAAGTGATACCAAATATTTTTCGCGTACTTAAGGGGTCTCAAGACTCTTAAAATTGGAAAAATCGAAAAAAAAAGGACCATTTTCAACATATAATATCTTAAAATGTAATTTGTTTTAAGACAAAATTTTATATTGGGATGAAAGATATAAGTATGTTCTTTCATTTCATGTATTTGAAAAATTACAAGATGCAGAATTAGAATTTGCAGTGGGCTCCAAAATGTCAGACATTTGACGAGCGGAAAATAGGCATAACAGATTATGCGCACGATTACAAAATAAATTTTGCAAGTAGAAGGAAAATTTTGGCTCCTACTTATGCTTCACATTATCATAATTACTCTGAACCTAAATAAATTTGTATTCAAAGCATTTTTCTATTTTTAATACAAAGTTGTATTTAGTTAATGCAAAATTTAGAAATTTTCAACAGTGTAATCACCTATAAAGAATATATTTCTGAACAATAAGAAAGAAATTTTAGATTCAGTTTATACAGACTAACATGAAACATATGTTTTGAAAATTTCATGAAAAAAAAAATCAGAAGTTTTTGAGATATCGTGCGCGTTATGCCCAAAAACGTCATTTGGAAAAAATTGACTTCAAAGTTTCTGAAAGGCCGCTTCAGCTATTGAGCGTGTATAATTCTAAAAGCCATAACTTCTGTTCTAATAGGAAATTCAAGGAAACATTTATACCAAAATGTTCAGAAAAGATAGTAGTTTAATATCTAAAAAAATTAAAATTTCGAAAATTTTAAAGCTTTAAGAGTCCCGAGACCCCTTAACCTTGAATGGAAGAATCACTTTTATCCCTTACCTATTTCAATGGAAGAATGAATCATTTTGACTCCTTCTTCAATTGCATCGTTTAAAAAAAAATAAAGCACTGAAATATTCAAATTAGAGCCATTTAAATAATTTAACTATGTAAAAAATTACGCGCACATTGTACGATCCAACCATACTGTCGTTTGCTTTTGAGCAGCAGTGGTTGGAGACCACGCAGGAAATGAATGTAACCATAAAAAAGTGATGTACACACGTTTTATCGTTGAGGGGAGATATGTTTTACAGCCCCCTCCTTTTATCGTGTGTTTACATTCCAAGCGGGCCCTTTTCTGAGCGATGACAAGGCCCTAGCGCTTTTATGTCGGCAGGGAATTGGCCCTTAGTAAACTCGGTTGGTGGTTGTCACGCTGGCCTAAGTGAAGACCGGTGTAGTGCATACGTGCAGTATCGAATGTGTTTTTCCGAGAAAGAAAATCAGTGCAGGGAATAACAACTTATTGAAAAGCGGCAAAGTACTGATCAATGTTGTTGTTTTATAGTACCTTAGACTTGTTCTCGCTGAATCAGCATCACAGGTATGAGCGTAGATATGTTACTGTTTTGAATTACCCCCCCCCCCCCCCCCCAAATCTTCTACAGAAAAATAGAATGTCAAATTTACCAAGACTAAAAAAAAATTTCTTCAATTTATTTTTATATGGGACTCCTGTATCGTGGAGATCTTGTATCTCCCATTGTGAGACATTAAAAATTTTGACGAAATTTGCATTAAACATTTTTTATGAACAGTATAACAAAGAAACAAAAATGAATGAATAGTACGAAAAGTAAACTTATCGAAAAATTGCAAAACACTGATTTATAATGTTGAATTATGCGATATCTATTTTCGTTCATTAGATAAACGAATATAAATGTATACATGTTATAGTCGTTTTTTCTTTAAAAGTCACTAAATGGTATGAAAATGATATGAAAAAGCAATATAGATGGAAGAATATAATGAGTGCAAAACGCAATTTATTACATATGCTATAGTAGTTTTTTCTTATCCAAACTGCTTATTATCTGATATATTTTTTTAATTCATTTTTGCTCTCAAACGCATCAGACTGGCAAATTCTCTTATTTAGAAACTACATAATGTGCCGATTTGTGCTTGTCGATTTTTTGATAAATACAGAAAATATTGTAAAAAAAAAAAATCCCTGCCGGGCAGGCCTACAGGTGGAGATAGATTTCGAAGTTAAGTATACTAATTTCACCAACAAAAACTAAATCATAATTAGAGATAAACCCACTTTAACAATTTTATCTGGCCGCTTTTGACGAGTTTTTATTTCATTTTTATATAATGGCTGGTTTTATCAGAATCATGTTAAGGAGGTATTAAAAAAAAATACTTTTCCATGCTCCACAACTCGAAATTTTCTAGCACATTTTCAGTTTCATTATAATAGAAAAAATATGAAACTTGCTGACGTGATTTTTGAAGAAATTTATAAACGACCTGTGTTTTTATTTTTCGTTCAATTAATTGAAACTTGATTTATAAACAATTATTTTCTCAGTAGAACAATATTTTTCGTTTCTAAGACAATCGCTTCGGGAAATTCTGTTCAAAATGCCCACTTTGACATCATTTTTTGAAAGATATTCTGCCTCTATCAAAAAATCGATCATTACAGTACATTATATAGTTTCAGAATAAGAGAATCTACTAATTGGATGCGTTTGAGAGCAAAAATGAATTTAAAAATGAGTAAGAAAATAAGCAGTTTAGATTTAAATACACCATTAATAAGATGATTTTTTTTTCTTCAACCGCTATGTATTTTTTATTTGTTTTTGCTGTAAGAATTGGTCCTATCAAAAACTTGTCTATATAAATGTTTTAGACAATATTAAGAAGATATATGATAAATTCATGGAGATTATATATCTTGTGAATTGACGGAGTTATGGATTTTTTTCTTCTTCAACCCCCCCCCCCCCATCTCTTTTTTTGTTTTCGTTTTTAATTTTTTTTTTTGTGCGGTACGAATTGGTCCTATCAAAAACTTGTGAATATAAAAGTTGTAGATAATATTAAGGAGATTTATAATAAAATTAATTGGATTTGACATCTTGAGAACTGACGACGTTATGATTTTTTTTTCTCCCAAAAACCCTATTTTTTGCGCCCCTTGAGCCCATTTTTAATTTTATCAAAAATCTGTGATGCATAAACTTTTGGCCCTATTTTTAGAAGTAATAAAAACTTTAAACTGATTTGATCTGTACAAAAATCAAGAAGTTATGGGGGTTTTCCGGTTTTCACAAAACCCCTCCCTATTTCCATCCCCTTGGTCCAATTTTGTCCATTAATGAACTTGACCGAGATTTTATGCCCCTTGATTTTATGTATTTTATGTATGGAAAAGATTTGTGCAGAATTGTGGAAGTTATCGTGTCCAGAAGAAAGTGATATATATATATATATATATATATATATATATATATATATATATACAGGGTGTATCTAAACTCTTGGGCAAAACTTTAAGGGGTGATAGTACACATCAAGACAAACAATATTAAATAAGAAACTAAGGGTCCCAAACGTCTTCCGAAAGAGATAGGCTCCTTTAAAGTTTAGGGTGCAAAATTTCAAATGATTATAAAAAACAGAAAAATTGGTCGATTCGTTTGCGGTTTTCACTAAAACTATTCTTTATGTCAGTATTTTCTTGAAAATAAATTTTAAAGATACAGTTCAAAAAATTCCGATAGAGGGCGCCTTAGACTTTGGAGTAACCAACAACTATTTTTTACCGTTATTTTTTGTATCTCATTACATGCTTTCAAAAGCTTAGACTTAAACTTAAATTTTGAGCTCAAAATTTGAATCGTTGGGAGTGGTTAAGTAGCGCAAATTGAACTGTGTTCAGTAGTTAAAATTTCAAATGATTATGAAAAACGGAAAAATTAGTCGATTCATTTGCGGTTTTCACTAAAACTATTCTTTATGTCAGTATTTTCTTCAAAATAAATTTTAAAGATAAAGTTAAAAAAAATGCCGATAGAGGGCACTCTAGACTTTGGAGTAACCAACAACTAATTTTTACCGTTATTTTTTGTATCTCATTACATGCTTTCAAAAGCTTAGAATTAAATTTTGAGCTCAAAATCTGAATCGGTGGGAGTGGTTAAGTAGCGCAAACTGAACTTTGTGCATGAGTTGAAATTTGAACCCCCCTCCTGAACACAATTCAATTTACGCTACTTAACCACTCCCAACGATTCACATTTTGAGCTAAAAATTTAAGTTTAAGTCTAAGCTTAAGCTTTTGAAAGCATGTAATGAGATACAAAAAATAACGGTAAAAAATAGTTTTTCGTTACTCCAAAGTCTAAAGCGCCATCTATCGGTATTTTTTAAACTTTATCTTTAAAATTTATTTCTAAGAAAATACTGACATAAAGAATAGTTTTAGTGAAGACTGCAAACGAATCGACCAATTTTTCCGTTTTTGATCATCATTTGAAATTTTAACTCCTGAACACAGTTCAGTTTGCGCTACTTAACCACTCCCAACGATTCAGATTTTGAGCTCAAAATTTAAGTTTAAGTCTAAGCTTTTGAAAGCATGCAATGAGATACAAAAAATAACGGTAAAAAATAGTTGTTGGTTATTCCAAAGTCTAAAGCGCCCTCTATTGGCATTTTTTGAACTGTATCTTTAAAATTTATTTTCAAGAAAATACTGACATAAAGAATAGTTTTAGAGAAAACCGCAAACGAATCGACCAATTTTTCCGCTTTTTATCATCATTTGAAATTTTGGTCCCTAAACTTTAAAGGCGCCTATCTCCTTCGGAAGACGTTTGGGACCCTTAGTTTCCTATTTAATATTGTTTGTCTTGATGTGTACTATCACCCCTTAAAGTTTTGCCCAAGAGTTTAGATACACCCTGTATATATATATATATATATATATATATAGATAGATAGATAGATAGATAGATAGATAACGTTTTTTACTGAAGGTGGTTTTGGGTTCTAGGGTTCATGTCGGTGTAGATCTGCAAAAATTTTTCAGAAATTCCAACATAGGGGAGAATGTAATAGGTAGTATTTCATACGAAATCTACCTAAAATGCTGTCAAAGTGGGCGTTTTGAACCGAATTTTCCGAAGCGGGTGATCTAGGAAGGAAAAAAAATGGTCATACTGAGAAAATAATTGTTTTAAAATCAAATTCTAATTAATTCAGCGAAAAATGAAATCACACGACTTTTTATACATCTCTTCAAAAATCACCTCGGCAAGTTTCATGTTTTTACTTTTAAAAATGTGTCTGAAACTGTCTCAGAAAATTTCGAACTGTTGATGGTGGAAAAATATTTTTTCGAATACACCATTAAATGTTTCATGAACTTTACCGGAAGGCAATGTAAGTGAGAGAATATTATGAGGGCAAACTGCGAAACATGGTTTAATAACAAAGAATTCTTCAGCAATGAAATTTTTTTAAATCTAAGTTGGTTCATCTTTTATTTATTTATATATTTATTTACTTTTGTTGTTTCTGTTGTTATTTTGATATCTAGAAATACTTTTTTAACACCCTGTAAGTTGTATATGATTTGTATATTTTTGTCTACCTTTTCGCATGCGGACGAGATGGACAAGAACATCCTTAAAAAATGCATATTATAAAAATAAGATTTGCCCAAAAATAACTCTAAAACGCGCAGTATCGAATTTTTTTCCAAGAAAAAAAAGTAGCACAGTAGTAACAACTTATTGAAAAGAGGCAAAATATTGACCAATAATGTTGCCTAACGGAACATTCGACTTGTTCTCCTTCTATTAGACAAGAGTGTGTAAATGTAGAAATTTTATGATTTTTTTTCTTTAAAAATTTTTTTATGAGTAATAGCATAATATTACAATTCATTGCATAATATATATCATATTTCGGCAGTCATTTTGTAAGGTGACTCGATTATAACTTTATTTAGTAATTTGTTACAAAGCAACGGCCACAGCGACTTCACAACGGAGTCATCAAATTAAGTTCACTTGAGAACCATAATGTAATGAATTAATGAAGCCTAATTTGGTCCTTGTTGTTACTGTGACGCTTATGATCATTTGTAACGGCATAGTCACGTCACATTGACTGATTGTGCTACTAAAGTTTGGGGCACTAAAGTCAATCTTATAAAATCGGATTCGACAGATATGGAACTCTTAAATTAAAAAATTAATTTTAGTCAAACGGGATCGATATTGTTTTGGATCCCTAAAAATAGCTTGAAAGTTTAAAAACACTCTTTAATTTCTTTATAATATAGATATTTTTGACTGTCTAGATGCTTCGAGGCGAGAAAGGGGAAAATTTTGTAACATTGGAACACTTTTCACCTATAAGTTTTAACTTTATTAACCCCTTGGGTACATTTAACGACTGAGACTCGCCATGCGTTCGGCCACTGACGCCTATTTTTATATTCTATTCATGCCACGATTTAAAGAAAGAACTGTTTGTAGTATTGTAGTATTGCTTTGACAACTCTTGCACGTGTTGTCAAAGTGAATATGAAAGACTTTTGTTTTGAAAATCTTTCAAAAAGTGGTTCGAGATAGAATAAAAAAAAAAGAAAAAATGGCAGACCTAGGACAAATGTGTACCCAAAGGAACACCAGAAAGGTTTGGAATGATGAAAATTGTCTGAAGTTAAATAATGGATTATGAAGCGTGCAATTAATTTAGACTGTTACATGTTTTTTACATTTATTTATTAATGTTTTATAGGAATAAAAAATATTTGTTAAATTGTAGAAAATCGTACCTAAAGTTTTAATTTTGAATTAATCTTTCAAAACTAGTTTTGCCACGATTATGAAGCCTAGATAAATGTTTTTGAATCTTTTTTTTTTTTTTTTTTTACTTTTAACTACTTATTATGTTGTCTCTCGATTATACCCGAAACAAAAAGAAAATTATAAAAAAATTAAAAAGATACAAAAAAAAATATTATCCATAAAAAATTATCATATTTTTTGTTATAACATATATAAAAAAAAAAATTGTTTGTTTTTCAGGTATAGTTTTAGAGAATTTAATTTCATTCATTTGAAAAAAAAAAAAAAAAAAAAAAAAAAAAAAAAAAGATTAAAATCCGTTAACTTGTTCAAAAGTTATTGTGGCAAAACCGCAAAAAAAAAAAAAAAAGAAAAGAAAAAACAGTGTTTCGAGATAACTGAGTTTTGCCCTTCGCAGATATCTTCGGTTTGCTGCTTTAACTTTTACTGTTCGAACGACCATAAAGTTAGAATTTTTCCTATCGGACCAACATTCATCGCACGACATTCTTAAAGGTTCAAATATTATAAAACTATAATAACAAAAATACATTTTTTCATAATTTCAAATTTTTCTTGTCACCTTAAATAAAGTCAGATTTAAAATTCAAAATCAAGGACTAAATTTTTCAATAATATGCCAGTCTATAATGTTTATTATTATATATATAAAATATAAAAAATATATATTAAAGATATATATATTTAAATATATATATCTTTTTTTTTTTTTCAGTTCAAACAATTTGAAAGTAAAAGACTTATTTAAATTGCATGTTGCAAACTGTCCCAAGGTACAGTCGTGGAAAAAAAAAAGTAAACACCCCCTACTAACTCCTCAGCAAATTATCGTAGAAGAAAGTTACTGGTACCGAACGATTGGAAATAAAGTCTACTTTTAAATGATGTATATAAAATTTTCTTAGGGGTTCATCTACATATTAAAACGAATCCAAACTTCATTTTTTTCAATAGCAATGCCCAATTTTAACGAGATATTTCAAATCTTCCGTTCAAACTATGCCTAGACACCAAATTTCAAGTCATTTGAATGATAAGTTTTTGAATTATAAGCATTTAAAATTTAGTGTTTCTAATGTTAAATTACATTTTCATATTTGTATTTATATCTCCCGAAATTATGTTCCTAATGTGCTAATTTTTTTTGTATTAATAATACTAATATACCCAAATAAATAAGCTGAATTTGCAATTTTTATAATTTTATGATATGAATTATGAATTATGAAATTAATATTCGAAAAAATTATGAATTGCAACCTACAATTTTTTTGATGGATTTAGATTTATTAAGTCCTGCTTTATGGAAATTCAAAAATTTCACATTTTTATTCCAAGTAGTTTTCAAATTATGCTTAAAAAACGGCAAAATGATGGTTTAAGGGGCCGTCTATGATGGAAGTGAGTAGACATTTTGAAATTTATTCTGCTGTACTGTAATCTAACACGCTTCATTGACTCCTTGAGTGGCGCTTAAGGTGCCTTGATCAAGGAAGGGGCTCTCTCGGTGAACAATCCAGTACGGAACTTCAATTTGGATACAGCCCTTAAAATAAGCTCGTTTTAAAATAATTAATTTCTCGGAAACTTATGGTACGAATTGCATAAAAATTCGTTTTTAGGCTAATTGAAGGGTGTAGAGTTCATATATGCTGTCAGAATTGGGTACTGCTATTGAAAAAACAAAGTTATGGTTCGTTTTAAAATGTAGATGGCCCCCTAAGCAAATTTTATATACATCATTTAAAAGTAGACTTTATTTCCAATCGTTCGGTACCAGTAACTTTCTTCTACGATAATTTGTTGAGGAGTTAGTAGGGGGTGTTTACTTTTTTTTTTTCCACGACTGTACCACATGTTGTTGTACTTTGGGACATTTTATACAGAGAGCATGATGTCTGTTATATTGTCTGTTATTACAGCCATCATGAGTGGAGAAAAAAAATGGATCTGAACCCCTAACTGCAAATTGTGCCATAAATGCTGTGAGCGGTCTCTGGGACGGGTTGATGAAAAGATGAATAAAGGGCTCGATTAACACATAGGGTAGTTTTTCTGTACTAAATTTTCTGTAGAGGGACTATTATAGTTAAAAATCACATATTCAGAAGATCAGAAGTCTCTACTGATAATACTAGGGCTACAAACGAAACGAAATTTCGCTAGCATTTATAATTAAATCGAAAATTACAGGTTAAACTTCGAAAATAGGAAAGAACCCAGGTCTGTGTGATCGCTAACAGCAGTTAAGGGATAACACCGGTAAATAAAACCAAGCCAACTCGTGACACGTTGGCTACAAAGATTTTTTATAAGCTGAACTGCTTCAGCTCAAAAATGCGTTTATATAGTTTGACTTTAATGAAAGACTTAACCACGATTAAAATAATTGTCAGAGAAGATATTCATGATGCCAAAGGCTACCTGCTAGCTGGATTTCCTCCTGTTTTCAATTTCATATTGCACGCATATTTTCCTTATATAAAAAAAGTAAAATAGAATAGAAACTCAGATGTCATTGGGTCGTCAGTTTGTCGTCAGCCCCCTGAGGTGAAGATTATGGGCCAAAAAAGAAAAGGCACCGGCTAATGGCCAGCGACGATAAGAGATTGGCAACAGAGGTAGGCATTCAATTATTACTGCCGAGCTCCAGGTAAGGTGTGGCCCTTGAAAAAATATTCTTAAAAAAAAAGAAAATGGTAAAAGTTAGAGGTCCTCAGCATGACGCTTCAGCTTCTTTTGCCGATGACAGAGTGGAAAATAGAGAAGGTAAGATGAAATAAAAGAAGAAGCATTTTAAGAAAAGCCGTTCACGAGTTTACGGTCTGAGAGATGATTTTTTATTTATTTTTAGTGGGGGTGATTATTTTTTTTCTCTTTAAAAAAAGGCTTCTTCTGAGGCTAGCGGTAGGCCTTTTGCTTTACTGTTGATCGGTTTGGGTCATTAAAGGTCGGGGCTTTATACGAGAAATAAAGTCTGTAATCTACCTGTTGCCTGTGGTATCTTTCAGTAAGTACCGCGCGCGAGATATTTATGTAGATTTTACTGCGTCAAAATGTGGGAGGCAAAACTAGTGTTTTATCTAAGTTCAATAAAAAAGTATCTAGTTTTGTGAGGTCGTATTTTTAAAACTTCTCTCAGCAGTAAGAATTCTGTTACTCAGTGGGAAAAAAAAGAAAAAAAAATCTGTTATTTGATATAAACAATTTTCAATTAAATTTAAAGTATAGTATGTTTTCGTGCCTGTTAAAAATTAATCTTTATTATATAATAATTAATAACAATTGCGGATTTTGTTTAACTTATATCCAAAAAATTGTCCTCTTTTATTCAATAATGAACATTAATGATTTTTACTGAACTTATAACAGCGTACTCTTAAAAGAATTATAAATATTATTCTCTGTTATTTGATATTAAACAAGTGTGGTTTTATTTACTTAAGGTATAACGTTTTTCAATTTAACTTGATGAAATTCGTCATTTATTCTATTCTACATATTTAAAAAAAAAACTTTTAATTTAAAAAATAAAACATATCCCACCTTATTCATAAAGCTATATGACTTTAAAATATTATTTTTTTTATTATTATCATTTTGAAATGTTTTAAAGCCTGAAAATCTTTATATATATATATGAATAAAAATAAGTAAATAATTTTTTGATCTAGTCAAAAGTACACAATTTATATTAATGTGAGGTAATTTACAAATGTTTATGCTAACTTCATTTTATAGATATTAGCACTTTGCTTCGAACGTTAAAACATGATAAAACCACTGAAATTTAGTTACTTTTTTTAATTAAGGCTATACGTTTTGATCAACAAGGTGGAATATACAAGGCGGTTATAATGAAATTGGGATTATTCAGCACAGTTCTGTAGCACTATCTAATTGAGAAAATGTAGCCAAAATTTGTAGGGTGAATAAACAAAACGGGAAATGAAGAATTCCGCGAAAACAAATTAGTTCCAAAAGTCACCGCTAAGAGGATATATGGCACTGTTTTTTTCTGTTTTTTGTTTCCATGGAATCTTTCGTCCCCGTCTTGTTTAATCTTCCTGTAAAATTTGGCTTTGTTTTCGGGATTAGATCGTGCTCCAGGACGCCTTCCAAAGATGGCCTTAAATAAGCTGACAGTATCAGCCTATTTTCTTCAGCATGATCTAATTGCCAGAATGGAACGAAATTTTGTAAGATGATTTAAAAAGACCGCGAATGAACAGCGCCACATATCTCCCTAGCGATAACTTTTCAAGTTTTTTTTTTCTCTTGGAATCATTTGTATCCTATCTTCTTTAAGGGGTCTCAGGACACTAAAAATAGGAAAAAATGAAAAAGAAGACCATTTTCTACATTTAATATCTTAAAATGTATATAATTAAAAAACCCAATTTTGGTTGGAATGAAAGATATAAGTATGTTCTTTCATTTCATGTATTTAAAAAATTGCAAGATGCAGAATTAGTATTTACAGGGAGCTCCAAACTATCAGACATTTGTCAAGCAGAAAATGGATATAACAGGTTACGCGCAGAATTACAAAATAAATATTGCAACTAGAATTGAATTTTTTATGCCTAATTATACTTCAGGTTGTAATAATTACTCTGAACCTAAATAAATTTGTATTTAAGCCATTTTTATATTTTTAATATAAAGTTGTATTTATCTAATACAAAATTTTGAAAATTTTAACAGTATAATCACCTATAAAAAATTTTTATTGAACAATAAAAATAAAATTTAAGGTTCGGTTTATACAAAACTAACATGAAACATATATTTTGAAAATTTCATGAAAAAATATTCGAAAGTTTTTGAGATATCCTGCGTGTTATGCCCAAAAACGTCATTTGGAGGAAATTGACTTCAAACTTTCTGAAACGCCGCTTCAGCTATTGAGCGAGTATAATTCTAAAAGCCATAACTTCTGTTCTAATAGAATTTTTAAGAAACAATTATATCAAAATGTTCAGAAAAAATAGGAGTTTAACACCTAAAAAAATTAAAATTTTGAAAATTTTGAAGCTTTAAGAGTCTCTTGTTTAATCATCCTTCAAAATTTGGCACCATTCTCGCAGTTACATCGCGCTGCAGAACATGCTGAGTACTGTCGGTTTAAGTATGACCACCTTATATATATTTGCGTGATTCATTCGTAGTACTATTACAAAAAAAAATTGCTTCACTTTAAAAATAAGTGTAGTATGTCAATTTTCTTTGAGTAATTAAGAATCCAAAAAGAGCTTTAATCTTTTATGTTAGAATGCAGTAATACGTCGCTTAACTAACAACTTTCAATTCTATTATTCTATTCAGCGCCATCGCTAAGACTTTTTATTGGTGAGGGAGAAAACCTTAAATTGCCAAGTCAAATTTCAGTATTTGCTAACTCGTTTTATAATTTTGCCAACTTACCACAGTTAGAAAATGTAATATAGTTCTTATTTGTTAAAAGTTTAATAATATTCCCAATTAGTTTTGTAATTTTTGCCAAGTCTACCAGAAATAGAAAATATACACTATGACGCAAAAGTTTAGACAATGAAGAAATTCTTACATACTTTGAAAAATATTTATTCAATTTTCAAATCACTGCTTGAAATTAATGTGCTGTACATATAAACAATATTTATAACAAAGAAAAGTGGAATTGTGCATATTGCAATAAATTAAATGGTAACAAAAATAAACTGCTGTCTCAAAAGTTTAGACACAAATTAAATAAAATCGAAATAAACAATTTTTAAAACCTGGTTGCGCATACATGCTTATGTATTACGTCATATACACGAGATTGCATGGAAGAAACTAAATCTTGCATAGTTTGTGGATCGATATCGTACCATACATTCTCAATAGATGTCTTAAGTTCCTTTTCAGAAGAGTATTGTCTAGCGTTGCTATAAACTTTGCGACACATGATGCTCCAAAGGTTTTCTATAGGGTTAAGATCTGGGCTACATGCTGGCCAGTCGAGAACTCTTATATTATGGGAATTAAACCAAGATTTTGAATGTTTTGCAGTGTGAATTGAAGCATTGTCTTGCTGAAATTCTCACTGAGGACCCCCTAGAAGCTCAGCAAATGGCAGTAGGTTTTTTTCTAATGTCTGTGTATAATGCTGTGAAGTTTGACGACCACTGGTGAAGGTCAGAGATACTTGTCCATTATAGCAAAAGGCTGCCCAAACCATCACCGAGCCCCCTCCTTGTCTGCGACTAAAAAAACGTCGAGGTTCCTTCCGCAAGTCATGCCAATACGATAAACAACCATCTGGACCATCCAGATTCCACTTTTTTTCATCGCTAAATATGACTGACTGCCATTTCTCTCCATATGACATATGCTTTCGAGCCCACATAAGTCTTTGTAACTTATGATGTGGTTTCAGAGCTGGTTTCTTCTGCATTTTGCTATAAACGATTGTTCCTTTTTCCAAAATTCGTCTACGAATCGTATCCTTTGATACAGAGAGTCCCGATGAGCTTTGAACTCCACGTACGCTCATTTGTTGAGTACTCGCTAGTCTTTGTATCAGGCGATCCTCTCGTACATTTGTCACACGTGGCCTCCCAGACCGACATTTTGCTTTACATTCGGAACCACTCGATAAAACTCGATAAATAGATTTTTTTTACCTATTAATAATAGCAGAAATTTCAGAAACGCTCTTCCCTTCACCTTTCAACTGCCAAATCCTTGAAACCTCATTCACTTGAATTTCTTTAGCTCTCGGCATGTCGACTATGAAGCGCAATCGTTTGCAGAACTTAAGTACTCCAAATTTGTGACATCATCGATTCTAAATTTGCATATGCCAGCGAATATTCAAAGAAATTTAGAATAGTGTCTAAACTTTTGCGACAAGCATATTTGAATTTTTATGAAAAAAATTAGTATTATAGCAAATAAAACGACTGTCCTTTGTACATAGCATTTTAAATCAGTTTTTGAATATATTTACAGGTTTTTGTAATTCTGACGTCATAATTCTACATTTTAAAGCTGAATGACGTCATTGTCTAAACTTTTGCGTCATAGTGTATTACAGTTTTTATTAAAGTTTTAAACAAATTTTCCAACTAAGTTTATAAATTTTCCAAGTGTAATAACATTCACAAATGTTTGGGGGAGAGGCTTCCCCCCCCCCCTTAACGAGGCCCCTGATTCTATTACAATCTTTTACGTTACCATAATCTTTTTAATAAGATTTTTTTCTTTCTTTTCAATTGCACGGCGATCCACTTTTGCTTTAAAATTATTAATAATTAACTACCGTGTAATATTTCATAAAAACACAGCGAAAAGATATTTTTAACCCTTAAATGCATAGGGTAGAATGCGTTCCCGGAATTCATACCAGAAAATATAAATGGTAAATTTCGGTTTATTTAATAACGAAATGGTTGTTATTAAATGGAGTGAAATTTTCTTTTTTATTTTTCTGGTGGAAATACGGAATATGTGAATAAAAAATCCAATAAATAGGGAACAATTATTGTATCAAAAACGATACCATATGCATTTAAGGGTTAAAGTCATATTTTTTTATGAATGCATTTCCTGTTCGTATTCAAAACAGAGTTATATTTTCTTCCAATTAACAATCTTTCCTTTATTATTCAGTATTTTTTTTTTTTTTTTTTTTTTTTTTTTTTTTATGCTGCAGAATGCATTTTCCTTTCCTTAAATCAGTAGAATTATTCGCATTTACATATTCAAATACGCCTTTTTCTTGCTTTAAAATAAGATTTTTTAATTTTAAATTTATTTCTAAAATCTCACCATAAATAAATGCATACACAGAAGTTCCAAAAATCACTCGCAGAATAAACGTTTACATATGTTATCGATTATTCCTCTTTGTGACTTAAGGCTCAGTGGGATATTGTTAACCAGAGGGATATTTTACGCTGCAAAGTGATGTGAACTCTCGCTGTTTGAGAAAGTTGCAATTTTGATTTTTTTTTAATATCACATTAGGGTATATTAAATATATAACTATGATTTCATCCTGGATGAAGATCGTTGCCAAACGTCTGATCTTTGTCTGAATTGGATGTTGGATTCAAAATGCTGCAAAATGCTTATTTATTATACTACCATGCATTTCTCAATGTCTGCATGAAGCGGCCGTGTTTCAAAAAGAAGAAAATTGAGTCTCATATGAATGTGGAACATCGTGGAATGTCGGAAAACCAAAATGTGAACTGCTACTTCAAATTAAAAAAAAAGGAAAATATTTTCTATATCGAATTCTTACGGAAGATGAATAATGGACTCATTACGATAATCCCACGCGACTGAAGATGTATGTGCGTCCAGGTAAGCTAAGTCCATCAGTGCCTAAACATTCATCGCATTACGTTTACATTGTGTAACTGAATAGACGTAGTCTACTTTGAACAGCTTCAACTACGTCAGGCAGTCAATGGTGAATGTTGCAAACAACGCGAATAATGAATTTGAACAAAAGATTGAAGTAAAAATGTCCAAATGCCCGTTGCAAAGTAAGTCCATCAGTGTCTAAATAGGACATTCATTGCACCATGTTTACATTGTGTAATTGTAACTGGTGGATCTGAATAGACATAGTCTACTTTAAACAGCCTTAACTGCGACAGGCAATCAATGGTGAATGTTACAAACAACACGTAATCAATCTGAACAAAAAGTTGAAGTAAAAAGGTTCGGAATAAAGCCTAAAGATAGGTCAAGGTTGTTTTCCGATGTGTAAATGCTTTCTCCTCAAGTTACAATATCAGTCAATTAAATTCTAGAAACATTTCGTTAGGAAGTGTTGTGATATTCGCTGCAGTCATTCTTCAGATCCCCATTTATTTCAATCAGTTTCAACGCAGAGTGATATTTCTGAATAGTGTTGTTAGAATTCAGTAGGGTTCTTTGTTGTTAGGATTTAGTTCTTATGCAGAAATTACAACTTAGCTTGATGAGAGCATTTCTTCAAAACAACAGGACTTCTTGCATCTCAGAATTAGCTTGTTTCCAGACAGATGAGCGATTGTTGAAGCTTCTGATGGTAAAAGCCTTGAATAAATCTTTCTTTCATTTTGAAAAAAAAAAAAAATCCTTTTTTGTTGCTCGAAAAGGTCGGAATCATTGTTAAACACCTAATATTTAAACATTATTACAAGCCTTAAACTCTTTGGTAGCATCACAAAACGTTGATATCAAAGATAAGGCCTACGTTTGCAATTTTTCACTGATTTTGTAAATGAATGGCTTTAAAAATACGCGTTTAAAAAATAAAAATTAAATAATAAAAAATGAGTGTTGAAACATACTCGAATGTTAAAGAATTATTTAAAACCAGTTCATGTTAATAAATGTGTTATATGTATTAACGGGAATGTTTAATATGGAAGCTAGTTAGAATGATCTGGAATAATGAAAATATGTAATTGGGATATTCTTCTTTGAGTAAAAACCTCCATCGCCATTGTGACTCCTTTGTGGCAGCTTTCTTTTTGTTTTAAGCGAGTTCGTGTTAAAGTATATATTATTTTAACCGACTTTTTTATGGAAGGTAATAGTGAGATTAGGATGCTGAAAATGCATCACGTTAACAATATTTTTTTTTAACCATTATTACATTAACCGAGATAGACTGTTTTTATCTTCAATAATGCTATTTTTCTTTCACTTTCATTACATCCACTCCTCACCAGCATCACATAATCACATTACATGTACTCTAATAATAATAACAATAATAACGTCTCGCGTAATCACTAAATGACATTTCTCCTGAAAGAATCAAGTCAAGCTACAAAACCCGCCATCAAGGGGTCACTTGCCTTTTGTGGACCCTTGACCCTGGCCCAGTGTTTCCCATACCGCCCACGCTTGCACTCTGGCTGACCCCTAAAAAGTTTCTTCTTGCGTTAGGTGCATTCCTTTGTTCTCTCTTCCTTCAGAAGAGCGCTGCGCTATCTCACTCTGTTTGAGGCTTTTTTCATTTTTCGTTATTCTCTCGGAGCGTTTTTAATATAAGTGATAAAGCAGCTATGGTAAGGAAAAAGCAAGTGGCTGGAAGTCACGACGATTCCAATAAGCAAGCGCTTACTCGGCAGTCATAATTGCTCAATTACAACTTTGCAGTGGAGGTCAGGTCTTTTACCAGTTTTGTGAAAACCTCTGAATATACCACTTTTCACCCCTCAATTTCCTTTGTGATTGCTGTTTTTTACTCGCTTTGAAGTTTTTTCATCGCTTTTCCAGACACTCGTTAAATTTAGGAAATAAGTTGTATGCTTGACCAAGTAGTCGTTCAATCAACATTGTATGTTTCCAATAATGCTTTATAAGTAAGTTTTTCACGCTTGATTTGTTGAAGTTATGCTGCCTTTGAAAGGCATGATCGAGTACTTAATCACTTTTTATTAACTACATGATGTATGATCATAGCCACTTCACTGTAAAAAAAAAAAAAAAAAAAAAAAAAAAAAACTGTAGATTTTATAGAAAAAAAAAACTGGGATCAAGAATACCAGCAAAAACTGTTTATTTTTCGGAAATAATCTTTATTTATTACGATCTTACTGGCAAAATCTGCAAAAATAACAGAAAGTTCGTAGTAGATACAGATTATTCCTTAAAATAACAGTTTTTAACTGGCTGATAGTTTTTTTTCTGTAAAATCAACAGAATTTTTCACAGTTTAGTGAAACTTTACTTTGTATATTTAGAACAGAATCTCAAGTTAACGAAATGGCATAGTCGAAGGCATTCTGTACACTATTTTATGAAGCGGAGAAAAACGAAAATAATAATTAGTTTAATGTAATTTAGCGGGTGGGCTAAACAGACGAAAAATCTGGAAACGGATTTTTTTTTTTTTTTTTTTTTAATCATCTACTACCACAAGCACGCAATGGGCATCTTGTGTTTGGTTTAAAATTTTGAGTTTCATGATTCAGGATAGATTTTGATCTCACTTATTAAGAAAAACGTTCTTCTTAATTCTGGTTTGTCATTTAAAGATTTGCTCTATCCTAATCTGTATGGTACTTTCTTTCTTTCTTTTTTTTTTTTTTTTTTTTTTTTCTATTCTATAAGGTTTTTATATAAATGATAAGTAAGTATGGAAGATGGGTAAAGATGGTATGGAAAAACAAGTGACTGGAAATCACGACGGCTTTAAAAGCAAGCTCTCGTCAGCCGTAATTGCTCAATTACAGCTTTGCGTTGGAGGTCAGGTCTTTTACCAGTTTTGTGAAAAACTTTAAATAAGCCACTCTTCACTCCTCAATTTTCTTTGTGATTGCTGCTTCTACTCACCAAAGTTGTGCGGTATAATTTTTTTTCTCTTCTTAGATTTTTTTTTTTTTTTTTTTTTTTTCGAAAACATACACTATTTTTATTTTAAATTGCAAACGATATAATTCAGGATAAAATATTTTTTTTAATTCCCCGCACATTTTAGGGAAAAAAATCTTTTTTATTTGTATTGTACATTTTGAAACGTTTGTATACCTCAATGTGATTAAGGCAGTGTTACTTTTCACTTATTCTTGAGGAGGTGAAGAAAAAGAAAGCGACTGGGAATCACAATGATTCCATCATGAAAACATCAGGTTTGGCAGCTGTAATTACTCAATTACAAATTTGAGGTAATATCTTTTACAATTTTTGGGCAAAAAGAACAAAATCCGTTCTTTTTCGTCTTCTTTTATGATAACCCCTTTCGCTTATTAACTTGCTTGTGAGATTATGTCACAAATCTTTAAAATAGTGGAGACGTCCCCGTTGAATGAGTCCTGTTAAGATACTTATACTAGTTTTTCTTACGCTTTTTGAGATTTTTTTGCATAGTAAACTCAAATCAGGGAGGCCTGTCACCGATATTTTGAAATTTAAACCCGTTTCATCTTTGTTAAAAGAAATTCTATTATCACATGAAAAACTTAACTATTGTCATATGAATAGTAAACAATATAACTATATTGGTCATCTCAATAAACGACATACAGGTATTCTCCGACTTACGTAAGTAATGCGTTCCGCAAACACGTAACTTGAATTTTACGTAAGTCGAATTTCTAAATTGATTAGGTAAAATTTCTTAAGAAATTGCAATATTTATTATATATATATATATATATATATAAATATTAACGAAAAAAAGTGCGATAATTTTTAACGACTTAGAATTTAGCACAGTATATTATTTTTGTATTTTATATATATATATATATATATATATATGAATTGTAATATTATATATATATATATATATATTATTTACACAGTATTATTTTATAAATAAAGCATCATGCAGCAGTATTTACTCAGATTCAAACTATAAAAGTATGAAAAAATATTAAAACAAACTGAAAGAACACTTTTCAAATAAAAACCCATCTTATGGAAAGCGGGATTTATAAATTTAACATTGGTGAATTGATTTAAACAATTTTCAATCTGCATCAAACAAACAGATGAAGCTAGAAGAAACACACACTCGTTCCTTTTCATCGAAATTATAAAATTAGCTTTCGTTCTGGTTCGAATTCAAGTAACATAATTGTTACGGTTGAACACCAGATTTTTTGTCTCATTTTAATTAGATTTAAGTTTGTTTTGTTAAAAATTTGATTGTATATATGTATATCCCCAAAAATACTCTCAGTAATATATAACACTATATATTATGGTTGTGGTATTTATCTGCATATTTTATTTATAAAATAATTATCAAAATTATGCAGATGCATATCAAACGCGCTAGTGTGTTCACTGATGTAAATTTCGAGATTTATTACGTAACTGCGAATTTACGTAAGTCGCATAATACGCAAGTCGAGGGATGTCTGTATTCGAAAAATTTCGATAAACCTTAACTTTTGTGATTTAGATAGCTACGTCTAACGTAAAAGTAAATTTTTCCTAAAATGGAAAACAAAAAACAAAAAATCGGACTCGAAAGAGTAAAGTTAATATGAATAATTTGTCAATAATTGTCAAAAACTGCTTATGTGAAAGGATTCAAACCATACAAATTAAACTTGAACATTTGTATAACTTCTTTGAAACTTGCCAACAAAGCTGAAAATCGGATTTGTCTGCCCGTCTGTCAATGCTCTAACTCAAGTAAATATAGTGTGATTATCATGAAATTGATATATGTTACTGCGATTTACTATGGTATGTTCGGTATTGAAAATGAAGTGTGTAGCATTTACGTTCATTTACGGGGACACTCAAAAGAATTACATTACATTACGGCCTATCGGGGAAAATAGTTTTCTGTGTATTTTAAAGATATTACATTATTTTAAACTCATTGAAAATTACATATATTACTGACAAGGAAGGTCTCCATACGGGCATACTCAGAAAAATCTGAAAAAATTACAGAATGTTCTTCTCATATAGATATATATGTTTATAAAAAATTTTTTGGCGGAACTCCGATACAACGTCCGTAAAAAAATAACGAAATTTTCGTTTATTTGTCATTTATCACCGGTTGGCGATGAAAAAAAAAATACGCTTTTATGTAGAAAAAACTTTTTATGTTGAATTTGTTTATATAAGTTAATTTAAATAACTTTAGTTTTGTCATTTTTAATTTGTTTTAACTATATTTTTGTCATTTTTAGTTTGTTTTAACTACAGTTTCTCATATATGTTTATATGAATTTATAATAAAATTTAAATATCATATTTTACGATTTAAAGCAAAATTTAAATTGATTTAAATTATTTCAAGCTCAAAAATTAGGCAGATAGAACACTGTCGATTTGATTTTGTTGCTATGGAAACGACTTCGTCTTTGATATGGAAATGTATTATGGCAATCAAATGTCAGCTGACTATAACTTAAAATAGATATTTGTAACTTGCAAAGCATAGAAAATATTTTTACAGTGATAAAATTAAATAACTATAGCAACAAGCAACATATATACCTAATTAAAATATATATATATAATAACCTCTTACATTCATTAAGTTTAGATTCATTAAAAACCGTGCATTCTAAAAAATAAAAACAATTAATAAGCAATTTTCAGATGTATTAAAATCGTTTGCTTTTGGCGAGGAAAAATCCTGCTCGCCAAATCGCGTATCACTTTCGTATTTTCGCGCCAAATATTCGAAAGTATATTACTTTCTAGTGAAATTCCGCCGTTAAATTTGACTGATCCCGTGTTACATACATCAGTAGTTTCACTAGCATTTTTTTCAACATATTCTGAGTATGCCCTGTATGGAGACCTTCCTTGTGAGCTGTACTACAAGAGCTTACTGTAAAATCTGGTGTGCATATAATTTATCACTCATTTACAGTGACACACAAAAGTATTTTTCTACAGTAGTACTACCTATGAAGAATAATTACTGCAGTTGTGGTACACGTTTTAAAATTTAACCATTTATTGCATACTACTTGGTGTGTATAAATTTTATAGATCATATACAGGGATACACAAAGGGTATAGACTAACGTTTACTTTCACAAATACTGCTGAATGGGAATTTTAAAGTGCGCTATGCTTTTAATTGAACGAACTTTTAGCATACGATGTGGTATTAATACCCTTCAATAGATATAAACATGGATGAAGAAAAAAATGCTGATGCTTTTCCATCTATTGATATACATTATTCTAAATGAGTTGGAAAATGGTTCATAATCTATGCTGGACGCATGATTTTTCGTTCTTGTTTATCGTTTCATCAGCTATCTATTAGTAATATATCCTTCTATATATATAAAAAAAAAGTTTTGATTTGGAAATAGACCAATGAAAATCTGCGTAGATATTCCGGGAAGATCGACATCCAATTTGAATGCTTAAGCATGGCCTTTCTTCGTTAATATTAAAAAAACTGTTGCATACAAAAATATGAAAATCGGTAGTATTATAGAGAAATGTTTGATAAACACGCTGATGCAGACAGTTTTCAAATCGAAGAATTATTTTAAGAGATATTTAATGCCAATGTTGAACAAAATCGATCCATTAAAAAAGTTTTATAGGATCAAAACTGTACATAGGAATTTAATCATTTTTAGATTATTTTATGCGTCAGAATTTCCCGGTGTGCAGATTACATTTAGTTTTTTAATTTGACTCATTTTTTGAGGTTTAATTTTTATTTTAAATTCAAATTTTCAGCATTTCGAAAGATATTTTTTAGATATTTTAGAAAATTGTATTAATTTAAACTATTGCCAGCTGTATAAACAGCGCAAACAATAATGTTTGCTTCAAATTAAAAATTTATTTTACACGTGACTATTATAAACAGAAAATATAAAAAGCAGGAACTCATTGAACGTTACGTCATAAAAACTATAATTACACGTGAATTTTAAAAGAGAAAGAATATTGTAAAATAATAATTTCATTAACATGCGTTAGAAGTCTTAAATAGGAGAATTTACATCACATTTACGTCACATTACACTTATTACGTAAAATGAACAAAAAATAATATTGCAAAACAGTTTAAATTTAAAAATTGCGCGAGACATTTATTTGATATTTTAAGATGATCATAATATTTCATTTCTAACAAAAGTATTTTTACGTGAATATTAAAAAGAGAAAGAAAAGTTTGGTGAAAATTACGTCAGATTATAATTGTCAGATTCAAATTATAATTCAATCTTCCGAAATCTTTTTAAAGCCGATCAAATTAGCGTGCTGTTAAAGTCTGCGGTGTCTGAACGGGGGTTGACGAGCGTAGTTGACAGAGCCCCCTAGTTTATTAAAAGAAACAATGTAATTTTTACTTTATATTAGTAGAAACACAAATAGCATTAGTTGGTACATTTTAACAGCCCCGCGGGCTTTCCTACGCTGTTAAAAATCTGTACCAAACTGTCGAGTCATTTAACCATTTTTAAAGATAACGGTTTTATGACCATATTATGAAGTGCAGCTGACCATATTATGATCGGCAGAGAAGTAAATTACGGTTATGTAACAGTTTTCTATAAAAAAAAAAGGGTCCAATGACTGGACAGTTTGCTGCAAATTTTTAACAGTATAGTTATTTTATAAAGCAAAATCGGAAGCAATATTTGAAATTTCTCTAAACTAAATTAATTAAAATCATTCGTACATGAATATGCCATTTTGAAGCAATGGTGAAATATATTTTAGAGAAAATGAGAAATTTGTATCTTAATTGTAGCTTAACTCTTAAATGCCTGATTTTTCAAAAATCATTGTAATAATGTTTTTCGGCTTTCATTTTTTAAATAAATCATGGGAAAAATACTTTAAAAAATCATATTTTGTTTTAAGTATAGTTTACGGCTAAAAAACACTTTGTTACTAATCGGCAATACTGGTGTTTAATTGAAAAAATAATTTCCTTGATAAAATTCTATAATATTAAACACACAAGAATTTTAGGAACTATAAAAAGAAATAAATTTTACTTGCTCACTGCAGGTCAAAATAGAGTATTTCACAAGCTTCCAAACAAAACAAAAAGAACAAGTAGCAACAATTGAAAAAATAAATCTATCTTTATTCTTAAACAGTACAAGTGTTGCCATCTACATGTTGAAAATCGATTTAATAATATCTTCAGAATGTATTTTATTGGCAACATTAGGAATTATAGTTTCAATATTATTCTAATAGTATTTCAGAGCCTAAATTGGGTATGTTGCCGAAAAGCAACAACAGGCATTTAAGGGTTAATGTGACTACATTCGGATACTTTTGTCGAAATGGACGACAAGCACTTCTGATGTCATATAACGTCACGATGGATTATAGCTAATCAACTTCTCAATTTTCCCCACAAGTGTTCATCAAAAGCTAATCAAATACCGCAATGCTTGTGGGAAATTTCCCACAAGCATTGCGAGCTCCGTCCAGTACGTGTAGTCAATTGTCTTTAACGTTCAATAATACATCAGAAACATTTCAATTTCACAGAACATTTTTTACTGAACTTTCATTACTTTTACTACGTATTCTCTTGCACTTTACTCAATATTTTTGAATTTTTAACACTTTCCAACATAGTTGAAGAGTGTTTATAAATTAGGTTTGCCTGGACTTCTGTCTATTTGGCCGTGCTCTAACTCGCAGTCGAATTACCATGTACTTGTTATATGTTATTGAGGATTACCTTGGCACGTTTGCTATTGAAAATTAACTTGTAGCATTTATATTACACTTATAGGGATGCTCAAAATAATTTCGTTACATTATGCTCTATGACGGAAAATCTTTTGCAGTGTATTTTAATGATGGTACACTATTACAAACATATTGAGATTGGTATACATGAATGAGATGTTTTGCATGAACTTACTATAGAATATGGTGTGTACAGCATTTATCGTTCATTTACACGGACACACAAAATAATTCGGTTACAGTACTGTCTATGAGGAATAATTGCTGCTAGAAGTGCGTTTTCAATTGTGTGCATTTTTTAATTTAATTAATTTTCCATATTATTTAGTGTGTATAAATTCTATAGATCAGGTACAGGTCTACACAAAATAATTCGAGTACATTTTCCCTTGTTGACAGAAATTGCTGAAGGGGCATTTTCAGCTATGTTATGCGTTTCCTAAATTGAACTAAATTTTGACATGCTATATAGTACATATACAAAACTATTGATTATATACAGGGCTGTTCAAAAGAATTTGGATATTTTTCCGACTCTAGGTAGTAATAGTTGCAATTGGCTTTTCAAATGTGTTATGCATTTTTCAAATAGCCCTTGGGTAGGCCTCCTCACCTAGTTGAACGTTGTTTACTTGTCACCCTCTTTCTCCTTATCAAGGCTCCTGTCCCTGCCGGCAAAGACACTCACGAGCTAATGCTAATCCTACGAAGAATGTTTTATCTAACATCTCGTTTGAATTTCGACATTTTTATTTTTTTTTTTTCTGCATTGGATAGCCGAGATCCGAATCTACATCGCACATTTTTTACTTTTCCGATTTATGTCGCAGATATTTTTTATAAAGTTACTGTTACTTTCAAAACCGGTTCTGAAAATGAAAGTGTCATTCTAAAAAATATCTGCAACCCAAATCGAAAAAGTAAAAAAGGTGCCATGTAAAGACGGATCTCGGCTATCCAAAGCAAAAAAAAAAAAAAAAAAAAAAAAAAAATTATTTAAAAATGTCGAAATGCAAACAAGATTGTAGATAAATCCTTCCCCATAGGATCAGCATTAGCTCGTGAGTGCCTTCGCCGGCAGGGACAGGAGCCGTTTTGTTTCAGTATTCTGAATACCTTAGAAAGCGTTTCATAATCTGTGCTTGGCGCTTGATTTTTCTTTTGTGTTCCTTTATAATGTGCCTCTTTCTAATTTGCTTATTGAACATTACAGGGCTGTTCAAACAAAGAAGTGCAGCGGAGAATGCAGCTGTGAGCAGAAGTACAAATGGCATCGTCTGCTGGCCTATGATCCTGACGATGATTGCAAAGGGATATTCATGGACTGGTTCCTCTTTCCATCCTGTTGCGTTTGCAGATGCCTCAATCCGCTTAAACAGTAACATGATGTAACTTGTACAGTGACAAATAAGTGTCTTCATTTTGACCACACACGTTGTTCGCCATCTTGGAACACCCTACTGAGACTACAAAAAAAAAACCACCGGATATTCAGTATTATAAGACATTTCGTGTTGAAATTACTTACAAAGGATTTTTACCTAAGCATGGATCAAGCTGCTTGTAGATGTCTTCAAGTTGCGCACAAATAATTTCGTCTTGGGACATCCTGCTGTTGGATATTTCTGACATTTACACAAGGAACAGATAAAATGACTTCTGTCTGTAAGACAAAGAGTTTAGTTGTAGGAGCAGAGTTAAATTTCTTGAACATGCGTAAATTTGAAATGAGCATTGTAGTCTTGTCAAGGTATTGTTATGAAATGCCCATCTAAATTGTGATTTTCATTAATTTCGAAATATGTTGAACTCAATCTAACATGTTTCTAAATTTTAAAATTGATTCGAGATTGTTACTAAATTTTAAAATTATTTGAACTCAATCTAACATGCTTCTAAATTTTAAAACTGATTCGAGATTGTTACTAAATTTTAAAATTATTTTTATGAGAAAACTTTTATTTAAAAATTATTTTCATGTTTCACATATATTTAAAAACACTTGAAATTTAGTTTTAAATTGTAAGAAAATTTCTATGTTGTAATCTTTAAAAATTATTTTTATGTATATATATTTAAAAATATTTGAAATTTAGTTTTAATTGTGAACATTTTTCTATGTTGTAATTCAAAAAATTTAGTCTTATAGGCAAATAAATAAATATCCTTATCGCTTTATTTTCAGAATTCTGTTTTCTTCTTAAGGTTCTTATTACGTCTATTTTAGATTTAATTATTGACGACTAAGATTTTTGTAAACAGAAAAGCCTTAAAATGTTTTTTTTAGTTTCAAGATACCTAATACCAACAAACACAAAATATCCGATAAATCTTGTATTTTCATACATTGACTATAAAACATTAGTCATTAAAACGAATCTAATAAAATATGATCAATTCTAATATTAATCATGCTTAAATTGCCACCAAGATCAAAGTACAAATAAAATTGACTTTCATATAATTTGACATATAGAGGTTTCAATAAATGCAAATTTTGTGTTAAAATTTTCATTAAATTGTATTTTCTTGCATGTTTAAATAATTAAAAATATAATTTTTAAATCAATATTCAACACTGGACTATCACTGCCCAATTAAATATGCACTGATAAAGATTTTAAAAGTGTTTTGAGTTTCAATTAACTTTCACGAATGCTAGTTTATATTTAGGTTAAAAACTGTTATGTGGTTGTATTTTTGGCATCATTTTGTCATTTCAATTATGTAAATGTGATGGAAGATTTTGTTAAGAAACGTTAACAAATTTTAGATGTCTTGATTATGCTTTATAAAAGCAACAGAAACATATAAACATAAGAGTTTGCACAAAATTTAATTCAAAACAAAATATCTTGTTTGTTTGCGTTTTAGAATTGCACAAAGTTCATACTTTATGAGGACTTTTAATAAGATTTTCTTCATTTATTTTTTTAATTACTAGTCACTTTCAAACTAGTTAAGCAGCTAGTATACGCATAACCTTGTAAAAATACATGTTTTGAAACTTCCTTACAACAAACTTGATGCAATCTGAAATGTCTCCCATGTGCGTATTCCAATTGGCGAACACCTCAAAGTCGCAATTTTTCCATCCCAGTGCCATGTTTGTTTCATTACTTTTGAACTCTGTTCATTTATGAATTGTGTTATTTGAATCAAACGCCCAGTATTTATTGTTTATGTAATTATTTGTTTACTTGTCAAATACGTCATGAATCATGAGCAGTGTACACAGGTCCTAGCTTTTAAAAGACAGTCAAATGTGTTTTGCATTTCTTCATCGTTTCATGCATATTTTTGTCATTTTTGAAATCCTAGAAAAGTATTTTCTTTACTGAGAAAAATTGATCTACACTGTTTTTGCATCCAAATTTAAACACAGCTATGACTCTTGAAAATACTACTTTTTGCTACTTTTAAATAAATAATGTAACAAATATTGTAATTCAAAATTTATATCTAAATATTTCTAAATGTAAGAAAATTTAGAATTTTTTTTTTTTTTTTCATAAATCCTTTTCTTTCACTTTTTTATAATCAATTTTTATTATTTTTACAAAATGAATAAATATTTTTAGACTATATATAGTACATAACATGTTCATAAAGTAACAATAGTTTCATTGTAGCTGCGATACTTCTTTATCATTACAACAATGATAACAAAAGTAATCAAAACTTGTACAAAAATATTTCAAAATGTAAGAAAATTTAGATTTTTTTTTAATCATTTTCCTTCATATTTTTGACTATTTTTTTAAAATAAATAAATATTTTTAGACTATATAGTATAATACATAACATGTTCATAAAGTAACTATAGTTTCATTGTAGCTGCGATACTTCTTTGTCATTACAACAATGACAACAAAAGTAAACAAAATTTGTATAAAAATATTTTAAGATGCAAGAAAATTTAGAATTTTTAAAATCATTTTCCTTCATATTTTTGACTATTTTTAAAAAAACAAATAAATATTTTTAGACTATTTATAGTACATAACATGTTCATAAAGTAACTGTAGTTTCATTGTAGCTGAGATACTTGTTTGTCATTACAACTATGACAACAAAAGAAAACAAAATTATTTTTCTTAGTTATTAAATATTTTCTCTGTGGAAGTCTTTATAGGATAAGAATTTTATATATCTATTAACGTTATTAAAAGTTCTTATGATTAAAATAGAAATGCGTTATATTAAGGGTTAAAAAATAATAATAATCTATTAATAAGTATTTAGGAAAATTATTTTATTGTAACATATTTTCCAAGATCAAATTAATTAAACATCCTAATCTTTATAGCCGAAGAACAACTCTAAATTTCCAACTGTGTCTTTTTTCTTCCTTAGTTTTATTTCAAACACTAACTTTGCTGATTATATTCATATTTTCAATATTTGTTTTACATTTCAAGTGATTTGTGATGAATAAATAAGAATGTGCTTTTTTTTTTCTTCCTTTCTTTTTACAACTATGGATTTTTTCTTCCTTAATATTCGTATTTCAAACAGTAACTTGTATCATGATATTCATATTTTCATCAATTGTTTTACATTTCAAATGATTTGTGATGAATAAATAAAAATGTGATCTCGTTTTCTTTCTTTTTCAACGATGCATCTTTTTTCTTCCTTAATTTTCTTATTCCAAACAGTCACTTTTATCATTATTATATTCATATTTTCAGTATTTGTTTTACATTTCAAATGATTCGTGATGAATAAAATAAAAATATGCTTTTTTTTTCTTTCTTTTTTTCACAGCGATTTCTTTTTTCTTCCTTAATTTTCTTATTCCAAACAGTTACTTTTATCATAAATAAAAGTGTTTTACATTTCAAATGATTTGTGATGTTCAAATGATATGTGATGAATAAATAAAAATATGCTTTTTTTCTTTCTTTTTTTTTTCACAGCGATTTCTTTTTTCTTCCTTAATTTTCTTATTCCAAACAGTTACTTTTATCATAAATAAAAGAGTGCCCTTTTTTCTTTCTTTTTACAACGATTATAACTGTTTTCTTCCTTAACTCCTTGCGCTCTTTAGTTGTTAGTGGATGTATGTCAGTAGCCACCAGTGTTGCCGCATCTGACAATTTATTTTATTTTTATTTATTTATTTATTTATTTATTTTTGAAATTTTTAATTTACACCACAAAAATGTAATTGGTAATTTTGTTTTACTTTTTTATGGAAAATCAATCGTCTTGTTAAGAAAAATGAGAGTTAAAACTTTCGGATGAGAATTCGAATGTCTAATTAAAATATCAGCCATGTATCATGACGTACACAGCGTACGTCACAGAGCGCAAGAGGTTAATTTACTCATTCGAAGCAGTAACTTTTAACATCATATTCATATTTTCAGCATTTGTTTTACATTTCAAATGATTTGTGATGTTCAAATGATTTGTGATGAATAAATAAAAATATGCTTTTCTTCCTTTCTTTTTTTTTCACAGCGATTCCTGTTGTTTTCTTCCTTAATTTTCTTATTCCAAACAGTTACTTTTATCATTATATTCATACTTTCAACATTTTTTTAACATTCAAATGGTTATACAATGGTTATGAATAAATAAAAAATGTGATCTCGTTTTCTTTCTTTTTCAACATTATATATTTTTTTCTTCCTCAGTTTTCTTCTTCTTTTTTTTTTTTTTTTTTTTTTTTCTTACTTCAAACAGAAATTTTGATGGTTATTTTCCTATTTTCAGTATTTGTTTTACATTTCATGTGATTTGTGATGAGTAAATAAAAATGTGATTTTTCCCCCTTTGTATTTGAAGCAGAAATCTTCTTCGTTATGTTGTTTTCATCATTTGTTTCATATTTAAAATTATTTGTGTTTATTAAATAAAATTATGTAGTGTTAATTTTCGGTAAAATTTGAAGTTGCTACTTTTAGCAGATTTTCTTGCTATCGTATAATGTAAAAATTCATTTTAAATATTAGTATTTTTAAAAATAAGATTTTTCTTATATTTTATCATTTTTTTTTTAAATTAAGTATTTACAGGTTAAGTAATTACATGGACAGAAAAATCCTGCAGTTTTTTTACTACTTTATTTTCTTTTCCTTTATTGTATTAAAAAGAAATCCCTCCTTCAGTTTAATTGAGTTAATTTAAATTAGAGATTAATAAAGTAAATTACAACACATTGAAACAAATTTGTGAAACTACTGAAAATAGTTGAAACAAAAAGTGATCGAAAGCAAACTTTATTTTTATAACTAAAGATAAAAGAAAAAATATTTTGTGTAACTTGTTATTATTTTGTAAAATCTTGATAATTTTATGAGTATTTTATATTCCTCTATTTAAATGTTGAACTGCTATATATATATATATTTTTTTTTTTAAGTTTTATTACTTTTTTTTACTTTTTTTTTAAATCTATAATCAATAAAAATATATTTTTTTCACAATAAATTTTCGCGGTAAATTTCGCAAAAATAATTAAGATGTAAGACTTTTCTTCGATACTTTTATTTATATATTTATTTTTTTTTTTCAATAATCGAAATATATTAAACTCAAGACAAAAAGAATATAATTAAGTGTAAATATTTGTGACAATGTTTTGTGTTATAAATAAATATTTTATGAATAAATAAATACTTTAACATTTTCTAGTAAATGAATAATTTATAAGGTAATGTGCAAAATTCATTTTTTATTATTTTCTTTTTCATTTCGATTGGATAAAGGCAATTTGCTAAAATGCAAATATTTATCAATTTATGTAAACCAAAAGATACTTGGTACATAATAAGAAAAAGGATTTTATTTCAATAAATTTGATTCACATTTTAATGACGCATAATTGACAGACGTTTTTATATATTCTTATAAATAAATATTCAACAAACCTTTCGAAATGTGATAGGTGTTTTGATCAAGAAAAGTATCATACAATTGTGAGGATTTTTTCTTTTTGTATTTTCATTAACATTTTTTTTTTAGGTAGATTTCGTAAGAAATACTACCTATTGCAGTCGTTACCATGGGGCGACTTTTGAAAAATTCCTTCATAACTTTTCATTATATGACCCCAGGAACGCAAAACCACCCCCACCTAAAAAGTTTATATATATATATATATATGTATGTATGTACTAAATTTTGTCCGCACGATAAAAGTCGCAATTATGCACGGATCGTCTTCAAACTCGCCAACAACTTTCAGATGGCTAATATCTCGGCGGGGATTGAAAATGGGCAAAATCGGCCCAAGGGAATGGAAATGGGGAGGGTTCAAAATTTTGAATACCGTCTTAACAAGATTCTGATAAAACCAGCTCTTACACAACTATGACAGGAAAAAAATAAATATTTTTCGTTATAGCAGTTGCCAACAATTAAGAAAAAAAAACAATACAATTCTCACCTCAACAATTGCTTTTCTATTGCAAGTTTTTCACGTGAAAAATAAATTAAATAAATAGTTTGAAGAATTGAAAACAAATTGAATATTACGTCATAAATTTTCTAGAGCAAGATTTCAGCATGAAAACTCAAAATGAAATAAATAGCTTGAGGAATTAAAAAAATACATATAGCGTCATATTGGAAATATAATGGACCTCAGCAGGTGAATATGTAACGTCATGTGAGTTTGAAGAAACGTATTAAAACATGATAAAAACCCGACTATGGAAATATTTACATATTTTAACACTTTGAGGTTCTCTGAATTTATTTTAGCCATTTTTAAACCTATTCCATATACATGCGTGTGTGCATTCGTGTATATTAGAATTTTCTCAAAATGTTTAGCTCCCTAGAGCTCATTCTTAGTGAAGGAACTGGGTTTATATCTAATCTTAATTTAAATTTTGTTGGTGAATTTAGTACTTAACTTCGAAATCTACCTCCGCCTGTAGGCCCGAGCCGGCAGGGATTTTTTTCAACAGTTTCATAAAACCTGATTTCATTATATTTTTTCTAAATTCTAGTAAACGTTTGTATATATTCTTATAAGAAAATATATAGCAAACCTATTGAAATGTAATAGCTGTTTTTTTTTTCTTTTTTCAAGAAACGTATCATATAATTCTGAGGATTTTTTTTTTCTTATTGTATCTTCAGTATGTGATTTTTTTTCCAATAATTTTATAAAGCCTCATTTTCATTATAATTTTTCTAAATTTTTGTAAAAGTTTTCATATGTTCTTGTAAATAAATATACAACAATCCTTTCAAACTGTAATAGCTGTTTTGTTCAAGAAAAATATCATATAATTCTGAGGATTTTTTTTCTTTATGTATTTTCAGGTACGTGATATTTTTTTCGATAATTTCTTAAAACCTGATTTTCATTATAATTTTTCTAAATTCTAGTTAGCGTTTTCATATATTCTTATAAATAAGTATACAACAACCCTTTTGAAATCTAATAGCTGTTTTGTTTAAAAAGTATCATACAATTCTGAGGATTTTTTTCTTTTTGTATTTTCATTATGTGATTTTTTTTTTTTTTCGATAATTTCATAAAATCTGATTCTCATTATAATTTTTCTAAATTGTGACGTTAATCTGTTTAAAAAATGCAAAAATGTGCAATTAAATTAACCACATCCTTAATTTATGTTCAATGTAATTGTTTAGTTCCTATTTTTGCAAGCATTGTGGCCAATTTGATCAAAGAAACGTATCTTCCTATTTCAGCTTATCAGTGTAAATGGCCGCATCTTTCCACATTCATGATTATGATTCTGTATATAGAAAGTGCCTTTTATGTGTATTGAGTTCTTCAATAAAATTGCTATAAAAATGTCTCCTTGTTATACATTCAATTATTACGATATCTTACAACTTCATCATGTTTCCACAATTAATTCTGACGAAATAATGGTGAAAAATATTTCGTGTAAAAATTGTCGTAAAATGCTTTTTATTATCATGGTATTTTAGCAACCGTTTACGTCTAAAGGAGTAGTAGATATTAAAACACTAAATATTAAACAAAAAAAAAAAAAAAAAAAAAAAAAAAAAAAAAAAAAAAAAAAAAAAACAATTGTTTTGGGAAGACCGGGACTTGTTAGCCCATTTTTTCTTCGATATTATTTTTATTTTATATTTTATTAAAATTTTTATTTTTTTTTAAGTTTGTACATTCAGCGAATCTTAACGCATAAACATGTATGGGAAATTTTGAAAAAAAATAATAGTTTCTATATGAAGCTTTGAAGGACATCATATCACTGGGCCAACCTGTCTCAACGAACGGGGTAGGTTGGACCTGTACATTGATTTGATTTTCGGCGTCCTAGAGGAAATGAAAAAACACATAAATATGAAATGTAATTTTTATTTGGTATATAAAAGACACAAAGGATAAGAAAAGGTAATTTGCTCAACTTTATCCCAAGATTTCAGATCATTTGACGTTGAACCGTGGCTGCTACTACAGATGACATGATATTAAGATGTAGAGTATTATCTGTATTTTCTGCGGTACTTGGATTGTAGAAATATTTGAAGTTTCTGGTTGAATCAGTTTTTTATTAGACTGAAGTTTCATTTCCATTTACTATATCAGAATCTGGTGAGTCAGAGACTAAAGAAGACATTAGAAGAGGTGGGACAAGAGGTGGAATTAAATATGGATAAACTTGCCCCATATTGCCATTTCGCTTTTTCATCATCATTTCGAAATATTCCGTTAATATATATATAAAAAAAAAATAGTAGATGGAAAATAAATTCTGAATAGCGTTTTTTTAGATTTGTATTCACCAAAGTGAAACTTTAATTTAGAAAGAAACCATAAACGATTATTTATAAGTGGAAAAAAAAATAGTTACCGGAGTAAAAATGGAAAATGTGAAGTAATTTTCGTTTCATTGCTTCTTGGCTGCTGACGCTGTTCTGGGTGAAAGAAGACATATTAAGACTCATGTCACTTTGAAAGTAACACCATCGGTCGGCTGCTTGGAAAAAATTACGCCACGTGCCCGTATGGCCAACATGCCGCGGTCTACCCTTGCATTCTTTACTTTCTAAAGATGACTGTAACTGCATACGATTAATTTTCAAAATGTTATAAATGTTTAAAAGATTAAAGGACACACTTTCGTCAAAACAATTTTTACATTTTCACAATGGTGTGCAGTAATTTTTATTTGAAGTACCATGATATTTGCCGTTTAGACATGACTTATTTTCTATTTTATAATAAAACGAGCTTTTAATTTTAAATATGCGCTTTAAAATTTGACGTCATAACTGTCATTAAAGTCAATTAAATTTCATAAAAGAGGAAAATCTCTCAAAAATGATGGTTAGATACATAGAAATGTGTCCTAAAATTAAGTTTCCAAGGAATTTAAAAATCATTACATTATGTATGCATTTTTAAGTCATAGTAACATTAAATTTAAAGGCATCAAGAAAAAAAGATAGGAAACACTTTTCGAATTCCCTTCAACCTAAGGTCTATTAAACTTTCTTTAGAAAAAGTTATCAAGACATTTAAACGATATAAATACACTTTTTAAGTGGTAATTGGCTTCAGAAATTTTAATGGTACTTACATAGATTCTAATATTTCAGTTTTCTTTCGCAATGTGACCGAAGCCAAACAAGTTTCAAAACAGAAAATGTATTTAAGGAAATATGCCTTATTTCTATGCGGTACTTATTAGGATTAATTTTTTTAAATAAAAATTCTCATTCAAAACATGTTTGAATTGACTCACAAATAATATAAAAATTTTGGCATGTATCGTATTTAATGTGTATGCATTACATTTTATATACATATAAAGCACTGCACTTGTATAATATAAATTTTACTCAGACGAAACATGCGCTCGCTAATGTAAATCCTACGGGAATTTTTTTTTAAATACCTAGTTTGCATTTCAATATTTTTAAATGATTCTTTTTGCACTGGACAGCCGAAAGTCGATCTATATAAAGGCCTTTTTTTTCACTGTTTTGATTTTGTTTGCAGTAATTTTTATTAGGTCACTTTCACTTACGAAACCGGTTTTGAAAGTAAAAGTATCCTCATAAGAAGAAACCTGCAAACAAAATCGAAAAAAGTAAAAAACTGTCTTTGTACAGATCAACGCCAGCTATACAATGAAAAAAAAATCATTTAAAATTATAAAGTGTTTTTATAACTAATTAATTAATAATTCTCACAACTATAAATCAAGAAGTAGCACAAATACATATCAAACATTTAATTAACACTTAACAAGACAAACTCATGTCACATTACATACGAGATCATAAAACAGAACAGAATATTCTATTTACTTTTTACAAAGTAACTTTCATGCAATCGCGAGGCAGTTACGCGGTGTTGCCATCTGTACATTTCTAATTTAAACTAGAAAGACCATATTTATCACCCGCTTAATATTTAAGTCTTTCGGGAGCTCTTCTGGATCTTCTGAGTACCTGTGAAGAAGAAGAAAAATTAGTTTCTAAAAATTCAGCTGCATCAACCATGGAACTAGTAGCAACAGAAGATTTTGAAAATATTAAATCAGAGTCAGTTGATTTAGGACTTGATGAATCAGGATCATGAAAATCAGTTGGTGTAGGACCTGGAGTATTTGGATCATGAGAGTCAACTTGTTGCAGATCTGTGATATTAGGCGGTATTGGTGGAGAATCACCTTGTTTCATCATTGCATTTTCACTTCTGAAATACACTGTATTTCTTTCTTCAGAATTTGGACCATTAACTAAAGAAATCTCTGAACCCACATTAGTTATTTGATCAACATACCTTTTCCAAATATTCGAACCAACTTGAACTCTATAATGTAATTTTCCTTCTCTTGCTATAAATCGACCAATTTTCCACTTGGCTTCTGGAGCATAATTTCTTACAGTTACTGTCTGGTTAATTTCAAATTCTTTTATTTTAACTTTGAACTTTTTCACATTTTGTTTATCATAAACAACATTTGTAACGTTTGGTATTATCAAATCTATTTTTTATTCTTATATGACGTTTTAGAAATACAGATGCAGGACTCTCCCCCGTTGTAACATGAGGCATCTTTCTACAATGCAAAAGAAAGCTATTCAATTTCATTTGCAAAGTACCAGATTCTGAATCTAATGCTTTTAATCCGCGTTTGAGAATTTGCACGTATCTCTCAGCTAATCCATCTTTAGCTGGATGGTATGGAGCACTCAACTTGTTTTACACCATGATTTTTCAAAAATGTCTCAAATTCTGCAAATGTAAACTGTTTAGCATTATCTAATACTAAAGAAATAGGGAAACCGTTTCTTACAAAAAGTGAAGGAAGACAAGTAAATGTATTTTCTGTAGTTTTGCTAGGAACAATAAAAACTTCTGGCTATTTGTTATAGGCATCAACCACTAAAAGAAGCATTTTCCCCATAACATGACAAAAATAATCAATATGAATTTTTTGCCATGAAGCTGTAGGCCATTCCCAATAATGTGTATCTACTTTTGGACGATTATTTTTTAAAATTTACACAAATAGTGAAATTTGTGCAAGATCTTCAATATCTTGCTCTATTCCTGGCCACCATACAAAACTACGAGCTAAAGACTTAATTTTTACTATACGAAAATGACCAAAATGTAATTCTTTTAATATTTGCTTTTTGTAAATTTTTGGGATAACTACTCTACATCCTTTTAAAATACAACTATGTTGAAGAGTAAATTCTTCTTGTTTACCGCCAAAAAGTAAATTTTTTTAAATTTTCAGAACCCGAAATGAGGTGATTTGACGATGAAGTGAAAAATCTGACGTAAAAGGGGATCAGATTTTGTATCTGAAGCCACAGATTTAGAAGTTAAAGGCAAAAGAGATAGTTGATTAATTTGAAGAATTTCAGATTCATCAATTACATCATTTGAATTAAATTTTTGAGGTAGATCTTCACTATGTAATGGAAAACGTGAAAGAGCACCAACATTTCCGTGTTCAGTGGTTTTCTTATAACGGATATCATATTGAAACGTTTGAAAATAAATTGCATATTGTTTCATTCTAGCAGCCGCTAAAACAGAAATACTTTTAGAAGGGGAAAAAATAGAAACTAAAGATTTACTGTCAGTAAATAATGTAAATCTGTCACCATACAAATATTGAAAAATATTCTTCACACGAAATATAACAGCTAGTGCCTCTTTATCAACTTGATTATACCGTTTTTCTGCATTAGTCAAAGTTATGGACATAAACCAAATAATTAACCCAGTTTAAAGTGCTATCTGGCATCACATGCAAAAGAACTCCACATATCATAAGGAGAAGCAAAGTTCTAGACACAAACCCAATAGGCTTTTCAGTGTTATCTGGCATCATATGCGAAAGAACTGCAGAGATACCATAAGGAGGAGCATCAGTAGCTAAAACTAAAAGTAATTTACGATTAAAGTGAGTAAGAATCCTGTCAGAAGAAATTTCTTTTTTTATATTTTTAAATGCTTGTTCACACTTAGAAGACCAATTAACTTCACATTCTTCTTAAGCAAATTACTTAAAGGATGTGCAATTGTAGATAAGTTTAGTACAAACTTAGCATACTATGTAACTAAGCCTAGAAAAGCTTTAACATTAGATACATTTACTTTTTAAATACTTGGAGCATTTAAAACCAGCTTCAATTTTATCTTGTATTTTATTAATGCCATGTTTATCAATTTTATACCCACAATAAGTAATCTCATCTGCCATAAAGAATGATTTTTCTTTATTTATCCTAATATTATGTTCCCTTAATCTTTCTAACACTTGCTTTAATCATTTTAAATGAACTTCTTCTGTTTTACCGGTAACCCCAATATCATCTATAAAAATTGTAACTCCCTCAATTCCAATTAAAATATGCTCAATTTTCCTTTGCCATATAGCAGGAGAGCTAGTAAGACCCGTGGATAACATAATTGGAATTTGAATAATCCTTTTGATGTATTAATGGTCAATAATTCTTGGGACTTTTCATCTACAGGTAGCTGAAGACATGCTTGATTTAAAACAATTTTAGTAAAATGCACACCACCACCACCTAATGTAGCTAGCACATCTTTTATCTCCTGTAAAGGATCCTTTTCAACTTTCAGAAATTTATTTAATGTTACTTTAAAGTCACCACATAAACGAATTTTCCTATTAGGCTGAACCACTGGAACTAGAGGAGTTGCTCACTTGCTATTTGTAACTGATTTAATAATATCTTCGTCTTGTAACCTTTGTAATTCTTCATTGACTGCTGCACGTAGTGCATAAGTGGCAGTCGTAGCTTTGTAAAATATGGATGTAGCAACTTTTTCAAGATAAAGTTCTGCCTTTAATCCCTTAATTTTCAAACAAAAACTAAATTTTGAAATTTCAACACAAGAATTGCATTTTTTCTTAATTAAATATTTTTTCTTCCAAAAACCATTTAATAATATTTCAGAAGGTAGTATAAAATACTGAAAAAATGAATTCAAAGGATACCATGTACCTTTAAAAGCAATAATAATGCGTTATGCATAAAAAATTAAATCATTCAAATGCTGCGAAATTTTTGTCAAAAAAGGAGGGAGAGGGAGGAAAATAAATATATAAATAAAAGAATTTCGCAATCCGTACAGTGATTTTAAATACGAGGTGTTATCGAAAAGTAAAGATACAATGCCGCGTACTCATTCAAAAAACTTTTTATTGATAAAATGACCATTACAAATTATTTACTGGTATATGACTTATTTTTCGATATAGTTGCCGTCATTGTTCAAGCATTTGTTAAATCTCGGTACAAGCTTTTGCATCACACAGCCATAAAGAACGCCTGTTGCCGAAACTACATTTCAACTTAGATTTCGATCTCGTCATGGTCGTGGAAGTTTTACCCTGAAAGATATTTCTTCAAGTAAAGGAATAAGTGGTAGTCGCTGGGTGCAAGGTCCGAGATCACAGATGATCTACCTGTTCTAGGTTCTTCATGAACATTGGTCCGAACTTTAAGAAAACACGACACCATTTCGTTACATCTTGTCGATTCATAATGTTCTCATAGACGGAAATAAATTTTGTGAATAGGTTTAAACAGTTATTAAGTTGTTGAACAGTTGGTAGTAAACGAAGTCGCAAAGTTGCAATATTTCGCCGAATTTGGTGAAATATTGGCGCATTGGCGAAATTTGTGAGGAGAAGTCGACTTTCAAGATTACCAATGCCAAAACACGCCAAATGAAAAAAAAATTGGTGATATTTGGTGATATTTGGCGAAAAACTTGCCTTTGAGAATCCAGAAGAAATTTTTAGGAAATCCCGAGAAACAGGATTCAGCCATTCAGATTTCATTTGACTAAGCGATTTCGGCTAAATTTTGTATCCTACCATTTTGGGATAAGAGAAGACCACAGGGCTAGGTAACATGTTCGAGCAAATTCGGTTAGCGAGTCGTTTTGGAGTTACTACTGCTCAATGCATTTCAATGGGAATGAAGGTTTAAACAGTTATTAAGTTGCTGAACAGTTGGCAGTAAACGAAGTCGTAAAGTTGGGAACATTTCGCAGAAATTGCCGAAATATTGGCGCACTGGCGAGATTTGTTCCGGGAAGTTGACTTTCAAGATTACCAATGCCAAAACACGTGCTTGGCGCCAAATGAAAGAATGTCGTCAAATTTAGTGATATTTGGCAACATTTGGAGAAAAAGGATTTTATAATCTGAAGGAATTTCCTAGACCTTTCCTATAGGAGCCGAGATACATGATTCAACCAAACAGAGTCCATAGAAGGTTTTTAATTTTAACCAAGTCTTCCCAGCTGGTAACTGTTTAAATATATGGTTTCTTTACAAATGTAAAATCTTATATTTCTGCGAAGAAACTTCAGAATTGAAAAAAAAAAATTGCAACATTTAAGAATTTAGTTTCACAATTCAATTTTTGAGGTAAAGTTAATGGATTCTCGTGCATTTCATTCAGAATCATGGAAGACTAGCGCGATTTGTTGCTCACATTTTTAGCACAAAACTTGGTTTGTTATATCATCGAACAAATTATTATCAATAGAACAAGAATTCATCTTAACCTCTTTTCACCTTTGGCCACATATGTGGACGTTTAGTTTTTTTTTATAATTAAAATTACTGTAAATAATAAAAAGAACAAAAATTTGATATTAACTTATTCGCTACAGAATTCTTCAACAAGTGAAGAAAAAATTTTATGGTTTGGCTGCACTGACAATGTTTTCCGATGTACAGTTAGAGACTTAAAAAAAGCTTGAAATAATTTTTCGGCAGTCAGTGTTTATTTGAACAAATCGTTAATGTTTGATAAAAATAATATATGATATGTTAAATATATTAAGTTTGAATAACTTTTAGAAATGTAAAAAAGAAATTTACTGTTAGTCTTTTTTTTTTCTTTTCAAGAAATCATTTCACTCATAAATTACCATTAACTCTCACCGGTCACAAATGTGGGCGTTATTTTGTGTGTGTGTGATTGTTTATGGATTTTCCTTTTTTCCCCCCTTGAACTTTTTTAAAAAATTTTTTTTTAAATTTTTATTAATATAAAATGAATAAACCGTAAAACAAAATTAAGTCATTTTTTTCTTACCGTTCAAAAGAAGCCTCTGAAGAGGTTAAACTCGGTTGAACAAAAAAATGAACTTGGCCCGCACTTCATTTCTGAACGCCTATATAAAACAGGAATTTTTATCCTTCATTCGGCGTTTCAGAAGATATATGCGGTTACTGGAAAGAAATAAGCTGCAATATCAATAAAATCAAAAGCAATAAAAAGTTTATTTCAGCGTGTAATTATTTTTTAAATTTCCCAGAAATATTCAACTAACAAGCCAACATTAGTCCAATATTGAGGCAGTATTTTCCGTAACGGCTTTAATCAGAAGTACTCATAATAGCTATACTGCACAAATAATGAAATTACAGTGAAAATATCAAGTTGAGTACACTCTTTAGAATTACCAAGGGATGTGGTACCCCTATTTCAGATTAGAAATATCAAATATATTGCTTTAGTTTAAAATTCTTTGTACGTCTAATCGCAGAATTTGTATTATTTTTCTACAATAAAATAACGCTAAAAATTCCTTTTAAAATTTTTGGCAAAACTGCACGAACCGTGAAATATTTGAAAGTGCAATAAAAATAATACTAAAACTAAAAAGTAAACCTGTGGCTATAAGATCCATTAAGGGTCTGAGTCTATAGTGCCTAACACTGTTTATTTGACCATGGGCCCTGATGTATCTATACTGCATATGTCTCAGGTGGTCAGACTATCGCGAGACCTCCAGTGTTTAGTTCCCTAGCGAACTTGCTACCCATTTTATCGTCCCCAAAGAGATGAAAAGTTGAGTGAACCTTGCCCACTCGGGAGTCGAACTTGTGACCTGTGGCGCTGCAAACAAGCGTGCTGACCACTACGCTACTTGGCTATTAAAAATAATTAAATAATATTAAAATTTAGTAAATATTTTTCAAACAAAATCCAAATTTATAACCATTTTTTTTTCATAAGAAATAATGTCAGTATGTGAACATTTAACTAATATAGAGTAAATAATGACAATTATAAATTTGAACAATGTTATGCACTCATCAATGGATCAATATTGTACAAAAGACATATTTTTTCTTTTTAAGGAAATGTCATATCCTTAACCCTCTGCCTACCAGATAGGTCCAATGGACCAACAGGTACAGTCGTGGGAAAAAAAAAGTAAACACCCCCTACTAACTCCTCAACAAATCATCGTAGAAGAAATTTACTGGTACCGAACGATTGGAAATAAAGTCTACTTTTAAATGATGTATATAAAATTTTCTTAGGGGGTCATCTACATATTAAAACGAATCCAAACTTTATTTTTTTCAATGGCAATACCCAATTTTAACGAGATATTTCAAATCTCTGGTTCAAACTATTCCTAGACATCAAATTTCAAGTCATTTGAATGATAAGTTTTTGAATTATAAACATTCAAAATTTAGTGCTTCTAATGTTAAATTACAGTTTCATATTTTTATTTATATCTCCCCAAATTATGCTCCTAATGGTGCTAATTTTTTTTTATAGTAATAATACTAATATACCCAAACATAAATAAGCTGAATTTGCAATTTTTATAATTTTATGATATGAATTATGAATTATGAAATTAATATACGAAAAAATTATGAATTGCAACCTACAATTTTTTTGATGGATTTAGATTTATTAAGTCCTGCTTTATGGAAATTCAAAAATTTCACATTTTTCTTCCAAGTAGTTTTCAAATTATGCTTAAAAAACGGCAAAATTATGGTTTAAGGGGCCGTCTATGATGGAAGTGAGTAGACATTTTGAAATTTCTTCTGCTGTACTGTAATCTAACACGCTTCATTGACTCCTTGAGTGGTGCTTCAGGTGCCTTGATCAAGGAAGGGGCTCTCTCGGTTAACAATCCAGTACGGAACTTCAATTTGGATACAGCCCTTAAAATACGCTCGTTTTAAAATAATTAATTTCTCAGAAACTTATGGTACGAATTGCATAAAAATTCGTTTTTAGGCTAACTGAAGGGTGTAGAGTTCATTTATTCTGTCAGAATTGGGTACTGCTATTGAAAAAAACAAAGTTATGGTTCGTTTTAATATGTAGATGCCCCCTTAAACAAATTTTATATACATCATTTAAAAGTAGATTTTATTTCCAATCTTTCGGTACCAGTAACTTTCTTCTACGATAATTTGTTGAGGAGTTAGTAGGGGGTGTTTACTTTTTTTTTTCCATGACTGTACATTCAAAATTATCTTCCTCGTGAAAAAAAAGGCAGAAAACTTTAGAAAAATTCACATATTTAGAAAAGTCACATATTGAAAAATTCACATATTTAAAGAAGTCTATTTTTTTTCATAAGGAATAATGTCACTACGAGAACATTTAACCAATATGGAGTAAACATTGAATATTATAAATTTGAACAATGTATGCACCCATCAATGGCGCAATATTGCATAAAAGACATAATTTTTCTTTTTAAGGAAAAGTAATACCTATAACCATTTGCCTAACAGGCAGATTCAGTAGAGCCAACAGGCGCAATGGATGCCATTTATGAGGCTATTGGGACACATGTTTTTCAATTTCTAAGTATTTTTTTTTTCTGATAAATATTAAAGGATCAATTTCGGATATCGGGTTGGAAGATTTGAAGAGGGGTATATATATTTTTTTTTCTAGGTTATTTATTTCAGTCACTTAATTTTTATTTATTTTTTTTTTTTTTAAGAAATCAAGCGAAAATTAACATGAATTTGGTAAAATTTTAACTATAAGAGATAAAAATTAAAAATTTAAGCAATGCTCTTTTAAACAGAAAATTAATGCATTGTCATCAACAATGAGCTTCATGCAAAATTTGAATAAAATCGGCCCATTATACGGGCGATTTGAATCAAAATCGTAAAAGAATGTTTTTGCACCTGGAGCTTTTCCTTGATGAGATAAGGTCCTGAAACTCCATTAATCACCACTATCATCGACAATGCACTTCTATACAAAATATGAACAAAATCGGTTTATTATACGTGTGATTCAAATCAAAATCGTAAAAGAATGTTTTTGCACCTGCAGCTTATTCCTGGTGACATAAGGCCTTGAAACAACACTAATCAACTCTATCATCAACAAGGAACTTGTAGTATACAAAATTTGAACAAAATTGGTTCATTATACATGTTATTTGAATACAAATCGTAAAAGAATGTTTTCACCCTGGAGCTTGTCCCTGATGAGATAAGGCCCTAAAACAACATTAATGAACACTCTCATCAACAATGAAAACTTGTATACAAAATTTGAACAAAATCGGTTCATTAGACGTGTGATCTGAATCAAAATCGTAAATAAATGCTTTTGCACCCGGAGCTTATCCTTGATAAGAAAGGCCATGAAACAACATTAATCAACACTATAATCAACAATGAAATTGGATACAAATTTTGAAAAAAAGTCTGTTCATTATACATGAGATTTGAATCAAAATCGTAAGAGAATGTTTTTACACCTGAAGCTTATCCCTGATGAGATAAGCTCCTAAAACTAAATTAATCAACACTATCATCAACAATGAACTTGTATAGAAAATTTGAACAAGTTTGGTTCGTTAGATGTGGGATTTGAATCAAAATCACAAAAAGAATGTTTTTTTGCATTTGGGGCTTATCCTTGGTGATACAAGGCCTTGAAACAACACTAAGCAACACTATCATCAACAATGAACTTGTATACAAAATTTGAACAAAATCGGTTCATTAGACGTGTGATTTGAATATAAATCGTAAAGGAATGTTTTTGCACCTGCAGCTCACCCCTGATGAGATAAGCTCCTAAAACTACATTAACCAACACTATCATTAACAATGAACTTGTATACAAAATTTCAACACGATCGGATGATTAGAAGTGTGATTTGAATCAAAATCACAAAAAGAATGTTTTTTTGCATTTGGGGCTTATCCTTGGTGATACAAGGCCTTGAAACAACACTAAGCAACACTATCATCAACAATGAACTTGTATACAAAATTTGAACAAAATCGGTTCATTAGACGTGTGATTTGAATATAAATCGTAAAGGAATGTTTTTGCACCTGCAGCTCACCCCTGATGAGATAAGCTCCTAAAACTACATTAACCAACACTATCATTAACAATGAACTTGTATACAAAATCTGAACAAAATCGATTCGTAAGATATACGAGTTCAACCAAAACATAAAAGAATGTTTTTCCCCCTGCCCCTAATGAGATACAGTACTGAAAATGCATGAGTAGTGTTGCATTTTCATTGACAATGGTGTTGTGAGCAAAAGTTGAGTAAAATCAATTCGTCAGATATATGATGTCTATCAAAACCGCAATAGAATATTTTTCACCCTGCACCACCTCTTGTTGAGCTACAGTTACAAACCGATACATACTAATTCTCTTTTTCCAATTTTCTAGTTTTCCGTTGCTATTATTTAAAAAAAATACTTTTCTAAATCAAAAAGCACATTTATACAGTTCTTTAAAAAAAAATCTCAATGTAAAGTCTTTAAGGACATTTTGGGATTGAAATTAATGTAAATGAATGGCACACCGAAATGATTCAGATGAAACCTCTATCCATTTTAAAATCTTTTCAAGGTATATTTTTATGTCATATAATTCATCATATCAGTAAAGCTAGTCTATTCAAAGTCATTTCCAGATAACATAGTTAGTAAATTCACTTTTGAATAGACTACTTTAAGAGGCTACATTAGTAACGTGAAGACGCTCGCAGACTAATCATAAACCAACGGTAGCGTTATTTTCAAATTTATCATTTGAATTTTAATATTTTTTATTTATTTATTTATCTTTTGCTCAGGATATCTGAATTCGATACCTAAACAGATAATTTCGTATTTTTTCGATTTTATTTCTTTGACGTTTTCGCTTCTGTGGTTTCGAAATTGCGAGCAGTCGGGTAAAATGACTAGCATGACTTTTTAGATCATTTCCACAAACCCTATTGCTAATTACCTAATTACCACTAATACTATCACATTATCAAAAATTAAAATTCCCTGCAGATGCTGGAATTCTTTGCTTGCTACAATAGTTCTACAGCGTTTCGAAATTTACCTTATTTCTATTTGAATGTTCTTGTCATTTTAAATGCCTGTGGCATTTGGAGGAAGGAGTTTTCAAGATCAACAATTCAACACGAACGGTTAAAGTACGTAACAATTATTTTCACTGAATCTCCTACTAACAGGAGTATACACTGGAACAATCACGAACAGTCACTTTGGCCGGTACCAAATGAATAAATTTTTATTCGAACCAGAAATTTCTTCATAAAATAAGTTAAATATATACAGTAAAACCTCCCTAAAGGGACCACGTTCCGTTCCAATAAAAATTGGTCGCTTCGAGAGGTGGTCTCTTAAGAAAAGCCATGTTTAAATCAGGATTTTAATTGTTGGTAAAAGGTAACTATTAATGTTAGTAAAATGTATTTTTCACATTAGAAAAAAATATAAAAATTTAAGCATCAAAAGAAAAGTTAATTACATAAGTTAATTATAGCAGAGTTTAAAAAATGAATACACTGAAGTTTGCTTTGATTTTACGGTTTTATCTTTTATAACTTTTATTTCCAAGTCCTTTCGAAGTTTAGTAAATAAATGCAATTTTTTTTGGAGGGGACAAATAATGACGATTTCATTTATTTATTTGAGAGTTTCCTGACAAAATAGAATAGGGGAGTTTATTGACTGTCATTCTTAATTGGTCGTCAGAGTTAAATTCATTGCCTAAAAAGGCACAAAAGGGTTTAAAAATTAAAAGCTACCGGAATAATAATAAAAAATTAAACTTAGTTTAGAAGTTTGATGAGTAATGCGTTCTCCGGAATTATTTTTCTAATAAAACCTTCTTCAAGTAACCAGGGAAAAACTGAATTTGTTTCATTTTCTTCAAAGAAATTAGTCGCTCATTGAGAGAGTTCAACTGGGATGTTCTCTGAATGGCGGTAAAACAATATCCAGCCTTTCCAGTGTTAAATTTCAACAAAATTCTGAAACAATTTTCAGCGAAAATGCACGAAAACGAACTTTCTTATCGCAAAATGCAACAATAATATCTCATTTTTCATTTATGTTTTTGGAATATTAAGTGATTTTTAGAAGCCCATTAAGCATAATCATTTAACTTCTATTTCGTAAAAAAAAAACTAATATTTTTGATAAATCCCTTCACAGTCGCAAAAACAAGTTGTATTAAAATTATGTAACTTTTCAGGTGTAATATACAAATTGTGCTTGCATTTCTAGGCTTACATGTATGGAATTCATATTAAGATGCAGCTGACATCCATTTGGTCTATCAGTTTGCGCGCAATTTTTAAACGCGCATTTTGATTCCTTTCCATTCTACCATAGAGACATGGTCTTTTTATTTTGTAATTTTATGAATATACGGACATTGGCGTATGTTGACTAGTGATAACAGGCTGCATAGAAGAGCTTAGTTTTGAGTACCATACTATTTCCAAATGGAATTATTCAATGAAGTAAGACGAAAATTACTATTCGAAAATAGTGGTGCCGAAAAATAAGCACCTCTACGCAGCCAGTACCTGGAGCCGATAAAAATCGTTCCCAATCGATCCCAGCTCCTCTTAAGGCCGGCTCTGAGTAAAACTGTATTAATTGTTTCTCATATGTGCACAACAAAATTAAATAACTGTTTTCCCCTCCCCAAAAAAGTTCTGAAATGGCGCGCCTGTACGACTGTCTAGTGACGATCATTTGGTGGCAATATACAGAATCTATGACCGATAATATAGTCATTTGCACAAAAAGGGGCTATGTCGATGTCACAATAATTTGCATACAATTTGTCTTCCACGTTATGTGATGAAAATGCCGTCAATGAAAGTTCCATTTTGATATGCATTCAAACACAGCACATACATTAAAATTTTTGTTATATTTTGGTCCTGATTCTGTCAGGGTGATTTTTAATCTTAGCTTTAATGGTATCGAAGCATAAGCTTGCAATACTATTATAAATTAAAATAATACGACAAACATACATTATTCTAATTTTCTGTTTTTCCTTTCGTTAAGAAAAAAGAATTTTCAAATTCTGGAAACATATTTATATACTTATTTTAAAAATACGAAATGTAAAATCTTTAAACAAGTTTCTGAATTAGAATTAAAGAATATAAATGACGAACCGGCATGATTCAGATGAAACATTTATCCCTTTAAAAACTTTTGAAGACATATTTTTAAATCGTATAATTCATCACATCAATTAAGCTAGTCTATTCAAAAGTCATTTCCACATAACAGTTTAGTAAAAGGCATGTTTCTGTAGATCATTTTCGAAACCCTTTTACAAATCACCTAATCACCACTAGCTTTGGAACTTGACGTCCGATTTCTAATCTCAGTTTTTAATGGTATCAAGACAGAAGCTTCGAGTCAAAATCTTCTCTTTTCTTCTCCCCTAATCTCTCCAAAGAAAGTACAGACACACTCCCAAATCTCTCTAGCTATCTTCCACTTCTAAAATCATAATTGCCGACTCTTTAAATCGTGCCATGAGATGATTGAATGAATCCTGCAATTATTCGGCGAAAACCGGAATGATTTTCGAGCGCCGGCATTAGGAAAAATGACGATTGTGGATCCTGGAAGAATATTCCCTCCTTTCCAGAAAAACTCAAAAGAGGATTAGGCATTAAGATCGGGGGTGGTAAAAACGTTCGAAATACCGTAGCTATGTTCTTAAGGGGGAAATCGTAGAAAAATAAGAGGGGGATTTTCACAGATATTTGAAGTTGGATCATACCCAACGAAGGCATCAATATGCAAAGAAGGGTAGAAAATGGTAAAAAGGGGTTGAGAATTTTATTTTGCCAGCAATCGTTCTATACCAATTGGAACGCATTAGCATTTTTTTGTTTTATATTTCCTTCTAAGCGATTAGATTTTTCTTCGCATTTTCAGCGGTCCTAATCCGCGATATTTTCCTTTGCACCATTCGAGGAGAATTGTGCGCAGAAAATAAAAGAGGAATATCTAACACTCAATTCGATGGCGATTATTTTTTCTGCAGGAATTTATCGTAATCGTTCCGTGTGAACTGTCATATGACGAAATGGAAAATAATGAATTTTCGAGCTTTGCATTGAACAAAAATGTTTTAACATTGAAAATAAGATTTGTATGAATGTAGCATGATATGAATAATGATTTAAGTTTGCAATTTTCTCCATATGTTTTAACTATAATAACTTTTAAAATTAGGCGACAGAATGATAAATACTTTTATAGCTTTTGCAAAGCTTTTTCATCCAAATTTTTTCAAAATGTCCTCGAGATGGGCTGCGCTTCTAAGAGAACATAACAAAAATTATTTTCTGCATGGGAAGAATAATAAAGATTTTTATTAGAAAATTTATACACTAAGTATCGATTGATATATTGCCAAAATAATAACAATTCTAATAACACAGCAGCATATAGATATTCAAGCGTTGTACACTTTTGATTCAATACTTACTAATAATGATTTGTTTGTATAGAAACTTTAGAATCGGCTAATTGTGGAATCCCCGGCACTCTGCGGTACTAACTCCTGAGAAAATTCTAAACATAACCCTAAAATAAAATTTGCAATTCTTCCATGCACAACTTTGCACATCTGCAGATTAATGTTCTTAGAAATATGTTTAGTTCATTCTTATGACGTTGAGAAAAGGCATAAGAGTTTGTTTTAGGTCATACGTTTGCGATGTCGAATATTTCGAAAATTAACTTTGAAAATCATATTCTAAAAATTTATATTTTTAGAGATCTCTCTTACCCGGCGATTCTCCACCAACCTTCAACTCGCGGTTCAACTCCCAGTCGAGAAACCTTAGGTTAGCAAATCTAAACGCCGGTTAATATTTGGATTTCATGGTTAGTGTTTCAAGGTGGGCTGTGTTTCAGGGAGGGTGTGTCAGTAGATTTTGATAGTAGGTAGGGGAAGGAAGGGTAAAGTGGCACTATTTTCATTATAACTTTTTAATCAGTAAAGTTCTAGAAACAAGTACCAGTAGCAACTATAATAACTTTAATTTCAATTGCTCTTTTACTTTTTTAAAGATTATTTTAAAACGCACACGTTACTTTGAAAGAAAAATTACAAAATGTCTACTTTTCCCGCCTAGGTTGGTTAAAGTGGCCATCATAGGTAAATGTATAGTATAAACCACATTGATTGAGGATGTATATTTTTTAAACAACAGAAGTTAAAAGTAAACCAATTAAGAATAAGTATTATGTTAGGTAATATTTTAAGTATTAAATCGTTACAAGATAAAATAATTACTAATGCGTATCAATATGACGCATTCAGGGATAAAAGTACCGACTGCAAATGTCGAGAGTAAGCCTTTCTCTGCAAAAGTTATTGTCCCGATCTGTCTTCTTTCTTTCCAACAAAATACTTTTGGATAGTATTTTGTTATGAACCATGAATAAAACATCGTTCTCAGGCAAAGTAGCCATCTGGTCATTTTGCCCGATCTCTATGTGACCTCTTTACCCGGAATGACACCATTACAAAAATTGTGGCCTAGCATCTAATCTAGTATATAACTTAGCGTTTTCAAACACACATCATTTAAAAAGTTATTTCACACTTATCAAACAGCATAGGAGCAAATAATTATAACACTACATAGTATTTAGCTATAATCAAGAAATTGTACCACTTGCCTAAAATCAAAAATGCGAAAAAACAATAAAATTAGTTCAGAACAAGGAAAATGTAGCCTTCCACTTCAAAGTCGCAGATAATACTACCATCTGTGACAACTGTTTCACCCAGTTCCTGCGTGGCGAGGGCACTATACAGCAAGAAAAACTCAAATGGGCACGTTGCCCTCACCGGCCACGTTATCCTTCCTTCCCTATATAAAGAATTCATTAAAAGTCGTCAAAAATAGGAGTACGTCCATATTTAAGTGCATATTTCTTTCGAAAAAAATTCAAATTCCAAAGCAATGCGTCAGAATTTTGTAAACATATAGCATATGTTCAGCTTATCCTTGTGATGGCGAGAACAGGCATAAGCGTTTGTTTTAGATCATACGTTTGTGATTTTGAATATTTAGAAAATGAACAATTTTCAAGCAAAAATCATATGCTAAAAGTTTATATTTTAGATATATATTTTAGTGTTTTTAGACAGAGTGTTTCTTAGGAAGATTATATCATTAGATTTTCATTGTAAGTGTATAAAAATTTCAAGAAAAATTGTCACAGAATCGGTATATTAATATTTAACACATATTTTTCTCAAGAAAGTTTTAAATACTTCCGTATTTTGTAGAAATAATAAATGCGGAAAAAATTAGTAACATTAGCTGTATAACATTAAGATATATGATTACTGTTAAGTGATTACGTTAAAAATAATGCAAATTTATTATTTAATTTTTTTTCTTGAATAAATGCACAAAACTACTAGGATTTTATACTGAGATTCATCGAATTTCATCGACATTGCACCTCATGAGATCTATGTTTCATAAATATTGATACATTACAATTTAGCAATACAATCTTCCATCCTGGGTATTAAGGTTATTTTTTTGAGAAAACGCTGAAAAACAGAAAGTTATTAGAATTTTGATCAAGATTTCAGGAAAATTCACCACTATGCAACGGTTAGTTTATTTTCATGAGAAATTTGCAAGGTTTATTTTCCAACAAAAAATGTACTTGATCCCTAATATACACTCTAAAATTGGGAGGAGTGAAAAGTTTACCCTTTGAAAGAGTGACAGGCATTTTCACTCGTTTTGGAGTGAATTTTATTAAAATACACTCCTTAAAGAGTGGAATTTTCCACTCCCTAAAAAGGAGTGAGATATTTCACTCCATTGTCCAGAGTGAAATATATCACTCCGTTGTCGAGAGTGAAATATCTCACTCCGCTGACAAGAGTGAAAGACTGGCATTATACACTTTTAAAAATTTCCGATCAACTTTGAACCAATATATATGGAGTAAAATAATGAAAAGCACCAAAATATATCACTTCTTAATTTTCAAAAACTTCATTTCATAGTGTAACCTTGAAAATTACGCTCGTTTGGTACTAAAACGCACTCCTTTTTCAAGAGTGAATAGTCCCTCCTTCTTAAAGGGACTACTCACTCCTGCTTAGAGTGAATAGTCACTCTGAAGAAGTGACCCATCAGCCAATCAGAACACGATGTCTACAACGAATTTTTTAAGATAACAGAAAGGCGGCAGACATTTTAGGATGTACGTATATTATTAAAGACACGGATATTCACGGATATTATTAAAGTGATTATTTATGGAACGTAAAAGAAAGTAAGTCTACTTTAATTTAAATCTTTTATTCCAGTTTCGTATAGTATAATCATGAGTTAAATAGTTTTATGTTATATAGAAAAGACTGATCTGGAATTGTTTTCAGAAGCGATATTTTCCTATTCAATACTGTGATGTAAAATACCTTAGTCTGCCATCGATCGAAAGAAAAAAAAAGCTGACGCAGACTCATTTATGCCTATATTCATAGTAAAATGAATGCAAACGTTAATTTGCAGTTACTTTATATTGAAAATGTATTAAGACAGTACAGTGATTTGCATTTCTTTCGGTTTCTTACTGTTTAATAGAGTCAAAACACTGTATTAAACATTAGTGTCATGAAGGAAATTTTCACCTTATTATTAATAAACTTTACAACATACTTATATCTACTGAAAAGGTGACACAAACATATAAAAATATTATTTAATGCAACCCTGAGACCTTTTGAAGACACACGCGTTCATTTTCAAAGGGAAAAGATGACTGACTGAATAGAAAATAAATTCTAAAAACAAAAACAAAATAGTACGCATGCGCAAGCGCAATTCAGTCCATTTCTCTGCAGAGGGATGAAAAGTTCAGTTCATATTATCAGGAGTTCTTGAAATATTTAGGATATTATACCAAATCGCGGGAATATTAAGAAAGGACATCGTTACAAACCTTATCACTTCTAAGTAAATTTAGTAAGTAACTAAGTAAACTTTTACTTAGAAGTGATAATGTTTGTAACGATGTCCTTTCTTATAATATTCCCGCGATTTGGTATAATATCCTAAATATTTCAAGAACTCCTGATAATATGAACTGAACTTTTCACCCCTCAGCAGAGAAATTGACTGAACTCCGCTTGCGAATGCGTACTATTTTGTTTTTTAAATTTATTTTCTATTCAGTCTTTTCCCTTTGAAAATGAACGCGTGTGTGTTCGAAGGATCTCAGGGTTGCATTAAATAATATTTTATATGTTTGTGTCACATTTTAAGTAGTTATAAGTATGTTGTAAAGCTTCTTACTGTTTTCTGATTACTAACACTTACAGTATTTATCGTCATTATTATTTTGGAATTAAATATGATATTCGATTATTATGATATTACGAAGCGGTTTCAGATTAGAAATTAGCATTATACTGGGAAAATGTCTTTTTACTCATTACAGCTTATTACTAATAATATTTTAAATTGTTATTTAAAATCCTAAATCTTCATCATTGTTTACAGATTTAACATTTTCCAAATTTAAAAAATAATAGTAATTTCTTATACATACAGAAAGATTTTTGAGAAGTTGTTAAGTCTAATAATGCATTTAATTCATCTATCGTAGTTTCTTATTGCTTAATAGTACAATTATAAAACACTAATTATTATTTTTAATGTTTTTCAAATTGGTATATTTATTTTTTTTAATTGTATGTAAGCATTTTTTTGCTGTTTGCGATTTTAATCAAACATTTAATTATAGACATTCTGAATCAGTTATTAAATTTCCTTCTATTGTAAACGCATTTTCTACTCTTTTCATACACGTAATTATTGGCACTAAAAAATAAAACATGATATTTAATCATTGAAATAAAGCGTTTTTATGCCTTATGTTTATAGATAAAACTGCTTTAGTATATTTTTCAAAAAGTTCATAGTATCATTTATATAATATAAGAGTGAACATATTTTAAAGAGATAAATAACTAATTTTTGCATTAAAAAGGCTTTCCAAACAATAATAATAGTGCATATGTAGTCTTTTTTTTCTTTTTGCTATTTCCCAAATCAGTCTTTTCCTGTAAAACATATCAAATCTATTTAGCTTATATTTACAAATTACAATATATACGGGAATAAAAAAATTAGATAAATGTGACTTATCATGTCGTTCTATAAATAACAGCTGTATTAAAATCCATTTTTCAGCAATAGCGGCAGAAAATTCGAAATCATAATTAAGTTAAGGAATATGTTTAAAAGAAAAATATATACATACCCCAGAGAATATAAAATGCTAGACTCCATGTTCATATTTAATAAAGCAATTACAAATCACAACATATAACAAAACTTACACATTCTTAATATTTAAATCAAGCTTAGAACTTATTTAAAAAAAGATTCAGTTGAGAAGCATTGTTCTTTAAGTGGAAAAATTAAAACTATTTTAGAAGAATAGGACTCCAAAATAGCGATATTTTGCTTAAAAAGTACGTAAAAAGATAAGATTTTATATTTAACCTTCCGTCTACCAGACGGGTCCATTGGACCCGACATGTACATTCAAAATATTTATTCAAACCAGAAATTTCTTCAAAACAAACTAAATGTATAAATCAGACAATAATAAGTTAAATAAACAAATTAAATAGTTTTAAGTAAAAATTCTGGTGTAGAATGTTTTTATAAAACTTGAGTAAAATTTCCGGTAGTTCTAGGGTTAAAACAAAACTTTATTTTAAAATTGGGTATTTTAAAATTATCATGTATTTATAGGGTATGCAATGAAAGCAAACACAAAGGATAAGATTGTAATAAAATGTTTCAGATTTTTTTTGTCAATAATCTTATTTAATTCACATGTAACTTTAATTGAGTTTTTCCTTAAAAGTTCAATTAATGTTATAAACTGTGAATTAAATAAATATTATCAATAAAGTCTTTTATTCCAACCTTTATCACTCTCGCATTTATTCTCATTGCATGCTTTAAAAGATGTGATTCTTTTAAAATGCCCAAAAAACCGCATAAAAAATAATTCACCGTATAAAAATTAAACATTCACTTTTATGAAAGAGTGACTATTCATTCCTACCAGGGGGTAAAAAACGCACTTCTTTAGCAAGAGGGTATAGTGACTCCGCCGAAAGAGTGATTATCCACCCCCTGGTTAGAGTGACTATTCACTTCCCAGGAGTGGGTACTCACTCTTTCAAAAAATCAAAAATTCCACTTTTGCTCAGAGTGAATAGTCACTCTAAAGAGGTTGGGCATATTTTGACTCTGCGATAGAGTGGATATTCCCTCCTCCGGAGTGAATAGTAACTCCTTTTTATTTAAAGTGTGGTGCAGTGCTAAAAACAGTAGCATATGCCACCCGTCCCTTCCACCCGCATTTTTTTTTTTTTTTTTTTTTTTTTTTTTTTTTTTTTCACTTTATTTGCAAAAATTAAAGCGATTTTCATTTCAAGAAACGAAAAATATTCATCTATTTTATATATTTATAGTCGGATTTAATGAATGAATAAGCATAAAAATTTTTGAGTGGATTTTTTTTTTTTTAACCTACTAGTAAAATACAACTTGCAGCACTGTTCAGAAGCTCTTTGGTACGCAGTATTGATAAGCTCGGGTGGGCTCCTGCTAATATTTAACTATTCATCAAAAATAAAGAAGTACCGGAACTGGGTTCCGATGGTCTTCGGTGAAAATTAGGCACTGATCCTTTGAGACAGAGACCCTAGCATTTACAAGAGCCAAAACCCTACTATTGCCCTTAAAAAATTATCTTTAACTTGTCTATCAAATGCGACAAAACTGAGCGATCTCAGTAGGTTCATTGTTGTCACATGGACCAAAAATTTATCAATGGTTTCTACAAAACACACATGAGAAGTCAAGTATCAGTGTTATTTGAAATATCGACTTTATATCATCCCAAACGCATTACATAAACTATATTTAATATATATATATATATATATATCAATAATTTAAACTTTATGACGTTTTGAGGTCAGCATATTCATTTTACAAGAACAATAAGAACATTGTGGGCTTCTGATTAAACTTTGCAAACAAACAGCATCGAAAGCAGGAAATGTCTATACGTTTTGCCTACATCAAAGCAATGCAGCAAAAATTGCCTGGAAATCTTTACAACAAAAATGCATTTTTAAACTAGACATAATGTGTAACGGCTACAATGTACCATGCTGAAAATACTGATTGTCTTCCTGGAGAAACTATATGGTAAAAAGGCACCGAACATTTTCGATTTTAGATGTTTTCTGGAATATCCAGAGAAGTATACTTGATGGGTATAAAGAACTTCTTTAAACTCATATATTTCCATAAAGATTTAATCACGACGTCATTCATGCAACGCGTATTTTTGATACGCACAGTTTAATGATGATTCTGTATATATTTTAAAATATGTAAATATGCACATAAATAACTTCCGTACATTTATCTCTTTTTTTTTTCCAATTTCTACAAATGCAATAATAGTGTGCCTAGCGAACTTTTAATGTTAGTATTGTTTGTGCGAGGGTTCATAAACTTTTAAATTAGTATATTTTCTTTGTTTTGCATGAACACTTTGCCTCCATGATAGAAAAAAAGAAGGAAAAATTCCAGAATTCATAAACCTTGTTGTGTAGAGATCCCAAAAATGCATGATATTCGTTACAATCGCAATCACTAAAACGAATTTTAAATAATTTTTCAATATACAAATTGCCAAGATTGCTTAAAATTATTTTTTACAACTTAATTAAACACAGAAAAATAGAAAATTTCCATTTTTTTTTCATCCAAATTAATTTTTATAACTGAAATAAATTTTGAAAAGTTGAAACTTTCCATTGTTTCATTCAAATTATTTTTTATAACTTAATATTTTTTCAAATTTTTCACTGCTTGAATTCGAACTAGGTTTCTGTAGTATTGGAGACAGACGACATACCACATAAGAACTACGCACTCACTTAGTAAAAGATTAATTCAACGACTACCACTTCCAAGGCATTCAAAGTCAGCATAGTCTGAATATCTGAGTCCGGTGAGCCAATGAGAACGGCTCTGGGTCTGAACCGAGTAGGTATTGTGAACATGCGGGTCCCCCACGCAAGGATCCGCCACAGAAATTAAGTACTGTATATTTCGGCGAATAACACGCTCCGCACTGTTATAACGTTATATAACGTTACTCCATAAAATTAGTGGCAGCCGTGCTGCCTCCATTTTATTGAGTAATTTAACCGATATAACTGATGTTACGTTACATTAATGTGTGATAATACTCAAGTTATATCAGTTTATATTACACCATTATATATAAGTTAAGTTACTCTATAAAATTGGAGGCAGCAAGTTGCCACCAATTTTATGGAGTAACATTACATAATTTTATTACAGAGCGGCGCAAAACGCGCACCTACGATTTGAGACTGTGCTTCTCTATTTTTAGCAAGTGCGAATCCCCTCCATTCAAACTGGGCATGCTCTTCCCTTCCAGTAATTTCTAGTAACATTTTCCTAATACGTTTTGTAGGAAGGTTTTACAATTAAATAAGGTGATGAAAACTATAAGGATCGAAAAAAACATGCCTAGATTGGGCATTAGGATCCACCACAAATTTTTAGGTATACTCACCGTATTACGCACAGCCCATCCATTTTACAAAGAAACCTTCATGAGATATGTAGCACAAAAAAAAGTACAATAAAGAGTGTGTCAGGTTTCTGATGTTAATAAGTGTGTGACTAATTAAGATTACTGTTAATTAATATAATTTTATTTTATTTATTGTATTTTACATGTAAATCACGCTCTACGTACTTGGGATAGAGAAATATTTTTCTTATCTTGAAGTTTGAAATCAGCTATTATATTCGTATCTTATTGTATGAAAAGATCCATTGTGTAACGACTTACTAGTATTTCTTTTGTCGATGAGAATGTGGTCACCAAACAAAATTAGATAAAGGAACAAAAGAAGGTCTTGGTTATCTCTACTGAATGACTGCGCGAGGAAGCGAAGTGCAGTAGGAGATAAGGTGAGTCCTTGATTGTACAGGAGAGAACTCCACGTGTTTTTCTCTCGAGGTAGAAACAGAGAGAGAGTGTTAGGTAGTTTTGGCTGGAGTCTCGTGGAGATAGGCTGGAAGTTGGGGCCGTGGATTTCCCAGTGAAGATGTTCCCGAGAAGAGCTTAACTCCTGCGGGAAGAAATGTGTATGCAAAGGGTACCTGTGTGGTTCTCCGGAAAGCCTTGTTGAGTTCGAAAATGTGAGAAAGGAAATAGCGCGTAGTTTAACAATACTACCCGGTACGTAAACATTATTTCAACGTATAATTTAGATATTGGGGAGGATCTGCTATATCCGAGCCTATAATTGCAAATAATGTTTTTTTATGTAAATAATCTGTAAATAAATCATCCTTTAATGTTAACTGAATAAGTTAGTATTTATTTATTATCCGCCTCATTGTCTCCGATATCACGCATATATCGGTGGTGGCAGCTTATCAACAAATCAATGGTTATTCGAAGTCTCTACGAGTTTGTCTGATAATTACCACCATATTGACAACGGAAAAAGCATAAGAGTGTTAAAAAGTATAATAACTAGTACATGCAATAAAGAAAATACGCAAATGCGAAATGGGGATATACGCTATTATCAAGCCTGCCTGGTTGAATCCCCACAAAGCATTCGGAATCCTATTTCCGTTCATTCAAATAACCAAGTCTTTGTCTGCGTTCATTTATATAGAAACTTCAATTATCATGCTTAATTTTTAACCTTTCATTTTTATACTTGGCGCATAACACGCGCCTGTAAATTTTGATAAGTTTTCTTCTTTAGAAAAAAACGCGTTATAAAACCAAAATGTACGTATTTGATGTTGTACTTCTAATGAAATTGATAAATGATTTTTCTTTTTATCAAATTTCGAATATTCTTTCTTTTTACGTCCTAATGAAAATCACGGATCACCTTTAGAGAGTTAGAATTGAGTTAATTAGGTGCTAATGACGATTTTGTAATCTGTCAAAAGCACTGCGCCCGAACCCGAAAATCCCAGAGGGTGGAGGGTGGAGGGGTGACAGAAGGATAAGAACAACATTAATTCCTAACGTTATCAGTTTTTGTTTTTTTTTCTTTTTCTCTGAGTATTCTATATATTCAGCCAGAAAGTTAAATGGATTGAACCGTATAAATGCAGTTTTAAGCTCCAAGGGATCCTTGTAATTCTAAAATTAAATAAATTCTTTCAGCCGTTGAGTAATTGCTGAATTAAATATGTTAGAGGAACACTCATACCAATATTAAACCCACTTGACTTAAAATGCGTGAATTTACCTATCTTGGAAACGATTTTACTTAAGGATCGACCGAAACAGAAACAGAAATATTTCAATTTTCGGCCGAAAACGAAAGCGAAAATATCCATTTTTTAAAAATAATTAATACATACATAAATATACATAATAATTAATTATACGTGTAATTATACGTGTGGCCCAAGTTGCCTCTCTATGTCTCTGACCAAAACTTTTTGTTTTCATATAAATTAAAATGCAATTAAGTCATCACACGAAATGACTTTCTAACTATACGAATTTCATCTAATTAAAAAATGTTAGGTATACATACCTCGGTTTATCTTTTATAACGATTTTTGTAAATGATCATCTTTTATACTAGAATATATTGTTATGCTACTCTGTTATACTCTGTTATTCTATACTCAAGGAGTATTCGAAAGACTTCTGCGGTTTCAAACTAAAAAACATTCTATTATTGTTCATCACTCTGCAGCTTTTAATGAGCACGGGAAAAGCGTCTTCAAACTTTAGTCCTATATGTATTTCTTGATTTATAATTTGCACTCACGTCTTGAGTCAGTCATGACTGATAATTATAAACAGTGAAGTTCATAGCAATAAATAAAGAGTATCTCATTTGAGCAGACAAGGACTCAAATCAATGAGTAAGGTTGAAAATTTCCGAAGGAAAAAACAAGATTTTTGAAATATAGATAGTTTCAGTTAATCGAACTTTTGTTAGCATTTTCGGCGAAACTCAGATATTGAGCCGAAAACGAAACCGAATTTTTGGTCGATCTCTAATTGTATTACTAGCTCCGTAAAAGAAAGAAATATTTACGTTACTTATATTCCTGACATTCAGGAAAACCCCGTAATTCCTTATTGGGAATACATATCTGTTGCGCTTGAACACAGGGTAAAGAATTAATATTAAGTAATATTAAATATAAAAATATATATAAATCGGTGAAAATTGAACTAAATTAATATGGCTTATGTAATCTTTCATCTTCAATATCATCCAATAAAACATCACATTTATAGATTGTTTAAGGGGACAAGAACTTTCTAGCTCATTTTCTTATATATATTTTTAGGTCACTTTATAAACTATTCAAGGACACATTACATACATTATGACATATATTTATCACACAAGAAATTAAAAAAAAAAAATGAGAAAAATAAACAATTTTACTGAATATTTTAAGCGTTACGGAGAACTTTTCAAAATGCTCCATGCGCATTCCATATCAGTTAAAATTTCCAATATTTTTTATGCGAGTTTTGCATCATATTTCTGCAATTAACTACCTTTAACTTTTCCCATTATATTTTGTTTTAAAAACTATGCATAGTTTTATTTGTATATATAAAATAAACTTCCATAAAAAATATTGTGAATTGTAATTGATATGGAATGCGCATGGGGCATTTCGAAAAGTTCTTCATATAACGCTTAAAATATTCAGGAAAATTCCTTATTTTTCTCAAACATTTTTTTTTATTATTTTTGTGTGATAAATATATGCCGTAATGAATATAGTGTGCCCTTGAATAATATTTAAAGAGAAATTTAAAAATAAATTAAAAAAAATGAGTTTGAAGGCCTCTTGTTCCCTTAACAAATGACATAGTCCATTTCCATAGAAAGTAAATACATTCATAGAATGAAATTTATTCCCATAGGCTCAATACTAATTTTACCTCCATTCAGAGAACATCCCAGTTGAACACCCTCCATGAGCAACCCATTTCTTTGAAGAAAATGAAACAAATTCCGTTTTTTCCTGGTCGCTTGAAGAACGTTTTATTAGAAGAAAAAAATTCCGGAGAGCGCATTATTCATCAAACTTCTAAACTAAGATTAGGTTTTATTATTATTATTATTATTCCGGTAACTTTTAAGTGTTTAAACCCCTTTGTGTCTTTTAGGCAATGAATTTAACTCTGATGACAAATTAAGAATAACGATCAATAAACTTCCCTTGCCCTATTCCGTCAGGAAACTCTCAAAGAAATAGATAAGTTAATGAAATCGTCATTAATTGTTCCCGTCCAAAAAAAAAAAAAAAAAAAAAAAATTAAATGCATTTATTTACTGAACTTTGAAAGGACTTGTAAATAAAAGTTACAAAAGATAAAACGGTAAAATTAAAGCAAACTTCAATGTATTCATTTTTTTAACACTGCAGTAATTAACTTATGTAATTAACTTTTGTTTTGATACTTAAATTTTTATAGTTTTTTCTAATGTGAAAAATAAATTTTAGTAACATTAATTGTTACCTTTTTTCAACAATTAAAATCTACATTTAAACATGACCTCCATTAACAGACCACCTCTCGGAGCGACCAATTTTTATTGGAACGGAACGTGGTCGCTTTAGGAGGTTTTACTGTATAAAAAAAAGTAAATTGCAAATATCGGGGAACAACATTAATTCCTGCGTCTTTTTTGTATCATACTTCTCAAGTAAAAAGTTAATCAAATGAGCTGTTGAAATACGTTTAAGCTCCAAGTGAAGCCTCGTAAATCTAAAATTAAATAAGTGCATTTATAACCATCGCTAAATAATTGCCGAGTTAAATATTGTAAAAGGACGCGCCTTTCCCACACTAAAAGCTGCACGCGAATTTAGCTATTTCGGAAACGATTTTATTAATAAACAAGTTAGAAATTGCTCGTCAAACGTGGCAAATGAGGTGCGTTCGTACTATAACTAGTTTTATAAATATTTTTGCACCGCATATTGTACTAAATGTTTATTTTAGTGCACTTCATAAGTGCATATCAATTTCAGACCATTCGAAAGGCTGTAACATCATTAAAATGCACTTGCAATAATCTTTTCCCATTGGCCGTAATGCAACGGAAAACTTTTGACTGGCCCTGTAATTAAACTATACATCCGATTTTCATAAAATTTGAAATGACCCGATAAAATTAAGCAAAAACTACACTCTAAATTAAAATGTCTGAAATTCAGACACTTAAGTGTCTGAAATGGAGTGTTCAATTTTCAGACATTTTAAAATGTCTGAATTTTCTCAGACACTTTTTGCGTCTGAATTTCAGACACTTCAAACGTCTGAATCGCATCCATTTTTTTGTAAGCATCATACGTAGCCATGTTTGACCACGTTGAATCCTGGAAAAATATTTGGCTGTGGTCCTGCCCCTCCCCCCCCCCCCCCCACCAATACAGCCTGATTTTTTTGGTGCTCTCAGTTTTAGTATACAATTTTCGTTACGTTGATAATTTAAATCTTTTACGACATTGTACTGATTATAATCAATATCTTGAACTTCAGGAGTAGAACAAGATTAAAAAACAAAAAATATTTATCTAAATATTAGATTTTTTTTAATTTATTTTGTTTTTAACCTTATTTTACTTTAAAAGTTCAAAATATTGATTATAATCAGTACAATTTCGAAACAGATTTAAAATATAAGCTTTACAAATATTGCACATCAAATTTGGGGGCACTACAGTCGTAGGGGGACGGGGCACTTCCCAGTTTGCCCTTCCTTTAATCAAGAAGTACTTTTGCAAAAAACGCAACCCTGCATTATAGTTGTCTAAATTGAGATGTCCGGTATTCGGGAGTATCCGTTGTGGAGGTTAATGGACATTCTCGAATAGCGAACACCTCTATTTAACGAATACTTTTTTAATCAGCAGACATACATATTTGTATATTTTTACCTCAAAAAAGTAGACATCTCCAATTATCGGACAAATTCCGCGGTCCCGAAGTGTTCGCTATTAAGGGCTTTTAAGGTACATAGATAAATATATATATATATTTTATAATCTTGTCCCACTCTAAAAGTTCAAAATATTTATTATACTCGGTTGAATGTGGAAAAAGATTTAAAATATCAGATGTACGAAAATTGCAAAAATCCCCCCCCCCCCCCCACACCCCAAAAAATGAAAATATAAAAAAATATATTGCCACATAGGCAATTTTACATATACATCACTTGATAATCACAACAGCCATTTAACTATGAATAATGAAAATAAATAAATAAATATTCTACTTTAATAACATTGGGGAAAAAATGACTTTGGTATTTTGTTAAATATATTTGCGTTTTTAAACTTGTCCTACTCTAAAAGTTCAAAACTTTCATTATAATCAGTGCAAGATTTAAGATATCAGCTTTACAAAAATTCATGCAAAATCCCCCCCCCTCCCCCCCAAAAAAATGAAAATACTTATTTAAAAATTATGTTTTTAAAAAATTTATATTTCCACATGGGCAAGTTTTTATGTAGATCAGAGGGTACTCACAAAAGCTATTCAACTATCAATAAAAACAAATAAGTACATATTCTATATTAAAAACATGAGGAAAAAATAACTTATGATTTCCAAACTTCTTTCGTCTTAAATATATACAGTAACATCTGTCATTTTTGTATTTTTCGTATAAGTGCATATAAATAAAGTTACCACAATTTTAAATACGAAATCTAGTTAGAGGTTTTTACTTTTTCCCATTATAAATTTCAAATTACTTTTTTATTAAAAATAATAAAAAAATCAGTATTAGAGTTGACTGCAAATCAAATACATATGTATATTTTTACAGGCAGCTTCATATAATAGACCAGTCTCATTTACTTTATTTATCTTTTTTTAATCTGCGGTTTTATGCCAGGAAGTAAGAAAGCATTAGGTCATCTTTCAAAGTTTTTTTTTTCTTTACTTCCTTGTGGCCGTCATTTACTGCGAGATAAAAATTATCCATTGAAACTAAGAACTGACATTGAATATATAATTCGTAATAAAAAAGAACGTCATAAGTTTAAAAATATATACTTCTAGAATTAGTGGGGTTTTTTGCGAACAGATTCAAAACTAATTAAATTTCATGCAGGATTTTGTTTAGTACAATAAATAAAATCATAAAATACACTAATTTTACTACTATAAAGAAACTTACTTGAGTTGCTGCAAGAGGTAAGAAATTTTCCTCGGTTTGAAATTTTAAAAACTACCACAACCACAGTGAGGGAGAAAGACTTTCATCAGTTTAAAAGGTAATCCCATAATACATCCGACTAGCCATATTTAAAGAATGAGATGTTTCATCCTAAAAACAGGACCCGCCAGACAAAAGTTTCTTTTTTTTTGCCAGCTTCGACAGGACGAAGATGAATAACACAATATTATTGATATAAATTGATACGAGTTAACACTAAGCCCATTGCACACGCTTTGTAGAATTTCCGGGTGTAATCTTCAACCGTCGTCTACTTCTGTTCTGTGTCTATCCCGCCCTTGTATCGACGACAGCTTCTAAGAGATATTTGATGTCGAGCACACACGTCAGATGTATGTATTCAATAAATAAATAATCCAAGTTAATACGAATTAAAATCACAGTACTTCACATTTCGCAAAAAACGAATTAAAATACACGCGTACATAAAAACAAACTTTGTTTGAATTACAACGTATACCACTTCGAACGAAGACATCTAAAACGCATGCGCAACTGGGAGTGCTAGTGCCCCCTGGTGGTTATTGCGTCGGAAGAATCAAAACGTCTTAAATTAAGACACGTTTAAAGCAATGAAGTGTCTTAAAATAAGACGTTTGCGGATATTTTAGACATTATTCTCAGTTCGTTTACACCATGGTCATAGTAAGACGCTTATGTATCTTAAATTAAGACATCTATAGTGTCTTAATTTTCAGATTAAGACACTTAAGTGTCTAAAATTCTTTTTCAGTCACATATGTGTCTAAATTTAAGACGCTTCTATTTGCAGTGTATACATTTAAAATTTCAGACCATTCGGTTGGGTAGTTTTTGCTCTGTTATATGCGAACGGACAGACGGACGGACTGAACGACGATTAGGTGCTACGTATTTATGTATTTACGAACGCACCTAAAAAGGATTATTGGCTTTTGTAACCATATTAATTCAATATAACCTAATAAAAAGTACATTTATCAATTGTTAACATGTGTTAACAAATGACATAGCCTGTTTCTATAGAAAGTAAATAAATAAAGTTAAATTGCAAATATCAGGGAAAAACATTAATTCCTGCATCTTCTGCCTTTTCCCCCCATCAAGTAAAAAGTTAATCAAATGAACCGTTGAAATACGTTTAAGCTGCAAGTGAATCCTCGTAAATCTAAAATTAAATAAGTACATTTTTAACCATCGCTAAATAATTGCGAGTTAAATATTGTAGAAGGACGCGCCTTTCCCACACTAAAGCTGCACGCGAATTTACCTATTTCGGAAACGATTTTATTAGTAGGTCCGTAAAAGAAAGGATTATTTCTCCTTCTTATATCCTCAGCATCCCAGGAAAACTCCGGAATTCAGAGCTGGGAATCCTTATTTTTGCGGTGGGAGGACAAATCGGGCCGAGATTACAGAGAAAAACTTTCAAGATTTAGCGAACGCCAAGCCCCAGCCGTGCGCCCTGCTTATTTATTTTCGCTTAGGAAAAAAAAATCAAAATAAAGTACATTTATATTTTCTTTTCTCGTGATTCTTAAAACCACTTAATATGCGATGTCGCCCTCTAGGATGAAGAAATAAAAATCGTGTATATCATTATCTTCTTAAAGCAGCAGGGGATGGCTCGCGTATTTTTTCCCCTTCTCTCGGTGGGTGTAAAGGGATGAAACATTTATTTTATTCAAATCTTTTTCGCTTTTAAAACAGTGGGGGGAAAATTACGGCGTTGATTTACCGTGAATGCAGAAATGCAGCGTGGAATATTAAATATAGAAATAAAAATCTTTCATTCTTCCACACATATCAATGCGTTTTCTTTTCTTGAAATCCTATCTATATAGAAAGCTGTAAAAAATTCACAAAAAAATATAACTAGAAACAGTGGAGCTTTTTTATGAAGATTTCCCAACATCTAAGTGGAGGTTTTTTTCGAACTGAGAGGCTTATAATTAATAACTGCGAAATTACTGTTTTTTACAAAGCAGTGAGATTAGAATAAAGAAAATAATCATGTAATTTCTATTCCAATTAAGCCATTCATAAATGAGATAGGCTCTTTTTTTTTTTTTTTTTTTAGATTTTATTTATTCGATGCATCGTCATTAATTTGATGTGTAAAAGATCTCTTAGATTCAGTATTTTAATTTAAGTTTTTTACATTAATTAATGTGGTGTGAATAAGGAGTCGTGTACCACTTTCTGCACAGTTAAATGTTACTTTTTTTATAAAAACTTTACTTTTACTTTTTCTTTAATATTTTGCAAAAAAAAAAATAAAAATTTTGTATGTAACGAATAACTGATAAATTTGCATTTTTTATAAAACAAAAAAAAAAAAATGATATTTACAAAAATGATTTTCTTTTTAATGTGTTGGCCTCAACAATTTTTTATGGCAGGATATCAATAATAATCTGAGAAAACTATTGAAATGTCCTTTAACACTCGTATAAATCGGTTCTGAAAACCTTTTTCGACTTTAGTATTTGGGAAAAGACTAGATATATATTTGTTAAAGGTATTAATAAGTAGTTATGCTGTTTAACCTTTTAGTATTGTTATTATTAATTATTATTAATATTGTTATTATTCTGTCTATATATCAATATTTCGTTGAAAACTTCGAATGAATATGGTTTTTTTGGAACGATAATTAATAACTGTAAAATTACTTTTATATATGTATATAAAGCAACAGGGTCGCACTGAAGAAAACAATCAGCTAATTTCCTATTTCAACTGAGCCGTTCATTAATTAAATGGTTTCTTTTTCTCTTAAATTTTCAACCCTTCAATCTATTGCTGTTAACACTAAAAGGACCGTGATGGGTCACTTGACCCCTACCAAATGAATATATTTCAGTTCAAACCAGAAATTTCTTTATAAAATAAGTTTAAAAGACAAATAAGAAGAAAAATGTTAGATAAATAAGTTAAACACTTTTGAATGAAAATTCTGGTGACAAATATTTTTATAAAACTTGAGTAAAATTCCCGGTCTTTTTAGTGTTAACACCAGGACTGCGGAGTCGGAGTCAGACCCATTTTTGAGCGAAAGAATCGGAATCGGAGTCGGATCTATGACCGTATTCTATCCTCATCGGATTTAGAATTCTGATGTAAAATCACACGTCTTTCTGATTTTTAAACTTCTTTTTTTTTTTTTTGTCCAAGGGGCGTTCAAATATGCCGGTGATGTTTCTTGATGAGATTTTCCCCGGATTTCTAAAGTTTTTCGATAACACTTTATTATTTAGTCAAAATTGCAACGTATTGAAAACATTCAATATTAATCCCTTTTTAGCATTTTGATGTTGTTTAAAACTTTGTACAATTGATTATAATTTTTTTAATATTGTCACAAACACCCTTGTGGTGAAACATGTTAGGGGTGTCGGTTAAATTAGTGTGTCGTATATATGAACATCGGATAATTGGGAGTCTATCGCATTTAAATGTCCAACCTTTAACACACAAAATTCAGTTATGAAATGTTTTCCACTCTGCCCTTTCAATAAAAGACTGCATAGCTAATTATATCTTATTAACCAATTATTAAAATCACACGTTTGACCAGTTACATTCCTCATAATGTGTCGTTGCCAAAATGAATTCCTTTCTTTTCTAACTTTTTTTTCCGAATTGCGAGGTTTATAAGTGAGCAAGGAAAACTATAGTGATTATTCTACGTCACATAGTTTTTAAGAAAAGCGAATTTTCCGTTATGCACAAATTTCGATTTGCAGGTATTCCGCAAAGATGTTGAGGAGCGCTGGGGTACCTATCGTACCAGAAGTATAAAAGCATTGTTGGTAATGATTTTCGAAAAAAAAATCGTCATTAATTAGCCGAGAATCGTCCTTAATTAGCCGAGATATTAACCTTTAAAGACACGGAATGTTTGAACATACATAATGACAGGGGAGGCGTACTCTATGTACCATCGGCTTTTAAAGCCTATATAACAGCTTTCAATGATATACAGGGTGTCCGGTCTCAACGGTGACCAATGCCTAATTCCTAAACCATTAGTCATAGACATATAGTTCCAATTACAAAAATGTCTAAAGTCAGGTAAAGAAATATTTTAAAAGCGATTTGGGTCAATGAAAACATTTCTTAAAAAATTACGAAATTTAAATTTTTATACGGTCCTCCAGTCCTATAAGTTATATTTAGTAAAATTTTCCTTTTACACTGAGAAGTAATACAAAAAAAGTCTTGTTATTCTACGATTAAAATTGACCGAGTAATAGCTGTTTAAAGTTGGAGCATATTTTTTGCTGCAAATTGGGGATCATTTACAAATTTAGTCGAAATATAATTTTGTCAGACATATTAAAAAATGGTTGAGAGTAAAAAAGTCTTTCCGGCCAGTGCCGGGAGGAAGAGATAGCTTTCATATTCCTTATTTTAAAAAAGCCAACTTATATCATTCAAACACACGAAGCTCAATTTAGTAGAAACCGAATATAGGAGATTCAATACTAATTTTTATCAATATAATGAATGAGAATTTCGCGAAATTAGTCAGCTTTATACAAGCTGCTTTTCTTTAAAGTAACTTATATTTGGCTGCCAAATTCGACGATTTCTTAAAGTGCCTGCCATTTTAAGACAACATGGTGGATGAGGCTAACCAGTGAACTTGGTCGAGACCTTAGTAATTGCTGTGCACATGCTCACTCACATCGGAATCGGTTGATATATACGAGTGCTGTCGCATGCAAAAAATCAGATTTTTCAAAATGTCACCCACAATAGAAATTGAAACTGCTATATCTGAGCCATTTTTTAAAGAAAAGACAAACAAAAAATGCTCCTGAATCCTTATATCAAGGCCAAATACTTAAGAAAGAAACCTTTTTCAATTTCTAATTTTTTTGCACCTCACTTTAAATATATATATTATTTAATTTAATGGCCGCCATTTTGAAACAAGATGGCTGATGAATCTGGCCAGCGAACTTGGTAGAGGTATTGATGTATACTATCCACATGCCTTCTTACATCGAAATAGGCGAATACGTGTGTTATCGCGTAACAAATACAAGATCGTTTCAAAATGTTAGCCATGCTAGAAATTCAAAGTGCTATAATTCAACCATTTTTTAAGATATAAACAAAAGAACAAATTTTCAGAAACAAAAACTGCTCCGGAATCTTTGTATCAAGGCCAAACACATAAAAAAAAAATCTTTTTCATTTTCCAATTTTTTAATAGCGTGACAAAAATCAGGTCGTTTTTAAAATGTCAGCCACAATAAAAATTCAAAATGTTATTACTCAACCATTTTTTTAGACATAGACGAAACAAAAACTGTTCCTTAATCTTTGTATTAAGGTCAAACACATACGAAAAAAATCTTTTTCATTTTCCAATTTTTTGCTATCTCATTTTAATTTTTTTATTTTTTAAATTTTTTTAAATGGCCGCCATTTTAAAGCAAGATGGCGGATGAAGCTGGCCAACGAACTCGGTCGAGATATTTGTATGTACTATGTACACACCAAGGTACATCCAACTCGGTTCATAAATACGCCTGTTATTACGTGACAAAAATCAGGACGTTTCAAAATGTCAGCCATGCTAGAAATTCAAAATGCTATAACTCAGTCATTTCTTAAGATATAGACAAAACAAAAACTGCTCCGAAATCTTTGTATAAAGGTTAAATACATAAGAAAAAAATATTTTTCCATTTTCAATTTTTCGGTACCACATTTCAAATTTTAAATTTTTTAAAAAAGATTAAATGGCCGCCATTTTGAAACAAAATGGCGGATGAAGCTGGCCAACGAACTCGGTCGAGACATTGGTATGTACTGTGTACACACCGAATTACATCGAAATCGGTTCATAAATACGTCTTTTATCGCGTGACAAAATTCAGGACGTTTCAAAATGTCAGCCACGCTAGAAATTCAAAATGCTATAACTCAGCCATTTTTTAAGATATAGACGAAACAAAAACTGCTTCGGAATCTTTGTATAAAGGTCAAATACATAAGAAAAAAATATTTTTCCATTTTTAAATGTTTGGTACCACATTTCAAATTTTAATTTTTTTTTTTTTTTAATTTTAAATGGCCGCCATTTTGAAACAAAACGACGGATGAAGAACCAACGAACTCGGTCGAGACATTGGTATGTACTATGTACACACCGAATTACATCTAAATCGGTTCATAATTACGAGAGTTACAGTGTGACAATATATATATATATATATATATATATATATATATATAAATTTTGAACGGAGGGTGGTTTCGGGGTCTGGGGGTCATGATCGATGAAAATATACCAAATTTTTTTGAAATCGCTTTCCTCCGAACGGCTGCAATAGGTAGCTTTTTGTAATGAAAGCTACCTAATAAACATTGCAATATAAATTTGAAATCTTTAATAATTCTGACATATTAATTCAAAATATACAGTTTGTAATAAACATTTAAGAAGAATGAAAAAACAGAATTTTTATTAAATAAAATGATGCTAAATTAAAAACCTCAATATTTTACAAAATGAAACGTATTTTAAAATATTATTAGATTACACTAGCCTGCAAAAGTTGGGTTATGTCGTGTTCTTTAGCTTTTGATAATTGATTCTTATGTATTCTGTTCCGCTGAATCTGAAATTGACCTTCATTTTTAACCATCACATCAGGATTTTTTGCAAATTTCAAAGTTAAAAAGTTATAAATTAAAACTGAATCTCCTCCCTCATCTCATCGGACCACTCAGATATTTAGTTGTAAGAATCCCAGGATAAGCAAAAATATCGAATAAATTATTGAATAAAATAAAATAAAATAAAATAAAATAAAACAAAACAAAAAAGTTAAAAAGTACGTAAAAATCTATTATCAAAATTTAAAAAACACAACCACGTCCTCTAGTTTATAGTATCCGATTTTTTTTATTCTTTAAATTTGACCATTTATGATTTGCGAAATATCTTGACATGATGGTTAAAAATTAATGTAATTTTCGGATTCAGTGCTAAAAAATACATAAAAGTTAAAAAAAACAAAACAACAATTGCAGTCTTGTATTATCTAATCTAAAACGTTTTCTTAAACTTCTTGGCGGTAACCTATCCGAAATTTTTTGTGTTATCCTGTAAAATAAGTATAAATGGTAACAGTAGATAATAAAAGGGGGTTCTGCGCCAGCGGCGTACGCGGCGTGACCTTGAATGACCTCTGTGCGCCTGTGAAGGGTGTGCGGCGTCCTCTGCATGGGGTATGAAGGTCATGCGGCGTACTCTTGGAGGCGGGGTCAAGGTCATGTGATGGAGGAGGGTGACGTCATCTTATAAGACGAGGGTGGAGATAAGAATTTTTTGAGCGGAATTTTTGGGAGATCGATTTTTTTTTTTGTCGTACTACAGTACGCGGGGTATTTTTTGGTTTTAATGGGGGGACTTGAATTTTTTTAGGGAGTATTTTTCAATCGGTTACATAAATTAACATGATACAGTATAAGGGATATTTTTTGGTTTTAATGGGGGGACTTTAATTTTTTTAGGGAGTATTTTTCAATCGGTTACATAAATTAACATGATATAGTATAAGGGATATTTTTCTGACAGTTACATAAATTTAGTGTTCCAGTTTGAGGGATATTTTTTACTATCGGTTTCATGAATTATGTGTTACAGTTTGAGGGGACTTTAATTTTTAGGGGAGCAATTTTGGAAGACTAAAAATTTTTAATTTGGTGATTTTTAATTTGGCGACTTAATTTTTTTGGACGTTATAAAATATTTTTGATAGAGAAGAGGGGATAGAAATTTTTAACATTTAGTTAATTCGTTTTTGGAGAAAAAAAAAGTTTTTTTAAATTGTGGTCCCACCATAACCACCCGTTTTGAAAAATATTCAAAACGCCACAATTTATTTTTTTTACCTGTTCTGCACCTTATTTTAACAAGGTTCAGCAAGGTACCTGAAAAGAAAAGAAAATATATTTTTAATTTTATGTACACAATTTTGAAAGAAGAAATTTTGAATCTCTTTTGAAAAGTTACCTTATTTTGCAAAATAGACTGCTTCATAACCACAGAACGGTTCTTTCCGAAAGGTAAGTTGAAATTAGCGTGGGATTCTATTCACAAAGACCGCAGAACGGTTCTTTCCGAAATACATTATTTTTTTGGTGATCACAGTTTACCAGTTTATTGGAGAAATATAGATTTTTTCTGAAAAGAAAAGAAAAATTTAATTTTTTATACATAATTTTAAAACAAAAATTTTTAAGTGTGTTTTGAAAAGATAGTTACCTTGTTCTGCAAAACAGGATGCTTGATAACTGCAGAACGGTTCTGTATGAAAGGTGAGCTTTCCCAATATTTTGGATAAAAGTAGATTTTTCTGTAAAAAAGAAAATTTTAATAGCTAGTACATAATTTTGAAACAAAATTTTTTGAATCTATTTTGAAAATTTAGTTACCTTATTTTGCAAAACAGTCAGCTTTTCCTTTAGGCGATCTCTGCAAGGGACTCTCTTCATGATGACCCCAGAACGGTTCTTGATGAAAGGCGTTCTCAGCAGTGTTTGTTGATATCAGCCAGATAAGTTGATTTCAGCTAGGTAAGTCATTCGCAGCCAGGTCTTTAACACAGCAATGTTGATTTCAGCCAGGTAGGTAAGTCATTCGCAGAATAGAAAACTTTTTGTTTTGTTAAACTTTAACAGTTTAATGATTTTGCACCATTCTTAATTTTTATGCACCACAAGATTGATTCGCACCATGAAAAAATGAAAGTTTTTTGGATTTGCATCATAAATGTTATTCAGTTCTTGAATTAACACAGTTCATTCGAAGAATGCTCATTTTTTTTTTTCCCTTAAAGTGTTCAGCAGAAAATTAAGCATGAAGATTTTTTAGAGTGCTTGCGTTGTGTTAGAACAAGCATGACGAAACAGGCAAGGATCAGTTTAGATAATCATCACCTCTATACAGTAACACAGATTAAAATTTCTCTAAGCCCTTTTGATGACAAGCGTTACATTTTAGAAGATTGGAGTATCAAGTTATGCTTATGGGCATTTTAAAATTATCCAAGATTGGAAGAAATATTTGAAGAAAAAATTATTTATTTTTTGAATTGTGCCCATCCGTCCACCCGCCATGTTTAATCATGACGCCACAATTCATTTGAGGAGAAGAATTTTTAACCACCCGATGCTTTTTTTTTTTTTTTTTAACACGGCCATTACATATTTGACGACCATTTTTCGACGACCACATTTTAAAAAAGACTTGATATTTTGAAGACTTGAGAAGACTTAATATTTTGAAGACTTGATATTTTTAGATTTTTTTTTTTTTTTTTTAGTGCCCATTGCATTCTCGCCCACTGCCGCTAGCACCCCATGTAATCCTCATTTTATAAATTAGAAGAAAATATTTTTAAGAATAATGTAGGAATAATGCACCCCATTTGAAAAAATGAGTTATCTTGAAAAATGATATATTTTATATGAAGAAATGCACCCCATATGAAAAAATGAGTTATCTTGAAAAATGATATATTTTATATGAAGAAATGCACCCCATATGAAAAAATGAGTTATCTTGAAAAATGATATATTTTATATGAAGAAATGTACCTTGTACGTAAAAAGAGTTCTGTATATTGTAAGAATATTGCACCCCGTTTGAAAAAAATGATTTTTTGAAGAAAAGAGTTCTTTATCTTGAAAGACTAATGCACCTCGTTTGAAGAAACTTGATTTCTTGAAGAAACTTGATTTGAAGAAACTTGATTTGAAGAAAATGATTAGAAGAAACTTGATATGAAGAAAATGATTAGAAGAGATGATTTGAAGAAATATTATTTTGGAATTTTGTAATGGCCGTGCGCGAGTGTATGGACACCATCTTCCAAAATATAGCGTTTGTCGTCGAAAGCCGACAAGGCTACTTTATTTATTTGTACAGTATGGAGATGGTGCCTCTCGCTTTGGATTCGATGTTGAATCTCTCTCGTGGAAACCCGACTCTCTAAGCAGGACTTATAATGTTCATGTTTAATTTTATTTTCAACAACGCTTCTGGCTACCCCCTTAGCTCTTTTCTTCTCCTCATCGACCAACATGACTGAATACATCTTAGCTCGTAGACCGATAAATTCATGAATCGGTCTACTATTGAGCTCATCCTTGAACTTCCCGATCACCTTCTTATTTTTATCACTGTATAGAGGGTGATCTTTGGGATAATCCGATGTATCCAGCATGTCGGAAAATGCCTGCATATCCGTATAAATATTAGGTGTTCGGATTTCATATGTAAGAGAGTCGGTGTCTGTGAACAGAAGGGTTGCTTTATTTTGATATTTCTTTTTGATGATATTGTAATGAAAATTATACATGAGAATCTTGCTCAGCTCCAAGATGACGAAACCCACATAAATAGGTTTGTTTAGAGTGAGAGACTGTTTCAGTCTCTCAACAGCAACTAGGTTGTTGTCAAAAGGTAGGAACCTTTTGTAGGTAGGAGCTGAGACAAGTTTTTTGGCCTTCTGTCCACTTTTTACTAGCTGTACATCTTTGTGCTTCCGGATGTTCTCCAATGACTTGCCATATACAGCGTTATTCATGAGTTTGAAGAAATCTTTGGCGAAGGGGGACTTGGCATTTTTTCGCTGTTCTGTATTAAAATCGATATATTCTTTCAGCCACGGTTTTTGCTTAAATTTCAATACTTTGTGTACAGCTAGTATTTGGAGGCCTTGCTGCAAATAAAATTGTAAATTTTTATGATAGGTTATGTAATTTTTTTTATCTTTCAAGTTGGGGACTAACTTGGTAACTGGGCAATATTTATTGCTGTGCAGAGCTTCGACTGAATAAGGAGAGAGATCCGAATAATTAATTTGTATTTTCTCAGGTGCCAAAGGATAACAATTGTGGTCGTCGTGGAGGTTGTTGGGGTATTTTAAATCGACTTCTAATATGTATCCCACTGGACTATTTTCGGGGAGTGCAAGGATTTCTTCAATTGAAACTTGGTCTTCCGAGATCCATTCAAACTCCCCGCATGGCAGATACTGTGACATGGCCCATCCATACAAATTATTTGCATCTAAATACATTATATAATTATCATTTTCGCCCCCTTCGCCATTGCCAATCACTTCATTTTTTGCTTGGGCCCAACGCTTTGTAATCACAGATATTCCCCCCCGAATTCCTTGTTCAATAAACAAATGCATGTTTATATCTGTGAACAATTCGAGGGGTTGATTTGTCATTTTTAGACAACTCTGCCATGCTAGTCCAGGGGCTGTCAGCAGGTGCACACAATCAATATTATAATAATCAAAACATATTTTTCTAAAATTTTCAAAAACATCTGCAAGTTGGAGAACATCCGTTTGTACGTATAGATTATGATATGCGCCCATATTTTTAATCTTGAATGCTTGCCAAACATTTTGAGCATGTTGGTAATCTTCGGGTGAAATTTTTTCACCAGTCAAAGTGCTGGTGAATGCATCGGGTGGTGGCAGCTGTGTTTCCCCAAACTTTGAAAAAGAGTCCATATGTTCATAAGGGTAGACCCCTTTCCTTAACAATAGATCGGTATGATGAGGAAACTGCTGCCTTAATGAATGAAACTTGTCTTTGTCTAAATTAGAGACGAGTTTCTCTAAGGAGGTAGCCATAAAAGCGAAACTATCAATAAATGTGAGCGAAACTCTGCACTTACCATATTGTTTGGTTAATGAAAATGATATGTATTTTTCCATTGTGGATGGAATGACAGAAAAAGAATGGTCATCAATATTGCCCAGTTGCTGCATGAGTAAGTGCCCGTCGTAATGTTTCAGGTTATGAAATACGACGGGTATTTTCTTTTGAAGCCTAAACTTTAAATTGCAGCTATTATGCAAGGCCCCCCGATAGCGACCATCCAGATGATCATGGTCGCGTATCTTGTCCCCATTCAATGGTTTTTTGCAAAGATAACATACCGTGGCTGATTGAAAATCTTCATTATCTTGGGGCGTCATCTTGATTGGCACAATGGTCGTCAAAATTTTGGCAAGTTCTTTTTCTTCTTTGATAATGGCTTTTAAAAATTCTTGTACAGCGTTGGGCCCGCGATATACAGAAATGGGTTTGGTTCTTTTCCCATTAGGACCAATAATATGGTATGCATATCCACATGCTTCGTGATGGGCTATTTTCTTCGTTTTTGGAACCATTTTCTTTGTTTTTTTGTCATTTGTGTGCACCTGATCCATGTCGACAATTAAAGATTCAAAGTCGGCATAGATAACATAGGGAACCGGATGACAATATTGATAATTCTCAAATTGAAGAATATGGTCCCCATGCTCTGGCATTTTGATCTTCTGAGGTGCTTGCTTCTTGCAGAGAGGAGTATGTTGCTTCAGTAAGTCTTCTCTCATGAATCTATGCAAGCACCTGTAGCAATAAAAATGAGCAGCTTTATGATGTGTGAGATCCCCCAACAACCTCGAGAAGCTTCGAATTAATGTATAATGATAGTTATCTTCATTGGATATAAGCAATAAATTAATGCAGTCTTCATCTTCTCGTTCGGATATGTACAAAGGGAATACTTCTTCTTCATACCCGAAGACATTTATCCGCAAATCATTCAGTTCTTCAATTTTGGATATTTTATTTAAGGGCACTGGGCACTGAATATTACCTAATTTCACTTCGTGCTCGTAGGGCTCATATTTTGATACACGGTTTGCATGTTGTAAACGATCATGACAATATTTGTGGGCGAGAATGCACCAGACTAAGCATTTCTGGTCTTCGTTTTTAATATTCAGAACAGCCCTTTTAGTGACTATTTCTGGAGGAAGCTCGATATAGCTGCTAGCGGCAAGGGGGTGGAATTTAGCCATGCATAGTTCCATTTTTTCAATACGTTCCATCGTCCACCCCGACCCCATTTGAGTAAAGGCTTCGAATGATCTTATAATTTTCGCATATGCTTGCTCTAAATTGGAAGAAATGGTGAAATCTGCTAATTCGATCATCACTTTCGATCTAAAATTGGCTGTGATCGATTCCGAGTCACCTTCTTGAGTGATCCGGTTGAGGATTACATGGGTTACGAGGTACCATTTAATTGCCCTTTTTTCAAGCAATTGGTACTGTATTTCTTCCTCCAGAAGGGGGGTCATATGTTCAAAAAATATATTAAAATCTTGATTGTTATCTTCATTGGAATCAAATGTTACGATGGAAAAAACATCAAGAGCGTCAAAGGATTTATGTTTACGAGGTTTTTTAGCTTGCGGTGCAATAGTATCATCATTTTTACGTTTTAATGATGATTGGTGCATGGTGCGCTTGTGAAGAGTCAGATCTTTTTTAAGATCAAATTGTTCATCACATTCAGTGCATGTCACTTTTTCATGCACTTTCAAGTGCCTGTTTAAATCACTATTTCGAGTGAAAGATTTGGTGCATATATTACATGAGAAAGGTTTATCACCTGTGTGCGTTTTTAGATGCCTGTTAAAGTCGCAATTACGTGCGAATGACTTATTGCATGTTGGGCAAGTCTGTAAAGATAAAAAAGCCCAATTTTAAAATTTAGTTTACTAAATAAAAATAAACTATTTTTGCTACCTTTTAAAAATTTTAACTAACTATTTTTAAACGAAGAAATAAAAACATTAGCTGCACTTTATAAAAATTTCAAAACCCCTACTCTCTAAACGTTTTCTCAATAGACTCTTTAAAATAGGATAATCACTAAAATTTTTTGACCCAAATGAAACACCCTTAGAAAATGTCCCTTCCAAAATATTGTTACATAGAAATATCTTTTCATGCAAATGAAAAAGTTCAGTATGATAATTTTACTTTCATTAATTTTTAGAGGAACAATTTTTAAATAAATTTAGTTTTAAAAGCAAAATTAAACTTGTAACATTTAAAAAATATATCTTTAAATTAAGTCTCTTTTGAAAAAAAGTAATAATATTTAAAACTTTCAATCGATCATACTAAACTTTTCCAAACAATAAAGAAAATATGAGTTTTTAAATTCCTACCTTGGCAGACTTCAAAGTAGATACGTCATCCTTTTGTGGGGTTCCTACTTTAGCCTCTGTTAACAGATTTCGTAAAACTGAAGGTTCTGAACGGGTATGAGTAGATGACTCTTTAGGGGGCGAATTGAAAACTTCATTATCCAGGAAAAAATCCTCTGGCAACTCCTTCATGATTTCCTCTAATAAGGGTGACTCCATTATGGGCTAAAAAATAAAATTTTATATAAATAAATTACCTCGTTTTACTCTTTCGAGTTTAAAAAAGATCTACTTAATTTCTATTTTTATCATTTAAAAATATTTCGTTTAAAATTGAAGTTGACATTTAAAATACTTTAAACAACGTTAAAAATTTAAAATACTTTAGGTTTAAACAACGTTAAAAATTTTAAACAAGTAATTCATTTTACAAAAACATATACACACCTTGAAAGATTCCATATCGGGTTGGGCTGAAGTCGAAGCGTAATGCTTGTTTTCAGCCACCTCTAAAGTCCTAATTAACTGAGTGTTTGTTATACTACACTGAAAAAGAAAAAAATTAATCCCGTCAAAAAGTTTCCACATATATGGTTAACCCAAAATTAATTAGTGTTTTACTTAAACTCTATTTTATAATAAAAGTTACTAAAAAAATAAAGTTAAAAAAATCTTATTCAGATTGAAAAAAAAAAAAAAATACTTTAGTATAATTTAGATTGTAGGTTTACAATAAAATATTAGGTTTTTAAATCTTAAATGTATAGTTTTAATATACTATTAGATCTACTTTTATACAATAAAAATAATTAAAAAATACCTTCATGGATTCTTCCATTTGGTTTTTTTCAGCCAACTCCTTCAATGTTTTGATTTCTAAGGCATCAATTTTACTAGGAGAGAAACTCATGTCCATATCCCACTAAATTATAAAAATAACCCACATTAAGAACTATTTTTAATGGTTCAGAGTCTAAACATTCAATTTAAAAAGGGGTTAACTAAATAATAGCAGAAAAGATAAAGGTTACACTCTATCAATTAATGAGTCATTAAGTGATGACTCATCCTGTTGTTGAAACATGCATTCAACATTTTAAGATAACTTTTAGAAACGATTATTAAAAAAAAAAAAAGGGTTATTCACAAATTTCGAAAGAGTATCTAAAATTTTTCAAATATATATTTCATAGGAAATAACTACACATTACAAGTTAGGTGGAATGAAAATAACTACCCAATGCAAGTTAGGTGGGGGAAAAAAAATTACACTTTAGGTTGTATTTTCACCACACATTGAAAGTTAAACAATTTAAAATTCTTTTCGAAAAGGGTATAGTAACATTAAGAATTTTTAAGAGGATTCATCAATAACAGGTTCTAAATAAATTCACATAGAATAAAGACTTTGTTTATATTTTGATTTAAGTTAAATTTTCACTCGAATTAAAATTTATTTTGCATTAAGAAATTTTAGGATTCACATGGAAAGGGAATTTTAACAAAAATATATGTAAATAAAACATTTTTCACATAAAATAGAACATTCCACATAAATAATAACATATCAAAATAGCAATTTACTTTTTAAAATTAGCAGTTTTTTCAAGAAAATGAGTAGAACTTTTAATAAGTAATTGACTAAATACATTTAGAAAGAGTTTGAAAAATAAATCAATTAGAAAAATTAAGACTCTCTATGTGGAAAACTCTTAGGTTAAAACCATTTAGAAAGGAATAAATACATTAAAATATAGAACGACATAAAACAATTTTTCAAAATAAGTAACTTACATGACTTTGAACTTTTGAATAAAAATTTTTAGGGATCTTTTTATTACTGTACCAAAAATTTACAATGCTTCAAGCAAAAATTTTAACGTTTACTCTCTAGAACAACTAATTTAAGAATGAATCCGTTTACCCACAGCGGCACGCTTATCTGATTCATGAGATAATAGAATCTTATCTGATTAAAGACGTCATCGGGTTTTCCCCACAAATATGAATCATTTCAAAATAGCAATACTAGTAAAGATTGTTTAATTTCAATACTTAACAAGTTTTAAAATATTATACTAATGTGAATACTGTTTTAAGTAAAAGGAGATATATTTTAAATTTCAGAAAATGGTAAACAAAATTTTAAAAAAATTAAACTTTTTTTCCACATACTATCTATTCATTAAAAAGTATCGCTTAAAATATACTTAGATATATTCATTTAGATTTATTTTCCAAAAATAAATTTTAAAATATCACATAAATAATTTAATTCTTTAAAAAAAACGTTTAACATACTATCGCTTCAATAAATAAGTATCGCTTAATAAGTATTTCAATAAATTCATTAAGATTTCTTTTCCAAAACAAATTTTAAAATATAAAGTATAAATAATTTAATTCTTTAAGAGCAATTTCACATATTATCAATTCAATAAATGAGTACCGCTTAATAAATATTTTAGATTTATTCATTTTAGTTATATTTTCCAAAAATAAATTAAAAAAAAAGAGTTCAAATAAGTTTGCAATTTAAAAATACTACATAAATAATTCTATAATATCAATTTCACATATTATCAATTGAATTAATAAGTATTGCTTAAAATGTATTTAGATATATAAATTCATTATAGATATATTCATCAAGATTTATTTTCCAAAACAAATTTTAAAATATCACTTAAATAATTTAATTCTTTAAAAAAAGTTTCACATACTATCGCTAAAACATAGAATATATGTATCGCTTAAAAAATGTTTATATATAAATTCATTATAGATATATTCATCAAGATTTATTTTCCAAAACAAATTTTAAAATATCACTTAAATAATTTAATTCTTCAAAAAAAGTTTGATATACTAACGTTAAAACATAGGATAGAAGTATCGCTTAATAAATATTTAGATATAAATTCATTATAGATTTACAGTTCAAAAATAAATTTAAAAATATAAAATTTCCTATTTTAAAAGCATTTTCGCTAATTTCTGTTCAAAGTAGTTATAGTAAACAGAATACATTTTTTCTAAAAAAACTCTAAATCATTTAAATAAAATCATTTCACATTAAATAAATTAAATTACTTACGTTATCATCATCAGAGAAAGTAGATGCAGAACTTTGATGAGTTGAAGAATCCATTCTTTTTCTATATATCCAAAAATAGGCACACACACACAAATTTTTGAAGAGCACGAACTGTAGAAAGCACTATCACAATGTAAAATCTGCGAGAGACTGATTTAGCCTCGGACAAACACGTTGAGTATATCTACTGATGGTGATTCATCTTATCTCATCTTATCTGATAAGGGTTTTTCCAAGCGCTGATTCATCGCGTGATACGAACTTACATGAATTCAAATGTTATTAAAGTCTATCCCAAATTAGAAATAGTATTCATAAAGAATTTTTAATTGATAGACTTAGAATAATTTTTTTTTTTTTTTTCACCAATTAAGTGTCAAACAAGAGACGTTGATTTGCAAACTATAGAGTCTTTTTCTCTATTTATTGTCAAAAAATAACTATTTTAGGGTCAAATCAAAGTCTTGATGAGTTGAAACACTAATTAATCTGCTTTTTTTTTCATTAATGATAATGGGTGATTCACTAAAACTATTTATTATAAAATTCTAATAGAAATAGCATTCCACTTAAATTATTCAAACTATGATTTTTTTTTTTTCCCCACAATGGTAATATAGGTTTCAAGAAACCCCCTTTCATGAATATTAAAACTTACTCATTATTTTCTTTTAGTGATTTTAATAGAACTAAATACATATTAAAATGAATTGCGTTTGTTCTTTAAAATATATTCTTTCTGTCTTAGAAAATCTAAATTTTTCCCAAAAAGGGAATCCGTTATTGCTAGTGTTAATATTTTTTTTTCCCAAAAAGAGAAAAATTATTATCATATTCATGTATTTCAATAAGCATTATTCAAAATACTTTTTTTCTTCTCTCTCTCTAAAATTTAAAAAGATGATTGCAAAGTATTAACAAGCTGAAAGAAAATTTAAATAAAACAGAGAAATGGTTTAATGAAAAATAACAAATGTTTTATTAAATCTAATTGCTTACACATTATGTTTCTTGCTTATTAACAAAAATTGTTTCTAAGTAATTTTTATAAAAGTCAGATTTTAAATTGGCAAAAAATGCATGTGTATAGTGACAAACACAGTTTGAAGTGACATTCTTCACAAATTGAAAGACGTTGAAATTCAATAAAGCGCTGTCTTTATACATCTCAAATTTTTCATGTAAAGTAGTTAAAAGACATTCGTGATCCATTTGTGAAAGCTGGTTAATTTTACACCCGTAGCACGAAAAAACACGATGTAAAGATTGTTCTACTTCATGGTTGAAGCAGGATAAAAAGTTTTTCTTAGCAGAATCAGAGTCTATGTGGGAATGTATACATTTTTCTGATTTTCGCAAAATTGCAACAGGAATCACTCGTGTTAAAAGCATGTCAATAAAACAGTCAGTAATTTCAGAACAAAATTCCGTGAGTTTCAAAAATTGATCTCGGGATAATCGAATTCCATTCGGTTTGAAATGAAAATTATTTTCATCCGTTTTGAATATTTGTTGAAGTAGACAAAAATCTTCGTCTAAGAATGCCAAGATCAATTGATTATTACAAATGGAAGACTCTTTCACAGAATAAAAATTGAACTTTGTCACATTTTGCTGGAAATGATCAAAAGTCGTAGCAGTCATCACGACCCCATTCTTCGTTGGAAATAGCTTCCCATGAGAACCTTCTTTGTAGTTTCGAATGTGAAGTTTTAAGTTACAGTTTTCTTCCATTTGAATTTGTGCCAAAGTACACCATTCTAGATTCCAAGTGGTTGAATAATAACTTCCTTTAAAGGTTCTAGTAAACCACTCGTCTTCATGTGAAATATCAGGTTCAGTTTTATTCATCGGCGAAATATGTTTAGGTGAAGAGCAGCGTGGAAATTCATCGTCATCAGAAAGGGTGAACAAGTCTAGATGTAGTTCCGGATCCTTCGATAGAGTAGCAAAATCCAGTCTTGGCTTTTTCAGATCAAGGGGATGGGAAATTAAATGTCGAAAAGTAAGACTAATCCGTATATCTTTTATGTGAGGCTCTGCCCCAATACCATGGGTGAATAGTTCATTGCTGGGAGGGCTCATGATGTACAACGAACCATGTCCCAATTTTATAAATGTAGAGGGCACATTCGGTCTCTTGAATTCAATAGTTCTCTGAGCACCAAAACTGAGCACTGTAATAGGAAACACGGCATTCAGGCAGGATTCGTCATCTTTGTGGTGACTAATGCAAGTAGATCCGTCTTGATAGAAATTGAGCAGCACATAGTTGAAAGTACACGCTGTTTCTTTCTCTACTTTGTCTCGCAATTCAATCATGAGGGGCGTCCAAGGGTTGCCGGGCACACTGGTTCCGCTAAAGGCATAGCTTGTGTTGGTATCACCATAACCTAACATCAGGCGTTTAGGCTTAACATCCTTTCCAAAAATACGGAAAGTAGGTCGAAAGAAAGGCAATGTCCGCAACTCTGTCAAATACCGGTCAGCATGAGCTTTCTCAATAAAGTAGTTAATATATTCGACGTTTAATCCATTATCCGAATAAAACATGGAAGTCATTTTGAGGTCACTAGGCAGCACGAGGTATCCAACTAGACTAGTACAGTTTAACTCCAACGAAAATTATGAGCACTGATGATCTGCTCGTGGTTATATACATGTTCTTATCGTCTAATCTTATCAACTGATTAGATCTAGTCACGTGGTATATGACATCACGTATCACTGATGACGTAGGGGTTATCACGTGATGGGGAAACCCTGTCACGTGGTGTATGATATCACTCATGACGTATGGGTTATCACGTGTTGGGGAAACCCTATCACGTGCTGTATGATAACACTGATGACGTAGGAGACCAGATTGGAGAAACCCAATCGATAAGGACTTGTAAGATTTTTCATTTCTAGTCAAGTAACCAAGGATGTAGCACGTGTTTCTGGTAAGCGTGTTTTAATTTATTTCTTTTTTTAATTGTTTAATCAAATTATATTTCATTCTTTTTTCAAAAATCTGTTTGAATTCCCCTCTGTTAGAATAAACACACAACATTTTAAAAAATAAAGACACAAATATAAAATGAAATCAATTTATTAAAACGATTTAAACAATACACTTTTAAAAGTTTCTACATTCAAGTTACATAAAAACTGATCGCTAACAGAATCCACATTCTTTAAAAACATGGATAACACATCGTCAAAATTCACAAGCATTAAAATCATATCTCCCAACTGTTGAAATTTTTCACGGTTGTTTAACATAAAACAGGAATGCAGACTAACACTTGGATGTCTAAAAACACAACCGGTACATTCATAAATTTGATTAAATATATTTAAAATAGAATTCTCGATACAATAAATTAGTTTAGACCACAAAACAAATTCATTTTCTGTAGAACTTTGTTGACATTTTTGTTTTAATAAAGCAGGTAAATGTTTTTCATACATATGATGAATCAATTTCTTATTAAATTTATAGGCTTTTTGTTTCAACTGTTCAAGTTGATAATTGTTTAACTGAATGTGGGATTCCTTTTTTAACATTTTGAGCCACATAATGGAATTATCCTCATTCAAAACCAAAAGGGTGTTATTGGCGATGAATGAAGAACTGGTATATTTCAAATTAAACGCAAATATTTTATATTGGAATTCATACCAAGTGCGAATATCTAAATCGATTCCATTCTGAGTTGGCATTCCTTCACTCGAAAATTCTTGAATTTGAATAGAATATTCAGCATTCTGTAACTGCAGTCCTAAAAATAAAGCGTTTCCAAGTTCTTTTCGAAAAATAAAATTGCAATCTTTCACAGGTGGGGTTTGAAACACATTTTGTCTATCAGACATGGGTTCTTCGTCCATTTGGGCAGTAGAAGATTTCTGGAAGTTAAAGTCGATGAAAAATTCATTCATAATATCCTGAGCGGATTCACAGCAGGAATCAGGAAACGAAGTTTCTTCGTCATGACAATTAATAGGCGATGAAGGTTCGTCGGTGGAAGGATACAGCGTAACACTTTCCATGTTAAATCTTGAATCGTCCAGCAGGGGTTGATACTCGGAAGGCGACAACATTTCTCCGTGAGATCTTTTCAATAAATTTTCAGCTATTGGACTAGCAATCACTAAAGTTAGCAGTAAACTGAACAAATTGTAAAAACAAAAAACTTTTATACATTAGTGACGCATATTATATCCAATCACATTCTTTCAAACAGATGACGTCACTGATGAGTCACAGGAAGCACACACTCGCTGCAGTAAATTACACAAGCGATTAATTAACACACTTCGTTGATCGTCTTTTAGTTGTTTCGAGATCTTTCTCACAGATCTTCTACGTTCAGTAGGTTTATGCATTTTTTGATGTTTTAAAAAGTCCACTTTTCTTGCGAAGATTTCGTTGCATACCTCACACGTTTTCGAATGAATCTTAACATGTCGTCGTAAATCACTGTTTTGAATAAAACTTTTTCCACACAAATCACAACAGAAGGGTTTTTTCTGCAAGTGCGATTTCACATGTCTATTAAGCACAAACTTTCGCATAAACGATTTATTACAGGTTTCACAAACAAAAGGGGGTTCTTCTTTAATGAAAAGTTCTGATGAAGAGGGTTTCATTTCAACATCTGAAACAGGTTCCACTTTAGGCACGAGATTCGTCGCTTCAAAAATCATTCCGGGTGCTCCTACAACAGCAATATCTTGAAAACTAGACATAAGAACAACCTCACTCAGCAGCAGTAATGAATTAACTAATGAAAAAAACTTCATTCGCATCAATTTATAATAATCATAGGTGGCGCGCGTGTGCCTAAAAAAAAATCTGTGATTGGTTCAAAAATGACTTATTTTTCAAAAAAAAGAGCACAGCACTTCTTAAAATTTTCATTCTGAAACATGTAATCGTGGCTGAATCGATAAGGTAACGGTCTATTATTCAACCACGACTACATTTTGCAGGTTCAATCCTCCTCGAAACCTTTTGGGAAAAATACCAATTCCAAAACTAAATTCTATCAATCGACACTAGATGGCAGCACCAAAACACAAATTGCTCCCCTAAAAATTAAAGTCCCCTCAAACTGTAACACATAATTCATGAAACCGATAGTAAAAAATATCCCTCAAACTGTAACACTAAATTCATGTAACTGTCAGAAAAATATCCCATATACTATATCATGTTAATTTATGTAACCGATTGAAAAATACTCCCTAAAAAAATTAAAGTCCCCCCATTAAAACCAAAAAATATCCCTTATACTGTATCATGTTAATTTATGTAACCGATTGAAAAATACTCCTAAAAAAATTAAAGTCCCCCCATTAAAACCAAAAAATACCCCGCGTACTGTAGTACGACAAAAAAAAAATCAATCTCCCAAAAATTCCGCTCAAAAAATTCTTATCTCAACCCTCGTCTTATAAGATGACGTCACCCTCCTCCATCACATGACCTTGACCCCGCCTCCAAGAGTACGCCGCATGACCTTGACCTACGCCGCACACCCTTCACAGGCGCACAGAGGTCATTCAAGGTCACGCCGCGTACGCCGCTGGCGCAGAACCCCCTTTTATTATCTACTGGTAACTAAAGAAAATCATAATAATATTAGATTGTTATTGGATTTGCGCCAGTATGTAAAATGTAATCTCGATCGGATATTTAAAAGTGGGTTAAAGTTCGAGTACAAATTTTGAACTGGAAAAACATACATACGATCGTTGAAGTAACATAAAAACTTATAAAAATAACATAATTTTTGTTAAAAGAAATCATAAAAGAAACAGTCTCAAATCCTGACAAAATTAAACATGTGTTATTTTAGCCCATCTAAAACTTAATAAATGTTAACTTAATCGTAATACTTGTACGATTTTTTTTAAAGCGCAGATACACATGAAATAAGATCTTTGAATACTTTAAGCACTTGATATGTGATCCCTCAACGACAAGCCGAATTCATTTGTTTTTAGAGCAGAAAAGTGGCATAAGTCTTGCATTTTTAAAGTTTCATAACTCGCTCAATTTTAGTGTTATATGAATGGGACTTTTTTTTGTCTTACTTGTCAGTGTAATAGGAAAATTTTGCTAAATATAACTTATAGGACCGGGTGGCCGCATAAAAATTTAAATTTCGTAATTTTTTAAGAAATGTTTTTATTGACCCAAATCGCTTTTAAAATATTTCTTTACCTGATTTAAAACATTTTTGTAATTAAAACTATATGTCTATGAATAACGGTTTAGGAATTAGCCATTGGACACCATTGAGACCGGTCACCCTGTATTTGCGTAATGCAATGCCCAGTAGCAGTATAAAAGCAATAAACGTCAAACTGTTAAAAATAGACTAATTTAATTAGAATTAATCACATAATTACTATGGGATTCGCGGGTAGTTTGCATTGAGTGGCTCTCTCAATACGCTGCCCGTGTCTTTAAATGTTAATTAGAAACCTTTCTGGAAAAACGCGGCACGGACCAAAGCGGCGTTGCAACTTTGCTACCTCCTTTCGAGCACAATGCCAAGTTTAAACTTTGAACAAGGGTTTTTGTTTTAGGTACACTGTAAAAATAAAAGATTATTACTGCTCTCAATTTGGGTTTCTGAAATGCCAAATGAAGTTTAAATATAAACTACTGTTATTGTCAGCACCGAATTAAGTTAATCATAAACAGATTAAGATAAGATTTTTTAAAAAAAGACAGAGAGAGAGAGAGAGAGTTATACAGAATAGCAATATTTGTTAATATTTAGGTTTCATATCTCTTTGAACTTTCATGGTGTATCCATTTATACTTTTCCAGTATATACAGCTTTACCCAACCCTACTTTATATAGTTTCCTACAAAGTCTTATTATTCTTTTAGCAACGATTCTTTTTAATAATACGGTTACTAAATTAATATATTTATTATACGGAACCCTCTGTGCGCGAGTAATACTCGCACTTGACCATTGATTATATGTTATCATCGAAAAATTGGAAAAATCACACTTCACAAACATGCTTTTCTTCAACTGTGGCCTAAGAGAAGACGTTATTAATCTAGCAAGGGTTATTCAAATTTTCCTTCTAAGAACGCTTATAGCTCAATTGTGAGTTGTATTTTCACTTTGGTCTTCGAGTACGATACTAAATAGCTAATTATGAATTATTAACCACATGGTTACACTTGGAGGCATAGATATCTAAATAAAGAACTAAAGAAATTCATAAAAAAATTAACTCGAAAGCGGAAGGACTTTTTTATGATCAATTCCCAATATCCAGGGGAAAAAATGATATGAAAAAAATAGGTTGTTATCGAGCTGAGACGCTTATAATTAATAACTGCGAAATTAGTTTTTATAAAGCAGGGGGATTAGAATAAAGATAATAATTAAGTAATTTCTATTCCAATTAAACCATTCATAAATGAGATAGTCTTCCTTTTTTTTTCTAAATTTTATTTTTCGGTGTATCGCTGTTAATTTAGTGTGTGAAATATAATCTAACATAGTATTTTAATCTGAGTTTTCTTATATTAATTTACTTGGAGTGAATGAGAAATCGTATACCATTTTTTGTACAGTTAAATGCCCCAAAAAAATGTTCAGTGAACTTTCTTTTTTTCCCTCTTTAATATTCATCACAAGAAAAAGCATAATTTTTTTGTATATAAAATGATTGATAAATTTTTATCTTCTATTAAATAAGAAATGGAAAATTATAGAAAGATTTTTTTGTTTTAATCTCTTGGCATCGGCTTTCTTCGATGAGAGGACATCCTTAATCTGGGAAAAGCATTCAAGTGTTTCTCTAGGAACGCATAAAGATAGACATTTTCCCTGAAAAAGTAAAACCAAACAAAATTTATTGTTATATGACCAAAATTGGAGCTTTGCACATATATATTTATCATTTTAGTGGGGAGGGGAGCGTCTGGCAAATGACAGTGTTAGATATCTCTAGCAGGTGAATGGAGGGGAGTCTGGCACATGATATTGTAACATATCTCTAAGGGGATAGGGGTTTCGTCTTTTTTATCCAACCAAAATTTTCTTTTTTTTAAAAACCTATAACTTGTTCTTTACATAAAAATAAGTATGTTATCTTTTTAGGGTTCCGTACTTAAAAAGTAAAAACGGAACCTTTATAAGATCACTCCTTTGTCTGTCTGTCCGCCTCTCACAGCCATTTTACTCGTAAACTATGGAAGGGTGAAAGTTCAAATTGGGGGAAATAATAAAGACTAATGACCCACATATTTACAGATTATTAAGCATTCACAAATGCATTTAGGAAAACTGTACAGGGGCTAATTAAGTTACTTGAAATAAAAAATCTTTTCTTTGTATATCGTGTGGGACATTGCGTGAAAGCTTTCATAACGCTGAACTCATAAATGCATTTCTCTTAATTTTAGGGATTATATTTGCAGAGATATCGGCGAAAACGTAGTGCAAAAATGTCTCTCCCCCCCCCCCCCCCACTCTATTTCCGAATCTACTGCAACTAAAATTATGAAAAAATTAGACGTAGTAGACGTTAATTTAAACATTGCAAGAAAATTATAGCGATTACACTAAGTCACATACTTTTTAGGAAAATAGCATTTTTCCGTTACACACAAATTTCGATTTGCACGCGTCGAGCAAAGGTGTTAAGAAGCGCTGGAGGTACCAATCGTAGCAGAAGTATAAAAGCATTGTTGTTAAGGATTTTCGAAATAAATCGCCGATAATTAGCCGAGATATTAACCCTTAAAAACACGGACAGTTTGGACATACATAAAGACTCAGGCGGCATACTCTATGCGTCATCTGCTTTTAAAGCCTAGGTAACAACTTTTAATTATATATTTGTGTAATGCAATGCCCAGTAGCAGTATAAAAAAAAATAAACGTCAAATTGTTAAAAACAGACTAATTTAATTAGAATTAATCACATAAATACCATGAGATTCGTGACTAGTTTGCATTGAGTGGATCTCACAATACGCCTCCCGTGCCTTTAAAAGTTAAATAAAAAGCAATCTGGAAAAACGCGGCACGGACCAAGGCAGCGTCGCATTTTTGCGACCTCCTTTTGAAGCGTGCTTAGCACAATGCCAAGTTTAAATTTTGAACAAGGGTTTTGTTTTAACTAGACTGTAAAAAGAACAGATTATTTCTACGCTGAATTTAGTTTTATGAAATAACAAATGAAGTTTAAATATGCGCTACTTTTATTGCCAGTACCGAATTAAGTTCATCATAATCACATTAGGATAAGATTAAAAAAAAGTGCTATACAGAATAGCAATATCTGATATTATTTCGGATTCATATCTCTTTGAAATTTTATGGTATACCAATTCATACTTTTCTAATATATACAAACCAACCCAACGTTGTACAGTTTTTTACAAAGTCTTATTATTCTTTTAGCAACGATTTTTTAAAAATAATTCATATGTTTACTCTACAGAAATTTCTGAGCGCGATTAATACTCCAACTTTACCGTTTATTTTAGTCTGTTATCTATTTTTATGAAAATACAAAGTTATTATTAAAATCATAAAATTGATTAAAAAATCATTTAATTCCAAAATGTGGAATATCCAAATTTATGAATATCCCAAAGGTTGAAATTCCTATTCTTCTGTCATCTGTGCATGCATAAACGAGGAAGTATCAATAAGTTTTTGCCCTAACATAAAAATAATTGAGTGAAATTTATGAAATTTCTACATTTTATGAGTCTTTTTTCTATATAGTCACCGTGCACAGTAACACATTTTTGCAAACGGTATTTCAAAAGGGGGGGGGGGGTGTATTCCAGGAGGCGCGATAGTCGACCCAAAGGGGAACACTTTTCTAACTTTTGCCAAACCATTTCGTGTGTTGCTCATATTGTTGGAAAGGCCTGTAACCTCTTAGTCATGTTATACACCCCCTGAGCCCCTGCCCCCCACCCCCAATTTGCCCCCGGTGGCGCTTTTCTAAATTTTGAGGACACCCTTCATGTGACGAGGGTTGTCAAATTGGATGGAGAAGCTCGGGAGGTGCATAATATAAATAAGTGGTCACAGGCCTTTCCAACAATATGTCACATGAGGGGATCGGCAAAAGTTAAAAAAGTACCCCCTTTGGGTCTACTATCGTGACTTCTGGAATACACCCTCCCCTCCACCCCCCTCTTTGAAATACCGTTTTCAGAAATGCGCTTACTGTGTACGGTGACTATATAGAAAAGGACTAATAAAATGTAGTAATTTTATAAATTTCACTCAATTATTTCTTTGTGAAGGCAAAACTTATTGATACCCCCTCGTATAATCCGCTGTTGTGAAACTAGGTCCGAAGTATGTTTGAAATGATACTTGTTGTGTTTACTATTAAAGAAAAGAGAAAGAATGTTGTTCACCTGTTATGTTAGTGAAAAGCTACGTCTGCTTCCTCCCCAGCGTATGGGGGCCAGTACAACAAGACATTATTATTATTGAACGCATTATCTAACAAAAAGATATTTTAAATACTTTTAAATGATAGCTATTTCTTTTAAATGTTATTTGATATAAAATTACCTAATACATAATAGTAATATTTTATTTACTTCTCTTCATTTGAATCAATAAATGCATAATCATATCTGTATATCACTGCAAACAAAAGAAAAGTATTTCAAAAATCAAAATAATTTTTTAACATTTATATCGTAATCATTAGAAAGTGAGGATGAGGGGGGGGGGGGGGGATTCGTGGGATTAAAATGATGATATCGCAAGGGGGTGTGGGGTGTGGAAGGGGTCCAAAATTATCAAAAATGTTATAATGCTATGTATGTACAGCCCCATTTTACCTAGATTGATACTTTGAATTTCATGAATTTTTATTGTTTTCCGGTCAATGTTGCCACATCTGACGGGTTTTTAATTCAGAAATTCCTAATTCTCCCTAGAAAATTTGAATAGTTACTTTTGGTTATTATAATGACAGATATTTGAACTCATTAGCTGAACTGTCCAATTCGCGTATAATGTGAAACATTTTTTGAATTGGCTATTTAGTTTTTTATTTTGCTTTTGGTTATTCTAATGACAAATATTTGAACTCATTAGTTAAACTTTCGAATTCGTGTATAATGAGTAACATTTTTTGTATTGGGTTATTTAGTTTCTTAGTTTGCTTTTGATTATTATAATGACAGATATTTCAACTCATTAAGTAAAACTGTCGAATTCGTGTATAATGAGTAACATTTTTTGCATTGGGTTATTTAGTTTCTTAGTTTGCTTTTGGTTATTATAATGACAGATATTTCAACTCATTAAGTAAAACTGTCGAATTCGTGTATAATGAGTAACATTTTTTGCATTGGGTTATTTAGTTTCTTAGTTTGCTTTTGGTTATTATAATGACAGATATTTCAACTCATTAAGTAAAACTGTCGAATTCGTGCATAATGAGTAACATTTTTTGCATTGGGTTATTTAGTTTCTTAGTTTGCTTTTGGTTATTATAATGACAGATATTTCAACTCATTAAGTAAAACTGTCGAATTCGTGTATAATGAGTAACATTTTTTGCATTGGGTTATTTAGTTTCTTAGTTTGCTTTTGGTTATTATAATGACAGATATTTCAACTCATTAAGTAAAACTGTCGAATTCGTGTATAATGAGTAACATTTTTTGCATTGGGTTATTTAATTTTTTAGTTTGGGTAGCAAGGTTTTTTATACATTGCAAGAATTTAGTTATTTGCAAAATTTGTTTAATGTCATTAAATGTTTTGACTATCTCTTGAATTTCATCAGTATAACTTGACAGAATTTAGGTAGAGTTAATTGAAGTAGATGCATTGCTAGAATTTTCGATAGTAGATGCGGAAGGTATATTCGGGGTTTGAGTAGTAGAGTTTTCAGGTGTTAAATTTTGAGGATTACTGCTAGGCTTATTATCGTGTTCCTTTTTATTGTAATTAAAGAAGATCATCGAAGATCATCGATTAAGAGATCATCGAAGAGTTGGGTGTCTTTAGTAACCTGGGTATCGCTATTTTCGTATGAATTACGATTATTTTTATTCTCAGGCCTGAAAGACTTTTTCGTGAATGAAAAATAAAACATATAACAAATAAGAAAATTATTGTTACAAATTTTCTGGCGATAACTCGAAATCTCTGAATTAAAAAACAGCTAGATCTGGTAGCATCGTTTCCGGCACAAAAGCGGGTATTCAATAGCAATCTATATATTGAGTACTAAGAGGGGGGAAAATGAAAAAAAAATCAGATTTAAAAAAATAGGTGTTTGGATTAATCACATTTTATAAATAGGAATTTTTGAAGATTAGCTTATATTTAGCTGCCATAATTATTATGTGCATATTATTATTATTATGTGCATTGTATCTTTTTCTTAAAAAAAATAATCATATTATAAATTTAGTGAAATAAGAAAAAGCTTGAGTTTCTGGTCTTTTGAAAAATATACACAACATGTTATTTTCAAATATCATGTAAAATTTTCTAAGCAAAAACACACAATTTGCCTCTAAAGTATTTATTAGAAATTAATAAGGTAGCAATTGAGCATATTATCAATTTTTTTTTAAAATGGTGTTTTTGAGACATTGCATTTCAAATGTAAAGATTTTACAAAATTTTACATAATTTAAAATTGAATTGCAAAAGTTGCATGCATCTTAGACTTAAAATAAAATTTGCTGTGAAATTCCCATAAAAGGTCTTTGGACTGCCATCAATGTTTGGCTTTAAAATATTTTTTCCTTCTGAAAAAAAATCTTAAAATCAGTAATAATTACATGTTTTGTACTTAAAAACTATTTTTTTTTTATTAATTAAAAAAGTCACTATATTTTTTAAAACTATTCTAAAGTAAAATTCAGTTTAATAACTATTTGTAAAAGATAAACTGACCGGATACGTTAAATATTTTTGGTACTGTGTTCATTTCAAAATGAAGCGTTTTCTGTTTTTCTGAAAATTGTCAATTTTATCATAAACTTGAAAGTGCTGTAACCAGAGAAAAAAAAATTGGGAGGAAAAATCCTTTTGGGAAATTCTGTGTATTACTTAGTTGTAACTACTGTAATATTTTGGAAAAAATCTATGATGGTGAATTGACATGCCCTGCCTGAGCTGAGATGGAATTGTTCAAAGACGAAAAAATAGTAACCACCGACTTTTGACTTGGAAAACTGTATAATTCATGAATTTTCTCTTAATCATAACAATTTTTTCCGAATGCCGCTTGGGCAAGAAGAGTTTCTTTCCTTTGTTACTAAAACCTTTTGGACACTGCTAATTTTTAATTGTAATTTTTGCTTTATTAATTGGCGGTCGTTTTCTGATTATATTATATCGACAAATATTTTAATACGGAAAAGTGGTGTTTGTCCCAAGTTTTAATCTATTGTGTCGAAAAAAATGAATCTGATAAGGGGTTAAATCTTCATCCAGTTAAAAGGAGTAAAAATTTGATTTTAATATTAAATCGACGTGACAAACTTTAGTTTATATCTTCCCAAAAAATTATCCAATTGAGATTTTTTTTTTTAAATCAAATACAATGAATTGAACAAAACGCAATCTAGACAACTTCTGTTTGTCTGTCTGCCGTCTATCCGTCTGTCCATGCTCTAACTCCAATAAATATAATAAGGATTGTCATGTAATTTTTAATAATTTTCAAACAAAGTTGAAAAAGTGCTTATGATTTTGGTTTGTCTAGCCGTCTGTCTGTTTATCTGCCCACCCTCTAACCCGCGTAAATATACTCGGATTTTCATGCAATTATATGCATATATGTTAATGACATGCTCGGTATTGAATATTAAGCGTGTAGTATTAATAGTTCATTTACAGAGGGTTTACAACAACTGCATTCGACAAAAGAATTCCGTTACATTGCTTATGGTCAATGGGGAAAAACCATTTGCAGAGTTATTTTAATGACATGACGCTATTTTGAATGTATTGAAATTGATATAAATCACTGAATTTCGTTAGAAGATTATTACTATAGAAAAGGCATTCATTAGCATTTGTCGTTTATCTACAGGGACACACAAAAGAAATCGCTTACAGCACTGTCTTTGAGCAATAATGGCTGAAAGTGCGTTTTCAATTTTGGTATGCGCTTTTGTTGTTTGCAGTTGTTTTTCCTGTTACTCGTTGTGTACAGATTCTATACCTTGTATACAGGGCTGCACAAAAGAATTCACGTATCCTCCTCCTTGTTAGCGGAAATTGCTGAAGGAGAATTTTCAACTGAGGTATATATTTTCTAAATTTTTGTATGCGTGTAGTTTATAGATACAAATATATATATATCATATACAGGGTTGCTAAAAGAATTCGGAAAATTTTCCGACTGTAGATAAGAATTGTTAAAATTGGGATTTCAAATGTGTTATTCGTTTCTAAATGGTTCAATTAAATATCATATTTCACCTTAACGGTGTAGTTTTGTTACATTATTCTGAATGTGTTGGAAAGTGTTTCATAATTTTGCTTCACGCATGATTTTTCTTTCTTGTTCATGTTATTGAGATTTACTATAAAATATTCGCCAATGAAAATGAAGTGTGTATCATTTATAGTTTCTTTACAGGGACACACAAAAGAATTCCGTTACATTATAAACTACTAGCAAACTCCGCGGCTTTGCTCACGTTAGTTGAAATATGCCAGGTGATATTTGTATGTCTAATTTTTATTAGAAAAAATTATACTTTAAGAAATAACTCAAAAATTTCTAATTAAGCCATAATTTGACTAAACTTCATTATTATGTTGCATAAAGCAGAAATGAGACTTAAATTAATAAATAGAACTAAAACTAATTCTAAATAAATGATAATTTAGAAAGTATTTTGAAGCTTTTATTCTTATTTCATACGCTTATTTCAGTATTCATTTGAAGTTTTGAATTTTTTAGAAACCATTTTCTTAAAACGAATTTTCATCTTAAAATTTACCATCATGTCAAATTCCAAGATTCTTGTCAACGGTCTACCACCTCTCTGGTGGTAATGGCACCAACATAAAATGCCTATGTTGAAAAAGGGAATGTCACCCTTAATTTGTCAACAATAATTTAGAAATCAGTTTAGTATTTCCTAACATTCCATAGAAAACGTAATTTACAATGTTTTTAAAGCCTTTTTTAGAACGTTTGATGTTCCTGCCAACCCAAGATGGTAGTGACACCGGCCTAAAATATCGCCTCTGTAGGCTCAGAGACTGTCACTATTGATTCGCAATCATTGCTTTTGGAATCGGCTCATTAGTTCCTGAGATTGAATAGAAATCATAACTTTAGACTTTTTTAGAACGCTTTTCACTGCTTCACTTTTCTAAGCCCCTTTTAAATTTCGAATTTGTTTTCGACTGTTCTTAGAGATCACTTATATTTTATAAGTAACTACCATGCCATATTTCAAGTTTGTAGCCTCTTCAGTATCACTGAAATCGCAATTTAGAACGTTTTTTGCTCCTGCAAACCTCTATAGTCGTAGTGGCACTGATATAATGTTATGTTTGAGCACTTATGTTTGAGCAGATTATAACACCATCAATTTGCAACTGTTATTTTTTTAAACGGTTTGATACTTAATAAGGTTACATAAAAATCATAATTTAGAACGTTTTTAGAACGCTTTTCGCTCACTTCATCCTGTTAAATTTGGAATTTTCTTTCGACGATTCTTAGAAAGCATTTGCATCTTTTAAGTGCCAAATTTCAAAATGTTAGACCCCTCAGTATCACAAAAACACAATTTAGAACATTTTTTGCTACTAACAACAACAAGTATAGCTTATGTTGCATGCAGGGACTGTCACAATCAATCTGCAACCATTACATTTGAAATCGGTTTGATATTTCCTGAGATTGAGTAGAAATCGCAATTTAGAAAGTTTTTAGAACACTTTCACCCCTTTTAAATTTCATTTTTTTTAGGAAATGCTCTTAGAGATCATTTATATAGCTTATAAGTAACAACCATGTTTAATTTCAAGTTGCTAGCCCTTGCAGTATCACAAAAATTGCGATTTAGGAAGTTTTTTGCTCCTGTAACGCCCAGGTGGTTGTGACATCGATATGAAATTTAGCCTATGTTAGAGCAAGGTCTATCACCATCAATTTACAAACTTTTGAAATTAGTTTGGTAACTCCTGAGATTGCGTAGAAATCGTAATTTAGAACGTTTTTAGAACGCTTTTCGCGCATTTTCACCCTCGAATTTTTAAGAAATGTTCTTAAAGGTTATTTATATCTAATAAGTAACTACCATGGCAAATTTCGTGTATCTAGGACTTTCAGTAACACAAAAATTGCATTTTTAGAACGTGTTTCGCTCCTGCACTGCCTTTGGGGTAGTGGCACCGATATAAAATATAGCCGATCTTGGAGCAAGGACTGTTACCATTATTTTTTAAATCACTTGCGTACCTCCTGAGATTGCGTAGTGTGATGTAGTGTTCCAGAGCTTTTTGGTTCACTAAGCTCTCGTGAGATGATCGTTGAAAAATAATACATATTTCTTACCAAAGTCCTTTATTAGAACAACTAAAATAGATTTGAAAAATGTAATAACAAACTTTACCATTCATACGTAGACACTCTCACTTTTTATTAACAGTTCTATACTTCTCATAGCCAACCTGAGTAAACGATTTTTACTCGCATCTCTTCCGTTGGTAAAAAACCATCTGACTTCATCAGTGTCTCCAGTCTACTGTTCAGCCTGCTCACCAGCTCCTGCCTGAGCCTTTTCTTTCTTTCACTTTGGGGACGAGTTGCCACACATTATCCAGTCCTCCCTATTTCTTGGAAAAGTGGAAATACTCTGTTGAGCAGATCCCAAGGGCAGAGGTATGCCTGCTATTTCCCCTGCATGCCTTTACACAAAAGACTATTGTCCTCCACGGAAATGCCTGTTGCTTTCTCCGTCGAAAATTTGTGGAGAAGGTACGATATCACAACACCTCCCCCAAAAGAGATTTCCACATGAAATATTTGGCATGAATTCACGTAATAAGCCCTTTTAATATATTTCCCGAGAGGTCAAGCACACCATTAAATCAGCATTAAAATATCATTTAGACTTTTGACCCAATTATGAAAGTTCTACTTAAATTCAAGAATACCCACTCTCAGTTTCAAAGGACATACCAAAAATATGAAATTTTCAGAATTTTCCTTAAACATAGTTAATCAAAAGAATAAAAAGAATTTACATTTTTGATGCTAGAACAATTAATTTAAATTTAAAATATTTGAATATAATACTAACTCAAAAAAAACTACTATAACACAATCTAGGTAACTAAAGTTTTACATACAGCACAATATCTTAATAAAACGCCCTAATTACAAGTATTAAAATTTTGAACACTAAATTCCAAAAAGAAAATCCAACTCTGATTCTAAATCTTCCTACTTAGACCATCTGCATTTCCATGTAATTTTCCTGGCTTATGTGTAATTTCAAAATTTAATGGCTGCAAAAAATAGAGCCCAACGTGTCAAACGAGAGTTTGTACCAACCATTTTCTTTAAGTACACTAATGGATTATGATCCGTTTGTATTTCAAATTTTTGCCCATCCAAATAATAATTTAACTTTTTTAACCCATATACTATAGCCGCTAATTCTCTTTCTATCGTGCTATAATTTTGCTCCACACGAGAAAATTTTTTTCTAAGATACAAAATTGGATGCTCTTCACCTGCAATAATTTGAGATAAAACAATTCCTGCCCCATACAAACTCGCATCTGTTTGCATAATGAATTTCTGCTTAAAATCAGGCGCATATAACACAGGACTTTTCATTAATTTTAACTTTAATTCTTCAAATGCATTATTACACTTCTCGTCCCATATGATTTTTTCTTTTTTTTATTTTCCCTTTTAAAGCATCTGTTAACGGTACTGCTATGATAGCATAATTCTTTATGTACCTCGCGTAATATCCTACCATTCCCAGATATGCTCTTAACTGTGTTTTCGTCGTCGGAATTGGAAAATCTTTAATAGCCTGCAATTTAGCTTCACTAGGAGACCTTTTTCCTGATCCAACTTCGTGTTCCAGAATTTTACGTGATCTTGCGCAAATTGGCATTTGGATGGTTTCACCGTTAGATTTGCTTCTTTTAACCGCTTAAGAACCGCCTCCACATCTTTTAAATGCTGTTCCCAGGTCAAAGAAAATATAGCTATATCATCGATATATGGAACCGCAAATGACTGTAACCCATATAAAACTATGGCAGTCAATTTACAAAAATAATATGCTGAATTTAAAAGTCCAAACATCATGCCTTTAGGTAAAAAAGTTTTAAATGGTGTTACAAAAGCCGCATATCTCTGAGCTTCTTCCGTGAGAGGAATCTGAAAATAACCTTCGGTCAGATCCATAACAGTAATAAAAGGCGCTGCACTCACTTTCTCAACGACCTCCTCAATGTTTGGCAAAGGGGAAAATTCAGTTCTGGTCTTTGCATTTAATTTCGTATAATCCACACAAGGGCGAGCGTCTTTACTCGCACTCTCAACCAAAATCATAGGCGAAGCATAATCTGATTGCCCGACTTCAATCACACCCAAATCTAAAAGCCTCCGAATCTCTCCACGCATAATCTCTAATTGCCTCGGCGACATACGATATGGTTTTGATCTTACCGGCACATCATCCGTTAAAACAATGTCCATTTTAACTACCGGGGTACTCCCAGGGTCCGTAGAAAAAACTTTCATATGACGCTCAATCATTGTCCTGAAATTTCCTATTTGCTCTGTAGAAACGCGTTTTTCCAAATTACTTTCTTTTACTAATTCCCAAAAGTCTAATTGAGTGGGATCCGCAGTGGGATAAGGAATTTCCGTTTGATCCTCAATTTCCTCACACTCCTCATCAATCAACGAATTTACAAATTCAGGTCTACTATAATATGGTTTAATTAAATTAACATGATAAATAGTAGACTTATTTCTCTTTTCCGGAATATCGATAGTATAATTAGTTTGAGATATTACACTAGTAATAGTTCCCGGTCCTATCCAATTAACCGCCATTTTATTTGGTTTCGAAGTAGCCAGAACTAACACTTTATCTCCAACATTAAATTTTCTATACACCGCATTCTTATCATACCATTGTTTTCGTTTCTCCTGACACTCTTTCATTATTTTACACGCTATTTCTTGACAATGTTTCAATCTATTACTTAAGTTCAAAATATAGTCCACTACATTCTGATTTACCGTTTCCTTTTCCATTCAATTTTCATATACAAGAGTATGTGGCATTCGTAAATTCTTACCATGTACAAGCTCAGCAGGGCTAAATCCCGTGCTTTCATGACTTGCAGTCCTCAAAGCAAATACAGCCATTGGCAAGACTGCTTCCCAATCTTTTCCTTCCTCCAAACATAATGTCTTTATAAACTTTTTTAAACTACCATGCATCCGTTCAACGCTATTCGATTCTGGGTGGCAAACTGAACTATGTACAACTTTAATACCGAACCTATCAAAAAATTCGGATGCCAACTCACTTGTAAATGACCTACCCAAATCACATTGCACCTCTTTTGGATAACCAGTCCTAGAAAATATTTGTATTAGCCCCTCAATGACTGACGGAGAAGTTAAATCTTCTACTGGAATCGCATCTGGATATTTTGACGCAACAAAAATTGAAGTAATCAAGTATCTATTATTTTTCTCGCTTAAACTCAAAGGGCGAAATCACCATCAATATTTATCCTGGAGAAAACTTCTGAAATTATTGGCACGAGCTTCAAGGGAGCTTTCTTTTTATCTCTATTTTTACCAACCTTTTGACACAGATCGCAAGTTCTTACAAATGCCTCAATTTCCTTGTAACAATTTGGCCAAAAATAGCATTTAATTACCCTATCTTTTGTTTTAGTCGCCCCTAAATGTCCCGCAACTTCCTCATGACACATTTTCATTATTTTCTCTCTAAATTCTAATGGCAAACATAATTGTAACTTCTCATCCCCACTAGTTGAATGTGAAACTCTTACTAATTTATTTCCCATTATTTTAAATTCCTTTTCTTCTACATTATTCGCCTTTTCCCATAATGTTTTTAAAGATAAGCACTGTTTCTGAGCTAAGCTGAAATCTTTCGCTGTAATTTTATTCAATCCCACATTATCTTTCACCTCCCATTTCGGTAATAACATAAGATCTTCGATTTGACATTCATCCTGTCTATTCTCATCCATTTGAACTACCTGCGTTTCTTTGTTCTGTGAGCAATCCCCAATTTTATCTACCCTACCTGGTTGCTCTTCTAACTTTGCCTGATCAACAAACGACATTTCCTTATCAACATCCCGTTGCTCCATTCTTTTTTTAAGAATCCGTCCTACTACGGGTAACTACCATATTTATAGGAACACCATTTCCTTTATTTTGCTCAATAAGCTCCGCAGTTTTATTACCTAAGAGATAGTAACCTTGCTCCGACTCCGATGGTTTAATCGCCGCCTTAGTGGTGATGCAACCAAAATTCCCTTTTATAGTCACCCATGCTAATGGTAAACATTTACATTCATTATCAAGAGGTTGACGTACCCAAGTTATATCTCCAGTAAAATCCTCTGTTTTAACCCAATTTCTATCGCATAGATCAATCCCTGCTCCCGTATCCCTCAAATAGTGTCTTTCAACCCCATTTATTAGAGCTTTTTTTAGATAAGGTATAAAACAATCCCCTAAATCAATATCATTATCTAAATGATTAACTGTATTGAACTAATTTTTCTTTTTTAAATGTGCCCTGGTTGATTACAAAAAAAAACACCTAATCTGCCTTTTCCTCTCAAAAGCCTGGTCTTGTTTAAATTTATCATTTTTAAAATTTTCCGTTTTATTCTCTAACTCCGATTTAGCTTTTACTTCACCCTTAATTTTCGGATTTAAATTGCTTCTTTGCATCTCTGAATAAGGATTTTTTCCCAAGATTTTTTTTCTGATTTCCTGAAACTACTTCTAATACTCTCATATTTGTCACATTTATCAGCGAGCTTCGAAGCCTCTTTCATTCCATCCCATTCATCCATAAATTTTTGTTTTACTTCAAAAGTAACGCGTTTTTTTACTTGCTCAGTGAGCATGAGTTCTTTTAAAGACTCAAAATCCTTTATTTCTAATGATTCCAACCAATTATCCAAATAACCCCTTAATTCATATACCAAGTCTACCCATAACGCTCCAGGTTTCCTTTGATGGTTTTCAAACTTCTGTTTTAAGCATAAGCACCTGTTCCCCATCTAAAACGATTTAATAAAACTTTTTTTACATGTTGAAAATCATCTCCTAATTCTGCTGGTTGTTTCACTATACTTTCCGCGATATCTGATGGCAATAAGGGAATTAATTGGCTAACCATATCCTCTTGCGAAATTTTAGCTTTTTCCGCCTGTTTTTCAAAGATCATAAAGAAAAGAGTGATGTCAATTAATTTAGAATCAAAACGTGGAACTAATTCTTTCAAATTAATTTTTGGATTTCTATACGAACCTACATTCATATCACTAGACGAAAGACTAACAGTTTCCGAAGAATTTTGAATTCTTAATTTTTCTAACTCAAACTGTCTTGTTTTTTCACGCTCTTCGTCTTCCCGTTCCAAAACTAATTTTTCTTTACGTTCTGCATCCTCTTTAAGAATACATTCCAAATTCGATTTAGCAAAACTCTCATTATAATCCGATGCTGCTAAAATATCCTGAATTATAGTTTTTTTCTTATCAGTTGCCGACACGTTGGTCTCAAATTCCTCTGCCAGCAAAAGCAAGATATTTTTAGTATATTTCCCTAGAAATTCTTCCATGATTTTCCCCCAAAATATACTAATCACAAAAATACACAAATATTTACAATTTGTAAAACACCAAAAACAAACAAAAAAAAAAACTCAATAAGGAATAGGATTTTATCATTTAGACATATTTCAATGCATAAAACTATAATACAATTTTCCTACCGAAAATTTTCATGCACTTGTTATATCCTTTAAAACTGAGTAAATCCTCAAAATTATTTTGATACTCACAGTACTATATAAATACAATTTATATATAAACAATTAATCCCTCTTTTTCCTACAGCATACCCATAAAATTTCAAATAACTTTATTGCTGTCACAAACAAAAGCTGTATATGCCCCAACTTTATAACTAAAAGTTACATCCACAACTATGATTAATTTTAATGATTAATATTATTTTATTAATCAACCGTAATTTACTATCCCCAAGTAAATTATGAAATACATAAATATTAAATTTTCAAAACCAAATGAATTACCGTACAGACCTTAAGAAACCCGTTTAATATAAAAATTCTAACTAAAAATTTCGATCCAAAATTAATAGCTACCCTAGACTTTTTATCTATTAAACCTATACAAATTACCAAGAACAGACATATACAATATTAAATCCTAACAGACCTCTCTGGAAAATTTCATAAAAGGGCTTACCTTCAAATGTAGACATTTCCCTACACTGCTCTAAGGCTTTCATGCACCTTTTTTTTTTTTTTTTTTTTTGGTACTGTCGTATCTCCGTATCTAACTTGATTCCCGCCAGGAAATTTACACACAAGCTGTCTCCATGGATTCCTAAGGGCGATCGATGAATAGTCTTCTATCCACTGCACTGGACGTTTACTGAAGAAATTTTCTATATCGTCGGATCCTTAGCCCTTGTTACATACCAGCTGACATATTCGACACTCCAGATTTCACAGTTCCTCACCGGATACACTTGAAAGTCTTTCTCGTCAAACACAAGATTTCATCACCGACTGTCCTTGTTTCTAACACAGTTTCCTTCTGTACATCAAGTTCACGTGGGTCCAGTCTAATTTATGCTAGACCTAATTAATCCGTAAGCTGCCACCATTTATAATACTATAGCTGTGATGTAGTGGGCCAGAGCTTTTTGGTTCACTAAGCTCTTGTGAGATGATCGTTGAAAAATAATACATATTTCTTACTAAAGTCCTTTATTAGAACAACTAAAATAGATTTGAAAAATGTAATAACAAACTTTACCATTCATAGGTAGACCCTCTCACTTTTTATTAACAGTTCTATACTTCTCATAGTCAACCTGAGTAAACGATTTTTACTCGCATCTCTTCCGTTGATAAAAAACCACCTGACTTCATCAGTTTCTCCAGTCTACTGTTCAGCCTGCTCACCAGCTCCTGCCTGAGCCTTTTCTTTCTTTCACTTTGGAGACGAGTTGCCACACATTGTCCAGTCCTCCCTATTTCTTGGAAAAGTGGAAATACTCTGTTGAGCAGATCCCATGGGCAGAGGTATGCCTGCTATTTCCCCTGCATGCCTTTACACAAAAGACTATTGTCCTCCACGGAAATGCCTGTTGCTTCCCCCGTCGAAAATTTGTGGAGAAAGTACGATATCACAGTAGGAATCACAATTTAGAACGTTTTTAGAACGCTTTTCACTCTCGAATATTTTAAGAAATGTTCTTAGATATCATTTATGTCTAATAAGTATCTACCATGCCAAATTTCATGTTTCTAGGTAATTCAGTAACACGAAAATCGTAATTAAGAACGTTTTTCTTTCCTGCAAGCACCAGGTGGTAATGACACCGACATAAAATAGAGGCTATGTTAGATCAAGGGCTATCACCATCAACTTCCAACCATTATTTTGAAATCGATTTTATACTTCCTGAGATTGCGTAGAAATTGCCATGTAGAACGCTTTTTAGAACGCTTTTTGCGCATTTTCACTCCTTTTAAATTTCGAATTTTTTAAGAAATGTTCTTAGAGATCATTAATATCTTATAACTACCATTCCAAATTTCATGTTTCTAGGCCCTTCAGTAACATAAAAAATCGCATTTTTAGAACATTTTTTGCTCCTGCACCCTATTTGACGTAGTGTCATGGACATAGATATAGCCTATGTTCAAGGTTCGTGATTTTTTTTTTTTATATATATAAATCAAAATAATATTTTTTTTATTTAAATCGAATTTTTTTAAATTTAAATCAGTTTTTTTTTTTTAATCTCACACAATATTATTGTTTTTAATGTCTTTACTTTTAATTTATAAAGTAAGTAATAATATAAAGTTATAATATGTATAAATATAAATATAAATATAAATATAAGTATAATAAATAATATAAAGTTATACAAACACACACATGCATGTTATAAGTATTACCAATATATATTAATAATATTTCACAATTTACATTAAATGATTAAAAGGTAACATTTTAGGCTATGGAGAAATCTTTATTACACAATATGCATGGAAAATTACAAATTAGATTAACCCTTTATCTACTGAATTATGATCTACTGCAATTTTTTTCATGTAATATTTTTTTCAGCTACTACAAAGAAAATTAAAGGATAAACATAAAAAAAATACTCACCCATGAGAAATTTAATTATTTAGAGGTAATTAATTGAAGTGGAACTTTCAAGTACCGTCAGTACACTATGACTAAAATATCGTAACAGAAAACCCACAATGTATTTCATATGGCACCAGAAAATATTTTTCGATTTAATAAGTATGTGAAATATAGGCCTTTTTTGCATTTACAAATAAATCTTTTGGCAAATTCCGGTGCCAATCATTTATTTCATCACTTTAGAATTGAAAATGCTTTGCCCTGAAAGGGTTAAAAAAAACTATTTTTTTTTTTTTTTTTTTTTTTTAATGTTTTGATCTTGTTAGCACTCTTTTAGTTATGCGATGCCTATATTCCAGGAGCAACATGTTCTCTCGCATCTCCACATATGCAATATATGAATTTACATATGCCATTTCTAGCAAAAACGAGCCAGTACCACAACTTTTTCAATTTCCTATAAAAAAAAATAACAATGAAACAGAAAAGAAATACCAGGGAAATCATTACTAAACTACATTTTAGAAATTACATTTTAAAGCCGATGAAAACGATGGATAACTACACAGATGAAAAATAAATAAGAAGTTTTTCTCCAACACCCAGTATACTGGCGGTACTTATAAGTACCACAGAGTAATTCAACTGTTAAATCAAATACATACACCGTTCACCTAAAATAGCTAGTCAAACTGTATTCTAAGATCGCAATGAACACGTAAAAAAAATCGAACACTTACCTTATATCCTTTACTGTGTTTGCAGCTGTAAAAAGATGAGCGCGACAATCTGTACAAAATGTCGGCACAAAACACATCGACAGTGTCAAAGATACCCTCCTTCTTCGCTAAAATAACAAACCTAGAACTACTGCTGCCATGTATCCGGATAAAGTGGAGTTAAAAGAGTGTTTTTGCAAAGTACCATTAGAATATTAGTAATATTCACTGTGGGATGAAAGTTTAAAGGGAGTGGTACTTATAAGTACCATCAGTAGATAAAGGGTAAACCTTAAATATTTTAGTTAAAATAAAAATAACTCCAGGATATAAAAATTTTAAACAAATTTGAAAGCAAACTAAGATGTTAACTTTTGTTTTGTTAAAGTGCTGGTATAAAAGAATGAGTTTAGTAGCTTTATCAGTCGATTCCTAATTTTCGAATGTACCAAACCAAAGGCAGAAAACATTCGTTCTACTGAAGCAGATGAATCTATTGCAGTGAAAAGCTTATTTATCATGAATTCTATAAGTTTTTAGTAAAAGCCTTTTCGATAACTGTAACAGGTACCTTCCACCATTCTAAAGAGCCGAGATCCACTATATTAGATTTAAACTAAAATTCATTGAATGGTTCAGATTTTGAACAAACTTTAATATAATAGGCATCACCAAGATAGAACACACAAAGTCATACAATTTTTTTTTTTTTTTTTTTTACCTCAACTTCTAGAAGTTTTTCTAAATGCTAACAAATAAATATTGTAAAATTTTATATATTTCTGCTTGCAAGATTATTTTATAATTTGGTTCAAATGAAATTTCAAAGCATTTTTTTCTAAACTTTACACTGTACTTTACTTTTTCGCAAAGATTAAGCTTTATCTTTCTAAAAGCTGTTTGATTATGTGTAGGGGAGACCGGGGTTAGTTGGCTACAGGGGTAAGTAGGCGCAGTCCTCATAAATCGCCTGTTTGTGGATAGATTGTTGCAACCAGTCACAGAGTACCTTTTATCTTGCTTTTTACAATCCTCATTGTAGTTTTGCAGCGTTACCTACGTGCAGTGGACATTTATTATGATTTTTCTGTTTTTTGTACTCATAAGTAATTTTCCGTCGCTTGATTGTTTTTCTAATTTCTGATACTTATCGTAATAATTGCGATTTAACTTGTGCAGTTTTTCTTAGTGTATGATCAACTGTACTTACCCCATTTGTGATTTACTTGGATTATTTATGTTTTGAGGGAACGTCCACTGTTACTCTTGTACCAGAGCAAATTCCCATATATATTTCCAATTCTTTTATTACAAAATATATTTAAGATACATTTGATGCAACTTCTTAAAAATACATGTACTCTACTTTCATAAACCATATACAATTTGTAACAAAAAGCATTTTATTTGGCTAGATAATAAATGAAAATTTTGTTACTCTTGTGACCACAAAAAAAATGCAATTTTCAAAAATTGTGTTTGACGCAGAAATTCTGTGAATTATATGACACTATAGAAATAAAATTTGCAGAATATAGCAGAGTAATTATATCTTTTTAAAAAGTATAAATCATTGAACTCATCTAATAACACATGAATTAGTTACATTCGATTTTGCAAAATGCTAAGTGTTACTCTTGTCACGTTACTCTTGTGACATTTTGTCCATAATGTAATTTTAGCAAAAATTCAGTTTAAATACTAAGCAAAATAATTAAAATAAGTTTAAAAAAATTATTTTCCATACAGAAAAACTTTTAATGGTTGTTTAATTTTAAAACAACATAGAATAATGTAAAAAAATCTAAAATTAACAAACACTATAACCACATAGCAACCTCTCAGTTTCTGCTACTTAACAGAATAAGTCATTGTCTTCATTATCAATAATATCACTTGCAACTTCTCCTGTATCATGATTTACTTAATGAAACACAAATTCTTTGTACGAATCATGTTAGTGTAAGGTTTGTAATAGATAGTGTCATTTTGCATGGTTTTAACAAATTGTATTTGTTGAATGCCCTTCGCTGTTGGTATTTTCTCGCAAAGTAATGAAACTTTATTGTTTTATTTATTTTGACAAAATAATCAATACATCTTAGAATTGCTTTTTTAGCACGAACTTCACTCCATATATATCATTATAAAACAACACAAAATAAATGTACAGCATCTATATACCAGGAGTATTTGAAGAAAAACAATATGCCCAATTAAGTTAATTGAGAAAGGAGTCTGATTCATTGCAGGCATATTTACATAGTTATATTTTTGTTTAAATTGGAAAGAACAACCAACATATATAAAAGTAAAACATGTACATTTTAGGAAAATACAAATTCCCTTAAACATGCAATGTTGAAATTTTACATACGAAAGCATTTACAAAAAATTGATTATGAGTTACATTGTCTAAAATAATAGCATAAGATTTTACTTTATTGGTATCATACTAAATAAAAGCTGAAAAAACAGTCACTTGTGGATTTGACCAGCAATGTAGTATTTCATACCAACATTTCGTCTTGGCATGAAAATAAAACAGTTTCCAGAAAATAAACTGGCATAACTATTTTTTGAGAAATGGTTATTATTTTGGTATTACGAAAATAATCCCTTATACAAGTTTGAATGAATGTGTGCCACAGAAATGGATTTAGTTGCTTTCGAAAATTTTTAAACAATCAGAAAACGTTTCTTTAACTATTACTTTTTCAAAACGTTTATCAATGTTTTGAAAAAGTATCAGTATTGAGAAGATGTTGATAAGCGTTTTGTCAATAGCAAAGCTTCTGTCAACGTTCTGCTATTTACAATAACTTATAAGAAGTTCTGTATTATGGACTTCCGTTTCAAATAATTCTTCGATGTTATCTCCGCAAATTAGACATTCTGAATTCCTAAATTCTAATTATTTTGTATCTCGGCAGACAAAGTCATCAAATCCATCACAGGAATGTTTAATGCAGGAAATACACCAGTTACTTACTACATTATGAATTGCTTGAATGTTTTCGTGACAACGACAAATGGAGATATTCTGATGAGTAATGTTCTATTGTTGTTTTATGAAACTAGGCCTTAAAGCTGCAAAGGAATCTCCAATTTTTCAATTTAGGAAAGCTTCTTTAAACAAAAAAGTATTCTCTTATTAAATGTCCCCAAGAATTGATGAAATTATGTGATCTTTTTCACGCTTAACTAACATAGATTTCGCTGAAGAATGACTTCTTAAATCTTCAGCGACATAAAGTTCTCCAAAGCTGTGGAGTTAGATTTTTTTCCGTTACAGTATCTGAGGTTAGCAAGTTCTCTACTTTTTCCTTTTCTTAATATTTCCATTTTCTTGCTGAAGTTTTGCTGGTTCTAAGACTTTTCTTCACCTTATCATAATATATTTTGTTTTGTTTCTTTCTCACAGCAACATATTCAATTTCATTCTTATTTTTTCTCTACAATTTTTGGTGCTTAGCAGAATTTTCCCTGCTCTTTAAAACAATATCGTGTATAAGAAGCAATATTAAAATCTTTCCTTTAAATTATACTATCAGAATCCTTTCCATACGAGTTACTATAAGAACCTCTGTAGGTTATACAGCAGAATTTAGTAAACGAAGCTTTAAAAAGCCTATAAAATATCTAATCAAAGACCATGTGCTTCAAACCAAAAGAAAGCACACAAAAATGACACCAATTGAGTTGTTTTATTATATCTTTAATTACTTGTCATGATTATTTTTTAATCTTAAGTAATACCAAAAATGAATAAAAATCAATCCACCCATTAAAAAAACACTAATAAATAATTTATCTTCATTAAAATTTACAAAATAACCTTAGTTATAGCTAAAACTATTTCAAGAACTGCTCTAATAACACAGAAAAAACAACAAAACTTTAAGTATTCTGTCTGCTTTGGTTGTAACGCAGTTTTATATCAAACTATCGAGAAATGTATTATGTGTTACTCTTGTGACACAGATGTTTGTTACTGTTGTGACAACTCCCCAGAGCCTATTCCATGCATAGCATAAACAAAATATTTAATGTAAAATATGTCTTATACCTCGAAATCAGAGAATTAGACGTTTTGGGTAAAATTTTTAAGTAGTTTTTTTTTTAATTAAAACTTTTGTATGTTTTCCGTTACTCTTGTAACATTTAAGTATTAACGTTTAAATACAGCCAAAAATATCTTAAAGACATTATCTAAAAGATTTTATCTATGTAGATCTTAAAGATATGATAACAGTTTGTTGATTTGAACGCATAGTAATTTTATTGAATTCTAAAAAGTAAAAAAATCATACATTTCAATAAGTTGTATTTTAAGCTCAAATGTAAATGTAGTTTTATACTGTTAGTATTCAGCTCATTTTCAGTAAACACATGCTCTTATGAAATTAAAACTTACAAATTCAAATACTTCAACTCTTTAGCTTTAAATTGATGTATCACACTTATATTTCCGTTAAAAAAAAATTTCAGCAAAATTTTTTTCTGCCGTGGACGTTCCCTTGAAAGTTACGTGTCCCTTTTGTGAAGAAATTTATTATGGGGCTAGTAGGCGCATTGAACGCGGGGCAAGTTGGCTTGGTGTCTGGCGTGTGCTGGTAGCTTGAAAAACAGCAAACACCGAGAAAATTGTTTGCAGTGAAAGATTTTGGGCACATGAGGCTTGCCCAAACGGAGACAGTCGAATTTTTATTTGTGACACCTGTAACTCTGATGATGATATCGAGTAGGATAGAAGTTACTCAATGTTAATGTTTTATTCATTATTTTTATGTATGTATAATTTAGAATTTACATTGTACGGCGATAACGCCTTTGTCTAAACTTACTGGTAATAATGAAATTGATTTCTCTTAGCTGCGTGTCTTATTTGAGTTTTATTTAAATTTTTATAAAGCGTGCGGAAACTTACCCCATAGGTATAGGCAACTTGCCCCGTGACGGGGTAGGTTCGCGCACAATTTTCCTTTTACTTTAAGCTTCCGCTAAACATAAACTACAAAAGATACAAACTCAAAACTCCGGGGTATTTATAGCCAAATGTCTGTTCTTTAAAAGTGCAGTTAAAGTTTGTTAAAAAACTTAAACAAAAAATTAATAACTAAAAACTGCGCCTACTAGCCCCGGTCTCCCCTATATAAAACTAAATTATATTAAAGTACATTAATATTTTTGTTGCCATCTTGGATTTATTTAAAAGAAAAACTGATTTAAATCAATGATTTTTTTTAATCAATTGATTTAAATCGTGATTTAAATCATGATTAAAATTTTTAATCAACGAACCCTGCCTATGCTGGAACAGGGACTAACACCATCATTTTCATACTATTACTTTTGACATCGGTTCAGTAGTTCCAAAGATTACCTCGAACAAAGACACAAACAAACAAACTTTACTTCTTTATAATATTGGTATAGATAGGGAAAAGTCGTTTGCGGTGCATTTTAAAGATGTTACAATAGTTCAAACAAAATTAATTTGATACTGCTTTACTAAGGTACACTACAACATGCTTTCTGAAGAGTATAGAATAATCAACTATGGTGTTTCTAGTTTGAATTTGAAATGTACAGATGGCAGCACCACGCAATTTTCCTCCCGAATTCATGAAAATTACTTCTAAAAATTAAATATAGAATATTCTGTTTGTTTTATGATGTCGTATGTAATGTGACGTGAGTTTGTTTTGTTAAGTGTTAATTAAATGTTTAATATGTATTTGTGCTAACCTCTTGATTCATAACTGTGATAATTATTAATTAATTATTTATAAAAACATTTTATTAACATTTATAGTTCGTTTACAGAGACGCACAAAAGAATTCCATTGCATTATGACATATGAGAAAAAAGCGTTTGCAGTGCATTACAATGATGTTACGATACTCCAAACACAATGAAACTTAAAAGATCGCATAGATGCATTTGGACACGTTTTCTACAGATTGTAGAGTGCATAGCAGTTATCGTTTATTTACAGAGACACAGGGAAAGATAAAGTTCAAAACATATTTTAAAAACTTTATTATTTGGATGCATAATTGATATTTCTCAGATAAAAATGTTTCTTGATGTACTTTTGGTGAGAAATCTAAAGAAACTATTAAATGTAAAAAAAATCTATTGAGTTTGAAAATAAAACTTTTTTTTTTTTACTTATATTCTGTACACGGAGAAAATAAATTCTGTTACAAGCATTAGCTCGGGTCGGATCGTTCGGTTACAGCGTCTAGAAATATAGTGTGGAAATCAACAAGTGAAACCGTATCCAAAAAATTGCATTTTCACCAGAGGGCGCTATGATCGAGTCTATTGCTACGAATGAATAGAAATCCAGTGTGATTCTAGATATTTATGATGCAATTCAAACTACAAAAACTTATTTTTCAAAAATAAATTTTGCGCAAATCAAAATTAAAAAGATTTATGTTGTAGTCAGGGTTCCCAATTTGGTCTCCATTTTTATTTCGAAATGTCAAACTCGTACCGGAAATTTTGAAAGAAAAATCTTTACTTTATGTAATCACAAAATTTCTGTCAGTAAATAAAGCAAAAAATACTAATTTTAATTTCTGGAATTTCTGATTTTCTGACTAAAAAAATGGAGGTCAAACTTGCAACCCTGGTTGTAAATACGCGATACAATAGTAATGAACAAAAATTCAGGCTCATATTAGGTCATTAAATATGAAACGTCCGATTTAAAAGCGTTTTCTTTATTTAGAAATTCTGAATTCAAACCAGAATATTTTGAATAGTAATTTTCTTTTATTTTAATTGTGGAATATGCATCATATTATAACCTATAAATAACTATTAAAACTTTCTGATGAAAATTCGGAATTTCTAAATAAAAAAATCCCCGCCGGCTCGGCCTACAGGCGGAGGTAGATTTCGAAGTTAAGTATATTAATTGCACCAACAAAAACTAAATCATGATTAGATAAAATCCACTTTAACAGTTTTATCTGTCTGCTTTTGACGAGTTTTTATTTAATTTTTATATAGTAGCTGGTTTTATCAGAATCATATTAAGGCGGTATTAAAAAAAATACTTTTCCATGCTCAACAACTCGAAATTTTCTGGCACATTTTCAGATTCATTTTTAACAGAAAAAATACAAAACTTGCTGACGTGATTTTTGAAAAGATTTATAAGCGACATGTGTTTTTATTTTTCTTTCAATTAATTGAAACTTGATTAATAAACAATTATTTTCTCAGTAGGGCAATATTTTTCGTTTCTAACACAATCGCTTCGGGAAATTCTGTTCAAAATGCCCGCTTTGACATCATTTTTTGAAATATATTCTGCCTCTATCAAAAAATCGATCATTACGGTACATTATATAGTTTCTGAAGAAGAGAATCTATCAATTGGATGCGTTTGAGAGCAAAAATGAATTTAAAAATGAGTCAGAAAATAAGCAGTTTGAATTTGAATACACCCTTAATAAGATTATTTTTTTCTTCAACCGCTATGTATTTTTAATTTGTTTTTGCTGTAAGAATTGGTCCTATCAAAAACTTGTCTATATAAATGTTGAAGAAAATATTAAGAAGATATATGATAAATTCATGGGGATTTTATATCTTGTGAATTGACGGAGGTATGGAAATTTTTCTTCTTCACCCCTTTTTCTTGTTTTCGTTTTTAATTTTTTTTTCTTGCGGTACGAATTGGTCCTATCAAAAACTTGTGAATATAAAAGTTGTAGATAATATTAAGGAGATGTATAATAAAATTAATAGATTTGATATCTTGAGAATTGACGAAGTTAGGAATTTTTTTCTCCCAAAAACCCAATTTTTTGCGCCCCTTGAGCCCATTTTTAATTTTATCAAAAATCTGTGATGCATAAATTTTTGCTCCTATTTTTAGAAGTAATAAAAACTTTAAACTGATTTGATATGTACAAAAATTAAGAAGTTATGGGGTTTTTTCGGTTTTCGCGAAACCCCTCCCTATTTCCATCCCCTTGGTCCGATTTTGCCCATTCACGAACCTGACCGAGATTTTATGCATCAGTTTGGAAGAGATTTGTGCAGAATTGTGGAAGTTATCGTGTCCAGAAGAAAGTGATATATATATATAGATAGATAGATAGATAGAAGTTTTTTACTGAGGGTGGTTTTGGGTTCTAGGGGTCATGATCGGTGTAGATCTGCAAACATTTTTCAGAAATTCCAACATAGGAACGACGCTAATAGGTAGTATTTCATACGAAATCTACCTAAAACCTGAAATCCGATTTCAAATCGGATGCTTCATGCTTAATGACCTAATATTTTAAATATATTTCGCACCACATATTTCTAGACGCTGTAACTAACGCTTCGTGTTTGCACTTTCAAGCAATAAATTCGATTGCAGCGCCGCCTAAGAAAATATAATTTTTTGGTTACATTCTAAAGCAATACCGATATACGCGATTACCACACTATGTATTTCCAGACACTGTAGTTCGGTTTCCCCTTCAGGACGGGCATCACTTAATGATATTTTAATACCTACTACCAGTCATTCTGCTTAGAATTTTTCTCAATATTTAATCAAAAAATTACACATTTACAAAAGGCAAACATTACGACTAAAATTTTCAGGTGCTCAAAAATATAAAACATACGTAGACTATATGGAACGAACACTGTATAAACAAGTCGGAAAACGTGCACGTCAAACGTGTCAAATGAGGTGCGTTCGTACTATAACGAAGTTTTATATACATTCAGATCTTGGTGTAAAAGCTGTTGTAGCCTTATGCAAAAATTGCAATATATGTGTAAAATTTTAACATAATTAAAATACGCTCCAAGCAATGTTTCCCCTATACCATTATGTAACGGAAAACTTTTGTGTAACCCTGTAAATGAATAATAAATATTCTTTGCACCGCATATTGTACGGAATGTATATTTTCATGCTGTTCATAAATGCATATCAATTTCATTATGTTCGAAAGAGTGTGGCATCATTAAAATGCACTTGGAACTGTTTTTTCCACATTGGCCGCAATATAACGGAATACTTTTGTCTGTCCCTGTAATTGAACTATACATCCGATTTTCATGAGATTTGAAATGATTCGACAAAATTATGCTACAATTATATATTTTAAATTTCAAATGATTCAGTTATTAGTTTTTGCGCTGTTATATGCGGACGGACGGACACGTCGACTATTGGTGCTACCTATTTACATAATTACAAACGCACCTAAAAAATGTTTCTTAAACTAAGAAAATACAATATTACCACGAGTGAAATACACAATAACTTCATCCGAGACACCCACGATTCCAAAAAGCGTTCTTTATCTTTAGGAACCTCAGATACCAATATATTTTCGAGATTTAAAGAAGCACTTGTAAAAGAAAAGAGTTTCTTTTGCTGGCACTGGTTTTCGAAAACGCTTTCGAATAGTTTTTACAGTGTATTAATCAGTTTTCTCAACTCGGAATATAGGTTTTATGGATGCTATTCATTCTCAAGTAAATATTTTCATGTTCAACTAACATGTTTTACAGACAAGTATAATAAATTAACAGTTAAATTTAATTAATTAATCATTAATTAACTGATGATTAACTAATTATTTAACGATTAATTAACTACCGTATATACTCGTGTATAAGTCGACCCCCCCCCCCCTTCCCCAATTCCTGAGCAAAATTTTGTAAAAAAAAATTGAATTTTCGTGTATAAGTCGAACCACATTTCCGGTAGTATGTTGAAAAAGGATTTGTAATCGAGGATTAAAAAAAATAATAATAATAATAAATTTTCATTAAGTTAATAAACTTTTTTACGTTTCTAATCAGAATTTTTTATTTTTTAGATCCAAAGTTTTAAAAGTGTATAAATAAATGAAACCGAAGAAGCTTAAACTATTTTGAAACCTATTCACATCAATCGCAATGATATTTAAAAAGAAAAAATTATTTCAAAAATCTATTCATGCCTTATTTAAAAGGGTAAACATCTTCTTAGAATGCTAAAATATAGTATTTCTTCGTATTGTAAGGCTTTTTAAAAAGGGGATTAAAATATTGAAAGGAATGAAAGGAATTCTGTCCTAAGAGAAAATGGGTGCAGAACAATTACAGGGACATTATTGTTGAGCTTTTTCTGTCAGTCACTGGGAAATGACCATTGTCACTTTTATCTCTCATGTGATTACTTAAAAGACTTGCCCATTCGCCGCTTATCTGCGATTTTTTTTAACTACCTTGAGTATAAGGCAAGTCCCACACTAAGACAAGTCACACACTAAGGCGACACATAGGACATGTCGCTTGAATTCGCTGGAAAAACTGGTTTAAAACAGGTTTGAAACAACTTCGTTCTTTATTTCGACCGGTTTTTGCACTACATGTTGCGGCTTCACGTCGCTTGTCGCCTCAGTGTGGGATGCGCCTAAGTCGACCCCCCCATTTTCAACACCCAAATTTTGTCTAAAATTCTTTGACTTATACACAAGTATAAACGGTAATTAAAGAATTAATGAATAATAATTAATTAATTAACATTTAAATTTGATTAATATTATTAATTAACTTAAGAAATTAACATTAAGATTAATATTATTTTGTTATTCTCGTATATATTAAATTCAATTACGTAGCTGTAAAGTAATTGAGAATTTATAGGATCCTAAAACAAATAATCTAGTGTGAGAAAACTTATTAATAGACTTATTAATAACCAGTTATTTACAGCTTCATTGGAAATAATCTTTCATGTTTTTTGTTTAGTTTAGTTTAAAGGTTCTCAGAACTCTTAAAATCGGAAAAAATGAAAAAGAAAAGACCATTTTCAACATTTAATATCTTAAAATGTATAGGATTTTAAAAAACAATATTTATTGGGATGAAAGATAAAAGTATGTTCTTTCATTTCATGTATTTAAAAAATCGCAAGATGCAGAATTAGAATTTATAGGGGGCTCCAAACTGTCAGATATTTGACGAGCAGAAAATTTAGTATAACAGCTTACGCGCACGATTACAAAATAAACATTGTAACTAGAATGAAAATTTTTATACCTACTTATACTCCAGATTGTAATAATTACCCTGAATTTAAATAAATTTGTATTTAAAGCCTTTTTATATTTTTAATACAAAGTTGTATTTAGCTAAAACAAAATTTTGAAATTTTCAACAGTATAATCGCATTAATTTTTTTTTTTTTCTTTGAACAATAAAAAGGAAATTTCAGGTTCAGTTTATACAAACTAACATGAAACATATGTTTTGAAAATTTCGTAAAAAAATATTCAGAAGTTTTTAAGATATCCAGCGCGTTATGCCCAAAAACGTCATTTGGAGAAAAATATGTCAAAGTTTCGGAAACGCTGCTTCAGCCATTGAGCGGGTATAATTCTAAAAGCCATAACTTCTGTTCTAATGGGACTTTCGTCGAAACAATTACAGTCCTCCCCACTTAATCGGGTCACGGATAATCGAATACTCCGCTTATTCGAATAGAATCCTTCGGAACCGAATTTATTCCAATTGGTTCTATGTTATTTTTCCCCGCTTAAACCAAATATCTTTTACGAACGTCTCCGCTTAATCGAGTAACAACTGTGTGACCGATGTTTGAAAATAGGCACCGAAAGCCCGTTTCAGCTGGAATTTCCTTCCACCTTTTGTCATTTTCGGTTCCTTTACGCTGAAAACAAATTTTCAGTTCTTCCTGCAATGATTTCGGTCGGCCTGTATATAATGGACAGGTCGAATGATTTCCCCACCTTGATCTCCCCACCATCAGTTCTTGCTGTTAATCAAGCTTTAATGGCAATGCGCCGTCACTTCGAGGCTCGAGATGGTAGTTGTGATATTTTGCACTCATTCGAAAAATAACTCGATATTTACTCCTTTAAAATTCCACTTAAACAAACCACTTTAAACAATTTTTTAAAGGTAGTATAAGTAACATAAATTAGAAGCAGCAAAGTTTTGACCCAATTCAAACGAGCTGCATTAAGTGTGATATAAACCATATAAATGTATGTACTGACATTAAATTAATAAGTATTTACTTTATATTAGCATTCGTATTTATTTTAGTTTATGTTATTCTATTAAAGATTTATTATGTTGTTAATTAAATATACCGTAGATGCTTATTTTGCCTTTGTATTACGCATTATATATTACAGTTATGATTCCTCGTTTAATCAAATACCCCGCTTAATCGAATATTATTTCTGGAACCGACAATATTCGTTTAAAAGGGGACGAATGTATGTCAAAATGTTCAGAAAAGATAGGAGTATAGCGTCTAAAAAAATTCAAATATGAAAAATTTTGAAGCTTTTAAGAGTCCTGAGACCTCTTAAACTGCACGTCAGGTTAAGGAATTTAAAAAATAGACAAGCTAACATTTATGTTATTTTTTTTTTAATTAGAAAAAAATATATTTTGTATTTTTTTTTTTTTTTTTTTTTTTTTTTTTTTTTTTTTTTTTTTTTTGCTGTATAAAGCCTTTTTTTATGTATACTTGTTACTGAATCTCATAATGTGTTTTTTCATAAGTGAAAAAAGCATTGTTTAAATTTTCAGAAAATTGTTTCTTTTTTAATTAGTTGATATTCAGTTTTTCTGTGTGTGGGGGGAGGAGGGGGGGCCGAGACACCATATTACACCAGAATATTTATAATGGAGAGAAGGATTCTTTTTTCTCCAACCTTGAATATAATATTTAGAATATAGTCCAGGCAACAGAGACCGGGGACAGAATATAGGGGCCGGTATCGTCGGTACTTTTGAATGTTGTTTGACCCATAAAAGGTAGTTCACATTTTTAGATAAAATAACCCTATTTGGTGATCCCCCAATTTGGTGATACCGGCTAAAGGTGGTTTCGCCGTAAAAAGAACATTGCACTCTGATTTTGATCTCGAATTACTTTAATTCATCTTTTAACTGATCCCTTAATGAAAGACAAAATCATGTGAAAAAATCTCAAACTTTGAAATTTAATAACTGGATCAATTTTTGTAGCACAGATGTCAAACTTTTTGTGTCATATCTGTTATGATATGAGTAAACTTTTACTAAATATAACTATAGGGACTGGGGGGGCGGGGGGGGGCGTATAAAAAGTTAGTTTTCGTAATTTTTATAAAATTGATTTTTTTTTACTTTAAATAATACAATAACATGAATATTTAGCTCATTTGAAACATTTTTGTAATTGGAACTATATGTCTACGACCAACGGTTGAGAAATTAAAGGTCGGCGATAGATAACATATTGCACCATGTATATATAAATATTAGCGATAAGATGTACGGATGGATACGACTTAGAATTTTTAATTAGAATTTTTAATTAGAATAATTTTCAACGACTTAGAATTTAGCACAGTACATTATTTCTGAAAATTAAAAAATATATATATATTATTCACACAGAATTATTTTATAAATAAAGCATCATGCAGCAGTATTTACTCGAATGCAAAGTATAAAAGTAAGAAAAAATATGAAAACAAACTGAAAGAACACTTTTCAAATAAAAACCAATCTTATGGAAAGCAATATTTATAAATTCAACATTGATGAATTGATTTCAACAATTTTCAACCTACATCAAAAGAACAGGTGAAGCTAGAAGAAAACACACAGTCGTTCCTTTTCATCGAAATTGTAAAATTAGCTTTCGTTCCGGTTCAAATTCAGGTAACATAATTGTTACGGTTGACCCTTAGATATTTTGTCTCATTTTAGTTAGATTTAAGTTTGTTTCGTTAAAGATTTGATTGTATACCCCCCCCCCCTAAAATATATATATATATATATATATATAATTAATAATTTGATTTCAAATAGGGTATTTTCCTACATCTTCCAACTATCCTTTCTTGGTCTTTCAACGCTCCTTTTTCCCATTTACTTTCCTTGGATCATCTTTGTGAGTCTATTTTCATTCATTTCAATTAAGTGGCTTAGCCATTGCATTCTTCATTCTTTCAGCACATTTTCCCTTTTCATTATAAAAGTGTCCAATTTCTACATTAGTTCTGATTCGCCATATATTGCCATCCTTTACATATCCAAATATTTGACTCAAGATCTTCCTTTCCCAAATAATAAATAACATTTCATCTCTTTGTGTTGTAATCCACCATAAATTACTACGAGTTCTAAATTCAAGTACAGGCATCCCTCGACTTACGTATTATGCGACTTACGTAAATTCGCAGTTACGTAATAAATCTCGAAAATTATATTTATAAGCACACTAGCACGTTTGATATGCATTTGCATACTTTTGATAATTATTTTATAAATAAAATATGCGGATAAAAACCACAACCATAATATAGTTTTATATAATAGGGAGCGTTATATATATATATATATATAACCATTAAATAAACATTACCGACCATCATCAAAAGCCGCATTATTGTGAATGAATTGACAATAAAAATGGATGCCACAAACCTATAATATAGAACTGTATGTATAAAATAAAGTACCTTATACTTAATTACAAGAATTAATAAGGAAGAATAAAAAAAAGAAGAATATGGATTCCGAAAAAATTGAAAAACTTATGTATTGAATTACGTTTTCAAGAGTACAGAATTCAATGATATAAGCAAATCGGTTGTTTTCTGTGAGAAAAAAGCTAAAAGCTGAAAAAAATTTTCTCCTGTACCCGAACAACCAATAGAACCAAAAGAATAGTCTCAAGATAAAAACAGAACATTATCAAATGGCATAAAATGGAAAAACCTGAATAATTACCATTACGCATAAAAAATGAACAGGAAAGAAAATAAATAAATAATGGATGTTTATAGAAGATTTTCAGATTCTAAAATTCCCAATATCCTAAAGATCACAAATATAGTGTGTGAATTATCTTCATAATTAGCCATAAAAAAGCTAAAAAAAATATGATTGTGACAATCAAACAAATTAAACCGATAATTAATCATGGAATACAAAGTTGAAAATAAAACAATATTAAAAAGTATAGAGGAATAATAATAAAAACTATTTACCCAATTTTAATACATACAGTATAACATTAGTTATATCAAATAAACTTATATGTATAATAATCACTAAGAAGATGGTATACTATTATTAATTAATATGATATTGTCCCGAGTAGACTAAATTTTAAAAACAAGTTAATATTGAATTTGATTAAATAAGTTAAATTTAATATGAATTGAAATAAAAAGAAAAGTCACCAATTACATATAAAACATCAAATCAACATCCATATAAAATACGTATTAGAAATGTAGTAATAATACTAAAGCCCCATCTTTTTTTTTTTAATTAACCATTACGTATTATCCAGACAACACCACCCTCCTCCGTACTCTAACATCTACCCACCCAACCATCCTATAGAAATTTTTTATTATCATTTTAGTTTTTAGTTTTTTATAAATATTTTTTTTTATTTTATAAATTTTTTTTGTAATTTTGTTTACGCATGTGTTAATTTTTTTTTCTTTTTTTTTAAGATCATGTAAGTACTAATTATATATTAATGAATATATGAAATTTTTTGAAAACCATGATTTAATGGATCATAAATTAGTTTTTTAATATTATTGTTAATTAGATGAGAAGAACATAAACATTTTATTCTATATAAATGATTAAGTAGTATATTTCGATATACTGAATGATGAAGACAAGATTTAAAATTTGTAAATGTATTAACTTTGAATTTAAATTCTTTACGTTTATCATATAAATCTGTTATTGTTTTGTTGTCTTTTATTGTAATTTTAAGATCTAAGAAGTTAATAGTATTGTTAGATAAGAGGTTTTCCGTTAATTCCAAATTAGTGGGATAATCAACTGGAAATTGGGAAATTTTAGATTGATCAGTGGCAATTAAAATTATGTCATCAATATAACGATATAAATGTAGATTATTATTAGTAAAAGTACGTTCATAGTGATATAAGTATAAGTCTGATAATAAACTGGATGTACAACCACCTTATATATATATATATATATATATATATATATATATAACCATAAATTAAACATACCGACCACCATCAAAAATTTGATAAAATGAATGAAATGACAATAATATAGAGATATATACAACGCTCCCTATTATATAAAACTCTATTATGGTTGTGGTTTTTATCTGCATATTTTATTTATAAAATAATTATCAAATGTATGCAAATGCATATCAAACGTGCTAGTGTGCTCATGAATATAATTTTCGAGATTTATTATGTAACTGCGAATTTACGTAAGTCGCATAATACGTAAGTCAAGGGATGCCTGTACTTGAATTTAGAATCTTTAGTAATTTATGGTGGACTACAACACAAAGAGATGAAATGTTATTTATTATTTGGGAAAGGAAGATCTTGAGTCAAATATTTGGATATGTAAAGGATGGCAATATATGGCGAATCAGAACTAATATTGAAATTGAACGCTTTTATAATGAAAAGGGAAAATGTGCTGAAAGCAAGAAGAATGCAATGACTATGACACTTAATTGGAATGAATGAAAATATACTCACAAAGATCATCCAAGGAAAGTAAATGGGAAAAAGGAGCGTTGAAAGACCAAGAAAGGACAGTTGGAAGATGTAGGAAAATACCCTATTTGAAATCAAATCATTAATTATTAAATAAAGACCGGGGATCGATGGGTCTGCTGGAGTATATAAAGGAGGCCAAAATCCTTAACGTATTGTAGCGCTATCATGTATGTATGTATCAGGGCCGTAACCAAGTGGTGGGCTGAGAATTGATAATCGTCCAATACTAATATCATCTATATTAAATTTACATTTTTTTTTATAAATGTGAAATCAAAAGTTTTATTACAGGGGGACTTTCCTCCTACTTCTGTCTGTATTTATCTATCATAAAAGCAAAGGGGAGGGGGAAAGACAAGCTGCGATTTAGCCCTCCAAAAATTTCAAAACCCTTCTGACTGTGCCGAGTAGTTACAGACCTGATTACGACGTTTGGTATTTATGTATCATCTAGTGTCTGCTATTGATTTTTTTTTAAAGCAATAATAATTCCTTTATTTCCAGTGAAATATCTAAAAAATTAAAATAGGACCAAACAAATAAGGAAGATTTTGGATAAATCGCAAAATCTGGGATTTTAAAATAATCACATGATTAGTCATATTACTTTAATTCCCATGTTTTAAAAATGTAACAGTATTTTACTTCTCGTTTCTCATAGAAGCATATGCCAGTTTTTAAGCATTTAATATGGCTATAGTAGAATTTCCGCAATACTTGGTACAATTTTATTATTGTTACATTTCAAGAAAAAGCTTTATCTTTCAGATTTTACATTCCAAACATCAAATTTCGTATTAAAAAGTAAGCTATTTGTCAGATTTTAGTCTTAATCATAAAGTTCACTCATTTGCAGAGCTGTTGAATAGTTAATATGAGCAAATACAGCCTGTAGTATGAGTGGGTTAATGATATCAGTTAAATAAATCATCAGAGTTTAGTTCACTAAACCCAGACGGAGAAAAAAATGACGTTTTTCTTATATCATCTGACTCCCACAGGCGGCATAAAGACTGGCTTTCCATTTCCTATAAGACTAAAAGTAAATGGAGTTTCGGAGTGAAAGAATATTATGCCAAACAAATCTTCTTCGATTCGTTAATGCTGTAACCAAACTAACTTACGACCCTCCATTCCATCTAAAATCCAAATGATCCACTCATTTTCCCTACTACAGACGCAAATGAAAGTGGAACATCGATATTTAGTGCAGCCACTTCAACTAAAACTACCTCTCAAAATACAGTAGAATATTCTTCACATAATCCAACATTCGTATTGGTTCTCATCTAATAGTCAGGATTGCTCTTGTTTGCTTTGGCAACAAGAAGTAGCTCCCCCTGACGGAGGTTCTAATCAAACAGATGGTCGGTTCGACGTGTGAAGACAAACAAGGCTATTGGACCTCTACGTCACCTGTTTCAACACGTGGCGTTTGTTCGCATTTGTTCAAACTGCGAAGCAGCAGTTTTATGTTTCTAGTATTGTGGCCACTTAACCATGCTGTATCTTCTTTTCTATAGATTTTGGCTTCCTCCTCTTAGTATCTATTTGCCAAAACTCTCCAAAAAGCGAATGGAGGGGGAATTGGAGGATTGTATTCAAAGATAGACAGCTTTTTAAAAGATGAACTTTATGTTCAAAATGACTTACAACAGCTTTTCACACGTGGATTTTATGACGGATATTTATTTTTCTTCGAGCACAACTAAAATATCTTTTACTTTCCATAAGTTCAATTTATGTTTTCCGTTCCTTAATTTATGTTTAAAATATTTATTTTTAAGCCTACGCTAATTATCACTATTAAAAAAGTATTTAAAAGCTAAGTGCCAGTTAACAATTTTCTTTTCTTTTTAGGTCTTCTATGTACAGTGAAACCTCCTTTAACGACCATTTTTTTCATGGAACGAAATTTATTCCCATAGGCTCAATACTAATTTTACCTCCATTCAGCGACCATCCCAGTTGAGCTCCCTGCATGAGCGATCTGAAATTTATTTGAAGAAAATGAAACAAATTCCATTTTTTCCTGGTCGCTTGAAGAAAGTTTTATTAGGAAAAGTAATTCCGGAGAGCGCATTATTCATCAAACTTCTAAACTAAGTTTCGAATTTTTATTCATTCCGGTAACTTTTAAGTGTTTAAACTCCTTTGTGCCTTTTTAGATAAATGAATTTAACTCTGATGACAAATTAAGAATGGCGATCAATGAACTCCCCATCCCTATTCTGTCAGGAAACTCTCAAAGAAATAGATAAATTAATGAATCGTCATTATTTGTTCCCGTCCAAAAAAAAAAAAAAAATTGCATTTATTTACTGAACTTCGAAATAAAAGTTATAAAAGATAAAACTGTAAAATCAAAGCAATCGTCAATGTATTCATTTTTTAAACTCTGCAGCAATTAATTAATGTAATTAACTTTTGTTTTGATACTTAAATTTTATATTTTTCCCTAATGTGAAAAATAAATTTTAGTAACATTAATTGTTACTTTAACATTAATTGTCCTTTTCAACAATTAACTCTAGATTTAAACATGACCTCCATTAAGAGACTACCTCTCGGAGCGACCAATTTTTATTGGAACGGAACGTGGTCGCTTTAGGGAGGTTTTACTATATGTTTTTGCCAAAAATGATCATAGTAGCTGCCAATCAACCAACGAAACAACCAAATTTGACAACAGAGACATTTCTGTGGGCCTTTTTTCTTGTGAAACGGCAGAAAATTCTATTTTATAATGTAATGATCTATGTAGAAGAACAACTTTTGCTGCAATTGTCCTCTTTAATAGAAAACCTGCTATAATAAAACTCAACAATATATTTATTTTTTCATAAACATTTAAGCATTTTGATTGACAAGATTTTAAGCCTTTGGAAACTTATAAGAACATATGCAAGCCCAAAGTTAGAGAAACTTTCTAATATTATGGTAGACATCAGAGTTTAACAGGAGATTTAAATAAACGGGGGAAAAAACCGAAAGGTATACTTATCAGTTTCGCTTTGTTGATATATATATAATAATAATAATAATAATAATAATAATAAATTTGAAATCACAAATATGTGAAGAAATTGGTAAAGTTCTAAAGATGATTTAGAAATGAACGTAGGAAACCAGTATGTAAAATAAGAAATATATATATATATATATATATATATATATATTAAACAAAAACCTAATTTGAAGAAAAAATTAAAAAAACAAAATTTATTTCCTAGATTGTTTAAACCCGAGAAGGGACAGATATTAAAATATTTCATTCAATTCGTTCTACATTTAATGTTAAATTTTTGTAACAAATAAGTTAAACCAATTGAACATTAAAAAATAAAAATTAAATTCATACAACATAATACTTTAAACACCCTAAAAACTTAGATTCGGTTCAAATGAAATCGAAATAAATCTTAGACTTTTCTATTTTTAACTTGTAAATATTTGTCTTGCAGATTTTGTAATATATTTATGACGATTGTACATAAAATGATAAGATACATGCAAAATACAAAACTTTAAAAAAGGTCTAAGATTTATTTCGATTTCATTTGAACGGAATCTAAGTTTATAGGGTGCTTAAAGTATTATGTTGTACGGATTTTACTTTTATTTTTTAATGTTCAACTGGTTTAACTTATTTGTTACAAAAATTTAACATTAAATCTAGAAAGGATTGGATGAAGTATCTTAATATCTGTCCTTTCTCGGGCTTAAACAATGTAGGAAATAAATTTTGTTTTTTTTAATTTTTTCTTCAAATCAGGTTTTTGTTTAATATGTCGAGTTTTTTAATAACTACTGCATTCAGATGAAAACATTTCAAAATTAATGAAGGGTACCATCATCAGGCTTTGATTCGTGCGGTATCGTATCACAATGTGTGATGCAATTTACTATAATTCAAAATGTTTCACCAGTGCATTAATGCAGGTTGCTGTACTTTGGGCAAAAACTTTCACTCTGAACGTAAAAAAATCTTTTTGAAAAAGTCATTTTTATTTCCACTACAACGCCATATTCCACTTCTTTTTAATTTTTAAAAAGAAAAAGAAAAAAAAAACTATTTTAGTTTCATTTTTCACATGAAAATCATTCAACTGGAAATAGACAAATTATTATCAAGGCTTTTGAATTACTGGCAACAATGAAAAAAATGCTAAATTTTATTGGAAAAATGTCCGTTGATTCTCAATGAAAAAAGCGAAATTTGGAATTATTAAAAACATATTTTTATAATGCAAATAAAAATTAGCCCATATAATTCTCTGGGTTATGATTTACCCATATACGAAGTATTTTATCATGCGTTTAGAAACTGACGTCAGGCAAACATTTTCACACTTTAAATTTATAATATCATTAGCATTACAAAAGAATAAAAAATGAGTGGCATCAGGGGCAAAAAGGTGGGAAAAAAAAGTAAAAAATGTTATGAGTTCCATAGGCTTTTCTATATGTTAATTTAACATTGAGAAGTGACACTGGAAGTAAATAAATATTGCGCTGCCGCACAATACTTAAATATGTACATGCAATATAAATGTTTTATCATTTTCTTGCGGTCATGCTATATCTCTGATTTAAAATTATAACTTTCTGTATTTTTGCCTTTCTGATGATATTTAAAAGGAGGCTGAAATAAAAAGGAAAAAATGAACTGCATTTTTAATTTTGTTTTGCCGACACAAAATTATAAATATTTAAAAAAAAAATTAATGTTTCATCAGTATTTTTTTTTTTTAGATTGTATTAAAACAAGTTGCGTTTATAACTCTCTGCATTTATTTTTTAATTTAATCCTAAAACTGCACCTTGGTATATTCCAAAGCTGTTATCTCTTAATGCCGATATGTTTACTTTCTGATGGTTTGAGGAGAACGTCTTTATTTGAATTACATTAAAAGAAAGGATTGCATCGAGAAGGTTTAAAACTAATATTTACCTAACTCCAGTATGAATCGCCAGTAAATATTAATGTAAGTTTTTGACTTTTCTTCTTCTTTTTATTAAAAATTATATTCGCTTAGAAGTTGTATTTAAAAGTTTTTAACACATAAAAGCCAAAGAAATGAGAGTAACGAGATCTCTTATTTAAAAAAAGAAAACAAAAAAAGTAGAAGAGTATAGACCGGGAATCGGCAGCAGAGACAATCACCTCATCGAGTTCACGGATGAAATTCTAGGATTAGTTAAATCTTGATTCGCATATTAAAACGCAATCGGTCTGCAAAGTCATATATCTTGGTGGAAAACACCTGAAGACCCGATTTGATCTGCTGACTCGTAGGTTTACAATTGTGTTTTCCTGCACCAAAAGGTATGGAAACATCGAGGACTGGGAGCAGGAAGGCACAATGGTAAACCTACGAGTCAGCCGCTAAAATCGGGTTTTCGAGTGTTTTTTCCACCAAGATAGGACTTGACAGACCGATTGCGTTTTACTATGCGAATCAAGATTTAACTAATCCTAGAATTTCATCCGTGAACTCGATAAGGTGATTGTCTGTACTGCCGGCTACCGGTCTAATAGGACAACAAATGATTTGTCGAGGAACTCTGTAATTGATAAAAAAGAAGAACTAGATGTATCAGATAAAGATATACTAAATACAAGTCAACTTTCAAGCATTGAAAACGAAGGATGATAATAACAAAATAATAGGCTGAAGAACTAAAAAGACTGAGAATTTCAAGAGATTCTGTTGCATATATACATTAGATAAGCCTCATCCCTCTCTTGATCTAGATGTTATATATATCAGTATACTTTACACAAAAAATAAACTTGATTTAACTAATTATTATTATAAAAACAATAAATCTATGTAAAACTGAAAAGCCGTTTAAAAAATAATTTTTATATGTGGATATTTTTTGCTTTTTTAACCATCGGTAAAATAAAAGATTTGTCTCATCTGCAGGTTTTATTTACAGACCAGAGTGTCGTGTATTTAAAAGAAAAATTATTAAAGTATATTTATCAGTTTTATTCACACTGGCGCGTAAATAAAATTTGTCATTTTAGAATTTAGTTTTATGAATACATGTCACGATGCGTTGAATTTTCTAAGAAGTCTAGCACAACTATTTCTTTTTTTCACATTCTTGTTTTTTTTTTTTTTTTTTTTAGATCTAACATTTTAATTTTGTTTAAAGGAACATGTTTCCTCTATAGTACCTCAAATTCAGTGTAATGTTCAGTTTTATTTGCAATTTATAGAAGCCAGGAAAATGACATAATAAAAGTGTAATCAATTTTTACAAAGCCTTTAAACACCTTAATTTCAAAGAAATATCTAAAAGATCTTGCTCGTAGCAATGATTTTATTACTTCTGGCTTAAACTATGTCAAGAACAAGAAAAATTACTCTACAGTGCCATATTTATACCGCATAAAGAACAAAAATCAGCAGGCCAGGAAAATGACATTCATTTTCAGTGACAATCGTATTTTAATTATGGAAAATTTTTTGTAAAATACTAAACTTGTTACCTTCCTCATATATGTGTTATATAAGGTATAATTATTAATTAGAAATAAAAAAAAAAGTTAAAATAGATATTTGTACAGTATAGCAGAAAGCCTTTTACTTTGCACACATCACAGTGTAACATGCCAGGAAAATGACAATCTGAAAGTTTAAGTCTTTTAATTGCTTTATTTTTATGTTATTATGAATATAATATTTCTTGAAAATACTTATAAGACTATTTTTTATTAAAATGTAAAAAAGAAAATTGCATTATATAACATTAAATAGAAATTTTATTCTGCGGACTGCAATTTTCGTATTTTGTGATATTGTCCCATATATTTTAATTAATTGCCTGTTATTAGCGTTACATTACATAAATAATAAAAATGCATATTAATTAAAAGTTTTAAATAGCGCAGATTGCTTTATCTGCCACTACACCGTCACTTACACATGTATAAATATGTAGAATAAAATAGCTTCGTCTAAGTTACAAAGCCTTGACCTTTCTCAAAACCTCACAAAATCCTCTCGTATCCTTCACCAATCCTCGATAACAAGAGTTTGTACTTGTCGACGATCCGATAAAAAGAGGTTCTTCTCAGGTGTTAACCAACTCTCTTCAGAAAGCAAATTTTGCCACATAGATGGGGTGTTTTGGAGTATCCCCTTTGTGAAGTACCGTACAGTTCCGTAAAATACAAACACCACTGAAATATCACGTTTAAACACACCTGTGAGATAGGAATCCTTCTTTTTTCAAGTGGTCAGTCGGAGTATTAAAAATAACTTTTATCGTCAGAATAGCTACTTAGCACTGTGATTCAGTTTTATTATTTAGCGTGAAAAAATACCGTATATACTCGTGTATTTTAGACAAAATTTAGGAGTTGAATATAGGGGGTCGACTTATACACGAGGTAGTAAAAAAAAAAAAAAAAAAAAAATTGCCGATAATCGGCGAATGGGCAAGTCTTTTAAGTAATCACAGATGGGTCTACGTAGGAAAGAGAGATAAAAGCGGACAATGGTCATTTTCCTGTGATTGACCAAAAAAAGCTTAACAATAATGTTCCTGTAATTGTTCTGCACCCATTTTCTCATAGGATACAATTCCCTTCAATAAAGGGACATTCCTTTCAACATTTTAATCCCCTTTGTAAAAAGAGTTCAACTTGAGAATGCTTCTATATATCTCTCCCAAAAGTCCTACAATACAAAGAAGTACTATATTTTAGCAGTCTAATTAGTTGTTTATTCTTGTAAATAAGACTTGAATAGCTTTCTGAAAGAATTTTTTTTCTCTTTTAATTGATGTGAATAAATTTAAAATAGTTTAAACTTCTTCGGTTTTACATAATTATACAGTTTTAAAACGACGAATTAAAAAAAAAATGTCTGATTAGAAACGTAAGAAAAAAAAGGTTTACTATTTCAATGAAAATTTATTTTTTTATTTTTTTATCCTCGATTATAAATCATTTTTCAACATACTACAGAAATGTGGTTAGACTTATATACGAAAATTCATTTTTTTTTTTTTCAAAATTTTGCTTAAGAATTGGGGGGTCGACTTATACACGAGTATATACGGTAAATTTTTAATTTCTTTTTTTCTACTTGTCTTTTCAGCCCTCGATATGATATTTCTTTCAGGCAACAATTAAAGTGTCATCACTAAAAAATAACATTACATTACATAAGCCAGCCGTCAAACAAAGCAGATGTATCATAATACGGTTAAATACTGATAATATCTACTGGATTTTTTTTTAAACTTCTAAGCATGCTACATTTCATTTTTTACATCTTCGTATAGGGAGAAAAAAGTACTTTCAACTTCAATTTATTTGAAAACTGCATCTCAATTTATGTTTGAGATATTCTTTTTTTTATTTTATTTTTTTTTTTTTTGTAGTTTTTAATGTCATTTGTGTAATAGTGGCAACTGAAATACTCCATTCCATTTCTGTGGAAAGTAAAAGGAAAATAGTAGATTACTATATCTTTTATTGCAAAGTCTTAAAACTGAAATAGATTTTGCAGAATCGCATCATTTTCACTCCAGCGGCTTTGAAATTCTTCACAGTTGGAAATGCTTCACTTTTGAAAATAACGCAAATGAAATCACACACTGATAAAAGACAAAGTTTTACAAAAAAAAAAAAAAAAAAAAAAAAAAAAGAGTGTCTTTATAGAAGAGCAGTGACCTTTAGGTTAAAATTACATTTGTTTGGGAGTTAGACTAACCAATATAAGATGCTTTTTTTGTTGTAACTAATTCCGTAGATTTATTATAAACTAGCCGCCCTTGGCGACCAGTTTGGTCTCTCTTAAAATTTATGTTTGGTAAAGCATGCTAAGCATTGTATCATGTTACTTTTATTCATAATTTAATTTACTTGGACTCCCTTACATATAATTAATACAATCCCTTTAGCTAATATTAGTTTTTGTTGCATTAAAATATCTCAATTTGTTGATTTTCTGTGAACAAGTAAACCCTATTGGTTTACAATGGAAATCTATGGGAATTTGGAGAAATATTAGAGATATCGCCAAGTTGGCGTCACTTTTAGCGACTCATTTTTGTCGCCAAATTTGGCTATATATCGCCAAGTTGGCGACAAACTTGGCGGTATTTGGCGACAGAACAGGGTCTCCCCTATGGTAACCGCCCCTTATAGGTATGGAGATGCATTAAATGCTGTTTAATAACCAATGAGATGCGTTTCATTCGGGCGTTACCATTACACAATTAACAAATAATCGCGATTTCTGTGCCACATACGATAGCGTAATATATATATAGATTAATGAAACAGTTCTTTTTTAAACATTTTCTTTCTTCGAAGTTCGACGACGAGTTCCACCTCGTAATAATAATTATTATTTGTTTCTCATCGGGGGCAACACTAAATTCTGAAAAAGCAGAATTCCTGCTTGTTTTTATTATTATTATAAACGGATCATCAAAGAATTATAATAGATGCGCTGTTTCTCAAAATAATAACATATTTAAATAAACTTTGCCTAAGATTACCAAAAGAGTTTTAGTTAGTAATTGACTGTTTTTCACTGTGTTGTTCTTTCTGAAACTAATATAAAGAAATATCAGGACCTTGGAAGAGAAAGGGCGAATCTCGAAAAATCGATTTTTTATTTATTAGCCTCCGGTATGCTATTTCTTTTTCCCACCTATTAATGTGTTGTCTAAAAAAAAAATAACATTACGTTGTATAAGCCAGCCATAAAACAAAGCAGGTGTATCATTGTACGGAATAATATTTACTGCAATTTTTTAAACTTCTAAGCATCGCACATTTTCAATTTTTATACCGTCGTATCGGGAAAAAAAAAATTACTTCTAAATGCATTTTTTTTTAACTGCATCTCCATTTACTTTTGAGATATTAATTTTTTTGTAATTTTTAGCACCATTTGTTTAATTTTGGCAACTCAAATACTCCATTTCTGTAGAAAGTAAAGGGAAAATAGTTGAAAAATAGCAATTATATCTTTTTGTTGCCATTTTCTCATAAAAACTGAAGAAAAAAATGTAATTAAAATACCTGCTATTTTGAAAAAATATAAATGAGGGACTTCTGATAAAACATGGAGCTATTATGAACTAAATTTAATTTTAAGTATCTATATTAATATTACAAACAAATGAAGGCCTATAAATCATGAAATAGCCGGGTTTTTTTTTTTTTTTTTTCATTTTTTTTTTTTTTTTTTTTTTTTTTTTTGTCCAGTTTCTTGAATGACGAAATCTCTTTTTGGATTTGTGCATTATTCAACGATAGTCACGTCCTTTACTGTAGATGTTGCGTTTAAGACTGGATCGTAAATGAGGAATTCTTTAGCAGATGCGGATGACGTCATTTTATATAAAATAAAAGCGCGTGTTTATAGTCTTAAAAGTGAACTATCTATATTTATATACATAATTTTTTTTTTCATCGGGGCGACACTAAATTCTGAAAAAGCAGAGTTCCTGTTTTCTAGTTTTTTTTTTTTTTTTTTTTTCCACGTCTGATAGATGTTAGGCAACAAGTAGGTAAGTCGCTTTGTCCTGGTGGGCTTTTAGTATTCTCAAAGTGTCAGGCTAAAGTGAGTAGTACCATATTCTATAACACTACTTGCAAAACTTTGAGCTTTATTTTCCAACACCCTAATTTCGAGATTCGCCCTTTTTCTTCCAAGTTCCTGATATTATGTTCTTGTTAATTGCTTATTCACAGTTATAAAATAAGTTCAAAAAAAGAAAATATTTTTCGTATGAAATAAAACGCTTCATTTATAAAGATTTGATAAGTAAATTTTTTACAGTGTTTTCTAATTATCTTTAGAATTGTAAATTTGTAAGGTTATATTGAAATGTCAAATATTGCGCGCAATTCAACATATTCATATTAACAATTTTTTTCTAAATATGAAGAGTTTATTTTTTATTTCTTCAAGAGTGTGGCATTGCTATTTGAAACATATATGTAATTATTCACTGAGTAAAATGAAGTTCTCAAAAATGAGTAAATCGATGTACTCATATTGAATTGAGTATGCTTGGATCAAAAATGAATCTATGCTTTCTCAATTTTGATACATCACATGTTATCAAACCCAAACTAAACGATAATTTTGTACCCTGTAATAACTTATTTCGTTAATGGCGGCATAAAAGATGTAGTGCTTGCAAATAATGCTCTTGTCATAAAAATATTCGATTTGTGTATCTTGCTAATAATTTTGCTATTTTTCTGAATAAATAACACTGATCAGCATGCATTTTGATGATCATATAAATATATATTTTTCTGAAAGTGCTTTTTATGCTGATTTCAAAAATGTAAAGCATTTTTGCACACCACGTGCCCTTTTTTTACAAATATTATTTTTAATTAATTTTATTCTTAAATCATAAATTACTTTATAATAGTAATACTAGATGGCGCCACCAAATTTTTTTAGGAATTGATTCCATATGTATATACATTACATTAATTTAAATAAATGAGAAACTGTATTTAGGAAGCTGAAATTATTTATTAATATGATTTAATAATAATAAAAAAAATTATTTATGTAAAATTAAAAAGAAAAAGCGAAATCCATAAATTTAATTTTGTAAAAAATATCTAAATTAATACTTGCTAGGTGGCAGCACCAAACAATGTTTGATCTAATGCATAGGTTTTAACAACAATAAATTTCTTTGTTTATTCACGTCTGTTTCTTTCGATTTGAAATATGTGATATATTTCACATCTTCTTTAATTGAATAATGGCTTCACGTAAATGTGTAAATGATACAGATATATTTTGTTACATTTGTGGAAATTATACTGTAGTAAAACAAAGGCAGGATATTAAAGATTTTGTTAAAAATGCTTATTATGCTTATTTTGGTGTGAGACTGGGTGACCAAGATAAGACATGGGCCCCTCATAAAGTGTGTAGAACATGTGTTGAAGGATTACGACTTTGGTTGAAAGGCAAAAAGAAATGTATGCCTTTTGCTATTCCCATGGTATGGAGAGAACCTAGAAATCATCATGACGATTGTTATTTTTGCTTAGCTAATGTTCATGGGTATAGTTCGAAAAATAAAAAAGGAATTATATATCCTAACTTGCCTTCTGCAATAAGACCTATATTGCATAATGAAAGTCTTCCTGTTCCTTCTCCTCCAACCAATTTGGAAAGCATAAATGAACCAAATAATTCAGAAGATGATGAAAATCAAGAACAAGATGTCTATAAACCAGAAGTAAATGATAAAGCTCCAATTTTATTTAATCAGCATGAACTCAATGATTTGGTGCGCGATTTAAATTTGCCAAAAATAAAAGCTGAACTTCTTGGTACTCGGCTTAAATCTAAGAACTTATTATTACCAGAGACACAATTCTCTTGGTACAGGCATCGTGAAAAAGAACTTGTTCCATACTTTTCTGAAAAGGATAATTTAGTATATTGCAATAACATAAAGAAAATAATGAATTTTTACGGTATCCTTTATAATGCATCAGAATGGAGATTTTTTATTGATTCCTCCAAGACAAGTTTAAAAGGGGTTTTGTTGCATAATGGAAACCAATATGCATCAATACCTATAGCCTACTCAGTTCATTTAAAGGAAACATATGAAAATCTTGAACTTTTGCTAGACCAGGTCAAATATAAAGATCATGAATGGTTGTTATGTGGTGATTTAAAAGTGATTGGAATGCTACTTGGACAACAATCAGGATACACAAAATTCCCATGTTTTCTGTGTGAGTGGGACAGCCGGGATAAAAAAAATCATTGGGAAAAGAAAGATTGGCCATCAAGAATATCATTATCCCCTGGAACAAAAAATGTAATTAAAGATCCCTTAGTCAATCCTAAAAATGTTTTGCTTCCACCTCTGCATATCAAATTAGGGATAATGAAACAATTTGTGAAAGCCCTAAATAAAGAAAATGAATGTTTTAAATATATTTGCAGCAAATTCCCTTCTATTACTGATGCTAAGCTTAAAGAAGGTATTTTTGTTGGGCCTCAGATACGAAAATTACTGACAGATAGTGAATTTGAAAAAAACAATGAATGATTGTGAAAAGGAAGCATGGCTGAGCTTTAAATGTGTAGTGGAGAACTTTTTAGGAAATAAGAAAGACCCAAATTACAAAATTATAGTTGCAGATATGTTAGAAAAATTGAGATTACTTGGTTGCAACATGAGTATAAAAATACACTTTTTACATGCACATATCGAATTCTTTCCCGAAAATCTCGGAGCAGTGAGTGAGGAACACGGTGAAAGGTTTCACCAAGACATCAAAGATATGGAAAAACGGTACCAAGGCAAGTGGAATAAAAATATGATGGCAGATTACTGCTGGATGTTAAAGAGAGATCTTTGTGCTAGTGGACGAAAAGCAACTAAAAGGAATTTTTCTCAAACTAATTGATTTTTTTAATATTAATCAAATTTGTCCATATTTAAATATATTGTAAGTATAATTATTATGTCTATACTTTAATTTTTCATACATTAATTTTTTAATACATATCCTAGTCTGTATTAATTATTTACCTTTGAATAATAATTTTTTTTTATAAATTTATATAAGTGAAAGTTAAAAAATCATATGTTTTTATAAATTTACAAATTGTTAATTTGTAAAAAATCCTGACGTGATACGCAAATTTCGACTTTACTTTTGAAATCAGCTTAAAAAATTGATCTAAAATCACCTATTCATTTTTAATCATCAAAAAAAAAGTTTCAATATGCAGATCAGTGTAATCAATTAAACGCTTCTTGTTAATAACTTTGAACGGGAAATAAATGTCAGTACATTTATACTTTAATTTGCCGGTTCAGGGGGGCAGTACATAACAATTAATATTTGAACACAACCATGGAATCAAAAATGAGTATATGTTTTTCTCAATTTTGAGTATATTTGGATCGGAGCTATTTTGAGTAGGTGACATATTTAAAATTGAGTACTTTTTACTCAATTTTGAGTACCCATTTTTTTCAGTGTTTAAAGAATATACTACAGTAAACTTTTTCTATTTTTTCAAACATGACTGACTCAAACTTGATTATTTCGAATACCGAAAATCTCTTTTATTACCTTATACAATCAGATATAAACAAATCAGAAAAAGGATATTTTGTGTAATAAGTAATGTTTGATGAGATTACTAAAAATGTTAAAGATCAACTGTGCATGTTCAACTCCTTTCTCTTCCAAGGAAAAGGAAAAAATTATTACATTTTATAATCAACAGTTTTATGATTGAAGGAACTTGCCCTCTCCTTCCGTATCTATTTGAGACGTTGATTTTGAAGACCAACGAAATTTAATGCTTTGAATTTGATTTTGTTTAAAAATATTCGCAAGCAATAAAAGACCTATTTTATACCTTTCGTGGTCTTAATTCGTATAAATTTAATGAGCAATAATGGTTATCCATGTTAGCTGAAAAAAAAATCATGGTGGTGCTGGTTTGAGCCTTTGGACTAACCTCACCTTCTAAAACTATGATTTGTTGAAAACATCGATTTTCTTTGAATGGAATATATAATTATAATGAAAAAAATAAATATTTTGAAACCATTGTCTTTAACTTCTTCTTACAGTTTGAATCTCACCCCCCCCCCCCCTCCCCTCACTTTTCTTGATGACATTAAAATTTTTGAGTTCCCTCCTGATTGTGTGATGGACTCGTTTGATGTCGTTAGTCTTTTTACATCCATTCCGATAGAATATGCTGGTTCAGTTATTGATGAAATCAGGCCTGTTGACAACTTAAGTTTAAATTTAGATATTGATAAAGAAACATTTTTAACCCTTTTTAAATTTTGGATGTCATCTAATTGTTTTATTTTCAATGAAAAATATTTTAAACAGATAAACGGTACTCCAATAGGGTCACCGTTATCTGTTATTATTGCTGAAATAGTTATGCAGTATATAGAAGCAAAGATTTTTCATAATACAGTTACCTAATTAAATTCTGGCCTAGATATGTTTGATTATGTCTTTGTAGTTGCTGAACACTATAACCTTCTTATTATTTTAAACCATGCCAATTCAATATGTTCTTCTATTCCATTTACTATTGAATATGAAACTGACCAGCAAATTTCGTTTTTGCATATTCTGATTCACAGATCCATGGGCTCTGCTTCGCAAACCCTTGAAACTTCAGTTTACAGAAAAACATGGGACTGGACGGGTTCTCTCGACGATAATTCAATTTTAATTCCGATTTTCCTAAATCCCGTAAGATTGCAGTTGTGAAGACTTTATTTACCAGAGCTATACGATATTGCTGCACAAAAGAGCTTTTTAATATAGAAATACAAAAAAAATTATACGAATTATAATTGAATAGTTACTTGGAAGGTTTTGTTTTCGCATTTTTATTGAACTTCTAAGTGCACACATGGATACTCCTCCACCCTTCCAACGTATGAAAATTAATAAATTAGCAAGCATTCCGTATTACAAGTATTTCAGAGAAGATTTCGCATGTTTTGAAACCACTTGGCATTCACACGTCCTTCATCCCATAAAAACCACTTAAGCATCTTTTAAGCAATTTTAAGCATAGATATCCCAGCTCACAGTTTAAAGATGTTATTTGTGGAATTCCGTGCAAACAGTGTATTGCAGCCTACATAGAAAAACCAGCCGTACACTTGAAACAAGACTTAAGGAGCATAAACATGCTCTTAGAAATAAAAATTTAAATTCTATAAGATTGTTGACCACGCCATGAAAACTGATCATTTTCGGAGTTTTGAGAATGCTTTTATAATTAGATCCAACTGCAGCATTTATGCAAGTCGTATTTTTTTTTTTTTTTTTTTTTTTTTTTGGAAGCTTGGTACGCTAGAGCTACTGATTTAGCAATTAACGGGCTGCATCTCTACCAATAGAATATTCAGCTTTGTTTTAACTTTAATTTTTTTTTTTTTTTTTTTTTTTTTTTTGGCAGCTTAACGTAATGTTTTTCTGCTTGTTAAACTTTGCACCTTGTATTACTTTTACGTTGCCCCACCAGTGGCTGGGAGCTTCTGCTCTCGAAGCTGGTAGACGGGAGGTGCTGGGTTCGAATCCAATCGCGACCGTCGGCCTAATCGTTTCGGAGTTTTCGTGGTTTTCTTCGAAACTGTGGGTTCCCATGCGTAAATACGGGTTAGGTTCCCTTAGAAAGACCCCACGAAGGGCACTCCCCCCCCCCACCAGGGCCTATATCCCACGTGTTGATAATTGGCCGTCATAAATACAAATACTTTTACGTTAGGAATTAGCTGATGAGGGATTCATAATGAATCCGAAACGCCCTTTTAAATTGTTTTTATCTTTTTAATGTAGTGCAATGTAATGTCTGTTATTTTATTAAAAAATTTATAAGTGTAACACCGTTTTGGAATATTAACATGTATGCGATAGAAGAAAGCAGGGCCGAAACTAACCTTTTTTGCGCCCGAAGCAAACATAGACTTAAGCGCCCTCCGCAGAGAGAATTTTACTAAGTTTCTAATAACCGACTTATTTTAAAATTTAAAATATGTAATCATAAAATACGTCATATTGAACTACTTAATCAGCTTTGTCAAATATTCCGCATTATACAGGTTTCCATCTAAGCAGGTATAATTGTTGATATTCTTTATGTTGAAAATATATATTTTTTTCATTTTCGACTGGATTCCGTTATAGACAGATTTCATTTTCACTGATTTTACGGTAATTGTAGTATTACAATTGAAGCGTTTAAAATCGCAGTGATATGAATTAAGAGACTGCATTCGTCACGCGAAGATATAACCTTTTTAAATTTCTCGCTTGCATTTTTAATAGTAGATTTAAATGATGTTTTTTCTTTTTTCCTTAAAATGGCTGAGGTTGAATTCCAACCATGTTACTGTTTACTTTTTTTATTTCGGTTGCAAATTTTTTGTTTAAAAGTTACTTTTACTTTCGCTTAGTTTTCCGTTTGGATTTTGCAAGACATTCTTATCCACATTTCACATATATATCAAACGATAAACAAAATCTACATTTGGTGCCCCCCCCCCTTTAAACGTTGTTTTTTATTTATACGCCCCTCTCTAACTATAGAAAATATGTCCTTAACTTACGCATTTATCAATTTCATACTATGGTGCAGTCCAAAAGTTCTTGGAATACACTTAGTATAATCTGCTGATCAAATAAACCTGATTTAAACCATAAATATTACTTAGTAAGTGAAATCAAATAATTACCATATACGAATGAATTACATTTATAGTATAGAATTTCTTGTAATAAACAGGTTTATTATTCTGGAAACTTTTAGATCGCGCCACATTAGAGCTAATGTTCTCTTTAATTCTTCAAATCATTTTAATCCTTTAGTGCGCAGCTCTGCTTACATGCAAACAAGTGTTTTGAATTTCATAGATTTTTTTTATTCGTATACACCTAATTCACACCAGAAAATTAAAATAGCAAAATCTGCTTTAACTAATAACAGACATTTCGTATTTAAATAAAGCGAAATTAACCATTGAAACTTTCTGGTGTAAAGTCACATTCTCTGAACTACGTAATTTCAAGAACGTATTTTATCATGGGAGTTAAAGGTTAAGTTTTATCCGTATATACTCATGTATAAGTCGAAGAATTTTAGAGAAAATTTGGGAGTTGAAAATAGGGGGTCGACTTATACACGAGAAAATAAAATAAAAAAAAAAATCTCAGATAATCAGCGAATGGGCAAGTCTTTTAAGTAATCACATGAGAGATAAAAACGGACAATGGTCATTTCCCAGTGATTGACAAAAAAAGCTCAACAATAATGTTCCTGTGATTGTTCTGTATGCATTTTCTCTTGGGACAGAATTTCCTTCAATACAGAGGTATTCTTTTCAACATTTTAATCCAATTTTAAAAAAGAGTTTAACTTGAGAATGCTTCTAGATATCTCTCCTACAATACATAGAAGTACTATATTTTAGCAGTCTAAAAGAAGTTGTTTACCCTTATAAATAAGGTGTGAATGTGAATAGATTTTTGAAAGAATTTTTTCTTTTTAAGTATCATCGAACTGATGTGAATACGTTTCAAAATAGTTTAAGCTTCTTAGATTATACATAATTATACAGTTTTAAAACGTTAAAAAAGGTCTGATAAGAAACGTAAAAAAGTTTACTAATTTAATGAAAATTTATTCATTTTTTTATCCTCGATTATAAATCATTTTTCAACATACTACAAGAAATGTGATTCGACTTATACACGAAAATTCAATTTTTTAAAAAAATATTCTTAAGAATTGGGGGATCGACTCATTACACGAGTATACAGTGTGTCCACGTATAACCTGGCCGACCTTTATTTTCGCAACCGTTGGTCCTAGGTGCATACTTCCAATTACAAAAATGGTTTAAATAAGGTAAAGAATTATTTTTAAAGCGATTTGGGTCAAGAAAAACATTTATTAAAAAATTAAGAAATTTAAATTTTTATATGGTTCCCTGGCCCTATAAGTGATATTTAGTAAAAATTTACTGTGACACTAACAAGTAAGACAGAAAAAGTCCCATTAATCTAACATTAAAATTGACTGAGTTATGAAACTTTGAAATGCATGACTTATACCACTTTTTTGCATATCAAAACAGATGATTTCGACCATGCTTTCAGGGGTCGTATATAAAATACTTACTTATTTCAAGGTATCTGCTGTTTGAAAGAAATCGCACAACTATTGCGATTGAGTTAACCTTATTAGTTAAGTTTCAGATTAGTTAAAATAATTGTATTTTAACATATGTTGTATTTTTTAAGGGTTTGAGGCTGTGATTTCTTTTAACAAAAATTATGTTATTTTCATAAGGTTTTATTTAACTTGCAACGATCGTCTTTCCAGTTTAAAATTTGTACTCGAACTTTAACTGACTTTCAAATGTCCGATCGAAGTTAAAATTTTACATAACTGACTTAAAACCGATTACAATGTAATATTATTATGATTTTCGACGCTTACCATCTTATACATACTTATATTAGAAGATAACACAAAATAAACCGGATAGATTACCATCAAGAAGTTTAAGAAATGGTTTTAGATTAGATAACATAAACCTGCGATGGTTGTGTTTTTTAACTTTTATAATTACGTTTTATGTATTTTTTAACGCAAAATAAAAATATTACCTTCACTTTTAACCATCATGTCAGGATTTTTCGCAAATCGTAAATTTCAAGGTTAAAAAATAGCGAAAAATTTGATGCGATAAAATAGATGCAAGACTTTTTTTATTCAGTTTAATTTTATTTAATTCAATAATTTATTCAATTTTGTGGCTTATACTGGGTTTTTTACAGCTAAACAGCTCAGGGGTCCGATGAGTTTGGGAGGGGAGGGGGTATCAATTTTAACTTTGAGCTTTTTAACTTTGAAATTTGCGATTTGAGAAAAATCCTGACGTGATGGTTTAAAATGAAGGTCATTTTCGGATTCAGCGCTAAAAAATACATGTGAATCAATTTTCAAAATCTAAAAAACATGGCACAACCCAAAATTTGAAAGACTGTGTAATCTAACAGCATTTTAAAATATGTATTATTTTTGTAAAGAATTGAGACAGTGGAGTGAAAGTTTTTCATCCTTTTATTTAATAAAAATTCTGTTATTTTTATCCTCTTATATATTCAGTACAAATTGTATTTTTTGCAGAAATATGTCAGAATGATTAAAGATTTCAAATTTATATTTCAATGCTAATTTTACTCTCAACCATTTCTTTAATATATCTGACGAAATTATATTTCTACTAAATTTGTGAATTAATCTAATTGTCCCTAATTTGCAGCAAAAAATAGGCTCCAACTTTAAACAGCTATTACTCTGTCAATTTTAATCGTAGAATAACGGGACTTTTTTTTTTGCCTTACTTGTCAGAGTAACAGGAAAATTTTACTAAATGTAACTTATAGGACCGGGGGACCGTATAAAAATTTAGATTCTGTAATTCTTCCCTAAATTGTTTTTCGCTTCAAACTTTTCTTTATCTTAACCCTGCACCTAATTTTGACCACTTTTGTAATTGGAAGTATGCATCTAGGACCAACGGTAGCGAAAATAAAGGTCGGTCAGGTTATACGTGGACACACTGTATACGGTAATTACATAAAATTAGATATTTGGAGACATACTTCGTAAAATATTTTCTAATTTGAAATGTTTAAGCATAAAACAGACACACGACAATAGTTTTTACTTGTATTGCAGATGTGCAACAGAAAAAAAGATTGACGTATTATATGAAAATTGTGTCTGTGATTTTTTTTTTCATTTTTTTTCCTGTGTAATAAGCCTTTCAGAGAATCATATATAATTTTTTCGAAACAAAATAAAAAATTGCCCATTTAAGGGTTAATTTTTTAGAACAATTTAGACCAAACTTATAGTCCCTTTTTAAAAAAATAAAATCACATTGAATATTGATTATGCAAGATTATGCTTGGAATGTCACAGCGCGCTAAGAAAATCCATGCTAAATATGTCTAAAATAATCTTCTGTTTTAAGTGCAACACACATATATAATGACATAAAAATCAAAATTAAAACAGGAGAAGCAAACTTTCTGCTTGCATTAATATTTATACACATTGTACATTTGCATTTTTATTATTTATTGCTTAAACTTCATTATATCTCACTTTTTCGAATAACCTAATAATTCAGATTTTAATTGAAATATTAAATTTGTAAAGAGTGAATATCGAAAATTTCTGGAATAATATTTAATAATAATTTATAACATAATTAAAAATTTACATATTATTAATAACAAGTAATTAATATTTTCACGTTGATTATTAATTTAAAAAGTATAATTGAAATGAGCTGGAAGAGTCAGACCTGGAACATTCTGTTTCTTTATTCTAGAATAAAGTTTCTGAGGGAATAATTTCTATCGAAAAGTAATTACTATCAAATGATTAAATTTTACATGACCAATTTCTGCACACTTTTTATTTTGTATAAATTATTTTATTTTATTTCTTATTTCATTTTCTCGAATTAAGAAGACGTTTTCCCTCTATAAGTCAAATCACTTATTTAGAAGAGGAAAAAAAGGGGGGGGGGACAATATTTTTGCTAAAAAAATTATACCATTTCTTTTTGCTTTTTCTTTCTTTTTTTTCTTTTTATCTCAAAGCCTAAGTTTTTTAAACCAAAATATTTTCTTTGATTTTTTTTTTTTTAACACATACTCATGCAACGGAAAAATACGAAACTGCACTTGAAAATTTTATAGTAAATAATAATAAAGTAGTAATAAAATTTGAAAAAAAAACACCACTGCTTGTTAATAAAAAAATCATTAATATTAAGAAATATCGGTTATTTTAAAAGGAATTTTATTATAAATATATTTATAACTTGACGTTCACAAACTGCCCCCTTCATTATGCACTTTTGCTATATTTTAATGTAGTAAGACAAATAAAATATTAAATATAGTGTCAAATTATTTTAATTAAAATACTATAAATAAACGAACTGTAATTAGTAATAACTGTATTAACTAATAATAAAAACTAATAATAAAAAAAACATAATTTTTTAAGGTAATAAATTTAATATAATTTGTTTATTTAATAGGCTGCAATGACAATGTTGAATTGATATTATTAAAAAAAATTTATAATGTGTAGCTACTGACAGCAACAAAATATTTGATTAATAATATTCCAATTGTTAAATTTTAAGCGCATATTATCTCAGAAGAAGTACATAAAATTGCCTCACTTTATCAAATTACGAATATCCTAAAATTATCTTTATGAAGTTGATATATCGTTTTAAAATATACTTTTATTAGCGCTTTTTCTATTTCTCTGCTATTATCAAATTTGGAAAAATAAAACCGAAACTGTAACTGGACCTCACATTTGATTTATGCGTTTGCTCTTTTCTACGCATGCTCAAAGTGTCGTCCAATAAAAGAGGTGCTATTAGCTACGTCATCGTCATGGCCGCCGAAAATCAAATCGTTTTATTGACACCTGGTGCTAAAAGCTTAAACAAAGTGCTATATGATAGGGGTTTATACTAATCCCTATTGATCTAGTTCATTCGCGCTTTTCTTGAGATATTTTTTCTTTTTCTATTTTTTCTCTGTCCCATTGGTTGGTCTGGTTTCGAAAAGGGGGGGGGGGGTGTCTGAAATATCACAGAATTGAGATTTCACGTCCGTCTAATTGTTGCATTTAAGGAATCCACCCTGAAGATACAGTACGCCCCGCATAATCTAATTATTCGTACTATAGTTGTAGGATAACATGTACAGCACACCGCCCCATCAGGTAAGTTATATATCAATTACATTCAATATTATACTTAATGAAAGTGTTAATTATAAGATATGATATATTGTGTACTTTCACCATATCTACACCAGAGTATAAATTTTTAAATAAATATGACAAAAATGCACAAGCTGTAGATTCGATTTGTTAATTATCATTTAGGGGAATAATTCAAGAAGCAAATAACTAAAGATATTATGATGCTAAATTGAAAAATTAAAATGAAATCTCAAGTTAAGAGAAATTGGCTAAGAAATTGCATAAAATGACGTGTCGTTATTTCTGTATTTACTTATGGAATTATTTTCAAAAGTTCATACCAAATTACTTGGAACGAAATAAATTTGCGTTATTAGTCAACAACTGTACTTCGAAAAGTTATTAAACTAATGTATGTCTTTCAGGAAAATTAAAAGAAAAATTAACAATATGCATTATAAGAAACTTTAATTATCATTGTCAAACGTTTTTAGTTACTCAATATTTTCTTTTGTTGATTCTAAAATCAATTCTAATTATATAGACTGACTTCAGCAAAGTTTTAATCTAATACTTAAATAGACTTTAAGGTATTTTCTGTTAGAAGTAAGAATGTCTGGTGTAAAAAAAAGATTTATGTTAAAAAGAAAAAAGAGAGAAGAATCATTGCTATGCATGTATAATTATTCTCTAAATAGTGTTTTTACAGCATTGAAATTTTCGCAATTAAATTTAATTCACAATTAAAGTTGTCTTTAAACTACTGATTTTTCCAAATGAATATACTATTCGAATTGCTTTTACTATATAGCAGCACTTAAATAATTGCATTAGAAATATTTCTCGGGGTGCCATAGCATACGAGTACGTGTGTCATCAATATTTTCAGTGAAGACTTTATTGCTATGAAATGGGACTACTTGCGATGAAACGGGAATAATTTATTACCAAGTATTTAAAAAAAAAAAAAAGAAAAAAAGAAACACGTGGTTCCACCCCCCCCCCCCCCAGGAATGTTTAGTGATTTCAGTTTGGCTTTCAACATATAGAAATAAGTAAAATTTTGATATTTTTCAATTAAAAATGTATAAAATTAGCACTTTGTATAAAAATTAACATTTAGTGATTTCAGTTCGGCATTCAACGTATAAAAATAACTAAAATTTCATATTTTTCAATTAAAAATTTATAAAATTAACACGTTATATAAAATTAACATTTATTGATTTCAGCGTGACTTTCAACTCGTAAAAATAACAAAAATTCGATTTTTTTTTTTAATTAAAAATGTATAAAATGAACACCTTGTATAAAATTAACAAGCATTTAGGGATTTCAGTTTGACATTCAGCGTGTAAAAATAACAAAAATTTGATACTTTTCAATTAAAAATTTAACGTTTTGTATAAAATTAAGAAACATTTAGTGACTTCAGTTTGACGTTCAACGAGTAAAAATAACTGAAATTGGATATTTTTCAATTAAAAATGTATAAAATTAAAACTTTGTATAAAATTTACAAGCATTGCTGCGATTGGGGGTGTGAAACAGACTGAAAAAACATTGAAAGCCGCTTGACAATGTCTGACAAAAAAGTCATTTCGTTGCAATCTGTGCAGTCAACGTGTAAAATTAAGATTTTTTTTGTTTGTGTTTTTAATCTGCAATTGTATAGATTATTACTTAAATTGTTTTTAATAATTTTTTAATGCTGTTATAATACTGATACTTTTATGAAAAGATAATAAAGTCATACTAAAATTCGAAATACTTTAAAACAAAAATGTGCTTTTCAGTGCATTGATTTAATCCTTTGACTATTAAGCCATTTAGGTCTCAGTGGGTTACGTTTTAAATCTCTGAATTAAACCATACATTTATGTTGGGATATTTTCAAGATAAATCAACTAGAAAGTTTTTTTTTTTATTGTTGTATGACTGAATATAAAAATAATCGCCAGTCTTGGCCCTAATCAAAGAACTAATTAGAACCAAAGGAATGCAATATCACATGCACATAAACAGAAAAATGTTTTCATATTATTATTCTTCTGTATTATAATTTCAAAACTAAATATTTATATAATCAAAACAATAAATCCAAAATATTTTTAAAAGTCAAAATTTTGCATTTGGGGTATTGCTAAAAAATTGGTTTGATATATTACATAATATAGATAAGTTGATTTTCGATGCATATTTGTGTCAAGTTATCTTAATTTAATCATTTATGCTCCGACTGTACTTTAAAGTACTATTAAAAAAAGAGTTATACAATTAATTTAGTACATGAATCAGCACTAATACAATTCACAATGAGTTGTATATACTTTATCTTGTTCCAAAAGCTTTATTTGTTACACAAAATAAAAAGGTTGATTTATCTTTCATTTCCATCTGTTCTGCTTTCTTGATGTTGGAAGATTGTGGTTGGAAAGTTTGTTCTTTAATATTTCTATCGTTAGGATACCCTATAAAATGCTTTTAAAGTTTTTACAAAAAGGATTTAAGTGGAGTTTTAAATGTTAAAAACCCATGTAAATAAATATTGCGTTGATAATTTTAATTTGCAATATCCTTTGAATGCTTATAAAAGGGTGTTTTTTTGTTGTTGTTGTTTGTTTGTTTTTGTTTCATTTAAGCATTTCATTAAGAATTATTCCTATGAACCCCTATGAATGATTCCTACTTCCAATTACTTAACCATTTAATTTGGAAAAAAATAGAATTTGTTTCCCCAAAGTTTTTCGATAACACCGGTTTCCTATACTACAATGTATTTACGGGTGTGTCAGTTTTTGATGATACATGTTTATAGATATCCGATTCGGATGTTACCACATTCCTTTTATAACTTTACTTTCTTATGGGTTTTTTTCTCTTGATTGGTAATCTTTGCTTTGTCTTTTAATCTTAATCCGTTAACGCCGATTGGGGGGGGGGGGGGGGTCATTTAAAGTAAATAAAACTGAGAATTGATTACTTAATATTATTTATTAAATCTGATTAAATGGGATAATGTTACATTTATAAAAAAAAAAAAAACGAAATTTAGAAAAAAATATATTTTTCCGCCAAATATGCTTTTTTGTTTTGTCCTTTTTTTTTTTTTTTTTTTTTTTTTTCTTTGCCGTATTTATATGAATGCGCGCCGGCATGTCTGAATCAGTGTTGAATTCAGATCCCCCCGGAGCAAGATGATGTCCACTCCAGAAGATTTGAGATTTTGTGTTTTCAATTGTCAAAAAGTACAATTTCGCCCGCGGAACTCTATAATGTACCCCCCCCCCCCCCCCCCCCACACACACACACACCTCTCTCTCTCTCTCCAGAGCCACAGAAATCTTTCCCGGAGAAAATTGTCAGAATTCAACATTGTGTCCGATTCGGTCAAGACTAGTTTTCTCTTGAATTTGTTTTTTTCTTTGGAATTTTCTATGATTTTTATACAGAGCATTAATTTTACTATTGAGAGTGCATAATACAGTCGAACCTCATTTACGCGAACACTCAAGGGGAAACTTTTTTTGTTCCTGTTATCCGAACTTAACCACATTACATACAACCAGGGATGTAGTGGAGGGTATACGGGGGTATACGCCGTGTACCTTCTGGAATTTTTTAAGAAGCTCCGTATACCCTCTGATTCTCAAAAAAGGCATTAGCGTATACCCTAGATATGAACATTCATGACGTGAGTGTATACCCTCTGCCTTTACCGTATACTCTCTGCTTTTTTTACGACTACAACACTGCATACAACTGGGCGAGGCAATCGGAAACAGTTCGTGCTAAAAGTAATTCGCGTTAAGCGTGTTCGTGTTAACGAGGTTTGACTGTATTACTCTTTTAAGTCTGTTATTGGAAAAAGGATATCACAGAAATATAAATTTTTAGTCGTCATATCATCTTGGTCTGATTTCGCAATTTCATTGTTCTGTAATGAGCTAGGAATTATCTGGATCTTGTTATGGAAATTTAGCAATAGATCTTATGTTCTCTGGTACCTTCCAGATGGTTTAATGATTTTGATAGATTTATATTTTTTATGATAGATATAAGAAAATTAAGAATGCAAACTAGATTTGTGAACAATTTGTTGATTTTGTTAAGTTCACTTTCGATTAGTGAAAATTCATATTTTTTTTACTAATTTGTCAGAAAATGAATTCTAAGTTTGTTAAATACATTAGAAAGAAATAGTTCTAATATTGATAAATTCGAATTAAGGCTTGTTATCAGCTAGGCAGTAAACCCTGGTCTTTTCAATTTCATTTTTTTTTTTTTTTTTGTAATGAGTTAAAAATAATCTGGGTTTTTTTTCTCTTGCAATTTAGCAATAGATTCCATGTTCTGCGAATACTAGATGTTTTGATGTGAATTTTTTATAGATTTATAATTTGTATAATAGATTTGTAGTTTGTAAAAATGAAGAATGCTAACTAGATTTTTGAACAATTTGTTGCTTTTGTTAAATTCCCTTTCCATTAGGAAAAATTCACATTTTTTACAAATTTGTCATCAAATTAATTGTAAGTTTGTTAAATATTTTAGGGTAAATTATTTTTTAATTTTGATAAATTCGAATTGAAGCTTTTTATCAGACCACAAACCCTTTTCTGTTCTTGCAATTTCATTGTTTTGTAATACCGTAGAAATATATTTAGATTTTTCTTTTCTCGAAATTTAGCAATAGACCATCTGTTCTGGGGATACTTCCAGAAGTTTATATGAGCAATTTTGGTGGATTTATATTTTCTATGATAGATTTGTATTTTGAAAAAATTTAAGAATGAGAACTAGATTTCTGAACACTTTATCTTTTTAAATTTCCATTAGGGAAAATTCATAAATTTTATTAGTTTGTCACCAAATTAATTCTAAAGTTGTTAAATATTTTAGGAGAAAATATTTCTTAATATTGATGATTTAGAATTAAATCTTGTTATCAGTCGGACCGCAAAGCCTCCTCTCTAATGTTAAACCTATAGACTTTGAATGTATTTGTTTTTCAAATTTCTCATGGGAAAATTAAAATTTTTACCTTTTTTGCAGTGGGCACAGGACCTTTGAGTTTGTCGAAACAATAAAAAAGTCTCTTTCTCAAAGTTCCAAAACACAAATAATATGCAGTTAAGGGTTGTTTTTTTTTTTTTCCCATTTCTAAGTATGTATTCTTAGCTATGTTATGCAGAAAAATACATGTTGTAATATACAAAATTAGTATTTAACTTTTATATTTAAAAATTCACCTCACTAACGCGTGAATTAAAATCATTAAGTGCTGCGCGCATGATAAAACTCTAAATTGTGGATATAGAAAACAATTTTTGAACAAAACAGAATCATAACACATCTGCTTCTAAATTAAAACCAAAATATACCCAGTTTTGTTTAAAAATTATTTTTAGCGCGAAATACAAACAAAAAATTCAAATTTATCAAGTGCCAAAAAAAAAAAAAAAAAAAAAAAAAAATATGTGAATTTTTTTGGTTTTAGCATGTAGTCTATAAAGAAACGCATATTTGGTTAATTTTTAAAGCTGTAGCTTATAGGGCAAAGTAAGGTAATGATACTCAGCAGGAAATCCCGCTCACACAAATATCTCTAAACAGAATACAATTGAAAACGTGGGATCTGTACCGGCACCTAGCGAACTTCATCCTAAGTCCCCAGTAAGGATATAGTGCCCGTGAGGAGGAAAATATTTTTGTCCTCATGTTATTAGTTTGAAGTTGTTTTAGAATAAAATTCTACAACATATAGCTTGAAGGTAAGTGTACTCTTATTTTCAAATGTTAATTTACTCATTATTTCTAAAATATATTACATTTAACTGTACGTTCATTCTTTTATTTTTTTAGTGCTTTATTACGCCAACTATAAATAACTCCAACTTAAATGTTGAATTGAAATTTGAGCGCAATTGCCCTACCATGTCAGGCATTACCGCTCAATGTATTGTTAATTAAATAAAACGATAAAAAAAATTCTAAAACTTTTATGCAGATTAGTTGATTGCAAACTGTTCTTTATGCTTTGGAGTTATACCTCATTAATAAAATATTGATTTTTTGTGTAAATTTGACTAGCTAATCAACATTTGTTTTCCCTTAAGTGAGCGTCATTCCCTTACTTTCCCCTATAGTTTGAAAGTAACAGTGCGCGCAAACTCCAAATTTACTAATCTGAGAAAACGCGTTATATAGTTTCGATACCTACATACTCACCGCCTATAAATGATAACTCGAGAAATAATGCAGATTTTTGAATGATTTTTACATAATGTTCAGAAATTTTAAAATCAGAACGAAACATAAAACCGAAACTTATTTTTTGGAAATTTAAAGGTCTTGTGTCCCCTTAAGTATGCTAGCCTTAAAGGATGTTTCTTTCTTATTTCACAAAATATTTCTAAAAGTACCGAAAGTAAGCTTCCCCTCATACATGGGAATTTTTCCTTTTTTGAAAGTGTCATTTATAAGCCCTCCCCTTCGTTTTATTTTCTGACTTTTTCTATCCTGTTTTTTTTTTTTTTCTGGAAATCCCTTTTTTTTTAATTTCCATATCATTAAAATGGATATATCTTATGCAATTTATTTTTAGCTGATCTCTTTACATGCCCATTGTATCATAAAATGGCGTATTCGCTGTGCGCTACTACCAGACTTTTTGAAAGGTATGTTCCTTTCGAAGAATACTGTTAGTCACCCTTCATTTTTATGCATTAACATATGTGAGTTTAAGTTAAAAAAAAAAAAAAAAAAAGTTACTTTGACCTGATCTTATTTTGCAAATTGTAAAAAACTTGTGAAATTACACATTCCAAATATACCACCCTCCCAATTTCCCAATTCTTTTCACAAAAGTTCCAATTATAAGCCCCCTTAAAATCATTAGAATTTCTGTCTGGTAAAGTGGGGCTTACTTTCAGTACTTTACGGTAACTGCTTGTTTCAAGCGTTAAAATCTTATTTACAACTCGTTTGCTTTACTTAGATTTTAGCACTTAAAATATAAAATTATTTATTTTAGAAACATTTTGTTAAATAAGAAAAAAAACTTTTTAAAAGAAGAACAGACAGAAAAAAGAAAGTGAGAATTTTAATTTTCCAAAGAGAAATTTGAAAAATGCGGTTGCATTCCAAGCCCATAAATAATACCATCCAATAAGTTAAACTTTTTTTTGTAATATTCGGAGTATCAGAGTTGGACAAAATGCAAAACCATTAAAATTATAACCATTATAAACCATTAATAAATTTAAAGCATTTTCGATGCAATATACAAAACCTAAATTACAAAATATCTTTCAAATTTAAAAAATTCCAAATACAAAACACACGTATTTTGAAGATGTTTTTAAAATGCAAAATCCATTTTTTTTCTTTTGTTCAATATTGCGTGTTAGATTGTACTACGCCATAGATGACGAATCCGACAGCGAACCAGTTGTGACCACTATTTCAAAATAGTAATCTCCCACTAATTTGTTCCAGGATTTCTATCATTAAGTAAGAGCAGTTAATATTCGTAAACAGTGGCGACAATAGACCTGCTACAATATGTTTGTTTTGAATATTAATTTCATGATACATAAATTATGACATTATTATTTGAAAGTAATATGTATAGTACAGCAACCTATAAAAAATTTAACAGAAATAGATGTCTAGGAGCTTCTAAAATGCGAAACCAAAACTATTTTTCGGCGAGTAGTTTTTGTGGTAAGCTTAAATTGCCTGCACTGCAGTTCGTTATGACACTATTAATCTTTAAAATAAAAGATAAAGAAAGATAAAACAAGTTTATGATATAATTATAAAAATTAACTCTAAGGCCAATTTAAAATTAATGTTTCAAAAGGAAACTTCGCCTTCTTTCTAGAATGTCGCATTTGCAAGTTAAAAAATAATTAATGCCTGAAAATTAAATTCTCTGGGATTTTTAAATTGTTTTCTCAATGTGTAATAAAAATTTTATTGAATTAATATATTAATTTTTAAATTATGAAAATATTCTATTATAGCTATCAACCTTCCACTTTTTTAAGATCAGAAATACCTTGATCCGGAATTTTTTTTTAATGAAATGTTACTTTCCTTGTATGTAATTGTTCCATATTTTCATTTATTAAGTACATTTTCTGGTTGACATTTATTTCATGTGAAAAAAAACGGAAGATTAGCAGTTATGATATTGTCAAAGGGATTCACTTGTGTAATTCATGGGCGTGGGCACAAGGTATTTATTCATGGGCAAAAAAAATTATATATTAGAAGGTTGCTATAATGAAAGTAAAAAAGTTTTTAATATGGACAGGGTCTCCAAATATATTTTCATTTGTTTCCCTTTTTTAGCTTACAGGCTAGCAAAGCCTGACAGCTAATATGGTCACAGATTCTGTATGTACGTAACGCGATAACTTTTGATAGAAATATCCGATTTGCTTACATTTTTTTTTCTAGGTTCATATTGATACGATGTTTCCCTGATTAGTTTTGGGGTTCATTGGTTAAGTGTAAAGGGGGATCGGGGGGGGGCTAACCCCCCTTACTTTAGATAAATGTTTTTTTCGTGCAGAATTATCAGATTTACTTCAAATTTCATATACCGGTTAATTCTGATGAAGCGCTTCCCTGATTAGTTTTGGCAGTTCATTGGTTAAGTATTACAAGGAGAAAGGGGGCGGGGAGCTAATTCCCCCTTAATTTATTTTTCGAAGGGAATTATTGTTTGAAGTAAGAGTATAATATACAATTAGTGTGAATAACCTGTGAGCTCAGTGCCATCATTTTAACTGTGCACTTTTCTTTTTCTTTTTTTCTGGAACTGTACTATATTGCAGAAAAAATGTGAAATACTAGTGTAAATACTTGCATTCCATCAAAGACTGAACAGAATGGATTGACAACTGAACACAACGGATGTAAAATAACTTGTAAACAATGAAACCGACCATCCTCTCAAGTGTGATTGCCATGATAAGCGTGCTCTAATAGAACTTGAATCCTCTGAAAAGGAGAAATGACAGCTATAATCTCAGCACTGTAAAGGCTTGTGTGAAACTGATTGTTTTTAAATATTTACTTTAATGCTGTTCTTAACTGCTCTGCTCAGCAAGCGCAAAACGTTCTGACACATTTACAAATTAATTTTTTAACGGAAAGATGTAAAATTTTAAAGCCTGGCCATGGAAGCGATTTGGAATTGAACTGTTTTTCCATTTTTTGATTAATCAATTACCCACTGAGTTTATAAGCCATTTCGATCACGTGACAAACCGTTTTTCGCCCGCTCTTTGGTGATTTTTCTACTTTCGCGCGGAAATTCAGTTTAAAACGTCCACTTTGACAGTATTTTCTGAAAGATCTATTGCGTTTGCAAAAAAAATGGGAAAAACAGCTTGGTGATATAGTTTCTGAACAACACCAGCTCATTTCATGCATTTTCGAACAAAAATAAATTAAAACTTATGTCAGGAAGTTGCCCTTTTGGATTTGAGAAACACCCTTAAGCTGCTATAGAAATGGAAGATATGACAAATAGAAAATCACCAATATTTAAAGAAGAAAAAAAATTATTTTTTTCAAGCTAGTACATTATCAGTAATAAATTTTGGTTATGAATACATATTTATCAATATTAGTTTTATTAAGAAATAGAAAAGAAAGTGAAATTTATTTGAAAGCAGACAGTGCCCCCTTTTTTTTCCTTTTTAATGTGCGTTTGTAATTATATAAATACGTAGCACCTATACCGTCCGTTTGTCCGCATATAACAGCGCCCCACCAGTTGCCAAGAAGTTCTGCTCTCGAAGCTGGTAGACTGGAGGTGCTGGGTTCGAACACAATCGCGCCCGTCGGCCTAATCGTTCGGAGTTTTCCGTGGTTTTCTCCGAACCTTGGATTTCCATGCGTAAATAGGGGTTGGGTTCACTTAGAAAGACCCCCACGGAGGACACATCCCCTCGGGCCTATATTCCTCATGCAGATAATCGGCCGCCATTAACTCCACAGCATATAACAGCACAGAAACTACCTAATCGAATGGTTTAAAATTCAATATATAATAACTGCAGAATTTCGTAGTCATAACAAATTTTATGAAAATAGAATCAAAATTAATACTCCTTTCTAAATACATTATATTGATATACGTGCTTCCCTTGTTTATATGCATATATATATTATACACTTACGCTCACCTTATATTTACGTCTGTCTGATATACTTACATTCATCTTACAAGGAGAGGGCCAACCTTGTTAATCACAGATTTTGATTATTTTAATATATGTTGTAGGATAGAGACCCCTTAGTGTCAGGTTCAACGGATTTTATCCAACGCTTCTTAGTTCTTGAGAAACCGGGGGGGGGGGGGCTAATAATAGTACACAACTTAAACACTTACTTTGCAACCGCTATGACAGGTAGGCCGTAGCTCAGTTGGTATGGCGCTTGCCGGCTGATCCGCGGCCCGGATTTCTATACCTGAATGCGCTACATTTGTTTTTCTTATTTTTATGTTTTATAAATATACTTGTAAGTATAATTAATAATCTCATTGTCAATTAAAATTTATAATATTGTACATCAATTATAATTTTAACATATTTATTTTTTTTTATTTTTAACTAAATAGTCATATAAAATATCATAAAACTGTCAATTTTTTAAAAATCACTTTTAAAATGTATTTCATATATTCTTTATCGATGCAATGATATTGAGCAATTGTGTCAATTCGTGATTTTAATGAAACATCATTTACGCATTGCTTTAACAAAGGAAGTCAATGCGATAATACTATTATTCTGTTTTTAAAATAACAAGCATAATTATATTAAAAATTAGCATCAGAATTAAATTACAACAGATTTCTTGCATATTAAAGATTTTTAAATTTGTGATACGTATGCTTGCGCTTTCAATTATTTTGCGTTCACCTTTATCTTCTTTCTGCTTTCATTTTTATTTTATATAAATATTCTTTTATTTTGTCATAACTAGATGGCACCACAACAGATTGTCACGATTTTGGAATTTTCATAATTCAATAATAGATCCAATTTCTTTTTAAACCTCTTTAAAGGATGAGAAATAAGTTTAAAAATAAAAAATGATAAATTTAAGTTTAACATTATAATTAATGCATGATATTAAAATTTGTAATTGAAATTATTAAATTATAATTACAAGTACATTTAAGGGGGCTCAGGACTCTTAAAGCTTTAAAATTTTCGAAATTTTATTTTTTTTAGATGTATTTATTTAGATGTCTATCTTTTCTGAACATTTTGATCTAATTATTTCCTTTAAATTCGTATTAGAACTGAAGTTATGGCTTTTACATTTATACACGTTCAATAGCTGAAGCGTCGTTTAGGAAACTTTGAAGCTATTTTTCTCCAAATAACGTTTTTGGGCATAACGCGCACGATATCTCAAAAACTTATGAATATTTTTTCATGAAATTTTCAAAACATATGTTTCATGTCAGTCTGTACAAACTGAACCTAAAATTTCCTTTCCATTGTTCAAAACAATATTTTTTTAAGCGATTATACTGTTGAAATTTTCTAAATTTTGCATTAGCTAAATACAACATTGTATTAAAATTATAAAAAAGCTTTAAATACAAATTTATTTCGGTTCAGGGTAATTATTATACTCTGAAGTATAAGTAGGCACAAAAATTTTCATTCTAGTTGCAATACTTATCTTGTAATCGCGCGCGTAAGCGATTATGCCGATTTTTTGCTCGTCAAATGTCTAACAGTTTGGAGCCCCCTGTAAATGCTAATTCTGCCTCTTACAATTTTTAAAATACATGAAAGGAAAGAACATACTTATATATTTTATTCCAATTAAAATTGTGTCCCAAAATCAAATACATTTTAAGATATTGAATGTTGAAAATGGTCTTTTCATTTTTTCTAATTTTAAGAGTCCTGAGACCCCTTAAAAAACAAAACAAGTAGGAAATTGCTCGTCAAACGTGGCAAATGAGGTGCGTTCGTACTATAACTAGTTTTATAACTATTTTTTGCACCCCATATTGCACTGAATGTATATTTTTTTGCACTTCATAAGTGCACAGTCTGTAACATCATTAAAATGCACTTGCAATAATTTTTTCCCATTGCCCGTAATGTAATGGAAAACTTTTGACTGTCCCTGTAATTAAACTATACACCCAATTTTAATAAAATCTGAAATGGCTCTACAAAATTTTGCAACAATTATATATTTAAAATTTCAGACCATTCGGAAGACTGTAACATCATTAAAATGCACTTGCAATAATTTTTTCCCATTGGCCGTAATGTAAAGAAAAACTTTTGAATGTCCCTGTAACTAAACTATACATCCGATTTTCATAAAATTTGAAATGGCTCGACAAATTTTTGCAACAATCATATAGTTAAAATTTCAGACCATTCGGTTGGGTAGTTTTTGCTCTGTTATATGCGGACGGCCAGACGGACAGACGGACTGAACGACGACTATAGGTGCTACGTATTTATATAATTACGAACGCACCTAAAAAGGAGAAAAACAAATGTAGCCCGTTCGGGTACCGAACCCGTGCCCGCAGATCAGCCAGTGAACGCCGTACCAACTGAGCTACGACCAACCTATCATTGCGGTTGCAATGTAAGTATTTAAGTTGTGTACTATAATACAACTATATTGTGTAGTATAATACTATAATAAAATCCGTTGAACCTGACACTAACGGGTCTCTACCCTACAACATATATTAAAATAATCAAAATCCGTGATTAACAAGATTGGCCATCTCCTTGTTAGACTCGCATGCTTATTTATACTCATATATAACTAATTCTAATGCTTAAAACAATCTCCTTTTTAGGTGCGTTCATAATTATATAAGTACGTAACACCAATAGTCGTCGTCTGCTCCGTCCGTCTGTCTGTCCGCATATAACAGCGCAAAAACTAACCAACCGAATGGTTTGAATTTTAATGTAAGAATTGAATTTTGTCGAGTCATTTCAAATTTTGTGAAATTCGAATCAAAACACAAAAAATATTAAGTTTTCTTCATTTTATTAAATCCTATCGTACGTAATTCCATGATATCCCATGAAAGGAAATAATTCTAGGTTGCATGGTGATGACGTCCTATTTAAGATGGAGCCATATTAGAGTGAAACATCTCTGTGCGACCACCCCCATCAAAGACCATTTTTTCATGGAATGAAATTTATTCCCGTAGGCTCAATACTAATTTTACCTCCATTCAGAGACCATCCCAGTTAAATTCCTTCCATGAGCGACCAATATCTTTCAAGAAAATGAAACAAATTCCATTTTTTCCTGGTCGCTTGAAGAAAGTTTTTTATTAGAAAAATAATTCCGGAAAGCGCATTTTTCCATCAAACTTCTAAACTAAGTTTAGATTTTTTTTATTATTATTCCATTAACTTTTAACTGTTTAACACTTAGAAAGACGGGAATTTTTACTCAAGTTTTATAAAAAAAAAAATATTTAATATCAGAATTTTAATTTGAAACTGTAACTTATTTAATTAGTCCTTTTTTTTCCTTTGTATCTTTTAAACTTATTTTATAGGTTCGAATCGAAATATATCCATATGGTTGGGGCCAAAATGGTCCCTCACCGTCATTCTAGTGTTAAACCCCTTTGTGCCTTTTTAGGCAATGAATTTAACTCTAATGACAAATAAAGAATGACAGTCATTAAACTCCCCTGTCATATTCTTAGTAGGAGAGCTGTTGAACATTTTTGAGTAGGTATTTGAGGCATCCTGAAAATTTGTACAACACTTCTTTTGTAATGCCTGAATACAAAATCGAATGTCTGGCTGAAGAATCGTGGCCCAAAAACTGTGCCAGACACGTGTCAAGTGCCAAATGGCACTTGACACGTGTCTGGTACAGTTTTTGTGACGACTAAAGTGTCTGTCATTTTCAAAATATTTTTTTCTAAGCATAAGTATTATTCTGCCTCAATCTCAGCGTGCCTCTAATACCTTTTTTGGGTAATCAAAAAATGGCACTTGACACGTGTCTGGCACAGTTTTTGGGCCGACTAAAGTGTCTGTCGTTTTGAAAATATTTTTTTCTAAGTATAAATATTATTCTGTCTCAATCTCAGCGTGCCTCAAATACCTTTTTTGGGAGGGTAGTCAAAAAATGGCACTTGACACGTGTCTGGCACAGTTTTTGGGCCACGATCCTTCAGCCAGACATTCGATTTTGTATTCAGCTGTTACAAAAGAAGTGTTGCACAAATTTTCAGGGTGCCTCAAATACCTTCCCTAAAATGTTTATCAGCTCTTGAACTATCTGTCAAGAAACTCTCAAAGAAATAGGTAAAATTAATGACATTGTCATTATTTGTTCCCGTCTACAAAAAAAACTTGCATTTATTTACTGAACTCAGAAAGGACTTGGAAATAAATTTCATACGAGATAACACCGTAAAATCAAAGCAAACGTCACTGTATTAATTTCTTAAACTCTGCAGTAATTAACTTATGTAATTAACTTTTGTTTTGATACTTTATTTTTCACATTAGGAAAAAATATGAAAATTTAATTTTAGTAACATTACCTTTTTCCAACAATTAAAATCTAGATTTAAATATGATCTCCATTAAGAGACCACCTCTCAGAGCGACCATTTTTTATTGGAACGGAACGTGGTCGCTTTAGGGAGGTTTTACTGTATTTCTGTATTCCTGAATTTAATATATATTATCGTAATAAATTTTGTATTTATGCATAAGAGTGCAACATTTATTGAGTCAAGATCTGAATATTTATAATAATAGTTATAGTACGAACTTATTTGCCACGTTTGACGTACAGTGTCCAACTTTTTCTTTTAGCGCCCTTCCGGACCATTTTTTCAGGAATCCTTAACTGGAATTTCACAACATACAAACATAAATGAAAAACACTCAAATAATATTTAATATTTAACACAACCCAAAACATGAAATGTATTAGAAAACTGAAAACGGGTATTTTCATGAATTAAATATATTACTTTTGACGGTAAATAACTTGAATTTGACGGTAAAATAACTTGAATGTTTCATTAGAAAAATTCTTGAATTTTTAATTAGCTGCTTTTCAATTATTGAAATCGTGACAAATTTCTGTATTGCATAAGTGATTCCTATTTCTTTAAGGCTGTAGATGGTGCTGTCAGTCTAACCTATTCAATGAATGAAAGGATTTTAAGTTTATAATTTACAACCAATTATACTTACTTTTTTATGAGAAATTTATCTAGAAATACTGGATAGAGCATTTATTTTTACTTACTACGGCCTCGTTTTTTTAATAACCATATTTATTATTATTTTTTTTAACTTCACGAACATTAAAAGCTGCCAAGAATTTTATTTTTATCAGTCTCATTCTCTAAAAACCTAAATTTGAAACTTGATGCAGCTAACGATTTATATATACTAGGAGTGAAAAGTACCTATACCTTATATAAGAATAAAAGCAGTTAGTTTTGAGGAAAACATATTTTCAAGAGCATCACTCTGTTTAATCAAATCCATGGCGCAATGAGGATGAAGGAATAAGAGTCCAGGACACTCTCCCCAAAATAAGTCGGAAGAGATTTATTAATATACTTTTAAAAAAAAAAACGCATTGTGACTAAAAACACATACACTATCCCCTTTCCCATCCCCAAAAAATCCTCTTATAGCTTCAGTTTTTTAATTTACTTAGTTTTCTAATATAACGACACTAAACAAAAAGATACAGTCGAAAATTGAAAGCACCAAATTACGTTAGGCAGAACTAGTGAAAGAAAATGATCAAGTTATAATGCAATTTTTGTTTACTTTTGTAATGAAATAAATAATAATAAAAAAATCTTTTAAAACAAAAGTACCATACGATGACATTCAATAAGTTCAAAATGCATTAATTTTTCAATTCTTCATAGCTCGGGGGGGGGAGACTCCCTCCCCCAGTACATCTTTGCCAATTGATATTTATTTTTTAATTTTTATAGCATTACTCTTTGATTTTCCTTCCATATTTGAAGAACTTTTATCACAAATCTCACCGCTTTCCCAGTGATCAAAAGCAATATTTGTTCTATCTCTAATTCAAATAAGAACTGACTTGCTTTAATCCATTAAACATTCATATTCTCAATTGGAAACTTCACAAAAATCACGGATTAAAAAAATGTCCTCTCCATTTTAATTACTGATGATTTTAAACTAAAACAGTAGAAAGTTAATACATAAAAACAATTTAAAATATACCTGCATCTAAAATTGGGTTGTAAAATCTTAGTTATCATAATTCGCTATATCTGCAAAAAATATATCATTAAATAATTTTACTAAATTATCTTTACTTTTATCATCACCGCCTTTAAAAACATTTTCACTACGATGAACTGACACCACGACGAATTGACGCCTTTAAGCTTTATCAAGGGGCTCTAAATGCTCTAAAGGTCCATATAACTTGAGGCTCTCTAATATAACTGTACCCACCTCATACCACGTAGAGTCCATGACAAAAACCACACCGCAAAATCCCAGCGGACACAAACTCCACGTGTACTTACACTTACAGCTGCAAAACTGTTTCAAACATAAATTTACTGATATATTTTACTAAACATAAAATTAGTTCAATTGAAGAATTTTGTGAATCTTACATTAATCGTAGAATTTATTCGATACAGTAAGAATTACGTAGAATTTATATATATATATATAAAATGTTAGTTAATTCACAAATCACATATTAAATAAACTGATCGTAATCCGGTGGTTAATCTTGGAATACAAACATCAGATTGAGATGATTTTAGGAATTTGGTATTCTTGTTCCGCCGAGGTGGATGCTTTAAAAAGTATCTCCAAACCTGTCACTGCCCCAATGCTAAAATTTTGTAAAGTACAGAGAATCAGAATATAAATATCAGATATTTATATCTTATTTTAAAAATTCAGTTTCCCTAGAAGCTATGGAACCGGGGGTGGAGGTACAAAGATGCGTCTTTGAATCAATCGCCGGTTTTAGAAGATAAATTTTTTGCAGGATATTTTCTAAGAATAAAAAGATCAGACCGGATGTTGTTGTTTTTTCGATTTGCCCGCTTCCCTCCCCCCCAAAGAAATATGTAAAATCCGTGACGACCTTCCTGATAAAAATTTACAAGATGCAGATTCTCCATATATAACATCAGATAAAGATGATTTTTTTCAATTCGGTATTTTTGCTGTCCCACGGAAGAAGGGGAAGTACATATCTGAAACAGCCTTAGCGATGAAATCTTATTAGATGCAGAGTATCAGACTATAAACTCCATATAAGGGCAATTTTTTCTTTTGTAATTTGACCACTGCTATCTTCCTGGGGTAAGGGGGCTGCAAAATTGCACCTTTTTAGAATCTATCTAGAAGATAAAACTTTGGCAGTGAATTCTCTAGGAATATAAACATTAAATCGGATGATTTTTTAATCCCCCCCCCCCACCGTAGACGGGGGTCACAAAATCTATGACGGCCTACCTGATAAAACTTTACAAGATGGGGAGAATATCATTTATCAAGCCCTCTAAATTTTATAAAAAGCTGAATATAAGAGCCCGACAAATTTACTCTTATAACCAGTGATCAAATTGTTACAATGCGCTGAAATTTTGTGTGTGTGAACATGACATAATTTTACAGTTGGAAATTGTCTGTTTTTTAACCGAAAGCCCCTAAATTTTAATATAGCGCGCATATAAGCGCCGGACAACCACAAAAACTTAACTTGGATCCAAATTGCCGCTGCTCCACAAATTTCGTATAATAAATGTAATTGTTTTAATGGAGAAGGGGGGGGGGGACTCTGTCGAATTTTTATAGAAGTTCCTATATTTTAGTGTATTATAAAGATAATGTGCTGAAAACTTTTTAAACATTCATAAATCGGGCTATAGTTCTACTGAGCACACTTTTTTAAATGTTTCTAAATATTTCCCTTCATGTAATCTTTCAGCTTTCAAAGAGATAAACTGTCTTATCTCTTATTTTGAATATTTCGATGTCATTCATAAGCTGTAATAATCAGAACCACAAAAGTTCCATTGTACTACTTGTACAGGTTTAGGCGATTCTATAAGCCCTTTGGAATTTTCTCTGAATTGTAAAAGAAAGAAGGTAACAAAGAAATATCCAGAACTAGTGGTAAGAGAGTTATCCCCTAAAAATACTACTTTAAGTTACTTTATTAATTTAACAGAAGGCGTTGCTTTTTTTTTTTTTTTTTTCAGCTTCTTTTCAATATTTTAATCCTATTCCATTTCTTTAAAAGCTTTATTTTGTAAGATTTCAATACGCATTGTATTAAGAAAAATGTTTAAACCTGAATAATTTTAATTAATGACTTTTATAATTAGTAAATAACTTTAATAATTAGTTTCCTTAAGCTAATTTTAATAGACATATTGTAAAAATGGAATATATCTGTTGAAGTGAAAAATGATAAGCGTAAGCTTAGTTAGTCCGAGTTCCTTTCTTTACAGGCGTGGATATCGAAGATAAGGATATTCGTAAAAATGCAATATGTCTGTTGAAGTGAAAAATGAGAATCCCGGTAAAAATCATCACTGTAAATATCACTCCCGGGGGGAGAAAAAAAAACATCGGTAAAAAGCTACCCGAAAAAAGGGGGAGGGGGCTCACGTTAAGGTGGAAAGAGGCCACACATTTATGAATAACACAGCTTTGATATCTTTGATTAAGCTAATTATAATTTCCAGTAAAGCACGTGCTAATTACGTGTGTTTGTACTAGGAACAATGAGAGCATTATATGCATATCGTTTATCAGTAAAACCTGCATATCGAACAGGGACTTATTATCGCAAGGGCAAACGGTGAAGCTGTCATGTGCCCCCAAAGTCAAATATTGGATATTTTTTCTTTAAATTAATACAATTTGAAGCTACAAAGACGTCTTGGATGCCCTCATCTGAGTCCTTGCCTCAAGGTCCCAGACAACACAAACACATCCTAAGAACATCCGAAAGATGTCATATTCAGGACAAGCTGATATCCTGCGGACCGATGAATTGGTCCTGCCGACCGTTTTAGGACATCCCCTGGGTTTCGAAATGTCCCACCTGTCAACATCCTACGGATGTCATTTCATGACACCTTTTGGACGATTATAGGACACTTGTATGATATCCTCTGGATGGTCCTAATGACATCCTAAAATCATCCAAATAATGTCATATTCAGGATAAGCTGATATCCCGTGGATGGATGCAGTCGTCTTGCAGACAGTAATAGGACATCCACTGGCTATCGAAATGTCACACCTGTTAACATCCTTTGGATGACTTTTTTATGATGGCTCGATAACCTCTGGATGGCTTAATGAATGTTACTGCCTACAATTTGCATTTTTGAAATTTATGGCAATTCATTGATGTCTTGTCACTTTTAATTATTATAATCAATTATAACATAATTATTTAATAAATTATATAGCCTGTAAAAAGATTATTCAGTAAACCTTTCTTTAAAAAAAAGAAAATCAATCTTCAAGATATCTTAGTTTATACAATTTATTAAGTAAAAAATGTTTTCAGTGACAATATAGGAATTTCAAAAATGCAAATTGAAGATAGTAATATATCTTACATATATTTGATAAGATTCAAGAATATTTAAGAAATTTGGTAAAATTCCTTACTTGCATACAATAATAGTTTTACATACTTTATTCTTAATTTAGACAAATATTATCCAAAATGGTGCAATTTAAAAATTTTCCATCATAGCTTCATCACTATTTAAGATGTCTTGCAGATATTTTTTAATATCTGGAGTTGAACATTTTTCTAATTTACTATTTTTGCCATAAGAACCATTTTGCAATTATTTGATTTACTTACTAAAAAAAGCATGGGACTACCTGATCCACTATGCACTTTAGGAACACCCAGTATCTGTAACAAATGTTATGCATTTGATTGTCCTGTGATGAAGTGCCACATGAAATTAAAAAGTATAATTTTGTTGCTCCGATGATTGTTTTACATTTTTTTTATAGAAAAAAGCTACTGCATAAGACATCTTAATATTTTTGAAGTCAAATAAATAAAGTACAAAAAGTATGCCATTTTATATTTAGTGACCAAAGCACATTTTACTGTTGTGATAATTTGGCTGTAAAATACAACTTTAAATTTAATGTTTTACTTACCTTTAAATACATTACCTTACTTTAACAAAATATGATAGTGTCATGGATACATTTAACTTTATACAATTGGTAATAGCTCAGTAAATGCCTTTTATGAACATGAAGAATTAACACAAACTGCAGAAAAGTTAAGATACTCTTTTCATCCTTTGTTCTTATTTTAATGAATAAGAACTTCTATATTTTAATTGCATTTTAAATGATTGCACATATTACACTAAATGCTGAATATAAAACAATAAACTTAAATTATTTGACAAAGAAAAGTTTAATCTTTACGTAAAAATTATCAAAAGTGAATACCTGAAAATGTTATTCGAAATAAAAGTCAAAGTTTACTCCTAATTTAATTTAAGACCAGTAAAGGAAAAAAAAAATAAAAGACAAAAAGAAATACTTATAAAATATATTCTGCAGTGTTAAGAATGATAGTACGAAAAAATGATAATCGCCGTTGAATTATTTTGTTTATTAATTATTAAAATAATTCCTATATTAAAAAGCTTAAAGTTACGAATTACACAATAAAACAGTCACATTAAAAGCAAAACAAGTATTTATTTACAATTTTCACAGCAAAATACAAAAAATATTTATTTAAAACTTTCACAGTAAAATACAAAACAAATATTTTTTACAACCTTCCACATTACAAAATATAGTTTCAAAACTTTTTTTTAACAACAATCCAACTTTCCAGTTTCTCCTGCCTGCACTTGTCACAAAATAATTTTTACGCTGCACACATCTATAATGAAGAAAAGACAAAATATACATTTCTACTAAACTTTATTGGTGCATCATATTCATTCAAAAGGAATAAATCAATATATATATATATACAAGATATACAATAATTTCTTATTGTTTGTTTCTTCAAAAGATCTTTTTGTAAAATTTACAGTTATTTTTAGGAATTTTATTATTTTAAGCCATAGGAAATGCTTGAAAAAACTATTAAAAAGTACAAAGCAGCATAATTGCACATCTTATTTTATGTCAAACATCAACATGAAGCACCTGTCTCATTTTGTATCAAAAGAGAGTTAATATTTATAACTGATGAGAATACCATTTTTAATAATTAAAAATTATGGTAATTACAAGCAACAGGACCATGCAAAGAGAAAACTGTGCCCAGGGTAAAGTTTAGTTTGCCTGTCCCCCCCCCACACACACACAGACCTTCCCGATTAAGGAATGTAAAAACCAAAGTTCCCTGAACCAGAGCCAAGTGGATACATACGGTCCTCCTTTCTAGAGGATCACGTAGCAACCTGTCCCAAAAGGCATCAACTGAGGCCCAATCACCACGACATCAACCTGCCATTCGAAACAGCTAAGCGAGGAAGACAGAAGGCCACAACACAACATAGACTCTGCTGCAGCCTGATAATTTATTACACATGGGATATTTTGATGAGTCCGAGAGCCAAGGAAACATCTGCACAAGGGTGGCTATGTCGCAAAATAAATAAGATGCTGCCAAGTAGGCTAAAGCCAGTGGGCCTCCCACTGGTGAACAACAGATACCATCAAACCAACAAGTACTCGTTCAGAAATTTCTCACCATGAATTGCTAACATTATACCTCGAGGGTACCCCTCAAGTACTATAAGTGTCAAGCACAAGAGCTACCTCACTTAGAACTCTGCACATCAAACAGGGCAGAACCATCACTCCATAAAGCCAAAAGCTACATGCATCCTAGACTGTCACTAGGCATTATGCCTCGAGGGGAATGTAACAAAACACCTTCCAGGTAGGTACCGAACGAAAGTTCAAGATATCCTTTTTAGAGGCCTACAAGAGTAAAACGGGCGGCCCAATCGCTCCTCTAGACCACAAGCCGAGATCAAAGCCATGAAAGATCGCAGCTCTCGACCCCAGCCAGACACAAGGAGAAACCACATAAGGCATGTCACACACTGCAAGAAAAGAGAAGGTAACTGCTAATCCAACCAGCAGCGCAGTAACTCCCCCCTACACACAGTTCAGAAAATTAAACAAAACAGACCTAAAACAATTTCTAAAATGGAAGAAGCCCTTAGTCAGAAATTTGTTTTGGCATGTTGGGTAAGGGATGGTGCAATAACTTTGAAACTAAAAATGGGGAACGAATGAAACTAAAAATAACTACTTTCATTGGGAAAAAAATTCTCGATGTGTATATAATATATATAACCATTATATAATTACAATTCATCACTTTTCTCCGTTTATTAAAAATAAAATTAATAAATTGAGCATCAATACATTACACTGACATTATACAAAATAAAGCAGGATCATCTATTTTTAATTTAATGAATCATTAATGAATTGTGTCTACTATAATGTACCAATATACTGATCACCAACATATAATGAATTAAAATCTTTATGGAATTTTACGGATTGCTTAGGGCACTTCAGTTTTTATTATGCAAACAATTGTTTTAATGCCAAAAAGAGAAAGGAAAGATTTTGTCAACTGAGAGACAAGAAGCGTGCAAATTTTTTGGATGAGCAGCAAGATGGGTGCTAATTTTTTGAAAGAGGGGCCAGAGAGGTGCTATTATATAAACCAAAAGACAGGTGGGGGTGTTATTCTATTATATTTTTTCATAAACATAAAAAACTATAACAAATATCTTAAATAATACTAAATGAGTTTCATACTTTTCTGTTATACAAACCAGGGATATGTTTAGAAAAATTTTAGGTCCTTTAAAGGACCCTTCACAAAATTATTTGTCTCTTAAAAAGAGATTTCATAGAATGTTTTCGCTTTCAAATTGAACTTTTCCACAAATTTAGTCATTTAAAAATAAAATCAGGCCTGTAAGTAAGCAGTTGAACTCACCAAAGAGCTTATTACTTAGCTTTTTATACAAGAAGGATAGAACATGAAGACATCGATAATTTAAAATTCACAAAATTATGAGTAGAATTTTCACAAAAATAAGAAAAACTTCAGTTTCACAAAAACAGGACCCTGTCAGAAAAGTCTGGACAGATCCCTACAAACACCTTGCCAAAATGTATGCTGATATCACAATCCTATCCATGCAACAGATTTTTATTGCAAACCATGCCATTTTCTTGAGTTATAATTTACAAACAAAAAAAGTTTGCCAGAAAGAAAAACTTTAGCATAAGAACTTAAATAAGCTATTATTATTAAATTATTGGTTCAAATTTATGTAACTAGATTTCATTTTTCATTAAAAAATGTTATTTTTCACAAAAAAAAAATTAAATTTCACGAAAGCAACTTTTACTTTTCATAAAATAGGCCTCATAAAAAAAAAAAAAAAAAAAAAAAAAACTGCATTGACCCCTGGAGATACCGACTATGAACATTTCACAGTCTAATTAGATACAATTTTGTTGGTGCTGAATATCATACCCAGTCTATTAAGAGAATATAGATCGTCGCAAAATGCTATAACAAAAGCAATATATGTCATTGTTTACAATTTTATCGCATTGATATCGTGTGACGTCTTTATATATATATATAAATCAAATGTTTGCTACAAACAATGCTAAGAGACACTTATAACTTCATGACTGAATTAAAAACCTAGTTTTACTTTATTGTATAATATTCATTTGTTCTTTTATTGTAAGTATATATTTGTGTTGATATAGTAAAATAGTGTGAAAGTTTGAAACAGTATATTTTTTAAATGATCACTTTTATACCAACAGTTTTTTTTTTTCTATTTGGCACCAACTATCATGCTTGGTACAATGGTGTTGATATAATAGAAACGCACCTAGAGTTTAAATATTAAAAATCAAAATATGTTTCAGAATGTTTACATTCGAAATAAAGCTCATAGCCATAACCAGGGGTGTAAAAATCTAAGCACCAGCGGGCAGTCTCTCATCAATAAATTTTATTCATTATTTTTCGTCTAAATTTTTTGTAAGAATGCTAATAAAATTTAAACGAAGAAAACTAATAAAATTTATAGGTGAGAGACGCGTTGGGCACCTACACTTTTACACCCCTGGTCATAACATAAAAAATTTCCAACATAAAATAAAGATTTATTCGAGCTGAAAAAGAATACAAGTTGAATTAAATGTATTTGGCAGGTAAAATGTATAATAGAAAATTTCAATAGTCACACGACTGAAAAAAAAATATTTGACATAAGCATTTTAATAGTCATTGCTTTTTGGCTGGTATGATATTGGAATTTTCTATACATAAGTTAATTTGGGATATCCATAAATAATACTGCAGTACTCAAATTCATGTGAAAAATACCAGGAAAAAAAAAAATTTCATAATGTTTAAATTATAAAATACAGTCGGCCCCATTTAATCGGGTAATGGATAATTGCATACCCCGCTTATATGCATAGAATGCCGTGGAACAGAGACGTTCCCCATAAGGCTAATTTTAAATGTACTCGTTTTATTGCATAACAATCCCTGGTTAATTGCATAAATATCGCCAATCTACTAGTAGTAATCCGGATTTTATGAATTCATGTTATAGTGGTGAATGGAAAAAAAAAAGGAAGAACTTTTTTTTTTGTAACAATGGTTTGTTATATTTACAATCAAAGAGCAGAAATAGTCGTGTAAGATGACTTATCTTAATTCTGGCAACTTATGAGAGTGTTGAATTTGGACAATTGTGTTTTTCTTTTAAAGCTTGTCGTACATATAGTGACTCAAGATGCTGGGGGGTATTTTTTGAAAAATTCTGGAATCTGGGGAAAGTAGCCCAATAAAAGATAAATATTTAGAGCTGGAAGTGGAGAAATGTAATGTCAAGATATGAAAAAAAAAAAAAAAAAATTCCTAAAGGATTTTTTGTGTAGGCAAAAGAAAAAAAGAGAAATAAATTGACAAATAATTGAAAAATAAAAAAGAATTTATGCAGAAACTTTTATTTTCAAAGGTATGATTTAAAAACAAAAATTTTCTATTTAACTTTCATTTTAATTTTCACATAAATTATAATGAAAAATTAAACCATGTACCATAAATAGTGTTATAATACCTTATACTTTTATATATAGAGTAATAATAAATTATTTATTAAAGTTATTAATACAGTAGTTTTTAATTTATTAGGTAAATAATTATTCTCCATTAATATTTATCATATCTGTGGCATATAATCAAATGATAGCGTTTGCTGATAACATTAATTAATGTCCTCGCTTAAATGCATACAATTCAGTGGAACCAACTGTATGCAATTAAGCGGGACGGACTACATTTTAAAATTAAGTCTATTTTCTAAACTTAGGTTGAATTTCTGACAACAAACATTTTTAAAATTATCGGGAAAAAAAAAAGTTTTCATAACAAAGCACTTTCTTTTTAGGTGCGTTCGTAATTATATAAATACGTAGCACCTATAGTCGTCGTTCAGTCTGTCTGTCTGTCCGTCCGTCTGCATATAATAGAGCAAAAACTACCCAACCGAATGGTCTGAAATTTTAAATATATGATTGTTGTAAAATTTTGTCGAGCCATTTCAAATTTTATGAAAATCGGATGTATAGTTAAATTACAGGGACAGTCAAAAGTTTTTCTTTACATTACGGCCAATGGGAAAAATTATTGCACGTGCATTTTAATGATGTTAAAGCTTTCCGAATGGTCTCAAATTTTAAACATATAATTATTGCGACATTTTGTCGAGCCATTTCAAATTTTATGAAAATCGGATGTATAGTTTAATTACAGGGACAGTCAAAAGTTTTTCTTTACATTAAAGCCAATGGGAAAATTTTTGCAAGTGCATTTTAATGATGTTACAGCTTTCCGAATGGGCTGAAATTTTAAATATATAATTGCTGCAAAATTTTGTCGAGTCATTTCAAATTTCATGAAAATCGGATGTATAGCTTAATTACAGGGACAGTCAAAAGTTTTCCGTTACATTAAGGGGAATAGGAAAAAATTATTGCAAGTGCATTTTAATGATGTTACAGACTATGCACTTATGAATTGCAAATAAATACACATTCAGTACAATATGGGGTGCAAAAAATAATTATAAAACTAGTTATAGTACGAACGCACCTCATTTGCCACGTTTGACGAGCAATTTCCAACTTGTTTTAAATATCAAAATATCCCAAACTGACACAATTCATAATTATGTTTGAAACCAAAACTATTACTATTCAAAGAAAAATATTATACTGTATTAAATAATAATAAAATATAATAATTTAAATATTATAATAAATACATGCTCACATGATCTTATATTTTTTAGAAGAAACAACAACAAAAAAAAAAATTCAGTTAAACTTACCACTGTTGGGGAGAATTTTTGATGATTTTTTTTGACAGCATGCAGCTCGATTTGTATATAGATTTTTCACTAATTATTTCCAAGGTATCTAAAATAAAAGAATAACTTTAATAATAATTATGGTGTCAAAGTACAATTTAAAAAACAAAGTTTTATACAGAGATGGTTTTTGAGACTACTGTATACATTTAAAATTATGTGTAAAATATTATAGCTAAAACTACAGGTACTTATCATGGTTTTTTGGTACACCATAATATCCCGTTTATCCACAACGCCCTCTCCCTCCACCTTTTGTTAAAAAAAAGATACCTCTTAGTTATCCCGTCGACCAAATTACTGTCGCCAAATTGTAAGATTAAATGCCAATAATGGTTGCCATTCATTAATTAATTGTAAGATTAAATGTCAATAATGGCCAATAAAACCATTAATTTGACATTTTATTTGTTTATTTATTAATGTTTTACTAATTTATTTGTTCTTTCGTTATTTAAAATAAAAATTATGTCAATGTATATAATTTGGCGAAATTGGTCGACGGGATAACTAAGAAGTACCAAAAAAAAAAAAAAAAAAAAAAAATCCCAAGAAAGCATCACCTACTTCCAAAAAAGTCCCACCCTGCATGTCAATGTCAGAATCAATACCAAGTATTTTATTTTTTCGCCACATCAGAACGGGGCATGAATTCTAAACATGACATTCCAAACACAGGGATTATTCTGTTCCGAATTTTCTGAAAAATTAAGCATTCTGTTGAGAAAATAAAAGAATCAGGCATCAGTCCATAGTCCAACAATTCGGACATAATAAAATGTGAATTTCAACAAACGGTCACAGAAAAAATAAATTTCATCAATCGTTCACAGAAAAAATTGCCAATTTTGTCTTAGAACTGCAAAAAAAACATGAATTACACCAAATGATAGCAGAGACTGCACATTTTGTCTAAAGATCGCGAAAAAAGCCAAATTCGTCAAACGACCGCAGAAAAAACATGAATTTCATCAAAAGATCTTGGAAAAATGCAAATTTCGTCAAAAGATTGCAGAAAAAAGAAATTCAGTCAAAGAATCCAGTGAAAAACACACATTTCATCAAAGGATCGCGAAAATAGATACATTTCAACAAAGGATTGAAATAAAAACCCTGCACATTTCATCAAAGGGTTATGGAAAAAAAAAAAAGAATTTCGTCAAAGTATTACGGAAGAAACGTGATTTTGGTCAGAGCAATGCGAAAAAAACTCCTGCAAGGTTCACCAAATGTCCCCAAAATCCCCCACAAATGTCGTGAAAAAATCTTGTGCAAGCACCCCCCCAGATTATTTTACAATTTTTGTCATGTCTTTCTTAGGGGGAGGGGAAATAACAGGATTTTACGGTACAGTTTTAAATAAAGATATTTTAAAAGGTTATAAATGCAATTCTAGTGTGGACCCTAGGCCAATTTTGCAGGGCGCAACGCCTGGCAGCTCTTTTTAACTCGTTTGTGTGGCGTCAGATCAGCCTTTTTTACACAGTGTATGCATCTGGCAACCCTTTTAATTATTTTATACACCATGTGTCCCTTGCTGACATTTATGATGCACCCTTTCGACTCATTTCTTTTCTTAGCTGTGAGGGGGAGGGGGGGGGGATAACTCATGAAATATGTCCATTATTTACAGGAAATATTATATAAATTTCAGCATTTGTTTGTGGGGAAGTGTTGCAAAATTTGTCAATCGGTCATGTAGGAGGGGGAAAAAAGAAATTTGACAGATTAATTTAGTTAGAGGAAAAAAAATTGCAAAATTCTTCAGTCTGTCATGAGAAAATAATATAATCGCTTATTTCGCCATTCAATCACATGGAAAAAAAAAGTTTTGCCAGTAAATCATGAGGAAAAATCTGGAGTTCATCGATCTGCCATGGGGAAATTGTGAAATTCAAGTACCGATTATATGAAAAAAAAAAAAAAAAAAAAAAAGCCCCAAAAGTTTTGCAAATCGGTAGCAAAGGACAAAAAAAGGCAAATTTCACTAATTGGTAGAGATAAAATATCATAAAATTCATCAATCGGTTGGATAAAAAAATTGCCTTTCAGTTTTCAAAAGAAACTGAAATTCGCAAGTCGATCGCTGGAAAAAAAAAAAAAAAAAATTGTTGAGGAAGTTGCTTTGAAATACAGCAAAATTTGTTAATCAATCACAGGAAAAAACATGAAATTCAACAGTCAACCGTGAGAGAAAATCATGAAAATTTTCAGCCAGTTGCAGAAAAAAATGCAAAATTCATCAACTGATTGCACGGAATAAATCCTGAAACTCATCAATCAATAAGGAGAAAATTAGCAAAATTCACTCAACTGCGGGAAAATCCACTGATAAAAAGGAGTCTAAACAAACAAATTCAAAAATATTTTTTGCGACACAAGTGCCATTTTTTTTTTTAATTCTAATCCGAGAACCCCCCCCCCTTTTTTTTTTCTCTAGAGTCAACATGAAGTTCATTTAAAATTTCATAATTACATTAAAGAAAAATATTTAATTTTTTTAATTTAATTGAAATGTAACAACACAAAGTGTTGAGCAACAATGGAGTGCTTTATTTTTTTTACTGACCTGTACATAAAAACACAGGATTGAATATTTTTATGTATCGAACAAAATAAAGCAAAAATATATTGTTTACAACATGTAATTAATAGAAAATTGATAATCCAAATCATCTTAAATTTTTAAAGTGACCTGCTACATCATTGTAAACATTTTCAAATTGATTTATTATCTGAATCTTTTAAACAGCCTTGCTACATCAAAAATACTAAAACAAAATTGAACAGATGCTGCAGCCACATCAAGGTTGGTGCTTTTTTTTTTTTTTTTTTGAGCCATTTTGGCAAGAAAACCCTGGTCTGAAATACTTGTTGGGCATACTGTGCAAAAACTACATGTTAGTTTTATTATATTTTGAATCAGTTTATTTTATAATGAAAACACACACACATGCACTTTAATATAAAACACACACATTTTTTATATATATATATAAAACACACATTTACGTTATTGCAAAAAAAAAAAAAAAAAAAAAAAACTTTTTATTATAAGGCACACACATTTACTCTATAATAAATAAAACATTACACATTTTTTTAAAATACAAATTGTTTTATAAAACAGACACAAAGTTTAATTTAATAAAAAACACACTATCTGTTTTGCCGTGTTGTCATACCAGGCAAAACATTATGATTTTTGCACCAAAAAGATTGGTGTATCTACGAGATAACTACCAAAACATATTTTCTACAAAGAAAACCATATAAAATAGTGTTCACATTTCTTTTAAAAAACAGCCTGGCAGAATTATAGAAATCAGCATTTTTCTTGAATTTTCAGGAGAGGGAGAGGAACATCCCCGCTGGTCCACCCTCTGAATTCATCATTGACATGCATTATCAAGACAAGCTGAAATCATATACATTTTAAAAGCAACGTTAAAAACGCCAGAATAAACAAAAATTTGTTGCGAATTTTTGTTTATTCCAGCGTTTTTAACGTTGCTTTTAAAATGTATATCATTCTGCGGCATATAGCATCTTAATAATTAAGCTGAAATCATGCTATGTTTTGAGAGAAATGAACATATAAATCAAATAAGCTTTCCATGGATTACTAGATGTAATATAATAATGCATTTATAGTAAAATCGGCAATGCTAATTCAATTCAGTTACCCTTGAGTATTCGCCTGAAGATGGGCAAGATGTTTTTTGCCGATTTTAAATTTCTTCATTTGTAAATTTTTTATGTTAATATCCGAATCTTTTTTGCCTGTAAATTTGAAATAAATACTTTTAAAAATGAATATTTCCTTTATTCTATTGTTTTAAAATTTATGTATATTTGCTGTCTGCTATTTACAAATTCCCCCTCCCTATTTTTCTTTTTACAAATGAGGTTTAGAATGCCGATTTCTGTTTAAAATTTTTCCATTTGGATTGTTTTGTTGTTGTTATTTTTAATCTTTGAATTTTCGAAAATTAAGCTTAAAGTGGTTATAAATGAAAAAAAAAAAAAAAAAAAATAAGATAGCGGACTCAGGGCGAATACTCAAGTTATTCCTTTAATTCTATAGCACTTGAATATTAATGCCTGCAAATTTTATGCACATATAAAAATGACTTTGTTAATGCACCAAGAAATTCACACTATTCAGAAGTATTATTAATTTTTTTTCTAGAAGTAATATTAATTTTCTGAAATATTTTTTTTTTCAAGAAAAGCCTTAAATGTATTTAATGTTTTGATATGCAAAAACACCTGCATAGAAATAAAAAAAAAAATATCGTAATAAGAAGTTCAAGTTACCTACCCTGTTTAGAACCTAAATAAACATTGATAAATATTAAATTAATGTGAACAAATAGCGAAAAAGGGGTGTCGAAAAACGCGGCTATTTTTCAAATTTATTTTTAAGTGGTTAAAGAATGAATTTAAAATGTCAGCTTAAATTGATGTGTCTATAAAAAATCTTATATGCTTACTGTTTATTTTGGAATTAAGAATACAATTCATTTAATTCTGTCTGTTTTAACTTTAACATATATTGTAGTTTTAATTCAACCGACAAGAATTGCTGACATCTTTTTCCTTCTATTCCACGTTTTAATCGTGCGATGACTAGGCCTAATTTCTTTTTTAAATTTCATCTTAATAAAGTAAAAGTTTTTCTAACATAATATAAATATATAGACAGAATAGTTATAAAGAAATGCATTACAAAATGAAAGAAAATTCTTACCTTACATCCACATTCTTCATATTTGAATTTGCCATGACCAGCGACAGATCTCATCTAAACATCGACGGAGGAATCAAAATAAACGCCATTTCTGGTAAGTAGGTTGGCTGGTTTCACGGTTGCATTCTCGAGATCCGTCTTGGAATATCCTCCGGTCGTTTTGAGGACGGTTGCAGCTAGACGGTTTCAATTGGTCCGTTCTTTAGTATTCTGCGGACATTCACAGGATAGTTTTATAGGATATGACGACTACAGGATTTTTAGGATCATTGTAGAGCGTCCGAAGGACGACTGTGGTTGTCTGGGGTGTTGTATATTCAGGCGTTTACCAGGGGTAGTACTTGTCCTGATATTCCTTAAATTCCTGAAAAATGAAAAAACGTCCTGAAATGTGGTAACATGTCCTGAAATTTCACGAGTTTTATACTATAGCACAAACAGTCATGGTTTTTCCGTGAATATATGTATTTTTTTTTTTTTTCGCGGAATTGCACAAAACTGGTACTTTGGAATTAATAGGTGCTTTAGAATCAGAAAATAGTGAAACGTTTTGTCATCTGATGATGAAAAAATTTTGTCACAAATTTTGTCAAGTGATCGGGGGAAAAAAAAAATCCGGCAATAGTCTTCAACCAGTTTCTAAAAAAAATCGTGAATGTCATCAATCATTCGCGAACTATCGCGGGGGGAAAAAAAAAAAAAAAAAAAAAAAAAAAAAAGAATTTCGGCAAATGATTGTGGAAAAATCGCAAATTTCGGCAAACGATTGCAGAAAAAAATCTCGAACTTCGACAAACGATCGTAGAAAAAAAGTAGTATGCCTGGTAAATGTGTCCTGAAATTGTCCTGTAATATTAGAAAAAGTATGTCCTGAAATATCACCTAGGACCAGTACTACGCCTGGTTTACTGATTTACGGGTGAACTGATTTCTGATTAGCGGACACACACGTCAGTCCGTATCATTTTTCAATCCAATTTTTATTTGTATAATAAAAACGAACAAAGAGAACTTTTGAGCAGTGACGATCTTTTTTATGTTTTTTTTACAGCGTGAGAGGATAAAGGGAAAACAGTTATAAGTGTTCTTTGCGTGGTAACCGGAATAAACGTGACAGAAAAAACAAGAGCTGAAAAAAACGTGCCTGGAAAAAGTTACCGGTAAAAACGTGACAAGGAATTGTTAAATATTTAACTTGTGGATAAATAAATTCTAAAAACTAAAGTACAGTTTTTCCACTGTCTGTTTTTTACAGCGTAGGGGGTGGGGGATACAGAGTTAATGGGTGAGTTAGACAATTCTAAGATTTGCTCCAAGAAAACACAATTTTAACACTTCATTAAGAGAAGTTTAACATGACTCCTACAAGGGACAAGCTGGTGCTTTCTAAGGGGGGGGGGGGGTATTAACCCCTTCGAGACGAACGTCTTTTACAGAATTTTTAATCTTTTATCACCGGTTTTTTAAAATAGAAATTTTTGTCTCATTGAATCGGGAAAATGCTCGGATTAAATAAGGCAAAATTTACAATAAAAATTTACTGGTGAGAATAATCGCTGATTCTGATCATCTTACGCGGCACAAATACCGGTCGCTCGTCCCCAAGGGGTTAAGGAAATACAATTTACTCTTTCAACTAGCTACAAATATTTTTTGTCGATGTCTACGAATGCGAATATTAAAAAAATATGATAATTCGCTTACGATAATTCTAGTTAACATCACTACTTGATATTTAATATTCACGAACGGTAATACTAATATTTTCCGTTGATGTTTAAGAATGCAAATATAGAAAAAAGTCCTGAAAATTCACATATGAAAATTCACATATGAAAATTCACATTTATACCACTACTTAATTTTTGACATATGTGAATAAAAATGTTTTCCGTTGATAATTAGAATGCAAATATTAAAAAAGGGTGTGAATGTTCGCATACGAGAATGCTTGTTTACATAACAGCTTGATTTTCGACTTACGCATGTATAATATCATGCTTTTTTTTTTTTTTTTTTGGTAAATTTTAAAGAAGTCAGTTATAATAGATACGATCGGAAAGTTTAATTTTTATTTTATTTAACGCTACTTGAGTTGTTTGTTTATTAACATAAAATTATATTAACAATTTTAGACTTTCTGAATCAAACTTATCAACTTATAATTTATGTCCTGATCATTGGCGTTAGTACTTTGATATTAATCGAACAAATAAAGGAAAAATAATAAGTAAATAACAAGATCTTTTGTCAAGTTACGCCTAAATTAGAAATTAGCACAGTTTGCTTTTTTAACATAACAAAAAAAAAGTAATTGATTGAAGTCGAGTTTTTGGCAATTTTTGGTTGAGGATCATGAAATTTCCATATATATTATTCTAAACACTTAAACTAATTAAAATAAACATTGCTATAAGATACTGGAATCACGGGAAAAAGCGGAGACAGGAAAAAACAAATCGGATAAAAGTCCACAGGATTAGTCCACAGTATTTATTAAGTTGTATACATAACAGAAAATATAATATGAAGTTTGTTTTTAAGGAATTTAATATATTTTAAACCCATAGTAAAATTTAGATTTTTTTAACGACAAGAAGGCCATATTTAAAAAAATTATTTTTTATACATATTTTGTATACATAATAAAAATTTTGAAGTTCGTTTTTTTAAGGTTTTAAGGAATTTAATGTATGTAATTTTAAAAACGTAGTAAAGCTTTGTTTTTTCAACATGAAGGCGATATTTAAAAAAATAATTTATTGCTGACTTTGCCCATATGACGCCTGAGAATTCATTAAAAGAGTAAGGGTATTTGTTTCAGAAAGTACAGTGAGCAAAAAAAAAGTATTTGCACACTAGGTAAATTTGTTGTAGCATATGTATAAATAAATAAAAAGCAACTAAGAATTAAAAATACCAACACTTTTACAAAACAAACATATTTAATATCTGACTTAATAATTACATTTAAAATATGAAAACATAAAGTAGCATTTGTACTGCCAAAAAAAAATTTGCACTCTAGCAATAAAAATAAAACTAGAGGAATTATTTATAAGTTAAAAACAGTGCTAATATTTAGTATGCATGCCCTTTGATTCAATTACAGCTTGTAATCGTCTGGGCATTGATTCTATTAATTTGTGACATTTTTCACTGCTGATTTGTAGCCATTCTTCCCTAAGAGTCCCTAAGAGTCTTCCTTAAGTTCTGATTTGTTAGAAATTTTCTTTTTCCTTATTTTCACATCCAAAATATGCCATAAATTTTCAATCGGATTGAGGTCTGGTGATTGTGGTGGCGTTTTCAATTGATTTTTTACATTATAAAGCAACCATAACCTCGTAATATATGCAGTGTGTTTCGGATCGTTATCCTGTTGGAAATAATATGAATTAGGCATTCCTAATTTCAGAGCATTATTAGATAAATGATCTCGCAATATATTAATATATTGTTTAGCATTCATATTGCCTTCAATAAAGGTCATTTCGCCAACTCCGTTAAAAGACATGCATCCCCAAATCATTACATGACCACCGCCATGTTTTACATTTGGTTTCAAGTTTTTAATTTGAAGAGAAGTATTTGGCTTTCGCCATACAGTTTTTTTTACCATCTGAGCCAAAAATATTGAACTTGCTTTCATCGGAAAAAATAAGTTTTCCAAAACTCTAGTGGTTTGCTCACATAAGCTTTTGCAAATTCAAGTCTTTCCACCCTATTTGTTTCACTAATAAATGTTTTTTTTTTTTTTCCGAGGTGCTCTTCCTCGAATATTTGCATCATGAAGAATATTTCTAATTGATTGTGGTGTAACTATTGTTCCCGACATTGAAGCGACATCAACAGCCAATTCTCGAGCACTTAGAAAAGGGTTTTTTAAGATTCTATGATGGCTCTCCTTTGCCTAGTATTTAGCTTTCTTGGACGCCCAGTTCGCGGCTTATTTATTGTCGAACCAGTTTCTTTTTTCTTCTTAATTACATAACGAACACTGGAAAAGTTTAGATTTAATTTTTTACCTATTCCTCGGTAACTTAATCCAGAATTGGGAAGAAATATAATCTTCTCACGGGTAGCAACACAGTTCACACGTTTATGGCGCCATTAGAACAAAAACTCCCCAGAACCCCTGCTTCAGTCAATATTATACGTGACTTTAAAGTGCGGGGCTAATGTACTGCGGGACTGATATGCTAAAAATTTGCATAATGTTCACATTTAATGCCTTTTTTAATAGTCAATGCTTCTTGTGCAAATACTTTTTTAGGTATGAGAAAATATTTATTTTTTAAAATGTGTAATATTACTGTTTAAGGAAAATGGGTAGTTATTTTTATTTTCTTATTTAAATAAATGAATAATTAGGAAAATAGTATTAATTTTGCTTTCTATGGTTACTAATGCAAAAAATCGTCTGCGTGCAAATACTTTTTTTGCTCACTGTAATTCTTTTCGGGAATTTAAATGTGATATTTACTATTATCTTTATTTAATAAAATAAATAAATCTATAGTTTACTTCAAAAATATAATTTAATAAAAATAAAATATTTTAAACTAAATAAATATGGCTATTAAGAAAAAAATATACTCAAATTTTAAACTGTAACGAAAAATCGTGTTTTCAACCCATGGGACACATCAGGTTAAATGCTTAATCCTCCAACAAAGAGAGTGGATATTACTCTTATTATTGATTATAATACTTATAATACTCTTATTATTGATTGACAATCATTCAAAATATTTTGCTTTCTATTTGATTGTAACAGGCGTTTTGAAGATTGTAGTTTTAAAAGAATGATAGACAGATATTATGTGGGCGAAGAGTACATTGGAATTTTACAACTCACTTTAATGAACATATTTGTAAGTGATGGAATATAAACCATAGTTTTCGAGAATGGTTTTTGTTGAGTGATATTAATCTGACAGACGAATTATACATAATAAAAGTGTTGTTTCTTCTATGAAATTTTTACGTGAGCCACGCATCCTGTTTTTATGAGATTTTCTTGTAAATAATGGGAAACGGTGTTGATTTTGGATGTTTCACACAATTTGAGATAGCGTATAATGAATAACTTTGAACCGGATTATTGAAACAAATACAAAAGAACTCAGCTGTATTTATCCTTTTTAAATATTCGCTGAAGTGCCATATGCTACATTTCCAGAGACCTCACAAGTTTAAAGACTGAATTATTTTTTGTTTAACTATTGCAGATTGATGTGTAATAATTTAAGAATTGCTTTAATAATTTAAGAACTCGCATTGTTTCACCCTTGTTATAGATTTAGGAAATGTACAAATGTCATGTTCTTACAATAGAACATGACATTTGTACAGAACTTTAGAACAGAACTTTAATCGGTGGCGACACTAAATTCTAAAGAAGCAGAATTCCTGTTTTCTAGTTTTTGTATCCCCCTCCCTCCACGCAACGGCATTATGAATCATTAGATAGCTGATCTTTTTGTCAAGTTTCTTGAATGACGACATTCCTTTTTGTTGGATTTGTATGTTATTCTGCAATAGTGACGCTATATGTCTACTTTTCTGTAGATGTTGTTTAAGACTGGATCATAAATGTGGAATTCTTAAGAGGATGCGAGTGACGTTATTTTATATAAAATAAAAGCGTGTGTTTTAAGTCTTAAAACTGAAATATGCTTCGTACTATCTATATTTATCTACATTTTTTTAATCGTTAGCGACACTAAATTCTAAAAAAGCAGAATTACTGAGTTCTAGTTTTTGACACCCCCCCCCCCCTTCTCTCCACCCAACTTCATTCTTGTTCAAAGTTCCAACAAACTATAGAAGCAGATATAGTTCTACATTCTCCCTAACAGTGCTCACCTTTTTTTATCCAATTATTTTCCAATCTACAACATTTCTACAAATATTTCCTAATTCGAAACATTCCGTATTATAAAAATTCATATAAAAATTACAGAATTTTATCAACATCAAAATTTACTAGATCACAAGTTCAAACAATGCTTGTAATAAATACCGGTTAAGGAAGAAATTTATTTCAAGAGTTTCATGTTGCAATGTTATTTACATTTTGCTTTAAAAATTTAAATCTTAGTATCTATGATATTACAATCATAAATTTACTGTAGATTTATTTAACTTTGATCTGGAAACGTGCTTTATATCAGACGACAGCTTATCACTTTTTTTTTAAATTGAAAAACACCATTTAAAAAAATCTTTTGTTTTAATATAATCGTAGATTTTCTATCATTAAAAGAGGTGAATATTACTTTTTGTAAATAACGGTTTGATAGCATTTCTCGTAAAAAGTGCTCCCACTTAAGGATTTATTTTTTTTTTTTCGGTTACAATGCCACTGATCGGATAGAAAAATTAAAATGTAGTGTAATTTGTTTCCTGTATCTCCAACGAATAAATTGCTTTCCAGTTTTATGCACTAAGTAAGCGTATACTGCCAAAATTTCTCCTTGCCGTTGCTAGAAATAATTATTTTTATATCAAATTAATATAAAAATTCAAAAACTAAAACTATTTCTTAAAAATCAATACAGTTAAGAATACTATTAAATTACTATTAGTGAAATAATGTAATGGAAAAGAAGAATGCTACGAAGACTAAAAGCGAAGGACTAGAACTAGAAAATCAAACGTTATAAAGTCCTTTAAAAAATACAAAAGAAATTGTTTAGCTGAACCTTTTGTGACAAACCAGGAGGTTTTCAGGGTATTTCAACATTTATTGCATTCCTTAGGTGCAATAAGTTTCGTTGATACACATTAATGGATTTTGATATAGCTTACAAACCATTTTTCTCTTTAAATACAAAGGGATAGGAATGAAGTTCATATTTACGAGTAATCCTAAAGGTCTTTCTATTTATCTGACATATCTTGTCAAAATTACAATAAAAGTTTACATTTTTGCTACTCAAACCGCAGCCCTTTTGTTACTCAAACCTAAGGGATTTTAGTTTACCTCTGTTGTCCATACCAGCCCCACCCCAAGAGACAATAGATAAATACAAGATAAAACATTGAAGAAATGTCTGGGTAAAATGTCATATTTTAATGTTAGAAGACTAAGCTCAAAATTTTATCTTATTTATCTTTTCTATTACCCACACATATCTGCCCCTTGCCTAAACAAGTTAGAAATTGCACGTCAAAGTGGCAAATGAAGTGCCCTCGTACTATAACTAATTTTATAAATATTTTTTGCACTGCATATTGTACTGAATGTATATTTTAGTGCACTTCATAAGTGCATATCAATTTCATTCTGTTCGAAAGACTGTAACATCGTTAAAATGCACTTGAAATAATTTTTTCCTATTGGCCGGAATGTAACTGAAAACTTTTGATTGTCCCTGTAATTAACTTATACATCCGATTTTCATAAATTAAAATGGCTCGACAAAATTTTGCCGCAATTATATATTTAAAATTTTAGACCATTCGGTAGGGTAGTTTTGATATGTTATATGCGGTCGTACGAACAGACAGACGGACCGAACGACGACAATAGGATGTACGTATTTATATAATTACGAACGCACCTAAAAAGCAGGATAATGGAAAATTTCCTCTTCTCTTCGTCTTTATTTTATTCTCTTTACAATCTCTGAATATTTTTCCTCCCCCCCCCCCCCCCCACACACACACACACATCCAAAGCCCATTCTTGATTAAAGTTTTAAAATATAAAACATCTTTGCTGATATATAAACTATCAATATAGTCAGTTAAAGAATCTATAAATTGTATATACTTAATACTCACACCCCAAACCCTTTTTTTCAAGTTTGAGAACAAAATTACTTTTCCTTTAATAATGTTAATCGTAGCTACCCAAATAGATTTACTGAAATTTAAAGATTATCTCATTGTCTAAAATCTAACGAATGTAACTGATTTTGTGCGCTATTTAGTTCATATTTATATGATAACAGGTTAAGGAAGAGTTTTTAGAGACGTTTGGAAAAGATCGTATTACAACTTTCTAATATTTTTTGCATTTTATCACACATGATTCGTTCAGAAAAGTAACCTATATTTTAAAGTGTGAAATATATGTATAAAATAAAGAAATCGCCAACAGTGCAAAGATTATTAAGTAAACTTTTATTACTAAATGTCAAAACATAAATGAAGTCAGACAGGCATATCCATACACTATCATTACTATATGTAGATAGTAACAAAAGTAATTAAGACAAAATAATATTTGATGAAAAGACATGTACTATTAATAGTACACCAGACCCGAAAGGGACTTTCCTTAATGAAATGTTAAAATTGTGTTTTCTTGGATCAAATCGTAGAATTATCTAACCCATTAACTCTGATCCCCCGCCCCCCCCCCTAAGCTGTAAAAAATTTACTTTTAAAACTTTACTTTTATTAATAAGCAGCTGTTTTTATGTATAAGTATTCATAAATGTGTGGGCCCTTAACACCTTAGTTAATGTGAGAACTTTTCTTTCATGGTGATATTTTCCGGATCGAACCAAACTTTAACTGCGTTTTCAAAAGAATGACAATATCACAAGATTTACATTCAGACTTGGTGGTTTGGATAAGTAAAACACAGGAGCAGAAAAGATTAAAAACTGGTGGAATATAAAAATTAACATTGACTCATTCTCATAATTGAGCAAAGCTTTAGAAACTACAATGAATGCATATGAATAACTGAACTTTCTATATCGGTTTTCTCAATCTTTTTTGGATAAATGAAACACTTTAGATGTAGGAGTGTTCACACTTCCTAAATCCTAATGTAGTTTTATCTAAGGCAACAGTCCTTCCGGGAAAAAAAATCGGATTTTTTTTTTTTTTTTTTTTTTTTTTTTTTTTTTTTTTTTTGTGCAACTCTCTGTATATGATCTATAGATTTGTATGCATAGTACGCATAGTATGCTGAAAGTTACTTTAGTTAAACGAATAGCACAATTGAAAATTTAATTTCTATTCAGCAGTTTCCGTGAACAAAAGGAAATATACTTGAGCTTTTGCGCAGACCTGTATATGATTTAAAAAATTTATACTCCCCAAGTATTGTTTAAAAAAAATAGTTCCATTTAAAAACGCATAACGTATTTGAAAACCAAATTTCTGCTATTACAATCAATAATCGGAAAAGTATAAATTTCCTTTTTGTGGAACCCTGTATATGATCTGTAGATTTGTATATGTACTATATAGTATGCTAAAGGTTTGTTCAGATAAACTAATAGCACAGAATATTTCCTCCTTTCAGCAATTTTTGTAAATAAACGGAAATGTACCTGAGAACGTTTTGTGCAGCCCTGTGTATGATCTATATAGAATTTATATACACCAAGTAATATATTTAAAAATAGTTGTTTAAAAACGCGTACCAGAACTGAAAATGCACTCCCAGAAATTATTGTTCATTTTCTTCTGTAGCCAAATCATTTTGTGTGCCCGTGTAAATGAACTATAAATTATGTGCATACTAAATTCTACAGTAAGCGTCTTGTAGTAAACCTCCAGTGATATGTATTCAAATTTCAATATGTTTAAAATAATGTAATATCATTAAAATGCACCGAAGACGATTTTTGACATGGGGCGTAATGTAACAGAATTCTTTGGAATATCCCTGTAAATGAACCGTAAGTTCTACACACCTCATTTTCAATACCGAACATGCCATAGCAAACCCCAATAACACATATCTCTTGTAGATAGACAGATACTTTTAGAGAATCTCAAACTAACGGGGAGAAATGGATCAAAGAAACGCCAAAAATATATTTTGCGTTTTAAAATTGCAGGGTTATTTTGAGCTGTATTGCAGCTTGAGGCAGTTGAATACCGTTATCGGTGATACTTAGAATTAAAGCAAAGAATCATACTTAATAAATCCCCGACTTCACACATTACCCTTCTGGAAGAATAACTTTACAGCTGTTGCCGTTTACGTTCACTTAATATTGAATTTTTAAAACGTTCAGTCCACTGTTGTCTATCATGTACTAATAACATTGCAATCTTTAGAACACGAGAGATTATATCTTTAGCATTTTTGTTTTTCAATTCCTACTATTAGTTCACACTCTCCCTATATTTATTTATTTATTTATTATATATCTTGTTCAAATTTTCAATCGTTAATAAAATACTTATTATTCATCCTATCAAGTTGAAATTATTTTTTATTTGAACTTGTACTGGATGACACTTGATGTTAACCCGGGAGAACTCGCTAGTGAGAATGCCCAATTGCTTTTTTTTTTAATTTTACATTCATATAATATCAACTTTTTACTTTCTTCTATCTTTACAAGAAGAAAGTATTGGATTCATGAAAATTTTCGAATTCCGGTTTTCGACGGATTTACACGTTTTAGGGGTCAGAGATTCCAAAAAACATGTTTTTACAAAATGTCTGTCTGTGACTCTGTGAGTCTGTCTGTCTGTCTGTGTGTATGTGACACAAATTTTGTGGGCGCTCTATCTCAAGAACTAATGCACGGAATTTAATAAAAATTCATATTCTGTGAGTCCCTAATACAAATTGATGCTGATTAGTTTTTGGTGTAAATCGCTCAACAGGTGGCGCTGCTATGCTGCATTTTTCACGATTTTCGCAATACCTCTATCTCAAGAACTAATGCACGGATTTTGATCAAACATCAGATTTAGTTAGTCCTTGATATGAATTGATGCTGATTACGTTTTGGTGTAAATCGCCCAACAGGTGGCGCTGTTATGATGAATTTTGTAGGATTTACACGATTTCCCCAATAGCTCTATCTTAAGAACTAACGCACGGATTTTCATCAAACTTCCGATTCAGTTAGTCCTTGATATGACTTGCTACTGATTATGTGTTGGTGTAAATCGCCCAGCAGGTGGCGCTTCTGTGCTGCCTTTTTCACGATTGCCTCAATAGCTCTATCTATAGAACTAATGGACGAATTTTCATCTAACTTCAGATTTAGTTGTATGTTGACACAAGTTGTTGTTAATTAGGTTTTGGTGTTAATCACCCAATAGGTGGCGCTGCTATGCAGGAATTTTCACGATTTTCGCTATAGCTCTATCTCAAAAACTAATGCACGGATTTTCTCCAAAATTCAGATTCAGTCAGACGCTGACATAAATTGTTGCTGATTAGGATTTGGTATAAATCATCTAATGATGTCGCTGCTAGGCAGTATTTTGCTGGATTTAGACGATTTCAGCGATAGTCATATCTCAAGAATTAATGCACGGAATTTCATATCTTTAGAATCCTCATGAGATGCATAGATTGCCATTTAATTTTGGCAGTGTGATAGCGAATTTTGAAGTATTAACATGTATGAGATAGAAGAAAGTTTTGGGATTGGTACATCCGACTAGTTTTGGTTGGCTTAGTACTTTTATTCACGAAAGAGGTAAAATAATTGAAATAACATTTTGAAATTTTAATTAAAATGAAAATGGGTTTAAATAAGTCTTAAAAAAGTACGACTGTGAGAGAAAAGCTCATGTAGCGAGTTCTCCCGGGTTAATACAGTTTTTTTCAAATATTAATTCATTAATTAAATTTTAATTAATTTTTTAGTTTTACATCGGAGACAAAATGGCGGCCAATGGTTATTGAAGCATTTAATGCATCTTCATATCTATAAGGGGGGTTGCCATAGCGGGGACACAGTTCTGTCGCCAAATACTGCCAAGTTTGCCGCCAACTTGGCGATATCTCTAATATTTCGCCAAATTCCTATAGACTTCCATTATAAACCTACTTGCTTATAGAAAATCAACAAATTGAGATATTTTAATGCAACAAAAACTAATAATAGCTTAAGGGATTATATTAAATTTTTCTTTGGTGACCTAAGTAGGAATTGACTTTAAAAACAAAATTTTTATATTACTTGTTTGTTTTTAGGATAGTTTGCATGGCTACAACAGTGCCTATGCAGCCTTGACAGGATCTAGATATATGTCCTTAGGCCATTCAGCTACTTTAGAATCCAGTCTCTTTCGTCCACCAGCTTCTTCTTTCTACCAGCCTTATGTCCCTTGGATAGCCAGGCCCTATACATTGGATGGTAAGCTAGTATGAATCCCTTATTATTTGAAAGGAAAAGGAATAAATATGGTAACCCATTTATGCCAAGCGTTCTATATTTAAAATGCTTCAAATTTAAATAAATTTGTATAACTTTTTTTCCTTGTAATATGAAAACTATATGTAATAACCATCTATGAATTTCTCTATTTGTTTCCGAGAGATGACAGCATAGGATGGATATATATTTGCTTAAACGAAGAACTTTTTTTTCTTCGATATTCATAGATTTTTCGTTGTTCAGGATGGCGAAATGTAAAAAATAAGTTTATTTACATTTTTGACACCAGTTTTTATATCAATTGTTCATATCCAAATAAGTCATAATCTTGCTTTTTTACTTTCTTCTATCTTTACAAGAAGAAAGTATTGGATTCATGAAAATTTTCGAATTCCGGTTTTCGACGGATTTACACGTTTTAGGGGTCAGAGATTCCAAAAAACATGTTTTTACAAAATGTCTGTCTGTGACTCTGTGAGTCTGTCTGTGTGTATGTGACACAAATTTTGTGGGCGCTCTATCTCAAGAACTAATGCACGGAATTCAATAAAAATTTATATTCAGTGAGTCCCTAATACAAATTGATGCTGATTAGTTTTTGGTGTAAATCGCTCAACAGGTGGCGCTGCTATGCTGCATTTTTCACGATTTTCGCAATACCTCTATCTCACGAACTAATGCACGGATTTTGATCAAACTTCAGATTTTGTTAGTCCTTGATATTAATTGATGCTGGTTACGTTTTGGTGTAAATCGCCCAACAGGTGGCGCTGTTATTATGAATTTTGCAGGATTTACACGATTTCCCCAATAGCTCTATTTTAAGAACTAACGCACGGATTTTCACCAAACTTCAGATACAATTAGTCCTTGACATGTCTTGCTACTGATTATGTGTTGGTGTAAATCGCCCAACAGGTGGCGCGTCTGTTCTGACTTTTTCACGATTGCCTCAATAGCTCTATCTCAAAAACTAATGCACGAATTTTCATCTAACTTCAGATTTAGTTGTATGTTTACACAAGTTGTTGTTAATTAGGTTTTGGTGTTAATCACCCAATAGGTGGCGCTGCTATGCAGGAATTTTCACGATTTTCGCTATAGCTCTATCTCAAACTAATGCACGGATTTTCTCCAAACTTCAGATTCAGTCAGACGTTGACATAAATTGTTGTTGATTAGGATTTGGTATAAATCACCCAATAGGTGGCGCTGCTAGGCTGCATTTTGCTGGATTTAGACGATTTCAGCGATAGTCATATCTCAAGAACTAATGCATGGAATTTGCCATTTAATTTTGGCACTATGATAGCGAATTTTGAAGTATTAACATGTATGAGATAGAAGAAAGTTTTGGGATTGGTACATCCGACTAGTTTAAATATGTATTTTTTTTATTGACAAATTATATGTTCTAGCCTATTTTTATGTATGTTTGTAATGTCATGAATATAAGACGATAGGCATAAATGGGTACATGTTTCTATTAACCATTTAGGGAATGTTTTTTTTTTTTTTTTTTTTTTGTATAAATTCCTTTTTAAGATGATTATGAAATTGTTTTACGTCTCAAATACGATTATTGTTAGTTTATCATTACAATAATAATTATAATCTTATTAGTTTGTAAGTACATGTATTTTTTAGTACATAAAAATACTAATTATAGCGTGCAATATACAATTTAAATACCTGTTTTATATACCGGATGTTTCAAAAGTTTGGTGCGAAAGTAAAACGAGATTAAAAAAAAATCTATAGGTCGGAGAGACATGCTGTTTGCAAATAAATATTCAGCGTGGTACGGTATTTCGTATGACACCAACAAAACAAATTAGTTCAAAATCTGGGCAATAGAGGACGCTGCTGAAAATAATTCCATATTACTCACAAACGGAAGATTTGGATGCAAAAAAGTGTACATACAGTATTCTCTAATGTTTTTGTACCCAAATCTTGCGTTTATGAGCAATACGGAGTTATTCCATGGAATTATTTGCAATAGCGTCCTCTATTGCTCAGCTTTTTAACTTAATTTTTTTTTGTTGGTGTCATACAAAATCCCGTACCACACCGAGTATTTATCTGCAAACCGCATGTCTCTCCGATAGATGGTTCCTTTTTTATGGCGTTTTACTTTCGCACCGAACTTTTGAAACACCCGGTAAATCTACACCAAAAAACATTACACTGGTGTGCAAAAACTAAGGAAAAGTCACAAAATGCTAATTTTCAAATACGCGAACATTCAAAAGGAAATAATATAATTCGAGTAATTGCTATCTCTACAGCACAGTTAGTCCATATAACATCTCATTCATGTCACACATGGTCACAAGTGTCAGTCACTACGGTGAAGCAAAAAAATAGGAAATTCCATACATCTCATTATGAGTCTCAAATGATCACTATATGTGACTCCACTGAGACGTCACTGTGATTGCTGATTTGTGACGAGTCACCATGTGACTTTACAATGTAGTTACATTGTGACTCTCATGTGACTGTCATTTGTAGACTCAGTTTCAGTCATCGTGAATGCTGCATTGTGATAAGTTACCAAATAATGTCACATGACTTTCAGGTGACAGAGAGACTACTGTGAAGTCACCATTGTGCTCTTTTGGGAAATGTCTCCATGTGACTATAATATATTATTTGGTGACTTATCATAATGCAACGTTCATGATGACTATGAAATTGAGTCTAAAAATGAGTCACATGAGTCACAATTTAACTACATTGTAAAGTCACAGGGTGTCTCGTCACAAAGCAGCAGTCACATTGACTTCTCAGTGGAGTCACATAAAGTGATCATTTGACTCATAATGAGATGTATGGAATTTCCTATTTTTTTGCTTCACCGCAGTGACTGTGACACTTGTGACCATGTGTGACATGAATGAGATGTTAGATGGGCTAGCTGTGTTGTAGAGATAATTACTCGAATTATATTATTTCCTTTTTGAATAATCGCGTATTTGAAAATTAGCATTTTGACTTTTCCTTAATTTTTGATAACCAGTGTATTCTTTTATAAATATTATGCATATTACCATTTTATCAGTAAATTTAGGGAAACAAAGTCAGTCATAAATAGGTTAGGGGGGGGGGGGGGAATATAACCATTTTTTGGAACACAATTCCTTGTGTGCCACATAGTTTAATAAAAAACATTTTGTGCATATGCCAAAAGACCGCTTTTTTATCAAGTAAATGATCATGCAAATCAAATGGAATTTCTTGCTCCGAATTATGTTCATGTACTAATTGTGAAAATTCAAATGAACAAAATGAATTTTACAGTAATACTTTTGAAGTTGATTCAGACATAGAAGATATTGATAGTTTGCATAATATAGATTTTTTCTAAAAAACATACCAAAATAAATGATATTATTAAAAAAATATGCATAAAGTAAAGTTTTCATTTAAAACAAGTATTTAAGGATTACCAATTTTCTAAAATGTTTTAGATATTGTTTGCCTAATTTTTCCTCTAAATTCTTAAACGTTTTATTAAGAGGTAAGTGCATTATATCAGTCCTTTACTTTGATGTATGTACGTTATATATGTACAGTCATGGAAAAAAAAAAGTAAACACCCCCTACTAACTCCTCAACAAATTATCGTAGAAGAAAGTTACTTGTACCAAACGATTGGAAATAAAGTCTACTTTTAAATGATGTATAGAAAATTTGCTTAGGGGGCCATCTACATATTAAAACGAACCATAACTTTGTTTTTTTCAATAGCAGTATCCAATTCTGACAGCATAAATGAACTCTACATCTTTCAATTAGCCTAAAAACGAATTTTTATGCAATTTGTACCATAAGTTTCCGAGAAATTAATTATTTTAAAACGAGTAAGGGCTGTATCCAAATTGAAGTTCCGTACTGGATTGTTAACCGAGAAAGCCCTTTCGTTGATCAAGGCACTTTAAGCGCCACTCAAGGAGTCAATGAAGCGTGTTAGATTACAGTACGGCAGAATAAATTTCAAAATGTCTACTCACTACCATCATAGACGGCCCCTTAAACTATCATTTTGCCTTTTTTTAAGCATAATTTGAAAACTACTTGGAAGAAAAATGTGAAATTTTTGAATTTCCATAAAGCAGGACTTAATAAATCTAAATCCATCAAAAAAATTGTAGGTGACAATTCATAATTTTTTCGAATATTAATTTCATAATTCATATAATAAAATTATAAAAATTGCAAATTCATCTTATTTATGTTTGGGTATATTAGTATTATTACTACAAAAAATATTAGCACATTAGGAGCATAATTTCGGGAGATATAAAAATATGAAAATGTAATTTAACATTAGAAGCACTCAATTTTGAATGTTTATAATTCAAAAGCTTATCATTCAAATGACTTGAAATTTGGTGTCTAGGCATAGTTTGAACCGAAGATTTGAAATATCTCGTTAAAATTGGGTATTGCCATTGAAAAAAATGAAGTTTGGGTTCGTTTTAATATGTAGATGACCCCTTAAGAAAATTTTATATACATCATTTAAAATTAGACTTTATTTCCAATCGTTCGGTACCAGTAACTTTCTTCTATGATGATTTGTTGAGTTAGTATGGGGTGTTTAATTTTTTTTTTTCCACGACTGTACATCCCCTAACCTAATGTTATGTTACTTAATGTTATGTTAAAAAGAGCCTTATGTTACTTAAGCCTTTTATTTTTTAATTAGAAGTATTTGAAAAAAAAAAATTGTTAGTTGTATTAGAAATGTTTTTACCTCAGAAGTTTAACAGTTAAAGGGAATGTCAAGTTTGAGTCAAAATTGTTCTTTTCAACAGTAGATATAAGTGTCGACATATGAGGGCAAATCCTTAAATTTTATATTTATTACTTCATTAGGTGTTAAAATATCCATTCTGAAAGAATAGAGTATTTTAATTCTATTTTTACTTTTAAGTTTCATTTAACCTATTATTTAAGCTACATTCATGTTAAATACATTGAAAAATATTCAACTTCTTAAATAGCAAATATTAAATACAATGCTAATATTAAAGATATATTTTATAGCCAGTATTTAATATTAATTAGTAAATAGTGAAAATTCAATAATTTTCATCTTCAATCTTATTTATAAGTGATTATACTAGGCAAAACACTGAACATTGGCTTAATAATGTCAGCTTTAGGGTACTACTTTAAATTGGTATAAAAAATTAATGTGCAAATATTTTTTGGTGAACTTTGCGGTTTTTAGTTAATACGTACTGTATAATTGTATTATATGCAAAATTTCTTAGTGGCCAGAGTTGGCAAAGAAAACTGGTTTTCAGCCACTTTTTGATGCTTCGTCCCATGGCCTAATATGGGTATACCTGTATTTGATATGCATTAATATAGTTAACATTTCAGATTTCAGAACAGTTGTGACTAACCCTCTTGGCAAGCACAGGAGGAATAGAACAGCTTTCTCTCAACAACAGCTAGCAGCCCTTGAACAAACATTTGCCAAAACCCAATACCCAGACCTTGAGAACCGAGAAAATTTAGCTAGAAAAACGGGACTTCCAGAACCCAAAATACAGGTATGCGTTTCCTTTATGTCAAGGTACGCTGATTTAAATCAGCTTGATTTTAATTATGATTAAAATCATGATTTTAATCACCTGATTTAAAAAATATATATCATTTGATTAAAATCACACAATTTTTTATATATGATTCTAAGTTCTACAAATTTCCATTATTTCATTTATTCAATTCCTGCTATTATTTACTGTGTTTTTGGAATCTTTGTTAAGTCTGCTGAGGGGGACTGTATTTTTGTCAATTTGTTAGTCATTTTATTCATTCTGTTTTTGTTGGTGGTCGGTAATGTTTATTTAATGGTTTATTTATATACAGATACAGGGTGCAATATGTTATCTATCGCCGACCTTGAATTTCTCAACCGTAGGTCGTAGACATATAGTTCCAATTACAGAAACGTTTCAAATGAGGTAAATATTCATGTTGTGGCATTATTTAACGTAAAAAATCAATTTATAAAAATTACGAAATGTAACTTTTATACGGCCCCCCAGTCCCTATAGTTATATTTAGTAAAAGTTTACACATATCATAACACATAACACAAAGTTTGACATCTATACTACAAAAATTGACACAGTTATTAAATTTCAAAGTTTGAGATTTTTGCACGGGATTTTCTTTCATTGAGGGATCAGTTAAAAGATGAATTAAAGTAATTCGAAATCAAAATCAGGGTGCTATGTCCTTTTTACGGCAAAATCACCTTTAGCCGGTATCGCCAAATCGGGGTATCACCAAAGAGGGTTATTTCATCTAAAAATTTGAGCTGACTTTTAGGGGTCGCATAGAAAACGAAAAATGAAATATTGAAATTAAACAGAAAAATAAATATCAATTTATTATAATATCGGAAAACAGTCTAGTATAAAAAATGAATACATAAAACACCGGAATCTACTAGAGATGCTTTTTAAAGTGTTCTCCATTAGTGGCAATGCCCAACTGAATGCGTGACAGTACTGTGTCCTAGATACGTTAGAGCATAGCAGGTGTGCAAACGGTGCGACAATCAAAAGGATTATACGACCTGGAAACCTCCACATCACCCGGACAGTACACGTGTGGTGCGGTATATAGGGAAACAAGATTGTTGGACCCATCTTCTACGATGGGTCCTTAACGGGCGATCGTTGCATGCATCTGCTACAAAACACGGTACGTGACTGGTATGAAGAACTGCCTCTCCGACATTCATGCCTGGTGTAGTTTCAACATGATAGGGCCCTTTCCGCATAAAACATCAAACGTCCGGGCGTACCTGGCCACCGAATTCGGTCAACAGTTCCTTGGATAGGGTCGTCCGGTAGAGTGGCCACCGCATTCACCGGAGTTGACTCCCATGGACTTCTACCTCTGAGATTACATCAAGGCATAAGTCTATGGGACTGGGACTACTTCTATGGTTTATCTGAAGCAGCGCATCATCCTTGATTGTCGCACAGTTTGCACACCTGCTATGCTCTAACGTGCCCAGAACTCAGTACTGTCAAGCATTCAATTGTGCACTGCCACCAACGGAGAACACTTTGAGCAGTATCTCTAGTATTTTCCGACGTTATATGTATTCATTTTTTATAGTAGACCGTTTTCTGATATTATAATAAATTTATATTTTTGTGTTTAATTTCAGTATTTCATTCTTCGCTTTCTATACGACCCCTAAAACTCAGCTCAAATTTTTAGATGAAATAACCCTCTTTGAAGATACCCCGATTTGGCGGTACCGGCTAAAGGTGATTTCGCGTTAAAAAGGACATAGCACCCTGATTTTGATCTCGAATTACTGTAATTCCTCTTTTAACTGATCCCTCAATGAAAGGCAAAATCATGTGCAAAAACCTCAAACTTTGAAATTTAATAACTGTGTCAATTTTTGTAGTACAGATTTCAAACTTTTTGTGTTATATCTGTTATGACGTGTAAACTTTTACTAAATATAACTATAGGGACTGGTGGACCGTATAAAAAGTTAGATTTCGTAATCTTTATAAAATTGATTTTTTTACGTTAAATAACGCTACAACATGAATGTTTACCTCATTTGAAACGTTTTTGTAATTGGAACTATGTCTACGACGAACGGTTGAGAAATTAAAGGTTGGCGATAGATAACATATTGCACCCTGTATATATACATATTAACTATCCATATTTAGTACTCATTCCTAAATTCCATAAGACACCACTTAAATTCAGAACTGTTACAATTGGATATATACATATAATAATTATGCTGACAATATTTTATTTAAAATTCTGACTCAAATTTATAATCTAACAACAGAAACATATAGTAAACATTGTATAAAAAATAGTTATCAGTTTGTTAATGTACTTAAAGACATTAAATGTATTAAAATATAAATACATGTGATTTCAAAGATCTATTTAATAATATAAATCTTAAAGATCTGCATAATATAATTAACACACTTTTTAAAACATATAAAAATAAATTAATTCTTCCTACATATATGGATATAAAATATTTTCGCACTTTAACTAATTTTATAATATACAATAACTATAACTTACACGATAATATTATTTATCTACAAATAGAAGGAATGCCACAAGGCGAATCTACATCAATTTTGATGTCAGATTTATATTTATATCAATATGAACGTAATTTTAGTAATGATGATATACTTATGTATCTCTATATTGATGACATTATTTTGACACTGAACAATCAAATTTTGCTCAATTTCCAGTTGATTATCCAACTAATTTAGAATTGACAGAAAACCTTTTAATAATATTAACTTTTTAGATCTAAAAATCATAACAGCACAAAACAAAACAATTACTGATCTATCTTTATGACAAACATAAAGACTTTCAATTCAAAGTTAATACATTTACTCATTTTAAATCCTGTCTACATATTTCAGTTTACCGTAATATACTTATTAATCATTTGTATAGAATCAAAAGTTTATGTTCATCACATCTTATAAATAAAAACATTAAACAGTTAATTTTTGATGCTTTACATCATGGTTTTCCTAAGAAATTGATATATTCCTTAATCTACAATTAATCTATGATCTAAACAATGATGATTTCAATAGGATGATTTCTTGTATGTTATTCACATTTTGCGTATAAAATAAAAATATGTAAAAAAAATTACAAAACTAAATAAACACACAAAAAAAATAAATACAAAAAATATATAAAAAATTTAAATAGGTTGGCTGGGTGGGTAGATATTAAAATAAAATCTGAAAATGTATTTGTTTCTGAGGTTTTTAATCATAAATATCGTTTTTTCAGAATAATGGGTTACTTTTGTAAGAGATTATTGTACATTTCCATTAATGGTTATATTATATTTTCCTAGATTACGATATATTTTTCTTTTTTTTACAGCAGTATAGATTTTTTATATTTCGGAGTGTGATTTAACGCTTTCGGTGACAAAATAGTTCCATTGATAAAATGTTGAAATGATTGACTGTCGCCAGAATTTACGATCAAGTTTATTTAAAAAGAAAGACTTTCCCCCATACATTAAAAAAGCAAAATTTTATTAAATTCTGGGCGCTATTTGACAGTTTCGAGTTGGATTTAAGTGATATAAATGATATCACTGCTTATAGTTTTAATCATCAAATTATTTTTAATTTCATCACTGCTCAGGTTATCATCGCATTCCGCAAAAAAATTAAACACATGCAGTGATATAAAAAAAGAAAGAAAAATCATGCGTTAAGCATAGATTATGAAACACTTTTTCAACACTTCCAAAATACTTAAATCAGGGTTGGCACGATTTAAACCAATTGGTTTTAACTAGGGTTTGAACCAACTGCTTTTTTTTCTCAAAAAAAAAACAAATTTTTTTTTTTAGGAGAAATCTAATATAGTATTTTTTTGTAACTTAAGTGTTCCAAATTATTGGATATAAATAATTTTTACTTTTAACAGTATCTCAGCAGTGAACATGACATAGTGAGTCTAGGTCATGCTTGTATACATGTAAAAATAAAAACTGCATGTGTTGATGAACATATCTGATACTCTAAAAAGAACTTAAAACGTGTGAATTTATCAAAAATAAAATAGATTGAAAATATTCATTATTTAGCATAAAATATTTTCATTTCAGAAAATGCAAATTACATACAGCAATTAATAACATAAAATGATCTTTAAGATTTCAGTCAAGCTGTAAAAGAAAATTTTCTTGATTGTAGAAATTATCCTTTAAGGATAAAAAAGAATCTCGAGATCTGAAATCAAGTAAGAGGGGATTGAAAAATTGGGTGCTAGTTACTAATCTATTTCTTCTGTCATTTGTTGAATCTAATGGTAAAAAACGTTATTTTGGAGTTATCACACAAAAAACATAATCATAAATATTTGAATATTAAAAATTCTTTAAAAACCACAGATACTCATATTGTATATATGTCGTAGGCTAATTGAGAAATCAGGGTCTTTGCAAACAAGGCTATTTGCAAAGAGCCGGGCTAATTGGAGAATCATCTCCTTTTTTCCAATTAGCCTGATATTTTTCAGGCTTATTGCAAAGATCCTAGAAAGCGTTAGGCTAATTGAAAAATGACCACTTATCAGAGAAGGGTGATTTTTTTTTTTTTTTTAGGCTTATTAACCTATAACCCGGCCCGAACCCGAAAAATAAATTACAACAGACAGTACCCCGATCCAAGCAAGACAAAATAATTTGTCTACAAACAAAAAAATTATCGGGTTATGGTTCAATAATTTGTCTGAAAAAACCCGAAATCTGACCCGAACCAAATCTGATAACCGACAGAAATATTCTAAAGCACCATAACCCGATCCAAGTAAGACAAAATAATTTCCGTGAACACGCAACCAGACCCGAACATAAAAATGCCATTAGAGAAAAGCCAAAATCTGACATGAACCAAATCTGAACCCGACAAGAATATTCCAAAGAACCATAACACGATCCGAGCAAGACAAGATAATTTCCGTGGACACGCAACCAGACCCGAACCTAAAAATGCCATTAGAGAAAACCCGAAATCTGACATGAACCAAATCTGAACCCGACAAAGATATTCCAAAGAACCATAACCCGATCCGAGCAAGACAAAATAATTTCAGCCTACATTCAACCCGACTCGAACCTGAAAGTTCCATTTGAAAAAACCCGAAAACTGACCCGAACCAAATCTGATAACAGACAGAAATATTCTAAAGCACCATAACCCCATCCGAGTAAGACAAAATAATTTCCATGAACACGTAACCAGACCCGAACCTAAAAATGCCATTAGAGAAAAGCCAAAATCTGACATGAAATGAACCAAATCTGAACCCGACAAAAATATTCCAAAGAACCGTAACCCGATCCGAGCAAGACAAGATAATTTCCGTGGACACGCAACCCGATCCGAACCTAAAATATTTGTTTGAAAAATTCTGAATTATAACCCGAACCACATGATAATCGACAAAAATATTCTATAGAGCAATAACCCAATCCGAGCAAGACAAAATAATTTTCCTTGGACACGCAACCCGAACCGAACCAAAACATTTCATTTAAAAAGCCTGAAATCTGACATGAACCAAATCTGAACCCTACAAAAATATTCCGAAGAACCATAACCCGATCCGAGCAAGACAAAATAATTTCTGTGGACACGCAACCCGATCCGAACCTAAAATATTTGTTTGAAAAATTCCGAAATATGACCCGAACTAAATATGATAACCGAGAAAAATATTCTAAAGAACCATAACCCGATCCCGCAAGACTTTGACTTGCTCAGATCGGGTTACGGTTCTTTAAAATAATTTTGTCATTTTCAGATCGGGTTCTGATCGGGTTTCAGGTTGACTTCAAATGGAATTTTCAGATTCTGATCGTATTGCGTGTAAACGGAAATTAATTTCCCTTGCTCGTATTGGGGTACGGCCTGATGTATTTTTATTTCGGGTACTGTTCGGGTTAACTTAAAGTAGAACTTTCAGGTTCGGATCGGATTGCACGCCAACGGAAATTGTCTTGCTCGGATCCCGTTATGGTTCTTTGGAATATTTTTGTCGGATTCAGATTTGGTTTTGGTCAGATTTCAAATTTTTTTTTCAAATGGAATTTTATGTTTGGGTCGGGTTATGTGTCAATGGAAATTATTTTGTCTTCCTCGGATCGGGTTACGGTTTTTTAGACTATTTTTGTCGGTTATCATATTTGGTACGGGTCATATTTCGGGTTTTTTTCAAACTAAATTCTTAGGTTCGGATCGGGCTGCGTGTCCACAGAAATTATTTTGTCTTGTTCGGATCGGTTAATGGTTCTTTGGAATAGTTTTTTCGGGTTCTGATTCGGTTTGTGTCAGATTTTACGTTTTTTCGGGTTCTGATTCGGTTTGTGTCAGATTTTACGTTTTTTCTAGTGGATTTTTTAGGTTCGGTTCGGGTTGCGTGTCCAAGGAAATTATTTTGTCTTGCTTGGATCGGGTTATGGTTCTTCGGAATATTTTTGTAGGGTTCAGATTTGGTTCATGTCAGATTTCAGGTTTTTTCAAATGAAATATTTTGGTTCGGTTCGGGTTGCGTGTCCAAGGAAATTATTTTGTCTTGCTCGGATCGGGTTATGGTTCTTCGGAATATTTTTGTAGGGTTCAGATTTGGTTCATGTGAGATTTCAGGTTTTTTTTCAAAGGAAATGTTTTGGTTCGGTTCGGGTTGCGTCTCCAAGGAAATTATTTTGTCTTTTTCGGATCGGGTTATTTTTCTATAGAATATTTTTGTCGGTTATATTTGGTTCGTGTTATATTTCGGAATTTTTCAAACAAATGTTTTAGGTTCGGATCGGTTTGCGTGTCCACGGAAATTATTTTGTCTTACTCGGATCGAGTTATAGTGCTTTAGAATATTTTTGTCGGTTATCAGATTTGGTTCGGGTCAGATTTCGGGTTTTTCAAATGGAACTTTCAGTTTCGGGTCGGGTTGCATGTAGACTGAAAATATTTTGTCTTGCTCGGATCGGAGTACGGTCTGTTTTAAATTATTTTTTGGGTTCGGGTCGGGTTATGGGTTAATAAGCCAAATAAAATCAGCCTGATTGTATAATAACTGTTCATTTTTCAATTAGCCTAACGCTTTCTAGGCTCTTTGCAATAAGCCTGAAAAATATCAGGCTAATTGGAAAAAGGGAGATGATTCTCCAATTAGCCCGGCTCTTTGCAAAGAGCCTAGGCTGTTTGCAAAGAGCCTGATTTCTCAATTAGTCTACGACATATATAAAAAATGTTAACCATAATGGAGATGCTGTCTTGCAGATGGTTTTATTTATATAATCAGGTGTGGGGAGATAAATCATTTTACTCGTCATTGGCGAGTGGATTTTCTGACAGGGCAAGTGAATTTTTAGACAGCCTTTGAAAAACTGCAGGCTATAAAAACTATTTTATTTATTAGTTATATTTTGCAATTATACAAATTACTGTGATATAAGTATGATACTAAGTTCTACCCCTATACTAAACTTTCCTCTCTTGCACATATTTCTTAATTTTATAGGGGGGAAATATGAAAATGCATTGTAATAATAGTAATTAACTATTTTTGCAGTTTTGCATATTTTGTCCTTACAATTGTCAATTGTGCGTTGCGTCTTGCTGGCTGGTAAAATAAATCCGTGGCTGGTAAGATTTTTCAAAAATTCCACACCCCTGTAATATAATTGTGAAATAGTGATTAGGTCAAGAAAAAATATTTAAATGTTCAGAAAATTAGTTTTCACTGAAAAAAAAAAAAAAAAAAAAAACTACACTATAGTTAAGGTGAGAAAATCCTTTATTGTGTTGGCTCGTATAATCAAAATCGCACAAGAGATTTTTAGTTTAGTCATTTAAAAGTATAATGTGTATTATACTGTATTATAAGAGAAGCTTGTTTATTAAGTGTGATGGCTGTTTAAATGTTTTAGTCGATGACAACTTTTGTAAAACTTATGTCCCTTTTTAGACAATATTTTCAGTAGTCTAAAAAGCTGGTTGTGTTTCTGCTTATTTTACTGCCGGTTTTTTGTTTTTTACCTGGTAGTTTTATAAGCGAAGTGTCTAGTGACAATACACAATACTTCTTGAAAGGTGTAGACTCAACTGCTAAATGTCAAACCACTGCTTCAATTCCTTATAAAAAGCTTTATTTTCAATAAAAGATCATAATTGGTCATGTAGTGTTCTAAAATAAAAATCAGATATACCAGATAACAAGTATTTCAAAGAAACTTTTTTGTATAGCCTTGGGAAAGCATATATTATATTAATGAAATTACATCATATATTTATTTATAAGTCATAGTAATCAAAGGATTGTTTATTAAGATTTTCAAGATATCTTGGAACGTAAGACATATAGTTGTTACTATAATAAAGTTTATATTTTAAATGATTTCAATTTTCTGCATAACTGGAAAAAATTATTTAATTTAAATTATTTTTAAATGAATTTCTTACTTATATGTCGAACGATATTTATTTTTATCAATAAATATACATGTATATGTAATACAAAAAATTATTTAAAAAAACTCTGTTTAAACAACAACAAAAAAGCCTGGTTTAAACCAAATAAAGTTTTTTTTGCCAAAGATGACTAAAAAAAACTTCACTGTTTAATAATGTAAATAAGATACCTAAGAAAACATTTCCGAAAACACATAACACATTTGAAAACCAGATTTCAGTAATTACCGCCAATACCCCGAAAAGAACTCCAATCCTTTTGTGCAGCTCTGCATATGGTCTATAGATTTATATATATTCTACATAATATGCTAAAATTTAGTATAGTATATGAAAATTCACAACACAGTTAAAAATTCGCATTAAGTAATTTCTACCATTAGACGGTAACGTTCTTGAATTCTTTTGTACAACCCTATATATTACCTATAAATTATTATACACGTCACATATTAATCTGAAATTTAATTTAATCCAAAACACGCTTAAAACTACTGAAATCATGCTTCCAAAAATTATCATCCATAGGACGCCATGTATTCAGTTCTTTGCATTGCTTTGCTCTGTATATGATTTTATTTATATGTTACAAACATCTTTTAGAATACTAAGTGTGGTTGAGCTCGAAAAAATCCTGTGGTGTGATGTGGTTGAGCTCGAAAATGCATATATCAAATTCAAAAACACTTTTAAGCAATTAACTCATTCTCAGTATTGCTTGCGAATTCTTTTGTGTAGCCCTGTATATTGTCTATAGCCACATAGTATGCAAAAATTTTATTAAACTAAAAAGTTCATTCCATAACTGAAAGTGTATTATAAACAATCACCTCATCTAATGCACAATTATTCGAATACAGGATTGTATCCGAAATCTTTTATGTGCCCCTGTAGATGAATGGTAAGTGTGATGCACATCACAAGCATCTTGTAGTAAACTTGCATCTTGAAGCATCTTGTAGTACTGTGCAGTACTGCAAGCATCTTGTAGGAAACCTCAGTAATGTATATCCATTTGATCATGTTTTTGAAATAGTGCAACATAATTAAATGCAAATAGTTTTTCCCCGAAGACTAGTAATATAAATAAACCTTTTTGTGTGACCTTGTAAATGAATGATAAATGCTTTGTACTCCATATTCTAGAGTAAGCATACTTTAGTGTACATCAATTCTTATCAATTTTATTATATTTGCAAAGTAGTAAGAGCATTAAAATATGCCGCAAACAATTTTTCTTCATAGACCATAATATAACGGAATACTTTTGATTTGCTCTGTATAAGTATTTAAGTACTAATTTTATAGTAATCATCTTCTAGTGCACCTCAAGAAGGTATAGAAATTTCACAATGCCTAAAATAGTATAACACCATTAAAACACACAGCAAATGATTTTCCCCCGTAGACCATAATGTAATAGAATACTTTTGAGTGACCCTGTAAGTGTATTATAAACAATCACCTCATCTAATGCACAATACTTCGAATACAGGATTGTATCCGAAATCTTTTATGTGCCCCTGTAGATGAATGGTAAGTGTGATGCACATCACAAGCATCTTGTAGTAAACTTGCATAAATGCTACACACTTCATTTTTAATACATTCCAGGTAAACCTCAATAACGTATATCAATTACATGGCAATCCGAGTATATTTACGGGAGTTAGACCAAACCCAACGGACAGATAAATCCAATTCCTAAACACTTTTCAACTATATTGGAAAGTGTTAAAAAGAGAGAGGTAAATGTTCTTTAATCTAGGAAAATATAACTACGAACAAAAATATACAGTAACCTCCTCTTACACAGCATTCCGAAAAGCGAAACCTCAAAAAACAGTATATTTTTTAGATTTAACCCTTTATGTACGGAATTAGGAATTCATGAAAATTTTATCTTCTAGAGCATTTTTCGTGAATTTTTTAAACTACATTAGGACATTTACCTTATTTAATAAATTTTAGGATTTTAGAAGTATTGAAGGATTTAGGATAAATCCCATTTGAATTTATACAATTTTGTGCAATATTTATAACCCCACTCAAATCTTTCATTTAATTTTTTTTCCTTAATATTTTGTAGAATTAGGAAATATACATATTTAATGTTCTTACAATAGAAATATAGAAATATTTCCGAATTGAAAAATCCCCCCCCCCCCTCCCCAACGCCAAGAAAGCTGAAAAGATGCAAAAGCAAAAGAAATCGTCCTTTTAAAAATATTTTTGTCTTGTGTAACCAATAATGCTTTTGGAACAAGATAAAGTAATGTATCTATAACACACTCTAAACAGTATTACAACTAATGGATGTATTAAATGAATTTTATAACAAGTTATTTTAATGGTACTTATAAGTACCGACAGTAGATAAAGGGTTAAAGATGCATTTATTAAAATAAAGTTTATTTTGCTGCCACTGATTTCTGGAAAAGCCTTCCAGAAGTTTTTATCATGTATTAATCAGTTTTCTCAAACCGAAATATCGGCTTTTAGGATACTGTCAATTCTCAAAAAACATGTTTTATACACAATGTATGAATTCAGTAACGCAGCTGAAACAGTTTAATTGACAATAGATGTCATACTAAAATCCGATATTCCGGTATGAGAAAAATGATTAATACACTATAAAAACTACTGGAAAACTTTTCCAGAAATCAGTGGCAGCAAAAGAAATTTTGTTTTTATAAATGATTCTTAAAATCTCGAAAATGTATTGGTTTATAATGTTTCTAAAGACAAAGAACGCATTTCGAAATCGTTGATAATTCAGAAGAGGTTATTGTACAGTCGTGGGGGGGAAAAAAGTAAACACCCCTACTAACTCCTCAACAAATTATCTTAGAAGAAAGTGACTGGTACCGAACGATTGAAAATAAAGTCTACTTTTAAATGATATAGATAAAATTTGCTTAGGGGGTCATCTACATATTTAAAACGAACGATAACTTTTGTTTTTTTCAATAGCAGTACACAATTCTGACAGCATAAATGAACTCTACACCCTTCAATTAGCCTAAAAACAAATTTTTATGTAATTCGTACCATAAGTTTCTGAGAAATTATTTTAAAATGAGCGTATTTTAAGGGCTGTATCCAAATTGAAGTTTGGAACTCTATTGTTAACCGAGAGAGCCCCATCTTGATCAAGGCACCTTAAAAAGTCAATGAAGCCTGCTAGATTACAGGACAGCAGAAGAAATTTCAAAATATCTAGTCACTTCTGTTATAGACGGCCCCTTAAACCATCATTTTGCCGTTTTTTAAGCATAATTTAAAAACTATTTGGAAGAAAAATGAGAAATTTCCATAAAGCAAGACTTAATAAATCTAAATCCATCAAAAAAAATTGTAGGTTGCCATTCATAATTTTTTTTTAATATTAATTTCATAATTCATATCATAAAATTATAAAAATTGCAAATTCAGTGTATTCGTTTGGGTATACAGTGGAACCCCGATTTTACGTAAACCGTTTCGTACGTTATCCCGCTTCTTACGTTATTTTTCGTCGGTCCCAAAAAATTTCTATTCCGATAATGTTAAAAATATCTCGATTCTACGTCATTTACGTTTAACGTTTCCCGCTTGGTACGTCATTTTAGGCGAAGTACCTCTTAAATTTTTATCTTCTTTCACTCATTTAGAATTTTCGAAAGAATAAATGTGCTTTCAAGGTGGTCAACTGGTTGTTTCTACCAAAACAATTTCTTCCCCTCCCCTTAATACTATTGTGGGAAAATAACGATGAACTATTATTCGTCCACCAAGCACTTGACCACACCTGCGTCACGTGATGCCGTTAGGGGGGATGATTCTTTATCCGTCGATCATTCATTTCAATTTCAACCCGCAGTAGAGTCGTTTTCTTTTGCTATTTCTTGGTAATTGCCAGTCTAAAGTAGGATGTCAAAAAGAAAATGTTTCTCCGTAGCCGAAAAGGCAGAAATTATCGAAAAATCCAAAGTTTTTAAAGGAACTAAGGTTGATCTCGCAAAATCATTGGGCACTGCTTATTCCACGTTACCAGGGTTTGTGATTTTTTTGATTTCTTTAAAAAAAATCAAATCGGATTTATTTGATTTTAAATCGGATTTTTTTTATTTTTTTTAAAATTCGAAATATAATTTTAAAGCTACACATTTTAAAGTAAATTACCCTTCACAAAATCACTAAAATTAATAATAATAATAATTAAAAAAAACTTTATTTGTAAAAAAAAAACATTCACGTGGTTAATTTGAAACAAAAACATTTGTGTTTTATCAGCACTTACACTAACTGTAATTTAAAAAATATTCTACATTATATAAAATATCTTCTATATTACCTTAACTTACCCATTTAATAAAACAAAAAATCACATATGTATACTTCATTACTAAAAGCTAAAACTTTTTTTTTAAAATCAAATTTCTTTATTAAAATCTGGAAATATAAAAGATAATGTAAGCATGTAGTTCAGAAGAAAAAATAGGAATTTTGAAACATTTGATTGTGGAACTAGATACTTATTTGTATACATTCTTTTAAACAAAATATTTATTCTGGATTACATATAATACTCTGGAATGTATAAAAAACATATTTAATGAATTTGCAGAATATACTCAACACATAAAATCATCAGGATTATGTTATAAATTTCAATAAGTTTGAAAAAATTGTTTGTTATTAAACTGTTTGAACAGGAACACCAATTTTCCTGCTTTATCAGTTCCTAAACGATTACGGAGTTTAGAGTGAACTAAACCAAAAGTTGAGAAGATTCTCTCAACAGATGCTGAAGAAGCTTGTGCAGTAAATAACTGCGAAATCATTCCTATAACATTTTTTCCAGAACCATCATTCTCAGTAATTTGTCACTTCCACCAATCTATAGGATTTACTTTATTTACAATATCAGAATCAAAAAGAAATTGATGAAAAGGTTCTGATTTTGCTTGAAATTTCATTAAAGTAGGCACTACTGATTGAGAATATTTTTTTTTTTTTTGCAAAAATTAAACATTCTGATTTTTCAGCAGCACTCAATTTAATTCTTGCATAACGTGGATCTAACAGATATGCTAGAAAATGTGGTGATCCTAGTGCTTGATTGTAAAGGGGTGAAAAACTCTTCAAGAATGTTTTATCAAGATTTACTTCTGTAAGTTCTTCTTGCAAGCTTTTCCAGATATCAACAGCTGTTGATATAGTGCAATCCTTCTGTTGCATTTTATCAAGAGCTATAGAAATTGGTTTTAAACGTTTTAGAAGGTCCTCGGCATTCCGTTTAATTCCAAAATTTGTTACCTTGTTATGAACAATTCTATCAATATTACAGCGATTTTCTTCGCAAACTGAAACAAGAATTGGCCAGTTTTTTAAATATGCAGATACACAGTCAGCCATAGTATTCCAACGGACTTCTTGGGGTATTATTAATTTGGATCCACCAGCTTCTCTATATTTTGCATTTGCAAAATGATTGTTTCTGAAAAACTTAACAATATGTAATATTTGTTCCTTAATATTTAGAATATTTAAATCTTCTGCAAGCAAATTTAACAAATGTGCAGAACATCCATATGTGATCAAATCAAAATCTGGGTTACTTTGAATTTCAGTGCGCATACCCTTTACATTGTTAGCATTGTCTGTTACAACACTTCGCACAATGCATTTAAATTCGTTTTCACATTTTATCATACAATTTTTTACAACTTCTATAAGGTATTCGATTGTATGTGGGCAGCCAGATGTATCAATAGTTTCTAATAAATAATTTTCACCTTTCTTATTGGTTACAACACCATATAATATTGGTTCATTATGAACGTTTGACCATCCATCTATACTTAAGTTTACTATTTGTCCACTTAAATACTCAGAACAGTTTTCTTTCTCTTGACTATAGATATTGTCAAGTAATGATCCACCTATTTCAACTTCATTTGGAGCTGTATATCCTGGTCTTAAAGCTGAAATCATCTTTTTAAATTGAAGGTGTTGCACATCATGAAAAGCAGAATTGGTTGCATAAATATACCTAGCAACTTCTTTATCTAACATCTGTTTTTGAGTTTTAGAAGTCTTTATCACATAAGAATTCATATTCTTCTTAGAATCATTAGAATCATTTTCTATTTCAAACATCTTCCTCTTTGTCGGGTTTCTTCCAATGTCTAACACTTCAGTTTTCACATTAGTTGATGTTGATGCACCAGTTTCACTTGTGATGATTTTTTCATATAATTGATTGTCGTCATCATTTTTATCATAGGATAAACATTGTTCCACATGCTTTTTTAATCTTGCCACTATTCCCATTATAACTTTTCCACAATTCTTGCATTTTGCCTTAACACCTTTTCCTGAAAATGTAGGCTCTTCATTAAAATATATCCAAATGTCATCCTTTTTTTCTACCTGCCATTTTCTAGCTAACTTGTGCCAAGTAACTAACCCAACTACTAAACACTGAATCTTTCACAAACTAAAAACTTCCTTATCTGTGGAATCTTTTATCAGACTATGAAATCATGCCTTTTGACCAACAATACAGTGCCGTCCAGGTATTCATTCCATGATTATAAGAAACCTGTTTGACATGTTATCACAATAGCAATGGTATGCTATTTTCCCTATTCTGTTACTTATTCATTGTTGTAAATTTACTTTGACTAAACCAGGCATTTAGAAATCTTAAAATATGTGAACAAAAACAGGGGGGTGGGGAAAGGTGTAGAAAGAATTAGGCCAGTTAAAACACTATAAGGAAAAGCACTCTGAAATAACATATCCATGCAGTTTTTTCTCTAGGATAATGTCTTTGATTACTACAAAAATTTTAAGATTAAAAGTGTATTGTAATGTAATTTTAAATGTTATTTTATTTTAAAGCATCATTTGTGATTTACTTTTCAGTTAAAAAAAAATAAAAAATAAAATAAAAATAAGTTTGAAATACAATATTTTTTACATTAATTTATATTTAAATTATTTTTTAAACAAATTTTTTGTTATTAAAGACTTTAAAAATTTTAGTTATTTTAAATTTATAAATAATTAAAATTGAAATTATATTAAATATATATGTATAAACATTCAGACTATTTCTACCATGAAATCATTTTTATTTTTGAAATATTTCCATAAATAAATTACATTGAAAATTGAACAATTTGTTATTTACATATGCTTGAGGACATAATGAGATACCTATATAAATATCAGTAAAAGTAATTTTGAATGACCCATATTTAAATTTCAATGACCTATACTGAATCTGAAGTTTTCATATCCTCAAACTACACAGTCACCTTAAATACAGAAAGTCTGTTTCTGTATTAAAGAAAAAAATAAGATTTACTTTCTAATAGGTGAATATATGACTAATCTTTTAACATTTTTCAGGTAATATTCTCTACTTTTAAGATTTTTGATTTAAAATTTAAAGTGTAATATTTGATTTAAATAAATTAAAAAAGAATACATTTTGAGTTCTTAGTCATTTCTTAAATTTACAATGTATTTTTGATTAAACAAATGTTTTACAAACATCTTGACCTACGTTTTGAAGTATTTTTTAAAAAGTTTATTTAAATCAATGATTTTTTTTAAAAAATCAGTTGATTTAAATCATGATTAAAATAAAGCTGATTTAAATCAACGAACCCTGTTACAAACCATCTTAAAACAAGAAGTCTCTGTGTAATTAAAATCTGAAACACTGGGAAATTTGTCGAAGAAAAGGAAAACATTGAAAACCTCTCCTTTTGAAGAACTGGAAAAGATTTTGTTAGAGTGGTTTAAACAAGCCCGTGCTGCCAAAATTCAAATCAATGGCTCAATTTTGAAAGAAAAGGCGCTTAAAATTTCTTCTCGACTTGAGATGCAAAATTTCACGGCATCCAACGGTTGGATCGACCGATTCAAGAAGAGGCATAATTTGTCTTACAAGTTTATTTGTGGTGAATCAGATGGAGTAAATACTGCGATCGTTGAGGAGTGGATGGAAAAAACGTCGCCTTCTCTTGTGTGTAATTATTCAAAAAAAGACATCTTTAACGCAGATGAGACTGGATTGTTTTTTAATCTCTTCCCTGATAGAACATACACCGTGAAAGGAGAAAAGTGTCATAGTGGGAAATTATCAAAAATGCGATTAACAGTTTTATGTACGAATGCAGACGGAACTGAGAAGTTAACACCCTTTGTGATTGGTAAATTCAAGAAGCTCCGATGCTTCAAAAACATCAAAAGTTTACCTACAGATTATAATGCCAACCAGTCTGCTTGGATGAACCTAAATCTTTTTGAAGATTTTGTAAGAAAATTGGATAAAAAAAAATGCGCTTGCAAAAGCGAAAAATAATTTTATTCGTAGACCAATGCACTGCCCATGCTGATTTAAACTTAAAGAATGTGCGTATTGAACTTTTCCCACCGAACTGTACCAGTTTACTTCAACCTTGTGACTTGGGAATAATCAGATCCTTCAAAATGAATTATAGGAAGCAACTGGTAAGAAAAGCCCTTTTTTCCCTTGATTCTGGTGAGTTTCAAGATTCTTGGAAAACGAAGATAAATGTGCTCGACGCTCTTCACTTGATCTCATCGGCATGGGATACTGTAGAGGAAAAATGCATTTCAAATGCTTTTCGGAAGGGAGGATTTTTGAAATCTGATGTTCTCGTTGAAGCGCCACCAGAGGAACCCGATACGGAAGAGTATACAATAGAGGATGAATTTATACTTGCAGACATCAATGTGGATGGATACATTGATTGCGATAAAGATCTTATCACTACCACAGATATTCAGACTATTTCTGATTTGATTTCGCAAAATGAAAGTGAGGATGAAGATCCAGAAGACATCGTGCCCTCATCGGTAGAGGCCATTGGGAGTTTAAAAATTTAAAAAAATTTTAACAGGGCATGAAAATCAAGAAAAATTTGCAAAAACTCGCATGTATCGAAAACAGTATATGTAAAATTGTACATAAAAAGAAAAAGCAGTCAAAAATAACAGATTTTTTTAAGTACTAATGAGATATTGGTAAGTTTTTATTTTTGTTTATTTTCTTGAAATAGTTTTCTCTATTTGACCCCGATTTCACGTTTTCTCGTTTCGTACGTTTTTTACTGCTGGTCCCATGAAAAACGTAAAATCGGGGTTCCACTGTATTAGTATTATTGATATACAAAAAAAATTAGCACATTTAGGAGCATAATTTCTGAAGATATAAATAAAAATATGAAAATGTAATTTAACATTAGAAGCACTTAATTTTGAATGTTTATAATTCAAAAATTTATCATTCAAATGACTTGGAATTCGGTGTCTAGGCACAGTTTGAACCGAAGATTTGAAATATCTCATTAAAATTGTGTATTGTCATTGAAAAAAATGAAGTTTGGATTCGTTTTAATCTGTAGATGGCTCCCTAAGTAAATTTTATATACATCATTTAAAAATAGACTTTATTTCCAATCGTTCGGTACCAGTCACTTTCTTCTACGATAATTTGTTGAGGAGTTAGTAGGGGGGGGGGGGGGTTACTTTTTTTTCCCACAACTATACATTTTCGTTCACGGTTATATTACAAAAGGGGCAGTCAAAATTTTAACGGAATTTCGTTATAACTCTAATACCACAATATAATTTGTTTACTTCCACTATATTTTTTACTACCAAAATCAGGAGTCGATGCAGGGATTTTTTTATTGGGGCCCATTATGTGAAAAGTAACATTTTGTAACGAAATATGAAATCCAGTTACTGAAATTTGAACCGAGCATTTATTAATAACTTCTTTAAGTCCTTCTGCTAAATTTTTCCTTTTTACTGAACTTGTTTTCTTTGCAATTTACACATTTTAAAACCTAACAATATAAAAATAATTATTGAAGAGAATATTTTCATGGAAAATAATGGTGCGAAGTGGCCTATTTTATTAAAAGGAATTTTGTGAAGGGGATTGTTTTATTAAAAGGAATTTTGTGAAGGGGATTGTTTTATTAAAAGGAATTTTGTGAAGAAGCTGTTTTATAAAATGGATTTTGTGAAGAGGCCTTTTAGTGTAGTTGAAGGTAGGAGTGTGTGGTGATCAGAAAGCATGATGTCGAAGTTCGAGCAAAGGGCAAACATAAAGTTCATGTGCAGATTGGGTAAATCTGCTTCAGAGAGTTTGTTAGCTTTACAAACGGAAGACAAATGAATGCAAAGCATGACCATTTCTGTCTCTTTCAAAATATCAAAATGGGGTTAAAAGGTAACCGTTTTGACACCGTAGAGAAGACATCAAAACCAACGTAACGTTTGAACTTGGGAAGACAGAAAACGAGACTTTCATCGTTGTTTCCAGCAATGGTAGGAGCGGTAGAGCAAGTGTATATGTTTTGATGGAGCCTGCTTTGAAGTCGATTAAGTAAATGTGCCATCTATGTTGTGGTAATAAAGTGTTACAACGAAATTCCAGAAACCTTTTGACTGCCTCTCTGTAGATTAAGAAACCCTTTTCATTTTTTACAATTTTGCTATGCAATTTTCCAGCTGTAAATGTTCAACTTGGTTGAGAATGTTTCTAAAAAAAAAAAAAAAAAAAAAAAAACTTACAAAACTTTAAAAAAAAAAACTGCCTTGTATAGATTGATGTGTCGTGTACATTCAACTTGGTTAAGAATTTTTTTTAGCTACCAAACTTTGAAAAAAAATTACCATGTATTGATTGATCTGTTGTTTATTCTTTCAGGTATGGTTCAAAAACCGCCGAGCTAAACAACGCAAGTTACAGAAAGGGACAGATAAAAGTTTCTCTATAACAGAAAGATGCAAAGATGTCATCAGCTCTACCACCGCACAGTTTGAACACAAAGAAACTGCAAACAGCAAACCTGTATCTAGTCATTCAGAAATTCAAATGGATGTAGCACGAGGGAAAAATGAATGCACAACATCTCAAGAATTAGGTAGGACATATCAAATATGTATGAAACAAAAGAAATTATCCACCATAAAACATAATGTTTGTGAAATAAACATGCCAATCAACTTGTATTTTTACCCTACTGCCAAGAAGGGTTATGTGTTTCACGCTTATCTGGGTATGTGGATTTCTTTATACCCTCGAAACATCCCAACGGCTGGATGGATTTTAATGTATGAGGTCTCTATCAATTCGTCTTAACCATCCGATGGTTATAGGCTAGGTTTTATTTTTATAAATTCAAAATGGCGGCCATAAAATACAAAATGGCGGTAGAGACCGAAAAAAAATGTACGCACCCTATTGAGTGGCATATCATTGGATAGGTCTTTCAAAATTAAGACATTTCATTGACTATTTTACAGTCAGAAGCTCCCTTTAAATATTAAACAACCTGGAAGTTGTGTATGTAGGATCGCTAGCTTTACTACAACTCTAACCTTCATAGACATCTATAGGCCTCATCAAAACAGTGTTTATAGATAACAACTAACAATTAAACACAACTTAAGTCATCAATGCAAGTAAATTTAAAAATATATATGTAAGTAATATAAAAGATTGTTCCACATTGATAAGAGATAATTAATTAGTTCGCTCTTTACGCAGTCGAGTTTTTTGATTTTTTTAATTTTATTTTTTTTATATTAAATTTATTTTTAGATAAGTAATTCAAACCATAAATCAAATTAAACTATCATTATGACAGTTATTGGGCTCATAAAACCAAACTAGAGTAAAACTAGAAAACAATGCTGCTTTTCAGAATTTAGTGTCGCCCCCAATGAAAAAATATATATGTATATAAATATAGATAGTACAAAATATATTTCAGTTTTAAGTCTTAAAACACACGCTTTTATTTTATATAAAATTACGTCATTCATATCCGGAGGAAGAATTCCTCATTTACGATCAAGTCTTAAACATCTAAAGTAAAGTATGCATAGGATGTCACTAACGCTAAATAAGATACAAATCCAAAAAAGAGATGTACTCATTCAAAAAACTCGGCTACCTTCTAATAATTCATGCGCTTTCATTTTGTTTGTAATATTAATCTAGATACTTAAAATTAAATATAGTTTATAATAGCTCCATGTTTTATCAGAAATCCTTTTATTTTATTTTTCAAAATAGCACGTATTTTAATTACTTTCTTTTCAGTTGATATGGGAAAATGGCAACAAAAAGATGTAATTAATATTTTCCAAATATTTTTTTTTCCTTTACTTTCTACAGAAATGGAGTACTTGAGTTGCCAACGTTAAAGAAATGGTGTTAAAAACTACAAAAAAAAATTAATATCTCAAATAATTTGAGATGCAGTTTCCAAACAAATTGCATTTAAAAGTACTTTGTTTCCCAATACGACGGTATAAAAATTGAAAATGTGCGAGGCTTAGAACTTTAAAAAATTGCTATAGAGTATTTAACGGTACAATGATACATTTGCTCTCTCTATCTCTCTATCTATCTATATTTCCTTTGCATGTAGTTTTTAATATTTCTGGTTTATTTGATTTGAACACATATCCTATTTGCATAATTATATCATAGCTGCAAACCTTCATATTTTTGTCAAATAGATGTAATTTAAAGCAGAAAAATTATTTAACAATGTTTTCTTTTCTATATAGTTTAATAAAGCTTTAAAAATAAGTTAATTATAATGAAGGTTTTATTTAATTTCATTGGTTTTATTTAATTTGAAAGAATATCATATTTGCATATTAATATCATGGCTACAAACCTGTAAATTTTTTTTTTCAAATAAACATAATTTGAACCAGAAAAAATTATTTAACACATGTTTGTTTTCACGTAATAATTAATTTTTATTTTTTAATAAAATTTCTGATTTCATTTGATTTGGAAAATATTATTGCATAAGAATATTATAGTTGAAAACCTTCCTTTTATTTCCCCTCCCCAATTCAATTAAATTTATCTAATGCTTTAATCTGTTGTCCTGGTTTCTATAGAACCTAGGTGAGTTAAAGTAATATAGCATTTCTAGTTTCTAATATCTAATAATTTTGACTCGTTAAAAATTTGTAAATACTTGTGATGCAATAAAACTAAAAGTAATAATACTTTTCATGTTTGTGCAGGAAGTAAAGAGATTTCTAGTGGAAGTGCAACAGGCTCGAGAATTCCCCAAGAAGTCAAACATGACAGTAGTTTCAACGCTTCAACAGCGGACAGTCTAGAAATGAAAAACAAATACATAAAACTAGTCGGCGAAAGTAAGATAGTATAGTTGTTTGCATTTGATTTCACCTTTTTATCTTCTTGTAGTCATTAAGGGAACGAGGAAGATTTGAAATGACGAAAATTGACTGAAACTTGATCGTGTATTAGGAACCCTGTAATTTATTTATACTATTACTGCTTTTTGCGTTTTTTCATTTGTTTCATGGAAATGCAAAAATAAAGTTTTAATACTGTATGAAAAAATTTCTTTCAAAACTACTTTTGCCACAATTTGACTTCCAGATTCCATATTTTTAAGTCGTCGTTTCTTTTTTACACTGATTATGTTGTCTCTGAATTATACCTTAAAAACTTTTAAAATTATGCAACAACAAACTCACAATCCATAAAAATTGATCATATTATTTACCATAACTTGCACTGTAAATTGAAATGTCTGAAATTTACACACTTAAGTGTCTGAAACGGAGTGTTCAATTTTCAGTCGTTTTAAAGTGTATTTTTTTTTTTTTCTAGACACTTGTTGCATCTGAATTTCATGCACTTCAAACGTCTGGATCGCAGCTATTTTTTTTTTAAGCTTTATACGTAGCCATATTTGTCCACGTTGAATCCTAGCGAACCATAGTCCTTCCCCCTCCACCCACTGATTTTAGGAACTTCCATATTTGGTATGCAATTTTCGTAAAGCTGATATTTTAAATCTTTTTCGATATTGTACTGTTTGCAATCAATATTTTAAACTCCTACCGTAGAATGAGATCAAAAACAAAAAAAAATTATGTAAATACAATAAAACCTCTCATTGGGCACCTCGTGACAGTGGAAATTTTCCGCTTTTATAGTAGTAGGAATATAGGAGTTTAACATCTAAAAAAAATTAAATTTAGAAAATTTTGAAGCTTTGAGAATCTTTGAGACCCCTTAGGAAAATTAGCCATTAATGATGACCTGCATAGTAATAAATGATGTACAAATTTTCCGCTTTTCGGAAATATCTGCTTTTCTGAGGTAAAAGTATATAAAAAATGCAGAAGTTTATACGAGCAACTTTATTTGGCGTATTTCCACTATCACCTTAGGGATAGTGGAAATTTTCCACTTTTCGGAAATATCTGCTTTTCTGAGGTGAAAGTACACTGGTGTCCAAAATTAAGGACCAGTCACAAAATGCCAATATTTAAGTAAACGAATACCCAAAAGGAAATAATAGAATTCCAATAATTACTATCCCTGCAGCACAGCTAGTCCATATAGCATCTCATTCATGTCACACATGGTCACAAGTGTCAGTCACTACGCTAAAACAAAAAATAGGAAATTCCACACGTCTCATTATGAGTCTAAAATGATCACTATATGCGACTCCACTGAGACGTCAATATGACTGCTGCTTTATGACGAGTCACCAGGTGACTTTACAATGTATTTATGTTGCGACTCTCATGTGACTGTCATTTTTAGACTCATGCGCAGGATTACAAAATAACTGTTGCAACTAGAATGAAATTTTTCGTACTTAATTATACTACAGACTGTAGTAATTACCCTGAACCAAAATAAATTTGTATTTAAAGCATTTCTAAATATTTAATACAAAGTTATATTTAGCTAATACATGTTTTTTTCACCAGTATAATCCTCGAAAAAAATATTTTTAAATAATAAACTGAAATTTTAGGTTCAGTTTATACAGACTAACATGAAACATAAGTTTTGAAAATTTCACAAAAAAATATTCAGAAGTGTTTGAGATATCGTGCGCGTTATGCCCAGAAACGTCATTTGAGGAAAAATAACTTCAAAGTTTCGGAAATGCCGCTTCTGCTATTGAGCGGGTATCATTCTAAAAGCCATAACTTCTGTTCTAATGGGAAATTCAATGAAACAATTATATCAATGTTCAGAAAAGATAGAAGTTTAACATCTAAAAAAAGTTAAATTTAGAAAATTTTGAAGCTTTAAGAGTCTTTGAGACACCTTAGGAAAATTAACCATTAATGATGGCCTACATAGTAATAAATGATGTACAAATGCAAGTTGCTGAAAGATGTCTTGTAAATAATCTGTCTTTTGCTTTTTCGCAAAAAGGGCCTTTCTAAAGAAAATGGAGGGAAAAAAACTTTCAGGGTTCACTCCTGAAAGGTTTTTTTTCCCCCATTTTCTTCAGGGCATCAAGACACCATTTTTGTCCCAGAAACCAGTACAACTAGTCAGTACAACTATTCAGTCAAAAGTACAGCAGCGTATCTTATCACAATTCAGGTCAAACTTAGCTTTTCATTTGTTACTTCAACAATAATGAACATATCGTAACTATATTTTCAACAGTTACTTTGATTTCTGTGAAATATGATATCATAATAAGTGCCGAAAATTGTGTGTGTGTAAAGTTTACTTGTAAAAAGTTCTTGTTTATCAAAATGGAACTATCTGTAATAAATATTATGAAAAATTGTTCTAAAATGTAATTTTTCATTATCTTTTAACTCTGAATTCGGCCAGCCGAATATTCGGTATTCGACAGAATAGTCCCTATTCGGCTAGCCGAATATTTGGTATTCGATTTACCTGTTGGCCAAATATTCGGCATTCGGCCAAAATCCCTTTTCGGTGCATCCCTACTCTAAATATCTCTTTGTAATGTTTTATATTATATACAATTTTTCAGTTTGTTTGAATCATGGGCGTACCCAAGGGGGGGGGGGGGCTGATTGGGCTACAGCCCCCCCCCCCCCCGAAAATTTCGAAAATGATATGAAAAAGTGCTGATTTTTCGTCTTTCTTTTTTGGAAAAAATTTTAATTTTTTTCAATCATACAGCGGACTAGCCATTCTTATTAGTCCACATTGACAACAAAGAAGAGAAAGAGGGCAGAGGGGGGTACAGCCCCCCCCCCCCTCCTTCTGAAATAGTCGAAAAATTAAATGAAAAAGTAATTTTTCCTTACTTTTAAAAAGATAAATCTGTAATTTTTCCTTCTGTCATATAGCAAAATAGGCATTCTCGTTCACACCATATTAGTCGACATTGACATCACAGCATACCCAAAGATGGGGAGTTGGCTGATGGAATTTCAGCCCCCTCCTCTCGAAATGGTCAAAAATGAAATGATGAAATAGTGCTGAATTTATTCTGTCTGTTTGAGATAAATTTGCATTTTCTCTCCTATCATTCAACAGACTAGCCGCTCCCTTCGCTGTAGTTCCGTATTAATGTACAGTGACACTACATTATACCCAAAAATGTGGAAGGGGGCTAATGGGGTTACAGCCCTCTCCCCAAAAAGTCGAACATGAAATGAAAAAGTGCTGATATTTTCCTTTTTGTTTGAGATAAATTTGTATTTTCCCCCTATCATTCCACAGACTAGCCGCTCTCTTCTCTTTAGTTCCATAGCATTTAGTTTAGCACAGTGGTACCACATTATACCAAAGAGGTGAAAGGGGCTAATGGGGTGCCCCCTTCCTAAATAGTCGAAAATGAAATGAAAAAAGGCTGATTTTTTTTCTTCTTGTTTGAGATAAACTTGTAGTTTTTCTTCTGCCATACAGCGAAATAGCCATTCTCGTTAACCCCATATTAGGCCACATTGACATCACAGCATACCGAAAGAAGGGAAGGCGGCTAATGGGCTTACAGCCCCCTCCTCCCGAAATAGTCGAAAATGAAAAAAAAAAAGTTGCCTTTTTTTCTTTCTCTTTGAGATAAATTATGTTTTTCCCTCCTATCATTCAACCGACTAGCCACATTCTTCTGTTTGGTTTCATATTAGTGCACAGTGATACCACATTATTATGCCCAAAGAAGTGAAAGGGGGTGATGGGTTACAGACTTCTCCCAAAATAGTCGAAAATGAAATGAAAAAAATACTGATTTTTTTTCTTTCTGTTTGAGATAAATTTGTAATGCAATTCTTTTCTGCAATACAACAAACTAGACTTTCTGGCTAGTCTCATATCAGCGCACAGTTATACCACAGTATACCAATGAAAGGAAGGGGGCTGATGGGGAGATAGGCCCCCTTTTGAAGTAATCAAAAATGAAATTTAAAAAACTCCTGTTTTTTTTTTCTTTCTTTTGAGAGAAAATTTAATTTTTTTTCTGTGATGCAGCTATTCTGGTTAGTCCCATACATTAGTGCATAGTGATGCCCCAGCACAGCATACACCCAAAGAAGTCGATGGCGACGCGGTTATGAGGTTACAGCTCCATTCCACTCCGAAGAGATCGCAATGAAATGAAAAAAGGGCTGATATTCCTTCTTTTTCAGATAAATTTGTTTATTTTCTGGCATGCCACGAATTTGTTTTTTCGTTAATCCAATATCCTCCTAAATTCTGCGACCAAATTTACTTGAAACCACAAAATCAATTTTCAAATGACTGAAAAATATCTCCATCCCTGTTTTACTGGATAAATGAAAACGTGTATTCTCAGTTCAAGAGACCTACAAGTGAATTCGACAAATCTAAAAGTAGTTTAATTTAACGAGTCTTTTCATTTCTCTCGCAGTCGGCGGGCGCTAAGATTGTCAATGTGGAAGTATGTTAATGCACAGTAACACCACAGCTAATCTCAAGTCGATTTCGGCTAAATCGGAAATCCGGTGCGGAAGAGTTGACTGTAAAAGTAACTTATTAACTTTCATTTTTCAGTCGCATTTCCATTCCAAAAATTTGTGTTTTTTCCACGGTTTTTTTTGACGAAATTTGCGTTTTCTCCGCGGTCCCTTGAAGAAATTCGTGTTTTTCAGCGGCTTTTTGCCGAAATTCGCGTTTTTTTTACGAACTCCTTCGTCGAAATTTGCGTTTTTTCCGCGGATCTGTGACAAACTTCACGTTTTTTTTCGTGATCCTGTCGAAATTTGTTTTTTTCCGCGGCTTTTTGACGAAATTTGCATTTTTCGGTGGGTTTTTGGTGAAATTAGTTTTTTTTTCGCGGATTTTTGCCGAAATTCGCTTTTTTTATTACAAAATTCTTCGTCAAATTTGCGTTTTTTCCGCGGCTTTTTGAGAACTCGTGTTTTTTTCTCGTCGTTTTGAGGAAACTTCCGTTTTTTCTGCAGCTCTTTGACGAAATTCGCGTTTTCATTGACGAAAGTAGCGGTTTTCGCGGCTGTTTGACGAAATTCGCCTTTTTTCCGCAGTCTTTTGACGTAATTCACCTTTTTCTGTGACCCTTCTTTGTGACCCTGCTTTTTCTCTTTTTTGCGATCCTTTAACGAAATTCGCGTTTTTTCCGCTTCCCTTTGACGGAATAAGTGTTTTTTTTTTAGCAATCCTTTGTCGAAATTTGCGTTTTTTCTCCGGCCCTTTGACGAAATTCGCGTTTTTTCTGAAGTCATTTGCCAAAATTCGCGGTTTTTTATGCAATCCTTCATCGAAATTTGCGTTTTTTCGCGGATTTTTGACAAATTTCGCATTTTTTCCTCGTCTTTTTGATGAAATTTGCATTTTCCTGCGGCCTTTTGACGAAATTCACGTTTTCCCATGTCCCTTTGACGAAATTCGCGTTTTTTACGATCCTTTACGACATTAGCTTTTTTTTTCACAGTTCTTTTACGGAATGCGTGTTTTAAGTGTTTTTTTCTAAATTCGCGCTTTTTCCGTGACCTTTGATGAAATTTGCTTTTTTACAAGGCTTTTTGACTAAATTCGCTTTTTTCCGCAGCCTTTTGACGAAATTCACGTTTTTCTGTGGCCCTTCTTTGTGATCCTCCTTTCTCTTCTTTTTGCGATCCATTAACGAAATTCGCGTTTTTTCCACCTCCCTTTGACAGAATGCGTGTTTTTTAAAGAGATCCTTTGTCGAAATTTGCGTTTTTTCTGCGGCCCTTTGACGAAATTTGCGTTTTTTTTTCTGTGGTCATTTGCCAAAATTCACGCTTTTTTTTTTATTCAATCCTTCGTCGAAAAATTTTTTCCACGGCTTTTGATGGAATTTGCGTTTTTTTTTTCATCTTTTTGATGGAATTTGCGTTTGTCTGCGGCCTTTTGACGGAAATTCAGATTTTTCCATGTCCCTTTAACGAAATTCGCGATTTTTCCGCTTCCCTTTGATGGGATGCGTGTTTTTTTAGCGATAATTTGACGAAATTTGCGTTTTTTCTGCGGCTCTATGACGAAATTCGCGTTCTTTCTGTGGTCATTTGACGAAATTCGCTCTTTTTCTGTGGCTATTTGACGAATTTAGCGTTTTTTGCAATCATTCGTCTAAATTTGCGTTTTTCCGTGGCTTTTTGACGAAAGTAGCGTTTTTTCTCATCTTTTTCATGAAATTTGCATTTTTCTGCGCCCTTTTGATGAAATTAATGTTTTTCCATGTCCCTTTGTCGAAATTAGCTTTTTTGAGATCATTTACGAAATTAGCTTTTTCGCAGCCCTTTGACGGAACGCGTGTTTTTAGCGATTTTTTTCAAAATTCGCATTTTTCCCGCAAACTTGATGAAATTCGCATTTTTTCTTCGGCCTTATGACAAAATTCGGGTTTCTTCTGTGCTCATTTGACGAAATTAGCGTTTCCTCGGGGATCATTTGACGATATTCGCATTTACTCCGCGAGCATTTGACGTAAACCGCGTTTTCTCCGCTATCATTTGACAGAATTTGACTTTTTTTCGCGATCCTTTGACAAACTTCGCATTTTGTGCGTGGCCCTATGACAAAATTTCGGTTTTTTCCTTTTCGGATCCTTTTAAGAAATTGAAGATTTTTTTTCCGCGAACGATTGACGAAATTGATTTTTTTCGGCGACCATTTGTCAAAAATCGCGATTTTTTTTGTCCAAATTTTCGGATTGATGACCGAATATTTCAACTTTTCGGAAACTGCGGAACAAAGTCACCCCTGTCCCTTCCCTTTCCCCCCTCTGAGAACGGCCTTATTGGCAAAAATGATTTCTGTTTATAACACAATTCAACGTATTTCGTAAGATTTAGAACATTATGGAAATTTAAGTCAGCCCCCCCCCCCCCCCGCCCCCGAAATAAAATCCTGGGTACGCCACTGGTTTGAATCCTGGGTTAATAGCTTTTATAAATGAAATGATATCTCGCAAAGCGCAGATTATGATATTTTTGCCATGGATTAAATGGGTGAACCAGCGGGGCCTCGACCTTTCGTGGGCACGGAAGGTAGATTTTGAGTCATAAGTATTCTTGATAAATTTTAATTTGCAGTTAATAATTTGCTTCAGGCTGCATACAAGGCAATGACGGATCCAAGGGGGAGGTCACGAGAGTGATAACCCCCCCCCCCCCTCTGAACATCAACAAAAAAATTCTATAGATCATTTTCAAAACGAAATATACAGTAGAATCCCGATTATCCGAGTCGCGCTTAACCGATTTTCCGCTTTAACAGTTATTTTCTTCTGATGGACTAATGGCTTCCATTATTATCAAACAGCCATTACAAATGAAACGTTAGGTGAAGATGAGAGCAGTCGTAAAAAGTTAAAACTCTAATTTTCTGGTCAGAATAAGAGAAAAAATGGCCATAATTTTTTTGAAAATAAAAATGGACAAAAGCATCCATCGTAAATCAAATTTTCTCACTGTAAAGTTTCTTTTGAAAAGTATTTTCTCATTCTATTTGTTTGATTTCTAAATATTTACGGTTTTGATTGGGAAATGATTATAAATGCAGATAAAATTTGTAAAACCCTTTTTAATTAAATTAAACGTCTTAAAAAACTTCTGTAGTCTGTGTCCTTGATCAAGGATGCCAGTAACGAAAGGGTTAGAGAAGGAATTTTTACTTATGTCCTTTCTCCCTCAATAAACAAATTCGCAAACCTAAGTTCAAAATTTCTTGAAATTCTCCAGAAAAAAGACATAAATTTCTTCAAATAATAGCAAAAAAATCTCTTCCAATCACAGGAGTGTCCTGGCAACTTGCTGCCTGTACTTTTTACTTTTTTTTTTCAGAGTGCAGTTGAAATAAATTTTCTCATAATCTAATGCAAGTAACAAGAAATTTTGATTGAAAACACATGCATACCTACCTGAATTCAATGTCTCTTTCCTTATTCATTATTTAAAGTCAAATATTTAAAATAAACTAATAAATAAATCGAAGATCCTTAATTCTAATATAGCAAAAAATTATAAAAGGTTCCAAGAAACAATGACCCCAGAGCACTCGAATATCATAAGATATTCGAGCATGCATTGAAAATCGCCACTTAATTGAGTCTAAAAGGCAGATCACACATTGAACCAGACAAGCTACCAAAAAAGCGCGAGTCAAGAAACATTCCGAATTGAATACTAAAACTTGTCTCCTGTCTCACGCTTTTTGCCGCTTGTCTGTTTTTCTGTGCCGCAGTGTGCGATCTGTCTAATTCTCATTTTCAAACATGATTCATATAATAAATGTCATTTATTATGCATTATTTCATGCACTGCACTTTTCATCAAATGTTTTTCCTTTACGGGCATACTAAAGAGAGAAGTTTGATATTTTAAACTATCAAAAACTTTGCAAAGAGCTTAATTATATTTTTTGTAAACTAAACATTGGAGATTTATTCTCGTGCTTTTAGTATAAGATTGAATTGATCAAGTTGGCATCTAATCTTACGCAAAATTTGAGTCATAACACTTTCTTATCATTATTCATGATTCAAACTCTTTCTTGAATGGACTGTAGACTTCTTTGATTATTTTTAATTGTTTTTATTAACATTTGGACAGCACATTGCACTCGCAAACATAAATATTGAATAAAATTGACATGACTATGAATTATAATTGATATCCACAGCTTGGTTTTGGGCGGAATGTTATTTATGTGTTGCCTTAGTGATCAACAGCTTAACGATCTTTTTTCCGGATTGCTCGCTAGGTGGAGCTAAAAACATACTTCCGGAACGGAACAAACTTAAATATTTTAAATTAAATTAAATAGAAGAGCATTAATTATTCTGCTATAGGTAAAAGTGATAGTTTTTTTTTTTTTTTAACCATTTGGAAAAATGGTTATTGTCCTCGGTCAGGGTAGGAAATCAAAAACATATCTGAAGCGTTTTATTAGTTGAAGCCCGCATTTTATTCGTTTTCTGATTGGTCTATACAGTAATCTGTATTTTCCCTTTGCTTTCAACAGAGATGGATACTTCTGTTGCCACTATGACAAAAAAAGTAATAAAAATTACCAAAAAAATAACTCTGAAACAAATTGAGATACAGCTTTCAAACAAATTGCATTTAAAAGTACATATTTTTCTCTATACGACGATATAAAAAGTAATATTGTGGGATGTTTGGAAGTTTAAAAATGAAATTTCATTTAAAATTGGTCCAGGAATATTAATGTTTAATCCATGGCGTACGTAATGTATGACCAGCTCCGTAGAAGTTTAAAAATTTACAGTACCGAAAACTGTAAAACTGAAATTTCTTTTAAAATTTGTTCATGATGGGTCCAGGAATGTTAATGTTTAATTCATGGCGTACGTAATGTATGATCAACTCCGTGCGATTTTTTGTCTTAAATTTGTCTTTGAAAAAATCATTTTCTAAATGGTCGTAATTTGTTAAATTACTTTTTTTCTTTTTTTAAATAGCCCCAAAATGTAATAAGAACCTGCGTGCATCGACCATTTTTAATTGAAACCAATTCTCCTTTTCAAACAAGCTTCATATTAATATCATTTGTTATGTATTATTTCATACTGCACTTTTCATCAAATATTCCTCATTTACAGGCATACCAAAGAGGTCTGAAGACGTCTCTGAAGATTTAATCGTGGATAATTCGCCAAATTCCTCAGATCATCCATTTCGTTTCTGGAATGGGAAATTGCCTTCGTACCACACGGATCCTAGACTGCTACCACTAGTCCCTCCATTCTTTTATCCTCAACTGACCAGCAACTGGACATATCCTTGTTATGGAGCTGAAATGACCACTTCTCTCTATAAACCTGTTACAGACGACAAAGTTGGTCCCTGTTATCGGGATGTGGATTCATGACTTTTAAACTAAAAAAATTGTTTCAGATTTCAGCGTGTGAAATATATATACTGTATAAAATAACAAAGAACCAAGAAAGTAACAGTGAATTTTAAAGGGACATTCTACTTCTTTGGGTCAAAATTTTCGTTTTTTTTTTTTTTTGTTGTTGTTGTTTTAATCCTTTAAGTATGTAGATTGTTGCCTTAAAGCTGTATCGTGGTATTCCAATTTCTTACAATATTTTTTGCTCGTTGAATGTAACGCTATTGTTTGAAAAAAAAAATCGTTTTCCTCGAAACCATGTTTTTCAATCTGTGCTACCCCTTTTCTGGAGAACTATTAGACAGAGTTCCTTCAATTTTTATTTAAGGCTGTTCTCAATTGCTCTGTTCAACAAGCGCAAAACGCTCTGACACATTTACAAATTCATTTTTTAACGGAAAGATATAAACGGAAAGCCTGACCATGGAATCGAACTGTGTTTTCTATTTTTTGATCAATAAAGTACCTATTGAGTTAGAAGCGATTTTGATCACGTGACAAACGCGTTTTTCGCCCTTTCTTGGTCGGTCTTTCTTCTTTCTCTCGGAAATTCTGTTCAAAACGTCCACTTTGACACTTTTTTCTGAAAGATCTGTTCTGTTTGCAAAAAAAGGAAAAACAGCTCGATGAGATAGTTTATGGACAACACCTGATAGATTCATGCATTTTCGAACAAAAATAAATTAAAACTTATGTCATAAAGTTGCCCTTTTGGATTTGAAAACAACCTTAAAAGAAATCTACTCATTTTTGCCGGAGTTTATACCACCTAAAATAAACCTGCAGCGCTACGATCTATTAAGGATCATGGCCTATAGTGCTCAGCCCTGTTTTCTTGACTATGAGCCCTGAGGTACTATACAGCATACACCCCGGCCAGGTGGCCAACCTAACGCGGAACCCTCAGTGTTTAGTACCCAAGCAAGCTTGGTACGCATTTTATCGACTCCGAAGTGTTGAGTGAACCTTGCCCAGCCCGGAGTCGGGACTCTAGACCTGTAACGCAGTAGACAGACGTGTTGACCTCTACGCTATTGGGCTTGAGCTTATATCATCGAAGAGTATAATTTTCACCGATTAATTATCTTTTCGAGTTCACGAAAAGTAAAAAAGAAAAGGCGAAAAAAAAAGACCTTTTTTGTTCAAATGACCACCATTTTTCAAAAAGCAAATTTTTAAAGCTAAATTTTGGTATAAGCTCCAGAGAATTTATTGCCCTTTCATAATTTGGCGCGACGCAGTTTGTTTTATACGCCCGTAGTAACGTATCAAAACCCGATGATTCTTTTATAACAATGCAGGGTTATTATAAATGAAACATCAGTTCAGTCAAAATTGCAAGCTATTGCTATCTGTGAAATCGGGCGCGAACTATCACTCGGTATTTAAATAGTAGAATTCAAAACATAGCCTGGGATCGGTTTAGCAAAAATTAGGATCCTTTAAAGAACCCTTCACAAAAATTTCCATCTTAATAGGAGCCTTTACAAATTTGTTAATCTTGATTCAGAACCCTTCACAAAATTCTTTATTAAAGGGAGCCTTTAGAAAACTGTTTTGTATTAAAAATGAACTCTTCATCAATTTAATCAACTTAAAATAAAATCGGACATGGAAAAACAAATTGCAACCAAGAAAGAACTTATTGTCTAGCTATATATAAATATAATGTAAATATGTATATACATATAAATTTATATGTCTAAATTGATGAATTTATATAAATTTTTTCATTAAGGCTGCTAGCCACTCAACGTCCGAATTCCCCTCACCAACGTTAAATCTGTGTGCGTTTGGTGCATTCGTAAAATTAAAATATCTTTTCGAAAAATTGATATTTTTAACACCTTTTTCTATGTACTCTTATTAAGATGGTAGGATACCTTTAAACCCTCAAAATTTTATATATATACATAAACATACGTATTTTGATTCCGTAATCATTTCTGAAGCATTAAAAAATTCCCATTAGTTTACTAATTATGGCAGTTTTATTCAGACTACATATTAAGACTACATATGATAATAAAAATTTGCGTCGCGTTTATTCAAAACGATGAATTTTGATACTGCGTGCAGTGTTACTAAAAAACTATGCATGGCATTCAAAAGAAATTTTCATTCATTTCTGTATTATCTGCAACTTAAAACCAGAAAAGGGAAAGATTTTATTTTTTATTGTACTTTGAAAATATTTTTTAAAAATTGAAAATTTTTAATTTTTTTAAAGTTAATTTTTTAATTTAGTTAATATTTTTTACAAATATTCTGGTTTTAGTATAAAGGGTTACTAAACCTATTATGTACCTATTATGGTACATAATAATACATAATACAAAAAAACACTTATGTATTTATTTTCATCAAAATTTCCTCTTTTATATGCATATTTTGAGATTTTATCATGCGCGCGACGTTGTTTTTTTCCTCTTATCATATATATTTTTAAACTTTTCATTCCAATATGTATTTATGAATTTACAAGTAAATATATTTTTTTAATATAAATTTAAATATGAGCTTTATATTTAAATGAAGTTTGATTTTTATTTTTTGCTTATTACACAAATTTTGAAGCTCGGTACATAGTTATACGTTTTGCTTTTTCGACGTGTTCAAAGATATCCTACCCCCAGGACGTCTTTTTTTCTTAGTTATCAAAATATTTCTAAAATATAATTAGAGTAGAACCTCTTTTATCCGAAACTCTTTTAACCGAGATTTTCGGTTAACCGAAATCCATTTTTAAAGTTTTTTTTTTTCCCCTACCGTATTTCATGTGTGCAAAATCCATTTTGAAAGCATTTTTTTAACTAACATATTCATTGTGTGCAAGTGGTCCTTTCCGAACTACGAGTACGTATTTTCTATCCTCTTTCTTAGAGTTCCTTTGAATTTAACTGGAGCTCCCGTAAGATGCAGAATGGAACGAAGAAAGCGAACAAATTAGTAATTCTGAAACTTTTGAATGTTTTGCAAAATATTTGGCATGACAGGAGCAGCAGAAAGACTGATGCTGGTGAACTAATAACATTAAAAAAACTCCGTAATAGAGCTTCAAAGCAATAATTTATTTTTGTTTCTATTTTGCTATCCCTTTATTTCTTTTAAGCACTTGTAACCATAATAAGAAATATTGCATACATTTCGCCTTAATCTAAAAATTGAATCATTCTCGATTATCGGAAAATTTCGATTTTCCGAAAGATGGTGGGTCTCAATTACTTCGGATAATTGAGGTTCTACTGTATATACTTCATTTCATATGAAGTGTTAAAATCTCACTCGCATTTCGTCAGTTTTTAGCACATATAATATTAAATTAAAAATAGATTTGAGAAATATTTTGAGAACAAAGAAAAGACATCCTTTATGAAGAGTGCACAGAAAAAAGAAGTTAAACATGTTAATTTCCCGAGGAGATATTTTAAATATAAGAATGCATTCTACGCCCATAGACTTAGCATTAAAGTGAGAGGAATTCAGAAGCTGAGAGACTAGCAGCCTTAAGAGAGGGCCTTTTTAAAATTCAACTGCCTAAATGTAGGCCTGAATATAAAGCTGATTTCATATTCACAAAATTACGATTAAATTTTTCACAAATATATGAACAATTCACAATTTTCCCAGTAACATGACACTATGAGAAAAGTCTGGGCAGAACCCTGATAGCGTTAAGTCGCAGGATTTGTAATAATTTTCTGGGAATAAATAAGGTGCAAAATTCTATCCAAAAACTGTGATAGAGCTGTACATGTCTTTCATATTGAATTAAAATAATTTTCTCTTTAAATTATTTTTTGTAATTAAATTAAATATCTTATTCAAATTGTCATTAATTTATGAAAAAATAACATTAAGTTAGATCGGCGCTTTATTTGTTATTTATTTTATTTTAATATTTTCGAAAAATAAAAATAAATTATTTTTTTTTAATTGAAATATTTTGTGTTCTTTTTCTCATTAAATTAAAACAAAATCTGAATTTCATTTATTTATAGCAACAATATTCCAACTGACTTGTACATCATTTTTATTTATTTTGTGCTACTTTTTTAGATTTTGATTACCCATATGCGTAATAAATACTTTTAAAAAAATGCTTCGTAAGTTCTATTAGTGTTTATATACCCTATGTTTATAAACCTACTCTGCCTCTTCTACTTCTGCCTCTACTCTTTAAAATAATAATAGTGGTGAAGATGAATTATTATTGATTTCCGTTTAAAATGTTACATTGACCTTAATGGTCAATATTTTTCAATAAAATATTGCATCTTAAAATTAAGATTTAATTTTATTGTGAAAACAGTTCTACTCAATAATTTATTTCGGTTTTATTTTATTTTTATGTAAAACTTAAAATTAAATCCTATAAAATGAGAGTATTTTTCAATATTCTAAGCTGATAGCCAGCATTCTAAGGTAGAGAAATTACACAGCAGCCAAGTTTTTGTTATTATTATTATTTATATATTTAAATATAATATAAAACGCATATGATTTCAAACATTTCAAATTGATAAATATTACTTTTATTAACTAACTTTTATTTAATAAAATATTTGAAATTATTTTAAGGGGTCTCAGGACTCTTAAAATTGGAAAAAATGAAAAAAAAGGCCATTTTCAACATTTAATATCTTAAAATGTATTTAATTTTAAGACACAATTTTAATTGGAATAAATCATATAAGTATTTTGTTTCATTTCATGTACTTAAAAAATTATCGGATGCAGAATTAGCATTTACAGGGGGCTCCAAACTCTTAGACATTTAACGAGCAAAAAATCGGCATATCAGCTTACGCGCACGATTACAAGATAAGTATTGCAACTAGAATGAAAATTTTTGTGCCTACTTATACTTCAGATTATAATAATTATCCTGAACCTAAATAAATTTGTATTTAAAGCTTTTTATATTTTTAATACAAAGTTGTATTTAGCTAATGCAAAATTAAGAAAATTTCAACAGTATAATTACCTAAAAAAATATTGTTTTGAACAATAAAAAAGAAATTTTAGGTTCAGTTTATACAGTCTAACATGAAACATATGTTTTGAAATCTCATGAAAAAATATTCATAAGTTTTTGAGATATCGTGCACGTTATACCCAAAAACGTCATTTGGAGAAAAATGGCTCCAAAGTTTCCGAAACGACGCTTCAACTATTGAACGTGTATAAATGGAAAAGCCTTAACTTCAGTTCTAATAGGAATTTCAAGGAAACAGTTATATCGAAATGTTCAGAAAAGATAGGAGTTTAACATCTAAAAAAATTAAAATTTAGAAAATTTTAAAGCTTTAAGAGTCCTGAGACCCCTTAAAGATTTAGACATAACTTACATAATTATAGCTGTTACATAATTTAGTTGTTTACATACTTTAATTTTTTTTTCCCAACAATGAAATGGATAGCATCGATATCATGTCAATCATGTTATAAGCGCGACAGTAGTTTCGGCTTTTAATTTTTTCTTTCCAGAGAAAATATATGCCATTTTCTACACTAATTTTTAATTAAAAAATGTTTGCAATATTTAAACACCCGAATTTTATATAAATCGGTTACGTAATACTCAGTTTGATAGAGTAGTAAGATTTTGGAACGTGTAACAAAAATACATGAACACACGTACAGATTTAGGTATGTGTACGCATACTACATACAAAAGTAAATTGTAAAATTTGTCTGAATATACTTCTGTATAAATCATATGTAATTTCCAATCACGAGTATGCCTCGCAATAAATTAGTATAAAAGGTCATATAAACAGTCACAGGCCTACACAACTAAATTCATATAACTAGAAGTTATTTTCTTCCACATATGTTATGCAAATTAACAAGAGTTGAAATTGAAGCACTGCGTATTCTGTATTTATGTAATTTTATGTATATAATATGTATTTGAAATAAAGTATAATTAGATGAAAAATTACCAGATTTTGTGAAAGCAACGTTACAAAGTATGTGATCAGCTTCATGTGAAATAACAAGTTGCGTGCACGCCTTTGGAATCCTCGACAAATCTGGCACAACAATTTTAGATTAAAAATTCCCTATGTAATATTTAAACAGCACAGTTTGCAATGACCTTATTTAGTCGTAGATTATGTAATATTTTTCTGCGATTAAATAAAGAAAAGAATGCTATTAAAAAATTGTGATAACATTGTGTGCAGCAGGCAATACTAAAATACAAAAGATAATTAAAATAACTTATCTGCTACAGAGGGTTCGTACGGGTGCTTTACATTTTCCCTTTTGAATACCAGTATTTCTTTAAAAAAAACTCTCACCGTGTGTAATCTAATATTAAGAAATTTTCTTTACAGAAATGGTGGTATTAAAAAGGGATAATGTAAGCACCCGCACGAACCATGTTATAGCATACAGAAATAAGATAATATGTGATGGATTTAAAAAAAAAAGGAAATAGCAAAAAGCGTTTTAAAAACGATAACAATATTTTACCATCGTCAACAATACTGATTTCTGTATTGATTATATTAAACCGTTTAAAATTAATAACTAAACTCATAAAATATACTTTAGCATTTCTTTACCACCATCAACAATACTGATTTCTGTATTGATTATATTAAACCGTTTAAAATTAATAACTAAACTCATAAAATATACTTTAGCATTTCTTTACCACCGTCAACGATACTGATTTCTGTATTGATTATATTAAATTGTTTAAAATTAATAACTCATAAAATATACATGCATTTAATTTATTATAATAAAAGTTTTGCATTTCTTTTATTATTTACATTTTGCAATATTCCATTATTGCAAAAGAAATTTACATAAAAGTTAAATCATTTATTAATTTCAAATTTTGCGAAATCCAAATAGATAAAAATGAGTATGATTTTATAAATACATCTTATCATAGTAGCATTAATAAAGATTAATGAAATGAAATGAATAAAATAAAATGATTAATATCACTTTCAATAATTCTTTTTTAAACTCCTTTAACAGTCCCTTTATAGAGCTGAGCATAAATATACAGGGTGTCCATAATTAAACAACCCTATTTTAAAGTTGTCTACAGACGAAACTATTATTCAGAAAGTTGGTAAAATTAGTGTAGGGCATCATAATAAAGGGATGGGAATACATTTAAGCGAAAAAAATAGTTCAAACTTTTGCCACCAGAGGTCGTTTTCTAATGAATTACACACGTTTAGCCTACATTTACGATAGTTTGCAAATTCTGTTTATTAACGTTACCTGATCTCCGGCCCCGACTATCGCACGGGTACCCGGGGCCCATGCCTTGGGCAGGCGCCTGAAGGACACGAAATTTTTCATAATTTCATCTAAATTTCCATTAAAAAAATAAAATAATTGTGAAAAAATGTGATATTTGAGATATTAATAACATGAAATGACAATACTATATCTCAATATATGGTTAAAAACCCATTTCAATAAATAAAAGAAATATTTTATTTTTATATCGGGAACCGTTTTTCATTTTTCCGGAAAACTCAATTTTTTGAGTTGACACTTTTCGAATGAGTGTGTAGCACGTAAAAAAAAAAAAAGCTAGTATCTAAATCAACTAATCTAAAGGAGCACGAAAAATTGAAAGTACCCTGGGCACAGAAACTTGCTAGTCGGGCCCTGCCTGGTCTTAAAAGCATTTCTCAACATGCCCTTAGAATGTTCCAGAACATACTGCGATCAACTGGGGAACACGCTATTTAACGATTCCGGATGTACCTAATAACGATGGGCGTCATGTGGAACATGTTTTGTAATAAAATTTGTAAACTATCGTAAATGTGTAATTTAAAAACGTCCTCTGGCGGCGAAATTTTGAACTATATATTTTTTTTCGCTCAAATTCCCATACCTTCATTATGTTTTTCACAAAATTTCACAACTTTCTGAAGAAAAGTTACGTCTGCAGGCAACTTTAAAATAGTCGTTTAATTATGGACACACTATATAAACATTCAGTTACTATATCCAGGGCTTAAACCGCGCTGGAGCCCACCGGAGCTCAGCTCCGCTACTTCTGTTTTTAGTAAATATTTAAACATTGGTCAGAATTCGCCGGAGCTCATAAATATTGGGCTCCGGAACCCAGTGCAATTGGGCTTTCGAAAAAATTACCCTTTCCTTCCTTTCCATCTCAAGCTTTCGCATTCTTTTTTATCAAAACACTTATATGTGATATGACGTAATGTGTCGCACACGTAGGAGGAGATGGACTCTATTTTTATATCAGTTTTTAGGCTTGGGCTGACTCTAGCACAGTCCGTCTTACATTCAAAATTTTATATATTCAAGTATATAAAAAAAAATTCCTTTTTAAAAAGTACGTATTCTATTCTATTTCAAATAATTTTAATGCTATTTTGACTAGAATTAAAGGGGAAACAGAAACCGTGTTTTCTATTCTAGTGATATTTGCAATTTATGCCTGGCATTGATGGTGGCGACGTGTTGATATGGCACCACTCAAGAAACTGAACTATGAATTTGCTTTCAGTTCGATTTTCTTTTGTGACAATAGGATAATTTTTAATTGGCTGGTTTATTTTATTTTTTATTTAGATATTTAACCTGAAAAGAATATTTTCTGTTTTTGGACAACGAGCATCAGCTTGAGGTTTTGAGTCTTCTATTGTGTATGAGTACAAAAATCATTTTAGTGATTTTTCAATTTATTTTGTATCATGAATGCTGTCTATGCTAAGGCTCTGCTGTCTACTCTGCACATTTACGAAGTCACTTCATTTGTAAGCAGATATAATTGTCATGTGTTGTTATTATGATAGAAAGCAATCGAGCAGTGTTTCCCTTTTTTAGGTGCGTTCGTAATAATATAAATGCATAGCCACCTATAGTCGTCGTTCAGTCCGTCCGTCTGTGTCCGCATATAACAGAGCAAAAACTACCCAACCAAATGGTCTGAAATTTTAAATATATAATTGTTGTAAAATTTTGTCGAGTCATTTAAAATTTTATGAAAATCGTATGTATAGTTTAATGACAGGGACAGTCAAATTTTTCCGTTACATTAAGGCCAATGGGAAAAAAGCATTTCAAGTGCATTTTAAGGATGTTACAGCCTTTCGAACAGAATGAAATTGATATGCACTTATGCAGTGCACTAAAATATACAGTCAGTACAATATGCTTGGCAAAAAATATTTATAAAACTAGTTATAGTACGAACGCACCTCATTTGCCACGTATGACGAGCAATTTCCAACTTGTTCTATAAAAGCATCGAATATTTCCGATAATGGTATCAAATTTGTAATTTAATCTGATTTTCAGGTATTCACCACAAAAGATTGTTATGCGGAAGGAATCGATTATAGTTTAAGATATGCAACTTTTAAAGGAAATTGAAAAATATTGTTCCATTCTTCAGCATATCTATATTAAATTCTGTAAATTTCATTCATGTTTTCCTAAAAATTCAATAAGGTTTGCCATATTTAGTCGCAGAATTCTGCTATTAATTAACATTAAAATTAGGTAAAGATTTCTATTTGAAAGAGTAACAATTAAAAAGTGGAATAGTTGACAGCTAAGTATATGCTGATATATAAATAACATTTTTATTGCTGCTTTACATTTTGCAAATAGTGTATAAAATAGTATAAATATGTAGATTTGAGTGACGGTTGCCCGCCTTCCCCCCCCCCCCCCCCCCCCGTCCTCACGCACAATAAAAGCTATCAACCGCAGGTACCCTATGCAAAAAAAGGGAAAAACCCATAAAAAATAATATAAAGATCATTTAATAACTAAAATTCTAGCAAGGAATATGTGAACAACGCTCCCACAGGATTAACATTATTTGAGCGTTAAGAGCTACACTAGTCACGCGAAGAAACTGGATCGCTAATGTTAAACCTATTGGAGAGTTCTTTCTAAAATTTCTCACTTTCATATTAATAGTTTCAAATTATTTTTTTTCTTGCTTAGAATAGCTGCGATTGAATTCTAACAGGGTTAGGGTTTACTTTTTCGATTTTGGTTGCAAATTTTTTTTATATATATAGAGTTACTTTCACAAATTTAAAAATAACGCTCCCATAGGTTTAACTTTAGCTTGCGAGTTTCTTTGTATTTCACATATATATATTTTTGTATGAAACGACAAACAAAATTTTCACAAGGGGCATGCAGAGGGGGCACATGCCCTCCCCTAGTTTCCGACCTGGACAGTTGTACAAAGAAAAAAAAAATCCCTGCCAGCTCTGGCCTACAGGCGGAGGTAGATTTCGATGTTAATTACTAAATTCACCAACAAAACTTAAATCAAGATTAGAGATAAACCTTCACTAAGAATGAACTCTAGGGAGCTAAACATTTTGTGAAAATTCTAATATACACGAATACACACACGCATGTATACGAGATAGATTTAAAAATGGCTAATACAAATTCAGAGAACCCCAAAGTGTTAAAATATGTTACTATTTCCATAGTCGGGTTTTTACCATGTTTTAATACGTTTCTTCGAACTCACATGGCGTTACATATTCACCTGCTGAGGTCCACTATATTTCTAATATGACGCAATATATATATATATATATATTTAATTCGTCAAACTCTTTATTTCATTTTGAGTTTCCATGCTGAAATCTTGCTCTAGAAAACTTATGACGTAATATTCAATTTGCTTTCAATTTGTCAAACTATTTAATTTTTTTTTTCTCGTGAAATTCTTGCAATAGAAAAGCAATTGTGGTGAAAATTTTATTTTTTTTTTTAATTGTTGGCAACTGCTATAACGAAAAATATTTATTTTTTCCTGTCATTGTTGTGTAAGAGCTGGTTTTATCAGAATCTTGTTAAGACGGTATTCAAAATTTTTAACCCCCCCCCCCCTATTTCCATTCCCTTGGGCCGATTTTGCCCATTTTCAATCCCCGCCGAGATATTAGCCATCTCAAAGTGTTTGGCGAGTTTGAAAACGATCCGTGCATAATTCCGACTTTTATCGTGCGGACAAAATTTAGTACATACATACATACATATATATATATATAACTTTTTAAGTGGGGGTGGTTTTTGGGTTCCTAGGGTCCTATAATGAAAAGTTATGAAGGAATTTTTCAAAAGTCGCACCATGGTAACGACTGCAATAGGTAGTATTTTTTACGAAACTACCTAAAATAACTAACTACACGTTCATCGCATCAGCTAATCAATATAAGTTAATTTCTTCATTCTCTAACGCATCCATACGCAACCTTTACTCTTCTCGGGCCGCAAATACGTTTGAAACGTTAGACAAAACACTTATGCGATAATGTAAAATAAGGGTAATTAAATTAGTACAGTAACGAAAGATGCGGTTACAAACGTGATATTTCCAGAAGGATTAAACGCTTGTCGCGGAAAAAATTTTACAAAACATTTTAACACCACTATTTCCAAACATTGTATTTCGTGATAGCTTTATGTTGCAAATGGTCTAAAAATAAGCCTCGGAGATCATTGTTTGGAAATGATGGTACGAAACGTGTTAGGTGGCAATTTTTTTTTTCACGACAAATATTCAACCCCAATAAACAAACTGAATTGGTTGGGCAATAAATAAAAAGCGTATCAATGCACAATTTCCAAGTTCGAAAAGAAAAAAAAAATGATTTTTTATTTCAATGTTTTTTTTATCAACGGAAAACCTTTGTATTATTATTTTTTTTTTTATGTAGAAATATATAGCGACAATTTAATTACCGTACATACTCGTGTGTAAGTCGACCCAATTCCCCCCCCTCCCCCCAAATTCTTAAGCAAAATTTTGAAAAAAATTGAATTTTCGTGTATAAGCCGAACCACATTTCTGGTAGTAATGTTGAAAAATGATTTGTGGTCGAAGATAAAAGAAATTAGTAAATTTTCAAATTAGTAAACTTGTTTTTTTTTAAAGTTTCGAATGAAACTTCTTTTTTTTAATTCGTCGTTCTCAAAACTTTATTATTATATAAAACCGAAGAAGCTTAAACTATTTTGAAACTTATTCACATCAATTTAATGATACTAAAAAGAAAAATTGTTTCTATTCAAGCCTTATTTACATGGGTAAACAACTTCTTAGACTGCTAAAATTTAGTACTTCTTTGTATTGTAAGACTTTTGGGAGATATATATCTAGGAGCATTCTCAAGTTGAACTCTTTTTAAAAAGGGGATTAAAACGTTTAAAGAAATGCCGCTGCATGGAAGGAAATATCCCAAGAGAAAATGGGTGCAGAACAATTACATGGACATTATTGTTGAGCTTTTTGTCAATCGCAGGAAAATTATCATTGTCCGCTTTTATCTTTCTCTCCAATGTAGGCCCATGTGTGATTACAAAGATTTGTCCATTCGCAGATATCTGATTTTTTCTTTATTAACTCGTGTATTAGTCGACCCCTCATTTTCAACTTTCAAATTTTGTCTAAAATTCTTCCACTTATACACGAGTATATGCAGTAATTTAGAATAATGTTTGATTGGAGTTGAAGTTTAAGAAACGGTACAAACAGGAATACATGTAAAAAGAACATTAAACAGGAATACATGTAAAAAGAAAGAAGCTACTTCACTCACGCGAAAACACCCGTTCGCTAATGTGAATTCTATGGAATTTTTTTAGATACCTCGTTTTCATTTCAATATTTTTAAACGATTTTTTTTTCCGTTGGCTAGCTGAAATTGACCTGTTCAAAGGCCGTTTTTTACTTTTCCGATTTTCTTTGCAGGGTTCTTTTTATTGGGATACTTTCTCTTTCGGAACCAGTTTCGAAAGTAAAAGTATTCTCATTTAAAAAAAAAAAAAAAAAAAAAAAAAAAAAAAAAAAAAAAAACACCTGCAAAGAAAATTAAAGTAAAAAGAAACGGTCTTTGCACATATCAAACACAAAAAATGCAGTAAATGCAAAATAAATAAATAAATATTGAAATGCAAGCTATCTTAAAAAAATTCTTCCATAGGATTAACATTAGCGAGTCGGTGTTTTTGCGTGAGTGAATTAACCCTTAAGGCTGTTCTCAACTGCTCTACTCAACAAGCGCAAAACGTTTTGACACATTTACAAATTCCTTCTTTAACGGAAAGATATAAAATTGGAAGGTCTGACTATGGAAGCGATTTGGGAATTGAACTGTGTTTTCCATTTTTTGATCAATAAATTACCTATTGAGTTATAAGCGATTTCGATCACGTGGTAAACACGTTTTTCACACTTTCTTGAGTGGTTATTCTTCTTTCGCCCGGAAATTCGGTTCAAAACGCCCACTTGGATACTATTTTCTGAAAAATCTATTGCGTTTGCCAAAAAAAAAAAAAAAAAAACTACTATTACATAGTTTCTGAACAACACCTGTTAGTTTCATGCATTTCCGAACAAAAATAAATTAAAATTTATGTCAAAGTTGCCTTTTTGGATTTGAGAAGCTAGTTTGCATTTCAATATTTTAAAAGTTTTTTTTTGCGTTGAATGAGATTGATCTGTAAAAAGACCGATTTTTACTTTCCGATTTTCTTTGCAGGGTTGTTTTAATAGGATACTTTCACTTTCGGAACTAGTTTCAACATGCAAAGAAAATTGAAAAAGTAAAAAATAGCCTTCGTACAGATCACCGTTAGTTACTCAATGGCAGGGGCGAGCCAGAAGTATCCGGGGCTGTGTGCAGAACTTCAATTGGGCCCCATATTCCTAAACACCTCCGCCCCCCCCCCCCAAAAAAAAAGAAAAAATATGTAATTTTTTTTCATTGAGTATAAATGCATAGCTGCCAAGCCAACCTTCCGGTGGTTTTCTCCAGATGAAATAAAAGAATTTGAACCAGAAAAATTTTTTAATGAAATGTGTCTTGTTTCTACAGGGTTCTTTTTTATTTCATTTATTAAATTAAATTTTTGGTTTAAAATATTATTGTTTGACTTTAAAAATAAGGAAGTTATACAAATAACGGACATCCCTAAAAAGTGGGTGCTTCAGCTATTTGCTCCCCCTCCCCACAAGTGGCATACCTCCTACATAAATCAGCTTCTTTTACTTCCATTACTTCCGGAATTTTTAAGATCTGATCTTTATTTATATTTATACTTAAAACTTAAAACCGTTCAAATAAACTTTAATTTGGAAATATAGTTGTGTTGAATTAATCAATGGTAGCACTATGACACAAAGAAAGGAGTGCTCGTAATACAGTAAATACCCATAAAAGTAGAAAAATATTTTCTCAAATTAATGGTGTCCGTATTACATCGGAGATTGTTATAGTACTTTTATTTCTTTTGAAACAATGTAACATCATTTAAGATGCGCCTTAAACAATTACCACACGTAGATTATAATCAGGGGTGCATTCGAAAATGTTCCAGTCCCGGAACATTTGATTTTATATTAGCAAATAATACAGAACCCCTATGCTGGCTATATAGCAGTTGTTATGAAAAATGCATATTCATTTTGACGTTTAAATTGCTAAGAAGCTAAGCGTATCTTTACCTTGTCACACTCTTAACCCTTCCTTCTCTGTCAGATTTTTTTATTTTTCGAATTCCCAATTTTCGTGCAATGAATCCGAGTTCTAAATTAAAAATACTAATAAAACAAAGTTTTGCTCTGTCTGTGTGTGATCGCTAGCAGAATCTACGGCACTTACGACGCTCAAAATTTTTGTGAGGATAGTCGAAAACTTGTCCTGGTGCACCCAGTGATGTAAAATAACCACTTTAAGTATTTTATGGGTATTTATTTTTCAGTTAAATATAGCTGTGAAAAAATTTATAATGGATTCCTGAAAAAGAATGAAAATTTAGAACTTTAGACTTCCTACAACTCTTAAATTTTAAAGAACCTCAACATTTTAAATTGAAATATTGAATTTAAATGTCTTTTTATTTTATTATAATGAAGAGTGTAAAAAAACAATGTATTAATTCAGAAGAATTTTATTAAAAAAAACAATTTTAATTAAATTTGTGTAACAGGTGCACTTAATATATGTGCAATACTGATTCATCTAATGTATATTAGTACTACATAGGTCACTTCAAGCACTACCACGGTAATACTGTATTACGATGGTAGTTCTCCATTAAAGGGGACACATTCTCTAATTTTTCCTCAAAATATTTTTCTTTCCCCGATACTCTTTTTCTCTGCAAATAACTATATCAGTCTAAGATGAGTGCTCTCTAATTTCATATGATTGCCAATTTTATTAATAAATATCATTTGTATCTGACGGTTTTAAGGTGCAGTCGGTCAAATGAAATAATGACCCCATGCATTTTACTCACCAAATTTTTCCTGAAAACAATTAAACATTCGATATGAAATTATGTACTCTTTCAAGTTATATAACAAAAATCTTAAGGCTCATCTTCATACTACTAAAATTGTACCGAACTCTGAAATTTTCAATACAAACGCAATAATTTTTACATCATATTTGGCTTTGTCATTAAATTTTACTTGTTTAAAGAAAACCAAACAGAAAAGCATTTAGTCAAGTAGTTTAGGAAATGTGGAGATTTAAAATTTGAATCTCCAAATTTTAAATTCATTTTTGATCAATGCAAAACAGATTGCGATTGCTAATGTTCTATAAGTCTTGATACTTCTAACTTTGACAACTACTGTGTGATAGACAGGAAGGACCATTTAGCGTTTTTCTGCGTATTGTATTTTTAAAATACGATAAAAATATAATGCAGTTTGTTATTTCGAAGACTCGTGAAAGGACGACTAAAAACAAAACAGACAGGCACGCATTTTGCTTTTGTGAAACTTTGATCTACGTTTTTATATAGGCATTTAACGTGAAAAAATATTTTCCACATTCTTTTAAAAAATCGGATCAACCCGAGCCCGACCCGCAAGAGTCAAAAAGCCAACCCGACCCGCAACAAAAATAGTTAAAATCAACCCGACCCGACCCGCAACGTGAAAATATAGCACCAAGTGCGGTTCGGGTAAAAGCGGGTAACCCGACCCGATGCAGGACTTTACCCCAGACTATTAGGTGGCATCCCCCTCGTGGGGGAGAAAATTAATTTTTTCATGTGACATAATGCTTTAAAGATTTTGGCCTGGATATTACTAAGCACTCACTCCTCTCCTCTTAATTCATTTTTTTTTTTTTTTTTTTTTTTTTTAATCAGTAGAGGCTATTTTAAAGTTTTAATTTGTTCATTACTACCCCATATAATTTTCGAAAAATTAAGAAAAACATTTACATAACAAATATCAACAATTAGCAGCTTTTCTCCCCCTTTTCACACAGTGAACGGGTACGTATTTAAGACAAAATGGGGGGGGGGGGGATCGTTCGAAAAACCTCGTAACGCATAGAACTCAAAAATATATACAGTTATATTTTTAGAAATTCGTCGAAAATGTATGGCAAAATTATGTCTCGCCTACTTTTTCCAAATCCACTGAAAATAAAATTACGAAAAAATTAGAAGTAGTAGGAATTTATTTAAACCTTTCAGGAAAACTATAGAGATTATCTTAGGTCATAAATTTTTTCAGAAAATCGCAGTTTTCCTTTATACATAAACTTTATCTTGCTGACGCTCAGCGGGGAGTTAAGAGGCTACTTCAGTCAGGCGAAAAGACCCGTTCGCTAATGCTAATCCTATGGAAGAAATTTATAAAGATATCTCGGTTGCATTTCAATATTTTTAAATTATTTCTTTTGCATTCGATAGCTGAGATCGATCTGTATGCAGGCCGTTTTTTACTTTTTCGACTTTCATTACAGATTTTTTTTATGAGGATGTTTTCACTTTCGAAACCGGTTCCGAAAATGAAAGTGTCCCCATAAAAAATATCTGTAAACAAAATCGAAAAAGTAAAAAACAACCTTTGTACAGATCGATCTCAGCTGTCGAATGCAAAAGAAATCATTTAAAAATAGTGAAATGCAACCGAGATATCTTTATAAATTTCTTCCATAGGATTAGCATTAGCGAACGGTTTTTTTCACCTGACTGAAGTAGCCTCTTAAGGAGAGTTCGAGGTACCCATAGACGCGAAATCATCCAAGGAATGTCGATAATGATTTTCCAAAAGAATTGTCGGTAATTAGCCGATATATTAATTAAAAACCTATCAAAAAATACGTGGCACAGACCAAAGTGGCCATGCAACTTTGTAACCTCCTTTCAAAGCGTACTTGGCACAATGGCAATATTAAACTTTGTACAAGGCCTTTGTTTTAGGTAAGACGGATCACAATGATAAATAGTCAGCGTTTTTCATTCCAATTGAATTCAATTATTGAAGGCAATTATTGAAAAATATTTAATAAAATAATTCCGAGTTATTTGCAAAGTCTTATTATTCGTTTAACAACTATATTTTGTAAGATTGTAGTTAGAAATTAATAAATTTATTGCATGAACTCTCTGTACGCGAGTGAAACAAGCGCTTGATCTATTATAATTTGTTCGAAGCAAATCTATAAAATATTCAATTAAAATTTCAATAAAACGCAATTCATTTTGAGGTTGTTCTCAAAAACATGTTTCCCTACTGTAAATGACATGAAACTTTCTTACATGCTCATGGGCTCGTTTTTATGCGTAAAAGCATATAATGTTAGGCATGACTATTAAATTGGGTTGGAATCGAATGGCGTTTTTCATTTCTTTTTTTTTTTTTTTAATGCATTGAATTTTGAGCTCCATCCTGTTTTATTTATTTATTGTTTTTGTTATAATGTAGCCGATTGCTGTGATTGATTTGTGCTTTTTTCGGCAATTTACTTTTTCATGGGAACCGTGCATAACCTGGGGGCTTATGCTGCTTTACCATCGTGCCATTTAATGTAGTACTACTCGTTTTTATGTCGTCAGTATGTGTATCACTGCCAATACTACAGTAAGATAGAAGTGTTATATATTTTCAATTATTTGAATAATGGAGCCTTCAATGTTTGCCCCCAGCTGTAGGGCGCCCTGTTTTCTGAAAAGTTGGACAGCTCTTATCTAGAGCAGGGATGTCAAAAGCGGCATTGGCGGTCATTCTTCCGATTTTTTATGCTTCTTAGCGCTTTAAAATTTTATTTTAGGCTCATAATGGCGCCCTTAAGCCTTCCGTGGCGCCTTACGACCGTACATGGCGCCTTTCGGTTTGAGACCTATCCTAAAGCTACGCCGCTGACGAGCATTTGCAAATTTCATATATCTTAAAAGTAAAAATGAACTAATAAATGTGTCATCAGAAATGCACACTTTCGATTTTAAATACCGCTTTAATAAATTTAAATTGGATAAAAGTTTTTCAAAATTTTCAGCTTCGCCTAAACTATTTGACGCCTTTACTGTTCTGGCGCCTGTGTGCGGTGCACACTTTGCACACTAGGTCGGCGCGCCCCTGCTCAATGGAAGAAAATAATAATAAACTAGAGAACAGAAATTCTGCTCTTTCAGAATTTAGTGTCGCCCCCAGATGAAAAAAAAAAAATATATATATATATATAAATATACAGTGGAGCCCCGATTATTTGAGTTAATCGGACTTATACCTTTTGAATGGATCATTTTCTTCTGATAGACTGATGGCTTCTATTATTATGAAACAGCCATTATAAATGTAGTGTTAGGTGAAGATGAAAGAGCAACCGTAAAAAATTAGAACTCTGATTTTCTGGTCAGAATGGGAAAAAAAAGGCCATATTTTTTTTTTTTTTCTTTTATCAGAAGGAAATAACTTAGTTAAACGGAAAACTCAGTTAGCGGGACTCGGCTAATCTCGACACTATACTGTAGTTCAGTTTTACGACTTAAAACACGCGATTTTATTTTATATAAAACGACGTCATCTGAATCCGCTGAAGAATTCAACATTTAAAATCCACTCTTAAACATCTACAGTAAGGTACAGTAACATCTACAGTCTATAGGACGTCACTATCGCAAAATAATACACAAATGCAGCAAAAAGATGCCGTCATTCAAGAAACTCGACGAAAAAAAAAGTATCTCATGATTCATAAGCCTTCATTTGTTTCTAACATTAATATAGATACTTAAAATTAAATATAGTTTATAACACCTCCATGTTTTAACCAAAATCATTCGTTTATATTTTTTTCAAAATAGCGCGTATTTTAATTACATTTTTTTCGGTTGTTATGAGAAAATGGCAACAAAATATTTAAATATTTTCCCTTTACTTTCTACAGGGAAATGGAGCAATCAAGCAAGTAAGCAAATGGCTCTAAAAACTACAAAAAAAAAAAAAAAAAAAAAATAAATAAATGGAGATACAGTTTTTAAACAAATTGCGTTTAAAAGTACTTTTTTTTCCCCCAATACGACGGTATAAAAATCGAAAATGTGCGATGCTTAGAAGTTTAAAAAATTGCTATAGAGTATTTAACAGTACAATGATATACCTGCTTTGTTTTACGAAATATATACAACGTAACGTTATTTTTCGGAGACGACACAAAAGAAGCTGGGAGAAAGAAATAGCATACGGTGAGCTAAAAAAAAATAATTAAACATTGAAATGCAAGTGATCTTTAAAAAAAATCTTCCATAGGATTAACATTAGCGAATCGGGGTTTCGCGTTGAAAACACCAGTTTGCTCACGTTAAATCTATAGACAGGTTGTTTTCGAATTTCTCGCTTAAGTTTAAATATTTTTAAACGGATTTTTTTTTTTTTTTTTTTTTTTTTTTTTGGTGCATAGGATAACTAAGTTTGATCTCTAATACGGCTGTTTTACTATTTCGATTTCGGTTGCAAATATTTTTAATAAAGATACTTCCTCTTTCAGAACCGGTTTCAAAAGTGAAAGTTACTTTATTTAAAAAAAAAAAAATCTGCAACCAACATGGAAAAAGTACAAAATGGCCTTATTAGAGATCAAGCTCCGCCATCCTATGCAAGAAAAAAAAAATTGAATTGAAAAATTTGAAAACACCTGCCCATAGGTTTAAGATTAGCGAACGTGTGTTTTTAAGTGAGTGAAGAGTTCCCTTAAGCGAACGGCTTTTAAGATAATTTTAAAGTTATTATAAATAATAAGGCAGACTTTTTTTTTTCTATTAAAATATATACAAAAGACAACGAAGGTCTTAAATACATTTTATGCACATGTAATTTTATAAACAAGGATTAATAATTATGGGTCTATGGGGATTAATAATTATAGGGAGCAGCGCACAAATGTCCTCGGGCCACATGTGGTCTGGTTTGAGTCCTTGGTGAGGTGGTAAGGAAAATTTGTACAAAGCAAGACCTGCCCCAAGCCGCAATCTCCATCAGAGGAAAAAAAAAAGCCTTTCAAATGATTTTTTTTTTCCGTTTTTGTTTACATTCCAAAACCTTAAGAAATGAAAGATTTGGGGGATAGGGGAATATTTTTTGTTTATGGTGGTGTCTGGAATCAGAAAAAATATTTGGAAAGGTGGAAATTGAAATTTAATGTTATTTCGATCGGGGTATCGAAACAATTACGATGGGGGGGGGGGGGGGGGGGACGGTCAGTGCCCGACCTGACTTCGGGCCTGTGCGTACCCCGCTTTTGAGTCCCCTATAATTTTGGGGGTAGAAAGTGCGTATTATACACGAGTAACGACGGTGATCTGTTTTTTCTCTCTCTCTCTATCTTATTCTGCATACTCATATATATTGGGGGCACTGACGTATAATTACTGATGTAGTATGGAGTAAAAAAGCATCATTCTTGTTCAAGTTTCGTGACAATTTTCGGAGGAAATAATATTTTTCATCGCGATGATGAACCGACATTCTTATATTTTATAGTGCTGCCATCTACAGAAAAGAAAGGGAATAAATTGTTTGGTGCTGCCATCTGCAGAATATAAAGAGAGATATATTCTGTAGATTTTATAAGTGGCCATAACTATTTTTTCGTTAGAAAGGTACTTTTATTTTCTGATTTGCGATAAATTGCGAAATATTCTTGGTTACAACTGTATTCGAATTACAACAACAATGGAATTCATTATGCGCCAAACCATGCTCGCTAACATATGCCAAATAGCTGTGAAACTGAAACAATAAAATATTTTTAACACCAAAAAGTAGAAAATAAAACATAAATAAAAATAAAGAGTGAAATTTCTTATTTTAAGTGCAGTCGGACCTCTATTTAACGAACCTCTATTTTGCAAATTTCTCTATTTTGCGAACTTTTCCTTGGAACCAAGAACATTTTGCGAATTATCTTTGTAAAATAACCCCCGAATAGCGAAGTGCATTCTCTATTTAACGAACTTTTTCGTGGAATCTAAATTTTTTTTCTCCCTATTTCTCAAAATATTACTAGACATTTCAAATTTATTATTTCTTTTAACACATTTTATGATGATTACTGATGACCTGGAGCAGGTCTTAGCAGGCACCTAACTCACCGAGAACATCAAAGTCGCTGTGATTCTTTGCTTTTTATCCAAGAAGTGCAAACTTTCAATACCCTCCTTTAATCCTCAATAGAGCTGCACCGTGTCCCCAAACTAGTCTCCCGTTTTCTAGATTGTTGATCAGTCGTTCTGGTAATTTCGGTTCTTGTAGCTCGAAAATGTCAGAGCAAAAGTGCCTGAACATAAAGAAAAAAATAAAAAAAAAAAAGCTTGATGAGGTGGATAAAGGCGTGAAGAAAAAGAATATTGCTTTAAAATTTGGTGTTCCTCCAAACAGCTTATCAACCATAATAAAAAAATCGTGATTTTAATGTAAAATTATATTTTTTAACTGAAAATACAATTTATTTCCAGACAATGTTTTGTTTCATTCTTATTTCCCTTCCAGATATACTTTTGATGGGTAAAATTAATAAAACAAATAGATATATATTATAAAAAAAGTGTGATCAATTATTTTTTTTAATTATATTTGGTGTTTTTGAACTAAAATATGTTTTATGTAGTTTAAAGTATTTTAAAATGTGACTCTCTATTTAACGAATTTTCCATATAACGAACTTTTTTTCGGGATTTAGCGACTTCGTTAAATAGAGGTTCGACTGTATAATGTAAAATAAATAGATTAACGTGAAAATAAAAATCTCAAATTTATTAAATGGTGTATACTAAATGTTGTAAAGTCAAAAACTAAACAAACATTAAAATAAATTATAACCATTGACGTGTCGGTCAACGTACCAGAGGTTCCCAAACTGTGCTCAGCGAAGTTCTAGGGGCTCCGCGTGAACTTTCCAGGGTCTCCGCCGCGCTTTAGGAAAGTTATGAAAATTTGAACAAAACCAACGCATTTAAAGCAAGGTTTTTTTTTTTTTTTTTTTTTTTTTTTTTTTTTTTTTTTTTATCAAAAATGGGATCAGATTCTTTTGTTACAAAAGTTCTGAAAATGAAAGTGTCATTCTAAAAAATATCTACAACCAAAATCGAAAAAGTAATAAAGGTGCGATGTAGAGACAGATCTCGGCTATCCAATGCAAAGAAAAATTATTTGAAAATGTTGAAATACAAACGAGATATTAGATAAATCCCTCCCCATAGGATTAGCATTAGCTGGTGAGTGTCTTCGCCGGCAGGGACAGGAAAGGGGTTAAAACCAAATCGAAATACTTTTCTTTTAAATGCAGAACCAAACGTTCGCCCGCAATTACTACCAACTGAACTTTAATTCGGCCATTTGTGCAAAACAATCCAGTCACATTAAGGGGTTTTGTACCTTTTATACTCGTCGAAAATCAACAAAAATATTAAAAGTTTGAATTACAGTATCTTCATTATTATTTTATGTATAAACATGAAATCTTGAACTTTGATTAAACAGATTATGCTTTTTAATATAATACCACTAGAAACTCACTAGTCTTTTACAGAATTTGTGTATTGTTAAAATTAAAACACCTTTTTCTTTCGCTCCGTAAGTCATTGCACGCATGATATCTTGAAAATGCATGCATGGATTGTTATGAAACTTGATATATATAATAAGTACATATGCATTTTTTAAATGATCTACTCTTAGGTCAAAATTATTTCATTAACTATGTAATAAAAATATTTTGTAAAAAAAAAAAAAAAAAAAAAAAAAAAAAAAAAAAAAATCAAAATTTACATTTTTTAATAAATAAAAATAATCATAACTAAAAATATTATCAGTGTAAATACTTAAAAGTAGATCATTTTAAACACACGTATTTGCTTAGTGTCTATACCAAATTTCATATCCATACATACGTTCTCAAGATATGCGCGCAATGACTTACGGAGTAAAAAAATGAGATATTATAATTACAACAACACACCAATTCCGTGAAAGGCTAACCAGTTTTTAACCCCTTGGGGACGAGCGACACGTATACGTGCCGCATGAAGCGCTCAAAATCCTTGTTTTTCCTCACCAGTAAAATTTTACTGTAAAATTTGCCTTATTTAATCAGCGCATTTTCTCGATTCAAGAAGACACAAATTTCTGTTTTTAAAAAACGGTGACAAAAGATTAAAAATTTCGTAAAAGACTCCCGTCCCGAAGGGGTTAATAGTAGCATATTACAAGCATAATCTGTTTAATCAAAAGCCAAAATTTCACTTTTATATATAAAAGGGTTTTGAAGTTAGACTAATTCAAACTTTGAATATTTTCGTTAATTTTCGTCTCGTTTAAAAGGTACTAATACCGTGCGAAGCTGGGGGCGAAGGGAGCAGTCGCCCCGGGCGCGGACTTGAGGGGTCGCCAAACTTATGCTACAAACCTCGTCTTTTTTTTTTTTTTTTTTTTTTTTTTTTTTACAAAAAAGTAGCATATTTGTAATTTTTTTTTCTCAGTGAAAGTACGAACATTTTTCGTTTCAAAGTTATTGCACTCTCCTTTACCTCACACCGAAATACAAATTTATGAATAAGGACTTCTTTCTTTTTAGAACGTGTTTCAGGTTTTTGTCTTTCTCTTTTGTTAACTTTCTCTGTTCTCAGTCTGTGCTTGTGACGAAAACATATATTATCAAAATAGCATGGGGTTTCTTTCTTGGAATATAAAAGGGTTCCAAACTGTTATACTGTACTGCTATATAAATTTTTTCTACACTCATTTTCCAGATCTCCTTTTCCAAAATATAAGTGCAATTTTCTTTTATGTTACTTATAGTTTCTTGAAATTTCTGAATTAAAATTAAACCTAAAGTTTCAAAATAAACGCGAAATATGTATTCAATAAACTTTGTTTCTGCACTTTTTCAATTCGGGGCGGGCAGGGGGGGGGGGGTGCAAATTGAAACTTTGCCCTGGACGCACTTTTCTCTTCGCACGCTGCTGAAAGGTACAAGACCTATTAAGCATTTGTGCGTTATTGTTCGGCAATAACGTAAAATTTATTGTAAAGCAAATGTTAAGATTTCTTGAGTTTTGGAGGGTTTTTTAACTGTATGTTTGTAAACTTTTGACAATTCCATCTGTGTTGATAATTGAAAATAAAATTAGTATTACAATAACAGTTTCAAAATATAATTTCATTTCTGGGGCAATGTAGAACTGTTTACATTACTATTCATTCCTTATTCCTGTGCTCAGTAGCAATACAACTAAAAAACGTTACCTTATAACGTAAGGTACTAACAAGGGCTCCGCCATAGAAATTCATTCTAAAAAGGGCCCTGCCATTCAAAAAGTTTGGGTTGGTTGGTTGGTTGTGTTTATGACGTCCAATTATCAACACGAGGGATATAGGCCCTAAGGGGGGGAGTGTCCTTCGTGGGGGTCTTTCTAAGGGAACCTAACCCGTATTAACGCTTGGAAGTCCAAGGTCCGAAGAAAACCACGAAAACTCCGAACGATTAGGCCGACGGGCGCGATTGGGATCGAACCCAGCACTTCCGGTCTACCAGCTTCGAGAGCAGAACCTCTCGGCCACTGGTGGGGCTCAAAAAGTTTGGGAACGACTGATCTATACCATCGTCAGGAAAAAGTTGTTATATTGCTCTAAAAGAACAAAGCCAAGCAAGTCTTGAATTTAAAAAGTTCGTTATGTTTCCAAACAATTGGCACTTTAACTAATTATTTGGAAATATAACGAACTTTTTAAATTCAAGACGGTTTGGGTTTTTTTTCTTTTTAAAGCAATATAACAACTCTTTCCTGACGATGGTCATAGATGACGACCGAAACGTTGATCATTTAAATTTTATTTTAATATTTCTTTAGTTTTTGACTTTACAATATTTTGTATACATCATTTAGTAAATTTGTGATTTTTATTTTTTCACGTTAATATTGAAATTTTCTTTTATTAAAATAAATATTATTAACTAGAAAAAAGAAATTCTACTTTTTCAGCATTTAGAGTCGCCTCCGATGAAAACAAAATGTATGTATGTTATGTAAGTATAGATAATACAAAACATATTTCAGTTTTACGACTTAAAACACACATTTTTATTTTATATAAAATGACGTCATTCGCATCCTCTGCAGAATTCCTCATTCACGATCCAGTCTTAAACAACATCTACAGTAAAGTATTCGAGGCTAACGAGAAAGACAAACTACCGCTGTTGACGAATCTTTTTTTACAGACCGCTGGAGTCACATGATGCTCGAATGCACCAATGAAGGTGCGCGAAAAGAACATCACCTCACTCTAGTGGTCTGTAAAAAAAAAGGCACGTGGGATGCCCGCGGCATAGATTAATATACAAGATGGAACTTTACGGCAAAATCTGTAATGGCAACAGTACTAGCGTCACTACCGACAAGGGGGAAGAATTAACAAGCCTCCGAAATTGACCTATGTTGAAGAAATATATTTACGCTCTATGTTTTGAGTATTTGTTCTTTCCTGATTCTAACTAAAAACAATATTTTTATTTTATCTGTAAAAAAGTGCAACTACGTAAATTTTAAAAGATTATCGTAACGATTATTTAATACGTTAAACTTCATAAATTAATAGAACATCGGCTTTAAAAATTTTCCTACCAAATGGGAATATTTATGAAATTTTACATATCCGCGCATGAACATAGAATAGATTAAAAAGCAGAAAAACCAACGTTAAAATGCACAAATAATAAAAGAAAAGCAGCAAACAGCTGTTTCGAATCTACTAGCGAGATTCTTCTTCAGTGCAAAAGGAACAGCGTGCTAGAAAAAGCAAGGCTGAGCAAAATCATAGACAGAGACGCGCTGGCTTTTATACCCTATGCGGGTGGCGAAGGCGCCGAAACAACCAATGAGAGAGAAGCAGTGGAAACGACTGGGTGGACAAGTAGCGACATCTACCGGAGAAGTAGAGAAAAGAAATCAAAAAAAAGGGAGGAATTAAATTAACGCTTTCCAAATACTTGGAAAATCTGGAGTACTAGATAAATCATTGACTAAAGAGTGAGAATTTTTAATGATATGGTAAGCTTCCCAAAAATCAAGATCAAGGTTAGAAGAACATTTTTGGATAATGATGGCTGAGGAAAAATTGAACCTATGTTGAGAAGACCAAGAATGTTGAGCAATAGAAGAACGTTTGAGCTCCTGATTTTTAACATAACCTTCATGCTCTTTTAAACGAAATCTAAGAGCACGTTTAGTCTGACCAATATAAGAAAGACCACACTGACAAGAGATCTGGTAAATGCCCCAATTATCTAGGCGATCAACGGGGTGTTTGAGATTTGAAAAAGGGATTTTATTAACAGGAGAAAAAATAACTTTAAAATCAAACCTTCTTAGGATTTTAGCAACTTGCTGACTGATTTTAGGAAAAAATGGTAATACAACTGAAGTATTAGAGTTGGAATTAGAATGCTTTTCAGAATGGTCGGATTTCGTCAATTTCTTATAAATAGAATCGATAATATTAGAGGAATAACCACGATCGACAGCAATAGCTTTGAGGTAATTAAGTTCAGCACTAAGTAACTGAGGAGTGGAACAAATATTAGTAGCCCGAAAAACAAAAGTATTGAAAGCAGCGAATTTCTGGTTAGGGGGATGAGAAGAATACCTGTGAGGTGGGAGACTGACAGCAAAAGGTTTACGAAAGACGGTAGTCTGAAAGCCATTTTCACAACGAATAACAAGGACATCCAGGAAAGAAAGACAGTTATTGGTCTCAATTTCAGAGGTAAATTGAATGCAGGGATCAATGGAATTCATAATAGAGAGAATATGATTAATATCCCAATTCATTTCAATCAGGACATAAACATCATCAACATAACGAACATAGAACGGAAATTTTAAGATTTCAAAAAGCTTAACCTCAAAATAGTGCATATAAATATCGCATAAAATTGGACTAAGAGGATTACCCATAGCCAAACCGTCAATCATACGGAAGAAATTACCATTGAAAACAAAAGTATTTTGCGACAAGCAAGCGCGAGTGAGAAGTATAAGTTCCTCGATTTCAAAATAAGAGAAATGGAATTCACAAAGCCTTTTCTTGAGGCAATCTAAAGCCCCCTCAACCGGAACGTTTGTAAATAATGATTTAACATCAAAAGAAACCATCATGTGACCCTGCGGCTTAAAATTATGAAGTTTTTTAACAAAATCAAAAGAATTCTTAACAGTGAAACAGTTACTGCTCAAAAGTGGGGAAAAAACAGAAACTAAATATTTGGCAAGCTTATAAGAAGCTGTACCGATACTAGAGACAATAGGTCTAAAAGGAATGTCAGGTTTATGGACCTTAGGTAAAGCATAAAACCTGGCACAATGCGCAATAGACGGAATAAGGGACTTCTTAAAGTTAGCAGGAATAATGGAAGAAGACTTAATGGCAGACTTAATAGAGTTAATTTCACTAGTGGAAGGGTCTTTGCGGATATCCACATACGGACCATCATTAATTAATTTATGGGTTTTTTCCAAATACGTAGATTTGTCGAGAAGAACAATCTGACCGCCTTTGTCGGCCTTAGTAATAATTAAGTTTGGATCAGAACGCAAATTTTTCAGACATTGTTTAACAGGATGTTTAAGATTGGGTTTATAAACATTAGAATTGAAATCAACAGTATTGGCAATGAGATGCCTAATAGACTCTTTCTGAGAAGAGGATAGAGCGCATCTTAACGAGCGAAGCTTACCATATCATTAAAAATTCTCACTCTTTAGTCAATGATTTATCTAGTACTCCAGATTTTCCAAGTATTTGGAAAGCGTTAATTTAATTCCTCCCTTTTTTTTGATTTCTTTTCTCTACTTCTCCGGTAGATGTCGCTACTTGTCCACCCAGTCGTTTCCACTGCTTCTCTCTCATTGGTTGTTTCGGCGCCTTCGCCACCCGCATAGGGTATAAAAGCCAGCGCGTCTCTGTCTATGATTTTGCTCAGCCTTGCTTTTTCTAGCACGCTGTTCCTTTTGCACTGAAGAAGAATCTCGCTAGTAGATTCGAAACAGCTGTTTGCTGCTTTTCTTTTATTATTTGTGCATTTTAACGTTGGTTTTTCTGCTTTTTAATATTGTTGCACAAAGGCTTTATTTGCTATTTTTACATAGAATAGATGTTAGATATATAAAATAGAATATCTATTCTACGTCCATGTATCGGTGTAAGATCCTATTGAAAACGTAAACATGCAACATTAAAAAAAAGAAAGATCACAATAAGGTAGATAATAATAAAAATATTACAAGGATGGGGTGTTTCTTCCCCATTGTCACTAAAGGCGCTACGATCGCAATCGCATTACCATTACGCTCTATCGAAATCTCCGATCTTGTATGTTAATCTATGGCCCGCGGTAGCCTATCTTTTTCGCTAGCTTGGTACAGTATTCATGTGACGTCACTATCACTGAATAATACGCAAATAATAATAATAAAAAAAAAAAAAAAAAAAAAAAAAAACAGATGTCACTCGAGAAACTTTACCCCCCCCCCAAAAAAAAAAAAAAAAAAAACTGTTATATAATGATTTATATGCCTTCATTTGTTTGTAATATAGATAATTCAATTAAATATAGTTTATAATAGCTCCATGTATTATCAGAAACCATTCATTTATATTTTTTCAAAATAGCACATATTTTAATTACATTTTTTTTCAGTAGTTATGGGAAAATGGCAACAAAAAAAACAATTAACATTTTCCAACTATTTTTTCTTTTTTTCTACAGAAATGGAGTACTTGAGTTGCCAACATTAAAAAAAAAATGGCGCTAAAAACTACAAAATAATTATCTCAAAAATAAATTGAGATGCAGTTTTCAAACAAAAAAGTACTTTTTTCCCAATACGACGGTATAAAAATCGAAAATGTGCCATGCTTAAAAAATTACAGTGGAGTACTTAACAGTAAAATGATACATCTGCTTTGTTTTAAGGCTGGCTTATACAAGGAAACGTTATTTTTTTGAGGCAACACTTTATTTGCTAGGGGAAAGAAATAGTACATCGGGAGCTAATAAAAACGTGTAAAAATAAAAACAGTTTCGAAAAAAAAAACTCTCATTTATAAGCATTCAATGTTGTTCTTTAAAATTATGCCTAATTCCATAACTGCAATTCACGTAATTTAGTTCCAAAACAAATTCCGCTATAATACGCTAATTCGGCGTAAACTCGTCTAATTGAAAACTCACCGGCTTGATTTATGCGCGATAGAAAGTGTGAACTGGTGATTTTTTTTAAATACTATTTTCCTGTTTCATTTTACTTTCTTCTGTCTTCACAAGAAGAAAGTATTGGATTACCGAAAAATTTCGACTTCCGGGTTTCGATGGATTTATACGTTTTAGAATGCCTACTATTACTTTATAATTAACTTATTACTTTATAATTTAATTCTAAAAATATTAAAATACTATATTGTCATCGATGACACGCCTGTCTCCATATTCTTTTTTTTTTTTTTTTTAGAATTCGAGTTTATCAGGAAGTGAGGAAAAAATCAGTTACAAAATTCCATCTTTACATACATGAACCAAGTTAAGGGGTTACTTCACTCACTCGAAAAACCTGCTCGCTAATGTTAATCCTATGGGATATATATGTGTGTGTGTATATATATATTTATTTATATATTAAATATACCGGGTGTCCCAAAAAGGACTGACTGATTTTAAAATTCAATAACTTCCAAACGGTGATAGATATTAAAAAAATTCTTGCAGGAGGGCTATACATAAAGTCAAAAGTTTTATTACAGTGATTTTTGATTTTAGTTCGAATTACGCACAATAGATGGCGCTGTAAGCAATAGTCGCTAAATACAGGCTCGATTTTTGGTCCTTTCTGTTGTTCCATGCAGAAAAAGGAGATGGAAATGTATTATCCGGGCCACGAAGTATCAAAAATCGAGCCTGAATTTAGCCTCTATTGATCGCAGCGCCATCTATTGTTTGTAATTCGAACTAAAATCGAAAATCAGTGTAAAAAAACTTTTGACTTTATGCATAACCCTCCTGCAAGAATTTTTTTTAATATCTGTCACCGTTTGGAAGTTATTGAATTTTAAAATCAGTCAGTCCTTTTTAGGACACCCGGTATATATACACATATATATATTCGTTGTCATTTCAATACTTTTAGATGATTTTTTTTCTTTTGCATTGAATATCTGAGGTTGATCTCTATAAAAACCTTTTATTTTCTTTAGTTTTGCTTGCCCATTTTTTTTTATAAGGATACTTTTTACCTTCGAAACAGATTCCGAAAGTGAAAGTATCCTCACTTTTTTGTAAAAAAGGACATGCAACCAAAATCAAAAAAGTAAAAAGGGGTCTTTGTAGAGATCGACCTCAGCTATTCAATCAAATATATATATATCTATCTTATTTAATAATATTGAAATGCAAGCGAGATATTTAAGAAAATAAATATCGTAAGATTAACGTTAGCGAGCGGTTGTTTTCACGTGAGTGTTAAATAAAAACGTATAATAAGATTTCTGGAAGATCTGTTTAATGTAACTTTTAAAGACTGTCACGTTAAAAGACTTCCTTCGGTCAAAATTTTCGACTTTTTTTTTGGGGGGGGGAGGGGGGGGAGATAGGGAATTTTTTTGCATCCCTCAAGTGTGTACACTGTTGCCCTAACGTGATATCCTGATATTCCAATTCCTTACAGTATTTTGGCTCATTGAATGTAACGACGCTCGTTGAACATAATGCTATTGTAAAATTTTAAACTTGCTTATCTCGAAACCCTGTTTTTCAAACTGGGCGACCCTTTTTCTCGGGAAAAATTGGACCGATTTCATTCATTTGTTATTTAAAAGAAAGCTAAGCGTTTCTGTTGGAGTTTGTACCACTTAAAACTATAATTTTCATTGATTAAACATTTTTAAAGCTCGCAAACAGTCTAAATAAAAAAGAAATGTGCCCAGTTAAACTGATTTCATTGAGCTCACAGGCTATTCACACTAATTGTATATTATAACTCTTATTTCAAAGAATAATGCCCCTCGAAAAATAAATTAAGGTGAGTATTAGCCCCTCCCCCCCCCCTTTCCTTCTTTATACTTAACCAATGAGCCCCCAAATCTCATCTGGGAAGCGCCTTATCAGTTCCTTAACTAGTATACCAAATTTGAGGCAAATCGAATAGAAAAACCCATTTATCTAAATTAAGGGAAGTATTACCCACCTTTCCCCATTTTATACTTAAACAATGAACCACCAAATCTAATCAGGAAAGCGCCTTATCAGGATTAACTGGTATACAAAATTTTAAGTAAATCTTATAATTCTGCATGAAAAACCCATTTATCTAGGTTAACGGTGGGGGGGGGGGGTCCCCCGTTCCCCCCTGTATAACTAACCAATAAACCCCCAAAACTAATCAGGGAAGCGCCTTATCAGAATGAACCTAGAAAAAAAAAAATTTGAAGCAAATCGGATATTTCTGTCAACAGTTATCGTGTTACGTACATACATACATACAGAACCTGCGGGCACATTAGCTCTCAGGCTTTGCTAGCCTGTGAGCTAAAAAAGGTTAAAAAGTTACCTTTTTTGTTCAAATGACTGCCGTTTTCACAAAAAACAACTTTTAAAACTATATGCTGGTCAGAAGCTCCAGAGAATTTAGTGTTGTTTTATAATAGGGTGGCCAAATTTGTTTGAAATGGTTGTGACCGGAGAAAAATGGCCGCCCATCCATGCCACGCATCTGCAGTCGCACAAAACATATTAAAAATTTTTGCACATTTATATATATGTATATATATATATATATATATATATATACACACACACAGGGTGTCTACAAATTACTAGGTTGAGCAAAAAGTTCTGAGAAATTTGTGAAAGTTGCGTTGTTATGGGCAAATTAACAACAAAAGCAACAAGGAGTATTCTTCAAAGTAGAGACCATCGTAGTGCACGACGTTCTGCAAATTCCGGATTTTGCTGAAAGTACCATTGCGGCTCCTTGGAATCGCCGTACCAGCATCTTCACCCTCATTAATCTTATCGACGGCTTTCAGAATCGTTAAACCTTTTCTCCAGTAATACCGGATCGCGAAATTCTAAAATGGAGGGCCAAAATCACAGTCAGGTGAAATCCGAGCACCTCATTGGTCATTGAGTCGCGTCCTTTTCAGAGAGCAATCTCTAGCCCTAGGAGAAACGTCCGATACTCCCTTTTCCGAGAAAAAATCACGCATTGAAGCGAATTTTTTTCTGTTTCATTTAAAATAAGCCATCGAAATTACCTTAAGATATTTTGATGACTTTTTATAAAATGTGAATAAAAGATTTCGATTTTAAGCTGTAAAAATTTTTAAATAATATGGCAAGTACTTTTTTAATGAATGAAAATTAAAATGAAACTTGCATTTTTTTTCCTTATGTTACTTTTAAAATCAAAATTAAAACAAATATTTGCACTTTTATATAGAAAAATTTAATAACTAACTTGGAATACTAAAAACTTTCAAAAATTTTTGCCTAATGGAAAATAATTTTAAAAAATAATGTCAGTTTTTAAACCGATTTTAATCATTAAGAATAAACAGAACAAAAATATTACATGAACAATTTGTAATAGTATGTACAATAAGTTATTTTGTTTCCTGGTTCATGTATTTAAATCTGGAATTTTTAAATCGATTTTTCACTCACTTCCTGGTAAGCTAAGGTTATAAAAATTGTGAAAGCAGGTGTGTTTTCGATGACAATATAACATTTTATTATTTTGAGAATTTAATTATAAATTAATAATATGTTTCCCTAAGGAGGGTCCACGTGATAAATTGCTAAATATTGTTTATGGTTATCTTGTATAAGAGTTACAAGAAGAATGGAATTAATTATGTGCCAAATCATGCACGTTAAAATATTCCAATTAGCTGTGAAACTGAAACAATGAAATATTTTAAATATTAAAATGTGAATAATAAAATATAAAGAATGTAATATATATTTTTAAATGCACTTTTATCATTAATTAATTAATTAATTTATGATTTTATGTTTCAAAAAACAATTTAGAAGTCTTGAAAGGTGGTTTAAACTATGCTTTTTTCCCTTTTGCATATGTTTAATTTAAAAAAAAAAAAAAAAAAAAAAAAAAAAAAAAGAGAGAGAGAAAATTGTGATTTTTAAAATAAATGCACAAATTAATGCTTTTCTAATCGTAAATTAAACGAAGGGAATTTCCATAATCGGGGTCCATGCCAAATTAACACATTGTAGCGGTCTTGAATAGCAGTCCTGAAACTAGGCTTGATTTTTAAGATAAACATTGAATGTCTATAAAAGAATGTTTACCTTTTATGTCCCAAATTATGAATTTATGAAAATTTCATCTTCTAAAGCATATTTTGTGAATTTTTGAAACTACATTAGAAGATTTACACAATCATTTAATAAATTTTAAAAGGATTTTGCCAAAATTAATTAATCAAATTGAATTTATAGGGATTTTGTGCAATATTTGTAATTCCTCTCAAATCTTTTATTTAATTTTTTTTAGTATTTTGTAGAACTAAAAAATATTGTTATAATATTTCTTATAATAGAAATATTTCCGAACAGAAACTTTCGCCCCCGCCCAATCTGTCAACGTCAAGAAAGCTGAAAAAGATGCAAAGGCAAAATAAATTATTATTATTTTTTTATTTTTTTTGTGCAACCAATAATGTTTTTTGGAACAAGATAAAGTAAAATATCTATAATTCATTCTAAACAGTATAACTACTAATCGATGTATTAAATTAGTTTTATAACAAGTTATTTTAATGGCACTTTAATGTACCGTCGGGCATAAAGGGTTAAAAACAGAAAAACATTTTTTCGTTCATACTTATTTTATTGGCAGAGAACCTGGAGTGACTTAAAAAAAAGTTTTTGAATTTATTTTTAAGGGTTTTTTTTTTTTTTTCATTTAAGGCTAAAACATTAAATTCTGACTTTTTAAATTATTTGTGTAATTTTTGTAATATAATTTTGTTAATTTAAAGTCCAGAAAAAGGTCTTTTTATGATAGTTTCTAGAATAATATTATTTTTTTTTTTTTTTGTGATTTATGGATGTTGGTTGGGGGGGGGGGGGGGTAGAGGAGAAAATTTATTGAAATTTTTACCATACGGAATTTATAGACAATTTTTAAATGATATTACAAGCATTTTTCAATGAAAACTAAATTTTTATTAAAGAATATTTGTAATGTCATATCATTTAAAAATTGTTACAACTTATAATTTAAATTATTCACTCTCGTTGTACAAAATGTTATCAAAATATCTTAATTGAGTTAATTTCGATTGTTTATTATAAATAAAAGCGAACAAAATAATAAGGTAAGTGATGCAACAATCGCTCCAAAATTACTTTTCCCCCTCACTCCTTTCAAAATTCAAATGGAGAAACAAGTTGGTGATCCTCACCCTTATCTCTCTTAAAACCACGCGACCACACAACCAATTGGGTGGCTGTATTTCACCTGACTGTGATTTTGGCCCTCCATTTTAGAATTTCGCTACCGGATCAACACACGCAAATTATACTGTCCAACAGACATTTTGGAGCCGAAATTCCTGAACTCCTATAGATATACCACTAGTACTCCTATATACGATACAAATTCTGGTAACTATTAGATTAAGAATTTCCCAGAACTTTTTGCTCAACCTAATAGTTGGGCCAAAAAAAAAAAAAAATGATTTATTGAATGGAATTGACAGGGAAAAAATTACAGTATATATATATATATATATATATAATTAAACAAAAACATAATTTTCAGAAAAACAAAACAAAAAAAAACAATTTATTTCCTACATTGTTTAAGCCCTAGAAGAGACAGATATTAAGAAGTTTCATTCAGTTAGTTCTGTGCTCAAAGTTACATTTTTGTAACAAATAAATTAAACCAATTGAACATTAAAAAAATAAAAAAAATTCAAACAATATGATGCTTTAAACACCCTAAAAACTTGGGTTCCGTTCAAATGAAAGCGAAATAAATCTTAGACTGTTTTAAAGGATTTTATTTGAGACGTGCCTTATGATTTTATGTACAATCATCATAAACATAATGCAAAATCTGCTATACAAATATTTACAACTAATAAATGGAAAAATTCTAAGATTTATTTCGCTTTCATTTGAACGGAACCCAAGTTTTTAGGGTGTTTAAAGTATCATATTGTTTGAATTTTATTTTTATTTTTTTAATGTTCAATTGGTTTAACTTAGTTCTACGTTTAATGTTACATTTTTATAACAAATAACTGAATGAAACATCTTAATATCTGTCCCTTCTAGGGCTTAAACAATGTAGGAAATAATTTTTTTATTATTATTATTTGTTCTGAAAGTTATGTTTTTGTTTAATATGTCAAGTTTTTTAATAACTACTGCATTCAGACAAACTCTCAGATGAACTCATTTCAAAATTAACGGAATGTACCTTCCTTCAGGTTTGATTATCGCATCATAATTTGTGGTGTAATTTACTAATGATTAATCCAAAATGGTTCACGAAAGCAATAATACAGGTTGTCGTTGTATGGACAAAAACTTCCAATCTGAGCATAAAAAAATCAAAATTTACTTGAATTTAGTTACCCCTATTTTCCACTTGGGAACGCTATGAATGCAAAAATAGTGTTATATCTTTAATGCTAATATTTAACAACAGTATAGCTGTTATACAGTAAGACATAAAAAAAAAAAAACGCCAGTTTTACTTAAAAAAATTTTTACCCTTTTTCCTCGCAGGGAACGATGTAAACCTAAAAGAAAATGTTACCTAAGTTAAACTTCGGGTATTTATTTTGAGGCAACACCAGTCGTTTCTGTGCCAAGCAAAAAAATGACAAAAACCTTGTAGGGAGGCGACGCCATCTTGCGCGGTCAGTAAAACGAGTATCTCTCAGGAAGCGATCGAGCTAGCCTTTTGCTCGGCACGAAAGATCTCGCTTTCTGACCATGGGTTCGATCCCTATCGCCGCACATCTCCTGCATTGGTGACCTTGGACAAACGAACACGTACTTCACGATCTCCGCACTAGACCAACAGATGGCAGCACTGAAAACACCCCCAGCAAGCAAAGCCTGTGAAATTTCACAGCACGCAAGCAGCACGGAAAACTCTGTGAAACGCACATAGCACGCAAAGCCTTTGACAACTCTCATAGCACAAACCTGTCACGCCGCGCAGCTTCAGGGGCACACATGCGCTCGGCAGCACGACAGTATCACACTGGCAACAGCCACCGCAACACGAGTGCACATCGCTCGTACAACGTCAACGAGACGTTCTTCTCACTGGGGGCGAAGTACTGTGGCGAAGCCATCTTGCGCGGTCAGTAAAGCGAATATCTCGCAGGAAGCGATCGAGCTAGCCTTTTGCTCGGCACGAAAGATCTCGCTTTCTGACCATGGGTTCTCCGGTTCGATCCTTATCGCCGCACATCTCTTACAACCTTGAGGGAAAATTTTAGATAAAAAATGCCATAGCCATAACTTTAAAAGTCCCCATCTTTTTAAAATTTTCAAATAATGGACCCCATCATTGGTGACGTCAAAGGCAACTCAATTCCGTGTACCAACTATAAATTGGATCCAAATAAACCACAGAGTTAAGAGGCAGATAGGGAGGAAACGCTATGGTTCGGCATGAAGCTAAAAATGTAACCTTGAAATCAATTAAAACTTGTCACAATTCGGTCCAAACAATTGCGGGTAGCTTTGAAAACCTCTCCCATTACAAATAATTCAACCCTGGTTCCACGTGCTCGTCTTGTTTGGACCGAATGATTTGAGCGATATCTGGCTTCATATTGCAAGCCGTTTTGACGCATAGTGCTTTCTTACACACTCTGAACTTTCTGGGTTTGTTTGGATGCAACTTGCGGTCCATACGCGGAGATGAGTTGCATGTGACATCACACTGATGGGGTTCATTATTTTTTATTTCTTGTTGATACAAAAAAAATTGCCTATCAACAATACATATATTACGCAGCGAAAATGTCCGTGTGTAACACTGGCGTCATATTGATGATGTATCCGGCAAAATAAATTTCACTTACTTGAAAATTTATTAGCTTCTAAACGTCGGAAAAATTCAATTTTTACGCCGTCTTAAAATAATAGAAACAGTTCAGAATAGATTTCCAGCTAATATTCTTTAACGAAATTAAAAATTCATATATAAATAAATAAAAGAAAACATAAATAAATCATAAAGTTAACACCTTTTTAATCGAACTATACGCGCTCATCTGTATGTAACTTGTAGTCAACTTAAAAATCAGTATTGGTAAAATGTACTTAAATTTTTTGACGTCATATTCACCTACTTTCTGTATGTACTCATATTAATGTTTCTTGTATTATACTTTCATTTCCACTATGGCGCCATATTCATCTTATTTTTAATTCTTAAAAAAAATATTATTATTCCACTTTTCACGTGGAAATCTTTCAACTGAAAATAAATAGCTGAAGACAAAAATTTATCATGGCTTTTGAATTTTTTGCAACAATAAGAAATAATGTTAAATTTTATGGGAAAATGTCCATTGATTCTCAATTAAAATAGCGAAATTTGTCATTATTAAGAAAAATATTTGAATAATTTAAATAAAACATAGCCTGTGCTACTTTCTGGGTTATAATCCACCCATATGCAAAGGTATTTTATCATTCGTTTTCTGTCTGATATCAGGCAAATGTTTTTACACTTTAAATTCATAATATTATTAAAATTAACAAAGAAAAAAAGTGAGTGGCATCAGGGACAAAAAGGTCGGAAGAAAAAATCAAGAAGTTATGATCTCCATAGGCTTTTCTATGTTAAATTAATATTGAGAATTGACACTGGAAATAAATAAGTATTGCGCTGCCGCGCAATACTTAAATATTGTTCTAAGATAGAAAAATAGTTCAAGTTTATCATTATCACAAATGTTCGATGAGACTTCCTTTCGTGACACCAAAGATGAACCAAAGACAGCATTTCGCTTTTTCAGCACCGTTGTACACTGTAAAGTTGCTAAAATTTTTCTAGGAAACTGGGATTCCTAGAACTTTTTATGTAACGGCAACAACAAAAATTCCTGTAACAGATACACTTTTGCACCGTAAATCAAGAAATCTGTAAGGTTACTAAGAATTTTTTAGGATACTGGGATGCCTAGAACTTTTTATGTACCAGCAATCCGGGTTACAGATAAAAGTAAGATTATTGTAATTTTAGTAGATTCTTTTGTAAAGCTACTGATTTCTGTAGCTTTACAAAAACTAGTTTTGTAGATTTATATTTTTTTGTACAGTGTACAGATAAAATTTCAGTAAGCATACAGATTTCTGCAGCTTTACATCTGTAGAATCACAGTTTTTTGTTCTTCTGACAGTGTACGTCTCCATTATCGTAATGTCGAACAAGAATGATTACCGCTCGCTAAGCGATAGCGTCAGTTATGACACCTAACGCCATCTATCAATAAACTTCGGAAACATTATTACTAGTCTGACTTTCAACTAGTTAATTTCATTTAATATTTCAGAAGTTCTTAAGTTATGAAATGGCCCGGTCCAACTAATTTGTAGACACACAGTATTATTAAAATGTCAATGAATATATTGCAAAAAGTCCGTATTTTCTTTGCAATAGAAATAAAATCGTAAAACTCACGTAAAATATAGGCCAAAGAAGTAACCCCCCGTTAAGCACGATTTTACGCGGTGATGTTCTGGTATTTCTTGTTCATGTAAATTTTTTAATATTCTAAGATTTTTCTAAGATCCTCCACCCCCTACTTGAACCCCCTTGTTGTCTCACTAATTTTACTTTCGCAATTTTTAAGTGCGTGCGTAATTATATAAATACGTAACAAGTCATCGTCTGTCTGTTCGTCTGTCCGTATATAAAAGCAGAAAAAGTACCCAACCAAATGGTTTGAAATTTAATATATGAGAACCCTAGAAGCCAAGGGGTATCAGTGACAAAATTGAAAAAACTGAGCTGAGTGCACAGGCTACTTGGAAATAAGGCTATTTGTTTCGAGAGAACGAAATATACACGATTGTCTAATTATGTGCTGCATTCTAGAGATCAACTACTTAAGCTCTTTAAACCACTCAACTACTTAACTCTTTAATCTCTACTTAAATTTAAAAATGTATTGTACTCTAGTTTTATTTAACAGTTATTGAGATAAGAGTTCAATGACTGCTGTGAAATAAGCAATATTTTCATATTTTAATTCAGCCAATTACTATTGATGTTCCAACTTTGAACTCAATTTACTCCAAATCTAAATTTTGCTACTTGTATCCCATGGCTTCTGGGATCCTCATATATAATCGTTGCATAATTTTGTCGAGTCATTTCAAATTTTATGAAAATCGAGCCAAAACTTAAAAAGGTATCAACAAAAGTTTTCTTCATTCTATTAAATCCTACCATACGTAATTAATTCAATGATATCCCATGATAGATAACGATTCTAGGTTGCCATGGTGATGACGTCCTATATAAGATGGAGTCCTATTTCCGGATTACTGATTTTAATATATATATAGTCGTAATAAATTTTGTATTCATGCATTTTTGCATAAGAGTGCAACTGCTATTGCACCAAGATCGGAATATTTATAAAACTAGCTACAGTACGAACGCACCTCATTTGCCACGTTTGGCGTACAATTTACGACTTGTTTTACAAAGAGTTTCTACAAGATGTCTATACGAGACTTGATTTCACGAGCTTGTTCTAAATCATAATAAATTTGTAGTTTATATCATGATTTCTAAAAAAGCTTTTCTAGCATTTAATATTTGCAAACTTCATCGTGAATAATAAATTAGATGTATTTCATATGAATAACTTCAGAAAATTATATAAATCTTTTCTTCTTTTTAACACTTTCCAACAAAGTTGAAAAGTGTTATTGATAATTTGGTTTGTCTGTCCGTCTGTCCGCCCTCTAACTCTGGTAAATATGCTCGGATTCTTCTGAAACTTTTGGATGTTATTGAACTCTACCATAGCATGAACCCTATTTCAAATGAAGTTTGTAGCATGTTTAGTTTTAGTGCAAACTTAACGGGACAGTCAAAAGTGTTCCGTTACATTATGGCCAATGAGAAAATATCGTTTAAAATGAATTTTGATGATGTTGCACCCTTTCAAACATAATAAAATTCATATGCATTTACGAAGTGCACTAAAATATACATTCTGTAGAATATGTGGTACAACGAATAGTTACTATTCATTTAAAGGGCACACAAAAGAATTCCATTACATAATGGTAATAGGGGGAAATTGTTTGCGACGTATCTTAATTATGCAATTTCATATCTAATGAGATTGATATACGTCGGTGAGGCTTACTGTAAGTTATTTCATGTATAATAAGAAGTACATCGCATTTACAGGGACACACAAAAGATTTGAGACAAGTATATTCTATCCGAAGTACTGTATATTAGCGATGATGGCAGAGAATTCATTTTTAATTATGATATGCGGTTTTAAGTTTCACTATATTTATGCATACTATATGGTGTGCATAAATGCTATAGTTGATATACAGGGCTATACAAAAAAATTCGTAAAAGTTACTGAGTATGAGCATAAATTGCTGAAAGGTGGTTTTTAAATGTGTTATGCATTTTTACGCTGAACTGAATTTAGTTTACTAAGAAATGTTTGCAAAATATATAGATAAAAAGATATACATGGCCACGCGAACATTTGGATACATGGCCGTCTATATGATAAATTCTGGAAATGTGATTTCAGTAGTTTTAAGAGTGATTTAGTTTAAATTAAATTTTAGCTAAATGGTGGCGTGTAATAAAGGTACTAGATAAAATACAGGGCTGAATAAAAGTATTCAAGTATGGTTACATATATTAGTATAAATTGTTGAAAGAAAAAATTTCAACCTGTTATACGTTTTCTTGCTAAACTAAATTTCTCCATTACATGGTATATATATGAGCCTACAGCCTACAGGACTATTCAAAAGAGTTGGAATACATATTTGGCTATGGAAGGTAGCTGCTGAAATCAGATTTTTAAATGTTTTATTTGTTTTCTAAAATGCTTACTTATCTTATTTAAACTTACTTCCCTAAATAACGAAGTTTTGTTAACGATTTCAGGAAGTGTTGGGAAGTGTTTCATAATCTATGCTTAACGCATGATTTTTTTCCGTAAGAATGAGAGCATCATACTCTCACCTTACATTAGGACGCTCTCTCTCTCTCTCTCTCTCTTTTTTTTTTTTTTTTTTTTTTTTTAATGAGCGCATTATATTCTCTTAGAAGGGCTATCTATTTCTTTTTTTCCCCCTCTTTTTAGGTGCGTTCGTAATTATATAAATATGTAGCACTTATAGTTGTCGTTCGGTCCGTCTATTTGTCCGTCCGTCCGCATATAACAGAGCAAAAACTACCCAACCGAATGGTCTGAAATTTTAAATATATAATTGTTGCAAAATTTTGTCGAGTCATTTCAAATTTTATGAACATCGGATGTATAGTTTAATGACAGGGACAGTCAAAAGTTTTCCGTTATATTACGGCCAATAGGGAAAAAATATTTCAAGTGCATACAAATTAGGCTAATTTTGGGGTAAAAAGAGTCGGAGTCGGAAAAAACATGCCGACTCCAACTCCAGCGTTTTGTTGAACAGTTTGAAGTGAAATCAAATTAATTACATTTACTTTTAAATTTATAAACGGAATTATTATTTTTATTTTTGAACTAAATTAAATCATAAATATTTAGTTACTTTTCAGTTTATTGGCCTGTTGATACTTTAAATACAGGGAAGTGAGCAGATATTATATTTGCCATACGTGAATAATTTATTTGGTTCATTTAATTACTTTCTTCAGTTCATGGATAACACTATTGTAGCGTAGTTAAGTGAAAAGGAACTTTGAAAGTTTTTTTTTTTTTTTTTAATGGATGTTTCATTTTAACGTCTGTCGACTCGTGTTCGGTTCGAGTCGTGTACGAGTTGAAATATGTCGGGTTCGGGTCGCCGAAAATTATTTTGGAAGGTTCGTGTCGAGTTGAGGGTCGAGGAAATTTTTTTTCATATACGGAGCTTTTTGGCACTAAAAACGGACAGACATATATTTAATGCTCCATATCTCTGAAATTTCGTAAAATCTAATGTATTATAACTCTGTTAATTTTGGGTGCTAAAGAATAGAAATTATACTGTTTTGCTTGTTAGACCATGGATTTTTTTTATTTAATAATTTATGGGATACAGAGACTGTATAAGCAAATTATCAAAGAGCATGGCTTTTTAAAAATTAGTGACAAGTCTCAATATAATCTTAATACAGTGGGTTTTATAATGATATGAACACACAGTTTTTCAAGCATAAAAAAGAATAAAATGTTACAAAACAAACTGAAGTCTAATCAATGTCAGAAATAGAACAAATCATTTTATTTTATAACAAAATATAATTGAAACAGCGATTAATAGATAAAATAAACTGCATTTTTCCATTTTGAGGGGGTTCATAATGATATGAACATTGGCCAAAAATTTACATTAATAGCTAGTGTACGCACAAGATCTTTTAATTAATGTAAAAATGCGATCCGGCATGGAGTGGGCCAAGCTTTTAAGTATATTTTGATCGATTTCATTCTAGTGGAAGGTGATAGCAGCATTTAATTTAGAAATTGTGGTAGTATATTGTTTTCCATTTGCGTAAACAGCTCTAACCAGTAGGCTCCATATATTTTCCATTTGATTTAAATCAGGAAAAACGGATGGCCATGGAATTACATGTACAGTCGTGGAAAAAAAAAAGTAAACACCCCCTACTAACTCCTCAACAAATTATCGTAGAAGAAAGTTACTGGTACCGAACGATTGGAAATAAAGTCTACTTTTAAATGATGTATATAAAATTTGCTTAGGAGGCCATCTACATATTAAAACGAACCATAACTTTGTGTTTTTCAATATCAGTGCCCAATTCTGACAGCATAAATGAACTCTACACCCTTCAATTAGCCTAAAAACGAATTTTTATGCAATTCGTACCATAAGTTTCCGTGAAATTAATTATTTTAAAACGAGCGTATTTTAAGGGCTGTATCCAAATTGAAGTTCCGTACTGGATTGTTCACCAAGAGAGCCCCTTCCTTGATCAAAGCACCTTAAGCGCCACTCAAGGAGTCAATGAAGCGCGTTAGATTACAGTACAGCAGAATAAATTTCAAAATGTCTACTCACTTCCATCATAGACGGCCCCTCAAACCATCATTTTGCCGTTTTTTAAGCATAATTTGAAAACTACTTGGAATAAAAATGTGAAATTTTTGAATTTCCATAAAGCAGGACTTAATAAATCTAAATCCATCAAAAAAATTGTAGGTTGCAATTCATAATTTTTTCGAATATTAATTTCATAATTCATAATTCATATCATAAAATTATAAAAATTGCAAATTCAGCTTATTTATGTTTGGGTATATTAGTATTATTACTACAAAAAAAAAAGCATATTAGGAGCATAATTTCGGGAGATATAAATAAAAATATGAAAATGTAATTTAACATTAGAAGCACTAAATTTTGAATGTTTATAATTCAAAAACTTATCATTCAAATAACTTGAAATTTGGTGTCTAGGCATAGTTTGAACGGAAGATTTGAAATATCTCGTTAAAATTGGGCATTGCTATTGAAAAAAATGAAGTTTGGATTCGTTTTAATATGTAGATGACCCCCTAAGAAAATTTTATATATGTCGTAGGCTAATTGAGAAATCCGGCTCTTTGCAAACAGCCTAGGCTCTTTGCAAAGAGCCAGGCTAATTGGCGAATCCATCTCCCTTTTTCCAATTAGCCTGATATTTTTCAGGCTTATTGCAAAGAGCCTAGAAAGCGTTACGCTAATTGAAAAATGACCACTTATTATCCGATCACGGTGATATTTTTAGCTAAAAGTAGACTTTATTTCCAATAGTTCGGTACCAGTAACTTTCTTCTACGATGATTTGCTGAGGAGTTAGTAGGGAGTGTTTACTTTTTTTTTACACGACTGTACACGATTATTAAGGGGGTTCCCCCGTATGATGGGTTCGATCCGAACGGTGCACGAGTGGCATTGCAAAAAATGCCAGAATGGAAGCAAGAGCAGAGCAATCCGCATTGAAAGACCTCCAAGAGAAGAAGAGGGAATGCTCTATGGACCAGGCATCGCAGATAGATAGTAAGTTGAGATTTTCATCGTCTTAACCGTACTTTAAACGCATTTTTATCAAAACGTTATTTTTCAAACTTTCCTCCATTATATCTCGAGAACGGTTTGACCGATTCTCTTGAAATTTATAGAACAGACTCAGCACATGTAGACGCACGGAGTGAACTAGGATCATACGAAAATTCTAAATATTTCTATTTTTCTCGTAACGAGAAAATAAAAAAAAATCATGAAATTTGAAAAAAAAAAATTCAAAAGCCTGTCAAAAACCCAATTTTCAATATTTTAAAATGATTCTAGTTCATTCGATGCATTTAGGCTTACAGATTAAAGCGCCGTTTGTTTGTTTTTTCTTTCAGATAAGCCAATCAGCCGCAATCGTGGAAGAAGTGGGCGTCCTTTTTTTGGAGGCAGATGTCTTCAGAGTGGTGTAACTTACGTTCTAATAAAGATTTTTGCTTGAATTTGTTTTACATATTATTGAAATAGCAATAAATGTATAATAAAATACTCAGTTTTATTTTTTCTTTTGTCGTCAAAACAAATTTCCCCCAAAATGCTTAAAATACAGGCCGTCACACGGGGGAACCGCCTTAATAAACTATTCTCAAGTGCTGTTTGTCGTGTAGATGGATGCATTGTCTTGTTGGAACGTCCAGGAACGTCCGCCAATTTCCTCAGCAAATGGCTGCAAGTTTTCTTCAAGTAGATCTTGGTAGGTTAATGCACTCATTCTGCCAGTGGGAAACGCAACGTTGTTCTTATCATGAAATCCAAACGCAACCTAAACCATGAGTAGAGCTCAATCCTGCTGCGGTTTCGAAAACGTTTCTGGTTTCTTGCGCAGATCGTGCGTATAATAATAAAAAACGTTCGGACAATCCAAATTGAATTTTTTTTTTTTCCATCGGAAATTATTACTCTTTCATATTCTAACTTCCAGGACATGTGATCTTTTGCCAATCCAGGCGTTTCTGCTGATGCATTTTAGTCATACGTGGTTGGGGCTTTCTTTTTCTTGTACCTCATCATCTTGGAGCTCTTGATTACTCTGGGCAAGGCACTTTTTGACACTGCTATCAGTGGATCGATTGAAAGTTCACCTAAAGTTGTTTTCCCATTGCTCATTGTTTTTATAATGACTCGTTTTTCCCTTTTGGACGACTTTGGTGAACGTCCAGGAAACTTCTTTGCTCCATAATCCTCTTTTAATCGAAGAAGATTTAATATTACACCTGGAGATTTTTTCAATTTTTTTGCGATAGCTCTGGCCAAAAGTCCTTGATCCTTAAAAGCCACTATTTTCCCTTTCTCAAAACTACTTAAAGGGCTTTTACGACGCACACGTCCAGAACTCACTTTGCATTCAGGTTTAGAAATTCCTTAGTCTTCCAAGTATCTTTATATACAGAGTGAGTCTAAAATCATGGAACAAACTTTAAGGGGTGGTAGGGGACATCACAAGGATTCAGATTTGCATAGCAACCCATGGTCGGAAACACATTCCTGGTGCGGCTGTGAGGACACAAAACACAAGAAAGACAGGACACGAATGAGAGGAGAAAACTAATTTATTACCCTTAGTACAGCAAAACACTAAGAAAAAAGAACTTTAAAGAGACAATGATAGTCATTAAAGTAGGTGTTCGAAATTACGACCCCAGGCCGTGATGCATGGAAGCGCATCTCCGGCGCATGGAAGATCTAATGTTCTCGAAAATACCGGGAATGTCCGGGGCTTCCCTTGCAGCTGCCACGGTGCGTGCAACAAGTTCCTCAGCACTTTCCAACATTGTCCCGGCATTTTTGCAGCACTAAGAATAATAAACATGTTTTCTTTCACCGTTCGTGTACTTCCTTTCTTGTGTTTTGTGTCCTCACTACCGCTCCAGGAAAGCATTTCGACCATGGGTTGCTATGCAAATCTGAACCTTTGTGATGTTCCCTACCTCCCCTTAAAGTTTGTCTCATGATTTTAGACTCACCCTATGTATGTTAACTAATTTGCATATTTTGGTTTCTTCTTCTCGGAATGGCATTCAATATTCCAGTACAGTTTCCATGCTTATTTAGTAATAATTTTGATCAATATTCGTATTATTTTACAAAACCATTTTTTTTTTAGATAATTCATATTTTCAATGAATTTAAAGTTTGATATTTCTTTTACAGTTATGTATTATGTAAAATTACTGTATTTGTCTCGAGGATGGAGTTTTCTGATAATTATTTATGAATTTTTGCCAGGATATCGCAAAATTACGAGGTGTTCATATCATTATATGAAACCCAGTGTATAATTCAATATAAGACTTTAATCAATATACTATTAATTCCTACCTCAATTTGGACACTTTTTCAATTTACATAGCCTAAGTATCTCCAACAGGTACGTTTCAATCTTTTATGGACACTCTGTATGTATGCCAGAGTCGGAGTCGGAGTCGATCTTTTTAAAATTCTAAGAGTCGGAATCGGTGTCGGTCGTTTTTGCTGCCGACTCCGCAGACCTGATTATAATGATGTTACAGCCTTTCGAACAGAATGAAAGTGATATGCACTTATGAAGTGCACTAAAATATACACTGGTTTCCAAAAATTAAGGAAAAATCACAAAAAGAGCGATAACTCGTTCAAAAATGAACCTATCCGTATAAAATTTGCATATGTTGTTAACTAAAAGATGCTGAATAAAATTACAAAATACAAATTAGTGGCGCTGCAATCGGATTGCGTCATCTGTGAGGAGCATAAAAATGCATGTTAGAGAGTACGGCTGCTGGTGTCGCTGTGATTATGAGATAAGAAAACTGAGATAGCCAATTCATTAGTATGACCTCGAAGTATCATTTGTCTGCATTAGCTACGATATAGAGCTATTGGAAGATTGTATGTAGGTCAAAGTCAGACAAAGCTGGCCAGATGCCTAAATCTGAGTCCTTCTGTTGTCCATAGGCTTTGGAAACAATTTCAAACCACTGGTTTGGCCCCCAGAAGGTTTACCCAAAGACGGGCAAGAGCTACGACAAGCACCGATGACCGATATTTGTGGTTATATTTACGAAAGAATAGAACAGAAACGCCTTTCATCTTAGAGCCTCCTTTGCTGCAGTCACTGGAAGGTTAGTATCGACGTCTACTGTGCGCAGAATGCTTCCTGAAAGTGGTCTTTATACGCGACGACCTGCCATTTGTGTGCCGCTCACCTCATGTCACCTGAGAGAACGTTTAAAGTGGGCACGTCAACATGTCCACAGGACGGCTGATCAATGGAGGCGTGTTCTCTTCACAGATGAGTTCCAATTTAGCCTCCAAAGCGATAGTAGGCTTTGTTTGATTTGGAGAGAACAGAGAACACGCTATCATCCATCAAACATTCGTAAAAGAGATTCGTATGGAGGAGGCAGTGTCTGTGTTTGGGATAGTATCTTTTGGGCGGACGTACAAGCCTCCATGGCTTTCCAAGTGGAACTGTGAATGCTCATGTCTATAGAGATGACATTCTTGATGCTTATGTGCGCCTTTTTGCCGGTGCAATAGGTAATAATTTCCTTTTACAGGCCGATAACGCTAGACCGCACAGGGCTCACATCGTAGAAGATTATCTTCAGCACCAAACAACTCAGCGCATGGAATGGCCAGCACGATCATTGGGCTTGAATCCCATCGAACATGTTTGGGATGCTTTTAGGAAGATGTGTCTCTTCTCTCAATTCCCCTCCTCAGACTCATGCCACGCTTACAACTTCTTTTACAAGAGCAATGGCTCGCATTTTTCAGCGAACTTATCGATCGCATAATTGATGGTATCACACATCGCTGTATGTGCTGTATTCCTTCTAGGGGTGATCATACTCCATATTAAATAAGGTACTTTTCCTATACCAAACTGACACATTTATTTTGCTAATTTTATAATTGTGTTAATTTCTGAAACACCACAATCGTCTGGTAATCCCTTTTAGTGTCATTTTATACCTTACTATGTGATATACATTGTGGCTCAGTTTTATTAAAATCTACTTGTAACATTTTGAGTAATCGCTACTTTTGTTGTTTTTCCTTAATTTTTGGAAACCAGTGTACATTCAGTACAATATGCGGTGCAAAAAAAAAAAAATATGTATAAAACAAGTTATAGTACGAAGCACCTCATTTGCCACGTTTGACGTACAATTTCATTGTTTGACAATTTCATTGACTTATTCATATATGTATATCATTTTACGAATCCATATCTATGGATGCGTTTTACACTGTAAATTTATTAAAATAAGCAGCTCGTTGGACAGGAGATTTTATCTAATCCTAGTAACAATATTTATTTATCTTTCAACCACGAAACATTTGCATCTTTTGTAGAAGTTGTGATAAATATCCTCCAACAAAGATATTAATGCAAATGTAAGCTTCTGTTATGAGGCATACATAATTTAGAAGTCCAAAGGTTTCGTAATTCTTGTTTAGAGAACAAAAATAAACTGGTGATCATTGTACACTATTTAACAGAGATTTCTTATCAAAATAAATCGTGGTATACTTAGATAGAAAAAGTATGACAAAATCACAAGAAAATAATTTTTTGTTAATAAAAATGTGTTGTAATTTCAGTTTCAGGCGGTCAAAATAGCCTGATTTTAATTCATTTTAATTTTCTGACATGCTATGAAATACGGTTTCTAGACAATCATTAACCCATTTATGCCTGAATTTTAGGTTTCTCAAATTTCTCGGTAAAGTCACTTTAAAATGTTGCAAAATGAAATGGAAAAATACTAAAAAAAATTACGCTAAAATATTTTTGGTATTCATTTGATAAAATGTAAACGTACTAAATATGGGAATATCCATATGTGGAAAATGCATAATTGTATGTTTTGCCTAAATTTATATAAATTAAGCTTTTAAATTGTATATTATGTACTAATACTATAATTAGTATTTTTATGAACTAGTAAAAAAATATATTTATTTCTTTACAGAGTCTAATAACTTTATAAGTACTGTAACTTTATAAATTAAGAATAATCGTATTTGGAGCTAGAAAACAATTTATTTCAAAATCATCTTGAAAAGGACTTTACATAAATAACTGTCCCCTAACTAACTAATAGAAATATGCACCTATTTGCGCCTACAGCCCCATATTTTGTACGTTACAAACATGCATAAAAAATGGGCTTGAACATATATAATTTCGCAATTAAAAAAAATACATATTTCAAAGATGTCTTACAAGCTAAGATTATGGATTTATTTGGATCCTTGATACAAAAAATACAAATAAACTTACTTTTTACATTTCGTTATCTTGAAAAATGAAAAATTTATAAACACCGAAAAAAGGCCTTCATTTAAGAAAATAAATATCAATCTTATGCTGTCATTTCTCGGTAATAGATAAATACATTTATAAACAATTGCATCATACAGTTTTCCTGTCGTAAAGAAAAAGAAAATTATAAAATTTTCTTAAAATTCGAAACGTCCCAAAAATAGAACGTTAGGCATTTAATGGGTTAAGGATGTACTTCACTCACGGGAAAACACCTGTTCGCTAACGTTAATCCTACAAAAGAAATTTTTAAGATTATAGTTCTCTTGCATTTCAGTATTTTTAAATAATTTCATTTTTCTTTTTTGCATTGAGTAGGTGAGGTTGATCTGTACAAAGGCCGTTTTTTACTTTTTCGGTTTTCTTTGCAGGTTTTGTTCACTGAGAATGCTTCACTTTCGAAATCGGTTTCAAAAGTAAAGGCATCTTAAAAAAAAAAGATGTAAACAAAATCTAAAAAGTAAAAAACGGCCTTTGTACAGATTAATCTCAGTTAGCTAACGCAAAAAAAAAAAAAAAAAAAAAAAAAAAAATATTGAAATGCAAACGAAATATCTTAAAAAAATTTCTTCCATAGGATTAACATTACCGAACGGGTGTTCTTGCGTCAGTGAACCAGCCTCTTAAGTGAAAAAAAAAGGAGGGGGATACGTATGGATATGAAACCATATGATTCCACCACCACCCTTTTTTCCCTCCTTAATGGTTGGCTTGCAACCGCATTTCATGTCTGCAAAACTGAGAGAGAATTCCCCCCCCCCCCCCAAACATATGTATAAAATTCCTTCAAAAATCTTGAAGCCATTTGTCATGTCTCAGAAACGTATTGACCGATTTGATTAATTTAAAGCTTCCATAGCGAAAATTTTTCATCTACAATTTAACTTTTAAACCAATATTTCAAATGTGCCATTTTCATTTCAGTGAATGATAGAATATCATAATTTCCGAAGTTCCACAGAAAAACATTACGACGTAAACAAACTTTATTACAGGAACGCAAATATATTTTTCAAACGAATGAATCAAAGTAAACGAAAAACTATGCAGCTAATGAAAAGTCATTGAAAATTACGTCATAATTTTAGAAATTTTTCTCAGCTTTATAGGAATGAAAGAGACGTTTTCTGTAGAACACGAGGTCATTTTCACAAGTGGAAACATTTCACACTTGTAAAATTAGGATTTAAGCTTTTATTATTTTTATATTACTAGAGGGCTTCCCCCCCCCCACACACACACACTCCTACGAGCTACACCCCCATCCCCCGTCCAGACACAGCAGGCTCTAAAAACTGGCTAATTTGCTCTGTTTCAAAAACATTAACCGATTATGGAAAATTGAATGGTATCATCACAACCAGTTGGCGATCTTCTGTAATCGGATGTCATTCATTTATCTTTGACCGGGGGAATTTTTTGCTTCCCAAGCCCGCATCCACCGTAGTTGTCACAACAGCGGAAGGCTGTTTTTGTGACTGATTAAAAAAGATCTATCGCAATTGGAAAACCAGCTTGTAAAACATGGCCAATAAAAAAAAAAAATGCCACTGCCTCCCGGACTTTTATAACATAGATTTCTTTTAGACTCTAGAAGAAAATCGTTTTAAATATATTGTTTTAAATATGGCGTAATTTTCCAAATTTAATGCTTTTCACACGGAATAGTTTAATTATTTTAAAGATTTCTTTCTTTTTTAATATTCATGTGCAAATATATTTTTCAAAAGAAAAGTGTTTCATTTGGCCTTTTTAAAATCTGGCAATAGTAGATAAAATTTTATTTCGAACTATAAATTAAATATCTGAGGAAATTTTGAATAAAAATTGAAAAAAAAAACTTTAAGAAGTTGACAAATTAAAAAAATGATTGGATACTATATACCAAAATCTAATCCAGTCATAGTCAACCTTTTTTTCTCGCGGGCCGCAAGCGTAAGTTTCCTACTTTAGGCGTGCCGCAACACACTTAAAACACAGTAATTAAAATAACATTAGTATAACAATGCAATATGATAAAGTTAATATTCTCACTAAGATTGAGAGTTTGTCGCGGAAGAAAGTATCACCAAAAAATTTATCAATAGTCTTTCCAAATAGTAAACTTCGTCGTCATCTATTGCAAATTCTGTAAAAATGTGCTGCGAAGTTTGCTGTTTGGGAATAGTACATTAACTTGGTTTCGGTGCCAATTTTTTAAGCGAGAAATGTTCAACCCAAAAACACAATATTAGCTTTATAATAAATATAAAACGTAATAATATAAGAATGCAGAATTGCCAAGTTCAAAAAAGAAAAAAAGATTTTCTCTAAAAAAACAATTTTTTGCTTAATGAATATTTTCTTTTAGTTGTAGAAATATATAGTGCAAACTTAATATGGAATGATGTTTGATTAATGTTGAAAATTAAGAAATGTATACATCACTGTAGGACAATCAGGACTACATTAAAAAAGAACCTCTAACTAAGGTAACGGCTTTTAACATAATTTTAACTTAAAAATAAATTACGAGGCAGATTTTATCTTCCCATGAAAATATATAAAACAACGCTGAAAATCTTAAATACTTTTTTCGCATCTCAATTAATTGTAAGATATGGGCTAATGATTATGTGCTACGGGCCGCACATAAAAGGTTGCCGGGTCGCAGGTTGAGTATGGCTGATCTAATCAATAATAAGCCTACAAAAGGTGGTTAAATTACTATGCATAGTTTTGGCTTATATAAAACTTTTGTAATTGAATTATCTTGACCAATTTCAACGTTATAATAGTGCTTGGAATATCCAATTTAAGTTTAAACATTATCTGCGTTTCACCGTGCCTATCATAACATTCCTCTATAAAGCAGCTATTTGTCATATTTTTGTTTGCAATAGTTTTTTAATATAAACCGAAAAAGAGCCTCGGTTACAAAAAATTCGATTACGGTGGCAGCAGCAGTGTTAATTACTTTTTTTACTTTCTTCTATCTTTACAAAAATAAAGTATTGGATTTGTAAAAATTTTCGAAATTCGGTTTTCGACGGATTTACATGTTTTAGGGGTCAGAGATCCCGAAAAATATGTTTTTTACAAAATATCTGTCTGTGAGTCTGTCTGTCTTTCTGTGTGTGACACAAATTTTGTGCGCGCTCTATCTCAAGAACTAATGAACGCAATTTAATATAACTTTAGATTCAGTTAGTAAATAATATAAATTGGTGCTGATAATTTTTTGGTGCAAACCGCCCAGCAGGTGGCGCTGCTATGCTGCATTATTCATGATTTCCACAATAGCTATATCTCAAGAACAAAAGCACGGATTTTCAGCAAACTTCAGATTCAGTTAGTTCTTGATGTAATTTGGTGCTGATAACTTTTTGGTGTAAATCACCCAATAGGTGACGCTGCTATGATGCATTATTGATGATTATCGCAATAGCTCTATCTCAAGAACTAATGTACGAATTTACACCAAACTTCAGATTCAGTTAGTCCCTGATATAAATTAGTGTTGTTTAGTTTTTGGTGTAAATTGCCCAACAGGTGGCGCTACTACGCTTCATTTTTCACGATTTCTAGGACTAATGCATGAATTTTCATCAAACTTTAGATTCAGTTAGTAGTCCAGGCAATAGAGACCGTATAGGGACTCTACCTAGCAAAATTAATGGTAGTACTAGAAATCGGCTTTTTAGATGTTTTTTGGGTCGCTGAATCCGAATTTGTAACTTCCCACCAAAATTTCCCCCGTCAACCTCCCCAAATTTTGGTAAAAAGCCCCCCAAAAAAGGTTTTTATTAAAAAATTCCATTTTTTTATTGTTTTAGGGGAAAAGTAGCTAGAAATTCAGAAAGTAAACAAAATTTGCAACAAATTTCATATATGACATTATGACTTAGGATGAAGGGGAAGGGGGGATCTGCCTCGGAACATGCGCTGCGGTGCTGCGTAAACTAAGTTGCGCAATTTCACTTAACCACTCACACGTTTACATTAGCCCTCCCATCTTCCCTCCGAACTTTCTCTATAAGGTTTACTTTAAGTTTTTTGGGTCGCTGAATCCGAATTTTTAACTTTCCCCCAAAACTTTCCCCCCGAACCCCCCCCCCCAAATAGTTGTTTTTAACTTAAATTTCGTATTGTTTTAGGGGAAAAGCATTACGAAATTCAGAAACTAGACAAAATTTGCAACAAATAGGATATATGACATTATGACGTAGGATAAACGGGGAGAGAGGGGGCTGCCTCGGAACATTCCCCGCGCGCTTTTCTCAAAAACCAAATTTTTTCAAAAAATCAATTTTTGGGGGGGTTGCCGGGTGAAATTTTGGTGGGAAGTTACAAATTCGGATTCAGCGACCCAAAAAACATCTAGAAAGCCGATTTCCAGTACTACCATTAATTTTGCCAGATAAAATCCCCTATTGCCTATACTTCATCATTTAGTGCACGTAGCGCCGCAGTGCATGTTCCGAGGCAGCCCTCACCCTCCCCGTTCATCCTAATTCATAATGTCATATATCCTATTTGTTGCAAATTTTGTCTAGTTTCTGAATTTCGTAATGCTTTTCCCCTAAAACAATAAGAAATTTAAGTTAAAAACAACTATTGGGGGGGCGGGGTTCGGGGGGGGAATTTTTGGGGGAAAGTTAAAAATTCGGATTCAGCAACCCAAAAATCTTAAAGTAAACCTTATAGAGAAAGTTCGGAGGGGAGATGGGAGGGCGAATGTAAACGTGTGAGTGGTTAAGTGGAATTACGCAACTTAGTTTACGCAGCACCGCGCGCATGTTCCGAGGCAGATCCCCCCTTCCCCTTCATCCTAAGTCATAATGTCATATATCTAATTTGTTGGAAATTTTGTCTACTTTCAGAATTTCTAGATAATTTTTCCCTAAAACAATAAAATTGATTTTTTAATAAAAACCTTCTTTGGGGGGCTTTTTACCAAAATTTGGGAAGGTTGCCGGGGAAAATTTTGGTGGGAAGTTACAAATTCGGATTCAGCGACCCAAAAAACATCTATAAAGCTGATTTCCAGTACTACCATTAATTTTGCTAGGTAAATTTCCCTATTGCCTGAACTATAGTCCCTGATATAAATTGATCCTGTTAAGTTTTTGTTGTAAATTGCCTAGCAGGTGCTACTGCTATGCAGAACTTTTCACGATTTCCCCAATAGCTCTGTCTCAAAAACTAATGCACGGATTTTCATAAAACTTCAAATTCAATTAGAAGGTGACATAAGTTGTTGCTGATTAGATTTTGGTGTAAATCATCTAGACGGTGCCGCTGTTATAATGCATTTTTCAGGAAGTATTAACATGTATGAAATAGAAGAAAATTTTGGGATTGCCACACTCGACTAGTTTAAGAATAGAGAGACCATTTATTTGAACGCACAGTCTGCAAATTGTTCGACAAGTCGAGTGGAGTCACTCCAGTTTTTAGGTGTGTTCGTAATTATATAAATACGTAGCAAAACTTAAAAAGATTACTAATAAAAATTGTCTTCATTCTATTATATCCTATCATACATGATTAATTCAATGATATCCCATGATGGGTAATGATTCCAGGTTGACATGGTGATTATTCTATTAAATCCTATTATACGTAATTTATTCAATGCTATCCCTTGACAGATAATGATTCTAGGTTTCCATGGTGATTATTCTATTAAATCCTGTTATACGTAATTAATTCAATGATATCCCATAATGAGTAATGATTCTAGATTGCCATGGTGATGACGTCCTATTTAAGATAGAGTCCTATTATTTACATATTACTGAATTTAATATATATAATGGTTAATAAATTTTGTATTATGTATTTTGGCATAAGAGTGCAACAGCTATTGCATCAAGATCTGAATATTTCTAAAACTAGTTATAGTACGAACGCACCTCATTTGCCATGTTTGGCGTACAATTTCCGACTTGTTTTACAGGAAGTATTTCTACGAGATGTCTATATAAGGTTTGATCTCACAAGCTTGTTTTAAATCATAATAAATTTGTAGTTTATATCATTATTTTTAATAAAGCCTTTCTAGCTTTAATATTTGCAAACTTCATCATAAATAATAAATTAGAATTAATTCATATGAATAACTTCAGAAAATTATATAAATTTTTTAATGCAACGCAGCGCCCCCAACTCGAAGGACACCAGGAATTTTCCCCTCCTCCACAGCGTTCCGGCGACACGGAAAGTCAGGCAATTTCAAAGTAGTCAGAGAAAGTCAGGGAAATTAAAAATATACATATACGAAAAGTCGGGAAATTTACAAATATTTTCAAAAAAGTCATGGAAATGTCAGGAAAAAAATAACGCAAAATTCGTCAAATGGTCTCGGGGGGAAAAAATCGTGAAATTCACCAAATGCGTTTCAGAGGTGAACCGCGAAATTCGTCAAACGACCACAACGAAAAATCTGCGAAATTCGAAGAGCGATCGCAGAAAAAAGTCGATAATTTTGTCAAAAGGCCTGCGGAAATATATAGCGAATTTCCTTGTACGCCCGTTTGGTCCTGGACTTTTTTTAGATTTGGTCAGGGAAAGTCAGGGAAATTGCCAGACATGTTTTGCTGGGAACCTTGCTCCAAAGTTACAGCGCTCAGAACATTAGTTAACATATAGACACAACAGACATCGGTCTAAAAATATTTAAACTACATTAAAGGATATTCCAAGCGTGTAGATTCAGCAAAAAACAGTAGACAAAAGTCATGAATCCAGTACTTTCTTCTTATGAATGTAAAGAAAGTAAAAAGTATTGCTGTAAAAATAAATTCCAGACTCAAAAAAAGGAAAAAAAACCTACGAAGTACGTCTCGCGTCTCGCATTTCCTGCTACCAGGAAATACACTTGCATAAACTAATTTTATACTTTGTTTTAAATCAGCTTCTTATATGCATGTATATATATTTATATACGGAAACCATTGAATCATTAATCAATAAGTATTCTTCACATCTGGCAACACGCCAGGTCTGTCAAAGTTTTTCTATACTATGGGTTTTCAAAAATAGTCAGTCGCATTGTCTGTCTGAAAACAATGGATACGTCTGTGCTGTCGTGAAATGTCACTTCAAGACGTCTGAAATTTAATCTAAAGATATTAGATTTGCGTATTTGCAAAAAAGTGTCTCTCTTAGTCATCCAAGTATTGTTAAAAAAACATTGAGAAAAAAGAGAAACGTGATCAAGAGTAATAAAAGGAATATAAAAATAAAGAAACCTCAAAAGTGAAGAAGAAAATGCTCAAAACTTCATCAGGTTTGATAATTTAAGTCGAAAAAAGTCTTCTAACACACAAACACGAGAAGAAAGTTGTATTTAAGGCTCTCAAATCCAAAAAGGCAACTTTATGACATAAGTTTTAATTTATTTTTGTTCGGAAATGCATGAAACTAGCAGGTGTGGTTTATAGAAACTATGTAATCGAGCTGGGTTTTTTTTTTTTTTTTAAACACAATAGATCTTTCAGGAATAGTGTCAAAGTGGGCGTTTTGAACCGAATTTCGTGCGAAAGAAGAATAAGTACTCAAGAATTGGTGAAAAACGTCTTTGTCACGTGATCAAAATCGCTTATAACTCAATAGGTAATTTATTGATCAAAAAAATGGAAAATAGAGTTCAATTCCAAATAGCTTCCATGGTCAGGCTTTCCAATTTTATATCTCTCCGTTAAAAAATGAATTTGTAAATGTGTCGAAACGTTTTGCGCTTGTTGAGCAGAGCAGTTAAGAACAGCCTTAACCCCTTGATTCTCGCTCCCGTGATAGTCACGGGCTGTGTCTTTTACTCAGATTGTATGATTCCCATCAGTTTTATAGAATAGTGTAATTGGTTTTATTATGGTATCATTATACCTGTCATTAAATAAGGTGAATATTTCTTTTTCAGAAAAGTGGTAGCAATAAGCAATTTGAATTTTTAAACAGTAATTTAATGTGACCGTTCAGGGGTTAAGAAAAACCTTTTAATCAGTCTCACTTACAACATATAGCCATTAATCCCCAGACACTTTCAATTTTAAGCATTTTGTCGAATATTTAAAAACAGACTTGTCGAACTCTTCTGGAACTTCAGGATTATAAAGAATATGTTTGATCTCATATTTATCAATGTCGATTTGATAAGGAGAACAATTTAGGGGCCAACAATAAATAAAAGAAAAATAATAATATTTGGGATCACCCTGTAAATTAAAATGCACGAAATGATCTATCACTGCAGAATACAAATATCTGGATACTGTACAACATGTTTACTGATATGTTTAAGAATTTCAAGTATATTCACGGTGATATAGCGATTTATTTTTAAGTTCAAAAATTCTTGCATGATTTTAGCTTATATCATGTAGAGTTTTCAGCCAAATTTAACGCTAATTTCAGAAAAATTAGCGAAATGTAGTAGAAACAATATAGAGCAATTGGACTATAAATATATTAAATATTTTATGAAATATGAACAGTTGTATGAAATAATTTTTATCTGTGCATGCGCGAACGATAACAAATATTCTTTTTCCTAATTTATTAGTCAACTCTATACAGCAACTCACAAAAAAAATTCCGTCAAATATAGTGAAAATTCAGAAAGATATCGGCGATAGAGTGAGCTAATTTTTAGTTGCTCTCTAAAAACAGCTGAATGGAATTTTCCACAAATTGTCAATTTTCATTTTCATTTTTTTTTTCCTTTTTTCATGTTTTAGTTCTTCTTGTATAACCACCAGAACGAACCTATTCCACGTTAAAAAGAAGTATCAAAATTGAACATTTGTTCCAAATCTACTCGTTATTATTCACTAAAAACTAACTTTTTCTGAAAGTCAGTTAATAAAAAATGACAATTTGTGGAAAATCCCTTATCACCCAGTTGCTTTTAGAGAGCAACTAAAAATCAGCTCAGTCAATCGCCGATATCTATCTGAATTTTCACGATATTTGACGGGATTTTTTTACGTGTTGCTTCATAGAGTTATTAAATTAGTTTTAAAAATCTGTATTATTGTTCGCGCATGTGTAGATAAAAATTATTTCATACAACTGCTCATATTTCATAAAATATTTAACATATTTATATTCCAATTACACTATATTGTTTATACTACATTTTGCTAGTTTTTCTGAAACTGGCGTTACATTTTATTGAAAACCTTGCATGATATAAGCTAAACACATGCAAAAAAAATTTTTCAACTTAAAAAAAAATCTTTATATCCCCATGAATATACATGATATTTTTACACGAATCAGTAAACATGTTGTACAGTATTCACATGTTTGTATTCTGCAGCGATAGATCATTGTGCATTTTAATTTACAGGATGATCCCAAATATTATTATTTTTCTTTGATTTTTTGTTGGCCCCCAATTGTCCTTCTTATCAAATGAATGTTGATAAATATGAGGTCAACCATATTCTTTATAATCCTGAAGTTCCGGAAGAATCCGACAAGTATAGTTTTAAATATTCGACAAAATGTTTAAAATTGAAAGTGTCCGGTGATTAATAGCTATGGGTCAATATCTGAAAATTGGACAATTTGCGTCCACTGCCAATAATATTCCATTAATTATACTAAAACCAAAAACTGAAAAATGTAATATATAGTAATATGTGTTATAGCAATTACCGATGATAAATGGGCATATGATGATGTATAAATAATTAATTTTAAGTTTTAAACAAACGAAATCACCATTTCAGTCCCTGTCCCCAGGTACAAATATCCAATATTAAATGTATGCTGTAAAAAATTTTATAAATATTTTTAACTTTTGCTATTATATATTTATACCTATATATATACAGTATGGGAAAATATAATGCTCCTTTACTCGTATAGATTGCATAGTAAAATGCTGTAGTAAATATATTTGTCCCTGAGGTTGACCATCATCTCAGTCCCTCTAACCACACATTTAGGTTAACAGATACTAGATGGCGCTGGCAGAATTATTTCCATTGCAACAGCAACTACAGTTCAACTATCCACCTTGGATGAAGGTAAGTTGTTTTTCTCATTGTTTCATTTTTAGAAATATTTAGTTTTTGTTCTGAATAGGGATGAGTATTTTTTTTATAGCATCATTCATGTCACCATATTTAACTTTTTATTTATAAAAATAAAGTTTATTGTAACTTTATTTATGTAACATACAAATGTCATATTATTGGAGTGCTGGCACGGTTTCAAGCATTAGTAATTTGATAAAAATATAAAGAGAGGAAAAATGGGCAAAAGGAAAGATATGCTGAGCACAGGTGAGAAAAGGAATTTAAGGTACGTTTTTGTAGAATAAAAGTCAGTCATGCCATTTTAAAACGAATAATACGAAAAGTGTAAGGGAGATGAAAACGTGAAGCAGGATGTAAGGGAATGGTAAAGAATGGTTACCAGAGAAAGGAGTTATACGGGGAAGCCCGAATACTCTCCCTTTTTACATTAAATTATTAGGACAGTAGTATTTAAATATCTGTAGCATTCACGATATGACTTGGTCAAAAAGGGGAATAGGAAACCTTTCATTACAAAGCAGTGGTAATAAAGAAATAAATAAATGCATGAAAGAAGGGGCGAAATGGTATTTAGGGCTTGGTTCAGGGCAGTGTAAAGAGGGGCGATTGCTTAGATCCAGGTGTACAAGATTATATCACGTGTTAACGGAGAAGTCACGTATCGAGAGATTCAACAATAAAAATTTAAATATTAGAGAAGGTGTTCTATTACCAATGACATGTTTACGTATTGTAAGAGTAAAATCCAATAGAATGTTGGGATCAGGAAAAAGGAGGTGCGAGATGAAGAGGGGTAAGAAAAGGAGGGAAAAAATTGTGAGTAAAAAGCGAGGACTCAAAAAAATAAGGCAGTTAGTTTTTAGGCAATCTGTGAATCTAAGTTAAGAAGTTAAGTTTTAAGAAGTCAAGAATTAGTTTAAGTACTTAAGAAGTAAGAGTTGTGAGTTGACAGTGAGATGTTAAGATTTTGAGCTTAAGATAGGCAGTGAATTGGAGAATGCCTGAAGATCCTGTGGTAGGATTATAAAATTGGACTTATTTTGGCCTTTGGCCCGAGAATCACCTATGCTATATAATTCTACATTTTGTGGTCAAAGTAATCTAGAGGAATAACACTCAAGGCTGAATTATGTCAGGGGCATACCAAACGATCACCGCTTGTTATATTAGGTAAGCTTATTTTGACTATTCATTCTTTCTTCAGCCCCGTAGTAAGAAATTGATGTTAGGAAATGATAGCAATATTTTGTAGTAGGTTTATCATGCTTTATTCCGGAATGCTCTAGGCAGTGTAAGGCTATATATATATAAACAAATTTTAGATGTTATTGTCATGACTCTGTGTGTGGGACCTAGTGTCCATATTAACATTTAAATTGTAAAATTTTAACATACCAAAATAAATATTAGATGTGAATTTATCAATTCTTTATTCCTGCCTAAATGTTTCATGCTTATTTCAGGATAGGGTGTGTATCACGGCCTATTTTAGACACCCAACTTCTGATGATTCTAACTTGCATGCATAGCTAATATCTTTAAAAATTGAAGTTAACAATAAATAAATAGCCAGAGCCTTATACAATAATAATGATAAAAGTGTGTATCAAACAATAGCCCAACACAACAACATAGCATATTTAATCATTTACATCTGTTCAAAATGATTCAATAAAATGACTGTGCAGCTGTTAAGACAAAAACATCACCTCAGTCCCCATCATCTCAGTCCCAATTATTAGACACTGATTATGGTGTTAACAGACACTTTCTTCCATAAAAGTTTATCCTACGCATAAAATATACATCCCTGATCTCAAAATACAACAACATTCATATGACAAAACATGTATCACAATATATAATTGTATTTGGAAGATGGTACATTAATTAAAAAAAATAAAAATTCTGGAGTGAAATTATCCAGTTTTCAGATATTGACCCCTATATAGTGTATAAGTGAAAGGATGAAACTTTTCTTAAGACTTCGTTTTGTCCTTTTGTTTATTTATTCTCTGATCAGGCCAAACTTTAGCGTATTCAGATTCAGACAAAAGTTCTACAGAGTAATTAAGAAAATAAAGACGTGATCTACAATAAACAATTTCAAAAATACATTCATAATTACGCCTGGGTAACAATTAATTGATTGTTACATAAAATATATAACTACTGACATTCAATGATTAAAGACATAAACATTTAAAATACAAGTTAATATAGACATTTCGAGAACTTTTCGTACTCCTCTTCAGTATATCTACACAATCACAAAACACCGGGAACGAAATCTCAGGTTTGTTTTGTAATTGTGTACGTATACTAAAGAGGAGTACAAAAATACTCGAAAGTCTGTATTAACCTGTATTTTAAATGTTTTTGGTGTCTTCTATCATTGAATATCTGTAGATATACATTTTATTTAGGAAACAATAAAACGAGTGTTGCAGTTCATATTTTCAGTCAAAAATACAAGGTGTTTCACCCTGATATATAGTCATCCAAGTATTGTTAAAAACTTTGAGAAATAAGAGAAATTTCAAAGGGTTATAAAATGAAAATAAAAATAAAGAATCTTCAAAAGCGTATAGAGAAAAATGCTCGAAACTTAAGCAGATTTGATAGTTTAAGTCTAAAAATGTCTTCTGACGTGGAGCCGGAGTCAGGCCCATTTTTGAGCGAAAGAGTCGGAATCGGAATCGGATCTATTAAAACTCCCGGAGTCGGAGTCGTCCATTTTACAAGCAGGGCTGCGGAGTAGGAGTCGGAGTCAGGTTCATTTTTGAGCGAAAGAGTCGGAGTCGGAATTGGATCTGTTAAAATTCCCGGAGCCGGAGTCGTCCATTTTTCCCACCGGCTCCGCAGCCCTGCTTCTAACACACAAGCTCGAGAAGAAAGTTGTATTTAAAAAAAAAAAACTTTTAATCAGTTTCACTTATAAATAAAAAGAAACATTTTCATGGCTTCGTTTTTCCCTTCTGTTAATTTATTCTCTAATCAACCCGCACTTTAGCATATTCAGATTTACACAATACTTCTACAGATAGTCCAAGACCCGGCAGCACAAAAACCTATGTTATCAAGCACAAGAAAAAAACCTTTATTTTATGGAAGAGTAGAAGTAAGGGAATCTAATGATTCATGTCTGCCGGAAGTGAAGTAGTACATAAGCCCAAAATTAATACCACCAGTGGTTGACTCGTAGGTTTATCATTGTGTTTTCCTGCTCCCAGTCCTCCACGTTTTCATATCTTTGTTTGTAGGACAAACACAATGATAAACCTACGAGTCAACCACTAGTGGTATTAATTTTGGGCTTATGCGCCACTTCACTTCCGGCAGACATAAATCATTAGATTCCCCTACGACTACTCTTCCATAAAATAAATGTTTTTTTCTTGTGCTTGATAACATAGGTTTTTGTGCTGTCGGCTCTTGGACTAAGAGTGGTTAAGAAAAGATTTAATCAATTTTAAGACGTGGCAGAGCATACTGCAGTAAACAATTTTTTTAGAGGAAAATCTGGCTTGCGATTCTTATATTCAGCTTTTCAGCCGAAAATACTGGGTGTTTCACTCTGATATATAGCCATCCAAGTATTGTAAAAAAAAAACATTGAGGAAAAAGATAAGCGTGATCAAGAATAAAATAAACGGTCAAGTGCGAGCATTACTCGCGCACAGAGGGTTCCGTAGAATAAATATATGAATTTGTAATTGTATTATAAAAAAAAAAAATAAATAAATAAGTTTCTAAAAGAATACTAAGACTTTGTAAAAAATTATACAACGTAGGGTTGGGTATAACTGTATATATTAGAAAAGTGTTAATGGGTATACCATTAAAGTTCAAAGAGATATGGAACTTAAATAATATCAAATATAGCTATTCGTATAACTCTTTTTTTTTTAATATTATCCTAATCCGTTTATGATGAACTTAATTCGGTACTGACAATAAAAGCAGAGCATAGTTAAACTTCATATGGCGTTTCATGAAACTAAATTCAGCGTAATAATAACCTTTATTTCTACAGTGTAGCTAAACCAAAACCTTTGTTCAAAGTTTAAATTTGGCATTGTGCTAAGCGCGCTTCAAATTGAGGTCTCAAAATTGCAACGCCGCCTTGGTCAGTGCCGTGTTTTTCCAGATAGGTGTTTAATTAACTTTTAAGGTCACTCGAGGCGAATTGAGAGATACAATCAATGCAAACTATCGCGAATCCCACAGTATTTATGCGATTCATTTTAATTAAATCTTTCGAGGGCAATGCCCTTAAAAAACGGACACCTAATTTTAATTCCAAAACAGACAAACGGCGCCAAGAGTATTTAATTAAAATTTTCCTTTTATCATGTACGTGAAAATAAGCAAGTTCGCATTTTCTAATAAATTCGTTTATAAATTCTGGTGCCAGTTCATTATTTCGTAAGTTTATAAATAGAATTACTCCGTGCCAGAAAGGATTAAGTGGTCGCAGGACTCTTAAAGCTTCAAAATTTAAGAAATTTTAATTTTTTTAGGTGTTAAACTCCTATCTTTTCTGAATATTTTGATATAATTGTTTCCTTGAAATTCCCATTAGAACAGAAGTTTTGACTTTTAGAATGATACCCGCTCAATAGCTGCAGCGGCGTTTCCGAAACTTTAAAGTCATTATTTTCCAAATGGCGTTTTTTGGGCATAACGCGCAGGATACCTCAAAAACTTCTGAATATTTTTTCATGAAATTTTCAAAACATATATTTCATGTTAGTCTGTATAAACTGAACCTAAAATTTCCTTTTTATTGTTCAAAAAAATATTTTTTTAGGTGATTTTACTGTTGAAATTTTCAAAATTTTGTATTAGCTAAATGCAACATTGCATTAAAAATATAAAAATGCTTTAAATACAAATTTATTTAACTTCAGGGAAATTATTGCAATCTGAAGTATAAGTTACAGAAATCTGAAGAAATTTTTCACATTTAGCTTTACCTTCAAAATATCTGCAGAATTTTTAAAGTTATTCTTTAAAATATCTGCAGAAATGGGCCAATTACCTACAGATACTTGGGCCAATTACCTACAGATTTTCTATAGAATTTTTTTAGTGGGGTAAGCACCAAAATTTTCATTCCAGTTGCAATATTTATTTTGTAATCCTGCGCGTAAACTGTTATGCCAATTTTTTGTTCGACAAATGTCAAACAGTTTCGAGCAGCCCCCTATAAATACTAATTCTGTATCTTGCAATTTTTTAAATACATGAAACGAAAGAACATACTTATATCTTTCATCCCAATTAAAATTGTGTTTTAAAATCATATATATTTTAAGACATTAAATGTTGAAAATGGTCTTTTTTTCATTTTTTCCACTTTTTAGAGTCCCGAGAACCCTTAAATTAGTATGTTTTTAACAATTTGACGTTTATTGCTTTTTTACTGTTACTGGACATTACATTACACATATATATCATTAAAAGTTGTTAGCTAGGCATAGAGTACGCCGCCCCTGTCCTTGTGTATGTCCAAACTGACCGTACCTTTAAGGGTTAATATCTCGGCTAATTACCGATGATTTTTTTTTCGAAAATCATTATCAACAATGCTTTTATTCTTCTGAAACGATAGGTATATTCAGCGATGCTCAACAATTTTTCTGAATGCCCGTAAATCGAAATTTGTGCATAACAGAAAAATGCTAATTACTCAAAAACGATGTGACTTAGGGTAATCGTTATAATTTTCCGGCAAGGTTTATATTAACGTCTACTACCTCTAATTTTTTCATAATTTTAGTTTCAGTAGATTCGGAATTAGATTGGGGGGGGGACATATTTTTGCGCTACATTTTCAACAATATCTTTGAAAATATAATACCGAAAATTAAAAGGAATGTATTTTTGAATTCAGCGTTACAAAATCTTTCACAGGATACCCCACATGCTATACAAAGAAAAAAAATTTGTTCAAGTAGCATAATTAGCTCCTCTACTTTTCTACTAAATATATTTATGAATGTTTATTAATCTGAAAATATGTGGGTCAATGGTCTTTATTACTTCCCCGAATTTGAACTTTCCACGTTCCATAGTTTACGAGAAAAATGGCTGTGACAGACAGACAGACGGACAGACACAGGAGTGATCTTATAATGGTTCCGTTTTTACTTTTTAAGTACGGAGCCCTAAAAATGAATATAAAATAAAGAACCCTCAAAAGTGAAGAAGAAAATGCTCAAAACTTCAGCAGATTTGATAATTTAGGTTGAAAAAGTCTAAGAAACTCGAAACTTCAGCAGATTTGATAATTTAAGTTGAAAATGTCTTCTAAGAAAATGCTCGAAGCTTCAACAGATTTGATAGTTTAGGTTGAAAAAGTCTTCTAAGAAAATGCACGAAACTACAGCAGATTTGATAATTAGGTTGAAATGTCTTCTAAGAAAATGCTCGAAACTTCAGCAGATTTGTTAATTTAGGTTGAAAAGTCTTCTAACTCAAAAAATCGAAAAGAAAGTTGTGTTTTAAAAAGTCTTTTAACCAGTCTCATTTATAAATGAAAGGATGAAATTGATAATTTAGATCGAAAAAGTCTTCTAACTCAAAAAATCGAAAAGAAAGCTGTATTTTAACCCTTAAATGCATAGTGTATCACATTTGCAACACTCTTTTTACTTAACTTTGAATAAATAAATCAAGTTCTTCGAAACCACTATATTTATATAAAAACAGTAATCCTGTAAAAATCACATAAATATGCTACTAAATAAAGTTTAAAATCTCTCTTAAAATTTGTGGTGTCTAATTTTTAATATAAATATAAAAAAAAAGAAGCAGAATTCTAAAAGAAAAAAAAAAATAAATATATATCACCCTTTAGCAGCGGTGTCTGCAAAAAAGGACAACTAATTTTAATTCCAAAACTGACAATCGGCACCAAGAATATTTAATTAAAATTTTCCTTTTATAAAGTACGGAAAAATAAGTAAGTTTTTATTTTCTAATAAATTCGTTTTTGTAAATTCTGGTGCCAGTCCATCATTCCATCATTTTGCAAAGAGACTTACTCCGCGCCGGAAAGAGTTAATGGTTAAGAGCCATTATTTTGAAAATCAGACAAGTGTGATAGTTGTATTTTTTGTTTTGCTTGATTTTTTTTATGTTGAAGTAGATCACATTTAATAAATAATGCGCAATTTTGAACCCCTGAAAAAATTTTCCCTTCCCTGTAGAAATGTCAAAGTTCAAGGTTGTGACCGTCATTTTTCATGAAAAGTTAAATGCGAGTATGTTTGCAGTGCTAAAGCTTGGGAAAGCAACGACATCCCAAAATTCTTTTGTGATGAAATATTAATATAACACTACCTGCTTAGTAGACTGTATTCGTTTCCATGGGACATTGTTATTTTACATTGTTATGTTGCCTCAAAATGCAATGAAAATGACGTTTTTGTCCGTTTTCCGCACGTATTTTCTTATTTAAGCAATAGTACACCAAACTTTTTCTTATAGAATATCAAAGTGTACCACTAGGACAAGCTAAATAATATAAAACTTTACCGGAATATTGCTGCTGTTAGCAGGAATAGTCTGTTAAATATTCAAAAATTTCAATATAGGCAGCATTTCAATTAGACTTTTCTCAAAACAGCATCACGGTTCAATAAAACAAAATATATCACGTAGTAGTTGGAAGTATGTACAAATACGCGGAAAAGAAAAAAAAAGTGGGGTCTCGTCATATTTTTATTTTAAAAAAATGTCAAAAGTCGCAAAAAAGACTGTCATTTATCATACTTTTTCCCTATCAGAAAACGAAACAGCCCGTTTCTCTTTCCGCTAGCTATGTATTTTCCCTATGAGAAAATGGAATATCCCTTTTTCTTTCCCCTTCCTTGTTCTAAATGGAATTTGACTGTGAATTTTTGTAAATTTTGTTATTTTGTTTTTAAAAAATATGACGTGGCCCCACTTTTTTTCTTTTCCATGTATTTGTACATACATCCAACTACTACGTGATATATTTCGTTTTATTGAACCGTGATGCTGTTTTGTGAAAAGACTAATTGAAATGCTGCCTATATTGAAATTTTTGAATATTTAACAGACTATTCCTGCTAACAGCAGCAATATTCCGGTAAAGTTTTATATTATTTAGCTTGTCCTAGTGGTACACTTTGATATTCTATAAGAAAAAGTTTGGTGTACTATTGCTTAAATAAGAAAATACGTGCGGAAAACGGACAAAAACGTCATTTTCATTGCATTTTGAGGCAACATAACAATGTAAAATAACAATGCCCCATGGAAACGAATATAGTCTACTAAGCAGGTAGTGTTATACTAATATATCATCACAAAAGAATTTTGGGATGTCGTTGCTTTCCCAAGCTTTAGCACAGCAAACATACTCGCATTTCACTTTTCATGAGAAATGACGGTCACAACCTTGAACTTTGACATTTTCTACAGGGAAGGGAAAATTTTTTCAGGGCTTCAAAATTGCACATTATTCATTAAATGTGATCTACTTCAACATAAAAAAAAAAATCAAGCAAAACAAAAAATACAACTATCACACTTGTCTGATTTTCAAAATAATGGCTCTTAAAAACCTTTTAGCCAGTCTCATTTATAAACGAAAGGATGAATCTTTTTTATGGCTTCGTCTTGTCCTTCTGTTAATTTATTATCTGATCAACCCGCACTTTAGCATATTCAGATTGAGACAAACTTTCTACAGGAGGGTAACTTTGTGACATAAGTTTAAATTTATTTTTGTTCGGAAATGCATGAAACTAGCAGATGTTGTTGTTCAGAAACTATGTAATCGAACTGTTTTTTTCGTTTTTTTTTTTTTTTTTTTTTTTTTGCAAACGCAATAGATTTTTCAAAAAATAGTGTCAAAGTGGACGTTTTGAACGGCAATTCCGCGAGAAAGAAGAATAACCACTTAAGAAAGGGTCAAAAACGTTTCTGTCATGTGATCAAAATCGCTTCTAAATCAATAGGTAATTTTTTTTTATCAAAAAATGGAAAACACAGTTCGATTCCAAATCCCTTCCATGGTCAGGCTTTCCAATTTTATATCTTTCCGTTAGAAAAACGAATTTCTAAATGTGTCAGAACGTTTTGCGCTTGTTGAGCAGAGCAGTTGCGAACAGCCTTAAAAAAAGATTGGGCCAATTTTGAGACGGTGCTGAGCATACTGCAATAAAATATTTTTGTAGAGGATAACCAGTGTTGAAATTCATATTTTCAGTCGAAAATACACACTCTGATATACAGTCATCCAAGTATTATTAAAAACTTTGAGAAAAAAAAGAAAAAAGTAATCAAGAGTAAAAGGATGAATATAAAAATAAAGAACCCGTAAAAATGAAAAAAAAAATGCTTGAAACTCCAGCAGATTTGATATTGTAGGTCGAACTCGAGAAAAGTTGTATTTAAAAAACCTTTATAAATGAAAACGTGAAATATTTTTATGGATCGTTTTCTCCTTCTAGATTTATTCTCTGATCAGGCCATTCTCTAGCATGTTCAGTTTGAGACAAAACTTCCATAGGGAGTTTAAAAAAATACTAGACTAAATTTAAGACCTAGTAGAGCATACACAAGTAAACAATTTTCGTATACAGAAAACCAGAGTAGTAAGTCATATTTTCCGTCGAAAATACATAGTATTTCACCCTGCTATATAATCACCCAAGTATTATTCAAAACTTTGAAAAATGAGAGAAGCGTAATAAAAATAACAAGAAAGAAAAATCCTGCATCAAGCATAGATTATGAAACACTTTCCAACATTTCAAGAGCACTTAACAGACTACTATAACTGCAGAATACTGTAACTGTGCACCTCAGAAATTCATATCAATTTCATTATCTTTGAAACAGAGTGACATCATTAAAACCGTTTACCGTTTTCCCCCAGAAACCATAATACAACCGAATTCTTTTGAGTGTCCATGTAAACGAACTATAAATGCACCTAGTTGAGGGAACTTCAATGACCTAGTGAACTATTATTACTCTAGTTTTAATTGTTTTGAGCATGTCTCAGTAGCATTTATCAACTACATGGCAAATCGAGTATAATTACGAGAGTTAGAGAACGGGCGACGTCAAACAGACAAAACGTGTTCATAAACACTTTTCAACTATGTCAAAAAGTGTTAATAAAATGAATATGGATAAAATTTGATTTTTTTTTAATTTAAAAAAGGAATAGTTTATCTTTTTCAAAAAAGTTACTTTCGAAATGTTATAAATAAATGTACATTTCAACAAAAAATATTTATAAATGGAAAAGAATAATTTTGTGTCCCGGACCACTTTAATGCTATTTGACTATTCCGGGACCGACGTCCATCGGTTTGTTTCTATAAATATAAAGAACCCTCAAAAATGAAAGTGTTTGAAACATTAACAGATTTCCGAATTTAGGTCAGGAAAAAAAAAAAAAAAAAAAAAAAAAAAAGCTTTTTTTGAGTCAAAAAGCCTTCCAACAAATAAACTCGAGAAGAAAGTTATATTTTAAAAACCTTTATAACAAGTCTCACATAGTCGAGAAGTTTTTGGCATCGATGAAACGTTTTTATGGCTTCGTTTTGATCTTTTCATTCTTTACTTTCTCATCAGTCCACAGTCTAAGCATCTATAAAAGAGATTGAGACTAAATTTCAATATGTTCGTTGCTATAAGAATTGTAGTTTTTTTTTTTTTTTTTTTTTCCCTGGGACCAAATATTAAAATGTATTACTGCAACTGATTATTATACAAACTCTATTTTTACAACAATATTGTATTAAATTCAATAAAATTTAAACATGTTATTGGAGGTCAAGAATTTTTTAATTATAATCATATAATTGTGATTTTATCATGCGTAACTGATATCGTGGAATCTAAATTGATATCTGCAACAATAAAATTTTCTATCTGAAACTTCAATAGATTTTGAAAATTTTGCAAAGTATTAAGGAAAATAAAGAATCCTTAAAAGTGAAAAAGAAAGTGTTTGAAGCGGATTTCAACGTGAATAGCAGTTTTATTTTTTTTAATCCTGGGACCAAAATATTAAAATGTATTATTATCTGCAACTGATTATTATATAAATTCCATTTTTACAACAATATTTACCAAATTCAAGAATTTTGAAATTATGATCATATAATTGCGATTTTATCATGCGTAACTGATATCGTGGAATCTAAATTAATATCTACTACAATAAAAGTTTCTATATGGGACTTCAATAGATTTTGAAAATCTAGCAAAGTACAGTAAATTCTGTCTAAGGCGGACTCTGTGCAAGCCGGAAATCTGTCTACCGCGGCAAATTTTCAAGTCCCGGCGAACCCATAGAAAATAACATTAATTCTTGCTGCATAAGGCGGAATCTGTCTAACGCGGAAACGGAAAGGATTTTAAGGTCCTACCGAAACCAAAATTTTGCATAAGACGGAAAAAAGGATAATTTAAAAATGAGAGGCATTTTGTTTATTAAACTTTAAAGCGGATAAGTCAAATGCTCAACGTCGAGCATGTTAGTTAAATTTCCTAACGCTTTGGAAAAGTTAATTCAAAAGAACAGGAACTGTTTAAATTTTAAGGAATTTATGCTTGAGCCATTTTTTTATATGCAAAATTATATTTAAAACTTAATATTTCTAGTAGAATGAGCATTTATCAAAATATATATTTTCGAAAGTGCAATATATTATACTTTAAAAGGATGTACTCAAATTCAAAGTTATAGCGTTCTGTCTCATTCTCGAAGTTTATTTGGGGGGGGGGGGGGGGTTGTGTGTGTAAACTTCCAATTTGCATGTATTACAGCAGTACTAAGAAATTGAATAGCGTTTCTCATTTATCTATAAAGACAAAAGATCTTTCAGAAAGACAAAGAACAAGACAAAGAAATTTCAGTTTTCAACCGATTTTCGAGTCAGGAAAATCAATAAAAAATCATCAAATTCGAGAATTTTTTTTTTTTTGTTTTTTTTTTTTTTTTTTTTGTTTTTTTTTTTTTTTTTTTTGGGGGGGGGGGGGGGAGCTTTTTTGCAGAAGCCGGAATATTGTCTACACGGAAAATTTTCTGAGTCCCGATCGATTCCGCCTTAGACAGGGTTTACTGTATTAGAAAAAAAAAATAAAAAATCCCTGCCGGCCCGGCCTACAGTCGAAGGTAGATTTCGAAGTTAAGTTCTAATTTCATCAACAAAACCTAAATCAAGATCAGAGATAAACCCAGTTTCTTCACTAAGAATGAGCTCTAGCGACCTAAACTTTTTGTGAAAATTGTAATATTCACGAATACACACACGCATATATATGGAATAGGTTTAAAAATAGCAAAAACAAATTCAGAGAACGGAAAAAAATGTTAAAATATATTAATATTTCCATAGTCGTGTTTTTATCATGTTTTAATACGTTTTTTCAAACTCAAATGACGTTAAACATTTGCCTGCTGATGTCCATTATATTTTTAATGGATCAATTTAATTCGTTATGTCAAACTATTTATTTCATTTTCAGTTTTCACGTGGTAACCTTGCTCTACAAAACTTATGATGTAATATTATTTTTTTTTTTTTTTTTCAATTTGTCAAACTATTTATTTCATTTTTCAGGTGGAAATCTTGCAATAGAAAAGTAATTGTTGTGGTCAGAATTTTATTTATTTATTTATTTTAATTGTTGGCAATTGCTATAATGAAAAAAATCCCTGCCGGCTCAGCCTACAGGCGCAGGTAGATTTCGAAGTTAAAAGTTAAATTTTTATTTTAAATAACGAAAGAACAAATAAATTAGTATAACATTAATAAAAATACAAGTAAAACGTCAAAATAAAAATCACTTGATGGCGTAAACACGTGTAATTTGCTTAAAGTCAAGTGAATGTGACATTTACGATCAACCATTATTATTGGCATTTAATCTTACAGTTTGGCGATAGGTCGACGGGATAACCAAGTAGTACCAATATTAGTTTTTGTTGCATTAAAATATCTCCATTTGTTGATTTTCTGTAAGTAAACCCTATTGGTTTACAATGGAAGTCTATGGGAATTTGGCGAAATATTAGAGATATCGACAAGTCGGCGTCACTTTTGGCGACTAATTTTGGTCGCCAAATTTGGCGATATATCGTCAAGTTGGCGACAAACTTGGCAGCATTTGGCGACAGAACAGGTCCCCCCTACGGTAACCCCCTTATATGTATGGAGGTACGATAGCGTAATATATATGTATATATATTTTTTTTTTCATGTGGAAATCTTGCAATAGAAAAGTAACTCTTGTGGTAAGAATTTTATTGTGTTTTTTTTAATTGTTGGCAATTGCTATACTGATTTTTTTTTCCTGTAATTTTCCCGTAAGAGCTGGTTTTATCAGAATCATGTTAAGGCGGTATTCGAAATTTTCAACCCTCCCCCATTTCTACAGCCTTGGGCCGATTTTTCTCATTTGCAATCCCCGCCCAGATATTAGCCATCTCAATGTGTTTAGCGAGTTTGAAGACGATCCGTGCATAATTGTGACTTTTATCGTGCGGACAAAATTTAGTACATACATGTATATATATATAAACTTTTTAGGTGGGGGTGGTTTGGGGTTCCTGGGGTCATATAATGAAAAGTTATGAAGAAATTTTTCAAAAGTCGCACCGTGCATAATTGTGACTTTTATCGTGCGGTCAACATTTAGTACACACATATATATATATATAAACTTTTTAGGTAGTCGTGGTTTTGGGTTCCTGGGGTCATATAATGAAAAGTTATGAAGAAATTTTTCAAAAGTCGCACCGTGGTAACGACTGCAATAGGTAGTATTTCTTACGAAATCTACCTAATGAAGAAACCCTCAAAAGCAGCGAAATAGAAAGTATTTGAAACAGATTTCAACGTGAATAGTAAGCTTTTTTTTTTTTTTATGCCTTAGTTTTGACTTTTTGACTATTTCTTCTCTTACTGATTACAGAACTAATAGTCAGAAATTTAGCAAGAAAATACTGAAATTGAGATAAAAATTTCTATACACTGTACAAAAATACAAACGCTTCTTAATTTAGGAGAATATAATAGGGAAATATATAATAACCTGTTCCGAGCTTTCTGTGATTCCAAAAATTATTCTTTGTGGTTAAAAACCTCTGAAACCAATATATTTTCGAGATTTAAAGAAGCATTTATAAAAACAAAGTTTCTTTTTGCCACTGATTTTCGGAAGCGTTTTCGAGTATTTTTTATAATGCTTCTTTAATCAATTTTCTCAACTCGGAATATAGGCGCTTTGAATGCCATCAGTTCTCAAGAAAACATTTTCAGCTTTAACAAACGCAGTCTCCGGGGTGATATTTTAGAGATCCGGTGGGGAAATTGTACATTCGTGGGGGGGGGGGGGGGGAAGTAAACACCCCTTACTAACTCAGCAATTGCAACTAATAATAATAGAAGAAAGTGAAATAAAGTCTACTTTTAAATGATGTATATAAAAGTTGCTTAGAGGGCTATATACATATAAAAACCAGATTAAACTTTGTTTTTTTCAATGGCTCAACACCATATTTAGACAATATATTTTAAATTTTCGTTTCAAACTATGCTTAGAAACAAAATTTCTTGTCATTTGAATGATAAGTTTTTAAATTATAAACATTTAAAATTGATAACTTATAATGTTAAATTACATTTTCATATTTTTTATTAATATCTCCTGAAATTATACTCCTTATGTGCTAATTTTGTGTGTGATTATATTACTAAATAACCCAGACATAAATACATTGAATTTGTAACTTTAAAAAATTTATAATGTGAATTATGAATTATGAAATTAATAATCGAAAAAATTATGAATTGCAGCCTACCATTTTTTTATAGATTTATATTTATTATTTCCTGCTTCATGGGAATTCTCAATTTCAAATTTTTCTTTCAAATAGTTTTTGAATGAGCTTTAAAAAGTCAAAGTGATGATTTAAGGGGCTGTCTATGATGTGCGTAAACGTAAAATAATAACTTGAAAAAAATAAAACGAAATTTCTAAATCATTTAATTGGAGTATTTGGCCTAACAATAGTAGAAACCTATTAAGCGAATGAAATGGTAATATTCGCAAGAAATAATACATTAACAGAAGTGACATACTCATTCTGTAGCATTTCAACAATCGAATACCGAACTTAAATTTGGATACAGCCCCTAAAATAGGCCCATTTTTAAATAATTAATTTCTCCGAAACTAATTGTACGAATGTCACGAAAATTTGGATTTAGACTCATTGAAGAGTGTAGAATTTATTTATGGTGTGAAACTTGGGTATTGCTATCGGAAAAACAATTTTTAGGTTCGTTTTGATATGTAGATGCCCCCCTAAACAAATTTTACGTCTATAATTTAAAAGTAAACTTTATTTCCAGTCGTTTGGTACCTGTAACTTTCTTCTACAATAACTTGTTGCAAAGTTAGCAGGGGTTGTTTACTTTTCTTTTCCCACGACTGTAACTTTGTCCATTAAAAAGCATAAAATTTCAAATCTTTCGGGGAGGATATTTCAATATTTCGGGGGGGATGCTCCCCCCCCGGGCCACTCCCTTAATTCAGCATAGTACAAACATGTGTTAGAGACAAACATGATGACTAAACAGCATTAAGATAAATATTAAAATTGCGATTCTTTTATTATTCTTGCATTTATTAATTCAAATATGCAGTTGAAAATGTTTAATTGATAATGGTTAGCATAAAAAATCGATAAGTGATTAATACAGTGTAAATAGTACTCTGAAACGTTTCTGAAAATCAGTGGGAAAAAAACCCTTTTTTTATAAATGCTTCTTTGCATCTCGAAAATGTATTAGTTTCTGAAGTTTCTAAAGTTTTTTTGTTGCCATCGATTTTCAGAAACGTTTCAGAGTACTATTTACAGTGTATTAATCACTTATCGTTTTTTTTTTTTTTTAATGCTATCCATTCTCAATTAAACATTTTCAGTTGTATAATTGCATTTATACATGCAAGAATAATAAAAGAATCGCATTTTTAATTAATTTAATCTCATTTTTGTAAATGGTACTCTGAAACGTTTCTGAAAATCAGTGGCAACAAAAAAACTTTTTTTTTTCTAAATGCTTCTTTGCATCTGGAAAATGTATTGGTTTCTGAGGTTTCTAAAGATGAAGAATGCTTTTCGAAATCATGCGTAATTCAGAAGAGATTATTGTATAATTTAGTCCGTGGTTATAGTATTATATTTTGGTAAATTAAGGAGCACTTGTGTTTTTTATCACCGTATGTTATTAGGGTATTGTGTAGCATGTTTTCTGTTTTAAATAGTATCAATTAATATGAGGGTTTTTTTTTTTTTTTTTAGGAAGGCAGAAATCTAAAACACTAAAATACATTATTGTCTAGGATAGATCACATTATTTAAAATACATTTTAATATAGGGATGCACCGAATATTCGGTATCTATTTGGTATTCAGCCTATTCGTCCATACTACCGAATATTCGGTTAGGCCGAATATAAAAATATTCGGTCTGCTGAATATTCTGCTTGGCCGAATACCAAACTATTGAGCCAAACCGAATACTTAAAAAACCTCTTAAAGACAGAATCATCTTTAAATAAAAGAGAATGATTTTATATTATTTATTTGCTATTTTAAAAGTGTCACTTTAGAAAATTAACCATTAATTACGACTTTCATACGAATTAATATTGTACAAATGCAAAACAATGTAAAATCTCCCTAAAATATCTTCATTTTTGCTACAGATGCAAATGAAAATTCACCTTGCTTCTTGTTCAGTTTAAGAGAATTCTGTTCATTGAAGAAGGAAATTAAATGGAATTTAAGATGGAATTTAAATTTTTTTAATTAAAAATGTTTTAAACCATCCTCTTTTTAAATAATAACTCAAAACATAGATTTTTTTTTGTGCAAAATTTACTTATAAAAATAGTCTTGTTTGCCAAAATGGAAGTATCAGCTAAATATCATGTAAAATTGTTTAAAATTTAACTTTTTAATACCGTTAAACTCTGAGATATAAAAGTATTTGGCCAACCGAATATTCGGTATTCGGCCTAACAGTTATTATTCGGCTGGCCGAATATTCAGTATTCGGTTTACCTGCAGGCCGAATATTCGGTATTCGGTCAAAATCACTATTCAGTGCATTCCTATTTTAATACAATCACATGTCACCAAATTCGTCAAAATTTAAACTCTGGATATATATCCTCTTATCCGTCTGTTTTCTAGCACATGAGTTACCAACCTTTCGGAGCTCACGGACCACTAAATTCAGATTATTAAATCCGGCCTACCACTAATAAGAACTGTTTTAAACGTAAATGCTATATAGTCAATAATAACTATAGTCAATAATAACTATATAGTCAATAATACTATAGTCAATAATAACTAGAGAACTTCCATTTTTTTAAAAGGAAATTTACTTATCCAATATATAACAAACTTATAAATTCCTATTTATTAGTTAAAAGTAAATTGTAAATGTTTATTTTATCATAACAAAAATCTACTAAAGTTGTTTAATTAAAACCAAACTTTTTAAGTTAATTTAATTATTACAAAATAATTGAAACTTTCTCATTTCTTACACCTTATTATTACTCATTTATTACATACACTTACCCTTTCTTATTTATTGTGCACGGTAGATATTTGTTACACATACTAACATTTCTTATTTATAGCGCATGAGATATTTATTGCACATACTTACATTAATTATTTATTACACACGAAACACGTTTATTACATATACTTGCATTACTTAACACTTGCATTACTTATTATTTACATTACTTAGTAATACACACGAAACTTATTTATTACATATGTATTACATATTTATTACATATGTAAAGTTGTTCCTGCTTGTATGAAATAAAATCAGAGATTTTTGTCTGCAGTGTCGAATGTCGAACCACCATTTTCTGCAGACCACCAAAATTTTCTTTCGGACCACTAATGGTCCACGAACCACCGCACAGTGGGACGTTTTGATGATATTCTATGTGAACAAAATTCATTTTCCCGATTATCACGGAATTTGACAAAACTGCGTATACTGGTAGTTGAATGACTCTATTTTCGAGACCCGCACGAATTTTGTCGCAAAAAATCAGAGGTGTCGATTAATTATGACCGTGAAAAAAACATTTACGCAGTTGGTTTGAGGGAGTTTCAAAAATTGCATTAGCTTCCTCTAAATTTGAAAGCACGTCGTGGCTATTTGGTTTTATTTGAAAGCACGAGTTTGCTGAACATATGACACAGGTTTTTCAAGATCAGATTTAATCCATTTTTGTTTGAAAATAAGCTATATTAAACCCGCTTAACCGCTTTTTTCAAAGGTTGTGATTCTGGATGATCCTTGATATTGTTTACAAATTTCATCTTGACTTTTAAAAAATTATTCAGCATTATTTAGAAATAAGCATTTTTTTTTAAATCAAAGCGTCATTCCTAAAGTATTGAAAACTTTAAAAAAAACCTGTGAAAGTTTGCTAATCATTAAGTTTTTATTAATAAGCAAGCATCATATTAACTTGCAGAGCATATATGTAATGTTTAGTTTTAATCTTGCAAGTCAAATTTAAACCACTTTTAATTATCCAATTGAGCCTAAACAATGAATGCATGTGTAATTTGAACGACAATACAATATTATTATAATTTAAAGAACGTAGAGTTTGTTTAGAATACTTTTTCTATAGGGCTCCACAAAAATTTAGATTAAAACTTGCAAGTTAATTTTAAACCAATTTCGATAATCCTATTGAGCTGAAACTTTTCTCAGAATATGTGGTTTTGATGACAATGCAATATTATTATAATTTATGGAACATAGCAGCTATGCTTTTTTTACAGAGCCACATAAAAGATTAATTCAAATCTTGCAAGGCAATTTTAAAGCACTTTCAATTATCTGATTGAGCTGAAACTTTGCCTATGTGTTTTTCTGATGACAATTCTATTAAATTATAACTTGACGAACGTAGAAATGTGTGCATTTTTTACAGGGCCACACAAAAGATCGCGGAAATATTGTTGCTAAAGAGCAGAAATTTTAATTAAATTTCAACAGAATTATACGATGAGTTATTGAGATATACAATAGCATTTGTTAAATTGAAAACAAAGTGCGTAGCAGTTGTATTTCTTTTACAGGGAAACATAAAAAGTTCGGGTACATTGCCGCCTATATGCAGAAATTTTATTTCAAATTGAAAAAAAATGTATGTAGGTTATTTATTCAAACAACCGCATTTTTTCAACCAAAATAATTTAGGTAGCATTTACATGTTTTACAGGGTAACACAAAACATTAAAGCTTTTTTAAACATGATTTTATTTTTAAAAGTTTGTTTTCAGGATGACTGCACAAATTTCTAGAGCAAATCTGAGTAGACAAAAATAAAATAAGAAATGAATGATAACTTACATGTGGGAATTAAATCGTTTCTTACTTAATAGTAAAATAAGTAACGCATTCTTTGCAATTCATTATATTTTTATTTTTAAACATTATTGTTAAATAAACCAAATATTTCTCACTATTTGAGCATTTTATTAGGGATACATTAAACTTCAACGAAATAATTTTCTCCCCTTAAATAGTCAAAACGTCCCCCTGTGCACCAGTTGGGGACCAACATTCGCAAAAATACTCAAATTGAGATAAAACTTTTCGTTGTTGATGTCGCGTTACCCGATAGTAAAAAATGCAAATATACCGAAGATTTTTCTCTATATATGCAGAATATTTTAAAATAGTATTTATTACCTTTTTATTAGATTAACCAGTAACAGACCAAAATCCAATTAAAAAAATCCATAACAAATTTAATACCATTTCAACTTGCCTGAGATTAAATCTAAAAAATATTGCTTATTTGTAAAAACAGAAAAATATTTCTTAATCATTTAAGTATTGTTAAAAACTTTGAAAAATAAGAGAAACGTGATCAAGAGTAACAAAATGAATATAAAAATAAAGAGCCTTCAAAAGTGAAAAAAAAAATGCTTGTAAACTTCAGCAGATTTAAGAATTTGGGTCAAAAAAAGGCCTTGCGATAAACAAACTCGAGAGGTATGTTGTATTTTAAAACGCTTTAAAAACAAGTCTCACATGAATGAAAAGTTTTCAGCATAGACGAAATGCTTATATGGCTTCGTTTTGGCCTTCTAGTTATTTATTTTCTTATCACTGCGTACTTTAAATTATTCAGTTTCGGTACGTTGTATAAGTGTGTAGTATATTTCTCGTTTAAATTGGTACCTAAAAAAATATCAAGATCTTTGTTTCGACTAAAAAATTAATATGCATTATCGTTTACGGTTGATTATTGTTTTAATCTATCTTAATACCATAATTCTTTAATGCTGTTCTCGAATCCAAAGAAGCTACTTTCAAACACATTTCCGAATTCATTTTTGTCACAAAACTCCGGCACGTTGTATGAGTGTGTAGTATATTTCTCGTTTAAATTGGTACTTAAAAGAATAACAAGATCTTTGTTTCGACTAAAAAATTAATATGCATTATCATTTACGGCTGATTATTATTTTAACCCATATTAATACCGTAATTCTTTAAGGCTGTTCTCGAATCCAAAGGAGCTACTTTCAAACACATTTCCGAATTTATTTTTGTTCGGAAACGCATGAAATCGGGAGGTGTTCTTTTCCAGGAACTAGATAATCGTAACGATAAAAGATATTTTAGAAAATAGTACTGTCAAAGTGGAGATTTTGAACCGCATTTCTGGAAGAGACAGCGCGAAAAAAAGAGTAAAGCGTCACGTGACAAAAAACACTTATAACTCTACAAGTAATTTCTTTTTAAAAAAAAATGGAAGATGCCATTCAATTCCAAATCGCTTCACTAGTCAGGGCTACAAATTTTATGCCTTTACGTTTAAAAATGGATTAGAAAATGTGTCAGAAAGTTTCACGTTTGTTGAGCGGAGAATTTGATTACTGCGTTAACAAATTCAACAAAATCCAAACATGGTATTAAAGCAGAACACTCTCAGAAATACTTTTTTTAATTCACGGAAATATTTGTGGCAGCACTGTTGCCGGAATATTTCCATTGTTTTAAGAATGTCCGTTTCTTTGTTTTCTCTGAGACTAGGGAGAAAATATTCGCCAATCAAAGAAATGTTTGTCTATTTTTTTCCGTTGTAGGAGAGATATTATATGTAATTTGAAGAAAGGGGTTTAAAAGGGAAAAAAAAAAAAACCCTCTCTCTTTTTCTTGTGTCTGACCTTGGTGTTAAATCTGGGAATGGAGTGCTTCGAATCCATTATCTTAACCGCAATGCAAATGACCTGCTTGCTAGAGATAATATCAATTAAGAATAGGAGTTTTTTTTTTTTTTTTTTAGCCCCTGATATGCTATTTCTTTCGGCCAGCAATTAAAGTATCGTCTGAAAAATAAAGTTTTGTTAAATAAGCCAGCCGTAAAACAAAGCAGATGTATCATTGTACGGACAATTTCTACTGCAAATTGTTAAACTTCTAAGCAACGCACATCAAATTTAATGACTTTTTTTTTTTTTTTTTTTTTTTTTTTTTTTTTAATGCAGTGAAACCTAGTAAGACAAATTCGAAATGGAACCAGAAACATATACCGTTTGGCGCAGGCTTTTAATTTAGAAAATGCGTTAATTAGCAGGGACCAGAGCCGTTTTCCATTTAAACCCGATTTCCATTCACATAGACGCCATTTTCACATATTTTATTGTAAAACATGACTTGCGGGGATTAAAATTGCTTGTTAACTTTTATTCATTTTGGGAACACTAATAAAATACTTACTCCCGCTGTTATTCAACTTGAGAGTCTCTGATTTAAAGAGTTACACCAAATCACGCGGCAGGAAAAGAAGTGTCTTTCACCTGTATATATACAAATAGTCAAACTTTTGGTAATTATAAACCATTTTAACAATGAAAAATTAACCATAAAAAGGAAATCATTTATGGTACCGTAGAACTGATTATCCAAAATGCTGCATATTAAAGTGGAATAATTGAAAATATAATAGGAAAAATTACAAAAGGAATGTAAGAAACATGAATAAAAATCGAAACTGATATTGTGAAATTCTCTTCAGAGACATTATTTCCCAATATAAGTAAAACACAGTTTATTTCTGACTGAGAATGCATCACTGGCACGTAATACAAGGCTATATTTTACTATCTCAAAATAATCCTCATTGTTTTTTAAATGTTATTTATATACTCATTTTTTATTTTATAATATTTGTTTTAAAGTGGTTAATTTAATCAATGCCCTTTTATTTATTTATTTATTTATTTTTAATATTTACTCAGTATTTATTAAGTTTATTCCTATTTTTTTTTTCATTCTACTGTAAATACATGTTAATTTAAGTAATTTCTTGATTTCTTCAATCGATTTCACTCTTTTCTATGGGTATAGATGGCAACACTAAACATTTTTGTTAAAAATCTAGTTACAATATAGTTTTCCTTTTTCACACCAGATGATAGCAGTGTTTTTGTTTTCATTTATTATCTGCTGTTTTAGTGGACACTTTCAACCATGTCACATGTTTTAATAGTCTTAAATCTGATTGCATCCTCACATGTTATAATTTTGTGGGTCAAATTTCTGCAGTTTTGGATTTTTGTCTATAATTGAGGTATTGTGCTCTAATCATTTTTCAATTTTTAATATCTTGTGTGAGGTGTATCTTTCTTTAGATTTCTTGGTTTTTTATCATTTATTTTGTTTTTTGATGCGATATTATTAGCTAAATTTTGTCATTTTAGGCTTAATGCCGACAAAACTGGATGAAATAACGCATCTTCACTATGAATTAAACCTGCAAGCTCCTCTGGTGATTCAGTGGATTATTCATAGTTTTGTATTTTACATACTGGTTTCCAATGTTCATATTTTGTTCATTTTTAGAATTTTACCAATTAGTTCCTATATTTGTGATTTCATCTTTATTATTATATATATATATATATATATATATATATACCGGGTGTCCCAAAAAGAACTGACTGATTTTAAAATTCAATAACTTCCAAATGGTGACAGATATTAAAAAAAATTCTTGCAGGAGGGTTATACATAAAGTCAAAAGTTTTATTACAGTGATTTTCGATTTTAGTTCGAATTACAAACAATAGATAGCGCTGTAAGCAATAGTCGCTAAATACAGGCTCGATTTTTGGTCCTTTCTGTTGTTCCATGCAGAAAAAGGAGATGGAAATGTATTATCCGAGCCACGAACTACCAAAAATCGAGCCTGAATTTAGCCTCTATTGATCGCAGCGCCATCTATTGTTTGTAATTCGAACTAAAATCGAAAATCACTGTAAAAAAACTTTTGAGTTTATGCATAACCCTCCTGCAAGAATTTTTTAATATCTGTCACCGTTTGGAAGTTATTGAATTTTAAAATCAGTCAGTCCTTTTTGGGACACCCGGACATATATATATATATATTATTAAGCATTTCCTTTTTACTTTATTTTTTTATAGTACAATATTTAAACATAGTTTTGATATATTTTATTTAACTATTTTGTTAAAATATAATATTTAGTGTTAAAATATATTTAATTGGGTTTTTTATGATAAAAAACACGAAAAAAATATCCTTCGTTCAAGCATTGCATAATTGTATATTACAAAAGCTGACAAAATTAGACGTGTATCGATTCAGTCAGTTGCATACACAAGGTTTAATTTCGGGAGAGGGGATGGGGGGATTTAAAATTCGATAATGTTCTCACGCTTGCAAAATACGTTGGAATTGTGTTGTAGAGAGAAATCATATTTGGGATAAGGCTCGTAGCTAGATGGAGGTGGGGGGGGGGGGTGTTACGGGCAGGGCTTTCTTGGTAATATCGGGCTTGGACAGCTGGTCACTCTGGAGAAAGTAACGTGATCAAAGGAGGGAAGAGATTTGAAATCTTCACCCCGCTCCGATTTTTTCCTGCTTAAATTTGGCTTGTGTTGTGTATTGTTGCTGTGTTAGCACGTGGTTCTACATTACACGCGTTTTCTTCGTAAGATTCAAATTAATGCCCAAAATGGATTTAAAAATTGTTTAGAAGATTTAAAAGTTGATTGTTGTGATAAAGTTACGATAAACTATGGAATATCTAATATGGATTATCTAATATCAAAGGCAGTATCTGAAATATCAGATGAGGTTTATTAACTATCTTCCCAATCTGTCCCAGTCGTTTGAATAAAATGCTACAGTACGAAATGCGACTGTCTTGTTACATCAAGATAGCCTTGGTACGGGTCTGAACCCCGCTGAAATACGTTTAAAAGAGTTAATAGGTTCTTCCGTTCTACTTTCATTTAAAAGAAAAACACTGCAGCTTAAAATCTACAAATCCATAAATATTATCACGAGTAGTGGCGAACTCTTGTAATCGTGTTTCCATTCATTTCTCTTTGACTAGCAGAATTTTTGTTCCCAGGGCCGCGTCCACTACTGTCGCGACAGCTGACGACAGTTTTCGCGATTGATTGAGTAAGATATATCACACATTTGAAAATCATATTGTATAAAAGGGTTAAATAAAAAGTTTCGCTGCCTCCCGGACTTTTATAATAACGTACAGAAGAAAAATTTTCTTTTAGACTCTATAAGAAAATCGTTTTAATTATATTGTTTTAAATATGAGGTACATTTCCCCATTTAACGCTTTACAAACGTAATTAATTTAATTATTTTAAACTGTTATCGCAACATTCACGTGTAAATATATTTTTCAATTGAAAAGTGTTTGGAAATAGTATTATTTGGGCTTATTAGATAGGACGTAATTTTCACCAATGAATGTTTTTCGCACGTAATAATTTAATTACTTTAAAGTTTTCTTTTTTATATGTATATATTCACATGCAAATAATTTTTCAATTGAAAAATGTTTGAAAATATTATTACTTGAACTTTTTAAAATTTGGCAGCAGTAAGTAAAAAAATGACTTTTTCGAAATATGAAATAAATCTTTATTTATATAATGAAATTTCGAACAAGAAATTAAAAAAATAAATAAAAATTAGGCAATGATTATGCATTAAACCCCACAATCTCGTCAAATATGTGCCTGCAAAAGATGGTTAAAGAGCTATGCATATTTTTTAACCCTATAAAACTTTTTAACTGAAATATTTTGACCGATTTCAATATTAATAGTGCTTAAAATAATTCTTCGATTTAAAAATTGTTTGCTTCAACGTGTGTATCAGACATTTCCCTGTAAAACTACTAGTTTCAAATTTTTATATGAAATAGTTTGTTTTTTTACATATAGTAAACCAAGAAAAAATCCGGTTACAATAAATTCAATCAGAGCAACGACAGTAATGTTAGTTACTTTTTTTTCATATCTATAATCTATTTTTTTTTTTTTTTCAAATGAACAACTTTAAAATTTATCTGCATACCCCAAAATAGAAAGTTATCTGCGACCACCATCACAGAATATGCATCTACTCTAAAAATTTATGAATACTTAATCTTTCTGAAATATGGGGTTTTCCTCTCGCTGTCATTCAAATGTTAGTAGACACTTAGAGATAATTTATTTTTACTGATATGGTAAAAATCCTCTCAGTTACCTCACTTTTATGTAAGTACTTTATCTAAGAGAAAGGTAAAAATTTAATTTTTAACTGCTTCACAAGATTATTTTAATAGTGTAATCTCAATATCATTCAATTTAGTCTTATTGACTCCCTTGGGAGTTCAGTTATTCAGTTTAGCAGGAAAGTGCCTTATTTTATAGTTTATCCGCTGTAGTGGCGTCAACTTTTGAAAAATATTGGGTGTACTCAACGATTTTAGGGTAAAATGGCATGGGCATTTTATTTTCTTTGAAGATAAGGAGATAGATAGGAAAGTTGCGATAGCGGGGTTAGAATTGTTAAAATAGAATATAAAGTTGTGATTAAGTTAAATAATGCTATAAAAAGTGATAGAATATCTTTATTAAGACTTACGATCGTTTCATCGCACAATCGGCGACATTTTCAAAATCAATCATAATAGAAAATATTTTCACATAACTTAGCATAAGAAATTTCAAGCCACAAAATTCCACGTTATCCACTTTACAATATTTTCCTGGTTTCTTCGAACGTTTAAAATATAAACTCAATAAATTCAATATCTTCCTAGTCGCAAAACCATCCATGAAAATAAAAAATATAGTATGCAAGAAAATAGATCAAATTGAGTCCAACCAATTAGCAGGAGTATACGAAATACTTTTCACCAAAGAAGATGGAACAAAGCAGTTTTATATAGGTATGACAAGCAGAAAACTTAAAACTAGAATCAAAGAACATATAGCAGACATCAAATACAATAGAAGAACCACAGCTTTGGCCAGATTATGCAGCGAAGAACCTTTACAGATTAAATTTAAAAATAGCAAGTTAATTTATCCATCAAGATCTTATTTACCATCCGTAGTCCGAGAATCAATAGAAATATTTTTACGCAACGAGAATATTTGCAATGATTCTGTGTCCCTTGATTTACCTAGAATTTGGGAAGAGATACTAAGCAATTGTAGAAACAATAGTAAAAATTAATCCACACTCGCAAATAGCCAAGTTAATTTTATTTTATTTTATGTTTTGCAACGTTTTTCAGTATGCTTGATGTCTCGTGACATTGTTTACCATGTTGTTTTTAAATTATGTGAAAATTAATCCACGCTCGCAAATAGCTAATTTAATTTTTATTTTATTTTATGGTTGCAATATTTTCATTATGCTTCATGTCTCGTGACATTGTTTACTATATTATTGTTTTTAAGTTATGTGAAAATATTTTCTATTATGATTGATTTTGAAAATGTCGCCGATTGTGCGATGAAACGATCGTAAGTCTTAATAAAGAATTCTATCACTTTTTATAGCATTATTTAACTTAATTTGTTTATAAGTGATTATTATACACGTTTTTATAAAGTTGTGATTTTATTAAATTATATTCTCATATGAGGTCTTCATTTTATGGACTCTAATATATACTATCATACTATGAATATGACGACAGGCTAAAACTCAAAGGACTAAAGAATGACACATGTCAAAATTCATTTTAAAAGAAATCTTCTGAAGAAAAAGAAAAATTCTGAAAAATCATTTAATCTTATTAACAAAAAAAAAAAAAAAAAAAAAAAAAAAAAAATATGGAACGTAGATTTCTTAATTTCTGAACACCTGCGATTTTCGTGCATTTAGGATGGAAAATAAATTCGGAAATGTGTCAGAAAATAGCCGATCTCTGTTTGAAAATAGACTAGCATTACTACTTTTGTATGCATTTATTTGCTAATTTAGACTATAACACATAAAAAGGATGAGTCTGAATGTATGCCCTATTCACCGAGAATTTCTTTGCGCAGTACATCTTTACATTCTAACCAAAATGAACCATCTCTATCATATAGAGACAGTAATATTTTAACTGGATTATTTGGGTTAGAATAAATGAGTTGGGTTAAGGTCCTGTGTGCCTGTTACTGCTATCCTTACTATATTTTCAAACAAAATGATTTTCAGTGGAAGAATTATTTTTCCAGCGATTAAAAAATAAACAAGGATAACAAAATAGAATAACAGAAATTGAGTGGGTTAAAAACAAATTATTGGGTGGGCTAAAAACAAATTATTGGGCCCCATGGGCCCATATAAGTTGGCGCCACTGATCCGCTGTTATGATTAACCCTTTATGTACTGAATTATGAATTCATGAAAATTTTATCTTCTAAAGCATTTTTCGTGAATTTTTGAAACTACATTAGAAGATTTACATAATCATTTAATAAATTTTAGAAGGATTTTAGAAGGATTTAGAAGGATTCATTAAATTTGAATTTATAAGGATTTTATGCAATATTTATAACTCCACTCAAATCTTTTATTTTAAATCATTTCCTTAGTATTTTGTAGAATTAGGAAATGTACAAATATAATGTTCCTACAATAGAAATATTGAAATATTTCCGAATTGAAAAATCCCCACCCCTCAACGCCAAGAAATCTGAAAAGATGCAAAGGCAAAAGAAATCATCCTTTTAAAAATATTTTTGTTTTGTGTAACCCATAATGCTTTTGGAACAAGATAAAGTAATGCATCTATAACTCATTCTAAACTCTATTACTACTAATCGATGTATTAAATGAATTTTATAAAAAGTTATTTTAATGGTACTTATAAGTACCATCACTAGATAAAGGGTTAATATTCCGCAGTCGGGTTGATAGCCAAATATATCTGGCACAAAAGTGTTGGTTAAAATCTTCGGTGGTATTCACCTTCATTTTAAAGGAAATTGTAGCAAGGATGGCAACACTTGAAATAAGTTGACCCAATTAAGAAAGAAAAATATAAAAAAGAGGCATAAAAACTCTTTTTAATTTGAAGTGGGCAACCAATTGCCAATTATAGCAACTCCATTCCTAACTACTTTTCATTATTGTAGTAAACTCTTATCGTTGAAATATATTTTTATTTTTAAATCATTTTTGAAAATTATTTAAAAATTCATAAAAAGATCTCTAGATTGAGCTGCAGTTCCCAAACAAGTTTCATTCGAAAGTATTTTTTTTTCCCCTATTCGATGATGTAAAAATCGAAATTATGCGATGCTTGAAAGTGATGTAAGAGCAATAAAAACGAAAGCTAATAGCATCGATCATTGTCACCATCTCTATGCATTTCTAAAAATAATTACTTGTTTTTGACAACCGTCCAAAAGTGAGTTACAATTTTTCGGAGGTGACAGCAAAGTCCGTAGGGAAAGAAATAGGATTTTGTCGCTAAAAAATCTTCAGCGTATCTTGTCATTTTCAGAGTTTTGAAAACAGACTGATTCTGTAATCAATATTATAAATATTGAGTTCTACACTTTCGAAATTAATCATAATCAGAAATATATATTTTTGAATAAATAACCTATAAATGCGAAAAAATAACTTAATAAGATAACGTACTATTTACTCATTGTTTAAACATTTACACAACTCAAAAACTTTTAATTTTTTCCGTTTTTCGTTTTTTTTTTTTTTTTTTTTTTTTTCTGATCAGTTTAGTATTACTATAAATAGCATACTTTTTTATTCTATTATTTCACAATAACATTATTTCGTAAAATTGTTTCTCATACGTCTGAAGACTTCCTTTTACACAGCAAAGTTGTTTTTGCTATTTTCGATTGCCGGAAAAACGTCGTGTCATTGATGATAAAAGCACCACGATTAAGGAAATGTCGTTGTGTACCGTTGTTGGATTGGGGAGAGGAATGCATTATTAGTTCATTTCTGACTTTCTGTCTATTTATCTCCAATACAACTTAAAAGCAGAGTTCGTAAATATCACGATATTTTCAAAAATGTCAGATGTTTTATCGTATATATCCGATATATCTTTTATATCTATCAAATATTTTCAAAATTCGGCTTCAAACGTAAAGCCTAATTTTTTTCTTTTGGCGGGGGGAAAGGGGGGGGGGGCTAAAGGAAGTCACTGGCAGACCAAAAGTTCTTTACCTACAAAACAACACAGTCCCAGTTGGGCTAAAAGAAGTCACTGACAGATCAAAAGTCCTTTACCTACAGAACAACACAGTCCCAGTTGGGCTAAAAGAAGTCACTGACGGATCAAAAGTTCTTTACCTACAGAACAACACAGTCCCAGTTGGGCTAAAAGAAGTCACTGACGGATCAAAAGTTCTTTACCTACAGAACAACACAGTCCCAGTTGGGCTAAAAGAAGTCACTGACGGATCAAAAGTTCTTTACCTACAGAACAACACAGTCCCAGTTGAAAAATTCACTTGCACTTTTTTTGACTGAAGATATCAAAAATATCATACACTACACAATGATATTTTGACAATAAATATTCGATATATATCATGATATATATCACCGAACGCTGCTTCAATGTGCAAAATTTCTCAGAACCCAGTAGATTTATTAAGTTTTAGTTGAATCTGAAATGGGCCAAAATCTTTATCACTTTCATTTATTCAAAAAAAGGGGATTGTTATATACATTGTATGCATTAAAAGTCGTTGTATACGAGTATAAACATTTGTGTCTATAAGATTAATGTAAGCATATCAGATAGACGTAAAGATCATCATCTATGCATAACATCCATGCATATAAACATATAAATAAGGGAAGCATGTAAAATTTCAATATAAAGATAATGTATTAAGTATACAGTATTATTTGTAAAGGCAATTTAAAAATTAAAATGCAGTTATTAATAGCAAGCAGTCTGGTTGATTAATAAAATTTGCCAATCAAGCAGGTTACTCATTAAACCTTTCTGGTCCGGTGACTCTAATGCAAATTTTATTCGGTTGGCAGCAATTTTTTTGAAAGAAGTTACCTTCAATTACACAGTTACGAAAATGCTCTAGTTAAATAATTCAAATTTTATTTTCCTTTATTACTGGTGCCAAAAATAAATTATGCAAAGAATAATTATCTCGAGTCAACTCGGGGTTGGACCGCAAAGTGTTAATCCTTTGAACATTCATACAGTTGCTGCATTAACCCGGGATTACACGCGCAGGGTATGACATAACATACGGTGGGCACGGTTATTCCATTTCTCACCACTAATTTTTGAAAAAGTAATCTTCAAATTATTTTATCACAAAATTTGTGAGCGATGTCAACAAATAAATAACATGACGATGTTTGTTTCTGTTTATTGGTGGGAAAGTGTAAGTCGTACATACCCTGGATATAAGCGAGCATTCCCGGGTTAAAAGATTGGATTAAAAAAAATTTAATTGTTAATTTTTAGGTAGATTTCGTAAGAAATACTACCTATTGCAGTCGTTACCATGGTGCGACTTTTGAAAAATTCCTTCATAACTTTTCATTATAGGACCCCAGGAACCCAAAACCACCCCCACCTAAAAAGTTTATATCTATATATATAAAAGAAAGTCTGAATTTCGTATTAATCAACGCGCAGGCAAAACTACTGAACCTAAAATTTTAAAAATTGGGGTAAAAATAGTTCTTATGGCATTGAGTGCCGCTAAGAAAGGATTTTCTAAAATTCCACCCCTAAGGGGGGTAAAAAAGAGAACGAACTTAAAAAAAATTCCTTAAAAATCTGATTTTATAGTTATTTTTCAACTGATAACATATTTTGATGTATTTTTGTATGCTGAATCGAATGGTACTAACTAAATTCTTTTAAGTCCAATAGTTCGAGAGATATTTCATATTTTTCTAATTTGGCGCTATCTTTGGCGCCAAAAGCTCAAATTTTCAAGTAATAATTTCTAAAAACTCATTCTCTTCATTCTGCTACTATAGCAAGGGAATAAATTCAAATTGAATAATTTTTTAATCAATTCTTTTGGTTAAATAATTAAAACAACTATGTCAGTTAAGAAAAGTATTACGAACGCCTCAAAAACTAAAACTAAATTAAAAATAAATAAATAAATCTGTGGTACTTTTTACTTCTACGAACACCATGCGAAAATGTATGATATCGCGCCATTTATTTCAACCCTAATCGTGCAAACGATTTTTGTTACAAACCATGCCAAGCATTAACCTTTGCTATTTATTGAACGTGAATATTTTTTATGAGTATTATTCCCTCGTAATTCCGTAAAACTTTTGAATTTGTTATTTTTTGAATAGAAAACATTTATTATTAATTATAACTTATTTAATACTGATTACTGACATAGATTTTACTATTTAGCAGTTATTTGATGAGGAGGAAGCTACAATAAAATTATTTTAGAAGTTAGGAATTATACATATAAAAATGTTTGTTCAAAAAACCATGAATGGCTTCATTCAAAGAATGAAATGTTTACAGTAGTGTGAAAAATACGTATTACGTACGCCATGCTGCAGTAGTAAAATATATTTACAATTTGAAGACTGCAGTTTAAATTGACTATATTCTATTACTTGCAAAATATGTATTTATGCTTTTATTTTAAGTAGTTATTTTTATTGATCTAAAAAACTGGTAAGTTAAAGCATGTAATTTTCAAAAGATATATTTTTTAAATGCTCATTTTTTTTTATCAACAAAATTATTTTTTTTTCAAATGTTTCATTTCGTTTTATAGACAATGGCATTATTTATACTTCGCCTGCGTAAATTACAAAATACTCTTTGATGTTGAAATAAAATTTTTTGGTTTAAGGTATTTTTCTTCTTATTATTTTTTCTTTTCATCATTTTAAAGGAAATTAGTTAGACATATATTTTAAATCTGTGTATTTTAAATGAAATGAGCAAAAGACATGTATGAATTAATGATGTCGATAAAACAAGAGTTTTTTTTTTTTTTTTTTTTTTTTTTTTTTTTCATGGTTGTAGTATAGTGTGACGAAATGTACACCTGCAAGCTGTTTTTTCCGCACGGACTATGCATTGTTATAGTAACGTATATATTTTAAGAAATTAACAATTGTAATCTTGGAAACTAGCCGCCCTTGGTGACCAGTTTGGTCTCCATTAAAATTTAGGTTTGGGAAAGCATGCTAAGCATTGTATCGTGTTACTTTTATTCATAATTTAATTTACTTGAACGTTGAACTCCCTTAAATATAATTAATATAATCCCTCAAGCTAATATTAGTTTTTGTTGCATTAAAATATCTCAATTTGTTGATTTTCTGTAAATAAGTAAACCCTATTGGTTTACATTGGAAGTCTATGAGAATTTGACGAAATATTAGAGATATCGATAAGTCGGCGTCACTTTTGGCGATATATCTCCAATGTAGCGAGAAACGTGGCTGCATTTGGCGACAGAACAGGGGCCCCCTATGGCAACCCCCCCCCCCCCCTTATAGGTATGGAGATGCATTAAATGCTGTTTAATGACTAGAAAATTAAGATACAAAAAGAGATAAACATAGAAGTCAAAATAATAAGAAAACAATGGTTGTTTTAAAACTGTTTTATAACTATTCAATGCTTATATTAAAAATCACACACAATTTTTTGACCGAAATTCATGCTTTTTTCCCGTTACGGTACATTAATCTAGCGTGGGCTTAGAACAAGATTATGACTAATTCACTGCTTTTTCTGATACTTGCTAAAAAACGCAAGCATATGAATTTATTAAATGATATATAATTTTTACTCTGTTTGTTTGTAAAGTAAGGACAGCAGGAAAGAAAAAATGAAACATTATGTAATTTTTTTTTAGGATTTCTAAATGTATTACTTAGCATATAATCCTAAATTAATTAATTAATAATTGATAAAAATATACATTTTAAAAAATATTACATTCTTCATTTTAGGTAGATTTCGTAAGAAATACCACCTATTGCAGTCGTTACCATATGGTGCGACTTTTGAAAAAATCCTTCATAACTTTTCATTATAGGACCCCAGGAATCCAAAACCACTCCCACCTAAAAAGTTATATATATATATATATATATATATATATATATGTATGTATGTATGTACTAAATTTTGTCCGCACGATAAAAGTCGCAATTATGCACAGATTGTCTTCAAACTCGCCAAAAACTTTAAGATGGCTAATATCTCGGCGGGGATTGAAAATGGGCAAAATCGGCCCAAGGGAATGGAAATGGGGAGGGTTCAAAATTTTGAATACCGTCTTAACATGATTCTGATAAAACCAGCTCATACACAACAATGACAGGAAGAAAAAAATATTTTTCGTTATAGCAGTTGCCAACAATTAAAAAAAAGCAATAAAATTCTCACCACAACAATTGCTTTCCTATTGCAAGTTTTTCACGTGGAAAATTAAATTGAATAAATAGTTTGACGAATTGAAAACAAATTGAATATTACGTCATAAGTATTCTAGAGCAAGATTTCTGCTTGAAAACTGAAAATAAAATAAATGGCTTGATGAATTAAAAAACAAAAAAACAAAATATTGCGTCATATTAGAAATAAAATGGACCTCAGCAGGTGAATATGTAACGGCATGTGAGTTTGAAGAAGCGTATTAAAACATGATAAAACCCCGACTATGGAAATATTAACTTATTTTAACACTTTGAGGTTCTCTGAATTTGCAATAGCTATTTTTAAAACCTATTCCATATACATGCGTGTGCGTATTCGTATATATTAGAATTTTCACAAAATGTTTAGCTCCTAGAGCTCATTTTTAGTGAAAGAACTGGGTTTATCTCTAATCTTGATTTAAGTTTTGGTGGTGAATTTAGTACTTAACGTCGAAATGTACCTCCGCCTGTAGGCCCGAGCCAGCAGGGATTTTTTAAATTTATTTTCAGCATTTTTTATTTCAAAATGTTTCATTGTTGCAGTTTTAATCATTTGGTATATTTTGGCGAGTGTTCATTGGTGCATAATTAAATCTATTGTTGTTCCAACTCGCATAAAATTGTACAAAGTACAGAAAATATTTGGTAAGTTATCACCTGAGATAGGCTAACAGTAAAATGCCTTAAAATAAATGTATTAATTTATAATTAATTTTTTCTAATATTAAAGAGTTGCATTATCATTATTGACCTATAACACACCTGTAAATATAATGTTTATAATTCTAACATACCAAGAAGTGAGTTAAAAATCAATTAGTGATTGCAAAAACCCATCTTTACATATAAAAACTAGGTTGACTTAAATAAAAAAAAGGTGCAAAATTAGAATTACTGGTTGAGAAATAGTAAAAAAGACAGGCAATCGACCAAAATAGGAAGTTGTGAAAGAGGGAGAATTTACCGTAGCGAAGCGCGGGTACTCAGCTAGTATATATATATGTATGTATGTATGTATGTACTAAATTTTGTCCGCACGATAAAAGTCGCAATTATGCACGGATCGTCTTCAAACTCGCCAACAACTTTGAGATGGCTAATATCTCGGCGGGGATTGAAAATGGGTAAAATCGGACCAAGGGAGTGGAAATGGGGAGGGTTCAAAATTTTGAATGCCGTCTTAACATGATTCCGATAAAATCAGCTCTTACACAACAATGACAGAAAAAAATAAATATTTTTCGTTATTGCAGTTGCCAACAATTAAAAAAAAAAGCAATAAAATTCCCACCACAACAATTGCTTTTCTTTTGCGAGAATTTCACGTGAAAAATTAAATAAAATAAATAGTTTGACGAATTGAAAACAAATTGAATATTACGTCATAAGTTTTCTAGAGTAAGATTTCCGCATGAAAACTCAAAATGAAATAAATAGTTTGACGAATCAAAAAACAATAACAAAATATTGCGTCATATTGGAAATAAAATGGACCTCAGCAGGTAAATATGTAACGTCATGTGAGTTTGAAGAAACGTATTAAAACATGATAAAAACCCGACTATGGAAATTTCTCTGAAGATTTCTCTTTAGCTATTTTTTAAACCTATTCCATATGCATGCGTGTGTGTAGTCGTGTATATTAGAATTTTCACAAAATGTTTAGCTCCCTAGAGCTCATTCTTAGTGGAGGAACTGGGTTTATCTCTAATCTTGGTTTAAATTTTGTTGGTTAATTTAGTACTTAACTTCGAAATCTACCTCCGCCTGTAGGCCCGAGCCGGCAGGGATTTTTTTAATATGATAATAAATAAATAGACAAGCTATTCAAATACCAGTATAAATATATACTAATATTTTATATAGCTAATATTTCACAAATTATTAAATATATACGCAAAACCATTTTCCCTATACTAGCTGCCCTTGGCGACCAGTTTGGTTTCCCTTAAAATATGTTTGGGAAAGCATACAGCCATTTTACTCGTAAACTATGGAACTTGAAAGTTCAAATTGGGGAAGGAATAAAGAGTACTGATCCACATATTTACAGATTATTAAGCATTCACAAATATATTTAAGGAAAATGTAGAGGAGCTAATTACATTACTTGAAAAAAAAATCTTTTCTTTGTGTATCATGTGGGGTATCGATTGAAAGCTCTCACAACACTGAACTCAAAAATACGTTTCTTTTAATTTTAGGTATTATATTTTTAGAGATATTGTTGAAAATGCAGCGCAAAAATATGCCCCCCCCCCCCCCTGTATTTTCGAAACTACTAAAACTAAAATTATGAAAAAATTAGAGGTAGTAGGCGTTAGTTTAAACCTTTCAGGAAAATTATAGAGATTACCCTAGGTCGCTTAGTTTTTGAGAAAAGCTCATTTTTCCGTGACATACAAATTTCGATTTGCGGGCATTCAGCAAAGATGCTGAGGAGCGCGGGGGTACCTATCGTAACAGAAGTATAAAAGCATTGTTGATAATGATTTTCGAAAAAAATCGTCCGTAATTAGCCGAGATATTAACCCTTAAAGATTTGGACATTTGGACACACACGGATGGTTTGGACATACATAATGACAAGGGCTGCGTACTCTATGTACGATCGACTTTTAGAGCCTAGCTAACAGTTTTTAATCATATATTTGTGTAATGCAATGCCCAGTAGCACTATAAAAGCAATAAACGTCAAACTGTTAAAAACTGACTAATTTCGAAACGCGCTTAGCATAATGCCAAGTTTAAACTTTGAACGAGTGTTTTGTTTTAGCAACACTGTAAAAAGAAAAGATTATTACTACGTCGAATTTAGTTTTATAAAATGTCAAATGAATTTTAAATATGCTCTACTTTTATTGTCAGTACCGACTTAAGTTCATAAAAAAGAGATTAGGATAAGATTAAAAAAAATACTTATATGGAGTAGCAATTTTGATATTATTGAGGCTTCATATCTCTTTTGAACATTTATGGTATACCCCATTCATACCTTTCTAATATATACAGCTATGTCCAACCCTACGTTGTATTGTTTTTACAAAGTCTTATTATTCTTTTAGCAACGTTTTTTTTTTTTAAATAATACAATTAATAATCCATATATTTATTGTACGGAACCCTCTGAGCGCGAGTAGTACTCACACTTGACCGTTTATTTTTATTTAACTGATATATATATAGTGCAAAACGATGAAATCTAACGCATCTTCTTATACTTTTATTTTTTTTTTTAAATAACAAAAAACCTGAAGGCTAATTCCATGCGCAGATTTATCACATATACAGGGTGATTCATAAATATCGAAACAATAGGCTATTTCCTTAAATATTGCCCCTAGACCCATACTTCCAATTGCAAAGTTTCATAAAAAAAAAGGTGCAAAATTTAATGACATAAATTACAACTCCATGGGGTGTCTATTTGAAAAAATACGAAAATTACATTTTTATACGGCCCCCGTAGTGTAAAAATTCCAATCAAGAAAACTTTCCTTATCCATTCCTGAATTAAATACAAAAAATTGCATCTTCATATCTAAAAAACTCGCAGATTTACGGCCGTTTAAATAATTCATCAGGTTTTAAGGGATTAGACACAAATTGAAATGCGTGGAATCCAAGAAACAATGCTACTTTAAGAGTTCCAGGAAACATGTAAAAAATATATTTGTTGAGTTAGAATTTTGATTTTTTTTTCTTTTTTTTTGTGATGGTTAACCATATAATTTCCAAAGAAAATCACATCCTAATATTTCTAATGAAGTTTTTAAAAAATTTAAATGATTAGTATTTTTTTAAGCGGATTTAATTTAGAATCTTTATAACTCGAAACATTATTCATCGGATTTCAAATTTTTTTCATTTAATTAAGAGGAAAGTATAATTTTAGTTTTGTTTTAGATTTTTTTTAAATATTAATTTTAAAAATATAAAAAATATTTATTTAAAAAATTATGTAACTTATTTTTTAAAAAAATCATATTTTCAAAAGTGAATTTTTTTTTCAAATTTGCCGAAACAAAAGTAATGTAAAATGATTAAAAAAAAATCCAAGTTTGCATTTTTTTTATTTGCGATTCTTGACTTATAATAATTTAAGGACAAGAAATAGTATTAAAAAAAAAAATGTTGAAAAAAGCATTTAAAGTGTTAAAAATTGATTGGCTTCTAATAAAATGTTTAAATGCATTTTTTAAAAATGCACGTGAAAAGTAACTTTTTTTCTGTAGCTTAAACTTTCGATACAGTTTAACTTTTTCCGTTTTTCAGTTTAACGTTCCGTTTCCACCTTCTTTTTGCACTATTTAAACGTCCATAAATAAATGTTAAACGTGTAATTTGAAAGAAAGCTTTTTCTAACATGCCGATTAAGAGTTTTTCATAATTTTCGCCATCACTAATTCAGGCTTTTCATCGTCCCAACGAAGCCGTTAAAAAAATTTGTATTCAATAGCCGGGCCAGACCCGGGATTGGCGACTTTTTTTCTGAAGACTCGGCCAGGCGGGACTAACGTAATTTTTCATACCGAACCGGGTGTTGTGCGATTTCTAACAGCCAATTATCTACACAAGGGATATGGGCTGAAAGAGGGGGAGTGCCTTCCGTAGAGGTCTTTCTAAGCGAACCTAATTCGTATTTACGCAAGGATATCCAAGTTTCGCAGAAAACCACTGAAAACTCCGAAAGATTGGTCCGAAGGGCACGATTGGGTTCGAACCCAGCATCTCCCATCTACCATCTTTGAAAGCAGAACCTCTCTGATACTGGTTATACCGAACTGGGACTGGCTTCCTTATTCCTAGGACTCCCTTGGACGAAATTTTCAGTCCCGGTTTCGAGACAACCCGTATTAAAATCATTATCTATGACTGACCTAATCCGTGCAAAAATAACTAAAATTTGGCTCAGCCCAAAAACTTTTACAACAAATGCATATATTTTTAAATGGCCATTATTTTACAATAAAACTTTAAAATTCATATTTTTAAAGGATAGTAGATTTTAAAGGCAAAAAAAAAAAATAATAAATACAGTAAAACTAGTGAAAAAAAATCTGCCTATGACGGAATCCTTTCTTAAACGGAAAAATCTGTTGATCCACGGAAAATTAATATAATACCTGAGAAAAAATAGACTACATTTACACCTCCTAAGAAGGGAACTTGTCTATAACGCTTTTTTTCCTTTCCTATGTGATACCATGTTAAAAGATTTTACTTTGTAGCATTTTTCATTCTCTCCAACGCATAGAATATGGATTAACGATATTAAAGAAAAGTGAATCGTTTACACATCAGTAGAGATTCATTAATAAAATAATAATCACAGCTTTTGATGCTTCTTTAAAAATAATAATTATTAACATGAAAAAGAAAAGATATAATAAGTATTTTTGGTCAGAACTCTCCCATATGAAAAAACTTTTAACCATATCGATGTAAAAAAAACTATGCAGAAATTCAGCCAGGCCGGGCCAGGCTACGATTTGAACTTTTTTCCAGGCAGGGCCGAACTCTTTTTCCTACGAACTTTTTGTCCTATGGGTCGGTTCGGGACCGGACCTACATATTTCGACCCGTACACACTTCTAGTGCAGACCACCAGCATACTTTGAAAACAGGTTTAACGTAAAATCTATACGCTGCCTATTTCATGTGCAAAGGAGAGGCACTGTCTTACATCGACTTTTAATAATGTACAATTTGTGGATGTTCCCTATTTTGCATTCAAAATGAGTCAAAAACTCGTCGCTCAGAGGCATGGATAAATGGTGTAAGTCACGAATTTTGGATTTTAATATATCTGTGAATTTTGAAGATATCGAGATGGATTTTTTTGTGTTTAATTCAGGAATGGATAAGGAAAAAAAATCCGAATTGGGAATTTTACTCTACGGAGGCCGTATATATATATATATATATATATATATTTTCATATGGACCCCCCATGGAGTTGAAACTTATCTCATCAAAATTTGCACCTTTTTTTTATGAAACTTTGCAATTGGAATTAAATATATAAAAATAAAATATTTAGGTAATATTTAAGGAGATAGCCTATTGTTTCGATATTTATGAATCACCCTGTATAATAAAGAACATGTACAGTCGTGGAAAAAAAAAAGTAAACACCCCTATTAACTCCTCAACAAATCATTATAGAAGAAAGTTATTGGTACCGAACGATTGGAAATAAAGTCTACTTTTAAATGATGTACATAAAATTTTCTTAGGGGGTCATCTACATATTAAAACGAATCCAAACTTCATTTTTTTCAATGGCAATACCCAATTTTAACGAGATATTTCAAATCTTCGGTTCAAACTATGCCTAGACACCAAATTTCAAGTCATTTGAATCATAAGTTTTTGAATTATAAACATTCAAAATTTAGTGCTTCTAATGTTAAATTACATTTTCATATTTTTATTTATATCTCCCGAAATTATGCTCCTGATGTGCTAATTTTTTTTTGTAGTAATAATACTGATATACCCAAACATAAATAAGCTGAATTTGCAATTTTTATAATTTTATGATATGAATTATGAATTATGAAATTAATATTCGAAAAAATTATGAATTGCAACCTACAATTTTTTTGATGGATTTAGATTTATTAAGTCCTGCTTTATGGAAATTCAAAAATTTCACATTTTTCTTCCAAGTAGTTTTCAAATTATGCTTAAAAAACGGCAAAATGATGGTTTAAGGGGCCGTCTATGATGGAAGTGAGTAGACATTTTGAAATTTATTCTGCCGTACTGTAATCTAACACGCTTCATTGACTCCTTGAGTGGCGCTTAAGGTGCCTTGATCAAGGAAGGGGCTCTCTCGGTTAACAATCCAGTACGGAGCTTCAATTTGGATACAGCCCTTAAAATACGCTTGTTTTAAAATAATTAATTTCTCGGAAACTTGTGGTACGAATTGCATAAAAATTCGTTTTTAGGCTAACTGAAAGATGTAGAGTTCATTTATGCTGTCAGAATTGGGTACTGCTGTTGAAAAAAATAAAGTTATGGTTCGTTTTAATATGTAGGTGGCCCCCTAAGCAAATTTTATATACATCATTTAAAAGTAGACTTTATTTCCAATCGTTCGGTACCAGTAACTTTCTTCTACGATAATTTGTTGAGGAGTTAGTAGGGGGTGTTTACTTTTTTTTTTTCCACGACTGTACAAAAAGGTTTAAATCTCTATATCAAATACAAAAAAAGCCTTAGCATTTTTAAAACATGAAAGGAAGAAAATAGAAGCATGGAGAAAAAGCCATTTAAAATTTTCATTTGTCTGGGTAATTGTAGTGGGTGTATTAACAAAATTTATAATATCTCGCGATATAATTACCGTAAAAAATGAGGTGTTGAAATAGTCACAATTAAACAGGCTGTCATTTAATATTTAAAAAAAAAAAAAAAAAAAAAAAACGATTTGTTGACCAATTTGAAGGTAAACTGCCCCCTTAATTGCTATTCCATTCATTCAAATACATCACTTCGTTTGAAATGGGAGAGTTTGTAATTATTAACATTTCAAACGAAGTGACGTATTTGAATGAATGGAACAGCAATTAATAATAAAAATATTCTCTGGCGATAACGGCGAGATTACAAGCCAAAATTACTAAGAAATTTAAATAAAATGTATATTTTTAACTTGTAACATCTATATTATTATTTTATTTATTTATTTTATTAACCATTTGGAAAAATGGTTATTGTTCTCGTCAGGATGGGAAATTAAAATCATATCTTGAAGGTTTTCATTGGTTTAATCCGCATTTTATTCGTTTTATGATTGGTCTATACAGTAATCTGTATTTCCCTTTAATTTCAACAACGATGGATACCTTCTGTTGCCATCTACGACAAAAAAGTAATAAAAACTACAAAAAAATAATAATAACTCAGAAACAAATTGCGATACAGCTTTCAAACAAATTGCATTTAAAAGTACATTTTTTTTCTCTATCCGACGGTGTAAAAAGTAATAGTGTCGGATGTTTAGAAGTTTAAGAATGAAATTTCATTTAAAATTGCCCGTCAGATTTCTTGGAAATCTGACGATGGAAAAGCCTTTTCCCGAACAGCCAATGAAATGCTTGGATATTTACGTAAGTTTCAGGTGGATAATACTTAAGTTTCATGAAATCTGACGGGTCGCACAGGCGATATTTTTGGCTTGCAATTTTTACGTGTAATAACACTATTAATGTTTAGTTCATGGCGTACGTAATGTATGATCAACTCCGTGCGATTTTTTATGTCTTAAATTTTAGTCTTCAAAAAAATTGTTTTCCAAATGGTCGTTGTAATTTGATAAATTGCTATTCTTTTTTTTTTTTTTTTTTTTTTTTTTTTTTTTTGCCTTTTAAGTAAAACAGAGAGATTTTTAAAGTTCATTTTGTGTATTTTGTGATTGAATCAAAGTGGAATATTGCATTTCGTCTTATGATTTTATTTAAAAAACTTATGGGGTTTTTTTTTTCTGATCAGTATAAGCAGTTTTTTTTTCTGCTTATAATTCATAACTACACTTTTACTTGATAAGTCTAAAATTTTCTGTTTTTGTCTTTTATCGATTAAGATATTATAAAGAGCGTGGTTAATCAATAGTAATCTTCACTTTGACGCCCAAAGTCAACAGATAATTGGAAATTCAAAAATAGATTTTGTAAATCTATATTTTTGCAATCAATCAGATTATTTTATTTTTGCTTCCACTCGTCCTTCGTCACATCCTGCTGCCTTTCTTCATTATGTTTGTCGTTATCAGAAATAACAGAGTAGTGGTATACTGAGTATTACTGTTATCGGTATTATAAATATACCAGAGATAATATTTTAGCAGCTTCTTCTGATATAAGTGTTCCAGTCTGGAAAATGTCATGTACCTCATGCAGTCTGCAGAGGCTTGATCCTTGTACCGTATGTACTTATACCTAACCTGATAAAGTGTTCCAGAAACTTAAAAAAAATTCTATGAATTCTTTTTAGGATTTCTTACCTCAAAAGGGAAATATGATATTGGATCACTTTGTTGTCCATCTGCCTCTCGAAGCCAATTTTTACTTTCTTCTATCTTTACAAGAAGAAAGTATTGGTTTCGTGAAAATTTTCGAATTCCAGTTTTCGACGGATTTACACGTTTTAGGGTTCAGAGATTCCGAAAAACATGTTTTTAGAAAATGTCTGTCTGTGAGTCTGTCTGTCTGTCTGTCTGTCTGTCCGTCTATCTGTCCGTCTGTCTGTCTGTATGTGACACAAATTTTGTGGGCGCTCTATCTCAAGAACTAATGCACGGAATTTAATAAAAAATGATATTCAGTTAGACCCTGATATAAATTGGTGCTGATTAGTTTTTGGTGTAAATCGCTCAACAGGTGGCGCTGCAATGCAGCATTTTTCACGATTTCTGCAATAGCTCAATCTCCAGAACTAGTGCACGGATTTTCATCAAACATCAGATTCTGTTAGTCCTTGACATGAATTGAAGTTTTATGCATTTTGGTGTAAATCGCTCAATAGGTGGCGCTGTTGTGGAGCATTTTCCACGATTTCTCAAATAGCTCAATCTCCAGAACTAATGCACGAATTTTCATCAAACTTCAGATTCAGTTAGTCCTTGACATGAGTTGAAGTTTTATGCATTTTGGTGTAAATCGCTCAATAGGTGGCGCTGCTGTGCAGCATTTTTCACGATTTCTGCAATAGTTCAATCTCCAGAACTAATGCACGGATTTTAATCAAACTTCAGATTCTGTTAGTCCTTGACATGAATTGAAGTTTTATACATTTTGGTGCAAATCGCTCAACAGGTGGCGCTGCTATGCTGTATTTTTTTAGAATTTCGTCTATAGCTGTGTCTCAAGAACTAATGCACGAATTTTCGTCGACGGATTTACACGTTTTAGATGTCAGAGATTCCGAAAAACGTGTTTTTGCAAAATGTCTGTCTGATACTCTGTCTGTCTGTCTGTTTGTCTGTATGTATGTAGCACAAATTTTGTGGGCGCTCTATCTCAAGAACTAGTGCACGGAATTTACTAAAAATGTATATTTAGTTAGTCCCTGATATAAATTGGTGTTGATTAGTTTTTAGTGTAAATCGCTCAGCAGGTGGCGCTGCTATCCAGCATTTTAATTTATTGTATGTACTACAAAAATTTCGTGAATTGACGTTTTGCCCCTTGTGGTGTAAATCGCTCAACAGGTGGCGCTGCTATGCTGTATTTTTTGAGATTTCCGCATTAGCTCTATCTCAAGAACTAATGCTTGGGTTTTCAACAAACTTCAGATTCAGGTATACCTGGATATGAACTAGTTCTGTTTATGTTTTGGTGTAAATCGCTCAACAGGTGGCGCTGCTATGCAGCATTTTTCACGATTTCCACAATAGCTCAATGTCCAGAATTAATGCACGGATTTTTATCAAACTTCAGATTCAGTTAGACCTTGACATGAATTGATGTTTTGTACCTTTTCGTGTAAATCGCTCAACAGGTGGCGCTGCTGTGCTGCTTTTTTTGTGATTTCCACAATAGCTCTAGCTCCAGAACTAATGCACCAATTTTCATCAAACTTCAGATTCCGGTGTACCTTAATATGAATTAGTGCTGTTTGTGTTTTGGTACAAATCGCTCAACAGGTGGCGCTGCTATGCTGCATTTTTCAGAATTTCCCCTACAGCTCTATCTCAATAAGTAATGCACGAATTTTCATCAAACTTCAAATTCAGGTATACTTTCATACGAATTGGTTCTAAATTGATGTAATTTCTTTTACTATTTAAATGATTTAATTGACGTGATTTATATAGAAGAAAGTTTTGTGATGGCCACAACATACTAGTTTTTCTTTTCTTTTTATAGGAACGGATAAAACTATGAAGTTGAAAATAATATCAAATATAGAGATCCATGGCCTCATTTATTCGTAAAAATTTCGAGCTTCTAACATATTGCAATAAATAGTTACGGCTTTAAAACAACGATATTTTTTTCATACAAACTCCCTCTCAAAGGCTATAAGACACTTCCCGTGGATACATGACATTATGGTCCCGGTGTTTCAGCCCCAACATTTCGGTCACTAGACATTTCGGTCCTCCCACCCTATAACTCAGACTGTAATTGTCTTAGACCCACCAAACGTTGTATATGGTTCAGCATCATGAAGGGTCATGATCATTTTATATCAAACCTCTTAAATTTTATAAAAATCTGAGTATAAGCCCGAGAAATTGAAACTCTCATAACTGGGTATCAATTTATCACAGCGCTTTGGAAATTTGCGTGAGGGAACAACGTGACATAATTTTACAGGAAACATTGTCCGTTTTTTTTAACCAAAGACCCTTAACGCTGTTCTCAAATCCAAAAGGGCAACTTTATGACATAGGTTTTAATTTATTTTTGTTCGGAAACGCATGAAACTAGCAGGTGTTGTTTTTCTGAAACTATGTAATCGAGCTATTTTTCCGTTTTTTTTTTTTGTTTTTTTTTTGCAAACGCAATAGATCTTACTAATAGACTACAGAAAATAGTGTCAAAATTGACGTTTTGAACCGAAGTTCGCAAAGAAAGCACAAAACGTGAAGTGCGAAAATTGTCTTTGTCACATGACCAAAATCGCTTATAACTCAATAGGTAATTGATTGATCAAAACCAAATCGCTTCCATGGCGAGGATTTCCAATTTAATATCTTTCCGCTACGAAATGAATTTGTAAATGTGTCAAAACGTTTTGCGCTTGTTGAACAGAGCAGTTAAGAATAGCCTTAAATGTTAGTACAGCACGAACATAAGGTACCGATAACCGCAAACACTTAAGCTGCGTTCGCACTATCCTTCTAACTGTTAGCAGTGTCGGCTTCGTTTTTTGTGGCGACGCGGTGTCTTTGATTTTTAATGACTTTAGCAGGAAAGGGAATGATGTCCGGCAAAAGAGGAACCTTTCCTTCAAGTAGAGTCGAGCTCCTTATCTCCTGACCCATTGACCCATTGTTGATTCCCCTCATTCTTTTGTGAATAAACCGCAGATGGGTCCAGTACAAAAGCTTTTCCAAGAAAACTGGAGAAGTAGGCAAAATACGCATGAGTACGCAGCCTTATAATTCAGATCCAAATTGTCGCAACCCACACAAATTCAGTATGGTAAACGTAATCGTTTTTAAGGGGGGGGAGGGGGGTCTTTTGAATTTTTCATAGAAGTCCCCTAAATTTTAGTATATAGCGAATATAACGGCCAAATAACAGCAAACACTTATAACTCGGATCCAAATTGTCGCAAATCATACAAATTTCGTACGGTAAACGTAATCATTTTAAAGGGGGAGAGATCTGTTAATTTTTATAGAAGACCCTATATTTTAGCGTATTACAAATATAAGGTCCTGATAACTTAAAACACTCTACCTCGAGCTGTAATTATCGTAGAACACTCTTATTTACATAGTGAATGTAATCTTTATGAAGAAGAGACACTGTCGGATTTTTTTAACCGAAGTCTACTAAATTTTAGTATAGCGCAAATGTAAAGGCTTGATAACCACAAACACATATAACTCGGATCCGAATTGGCGCAGCCATACAATTCCATATGAGAAACGTAATCGTTTTAGGGGGAGAGAGTGGAGGAACTGTGTGAATTTTTGTACTCCCCATATGTTAGTGTATAGTAAATATAAGGCCCTTACAAATAAAATACTTATAACTCGAGCTGTATTTACCATTAGAACATTGATATTTTGTACTGCAAATATAATCTTTATAAAAGGGGGTGGTGTCTTTGTCGGGTTTTTTTTACCAATGCCCCCTATTTTTATTTTTTTTTTTTCTAGCGTGAATATAAGGGCACCATAAACACCAAAATTTATAACTCGGATCTTAACTATCGCAGCTCACACAAATTTTGTATAGAAAACGTAATCGTATTAAAGTGGAGGGGGTTCTGGCGATTTTTTTTTTTATAGAAGCACTTCATATTTTAATGTATAATAAATATAAGATTCTAATAACTTAAAATTTTGTAACTAGAGCTGTCATTATAGTAGAATACTCAAATTTTGTATGCTAAATGTGTTTGTATGTAATCTTTATAACGGGGTGACTACGACGGATTTTTTAACCGAAGCTCCATAAATTTTAGTATAGCGCAAATGTAGGGGACCGATAATCATGAATACTTCAAACTCGGGTCCAAATTGTCGCAGTCGACAAATTTCGTATGATTTAAATATCGTTACAAAATTTGTGTGAGCTATGACAGTTACAACTCGAGTTATAAATGTTTTAAATTACCCAGAGACTTATAATGCACTAAAATATGGGGGCTTCTTTTAAAAAAAAATGATAGATATCGATACATAGACTGCGAGAATTTGGATTCGAGTTATGTTTGTTGTTATCAAGCCTTTATATTTTTTCTATGTTAAAATTTATTTTAAAAATATTATGACATAGATGATACCTGACGCAAAGATGTTTTGCGTTATGGTTATTCACAGATTTCATCTGTTGGTCTTAGGTTTGTTTAGTGTTTTCAGGTTTTCACTTATTTGGTCTCGACATGGTGAGGGGGATGTTGTGCATATAAAACTTGTTAAACCCCGTAGTTCATGTCATTAGCCATGCCGCCTGTCTTCAATTTTGTTTTCCTAAGTTATTCATTGTTTGGTTGTTTAATATTTTAGTTCTTGTTTGTTACTTGCTTTTACCGTGTTTTGAATTTATTGAAGTATAATTTATCAGTATATATATGTGTGTGTGTGTGTGTCGTCTTTTGTAGTGCGATTGTCATGCAACAACCGAAAATTTCGTAAAGATCAGTCATTTTCAAAATTTCCAGTATGAACAGCACACATATGCAGGCAAACAGAAATACATATAATCTCGGTTTAAAAAAATTTGAGAGGAACAGGCTGTTCGGATAAAGACGTATTAAGTGAAAAGAGAATGAGTCACTTCGTTAATACCCTATCATTAATAAATGTGCATTTCTTTGGATTTTTCCTAACATCTTTGATACGTATATCACGAATTTCGGCTATGCCTTTGCATAGTATTTATGCGTTACTGAAATAGCTTATCACGGGTAAAATAAAGAGCATTGTACTTTGTTCTATTTTGTGTATATTCAGTTCGGTGACTTGCTTTTTCTTGGAACGAAAACCTTTTACTGTTTTCCTTTTTCATATAATCTATTTCCGAAAACCTCCCTTCGTTTTTGTTTTCGAAGTAGAAGTAAAATGTTACAAATTTGTATCTCTGGAATAGGTTTTTAACAGTTTGCTTATTTACTTTGAATTTAAATGCCGTTCTGTTTCTTTCATGCATCTTTAGGGACAAGGTTTTGTTGTTTTAAATCGGCGGGGAAAAGACATTAGATTCGTGATAAAAGCACGCCTAACACAAAAGAAACCCTAATCCCTAATGCGTATTTTTAGGTGCGTTAGTAATTATATAAATACGTAGCACCTGTAGTCATCGCCTGGTCCGTCCATCTGTCCGCCTATAACAGCGCAAAATCTACCCAACCGAATGGTTTAAAATTGAATATACAGAATCGTTGCAGAATGTTGTCGATTCATTCCAAATTTTATGAAAATCGAATCAAAACTTAACAAGATATTAATAAAAGTTTTCATCATTCTATTAAATCCTATCCTACGTAATTAATTCAATGATATCCCATGACAGGTAATGATTCTAGGTTGCCATGTTGATTACGCCCTATTTAAGATGGAGTCCTATTATTTTAGCATTACTGAATTTAACATATACAGACATGTGAAAATTATTAGAATAATTGTGAAATTTGCATTAAAAACTTGTTATATTAAAGAAATATTCAAAAAACATTTATACATTTAATATTTAGTGTGCATCCCCTTGTTTTTTATTAAAGGAATGATGGCATACTTATCTTGGCATACTTTGTATGAGTTTTTGGCAATTAATTTGTATTTCGTTGTCATGATGCCAAATTTGGATGAGTCTTTCTATCAGACCACTCTAGTTTGTGATGTTGCATTTCTTTAATTTTTTCTTTACAATGACCCAAAGGTTCTCTATAGGGCTCATATCTGGACTGTTTCCAGGCCATGTAAGTGTTTTCTTTAAATAAATTAAAGAAATGAGACATCACAAACAAAAATGTTCTGATAGAAAAACTCATCCAAATTTGGCATCATGGCAACGAAATACAAATTAGTTGCCAAAAACTCATACAAAGTATGCCAAGACGTATCGAATCTTTAATAAAAAATAAGGGGATGCACACTAAATATTAAATGCATCAATATTTTTTAAATGTATTATTTCTTTAATAACAAGATTTAAATGTAAATTTTACAATTATTCTAATAATTTTCACACGTCTGTAGAATCGTAATAGATTTTGTATTCATGCATTTTTGCATAAGAGTGCAACAGCTATTACACTAAGATCTGAATATTTATAAAACTATTTAAAGTGCGAACACATCTCATTTGCCACGTTTGACGTACAATTTCCGTTTTGTTATTGTTGTTTTTCCGCCCGAGTGGCTAATATTTTGATGAAAATCATTGTTACAAAAATTATAAGATACAAAGGAATAGAAAAGTCTCCCGTTTAAATATATATTTGATAAATTTTAGCTAAATCGGAACTATATAAAGAGAATAATATTGTCATTGTTAGACTTAACGCAGACAATATTCGACGAAATAACATATATTTACTATGAATTTAGCTTATGAAGCTTCTCTGATGAATGTATAACATATACACCACTGTAAACGCAAACGTCTGAAATTCAGCTTAAAAAGTGTCTTAAATGGATGGTCACATTTTAAGTGTTTTGCATCTGTAGTTAAGACATTGGAAACGTCTTAAAACGCGGTCATTTTTAAAACACTTGAAATGTCTTAAAAAGCCGCCATTTTTTAGACATTCGAAACATCTAAAATGCTGCCCTTTTTAAAACACTTGAAACGTCTTAAAAAAGCCGCCATTTTTTAGACATTTGAAACATCTAAAATGAGGTCTTTTAAGACACTCGGAACATCTTAGAAGATTTTTTTTTTCTCTTATTTACACTGTCTCATTAACAGTAGGCTAAAACTTAGACTTACATTCAAGCTACAAAGCAAAACAAATGTTTGCTAATTATGGAAGACTACAACAGACTGCATTATTTATTTTTATTTATTTATGTTTTATTTTTGTTGTTGTTTTTTGTTTGTTTGTTTGTTTGTTTGTTTGTTTGTTTTTTTTGTTATTTTACATTCATCAGATTCGATGCCAAGATTATATTAATCCATTTTCAAGTATTTAAAAATATTAATTTTTCTTTGTTTACTTTGGAAAATAGTTGAAGAAGTTTATTAATCATTAGTCAATTTAAATTATTAGACATACATACAAACCATATCTGGATTATTATTTATGTTACTTTTCCATAGATTCAATGTAATTAAAAACGAAATTCCTCACCCCTTCAACATTGTAAACAAGATAAATATAATGTTATTTTCAAATCGACAAATCTACCCTCCTCTTTATGAAATTTTTCTATGCTTCATAAGGTAAATCATAACAAATTTTTATATTTCATTTATAATTCAAGGAAAATGTGCACAAACACAAATCCGGGCACATTTCCATAAACAAACATTTGAAGCATATTTAAAATTTCTGATTACACCGTTTTTGTTTTTTGTTTTTCTTGTAAGGTGAAATTAAAATAATCATTTACGTATGATTTTATTAATCAAAATTATCTTGCTGTAAAATATTACAATCACTTAAGAAATCATTTTATGATACAACAGTTAATAATGTGCTTGTTAAACAAGAGTGAATATTTTAAATAATTTTACACATAATTTCAAATTATTAAATTCACCGTTCATATATAAATATTTTCCATCAGATAATTAGAAAAATCTGAAAACATTGTATGTCTTTTTGCTTCAATTTAACATATAAGCACATTTAATAATTAAAGTTGTCAAAAATTTATATGTTAATTCATTCATGTTTCCCTTGGAGGGAAAAAAAGCTTACTTAATTCAGTGTGTTTTAACAATAAAGTAAATGTTTACGACTGTTGCAATAATACATAGAATTAAAAATGAGATCATTATTTTTTTACACAAAAATAAATAAATAAATAAATATGATTAAAGTTTTTTTTTTATATAAGAAAATAAACTGCGTAAAAACACCGAGTTAAAAAATACTGTATTGCATTTTATAATTACGAAAAAAAAAACCCAACAGAAAACAATAGCGTAAATATGGATTAATATTAATTTAAATTCTTAGACATAAATGTATACTTTAGAAAGGGAACCTCATAAAAACATAGATAACATTAATATTTGTTAAAATCAAATTTGTTCTAAAAATAATATAACATATGGAAAACATTTGCGGAACAAAATGGAGTATTATATTTTATAAGTCACTTACCCTTTTGCATAGTATACATTTTCTAGTAATTGATATTCCTTTGTTTAGATGGAATTTTTTTTTTTTTTCTTGTCCAACAAAGATTTCTAGATAACTGATTAATATATATTTTATTTGAATTAATCAGCTATCATAGAAAACCCAATTAGACTAAAGTCTTAGAATTACCACGAGGTTCACATACTTCGCGTTTCTTTTACATGTGCCACTGCATTCCACAGAGGTAATCTCAGCTGTCAGAAAGGGTATTGCATTTTCACCTGAAAGGTCTCGACAATAGAGATTGATATGTTTGTCCACTGTTCATTTAGTCGCATTTCACAGTGATTTTTTGACATTCATAGAAGGAAATCGTTTTCGATTCGCGCACGGCACACAATAACAAATAACAAATATCGCGGTCGGCTGCGGTATGCTGTTTAAGACATTTCACCATATACTCACCATACACTTAATACTAGTTCATTTCTATTACCAGTCCATTAAGACACACAAGTATCTTAAATTAAGATATCTACTATGTCTAAGCTCTATATTAAGACATTTACGTGTCTTAAGTGCTTTTTCAGTCGTTTTTCTGTCTTACTTTAAGACTCCTTTATTTTCAGTTTCTTATTCATTTATTATTATTATTTTTTATCATTTTCACTCTCCTGTGTTAATTTTGTATTTCTTTGAGATATATCATATTTTCCTTGCGATTAATTTGCAATTTTTAGGTTCGTTCGTAATTATATAAATGCGTAGCACCTATAGTCGTCGTATGGTCCGTCCATCTGTCCGCATATAACAACGCAAAAACTATCCAACCGAATAGTTTGAAATTTGATACATATAATCGTTGCAGAATTTTGTCAAGTCATTTCCAATTTTTATGAAAATTGAATTAAAACTGAAAAAGATTTAATAAAAGTTTTCTTCATTCTTTTAAATCCTATCATACGTAATTAATTCAATGATATCCCATGATAGGTAGTGATTCTAGGTTATCACGGTGATTACGACCTATTTAAGATGAAGTCATATTGTTTCCATATTACTGAATTTAATATATATAATCGTAATACATTTTGTATTGAAGTATTTTCGCATAAGAGTGCAACAGCTATTGCACCAATATCTGAATATTTATAACTCTAGTTATAGCACAAACGCACTAAATATGCCACGTTTGGCGCACAGTTTCCGACTTGTTTGTTGTTGTTATTATTATCATTTCCTCTTAAATATATGTTTTTCATTCTCCTTCATAAGGCCGAAAGGAATCCTGATTATGGGAAAAAGCTGATTATGGTAAGGTTCGAAAAAAATCATTAAGAGGCTGTCAATTAAAAACATTAAAAATCTGTCGCATCTGCAGATTTCATTGGTGCAACACCGAGAACATACTACAGTAGAGTCTCGAAAATCCGAGTCTCAGAAGTCCAAGGCTTAATTCGAGGCGTCAAAAATTAAAACAAAAAAATCTATTTTTTTTTCCTCGCCCAAAAGAATGCCAGTTCTTTCCGTTTCTCCCTGAAGTGGTAACATCCATTGAGTATCTTAATGACGACGGTGGTGAAAACATTGTTTTGAAAGATTTGGTGAAGGAAGTACCTGGCTGTGAAAATTGCAATGCAGATGACGTTAAAGAATGGCTAAATAGCGATGAAATGCTGGAAATAACTGACTCAACTATTTTGGAAATGATAGAAGACGGGGAGGAATGTAATGATACAGAAGAAAACCACTCTCTGCCATTTGAAAAAAAAAAAAAAAAAAAAAAAAAAAAAACCCTTTCATAGTGAAGGTTCTGCGTCTTTGGGGCTGTGCATATATAACGTTATCACTTTTTTGGCAATTTTGAACCCCCCCCCCCCCCTCGTAATGATATCGTTATCGATGTCTAAAAATTCTTTTCATTTTTGAAATTTTTTTCTTTTCCTTGGAGTGATATACAAATATGGTTACATTTATTTTTCGCATACTTCATTGATTCATATGAAGAGAACTCAATAAAATATCACTTTATAGATGAAAAAACTTTTTATCAAATAACACTTAAAAAAAATAGTTACTATTTAAAAGTATTTTATAACAGCTTTTTGTTGCATAATACATTCAACAGTAATAATGTTTTCTTGCACTTGACCCCACACGGGGGAGAAAAGGGGGGAGACAGAGCTTCTTATCACCAAAACAGGTGGACAACATTCTTTCTCTTTTATTTATTAGTAAACGCAGTTATCATTTGAAACATACTTCGCATATGGTTTCTCGAACAGCGCATTATATATGCATACACATATGGCAGAAGAAATAAGAAATTTGGAATTAAATAATTTTATAATCATTTAATGATTTTAATAATAACTTTGTACTTTCATAAAAATAGATATCAGACTAAAAAAAGATAACATTCTATTTTGATGTAAAGGCTAAGTTATAAATAAAAAGAGAAAATTTTGGTTGGATCAAAAATGATAACGATATCAAAAGACGAACGACCCCCCCCCCTCCCCCTAGAGATATCTTTCGATATCATTTGCCAGACACCACCTCCTCCCTAAAATGGTAACGTTATATATGCACAACCCCTTTAGAACTGGTTTTAAAATATGTATAACAGCAAAATGAAGCCACCCCTGCCTACGTTATGCTTTTTAAGCGTTGGCTAGATATTGCAACTAAAAAGAAAAATAATGTGTTAAAGCAGCAAAAAAATCAAATTGTTTTTAATTGTAAAGTATCGTGTATATCATTACAAAAGGAATAATGCTATGTACATTCTTTGCCAAATTGAGTAAAATTATAATTGGTAAGAATTTTCTACTCTTTCGGAAAATCCGAGTTTTCAGTAATCCGAGGTGGTGTCAACCCCAATTACCTCGGATTTTCGAGACTCTACTGTATATATTTTTTAAACAAACATTGAAAAGTGTTAACCTTATTCAGTCTGGCACTAAATAAAATTTGCCAACAAAAAGGGGGTTTTTTAAGCTTTTTTATATATTTTTTTCTTTTACCTTTCTTTCATTTACCATAATCAAGAGCTCGGATTTGACTTTCATTTTAGGCATAACTATTTTTACTTTCTTTTACATACTAGAGAAGAGTTCGGGCTCTTTTTTTTTTGTTGTCCGATCCGAAATATTTTATGCCATCAAAATCAAAGCCTGATCCCGATATCGAAAGCAAGTAGTAGAAAATTGCTAATGACATTTTTAAATTGTAATAAATAAGCTGGACATTTACATCATGAAAATGTTACAATAATAACTTGAAAATAAAATAAATCACAAGTTTACTAAATAGTGTACATAGAATGTTGTAAATTTAAAAACCAAACAAACATTAAATTAAAATTATAATAATCGACGTTTCGGTCACAATCTATGACCATCTTCAGGAATTAGTTGCTATATTGCTTTTAAATTTTTAATGAACAGAGTCAAGCCGTCTACGATTTGAAAAGTTCGTTGGGTTCTCGATTGAGAACCTAATCGTTTTTTGACTAAATAATAAACTAATAAATTTAATAAATAACTAAATAACTATAATCCATTGAGAACCTAACGAACTTTAAAATTCAAGACTGCTTGGCTCTGTTCAATAAAACTTTAAGCAATTAACAACTCTTTCCTGAAGATGGTCATAGATGGTGACCGATGTGCGCTCCCGAAGTTTGATTAAGAGATCAGCAACACCTATTGCCCCTTGGCAATAATAAATAAAACCCATGGTAAATTAATCACAGTCCACTGTTCTGAGTACTCACGACAACCGAAACGTCGATTATTATAATTTCAATTTAATGTCTGTTTCGTTTTTAACTTTACAACATTCTACATACCACCATTTAGTGAGCTTGTGATTTATTTTAGTTTCAAGTTTTTATCGTAATTTTAAAAATGTTTCAAAATTAATTTTCTCACTTAAAAAATCTATTTTTACATAGAAATAAATATTAATTCAAAGTACTCCCTCATGACAACATTCCGAGATTTTCATATCACTGAAAATCTTTTCAAAATAGCAAATTTGTAATTTACATCCAACCACTGATAGAAATATGCAAAATCACAATTCTTATTCGTTTTAAATATCATTGTATATTTATAACAGAAAGACATGAGTTCTGCTTTCCAGTCATTCTGGAAAAGGAATTCAAACAAAAAGTGAGGATAGACAAGGGATATCCCAGAACTTCTTTATGTTACTGTGAGAAATCTACAATATCTCACTCAAAACCCCTGTATACCGCTCAGAAACCAGCATATCAATGTAAAAGCAAATCTTCTCTGAATTTTGGCTAAGTCCAGAAATATACCGCAAAAACTTAAAAAGATTAGATCGGTCATCACCAATCTCAGTTAGACACTATAGTGAAGACCACATCAATGTGTAGAGCGGAAAAATCCTTCTTTCAACTCGCTGAAGACCACCCGGAGATATCCTTGGTACTTTTTGGTTAGCCGGGCACCAGTGTTATATATACATATACACTGGTGGACAAAACTTAAGTACGAGTCACAAAATGCCAATTTTCATTCACGCGAATACTCAAAAGGAAGTAATATAATTCGAATAATTACTATCCCTGCAGAACAGCTAGTCCATATAACATCTCATTCAGGTCACACATGGTCATAAGAGTCACAGTCACTACGGCGAAACAAAAAATAGGAAATTCCATACGTCTCTTTTATCAGACTTAAATGACTGCTATATGTGACTCCACTGACAGGTCACTGTGACTGCTGCTTTGTGGCGAGTCACCAGGTGACTTTACAATGTCGTTTCATCGAGGCTCTCGTGTGACTCTCATCTGGAGACTCAATTTCAAAGTCATTGTGAACGTTGCATTATGATAAATCACCAAATAATGTCACATTAAAGTCACATGTTGACTTTTCACCACTTTTCACAGTGGTAACTTCACAGTAGGGTCTCTGACACCATTTGACAAAGTCATGTGACAGAAAAGTTTGGACAGGCTTGTATTGAGTATCTGGAATTCATAACTCTATACTTCTAAGGAATAATGAAGGAATCGTAAATTATATTGCATTTCCCCCTCCCTACAATATTTTATTATACAAAATTCTTTGCATATTTTCTTCGGTATCATTAAAAATTAAATTCACTGTTTTGTTTTGTTTTTACCCTATTTTGACATATTTTTATTTTAGTTCTACTGTTTTCCAATCGTTTCGTTTTTAAGTTCAATAGAGAAACTAATAAAAGCATAGCTGCAAACTTTTACGCCTTTTTCTTACCACTAAAATTTAATAGTAAATTTTGTTTTATTTAATGATCGAAATTTCATGATTAAACAAGGCAAAAATATGTATTAAATTTTAGTGGTAACATAAAAGCGTAAAAGTTGGCAGCTATGTAAAAGTATATTGAATGTTTCAATGTATTAAGTGTATACGTGGTTTCAATTATAGACAGCTTCGAATAATTATATGTCTATATGTTTTCTAAGCCCTTCTAATTTTAAATCACGAATTCAAATGATTTTATTTAATGTTTTAACCCATTTTATAATATGTATTATACCTGTTAAAACTTCACGTGTTACGTTATCAAAATATGTGTCATATTTTATCAGCACTAGATAATTTATTAATTTTGTTTCGTGCGTGTATAAGTTATTAAATTATTTAATTAATTTAAGAAACACAAGGTCATTAAATGCAAAAAAAATCAGAGTTTATCGTTATTCATTATTAGTGAAGCTTTGCCTGCTTCATTAATCGGCTTACCCCAAATGAATTTCGAATAAAACGAACCTGGGAATCCCACTGCCCTCGACAGCATACGGCGAGCCACACACCAGGGAGACATGCGGCAGAAAAGCGTGAGGCATGCGACAATTTCACCCTATTAACAAAGAAAAAACCAGTTTGAACAGCAGAATTTGCCTCATGTCTCACGATTATTGTCGCATGTCTCTCTGGTGTGTGGCGCGCCTAAGCCTTCCGGGCTACGCCCACTCCCGTCTCGAAACAAGTTAATCTTGAATTCTTTTAAATTTTTAATTTCACCTCAAATTAAGTTTAAATTTTCAGCATCGTCGTTCATTTTGCAACAGAGCCAATTTGGCATTCTTCCAACTTGAATTAAATTGTAATTTAATCAGGGCAGTAGCAAAATTTACTGCACAGTTTTTACCGTTTTAGAAAAAAAAAAGGTCAGAAAATCGCCTCTAAAGTTAAAAAAAAAAAAAAAAAAAACGCTTAAAGTCGTGTCAAAAAAAATTCGGGAAAAATTTATAAATAGCAAAGAATGAAATTTATTATGTTAGTTAAAAGATTGAAACCAGATTCCTTTCGCGAATATCAACAAAATTCCTCAAAAAGCAATAAACACTAAAAAATCGCACAAAAATTTCGCGAAAAGAGAAATCAAAAATCGCAGGAGACAAAATTTACTATATTGAGCTAAAAAAGTGAAATTGGATTCCTATTACGATTGCCAAAAGAAAAAAAATGCTTCGAAACGCGAAAAAAAACCCTCTAAAAATCGCTTAAAAAATTCACGAAAAATTTAAAAATCGCTCTAACACTTCCGAATAAAAGTTATTGGAAATGCGAAAAAATGTACCATATTGAGCCAGAGATAAATTTCTAATAAAAAAGTACCAGAGCTCCAATATTCTGCAAAATAACTTTAGTGTAACCCCGACCGCCCCCTTACCCGAATTTTTATATTTCATACATTTTTTACAAAATTTAAAGTAATTTCTTCAGCAGCACAAAATAATAATAATAAATAAATAAATAACAATAATGATTATAATATATTTTGATTATATCTGTATTCATATACATATAATAAAATCTAATATATGAACAAAGCAAAAAGATTAAAATCAGGGAATGGGGAATTTTCAGAAATCTTATTATTTGTATCAACTAGCAAAACACAACACACAGGGTTTCGGTGAGCATTATTTATAAACCCTGGTGGGTTCCGACTAATATTTAAATATTCACAAAAAAAAAAGAAAAGAAAAAGAAATACTAAAGCTGCGTTCCTATGAACTTCAGTGAAAATTAAGCACCGCGCAAACACGAACAAGGAGCAGAGAGTAAACATAACACGTACACGATCACGAGTTAAAAGGGCAGATAAGTTTCTGTTATTCTGGCATCCCTCGCCGCCGTTCTGAAAACATTGAGACAGAAAACCATTGAGTCTACATTTGCAAGCGCTAGATAGAAGTAGGCCCTACGTCTGGGACGCGGTATATCACATCTGTAACCTCTTTGATAGAAAATAACGCAAAATATGGGAGGAACAGGAAAAGATCATTTAAGCTTCGGTAGTTCGGAAATGCTGTTCCGCAGGGCTCCGGAGAGCATTAATTATGAGTTTCGGTGAATTCCGACCAATATTTAAATAGTCACTAAAAACAAAGAAGTACGGGGGCTGAGCTCCGGTGCAAATTACCCTCTTGCGCTCTAAGATGTAGCGTACATCATGCTATTTTAGTCCTTTTCACCAATGATATACGCAGTTTACGCCATGGTATTTTGATCATTTCCGACTAAGTTTCCAAAAAAAAAAAAATGTTGAAAGTTTAGGCAAATTTATATCTAATGAAACAAAAAAAAGTTAAAATATGCATTCAAGATTCTAATTAATAATAATAAAAGTTACAGAGAGCACAATAAGTATATATATAAAACTATAATATGTTTTAATAATTCACGAACCGGAACGATATAACCATAATTTCACAGACCGGAATAATATTTCTCATAATTTCACTCACGAACCGGAATATCCTTCCGGTTTGTTACGATACATTTCGAGCATTGCTTGACGTCACACTATGGATTGGCTTTGTATTTCATTGGTCACGATTTTAGTCTCATATTATTATTTGCCTTGAATTTTCTTATCATAGTTAAAGTGATATGAAGTGATACTGATGCGAAACTTAATTTTCGTTTTTGTTTTGTTTTTTAAAACCGAAAACATTAAAATAAGCTTTTGAAAATTGGCAACACCCGAAAGTTCTAGAAAGCTTGTTTTATTACTTTTTTTAAATCCCACTAACGCATGCGCTAGCTTTTCCGCCCGTTTATAGCTCGTTTGACGTTGCGGTAAATTTTGCGGCAAAGCTTTTTCTTATAAATTTTTTGTTAATTTTTATATCATAAACGTACAGAAATGTCTCTACCAAGGTGCTTCTTTGATATGGCTGCTGATGGTGAACCCTTAGGTCGAATTGTATTTGAAGTAAGTGGTAAAGAATGTTTTTCTTGCGCATACATAACCGATCAATTATAGCTGCGCTAGTTCTGTAGCTTTTAAATATTACCGTAGTGTCATTAAATTGTAATATTTTGTTTTTCTGGTATGTTTTCTAATTGCACTTCGTATAAATATTTATAATTTAAGTATAATTATATCCAAATGCAATTAGCCAGTCTTATTGGATTATTTTGTTTATAAACATTTTAAAAATTATGTGTGGTAGCGGAGAAACCCGCATCATTTTTTTTTTCCAGGGGTATTTCATACTTTTTTAACGATACATATCTTAGGTATTTTTCTTTTTTAGGAGATCTTTTTAAATATTTATATTACTTTATTGTAAAAACATGAAATATGGCGTCATTTCGCGCTCTTTTTATTTAGGCATGATTAATCAACTTAACTTAAAGTCATTGAAAAACCAAAGCTAACGCATGAGTTAAAAAATTTCCGAAGGACATGAGTAAGTACTGATTGCTATTTTGTCCCCAGCGGTTTAGGAAAAAAAATCGTTTTTTCCCTTTCTAAGATGTTTATATTGTTTTAATATAATTTAAGATCAAGGTCTACTATATATTAATTGCCTGTTTGATTGATTTTTGTTTAAAGATTGTTGAAATGCATTATACAAGAAACAAGATCAGACTCATTGACAGGTTTATTTAATTTTAATATTATTTACATTATATTAATTTAATGTTTAATAGTTATGTAGATGTTAATATGCGAAGAATAAAGTTAAAAAAATCGATATAATTGAAATAGATTAAAATTTTAACAAATTTGTGTTTTTGATCTTGTTCAATCTTGAAACAAAATCAGCAAATTTAAATATTGATCTTAAATTATATTAAAACAATCATAAACATCTTGTGAACAAAAAAATTATCTAACCATCTCCTTTAACCTTTAATAGTCTTAAAATTTTTAGAATAAATTTATTTTTTGTGTTAATAATTAGTGGTTTGTTGAGCTTAAAGTGTATAATTTTTTGATATGGAAGTAATTTTTTAATGTTTGTAAAGCTGAATGTTATTTATTTTATACGTTTAGTTCTTTAGCATTTTCTTTTAATTTTTGTGGCATTGGTATGTGAAATATTTTTTATTATTATGGCCAAAATTATGAAATAACACTCAAACGAATAGTTTTAAAATTGGATAAATTTCTTCATCTGGCAAGGAGCTCAGTAGCACATTTGGTAGCTTGCTGGATTCAAGAATTTGTGTGATTGAGCGTTTTTGAATTTGCATTCGTCAGACTTATTTTTTGCAATGGAAATTTTTCAGTTATTTTCAAACCGTAATGGAAAAAATATGTATAATTATTGAAATTTATGAGAAATATAAATTAAATATATATTTTGTAGCATATAAGTACATTTTTAACTATGAAATTTTCTATGTTTAAATATTCAACGAAAAAAAAGTAGGTAATTTATATTTCTATAAACCAGAAATTTTTATTTAAAATTATTTACAGTTATTTTGATGAATAATGTAGTACTATTTTTCACAGAGAAATAAATTAAACTACATTACATAAATACGTAAATAAATTATTTTAATTTTGTTTCATTATGAAAATATTTCGAATATTTGATTTTTTTTTTTTTTAAATATTCTTTTAAATTCTTAATATTTTTTTAATTTCGGATTTTTGGTTTTGTAGTTATTGCCTACATAATTATTTTTAGCAATTCAATATCTTTTTAGAACTTTTTTTTTAAGTACATAGACAGTTTATTCTAAATATAATCATTAAAATCCAAGATTTAAGAAATTCAGAAGTTAAAATACTAGTTGTTAATATGATCATGATAATCGAAAATTTATAATTTAAAAAATAATTAAAGCAGCTTGTTATAATTTTATATAACATATTTTAATTTATTTCATCGTGAAAAATAGTAGCTTATTTATTTAAATAATAGTTATTACATTTTAAAACCAGCATAATTTTGTGGCCTATAAAATGCTAAAAATAGTTATTAAGTATGCAATAACTACCAAGCCAAAAGTCTGAAATTTAAGAAAAAATAAATTGTATTAAAAATGTAAAAGAATATTTTTAAAAAATCATCAAACATTTGAAATATTTACATAATAAATAAAAAAAACTAAAATGATATATTTATTCACATAATCTCATTACAAATAGATTATTCATTTTTCATTTAAATATCTGTAAATAATTTTAAATTTCAGTAAAAATTTCTGGTCTAAAAGAAATATAAATTGGCCAATTTTTTCTTTTACTTTTTGTTAAATATTTAAACATGCAAAATTTCCTAGTTAAATTGTACTTATATGCTGCAAAACATATATTTAATGTATATTTTTCATAAATTTAAATTATTATGCATATTTTTAATTATGGTTTGAAAATAATTGATAAAAAATTTCGTTTTGAACAAAGTCTTGATTGGGATTCAAATTCAAAAATATTCAATTACTCAACCTCTCAGATCCAGCATGCTACTGACAAGGAAAGTCTCCGTACGGGCATACTCTGAAAAATCTGAAAAAAATTACAGAATGTTCTTCTCATGAGGATTATAAGAAAAATTGCAGTGGAACCTCGATAGAGCATCCGTAAAAGAAATAATAAAAATTTCGTTATTTGGAGATTTTTATCGGTTGGCTATGGAATACAATTTCAAAAAATACTTTTTTATGTAAAATACATTTTAAGGAAAAAATGTTTCATGTTGAACCTGTTTAAATAAATTTAACTTTTGTTTTGTCAGTTTTAGTTTGTTTTAACTATAATTTTGTCATGTCGATATTTATATGTATTTATATTGAAATTAACTATAAAAAATTACGATTTAAAACTAAATTAAAAAAATAAATTAATTAAAAGTGTTTTAAGCTCAAAATTAAATCCAATTGAGCATTGTCGATATGACTTCTTGCATATTGAAATGTATAACTGCAACTGCTGCATTCTTCATCTAGCTTTTATTTTTGAATACGCTTAAATGTATGAAAATAATTTTTTATATATGAAAATATTTTTTTCAGTGATAAATTAAATAACTGTAGCAACAAGCAATATATATGTATATACATATTAAACTCTCTCATTGTTTAACTTTAAATTTATTAAATACCATTTACTACAGGCATCTTAAAAATGTATTAACAAACAATTTTCAGGTACATTAAAATCGTTTGTTTTCGGCGAGGAAAAGTGATACTCGCCAAATCGCATGTCGCTTTTGTCTTTTCATGCCAAATATTTGAAATTATTTAATTTTACTGTAATTCTGCCGCTAAATTTGACTGGTCCTTTATTACATACATAAGTAGTCTAATTAGTAATTTTTTTTTTTTTTCCAAAATAGGGTGAACTTCCAGTAATTGACCACATGCCAGTAATTGACCAAAAACACATTTATGTGTTAAAAACAAGAATCAATGTGTTGATAAAGTATTTTTGAATGCTGAATAAAAATATCTAACATCCAATGAATTGCATAGGAAAAAATTACTTTTGCTATCTATATTCTGATTGAATGTAAAAAATTAAAGAAAATGCACCTTCTAACAATATCAAAAATGAATACATTCTGTAATAGTAGTGTTGTTTTGCGAGTTGTTTTATTAATCTTGCATCATCAAGTTTAATTTAGTTCCATTGGTTCATCAAATGAGGTGTGTAGTTCATTTTTGTTTGTTTTAAGTTAATCATTATGCATTTAATATTAAATTCATAAATTAAATGACGTTAAGGGGGGTGGTCAACTACTAGATGTGTGAATGTTGAAAGCATTCAATAATTGACCAAAGTGGTCAACTACTGACTTTTTGCTTGTTTGCATCCATTCCTTTTGATACTTAAAAAAATACATAGATTTCTATTATGAAAGCAATATTCACCAATTTTTTAGTTAAAAAATGAGTTCTTTCAGTAGTTGACCAGGGTGGTTAATAACTAAATATGCTTGGTCAATTACTGATCAAGCAAGCACACATTTGTTATGTTAAGAGGGTCATAACACATCTATATAATAATAATGTAAGAAAAGTGTAATTAAAATGTAAAGATAACAAAATTAGTATAGTGAGGCTCTAAATATCGTTAGGGTTTGTCACACAAATCTTATAAAAAAAGTTTTACCACCATCAGCTCCAAACATAGTTTGTGATAGATTTCTATTACAATTGTTGTGAAAGTATGCTGTTAAAATTGCTATATAAAATGTTCTTTATGCTAATTTTATCCATGACAAAGTTCAACCCTAATTAACTGCAGTTGTATAATAATAAAACATAATAACAATACAGAATTTACATTAATATTACAGTAAGTTTTGAGGGACAAAAGTAGAGTGTTGATTGCCAAGTGCTTCAGAAATGTATGCATAACTGTACACAAATAGGACTACAACTAAAAAAAAAAAAAAAAAAAACTTTTCACTAAACGAAAAGGGCATTTAGAATATTTAAACATAATTTAAAATTAATTATAAATAAAATGACAGATTTTGTCACCCCACAAAAATATAAAGCAATAGGGAAAATCTTAAATATATTTTATGCATATATCAATTTTATAAATAGAGATTAATGATTATGTATCTCGGGCCACAAGTAATAAGATTACTGGGCCATATGTGGCCTGCAGGTTGAGCATGGCTGCTTTAAAGCATGACTAAATTATTGGGAAAGTAAAGAAGAGAAACAGAAGAAAGAAGACAGGAAGTAAGGCAAGTTAAAAAATTAAAGAAAACAAAACAACAAAAAAAAAAGGTGAAAAGCAGCAATAAAGATTTCAACATATAAGCAAAGTCTGATAAATGATTGGGTGTGAAAGGCATGTGAAGAAATCTAGATGGAAGAAGATATGATAGGAATAAAAGAAATCTGGTATGAGCCCTATCATACTAAAATGTGCGTCTACGTGACACAGGCAACAATTTGCATTGGATGACAGAGTGACAAAGAAGTTGACTTCATGTGTGTCAGTTGTTTTGGTGAAACAGATGAGGATTAAGTTTCATTTTTGAGTTAACTTTAAATTAATGGATTTTTTTTATAAATAAATTTCGAAGTAGTAACTATTCTTTTCTTGTCTATATTTACATATAAATATCACGTTTTACCACTAATTTCAATCTTACAAAACATTGTGGAAATTCACTAATATGTTTTCTGTTCAGAAACAGTTTTAATTTTTTTACAAAAAGTCTCTTGACTAGTTTTTTTAAATCAGATCATAATGTGCTCTATATAGAATGTACATCTATGTTTTCCATACAGAGTGACTGACTAGCCAAAATCAGTGATGAATTTCCTTTACTTTTCTAGGTTTTCCATGCCAATAAAAACAATTGGTACTTTTCGATTAGCCAGGTGGCAACAATTTTTCAGGTGTCGAGATTGTGTGATGTTACATACCAAAAACCTTAATAATTGCCAAGGAGAGTAAGGCAAACTAAGTACATGTTCTTGATCACTGCTGATCACCACACGGTGCACCAGGAAAGCAAGGAGAGTAAAAGAGAAGCAAAAAAAAAAAAAAATCTATAAGAGGTTCGAACAGTCCTTATAAAGAGCACAGCTACATATTTTGCTACTACTGCAATTTAAAAATCCTTGGCTTTATGATTGAAATTCATTTTCTAAAAAATTTCTCAGAAATTTCAAATTCGTCAGTTTTTTTTAGAAATTTGAAATTTTCCCGATTTTTTTCTGGCTGTCCAGGAGGCTAGACATCCAGTTTCTGTAGAATAAAACTTGACAAACTTCCCCATTTTTTCATATGATTAATTTTAAGAAGGTTTATCAGTTCAACTTCAGAGTGGTCAATTACTGACACAGTGATGGTCATTTTCTAGCATTAAGTGGTCAATTACTGGCAAAATCTCACTTGACAACTATTATATTTAATAAAATAAAATTGCAAAAAAGTAGACAAAAAATGTTTATTTATTATTGATCCTTATAAGTGATTGTTGCTTTTAAAAAAAAGTTTCAAGAAATATCTCCTTAAATTTAGCACAGAAAAAAAAATTGTGAAGAAACTTTCACTAAATGGTCAATTACTGGGTAGTTCACCCTATTCTGAGTATGCCCAGTAAGGAGACCTTCCTTGTGAGTTGCTTCCCAACTGAGGAAATTTATCTGTTTATAAATGTAGCGTAAACTTTGAGTTTTATTTTTTAAGACCTTCTGTGCTTTATGGCTTTCATATATTTGAGGACGTGAGTTTCAAAACTCGCTTTATGCAAAAATCAAATTTTGGAGAATTTAAAAAAAAAAACCTGACTGCATCCACTGGTTTTCATTGTAAACTAAAATTTTACTATGCTAGGAATGCAGGATAAAACTAGTTTTTTTCAGATTGTTATAATTTCTTGGTGCAGGTTAATCAATAGAATAGATTGGTAGAGAAAACACGATTTTTTAAATTTGGGATAAGGCGAGTTTTGAAACTCTCGTCCTCATTTATATACTAACTAGTATACTTTATCGATACACAACTGTCAACTCAATCTGTGTACCGACCTCAGAACTTCCCCCTGTAAGTGAGGTCAGACCTGAAAGATTCAGGTAAAAATGTTCCAAAAATGCATCAGTTTTGCCCCAGACACCATTTATTATACTGGGCTAAAAGATTAAAACCGATTTCTTTTTACTGATGAGGAAAAATCACTGCAAAACACAGGGAGGAAAAAAACTGATTATTTTAAGTTTGCAGAGTACAAAATTTACTATAGGGAGCTAAAACATTGTAACTGGAAATGCCAAAAAATTGCCGCAAAAAATCTCATTACAAATCGCCCAAACTTTGAAACTTATAGAGGACAAAATGGACTAAAACTTTGAAAATGAATTCTTTTTATGACATCAAAACAATTTTGAAACTTTCAAAAAATGCTGTGGGAATTACAAATAAATTTCATTGAAAAGGGGACAACATTTACTTTATTGAGCTAAAAGATTAAAACCGGATTCCTTTTGATAATGTGGGAAAAGCACTGTAATGCGCAAAAAAAAAAAAAAAAAAAAAACCTAAAAATTGCAGAAAGCAAAATTTACTGTAGCGGGCTAAAACATAACCAGAATGCTTTTCCTTAATCGCATTGAAAATAGCTAAAAAATCTAAATTCACAGAGGACGTAAAACATTGAAACTGAATTATTTTTACAAATGTCAAAAAATCGCCATGAAACGCAAATAAACTCTCAAAATTGCTTTAAAAAATTCAAACATAATTGGTCCAAATAAACTACACTGAAAAGAGATCAACATTTATTATACTACTGATTGAAAGGTCAAAATCAGATTCCTTTTAATAATGTGGAAAAATCGCTACAAAATTTGAAAAAATGTTTAAAAACTACATAAAAAATTGTAATTGTGTTAGTTTTTTTGTTTTGTTTTTTTACCTTTTTAAAAATATATTAATTCCTTTATTAAAATATCTGCTTTAGTAGAGGTGAAGGTCAAAACACCGCAGGGTTGGGTTTTTGACATGACAAGCATCAAAAACTGGTTTAAACTGTCATAAACTGGTTTAAACTGTCGAAAATGGTTTAAACCGTCGAAAACTGCCAAATACATGTAACACGCTAAAACATTTTAACAATAGATAAACATTAAATAAGTCAGTGATTTATGTGATCTTTTATTGAAATTTAATAATTTAAAAAATATATTATTTGCAATAATTTTTTTTTTTTTTTTTCAACCAGAAGAAAATTTTGTACAATTAAATAATACGGATCAATTTTACCCCGCAGCATGCTGCATCACACCACGTGTTTAGCACATTTATTTACACCCAAAAGATTTTTGAGTTTAGAGTGTATGAAGCGTTAGAAAATAGTCTGTCTCTTAATTGATGCTGAGCTAGTAGGACTTGATAGCAAAAGCATTGCTAGATGAGCAAGTTTTGAAGCAGGCTCAAAAAGCTGTTGCATTTAGTGATACCTTTCCACCAAACAATGGAGTCCTCCCTATAGCACTGAAATAGGAAGACTGGAAAGGGGATTCTTTAGCTTCATACACAATCAGTGTGGGTAAGCATCCATAAACTCTCTCCGTAGCTCAAACACGAGCTGAATCAACTGATACAGCAGTCAACCCTTGCCTCTGATGGTTGGGATGCAAAGTATAAGCCAAACAATGGTATGGTTTCATGATTTGATCCCTTCTATTATGCACTTTTTCAATATGGGCTTACAGGAATTTTCTTTTAGATGACTGAGTCAATTTTGTTCAGTTTTAAAATCTAAAACATTTTTATATATTGAAAGAAAGCATGTTTTAAAAAGATTTTGACTTTAAGCTTTTTTTTTAATTACTTCTGTTATTTTGTAAATGTTTAAAATTAATAATCCAATTTCAATTTTGAATGGAATGGTTATTGCTTAGACTAGAATAACATTGATGCAGAAATTTCGACAAATGGTCGTCGATCACCGAAAAAAATCAATTTTGTAAATCATTCAAGGAAAAAATTGCCAACTCGAAACTCATCAAAGGATAGCAAAAAAAAAACCATAAATTTCGACAAAGGAACGAGAAAAAAACGGAACAAAAAAATCTACACTTTTCTAATTTTTTTTTTCCCCATAAAAAAAGCTAGCTAATGCTTTAAGCTCTCAAGCGAAATTAAAACGATTTTAAGTAAGAGAAAAAATGTACAGCTCAGGTGAGCTTAATGTCTACTTTTTAGAAAAACACAATTTTACAAAAAAAAAAAAAAAAAATTACCCTGTTAAAAAGTTGTACTTAACAATAATACTTTACTATGTACTAATTACTGATATACAGTAAGAGTGAATTTAAAATATTACATGTAATGTTGTCATGTGTGACATTTAATTTGAATTTTTACAGATCAATTTAGTATTTGAGGTTTTTGACACGACGGTTTAAACTATGGCTTACACCAGACATAAACTGACACATGTCAAAAACCTGCCTACCCTGTAATTATTACTAATACTATATACTAATTATACAGTTACAGTAATAGTGAATTTTAAATATTACATCTAATGTGTGACATTCAATGTGAAATTTTACAGATCACTGTAAGTATTTGAGGTTTTTGACATGACGGTTTAAACCGCAGTTTAAACTGTCAAAAACTGACATGTGTCAAAAACCTTCCAACCCTGAAACACCGGCTACCATGGCTATGTAAGTTTTTTCCCAAAAGGTCACACAAATAGAGCTAATAACAATTATTAAGCAATAAGAATATTATTTTAATAAATTTTATTAATAACATTTCTTATGCACAGAAAAAAATGGTACTTTTCGGTTAGCCGGGCGCCAGTGATATATATACATATTTATATACATACATATATGTAAATATACACATACACATATATATATGTAAATATATATGTATATATAATGTATATAAATAGGGCTTGAATTTCATGGCGGGATTCGTGTCCAAAATTTTGAAATCCCGCCCAAAAGAATATCGTGGGCGGGAGGCTCCCGCCCAAAAAATTTCACCTTTTTCGGGAGAATTTTGCATTTTGAAATTGCGATCAACTCCCACCAATGCCTTACGAATTTCCTTATATTTTCGCATGACCGATTGACACATTTTGCGTTTTTTTTTTTTACTGCAAAAGCTCGTTGAAATTCGAATTTTTCATTCGACTGATAGACAAATTTTATTATTTCTTCCTCGAGATCGGCTGACAAGTGCCCGCGATCGATTGGCGAGTTCAGAGGTGATTCTATTCCGAATTTTCCGAAAATTTAAGGCATTAGGTTCCGAAAAATTTGAAAAATCGGTCATCAGTTCAACAGAAAAATATCGCGAATTTCGACAAATGGTCGTCGATCACCGAAAACAATCAATTTTGTAAATCGTTCGAGGAAAAAATGCAGGTTTCGGCAAAGGATCGCGAAAAAAAGCAAATTTCATCAAAAGATCGGGAATAAACACGAATTTAGTCAAAAGGCCGCTGAAAAAGCGCGAATTTCATCAAAAGATCATGAAGAAACTTGCATTTTGTCAAAGGATCGCGGGAAAATGCGCGTTTTGTCAAGGAAAAAATTGCGAATTTCGACAGAGGATCGTGAAAAGACGCGAATTTCGTCAAACGATCACGAAAAGACGCGAATTTCGTCAAACGATCACGAAAAGACGCGAATTTCGTCAAACGATCACGAAAAGACGCGAATTTCGTCAAACGATCACGAAAAGACGCGAATTTCGTCAAACGATCACGAAAAGACGCGAATTTCGTCAAACGATCACGAAAAGACGCGAATTTCGTCAAACGATCACGAAAAGACGCGAATTTCGTCAAACGATCACGAAAAGACGCGAATTTCGTCAAACGATCACGAAAAGACGCGAATTTCGTCAAACGATCACGAAAAGACGCGAATTTCGTCAAACGATCACGAAAAGACGCGAATTTCGTCAAACGATCACGAAAAGACGCGAATTTCGTCAAACGATCACGAAAAGACGCGAATTTCGTCAAACGATCACGAAAAGACGCGAATTTCGTCAAACGATCACGAAAAGACGCGAATTTCGTCAAACGATCACGAAAAGACGCGAATTTCGTCAAACGATCACGAAAAGACGCGAATTTCGTCAAACGATCACGAAAAGACGCGAATTTCGTCAAACGATCACGAAAAGACGCGAATTTCGTCAAACGATCACGAAAAGACGCGAATTTCGTCAAACGATCACGAAAAGACGCGAATTTCGTCAAACGATCACGAAAAGACGCGAATTTCGTCAAACGATCACGAAAAGACGCGAATTTCGTCAAACGATCACGAAAAGACGCGAATTTCGTCAAACGATCACGAAAAGACGCGAATTTCGTCAAACGATCACGAAAAGACGCGAATTTCGTCAAACGATCACGAAAAGACGCAAATTTCGTCAAACGATCACGAAAAGACGCAAATTTCGTCAAACGATCACGAAAAGACGCGAATTTCGTCAAACGATCACGAAAAGACGCGAATTTCGTCAAACGATCACGAAAAGACGCGAATTTCGTCAAACGATCACGAAAAGACGCGAATTTCGTCAAACGATCACGAAAAGACGCGAATTTCGTCAAACGATCACGAAAAGACGCGAATTTCGTCAAACGATCACGAAAAGACGCGAATTTTGTCAAAAGGGAGCGAAAGAAGTCGAATTTCGTCAAAAAATTGCGGATAAAACACGAATTTCGTCAAAGGGTTGCAGAAGAAAGTGGGAATTTCATCAAAGGGTCTCGATAAAAAATGATACAGCTTCTTTAGAAAACAGCACACCAATATCTATTTTTATTATTATAGGTATAGCAGGGGTGATTATGTTCCGAATTTTATGAAAAATTAAGGCAGTCATTTTCGAAAATTAAAAAAAATCGGTCATAAATCCGAAAATTCGGACAAATTATATTGCAAATTTCGTCAAATGTTTGCCGAAAAAAACCCAATTTCGTCAAAGGATCAAGGAAAAAACGCGAATTTCATCAGAGAATCACGAAAAAAACGGCAAATTTCGTCAAAGGATCGCGAATAAAAGGGCAAATTTCCCTAAAATGATTGAGAAAAAACTGCAAATTTCGTCAAAAGATCGCGAAATAACCGGCAAATTTCCACAAAAGATTGCGAAAAAATGCAAATTTCGTCAAAAGATCGCAAAAAACTGCTCATTTCGTCAAAAGATTGCGAATAAACTGCAAATTTCGTCAAAGGGACGTGAAAAAAAAAACATAGTTGGTGTCAGGAGTGGATTCCCCCCTGTTGTAACCTTTCAGAAAATTTGCTGTGAATTTCAGATTTTTTTAATCTCGGAATTAATAATTTTATTTCACAAATTCTGATCCCACTCTGAAAATTTCAAAATTTTAATCTACGAAAAACATACATTTTTTTTTTTTTTTTTTCAAAATTTTTTAAAAACACTACCTAAATTTTTTAAATTAAAACTTGAAAATTATTTTTTATGAAGTATAATCAACTTGTCTATCAAATCAAACTTTTTGAAATTCTCTTTAAAATGAGGGGTCATAAAACTTGCTATGCCTGATAGAACTTGATATTCAAATTCAAAATTGAAAACATTTAAGCAAGCCAAAAAATGATGATTTTTCAAATTTTAAATAATTGTATCGAAATTTATTGAGATAAAATTATAAAAATATATTCTTATTTATACCATCAGGGAGAATGATCCCTGACAATTTCATTGAAGTCTGAAATGGTCAAGTTGAATATTGAAATTTTTTTTGATTTGGCATGAAATGATCCAAAAGTGTATGAGAGTTAAAAGAATAGAGTTAATAATACTCTAAACCACTCTTGCTAAATTGCATCAATTGATTGTGGTCCCGTTTAAGAATCTTTCTTAAAGCATAGGATAACAGTCTGTTCAATTATCAAAGTCAAAATTTCGATCTGCATCTTTTTATGTCTATGCCTGATAGAATATGTATTTTGATGAAATTCTGTGAATTAGTTTTTGAGATACAACTGTCATTCAAATCACACCATAGCAGTGCCACCTTATATACCTTATATACACTTGAACATAATCGGCATCTATTTATCTCAGGCTCTAGCTGAATCTCAAGTTTGATTAAATTATTTAAATTTCACAATTCCCATACTTTCTTATGTATATAGAAGAAAGTAACTAATTTTTTTTTTTTTTTTTAATAAAAATATTAGTTTAGGTGCATTTTACAATTCTATTGCACATTTAACATATATAATTATATATAAGCTACTTAAAAAAGTACATTGAATATAAGTTGAAAAGAATTCTTTATTTGATTACCATCAGGGTTAGAAAAAACCCAGCCCACTGGGCCCACTAGTCTAAAACCCGGGTTTTTTCGGGCTTTATTGAGTTTTTTTGGAGAGCACTTTAAGCTTATAATTTTCATATACATAATACCTGAATTCTCCATTTATCAGTGAAACTTGGGCATAATTTGCATTAAGTATGAATTAACAAAAAGTATATAAAAAGAAAAAAAAATCAAATTAATTTAAAAGGTACATCTGTATCTCATGGGACTAGTTTGCTGAACTAAGCATATATTAAGTGAACCACAAATGGATTTCTTTATATAATTCTTACCTTAAGTTAAACATGTTAAATTTATATAGTTTCTTTCATTCACTTCAAATCAGAAATCAGTTGAAGACTTTTTTTTTCTTTTGAAAGAAATGCGATTCGCAATAATATATTTGAAAATTTTAGCAAAATTTGCTAGACATATATTGCAATAGTATTAAATGTTAAATTAGATTGTCATAGAAGTCAGTAACATTTGTAAATTTATATCACAAATGGCGATACACTTATTACCAGGGTTCGCAAAGCTGGGCCCAGTTCGAAAAAACCCGGTGGGTTTTTTCAGAATGGGCCCACTTGAAAAAGCCCACTGAAAAACCCATAAAGTGGGTTTTTTCAATTTTCAGATATAATTTAAACAACATATACATTTAATGAATTTAAGTCATTTCAGTTAATTTTGAAAAAATATTAATATATAAAAGCCATTACATACACATCTGAAGTAAAATAAAAATGTATTTCAGCACATTGAAATACTTTACTAACAGTGGCGTGGCGTCCGGTCATCGCTGGATGCGGCGATGACCAAGCAATATTTTAAAACTCTTAATAAGCTTTTAAAACTCTACGACCCAATTTTAGCAGAACATTTGGAGTTCATGTATAAGTGAAGGTAAGATTTAAAGTTTCTTTTTTGAACATTCAACCATTGAATTTTAGAGTTAATAATTTTTCACCACAAACTTAAATAATTGCGATGACCACCGAAAATTTTCACGCCACGCCACTGTTTACTAACATAGAACCTAGTAGGCAACATACATAGAGTACATAATTATAGGTATGTCTTTATATAAAAAATTCAAACCAACTATATTCATGGAAATAAAAAATTTGTATTTTTACTTTCTTCTATCTTTACAAAAAGAAAGTATTGGATTCGTGAAAATTTTCGACTTACAGTTGATGATGGATTTATACGTTTTAAAAAGGTCCTGAAGACAATTTGATAGTTTTTAGAAAATGACTGTCTGTATGTGAAAAAAATTTTGTGGGTGCTCTATCTTAAGAACTAATGCACAGAATTTCACAAAACTTTAGATTGAATTAGACCTTGATGTAAACTGGTGCTGATTAGTTTTTGGTGTATACTGCCCAACAGGTGGCGCTGCTATGCTGCCTTTATCTCAATTTTTGCAATAGCTTTATCTCAAGAACTAATGCACGGATTTTCATAAAACTTCAGATTCAGTTACAAGTTAAGTTATTGCTTATTGAATTTTGGTGCATATCGCCCTGTAGGTAGTGCTGCTATGCTGCATTTTTCGCAATTTCAGCAATAACTCTTATCTCAAGAATGAATGTACGGGCTTCAATAAAAATTTAGATTCAGTTAAACCTTGATATAAACTGGAATGATTAGTTTTTGGTGTATATCGTCCAAGCGGTGCTGTTATGCTGCATTTATCTCACTTTTTGCAATAGCATTATCTCAAGAACTAATAATGCATGGATTTTCATCAAACTTCAGATTCAGTTAGATGTTGACGTAAATTGTTAGTACTGATCAGGTTTTGTTGTAAATTGCACAACAGGTGATACTTATATCTCCTTGTTAAATGCATCCAATTCAATAAATCTATATTTGACAATCCTCATGATGGGCATAAATTGTCATTTAATTTTGGCACTGTGATAGTTAATTTTGAATTATTAACATGTATGAGATAGAAGAAACTTTTGGGATCAGCACATCTGACTAGTTTACCCCTTTTTTTCTTCCTACTTATATATTTTAAATTTTAATATTCTATTCATTATTTGATTTAAAGAAAATTAACAATTTTATATCTTCTATTATATTTCAAACTAATTTGTGAGAAACACTGACATTTAATTAATTTAAATTCATATAATTTATACAATTTATAACTTGTAAAATAGCATTACAATTATATTGTATATAAGGGAACAATGTATTTTTTTATGTATAGTGTATATGATATATAGAAAATATAGTATACAATAATGTAATTACGCATGTATTATACTTTTGAAAAAACCCGATTTTCCCCGGGGAAAATTGGGTTTTTCATGAAAAAACCCATGTGGGTTGGGTTTTTTCAGAAAAACCCGGGTTTTTGCGAACCCTGCTTATTACTAGCTTTGCTGCTTTATCAACTCCAAAATGATTACGTAACTTGCTCCAAACCAGACCAAATGTGGAAAAGTATTGTTCGATTGAAGCAGAGGTAGCTGGTACTGAATGTAAAGAAAAAACTCACAAAATCCAGGAGGAAACTTATCTGTTTCACTCTTTTTTGCCATAATCTGAACCATTTTTGTGTGGAAAACTCCTATATAACACTTTCGTTGAACATTGAAGCAGGATAATAAATGGGATGATTAATCTTAAAAGCTATAACAATGCAAACAATCAGGATGGGGTTCAAGTGCAATCTTTTTGCATGCATTAAGATTTAAAGCATTTGAATACATTTTAGATTACAGGCATGGAAATCTTCCTTCTTTTTTGGTCATTTTATCTCTGCTTAGAAATTCCTTTAAATCTGGTTCTTTTGAAATATATTTAAATTGGCCTTTATCTTTGCATTCTCAAACCTTAGATTAAATAATGATACAGTTGTGAAAGCACAAGAAAATTTGAAAAAACCCACAGTGGGTTTTTTCAATGCCCGGAAAAACCTGGGCGTGTTTTTCGGGCTAGGCCCACTTGGGCAAACCCTGTCTAACAGCCACTGACTATTAACCCAATTTTCCAGTTTTCACCCATACTCATTCTTTAGATTAAATAATGTTACAGTTGTGAAAACATGAGAAAATTTGAAAAAACCCACAATGGGTTTTTTCAAGTGGTCCTGCTCGAAAAAACCCTCAAATTAAATAATGTTACAGTTGTGAAAACATGAGAAAATTTGAAAAAACCCACAATGTTTTTTTTTCAAGTGGTCACTTGGGCAAACCCTGTCTAACAGCCACTGACTGCTAATCCAATTTTCCAGTTTTCACCCATTCTCATGCCTTATATTAAATAATGTTACAGTTGTGAAAACATGAGAAAATTTGAAAAAACCCACAGTGGTTTTTTTCAAGTACGCATGCCCAAAAAAACCCGCAGATTAAATAATGTTAGTTGTGAAAACATAAGAAAATTTGAAAAAACCCACAATGGGTTTTTTCAAGTGGGCCCGCCCGAAAAAACCCGGGTGGGTTTTTTCGGGCGGGCCCACTTAGGCAAACCCTGATTACCATTGGAGAAATTTTCAAGAATTATATTGTTTACATATAGATAGTGTGGATTAAAGCAGAGTTTGAATTTCAGATTGATAGGTTCCTTGTTTAAAACAAGAAAAAATTAAATTACCACCTGTTATTAATAATCACCATGAATGGATTCAACTACCATAAAATTAGTTTTTCATAGTTTTTTATTTCTCAAATATGACATGTTTTCTTTATTTTAAAGTCAACTGTTATATGCATATTGTAAGTTTCTTCTATTCGTTATTAATTAATTCGTGACTATTTCATGTCTATTTATTTGGTTATTGATATTCTCATATCCTTTTGTTTTCTTTTTTAGCTGCGTTCTGATGTAGTTCCCAAAACAGCAGGTAAGTCTCATTCATAATAATACAGTATCCTTATGCTGTAAAACTTAAATTATTTTTGTGATGAGACTTACATTTTTGCAGCATTTAATAAAACTAAACAGTTTTAATATTTGCTTAATATATTTAATTAAAAATCCAAATGGTAGAAATGGTTATTATTTTATTATATCAGCTATATCTTGTATGACTTAACGATTGTTAGTTGAATTTTCAAACTGGCATTTCCATTAGGGAAAGAAAAAAGCATATTGGCTCATTGGAGTCGCATCATTGACAAAGTTATAGTTTTCCAACTAAAGTGAAGTCTCATTTGATTCAATGTGATAATTTCATAGAAAATTAAAATGCAAAAAAATGGTGCCAATCATGATATATGGGTCATTTTCTCTTAAACTGATTATTCTTGCCCCTTTTAAAAAATAACTTGTATGAAAAAATAATATAATGCTTAGTGTTGACCCGAGAAAAAAAGGGCTGCCGGGTAGAAAGTTTTTCGAGATAGCATTCTATTCTTGCACCTGTTCAAAAAACATATTTTGTTTTTAGTCTTTCTTCAGCAAAATGTTATATTTTCCTGTGATCAACAGACGAATTGCATGATAATTTTCCCTCGATTGGCACAGTTTCCTGTAACTGATTAACTAGTTTGTGTGGGTTTTTTTTTTGTTTTTTTTTTTTTTTGCAACAGATTGCATTTCACAATTTTTTTCTCAATCAACTGTTGAATTTCGCGATATTGCTTTTTCTTGCAACTGATTGGTGAAATTCGTGGTGAGGGAGCCTGCCGCCAATCGATAAATTTCCTCTTTTTTTTTTTTTTTCTTTTTGTACTTTAGATCAACTGAATTTTGTGGGGGGGACCCCCCCCCCAAAACAACAACTTAATGACTAATTTTGCTGTAATTTTCTTCTACCAATTGGAAAATTTTGTACTTTTTTCGTTCAACCATTTGGCAAAACTTGAGATTTTTTATGTGATTGATGGATGAATTTCTCTGTGTTTCCTCGTAACCAACTGGGAAATTTCTTTTTGCCCTCACATCTGATTGGCAAATTTCACAATATTTTCCCTGAATTTTTCCTCTATTTCGACTGAATGAAAAAGTGTTCAACCGATTGGCAAGATTTGTGAGATTTTTTATGTGATTGATGGATGAATTTCTCTATTTTTCCTCGTAACTAACTGGGGAATTCCTTTTTCCCCCTCACATCAGATTGGCAAATTTCACAATATTTGAAAAATTTTACAATTTGTTTCACACGATCAGTGGGCATATTTCGTGGGGGGGGGGGGTCTCCCACGACTGCACGGGAAAATGTATGAAAAAAGAACCTAGCAAAAAAAAAAGGCAGTAAGGTCCACAGGGTAGATATCTGCACGGGCCAAAATTTCCAGGCCTAGCCTGACCCTTAGAAGAAAAAAAAATCGTCCTGGTCTGTAGAAAATAATTGGTGGCTCAGCCCTGGTATAAGAGCTAAAATTTCGGCCCGAGTGAATTTCTACAACTCATTGATTTTTACGTCAATTTGCTTAAAAATGTGTCTCTTATTTCTGACCAAAATTACTTATCTTTTTTTTTTTCTCATGTTTATGATCTTCATTTTTATGGAATGTAGGCGACGATATTTATTTTTTAATGAATATCTATTTGTTGTATGTAAATGTTTCAGTTATCATTAATATTGTTAATCCATATTCCATGTGTTGGAGATTTAAAAATCTGAAAAATGCTATACAGTAAAATCTTCTAAGACACGGAATTGCATAGGGGGAAAAAAGTGTGTTACAGATAAATTCCCTTCTTAGCAGGTGTACGTGTATTATATATTCTTTTCTTGCGTTAGTATATTCATTTTGCATCAACACATTTTTCAGTTTGAGACAGGATTCCATTATAGGCAGGTTCTCTTTCACATGTTTTACTATATTTTAATAAGCCTAGAAATATACTATTCTTGAAAAAGAATAAATTTTGATATGTAATTGTAGATAATTGCAATTTAAAAATGTATGCATATTTTGAAAAAATTTTTGGGCCAGGTGAAATTTTACCGATTTTTGAACGGAGCAGGCTACACTAAGACAATGATTTTCATAAGGGTTGCGTCAAAACCAGGACTGAAAATTTTGACCCATGAAGACTAGGAAGAAGGAAACCAGTCCCGGCTCAGTACAGAAAAAATAAGTTAGGCTCGGTCCTTCAAGAAAAAGTAAGGCTCGAGTGTCGTGAATGAAAATAGGCCTGAGCCCGGCCCGTGCAGACCTCTGCCACATTGTGCATAAATTATTAAAAAAGGGCCACTAAGCGCATAAATTAGTCAAAAAGTTCCACCTAGAGCTGTGCCTTACAATATCCTTTTAATGCTGTTCTCTGATGCAATTGTGAAATTAATTTTCATCCCTAAATGCATAAAAATGTGACTATTTCTTATTTGGGTTGCCAGCAAACTGTAATTAAAAATGTATCATATTATATATACAGTACAGAACCATTTATCCGGAATGCTTGGAGTCGGATGTATTCCGGATAACTGGTTTTTCCGGTTAACTGGTTGTGCATTAAAGCAGCATCCATTTGATAAGTTTTGTGGAATATGTGTGGTTGTGACATTATTTCTGATTTTAAATTATTAGATTACTTGGATTAAAAATCACTGCAAGAAAGATCAAAAGTTAACCAGAGTTTAAAAGAAGGGAATTTATGGAAATCCCTTAGGAACAAAAATTCTCCTGTTTCCTCTGCATAAAAATTAAAAAATCTAAAATACAACTAAATGTTTTCATTTCAAATACTAGATGTTGTCATCAAATTATACAATTGTTTCAAGCAAAGCCTATGTCAAACTGGCAGCGTATGAAACCTTTTTCTGCAAAGATTCTGAAATCAGTCTATCAGAAATATCATTCCGGATAACTGGTTTTCCAGTTAACTGGTTTCCGGATAAATGGTTCCATACTGTATATAAATTATAAATTTTATTTAACAATGGTGATGAATTGTAATATTCTATAATGGTTATATAATGTATGGTTCTTCAGCAGTTCAGAGTGAGAAAACAGGAAATTTTCATGGATGTTGAAACTTGTAATTTTTTCAAAAAATTAATGTAGGAAGCAAAAAAAAAGGGGGGGGGGGGTGGTGCAGGATATTTTTCAAAATTAAATAACCCTTATAATTTTTGATTTCTTAAAACTCACTTGCTCCACTTCAATTTAAAGATTTTTAAAATGTTGCGATTATATTCTTTCAATAGCGTAGTTTCAATTTATTTTCCTTTCATCCTAATTTTTCACATATGGAAATATTGACACTTTAACAAGTCTTTCTTCATTTTTTTATTTACCTTCTATCTATTCTAAATATATTTGAATGGATTTGTGTATGTGTATTTACCTTTAATTTAATTGGAAAATCAAACAAGCTTTTTTCAATTGCAGTATGTTGCAGTATGTTAAATGTTTTGTGTTCTATTATTTATTCTTTTATTAATTAATGTTATACACCTGATATTACCTGTGCTAAATTTGTGCCTGAAATTTTAAAATGGCAGAAACTTTCCATTCTGGAGGGGTGTGGATATTGAAAAATTGTTCAATATCCTGTGTGTATGTTAAAATCTAATGTATCATCTTGTAAAATGTTGAAGGTCTTAGCAGATCTTGATATGAATTTTATCTCTGCCTAAAGAAGGGACAGAACAATCTTGATCCAAATCTCATCTTTAAGATCTTTTCCTCCCTATGAGTTGATGTAAAAAAAAAAGGAATTAAAATTCTAACAAAAAAAAAAAAAAAATAAATAAATAAATAAATAAAATCAGGCATCGTGATACTCAGATTTTAAGTAGGTGTTTTAAAGAAAAAAGTAATTTATTTTAGCCAAAATGCAAGATAAAATATAATGTATTTGTTTGTTGGTGGTCAATTGTCATCAAATTTCCTCTTGCTTTGTATATGTTATGTGCTAAGTATTAAATTACAGACAAGCTGATTCTAACAGATTGTTTCTCATCTGTTTTGATAATATAATCAAACATTTAAATTTTGATGAATGCTTCAATTTTAATCCAATTTGCTTCAATTTTAGAATGTAAAAATTGATAGTGACTCTATTGTTATTTTATAAGGACGTGTGTTCTGTATAGAACTTAGTCAAACTGAAAATGTTTTAAATAAAATAAATGTTTGTCTTTTGTATAATCAAGGAAAGAGACTTCATAGAATTGTTTACTTTCATTTTAGAAAGGTCTTTGAATGTGGAATATTTCAAATCATAGACATTATTCTTTAGGCTATTAAATTTTGTAAAACGTGAAAATATATATAATATAGCTATAATGAATTTTTCTGTTTTTAAAATTATCCTTATCTTTTTAACTAAGTTGTAATTTTATTCTTTAGAAAACTTCAGAGCATTGTGCACCGGTGAGAAAGGATTCGGTTACAAAGGCAGCACTTTCCACAGGGTAATTCCTAACTTCATGTGCCAAGCTGGCGACTTTACCAATCACAATGGTACTGGAGGCAGATCAATCTATGGCGAAAGGTTTGAAGATGAAAACTTCCAACTTACCCACACTGGCCCTGGTAATTATAATTTTTACTTTTAAACTACATGTTTATATTTAATTTTAACTAATGATGCACCAAATAGTGATTTTGGTTGTGTATTCCTATATTTACGGCTTTAAAAATATTAAACTTTGAAACCTGTTTTCAGGGAGCCGGAGCCGGAGAGCTCCGGAGGTGTGTTTTTCCTGGAGCTGGAAATTTTCCCCAGCTGCAGGGCTCCTTTAGTTTTTAATATTCTTTTAAATCTTTTTTTTTTTTTTTTTTTTTTTTTCAGTCTTAAATTTCTAGGCTTAAAATATTTTAATTACATCATTATTCAGTATTTTAATTATATCATTTTTTAGGTTTTTATTATTATTATTAGGGAAGAAAAACTTCTCAAAAGATGGCAACACTACTTCTACTTTCTACTGAACTAAGTGACAACACTATTTGAAAACAATTATGGCTGCCTGTTGTTTACATGTGTAGTCGTACAATTTTGGCTGTTTGAAAAGTGTAGAAGAAATTTAAGATTTTTGTGTTTAAAATTCTACCAAACTTTCTATTTTAAAAGCAAAAGCTAAAAGATGTCATATTTTCTGAACAAGCATTTCAAGTTTGATGAGAAGAAAAATGCATTTTGTCAGATCTTTGATGAAGATCGAAAGTATTTGTGAGCAAAAAATTAAACGTGTAAATTAAAATCTGCAACTTAAAAGCACGAAGTCGGAGCCGAGTTGGAGCTGGAGCCACAGTATTTTCTCTAGGAGCAGAGCTGGAGCATCAAAAATTGTTCGGCTCCGGGTCACTGCCTGTTTTATCTCCTATTTAACAATAATACAGTAGACCCCCTAAAATCTGCACATCATTGCAGATGTAAACAATGAAACTTTCTGTTCAGATGTAGGGACAAAATTACAGAATTTTTTAGTTTTATATTCATTCTGTATGTATTTTAATTTTAATATTTAATTCTCGATAATATAATTGAACACATAGTTTCCCTTGGAGGAAGTAAATTTATTTCTGAAAAAAAATCAAGATATTACCAGGGTTGGGGTTTTGGACGCCCAAAACTAGTTTTGGACAGGACGTTGGTTTTACTGTACTAAAGTGTCCAAAACCTTAAAAAAGCAACATTCCACATGTAACCACTGCACACTTATTAAACATATGAATAAATATAAATATCTCACAATATATTTTACTAACATTCCATTTAATTCTTTGGTAAATGAAAAAAAAGTTCAAATTTTTCTTATATCTGTGTAACATAAAAAGTTCTGTTTCTGTTAAAATTGAGTTATAATAATAAGAAATTCTTTATAATACACATGTAGTATAGGAAGGGGAGATTTGCTTAACACTAGTGCTTTTGTTTCAATTTTTATGCAAGAAAATGTTACAAAGAAATTTCTTTTAAATAATATTTCATTGTAAATTATCTTTTCTAGGTTATAGGATAATGAAAGAAAACACAAATATTTAATTTAAAATCTAGAAGTTATTTTTTTAAATATGTATTTTATTATGAATTTAATCTAATTCTAGTGAACATTCTATTTCTTAAGAGTTAAATAGTGTTGTTATAATAATAGTCATATAATAATAGTCAAAATCTAAATATCTCATAATCAAACAAAATCAGTTATTTTTATTTATACTATTTCTTAATATACACATATACATAGTTGCCAGCAGTAAGCTGGTTTAATCAGTATGCTGAACCTGAACTCCATTTATCAATTATTTCCAGTAACAATTCTCGAGACTTTCAGTTACAGAATTAGAATATATTCTTCATAAAAATCATTAGTACTTCTATTTAACTACTATTATTTAAATGAATAACATTAAAATTATGATACATAATTAAATTTAATATCTTTTTAATGTAATTACTTTGTTACGTAGGGCAATTAGGTTGTTACTACTAAATTGTTAGGTAGTATAACATAGGGTAATTAGGTTGTTAATACTAAATTGGTAATTTTGTATTGTAATCTTTTTGCCAATTTTTTAAACTGTTAGCATTGTTCTGATAAATACAATTTTACTATAAAATATAGTTTTGGGCAGTTTTAGACAGAAGGGTTTTGGACAGTACGGTTTAAACCATGTATTTTACCGTGGTTTTTACCATTGTGTCCAAAACCTTGCCAACCCTGGATATTACGGATATCACTCTCACTGGTAAGCACAATCTTTTTACCAAATATATTTATGTATTGACCACTTCCACATTTGCCCCGAGATAAGTCGGGGGTAAAAGCACTGTTTCCCTATACCCGTTGCCGATGAAGTGGTTAACCCCTTGAGGGGCGATGGGATAAAATATATCCCACCTAATTTAAACAAAATTCTCACCAGAAAATTATATATTTTTAACTTTGGAGGAAAATCGTTGAAAATTTGCTTTTCCTTATTTAAAAATAAAATTTTTCGATTATTCCGGTGAGAATTCGATATTTAGAGACATTTTTGCTTGCCCCTCAAGGGATTGTTAAACAAGCTTTTTTGGTTATTAAGACTGGCTAAACCTAAAATAAAACTTCCTTACTTTATGATTTTGATGTGAATTAATAGAGTACCTTTATGAAGAAAGTGTATCATGTATCAAGGAAAATGTATCACTTTTATTATGCATATTTAATTATACATTATTAATTATTTACTTGACCTTTACTTTTAATATATATTTGAGAGCTATACTTTTAATATATACAGTAGACTCCCTTAAATCCGCGACCCTAAAATCCACGAACGCCTAAAATCCGCGTATTTTTTCAGATGTAAACAATGAAATTTACAGTTAAGTTGCAGGAACAAAATTCAAGATGGTGCCAAAATCGGCGACTACCGCAGTGTTTTTTTACTAAATTTTTTGTTAATCATTCTCTTTTGGCTATTACAGCTTGTTTATTACTAAATAAATTTACATTACTTTATTTTGATATAAATTAGCATATCTATATCAAAACTTCCAGGGTTCGAAATGGAAAAATCCACAAACCGGAACGCTATTTTAAAATTATTTTTCGCGGAATTTTTTTTTTTTAAATTATAGACAAATTGATTTCTAAACATACAAAGCAGTATAAGAAAAGCATTCAAGACTCTAAATAACAATGAAAAAAGTTACAGTGAGTGCAATAAGCTGTATATACTGATAATAGCATTAACACTGTTCTCCTTGCTATCACTAGATGGCAGCATAGGACTTTTAGAATCGAATTTAATCGATTTCATTCGTAATAATTTAATATTTTTCTAAATTTTTATTAATTACTTACTTTTAAACTAATAAATTTTCTTATTTTACTTATTTGAATGTTTCACTTTATTGTAAGCATTCATTATAATTTCCCTTGCTTAACTACCAATGAAATTAATGTTTCAAAAATGTAAACAAATCAATGACCAGAAATCCACAAAATTCTAAAATCCACAAAACCTCTGGTCCCAAGCTGTGCGGATTTGAGGGAGTCTACTGTATTTGAGAGCTATTTTGCTATTATTTGAGAGAATAATCTTGAAACTTATTTGATAAATCTTTAAATTTTATGGCTTTCTCTGTATATTAAAATAAATTAATAAAATTTTCTATTAAACCATAATTGTTTTTTGTAATCTAATTCCTTTTCCGCTGTTTTCTAAACTAGTTATAACTGACAGGAAGAAATTTAAAAGAAAATGTCAGTCATTTAGTTTTCGTCAGGATTAGAGATGGGAATGCTCCGAAAAAAAACACATTTTGTAGAAAAAACTTTTTTCAGTTTTTTTCCCGAAGAGCTGTTTTTAAATTTTTCCAAATTGGAAAAATTGAAGTTTTATTTACAAAATAATGCAGTCAAAATTTTATAATAGCTACATTCTGATACTTTTATTTATATATATATATTTTTTTTTTTCATGTTTAGTGTCCTACATGAAAACATTAATGCGGAGCATCTTATTTAATAAGCAGCGGATATGTTTAGAAAGAACTAGTCTCTTAAAGGATCCTTCACAATTTTTTTCAACTTAAAACATGACCCTTAACAAAATTCTTTCTCTTTAAAAAAGACATTTCAGAAAATGTTTTTATATCTCCAAATTGAATTCTTCACAAATGTAATGATTTTAGAATTAAAAAAAAAAAAAACCTGTTGCATAATAGCCAAGCACAAAGTACCTTCTCCATAAATTCTAAATAAGAACTTAAATATAATAATTTCCAATTCGCAGAATTCTGATTGCATTTTTTACAAGTATATACAAAAGTTCACAATTTCACAAAAACAGGATTGTGTAAAAAAAAAAAATCCAAGCAGATTTCTGTTAAGATAATTAAATGCAACTTCTCTTGTTAAATAGGAAAATTCATGTGCAAAATTATTTCAATAATATACCAATTAATAAAAATGGTAAAGGTGGAAAATTTTAAATAAAATTTGAAAGATACATTTATTTTTATTCGCATAGCTTAATTTTTTACTATTAATAAAAAAAAAATCTTTTAATAACATGCAGTTGAAATTATTTAGTATAGTATTGACTCTAAACCGTTTTAGCAGGGTGAAGTCCTATGCATCCTGTGGCCTTTTGTCACCCAATTGCTCCTCTTTATAATCAAAATCTGCCTTATCTTTTCTTCTATCAGCATTTGCATGAAAGCAAGTGCATATTTTTTTGCACGGTCCCATTCTTAGCGATGGGATAACAAGAATTTAGAGCATGAGATGCTAACTAATTGGGAATTTGATCGGATTTGGATTTTTATCCAAAGCAATTTTCCTGGCAAATTTATTTCAACTCTTCAGGCTTTGCGTGAACACTCTAGTGAGCAGTACGGAGGGAGGAGTCTATTTTATGGAAGGTATACTAATCAAAACTAGGAGGGAGAAATAACCCTACCCTTTGAGTGTCGACAATTCACTACAAAGAATAAGAGGTTGCAATGAAATAAGTTTTGTGCCAATAATTTGTACATTTTTCCATAAGAACCTGTATTTCTGTCTTTGGTTAGATGTGTTTTACTTTTCTGTCTTTTAATATATGAGCCGTTCAGTGCACAAATCGATTAACTCCATCAAATGAAAATATTCATTATAAACAGTTAAAGTTATTGTAACTATAAAAATATTGTATATAATATTTTTTCTCGTGTTATTTTGACTGAACTCATTTTCTTTTAATCAAGGGTAACTTTTTATCACGTAAATATATAGAAAATTTTCAATGTTCCTTTTGTTTAAAAAAATGCCATTTAAAATGGAGTTAGTCGGATTGTCTTCCGAACGCCTCGCATCATGCTGTATTTAAACTTTTTAAAACAAATTGTTATTTATTAACAAGCATGTACCTAAAAGGGAAATTAAAAAAAAAAAAATCATCAAGGACTCTCTCTTCTCCCACACCCATTAAGGGTATTTCTTAACTTTTAGACTTACAAAAAGGTTATTGCAAAAATAAATTAAGGACGAATTTTACATTAGCTCTCTGAGATCTGGGAGCTTTCCTGCATTTTCGTAAAACTAATTTTAATTTAAATTTTCTATTCCTGTTTGTTTCTAAAATACACTTTGTATCTTTTTATTTTACATATATCTTAAAATGAAATTCTATTAAAGTATTTTTGTCTACAGACAATTTAAGTTGTTTTGGGGAAACAATAAGATATGGGCGGGCCACTTAAATGATTAAGACTGTTCTCAAATCCAAACTGACCATTTTCTGATACATTTTTAAATTCATTTGAGTTTGCAAGCGTATCAAATTGGCTCTTATTCAGACAAATTGGCTCTTATTCAGCCGTCCTGAGACAACAGTCACATATAACTCAAAATGTAATTCATTTTTTCGGGGGGGGGGGGGGGGACTGATTGCAAATAATTTCAATAAGCCTGCAAATGTCATACTTTTATGTTTGAAAAATGGGTTTGAAAGTTTTTTCTTTTTTTTTGGGGGGGGGGGGATATATATTTTAAGAATCGTCTTGAAATTAATTAACCTGTTTGCACATTTTCCTTCAGTTTGTAATGGTGGAAGGGGGTGATTATGGATTATTATACAAAATAATACTTTCTTTTATTAATTTGCTGTTAAAGTTCAGAAAAACAAGGAACAAAATTTTATTTTGCTTATAAAGTTTTTAAATTTATTTATTATTAAAAACTGGTTGTTGGGGGCCACCGTAATACTTTTCCATTATGGATATAAAATATAAAAATACGTAAACTTTTTATAAAATGCATTGCAATTCCAAAATAAAATTTAAACTTATATTTAAATATTTTTAATCCATAATAATGCTCTATTACTGAATTGCGGGTACTACTTGATTATTCCATCGACCAATTTCGACAAATTATATAAATCGCCAAACTACTTGCAAAATTATACAAATTGGCATAATTTTTATTTTAAATAATGAAAGAACAAATTAGTAAAAGATTAATAAAAATACAAATTAAATGTCAAATTAAAAATCACTTGATGACGCAAAAAACACCTATAACGTGTTTAATGTCAAGTGAATGTGACATTTATGATAAGCCATTATTGGCATTTAATCTTATAGTTTGGCGATAGTTTTTTGATTGACAGGATAATCGAGTAGTACCGAAATGCGTAAAAGAAACATCCTTATAACTCCAAAAATGATAATTCTATTAACTAACAGTTTACTGCGTCGGATTAAGTGTCTCATTTCCAATTAAAATATATTTTTGAATTGAAATTTGAATGAAATACTGTGTCATGAAAAATCGAAGAGTGTGGAAAATAGGATTACAAATATCTCGACAACTAATAATCCGATTGACTTCATTCTTTATGCAAAATTTGTTTTTTTATTGTCTTTTATATTAGCTCCTTAAAATAAACAATTTTGAAAAATTTCATATTCCTTTTATCAGAATGAATATTTCAAGAATAAAAAAAAAATAGTTCTGGAAAATCGAGGTTACTGATTTTAAATACGCTTCTTCCCATTATGACATACTAACTATATATCAAATTTCAAGTCTCTATCTCAATTTGTTTGGGAGATAGAACATTTGCAGACACAGACACAGAGATGGAGTGCAAAATTTTTTTTCTTAATGTTTTTCGAAATCTCCTGTGTCTGAAACGAGTAAATTGATCAAAATAAATTTTTAGATTTTTAAAACGATTACACATATGATGGGTAAATAATAAAAATATTTAAACAAAGTTTTAATAAAATATAATTATTGACATTATCATAATAATTTGAAAAATCTATGACAATTTATATAAAATCTTAACTATTTTAATGCAGAATTCTGCTATAAAATCAATAATATTAACTAAATAGAGAATGTTGCAAAGCTGCTAAAATGGCAACCTTCCCGTTTCTGTCCTGAGCCAGTTTGAAGATAATGGAATTGGCTTTAACTAAGTCACGTATGATTGACAGGTGTCTTCTCATGAAAGGTCAATATTTTATTTTCTATTGTATAGAAATGCATAAAGTTTTATGTTTAATGATTAAACATGTATATGTTGATCTCATTTTAAATTTTAATGCCCAACAGTTTGCACGGTTGTTCTGTGCTTTTAAATAACGGATGACTGGAACTCTGCTTTAAATTTGAAGAATTCCACTATGCTTCATGTTGATTGTTGATACTATAAATTAATATATTAAAATAGTATAGAATATGAATGGTGAGCCTTTTTATATGTACTGGCCAAAAATTAACAATGTCTACCAATATTGTCAATGTGCAAACTTTTGCATTAAAAAAAAATTAAATAGTGTAGAATAAACTGTTTATACAAAACACTAGTCAATGTAATCAATCGCTTTCATACATCAAATATCTAAAGAAAAGTCAAATTGAGTGTTATCTGTCTTTGGAATCAGCTATTAATTCTATGAAATTTTTATTCAGAAATATATGATTTGTTTTAAGTGGCACTTACTGTAGTAATGTTAAATAATGCAATTTGTTTTTTAATAATTTTTAATGTATCAGTACTACAATATCTACCTTATCCCTACCTTACCTTATGTCTAAATTGCATAAAAGATGTGTTTCTTTTAAGGATCTACCGAAACTGGCTTTTTAGACCAAAATGAAACCGAAACTTAATTTCGTAATCTTCTTATTTTCGGCAGAAAATGAAAATGTCCAAAAATGTTTTGTGTATATATACCTTGATTTATCTCTTATGATTTTTGTAAATGATCATCTGTTATATTAGAACTGTCAAAGAGTATTTGAAACACTTTCGCAGAGTTTCATACTAAAAATTTTCTATGACTGTTAAGTCTGCAGCTTTTAATGAGCGTGTGAATAGTCTTAAAAGCTTAGTCATATATGCATTGCTTGCTTTATAATTTGCACTCACGTCTTGAGCCAGTCATGATTAATAATTATAAACAGTGATGTCCATAACAATAAATATAGTATCTCATTTAAGACAATACATCTCTATACAGAAGAGACTATACACCTTTATATCTAATAAGAATACAGATAGTTTCGATCTGACCGAATTTTCTTCGAAATTCTGATTTTGTGCCAAAAGCAAAACCGAATTTTCGGTCGATCTCTAGTTAATTTATTAGTAAGATTTTTGAAGTTATGCGTCATATAGAGAATGCTTCATATTTTGTAATTTTTAGCAATATGTGTATCAAAATAAGGTACATTTGTAATTTTTTTTGCGCTTGATTGTCATAAAATTCATATCTTTAAAAATAAAAAATAACGATGCACCAAATATTCGGCCATGCTACCTAATTTTAGATTACGCTGAATGTCAAACTATTTTGGGCTGCCGAATATTTGGTTTGGCCTAATATAACCAAATACTTAAAAAACCTTTTGAAAAATATTTTTTAAAATCTTACACATCTTCTACTTTTAACTGTCAATTTATAACGATAATCAGAATAATTAGAAATCAAATCATATTTAAATAAGTGTCACTTAGAAAATTAACATTATGTTGACCTTCATACAGAGGTGAATTATCCATTAGGCTGAAGCCTAGGGTCCTGAAAGGAAAAGGGCTCCAGTGCTAAGATTTTTTTTTCTTCTTATCTGGCTAATATTTTATGTAAAAAAGAAAATATATTATTCTTTGTTCCAGTCACTTATTGAGTCTTGTAACCTTGTAAGTAATTAACATTTAGATGGTATTCCAAATGCTATATCCCTTTTAATTTTTTCAATATTAATAAGAAGAAAATATTAGATTCTTTTTTTTTTTTTTTTTTTTTTTCCCCAGTTTGGGATGGATTTACATAGCTTTCGTAATCACAGCATCCTGAGTGAGATTTTGTCGGTATCTCTAGAAATGATATCTTTTAAAGTAATTAAGTTTTAATCGAGCTTTTTGTCTATTTTCCGGCCCTTAATTTTTTGTGCCCTGGGTAATTATCTGACCCTGTCCATTTGTTCTACTAAAATCCATTGATCAGCTAAGAAAGTTCTTTTGAGGTTAGAAATTCTGTATAAATGTTCGTATGAAACTGCCTTATTTTTTAAATGTATTTACTGGAAAATTATTCTGGAAAAAAAAAAAATAACTGTATGTAAAGGATTCAGAAATGTTCTCAGAATTGCATCATACTAGGTGATTCAAAATAGAGATTGTATAACCCTTTGAGGGGCAAACAATTGTTTCTGTAATGTTGAATTCACATCGGAATCCCCAAAAAGATTTAATGCAAAATAAGGAAAAGTAATTTTACAACTTTTTTCCACCAACATTAGAAAAGTAAAATTTAATAAAAATATTTCTGGTGCAAATCTTTATTAATCGTAGGTGGGATAAAATATATCCCACCGTCCCTCAATGGGGTTAAACCACTAGTGATAGAAACATTCTTCCAATTTCAACAAAGCATACAAATCAAGTACAGCTTTTGTTTTGTAAGGTGCTGTATGCATATTAAAATGTGAAAATTTATTTTTTATATGGCCCCTGGATCCTAATAACTTATATCTAAAAAAATATTATTCTACGTCTAAGAAGGAAATGAGAGAAAAAAAAATTACGACCAAAGCTTACAGAATTATGAAATTTTGAATTTTATGAAATTTAAATGTTTACCTGCACTGAAAATACTTTCCGTTTTTAGTCCCAGAAAGCACTAAAATATATTGCTCTCAAGGAGGGGATCACCAAACAAGTCTAGCCTTGGGACCCGGGAGATAGTTTATCCACTTCTGCTGTCATAGGAATAAATGATGTAAAAATGCAAGTTGCTGAACAATGTCATGTAAATAATGTCTTTTGCTTTTTCGCAAAAAAGAGTGTTTCTAAAGAAAATGGAAAATCTTAAGGAGCTAAAGGAGAAGCTTAAGCTAAAGGAGATAATAGACATCAAGACAGACAATTTTTGTCCAAGAAACCAGTATCGCAATCAACTTATTCCATCAAAAATACAGATATCTCATCTCACATCTTTTCAAACTTAGATTGCATAAAAGATATGTTTATTTTAAGCATCTACCGAAACAGGTTTTTTAGACCAAAATGAAACCGAAACTGAATTTTGTAATCTTCTTATTTTCAGCGGAAAACGAAAATGTCCAAAAAAATTTTTTTATGTATAATTATTAATTATACATGTGACCCAAGTTTGCTCTCTGTGCCTCTGACCAAAACTTTTCATTTTCATATAAAATGTAATTCATTCATCAACGACACTGGATGATTTTGTATTCATAGAATTAAAAAATGTTTTAAGTATACATAATTCGATTTACCTTTTATAATGATTTTTGTAAATGATCATCTGTTATATGAGAACTGTCAAAGAAGATCCGAAACACTTTCACGGTTTCAAGCTAAAAATTTTCTATTACTGTTAAGTCTGCATGTTTTAATGAGTGTGTGAAAAGAGTCTTTAAAGTTTAGTCATATAAGCATTGCTTGCTTTATAATTTATACTCATGTCTTGAGTCAATCATGACTGGTAATTATAAATGATGAATTTCATAGCAATAAATAGTGTCTCGTTTAAAACGATACACATCAAGTCATTGAGAAGAAACAAGATTTTTAGAATACTGATAGCTTCAGTCCGGCCGAATTTTTGGCGAAATTCTGATTTTGTATCAAAAACAAAACTGAATTTTTGGTCAACCTCTAATTAATTTATTAGTAAGATTTTTGAAGTTATGTGTCATATAGAAAAAATGCTTCATATTTTGTAATTTTTAGTAATATGTATAACAACCAAATATTCGGCCATGCTATCGAATATTAGAGTAGGCCGAATATCAAACTATTTTGGGCTGGCGAATATTTGGTTTGGCCTAATACAACCAAATACTTAAAAATATCTTTTGAAAAATATTTTTAAAAACCTTACACAACTTCTACTTTTAACTGTCAATTTATACTGATAATCAATAATTAGAAACTGAATCATATTTAAATAAGTGTCACTTAGAAAATTAACATTTAATGATGACCTTCATATAAATAAATGATGTCAAATGCAAGTTGCTGAACAATGTTATGTAAATAATCTGCCTTTTGATTTTTCGCTAAAAGACTGTTTCTAAAGAAAATGGAAAAACTTTCAGAGGGGATAATAAATATCGAGACAGACAATTGTCCAACAATCCAGTATCTCAATCAACTTATTCAGTCAGAAATACAGATATCTCATCTCACTTCTTTTCAAATTTAGATTTTTGTTACTTTAACAATAATGAAGATATCGTAACTATATTTTTAACAGAGTTACTTTGATTTCTGTGAAATATTTGACAGAAAGTGCTGAAAATTGTGTGTGTGAAGTTGTAAAAAGGTTTTGTTTTTCAAAATGGGAGTGTCTGTGTTAAATACTATGTAAAATTGTTTTAAAATTTAACTTTTCAATATCTTTAAACTTTGAATTTGGTCGAATAGTTACTATTCAGTTGGCCTAACGGTTTGCCTGTATGCCGAATATTCAACATTCAGCCAAAATCACTAGTCAGTGCATCCAAAAAAAAAAACTAGAGAACAGGAATTCTGCTTTTTCAGAATTTAGTATCGCCCCCGATTGGGGGGGGGGGGGGGAATGTATATAAGTATAGATACAGTAGAGTCCCGATTATCCGAGTTAATCAAACTTATACCTTTGGAATGGATTATTTTCTTCTGATGGACTGATGGCTTATATTATTATGAAACAGACATTATAAATACAGTACAGAACCATTTATCCGGAATGCTTGGGGTCAGATGTATTCCGGATAACTGGTTTTTCCGGTTAACTGGTTATGCATTGAAGCAACATCCATTTGGTATGTTTTGTGGAATATGTGTGGTTGTGACATTATTTCTGATTTTAAATTATTAGTTTACTTGGATTACAAATCAATGCAAGAACGATCAAAAGTTAACCAGATTTTAAAAGAAGATAATTTATGGGAATATAAGGGTAATCTTAGGAACAAAAATTCTCCTGTTTCCTCTGCATAAAAATTAAAACATCTAAAATACAACTAAATATGTTTTCTTTCAAATACTAGATGTTGTCATCAAATTATACAATTGTTTCAAGCAAAGCCTATGTCAAACTGGCACTGTACGACACCTTTTTCTGCAAAGATTCTGAAATCAGTCTATCAGAAATATCATTCCGGATAACTGGTTTTCCGGTTAACTGGTTTATAGATAAATGGTTCCATACTGCAAAGTGTTTAGGTGAAGATGAAAGAGCAGTCATAAAAAGTTAGAACTCTGATTTTCTGGTCCCATTCTGACCAGCAAAAAAGCAACGCATCAAAAACACTGTAGTGGTTCACAGAAATAAATGTTCGAATATGTTTAATTCATGCAAACATAATTATTACATTAATTATGATAATCTGCACATGTTAAACAAAATTTTATTTATTATAACAAAAAAAAAATTACCTAAATAATGAAATTCCGTTTGTATATATTTTGTGTACCGCAAAAAATTTATGTGCTATCGAGCATGTGTGTGATAGAAACAGCATATTAGTTTCTACTGTGCACCCACATAACTGGAGCTGTGTCCTATTCACAAATTATCTATTAAATATTCCGCTGTAATTTGAGTAGCCTTTGATTTTAAATCCCTTTGTTAAACTAATTCAAATTTGGATTAGACGGACGACGAATTCTTATTTAACTCTAAAATATTAACTTTATATCTCATAAGAATTTTAATGTACTTTTATAAAATTATGATTAAAGTTTATGCAATGCATGCCATGTCTTAATTTGTGCTTTTTTATTTTATTACAGGTGTCTTATCCATGGCTAATGCTGGCCCTGACACCAATGGTTCACAGTTCTTTATCACAACAGTAAAAACAAGTTGGTAAGTTATTTTAAGTGCTCTTTGCATTGTGTTTTTTCTTATCAATGCTATTAATTTTGTTTTAAACATGATAATATTCTTATCTCTGTAGTCAAGTAATATCTCAGTTATTTCATTTTGTTTTTAAAAATTAACGATTATCATTCCTTAATTTAATTGGACTGTTTTTTATAAATTTATATTTTCAGTTTAGAATACTTTTAAGCTGTTTGCTATGAGAATTTGTGTAGTTGAGATTTTGTTATTAGAGAAAAATTTCCCTTGAAGTTTATTTTAAAAATAATGTAAATTCAGTTATTCAAATCTTTTAATATTTACATGATATTTTTACCATTACCTTTTGCAATATTTTAATTAATGATTTTAATTTTACATTTTTATTTTTTGTTCAAATGAAAAATTTTACTATAAAATATTATTCTATTGTGTATTTCAATAAATCTTTGTTTTCTCAAAGTTTTTCTTGGAAAAAGGTATGCAAACTAAAGGCAATTATAATTTAAAAATAAATAAATGCCCAATCAAATCGGCTGTTTCAGAGGATTGGATGACAAAAGTATTTGCAAAGTAGTTGGTTTGTAAGAAAGTATGACTCTTAATTTGTTGTTGTTTCTACTACTGTTGCTGTCTACTTGACATCATTTTTGTTGATGATAGGTTAATTACATACCAAATGGATGAATTTTGTGTGGTCATGTTATCTGTATGATAGTGTCAGGCCGAGGTTGCCGAATCTGTGGGCCCTGTGGCAAAATATCTTTAAGCTTTCTGCGACAAGCATTATTACCGGAAAAGTGTTTTTTCACATTTTGCAGCAATTTTTCCACATTAGTCAGAAGAATGTGGTTTCATTCTTTTTAATTCTTTTTAAACTATATAGTAAATTTTGACCTATTTTCACTAATGGTTTACTTGGAATTCGTATAGAGATTTTGTAAATTGGTCGCTGATTTTCCTCAATCATGGCGAAAATAAATAAAAAAATTTGTTGAAAGGTCGCGAGGAAAAAAAAAAACTTCGGGGAAAATCGGCAGCGGGAAAATATCATGAAATTTGTTAATCGATCACAGGAAAATATCGTGAAATTTGCCAGTCCATCACAAGCAAATATCGTGAAATTCCTCATCCGGTCGCGGAGAGAAAACGTGAAGATTTTGAATCAGATGCAGAAAAACAATTATTAATTTCATCAGTATGTTGCAAGAACAAACAGCAAAATTTGCCAATTGGTTGCAGAATAAAATTGCTAAATTTGTTAATTGGTCGAGAGAAAAAAAATATGAAATTCGCCGATCAGTCTCCAGAAAAAATTGCAAAATTCATCAGTCGGTCGTGGAGAAAAATCGCAAAATTTTTCAATCTGGTGCAGAATCTTGAATTTTGTCAATCTATCGTAAGAAGAAACTGTGAAATCTCCCGATCAATAGCAGAAAATATCATGAAATTTGTCCGCCGGTCCTGAGACTTGATTGTCGTTTTAAGAAAAAGAATTTTGGAAAATGAGTTTTCGGAAACAGGAGCCTTCTTTAATTATTTAATACTGTTTTACTTTAAGTCACATTTAGTTTTATTTTAACTTAAATTACTTCATATTAAGTAAAAAGAAAATTACTTTTAATTTTAAATATTTATAATGAAGTTACAAAAGTAACTAGTTGTATATGCCAATCCCAAAACTTTCTTCTATCTCATGCATCTTAATATTTCAAAAAAGTAGTTACAAATGTTATTAGTTCAACATTATACCAACTTTGATTTTCTGTTCCAGTCAATTAATCAGAATAAGAATGTTAATTTCGATCATGATATTTATTAAAATCAATAATTTTTTTTCATTATTCTGTTGTACATTAGCTGTTTGCGAATAGCCAGCTTAGCAGGTTGCGAAGTTCCCATTGCTTCAAGAGCTGCCAAGATACTGTACCAAAAAAAAAAAAAAAAAACCTACAAAAATTGTTGTTACAGTGCCACCTTCTGGTGGAATTTTTTCACATTCAAGGAGAAACTGCTGCCCATAGCCAAAAATATACACAAAAAATTCGTTCAATTCTATGGTTAGCTTCATACACTTTTTGATATAGTAAAATAATGAAAATAACACAAGAATTGCTATTATAGTGCCCCCTTCCGGCAGAATATTTTCAAATTGAAGGAGGGCCTGCTGGCCATAGCCAAAAACATACCCGAAAATATTGGTTCAAATAAATTCATACACTTTTCAATGGTACAAGAATGAAAGTGGCACAAAAATCACTATTACAGCGACCCCTTCTGGCGGAATATTTTCAAATTAAAGGACTGGATATAGCCAAAAACATACACAACAAATTTGGTTTAATTCTATGCATAACTTCATACACTTTTTGATGATACAATGGCGACACACGGACAGACAGACATTTTGTATAAACATATTTTTCGGAATCTCTGACCCCTAAAATGTGCAAATCCATCGAAAAAATTTTGATTACAATACTTTTTTCGATTGAAGATGGAAGAAAGTAAAAATAGGTCTGTTTAATTGTTAAACTTGAAAGAAAATTAATAGAGTAATACTTTAATAAACAACTTCAAATTTTGTTTTACTATCTGAAAGTAAAGGTACAATTTCTATAAGATGTAAACATAAATTCTTAAATTTAATTTAAAGAGTACACATATCAATGTTAGGAAAGTTGGCAATTCTTTTAAACTTTTGAGAATTACCTTTTACTCATGAATAGGGAACTTACTATATTTCATATTTTGCATTATAAACAAAAGTTGTTTGTCATTGTTTGGGGGTCAAACGATTTCTCTTACCCTTATATATTCGCTTTGCTACTCTCTGTCCAGCAGATATCCAGCAGAGAAGCCGGACATCCAGTGATTGTGATTCGGATATTGAAAAATCAGCCGGATATCCGTTGCATTCCTGGTTTAAATGAAAAGAGCAGGCCTCAATGTCCTTCGAAAAACATCAAATAGGAACACTACGTTACAATTGTGACTTGTTTCTTAAAATTCGTATGTTATCTTCATCCAACTTTTGTTACATCTTGCATATCCACTTTTTATCAAGAATGTATTTTTTTTTTTTTTTTTTTTTTTTTTTTTCTTATCAGATTGCTTCTTTTACCTCTTCTTTATCATTTTTTGGTACTTTTATGTTAGCCACGCTCAAACCTTACTAATAGTTCTTTTTTTATCTTTTTTTTGGGGGGGGGGGGGGTTACTTTTATGTTAGCAGTGTGCAAATCTTGCCAATTTTCCTGTCCCTTTCCCAGTAGCTTCTATTTTTCCCATGTGTAATTTAGAAAGACGGCTTTAATGTTGAAATAAAGTACTTTAGGATATTTATTATCATTATTTTTAGTAGTATTTCTCAATTTTAAATGGAACAAGTGAAAGTTATTCATTTTAAATTAAATATATGCCCAAAAGCAGAATTTTCTGCATCAGTCTGCAGCAAACTAAAATTTATCTGCAACCTAACAATGCTAGACTAAACCTGCTATCATAAGAAATAACAGAAAACCATAAAATAAGCAAAATTTACATTTATAGAGAAAATATAATAAAAGGATATGGACGAACGCAGGGAAAAGGAAACCTTTCGTTACCTTGACAACGAATGAATGACGTGAAAGGATTACGTCAGATCATGACATACGCAATCTGTTGGAAGAAAAATTCATTCGTTTTTGTGTGTGTGTGAATTATACACAATGTGTATAATTGGTGAATTATACGCATTTTAAATATACTGGAGGTCTTTATTTTTATTCGAAATGTGAAGTCTTTCATTCTTTCGGTGTCAGAATAATTGACCCGATACCATTCGTTGTGAAGTTGTGTAGCTAAATAAATCAAGAATTGATTATACGTTGTTTTATCCATCATTTTGGTTAAAGTCTGGATTGTATTCTTTTCATGCTGATGTTGTCTGTTCTAAGAAGGTACTAAGTGTCTGTGCCTGACTTTTATTTGGGAGAAAAGGTAAGTAAGCATTCCTTAAACTCGTTTGTAGTAGTCTGAAAATTGAAATCGCATTCCTTTTTAAATTGAATATTGAATTAAATCTGTTAAATCCCATTCTTGTGTAACATATTCATATTTATTTTCGCTATTTCGATTTATTCAAAATTTATTCCAAAACTCTTCTATCCAGGATACAACAAATACCACAAATCTAGAGACTTGCAGTAAATTTCAGCTATTTTTTTAAGCCCAGCATTTCTTTTTAAGCTTGTGGATTAATCTGCAAGGTGTAAAATAAACTGCAGTGCCCGCTGCCATCCTGCACTGTTTCTGCTACTGGGAATATATGCAATATAAAAATAATGGTGATTTGAACAATATTTGGTGAATTATCACCAGTTTTTAGTTAACATAAAAGTAGCCATTTTTCTTTGTCTCTAATCTAGCCAAGTTTGATGTGTGTCATAATTTTTCATTTAATACATTTTATATGTGATTGTTAGACCATAGCACACACATTTTAAATATACAAAAGGAACATTTGATTTTGAAGTTTAATCTGTAGATGCTGGAGACTTGTTTATGTTATGTAAAACAGATCTATAGTCATGTATTTTTCCTGTACCATTTGGGTCTGTTAGAGACTTTCTTTTCACATAGCATCAGAAACGCAAGATCCTCGGCCAAGTTATCATGGGACTTGAGTTGTACCTGTGTTTTTTCCAGTTTGCTTTTTACTATTGCATACCTTTTTTTAAATCATAAGTAGTCTCATTTTTGTTAATAAAGTTTTTGTATCAGAATAAACTTTTTTCTGATTGACAAAATTCACCTCTTCTGGTAGAATTCTCAAATTGCACCAGAATTTAATAAACAAAAATATTTTATGTTGAACAAAGTTGGTTTTAGTTGTATTTCATTATTGATTTCATAAGTACTAAATTGTTTTGCATGTACTGTAATATATAGCAATCAATTATCAAGTTGAAAAAGTGCACTACATCCGAATTTAGTAATATAATGACAGTGAAGGGTTACTTATTGCTTTTAAATAATATTCTGTAATTATCACAAAATATTGTTACTTAGCTAAAATGAGAAATTCTTCAGAAGAAATTGGTGTATCTGAATTTTTATTGAGTACTAAATTCTTCCTCTTCAGGAGATAAATAAGTTAATTCAGGTCATAATAGAATGTCTATATTTGAGTACAATTCCAGTACTCACTTAAATGTTTGTTCAATAATATTATTAAAGTTCAAAGTGTTAAATGGGACTGATGTAATGTATTAAAACAAATTGTATTGAGATTTTAGATTAATTGATACTATTGCTTGTTGTTGCCGTTGTTTTACTTGGCTTTTATTATACCAATTCATAGCTAATGACCTACAGGCTTTTACTGAACCAAAAAATATGCATGGTACTAAAAACTTTAATAATATTCTTTAATGTGACTTGTTTCTCTGTGATACTTATTTGGTTTCATTTATCAAGAAAATTTTTTGGTTCAAAATGCCTTTATGTGATTTTAAGGGGGGGGGGGGGACAAAAAACACAGAAGGTTGCTGCTGTGCTATCTTTTTCTGCACTGATTTATATTTGTTTATGTACGTGCTTTGTTACAGTTGAAAGCAGGATGTAAAATGTGTTAGTGTTTTGCATTTTGTGAAAGGCTTTTATATTTTGCAAAAATATGTCAATAAGATTTTTACTAAAAAGCCAAAAGTAAAGTTTGAAAAGGGAAACTTTTCTAATTCAGTTAATTAACCAACTAAAATCAACATTAATTTGTAATTTTAGATTTAAGTTTTCTCATAGTATTTAAAAGAGTAAGAGTAGTCAAATTTTCATAATCCCCTATCCCCGAACAGAAAGCTAAAAGATATTGGTAACTGAACTAAAATACTTTTTAGGCATTTCAAATAAAATGCTACAGAAAATTGTTTACTAGGTTGAAAACTGGGGATGCACTGAATATTCAGTATTCAGCCATGTTATTGAATATTTGATTAGGCTCAATATCAAACTGTTCGACCTGCCGAATATTCAGTTTGGCTGAATATCTGAATATTCACTCGAACCGAATACTTAAAAAATATTTTTAACATTTTTAAAAACCATACACACTTTCTACTTTTAATTGTCAACTTAGAGTCAGAAACAGAATCATATTTAAATAAGATAATATTTTTACATGATTTATTTGCTATTTGTAAAGTATCAGCTTAATAAAATTAACCATTAAACCTGCAAGGACGGGCGCCACGAAAAGTAACACGAGAACAGGCATGGGGTGTCAACACACCCCAAACATATTAAATGGCATAAATACGAAAAAACACTTTAGAATTCTGACTGTTCATGATAGTTACACTTTTTCTCGTGAAAAATGATAACTGAAATGTTAAATTATAGTTAATTTTAAAAATTAATAAATAATAAATTAAAAGCACTCAACGACAGCAGACGAATATTTTCCAGTGTGGAGGTGTCAAAACACCCTGCGCTCGTCCTGCCGGGTTAATAAGGATTTTTATAGGAATTAATGATCTACAAAGGCAAGTTCCAGAACATTCTGTTTATAATCTGTTTCTTACTTTTTTTTAAGTGTGTTTCTAAACAAAATAGAAAACTTTCAGGATTTTAATAATAGAAATCAAGTAATTTTTGTCCAGAAAACCATAATCGCAATCCACTTATTCAATCATAAATACAGAGTGTCTCATCTCTCTCAAACATGGATTTACATTTTTTATTTTTACAGTAAAGAAGATATAACTATATTTTCAACAGACTTGCTTTGATTTCTGCAGGGTTCGCACAGACTCCTTAGACTCCTTGGAAACTCCTTAGAAATGAAAACATTCCCAACTAGTACTTAGAACTACTTAGATCAGCAAACCACTCCTTAGAAACTCCTTAAATTGTATTGCGGCTTCCGACGCAAGCGATATTGCTGTCGAGGAAAAAAATATTGTGATTGTAAAATGCACGGTAAATCCTTTATGCACAGCATTGATTGGTTACGATAATCTTCCACTAGGTCCGTTTCTCAATTATTAAGCCCTTAAAATCCGTTTTTCAACACTGTTAACCGATCTTTATTTTAAATTTTATCGATGTTTGGAATTTAGCCAAGAATCTCGAAAAAATCGCATTTTTCGCAAATATCTCCCGAAAAATACCGTCAAATTTCATCAATCGATCGCGGAAAAAATTCGTAAATTTTGTCAAACGATCGTGAAAAAACGCGAATTTCTTCAAAACATTGCAAAAAAAGATGCGAATTTCTTGATAGACAGCGAAAAAACGCGAATTTACTCAAAGGATCGCGAAAAAATGCGAATTTCCTTAAAGGATCGAGGGAAAAAAAGCGGATTTCTTCGAAAGATCGCAAAAACGCTAGTTTCCTCAAAAGATCGCGAAAAAATGCAAATTTCTTAGAAAGATCACGAAAAACATATATACTTTCCTCTAGAGATCGCAAAAAAAAAAAGAAATTTGTCAAAGGATCGCAAAAAACACGAGAAATTTGTCAAAGGATCGCAAAAAACACGAGAAATTTGTCAAAGGATCGCAAAAAAACACGAGAAATTTGTCAAAGGATCGCAAAAAAACACGAGAAATTTGTCAAAGGATCGCAAAAAAACACGAGAAATTTGTCAAAGGATCGCAAAAAAACGAGAAATTTGTCAAAGGATCGCAAAAAAACACGAGAAATTTGTCAAAGGATCGCAAAAAACACGAGAAATTTGTCAAAGGATCGCAAAAACACGAGAAATTTGTCAAAGGATCGCAAAAACACGAGAAATTTGTCAAAGGATCGCAAAAAACACTAGAAATTTGTCAAAGGATCGCAAAAACACGAGAAATTCGTCAAAGGATCGCAAAAAACACGAGAAATTCGTCAAAGGATTGCAAAAACACGTGAATTCCATCAAAGGATCGCGAAAAACACGTGGTTTAGATCAAAAGATCGCGAAAAAAACGCAAATTTCCTCAAAAGATCGCGAAATACACGCGAATTATGAAAGATAGCTAAAAACACGCAAATTTCCACAAAGGATCGCGGAAAACAAGCAATTTTCGTCAAAAGATCAAAATAAAACACGAATTCCATTAAAAAATAGCGAATTTCTCCCAGAAGATCGCGAAAAACATGCGAATTTCCTCAAAAGATCGCGAAAAACATGCGAATTTCCTCAAAAGATCGCAAAAAACATGCGAATTTCCTCAAAAGATCGCAAAAAACAAGCGAATTCCCTCGAAAGATCGCAAAAAACACGCTAACTTCCTCAAAGGATCGTGAAAAACACGCGGTTTCCATCAAAAGATCTCGTGAAAAATGTCAGTTTCGTCAAACAATCAAAATAAAACTCTAATTCCATTAAAAGATCGTGAAAAAACACTAATTTCTCCCAGAAGATCACGAAAAAAACGCGAATTTCCTCAAAAGATCGCGAAAAACATGCGAATTTCGCCAAAGTTTCACCTTCAACGAAATCGATTACCACTGTTCTAAAAGAATAAATTCAAAACTTGTTATATTTTTTCTTGTATGTTGCATTTAACATTCTTTTTTTTTACCTTTTAAAATTTTCTTTAAGTTGCATCATGTATGTGATATACATAATAAGTGTTTGGGTTTGACTAATCTCTGTTTATATGACCATTGGTTGCTGCATAAAAAAGTTGGTTGTCTATTTTGTATTTAATCTTACGAAATCAGTAAGCAATATATTGTGAATACTGTGCAATTTCATCACTAACAATTAGATTCTAACAAGAGTAAAATTTGTTTTTGTCGCCAAATTGGGCATTAAAAATTGGAGTGTGCATATCGCATAACGATGCAGCACATAACAGCAATAACAAAAAATGGCAAATCCTTAAAATTTTTTGGACTCCTTCGATTTTTTCGGTACTCCTTGGATATTTTCTTCCCAACTCTGTACGAACCCTGTTTCTGTGACATATATCATAATGAGAAGTGCTGAAAATTAGGGATGCACCGAATAGTGATTTTGTCCGAATACCGAATATTCGGACAACAGGCGAACCGAATACCGAATATTCGGCTAGCCGAATAGTAACTGCTAGGCCGAATGCCAAATATTCAGCCAGCCGAATAGTAACTATTCGGCCGAATACCGAATATTCGGCTTCTCGAATAATTTTATATTTCAAAGTTAAAAGGCATTAAAATGTTAAATTTTAAAACAGTTTTACATAATATTTAAAACAGAAACTTTCATTTTGATAATCAAGAGCTTTTTTCAAGTAAACTTTATGCTGAAAAAAAATCTGCTTTGAGTTATTTAAGAAGAGAATAGTTATAAAACTTTTTTAATTAACAAAATTTTTAATTTCATGTCGCCTTTTGTGAATTAAAACAAATGAATAAAATTTTCTTAAATTCTAAAACAAACATTGTGAAAAAATTAGAAGAAAAATTGTACCGGATCATACATTATTTGTTTGTCAGGAAGAGACTAAAGTAAAAGTAAATAAATAATACAATCCATTCAAATTTTACATGGTGGCAACTCAGCAAGAATAACTGTTCTACTCCCTTTTATTAAGCAAGGAAGTTTTTAAATACATCCTAGATTGGTCTCTGGAATGGGTGAACATTTTCAAAGATTGTAAATGTTGTTCTTAAAATCTTAGCAAGAAACAGATTATTTACTGGACAATGTTCAGGAACTTGCATTTGTACATAATTAATCCCTATGAAAATCCTCGTGATTGGTTAATTTTCTTAAATAATACTTAACAAACAGCAAATAAATAATGTAAAAACATTCTCTTTTATTTAAATATATGATTCTGTTTCTAATTATTCTGAACATCCTTATAAGTTGACTGTTAAACGTATAAGTGGTATAAGGTTTTTAAAAATGTTTTAAAAGTTTTTTTTAAGTATTCGGTTGGCCAAGTATTTCGATATTCGGCCAAACCAAATATTCGGCAGGCCAAATAGTTTGCTATTCGGCCAAGCCGAATATTCGGCATACCGAATAGTTTGATATGCGGCCAAACCGAATATTCGGCAACATGGCCGAGTAGGCCGAATACCAAATAAATACCGAATATTCGGTCCATCCCTACTGAAAATTGCCACCATTTATATCTAAACAACTATGAGCTAGACATTCCTGTATTCAGAATGCAGTTGACAGTATTTATACAATGTCACTGATCAAAATTCAGTCATTTTGAATGATACCATCACATTTAATACAAGCAAAATGAATGTGAAACAGATCTTGCTAAAATATCGTCATTGCTGATAAAGTTCTGAACGAAAATTCAGTTTCGGCTTCTAGTTACACACCCAGTGTTTTTGATTGAATGTATTGTAATTTTGATGGAATAAGTGAATTCAGATGTTGTTTCTTGTTCAAAAAATTTTTGTCTTGACCATATTATCTCTGTTCAAAGTTTCTTGCAATATTTTAAGAACAACCTGTATGTTTACAATCTCTGAAAATGATCGCCCACTCCAGACATTGATTTAGGATACATTTAAAAACTTCCCCGCTAAATCAAAGAGAGTAGGAAAGTTATTCTTGCTGAGTTGCCATCATTTGAATAGATTGTATTGTTTATTTATTTTTACTTCAGTCTCTTCCTGACAAATAAACAGTATATGACTCTGTAAAGTTCTTCCATTTTTTTCACTAAATCTCTTTGATTTTAAAATGTTTGTTTTAAAGAAATTTTTTTCATTTGTTGTAATTCACAGAAGAAGCCATGAAATTTAAAATTTCTCTAATTAAAAATGGTTTATAACTATCCTTCTCTTAACCTGTTACACGCCAATGTTCTATAAATGGAACATCAATTTCAAACTTTTGCGAAAAATACAATTTTATTTGCATTGTTCTATAAAAATTATTACTTAAAAAGAAAGTGTGGATTGATTTTTTGGCATCGATATTGAGTTAATAAAATAAATAGTTTGTAAAAGAGAAAATCACAATTTTTGTCTTTTTTTAGACTTTTCATCAGACAAAATTCAAAAAATCATATAAAATTCAAAATTTAACTAATATTTTTATAACTAAGTAAGAGTAATTAAAAATGATCATTTTATTCGTAGAACATAAGTTCTAACAAATAAAAAATATTTTTATTGTTTCTTTTAGATAGCAAATCTGCATGTTCCAGAAATGGAACATTGGCATGTAAAGGTTTATTTTTTAACATGGTAATGTTCTTTGATTACAGTGCATATAGATATTGATAAAAAGTTTCCAAATACGAGAATTTTAGTAAGTGTGTCAATGAAATGTTTACGGCTTTGATCTACTTTTTACACCTCTTCTCCTGCCCCTCCCCATCTTTCACAAACGTTCTCCTGTCTGAAGTAGATTGCTCATAGTTGCCGCTGAAAAACACATGTGTTTGTTGATACTCAGACGTTGTTTATGACTCAAATTGAGAGCCAAAATAGGATTGGAGAGGTGATATCGGAAAATAAGGAATTCTTATTCTTTTTACTTCCCTCTGTAATTATTTTTCAGTTAGAGTATGCCACACAGATGCGATGCCTCATTCAAAACCATTTTGTACATCAGAAGATGCACTTGAATACTTTTATGAATTATCGGATGATTCTAATGAAGAATGCCTTGATGTTTGTAAACTACCTCCAGAAGAAAGTGGATGTATAATTCATGACGAAAATATAAATGAGGCCTATTTTCAGTCTGTTCTGCCAGCAGATGTTTATGGTGAAAAAGCAGATGACATTGAAATTTCTAATGAAGACAGATTTGATCCTAAAATACCTTCAACGTCAAAGGGAAGACTGAGTTTGAAGCGAAACATTATGCAGAAAGAGAAATATCCAACATCGCTGCGAAAATAAAATGCAAAATTTAACAACATTCTAAAAACTGAAATCATTGCAAATAGTTCTGAAATATTTCCCGAGTTGGTTACTTTATCTCTCGTTGAAATATTTCATAAGTTCTTTCTAATAGAATATCTACTGCATGTAGCAAATATGACAACATTTTATGCATTTCAAAAAGAAGTTATAGCTGTAGATGAAAATAATATCAGGTCGATATTTTTGGATTACTGTAGTTTAGTGGATGTCACCAAGTACTCTGAGAACATTTACATTGGAGCACTCAAGAAGATCTATTCGTCCCAAATGATTCTACAGTAATGCCTAGAAGTAAATTTAGAAAGCAAAAAAAAAAAAATCCTGTTATAGATAATAGCACCTTGAAATTAGGAGATTATTTATTTCTCTTTGTATTTTTTACACTTTCATTTATATGATTATTGTGGCATGAATTTTAGTGCAGGCATTATTATTTTCTTATGCTGTTTTTATTAATTTTTTTACTATTCTGAAAAATATTTGTAATTTATTCTATACAGTAATTCCTGATCATCTAAATAATATATATATTTTTAATTTAGTAGCAAAGCCTTTTCTGTGAAAACTTCCTACCGCTTCTTGACAATTTTTGCTAGAATCTTGAGCACAATGAAGGCTCGACGGGCGAAGCCCGTCTTTTTTTCTGCTTAACCTGTGTTATTCCTGAATAACTTTTATAACTTATAATGTAGTTATTAAAAATAATGGGTATAGAAATAGAGATTTTAATTTAAATATCGTTAATCACATTTTATAAAAATGTGTGAAAAAACTGTTTCCTGTCAATGTTTCATTTTTGGAACATGTTATAAATCCTATAATTTTTTTTTTCTTTTTTTTTTTTTTTTTTTTTTTTTTTTTTTGAAAAAAAAAAAAAATTACTCATAGTGTTTATGTTTGAGTTTTAATGTGATTTTTACCAATAGTTTCTGTTATCTTTCAATCATAGTGTGGCGTTTAAAAGGTTAAATAATTCAAAGCAGATTTTTTTTTTCAGCATAAAGTTTATTTGTAAAAACCTCTTGTTTATGAAAATGTAAATTTCTGTCTTTAATATTATGTAAAATTGTTTTAAAATTTAACGTTTTAAAGCCTGTAAACTTTGAAGTATAAAAGTATTTGGCTGAATAGTAACTCTCGGCCTAACAGTTACTATCTGGCCGGCTGAATATTCGGTATGTGGTTCGTCTGTATGCCGAATATTCAGTATTTGGCCAAAATCTCTATTCAGTGTATCCCTATTGAAACCCTGGTTGAAAGGCAATGGATCTGCTCATTACTTCTTGATTTGCTTTGGAAATCAGCTTTAGGGAGTCAAAGCCTGAGTAGCTTGAAACACTATAGCACTCAAGTTCCATTTTCTACATTATTTAAACTATTTTTTAGCTTTTAAGTTTTGTCAGTGTAAGATATTAAAATTATATTATTTAAAAAGGTGTTTCTCAATGTTTTTATTCTACACTATAAACTTATAATGATTAAAAACCTATGAAAAGAATGTCATATCCACTTATTTTGTAACACAAAAAAATTCTTAACCAAAGAAAAATATTTTGTTATAATTTGTAATAAAGTTTTTTTAATTAGTATGGGCGAAGCAAATCCTTTACTAGGCTACACAAATTATTTTGTCATACACTTTACAAAAAAACTATTCAGCATTTTGACTTGAAATTAAACATAAAATAAATTATGATCTGTAGATTTGCACAATATTTTTTTTTTTACAGAATAACGTTTAAAAATTTATTTGATTTTATGTTGATCAGGGTTCGCACAGACTCCTTAGACTCCTTGGAAACTCCTTAGAAATGAAAACGTTCCCAAGTAGTACTTAGAACTACTTAGATAAGCAAACGACTACTTAGAAACTCCTTATATTCTATTGCGGCTTCGGACGCAAGCGATAATTGCTGCCGAGGAAGAAAAAAATTGTGATTGAAAAACGCACGGTAAATCCTTTATGCACGTTATTCATCTGAAGCACAACATTGATTGGGTAGGGTAATGTTAATAGCAGGGCTCGCACTAAGTCCGTTTTTCAATTATTAGGTCCGTAAAGTCCGTTTTTCGACACTGTTAGCCGACTTTTATTTTAAATTTTATCGATGTTTGGCATTTAGCCAAGAATCTCGGAAAAATCGCGTTTTTCGCAAATATGTTCCAAAAAATACCGTCAATCGATCGCGGAAAAAATTCTTAAATTTTGTCAAAGGATCGTGAAAAAACGCGAATTTCTTAAAAGACAGTGAAAAAACGCGAATTTGCTCAAATGATCACGAAAAAACGCGAATTCCGTTAAAGATCGAGAAAAAAAAAAACAGATTTCCTCAAAAGATCGCATAAAACGCGAATTTCCCTTAAAATCGGGAAAAACACACGGTTTCCATCAAAAGATCGCGAAAACGTTCGTTTCGTCAAACGATCGAAATAAAACGCGAATTCCATTAGAAGATCGCGGAAAACGCGAATTTCTCCAGAAGATCGCGAAAAACACGTGAATTTCCTCAAAAGATCGTGAAAAACACGCGAATTTCCTTAAAGATCGAGAAAAAAAGCAGATTTCCTCAAAAGATCGCGAAAACGTTCGTTTCGTCAAACGATCGAAATAAAACGCGAATTCCATTAGAAGATCGCGTTAAACACGTGAATTTCCTCAAAAGATCGCAAAAAACACGTGAATTTCCTCAAAAGATCGCGAAAAACACGTGAATTTCCTCAAAAGATCGCGAAAAACACGCGAATTTCCTCAAAAGATCGCGAAAAACACGCGAATTTCCTCAAAAGATCGCGAAAAACACGCCAATTTCCTCTAAGGAATGCGAAAACCACGCGAATTTCATCAAAGGAACGCGAAAACCACGCGAATTTCATCAAAGGAACGCGAAAACCACGCGAATTTCATCAAAGGATCGCGAAAAACACGCGAATTTCCTCAAAAGATCGCGAAAAACACGCGAATTTTCTCTAAGGAATGCGAAAAACACGCGAATTTCATCAAAGGAACGCGAAAACCACGCGAATTTCATCAAAGGATCGCGAAAAACATTCGAATTTCGTCAAAGGATCGCAAAAACACGCAAATTTCGTCAAAGGATCGCGAAATACACGCAAATTTCGTCAAAGGATCATGAAAAACACGCGGTTTCCACCAAAAGATCGCGAAAAAAACGCCAGATTCGTTAAACAATTCGTTAAATAAAACGCGAATTCCATTAAAAGATCGCGAAAAAAGCGAATTTTCCCAGAAGGTCTCGAAAAAAAAAGCGAATTTCTCTCAGAAGATCGTGAAAGAAACGCGATTTCCCTCAGAAGATTGCGAAAAAAACGCAAATTTCATCATAAGATCGCGAAAAAAATGCGAATTCGTCAAAATTTCACCTTCAAAGAAAGCGATCACCGCTGTTCTAAAAGAATAAATTCAAAACTTGTTATATTTTTTCTTGTATGTTGCATTTAGCATTCTTTTTTTTTTTTTTTTTTTTTTTTGCCTTTTAAAATTTTCTTTAAGATGTATCATGTATGTGATATACATAATAAGTGTTTGGGGTTTGACTAATCTCTATTTATATGACCTAGGGGTGATTCTAATCCGAATTTTCCGAAAATGTAAGGCATTCATTTCTGAAAATTTTAAAAAATCGGTCACCAATCCAAAAATTCGGACATATGGTCGCCGAAAAAAAAAAAAATATTTGTCCATCGTTTGCAGAAAAATCGCAAATTTCGTCAAATAATCGCCAAAATCCCTGACAATTTCGTCAAAAGATCGCGAAAACCCCCAAAAATTTCGTCGAAAGATCGCGAAAAAACGGCAAATTTCGTCAAAAGATCGCGAAAAACGGCAAATTTCGTCAAAAGATCGCGAAAAATCGACAAATTTCGTAAAAAGATCGTGAAAAAAACACAAATTTCTGCAAAAGCTCGCGAAAACCGCCACAAATTTTGTCAAAAGATCGCGAGAAAGCGCGAATATCGTCAAAGAATCACGGAGAAAACGCATAGCTAGTGTCAGGAGTTGATTTCCCCCTCCCCCCTCTCTCGTGTAACTTTACAGAAAATTTGCTGTGAATTTCAGAATGTATTTTTTTTTACTCAGAATCACCCCAGTAGATTGTCGATTTTATATTTAAACTTACGAAATCATTAAGCAATATATTGTGAATACTGTGCGATTTCAGCACTAACAATCAGATTCTGATAGAATAAAATTTGTTTTTGAAATGTTTTTCTCTCCAAATTGGGTACAGTCGAACCCCGTTATAGCGAACCCGGTATATAACGAACTCCCGGATGTAGCGAACGAAAATTTTGGTCCCGTCGTTTTCCTATTTTATTTAATGCTAATTTATCCTTTTATAGCGAACCACCGAAATCTTAAGAATCGGCTATAACGAACATTTTCGTCCAGTCGACCATGTGTTTTTACTTTTCCAAAGTTGTGAGAACAGGACTTCGACTCCAATTTCATAAGAAAATGTATGCCAGCTAGTGAAATATGGGGCAAATCAGCGATAAGTCTTTTTTTTTTTTTTTTTTTAATGGAGAAACAACTGCATTCTTTCGCTTTTACGAAAGCCACTCTGCAGGTGTGATCCCGCCCACCCGTCAGTCATTTTCCCTTATTCCTGATCACAGCTGTTTTCTCAGTTTGTGATATGCAGTTGTTTGAAACATGTGATGATGAAGTTATTACATGTGAAGATCCGACTGATAAAGAGATTGTGGAAGAAGTTAAAATGAATCATTCTGAAATCGAGGATTCTGCATCTGATGGTGATGAAGAGGACCACATAAATGACGAAATCTCCACAATCTCAGATGCTACAGCAGCGATGTGTGTAATTAATAAGTTTTTGTCTACACAAACACAAACAGTGGAAGAAAGAATGTTGGAGTCATTTGATGTACTAGACAAAGAAATTCATAATATGCTTTTGAAATCGGCATCACGTCAGTAGAAAATTACCGATTATTTCTGTATCAAAACAGTGAGCAACAATTAAAGGCAAAATTAATTTATTCATGTTTGTCTTTATTGTTAGTTAATTTAATTAGTATTGTGTTAGTTTAATGTAATCGAATTTAGTCAATTTAATTCTTTAATGGCTATATTTAATAGATTTTACCTTTTTTTAATACATCATTATTGAATATACACATAGCAACTAATGAGTTATACATTTTGTGAACTCTAACATTTTTCTTGACGGTTCGGATATTGCGAACCACCGGATATAGCGAACAAAACCTTCGGTTCCTTGAAGTTCGTTATAACGGGGTTCAACTGTATTAAAAATTGGAGTGTGCATACCACATAACGATGCAGCACAAAACAACATCGACAACAAAAAAAAAAAAAAAAATGGCAAATCCTTAAAATTTTTTGGACTCCTTGGATTTTTTGGGTACTCCTTGGATTTTTTCTTCCCAACTCTGTATGAACCCTGGTTGATCCATTTTGGATGCATTTTTGCAAATAAAAAATGGAACACGTATATTTTCAGAAGAAAAATAAATCATGGAGTTACGATTTCTTTTATGGAACTTTTAAAATGCCTTTTTTTATGACAATTATAGCATATTTTTAATGAATTAAAATTTGTGAAAATTCAATTATTTACATTCAATTATAAAAGTATTTTTCAATGTTAAGAATTCAAATACACAATTTATTCTTATTATGGTAAATCATTTACGCAGACGATATTTACGCATTTTATAATAATTATATTATGATTATTTTTTTTTGTAAAGTGGCAATAAAAGAATTGTAAACAAATAAAATTAATTGTTAAATTCGAAAAAAGAAAAGCTTTATTCTCATATAGAAGGTAACATTGATATATATATATATATTAATTATTGCAAATTTGCAATTGAGGAAGTACCAATAAACTATAATATGTTTTTTAATTCATTTCATTGCATTTCTCTGACTTTCTTATTAAAAATATTGTGGCACACCAGTTGGGAATTGCTGATTTAAAGTATTTTATAAATGACTAAATTATTTTGTGTTAAAATAGTTTTCTGCTACATATTTTTTCTTTTTTTAGGCTTGACGGAAAACATGTAGTGTTTGGCAGTATTGTGGAAGGCATGGATGTTGTTAAAAAGATAGAAAGCTATGGTAGTCAAAGTGGCAAAACCAGCAAGACAATCACTGTTGCCAATTGTGGTCAGCTGTAAATCCCATCAACCTTTTTACAAGATGCAACTTTCATTCCAAGTCTTCTTGAACCAAATTATGTGGTCGAGTACATTTTTTGGAAAACTTTGCATTGATTTTTTGCTACTACATTATTTTTTCTTTTTATCTTTTTTAAGATACAGTGTGAATTTTTTATCTAGAAAAGTTCGATTATATTATTTCTAAGGATTGTCATACTAGATATTCTAGTATACTTCCTTAATTGCTTGTATAATGTTTTCTCTTCCCATTCATTGCATCTTTAGGCTGTCTCTGTAACCATTTTTGCTCATTACTAAATCAGTAGTGTAGTTTTCTTGTGACCTGGAATAAAAATTAACAAAAATTATTTCTTACATTTGCATTAAATGTAGTGCTAATTTAGTGTTTTTAATACAGCTGCATGTTGTTTGTGTTCACATAACTGTTACAGTTTAAGGTATGCACGATTTTTAGCTTTAAAAATAAACACACTTTACGAAGTTATGGCATCTGTAAAACAAGGTATAAATATGTAGATTGTTGCATACAGATACTGGCTCTAAGTAAAAATTTTATTTATTAATAAATTGGGGGAAAAAAAACTTGTAATGTGCTATTTCAGAAACAAGAATGTAGTCTTAAGTAGGGATTGACTGAATAGTCGATTCAGTGATTTGGCATGTAAACCGAATATTCGGCTTCGGCCGAATAATTGCAGATAAGTATTTTCTTAGAAGTAGAAGAATTCTCTTTTACTTAGAAGTAGAATAAAACAATGAGTTTCAACATTATGTGCCTGAGTTCAGCTGCATTACAAAACACAAGTCAAAAGCCATTTTTAATTTAAAAAAAAAAACTTTTTCCTTCCTAAAATAGTCTACATATATGGGGTGAAATCGGAACAACTGCCTACGATAGCAGGGTTGTAAAAAACCCGGGTTTTTTGTTAAAAACCCAGCCCGGGCGGGTTTTATTAAAAAAACCCGGGTTAAATGGGCAATTTTCCCCGGGTAAATTGGCTACTAAATTTTGGTACTTTGCAAAATTTATCCGTTGAAATTTTGAAAATTCTCAGAGGAATTACTCAGGGAAAATTTAATTTTTTACTTAGGAAAGTGCAAGAAATTTGATTGCCGAAACAAGTGGCAATCCTGGTCTCAAATACAATCTTTGTAAACAAACACTTCATAGTCTAATAGATGGGAATGACTTCATAGTCTTAATAAGGATCTCAATATTTTTCTCTGTTCTTAAAATACATATATATATTATATGATCCCTTTAATTTAAATAATAAACAAATTTTATATTGCAAAGCTATCAATTCTGTGTTATTTAATAATAAAATATAAATATACCTAACTTTAAAAAAACTTGCTCCTTTGAAATTATCATAAGATTAGAAAATGGTGATAAAAATATCTTACAACAAAAATGTTTCTTATGTATATACAGGGTGTCCACTCTGAACGGTGTCCAATGGCTAATTCCTAAACCGTTAGTCATACACATACAGTTTAAATATTACAAAAATGTTTTCATTTGAGGCAAAGAAATATTTTAAAAGTGATTTGGGTCAATAAAAACATTTCTTAAAAAATTATGAAATTTAAGTGTTTATACAGCCCCCGGTGCTATAAGTTATATTTAGTAAAATTTTCCTATTACACTGACAAGACAGACAAAAAAAATCCCATTCATATAACACTAAAATTGAGTGAGTTATGAAACTTTAAAAATGCATGACTTATACCACTTTTCTCCATCTGAACACAAATGAGTTTGGCCATGCTTTGAGGGGTCATATCCTAAGTGCTTAAAGTATTCAAAGAACTTTTCATGTATATCTGCGCTTTGAAAAAAATAGTAAAGTGTTATGATTGAGTTAACTTTTATTAAGTTTCAGATTGGCTAAAATTATTGTATTTTATGTTTTATTTTGTAAGGATTTGAGACTACTTCTTTTCATGATTTCTTTTAACAAATATTATGTTATTTTATTTAACTTCAACGATCGTATGTATGTTTTTCCAGTTCAAAATTTGCAGTCGAAATCTAACTCACTTTCAAGTTTCAAATATCCGATTGAGATTAAATTTTACATGTATACTGATGTAAATCCGATGACAATCTAATATTATTATGATTTTCGGCGGTTACCATTCATACTTATTTTACAGGATAACACAAAAAATTTCAGATAGATTACTGCCAAGAAGTTTAAGAAAAAGTTTTAGATAACACAAGACTGCGATGGTTGTGTTTTTTAACTTTTATGTATTTTTTAACACTGAATCTGAGAATTACCTTAATTTTTAACCATCATCTCAGGATGTTTTGCAAATCATAAATTGTCAAAGTTAAAAAATAACAAAAATCAAATACTATAAAATAGAAGAGACGGCTGAGTTTTTAAACTTTTGATAATTGATTTTTATGTACTTTTTAGCACTTAATCTGAAACTGACCTTCATTTTTAACCATCACATTATAATTTGTTTGCAAATCGTAAATGTCAAAGTTAAAATATAGCAAACATCTGATACTATAAAACAGATGTAAAACTTTTTTTTTATTTAATTTTCCTGATGTGATGGTTAAAAATGAAGGTCATTTTCGGATTCAGCAGTAAAAAGTACATAAAATAATTTAATAAATATAATGAGTTTAGTAAATATAATACTCTTGAAGCTAACTGAAAAGCTTAAATTTACGTTTTAAATTAAAAGCTAAAACGTTTTAAAATTATAAGGTTCCCAATCTAAAAGTGCAATTAAATTAGTACAAATATATTTTCTAAGATTCAAAGAAGTGAATAAATAAAACAAAATAACCATGAACAATAAATACATCATTTGTTCCTTTCCAGAAATACTCTTAAAAAAACCCCGGGCTTTTTAAGCGGGTTTTTTATAAAAAACCCAGCCCGGGCGGGCAGCTACCCACTACAACCCTGTACGATAGAGGGGGGGGGGGGGCATCTTTCCCTTATTATTTAATTTTAATTATTTCTACATTAGTTTTCTTAATTTAAATTTATTTAATGTGTATTTTCTTTAACATACACCTCAAATAAGTACGTGAGATTTCATCTCTGCATATCTAAGGTGTAATATTAAAGAAAACGCATCAAATAAGTATACCCCTATGCCTATCCTATAGCTTTTATAACCATTAAAATTGCTCAAATTTGTTATCTTCATCACCACAATGTTAAAATATTATCAAAATATAAATATGTATTAATAACTTGACAGAAGACCTTTTGGATTTGAGAACATTCCTATTCAATGTTTATAATTAGACATAGACAATCAGTAAATCAGCTTAATGACAATATTGTTTCTTTTTATTTGAACGAACTTTTGTTTTTCTGACAATCCTTATCCTTATTAATAGCCTGTGCAGTTTAATACTTTTATAGGTTAATTTGGGTATTGACTAGTGATAAAATAATAAAAAAAAAGTGATGGGTTAGTGAAATTGTGAGTCGGAAGAAGTCATTAAATTTTTTTGTGTAATTACACTAGCATACACTTTGACCAAAGCTTCGGTATTCGGCAAAATTGCTGCTTTGGTCAATCCCTAGTCTTAAGTTTCTTAAAGTGTATTGCAGTCATTTAAAACTCACTTTGAAAAGGAATTTAAGGATATGAAAAAGAATATTCTAATTTTGAAGCTTTGGCACAGCCAGCATAGTAACATAACGAAGCTGTGGGTATCCCTTTTATGTCTTCTTTCAGAATTAGTGGAAACAATACTCATGCCCTTCTACTGTAATTGTGCAGTGATATTTTGAAAGAATAAGAATTGTGATTTTTGCAGTAAAACTAATAAACAAATAATATGTATATATATAATATGTAAGTAACAAATTTGTTACTTTAAACAGATTTTCTGAGACATGAAAATTGTGAAATGATGTCCTAAAAGAATAGTATTTACTTATTACTTACTAATTAATACTTATTTCTCTGTAGTAATTTATTTTTAAATGAAAAAATTAATCTTAAAAGAATTTAAAAATGTTATTAACAATTTTCTATTGCATATTTTTAATATTGGACTCTAGCTCTGATGACACAATTTTTTATGTCTGGCAGCTCAGATTTCAAATTATTGGCTCGGACTTCGAAAGTAGTCGTAACTCGTCTCCAATGAGGGGGTAATACAACATGTCTGTAACTAACAGCATACAACATAGTGCAGCTGAATAAGTCGTCGACTTTTTACTTGTTGATTGATCAAAATAGAGTAATAGCAAATTAACACCAAAAATTCGATAAACGTTCAAGGGTAAATGCTTCTGTCACTTTAAAAAACGTTCAGCTTTTAAAGGTTATATTAAATGTAGATAAAAGTGTGTTTATTCGCATTTAAAGTTGAAAATTTTTAATGAAAAGTGTTTAAACATATTTTCTGCATTGTAAAATAAAACCTCGTTTCACGTAGGCCAAGAATAAAACAAGGAGGACAAGTACTAAAAAATGTAAATTTAAAACAAAAATTGTCAAATACCAGTTAATTATTAATTTTATATTATATACAAGTAATTAAAATAAATAGTCATGTGTACAGGGTACATAAGAGAATGTCCCAGTTATAAATTTCAATAGTATCAACTGTAAGCATTGCAGAGTGTTGGTTCAAGGTCACAAATAAAGAGTAACTCGAACAGTTTTAGATGAGTGCATGTACGAGTACTGCTTTGTTATTGACTCGCTTGCAGTGCCACAGACACAAAATGGCGACTCCTGATCATAAAGTGTTATTGCTGGGCTGAATTAAAAGCCATTAGAGCCATGCAATTTTTTTTCTTTTGAGGTTTTATGGAAGATAGTGTTCACGTTCTGCTGCTACCTAATGATTTGCCAGACTCAACACACAGAATTGAAGAGGCTATTGTTTCCATGACTCCTGACTTCTTGACCAAAGTGTGGGAAGAATTGGATTTTATGTTGGATGTGTGCTGTTTATCTAAAGGAGCACATTGAACATTTGTAAGATAAACTAGGTTAGTTTATCTTCAATTTGATGTATGATTTGTTTTAAAATAGTCAAAATTAAACTTTTATAGCGTATTATTGATAATGGAACTTTCTTTTATGCATACCCTGTGTTATTTCTGGTCAATGTCCCTTTACTTATGCATAATGACAACTAAGGTATCATATGAAAGTATTTTACATAGTACACTTTTAATTCATTAAAACATGCATCTATAAATAATCTTAAAGATTCTAATGTGAAAGCTTCACATGAGTCTACTTCAGTGATTCCCAATGTGCTGCATTTTTATTTTTAAGTGGGGATAGGCAATTCCAGATTGATTTTTAACCTTGTCAGGTTTATCCTTTTTTCATTCTGTGTGTTTTTCCTTTAGAAAAAAACTGTTGTTAACTAAAAGTTATATATAATTTCAAATATTAAATTTTAAAATAGAAGTTTTTGAGTCAATTTTCACAAAAGTTAAAAATACAACTTGTACTGAAATAATTGTATCAGAAAATTTTGAAGCTATTAAATAATTTTAAATATTAGTGTAACTTTTCTGGTAACTGTTGTATTGAAGAATTTTATAAAACATATTCGATTCTTGAGTAGGCTTTGTATTTATATTCTCGCTGCAATATGTCACATGAAATTACTTATGTATATATCTAAAACAGACTGCCTTCAATACATTTAATCTAAAAGTATTTGAATTATTTAAACAAGATTGCCAATCTTAAAAAATTGATAAATTCCCAAGTGAGCATTATAAAAGGAAATGGCTTAATAGTAAATGTCTTTTGCCCCTGATACAGTTTTTCATACAAAATATATAAACACACATTACTACACATGCAATAGCAATTTAAAATTGGATTATATAAGATAATCAACAAGCAGTAATGGGCAAGGAAAAGCCTGTTAAGGCTCCTGTCCCGTCAGGCGAAGACGCTCGCAAGCTACTTTTTGTTTTTTTTTTTTTTTTTTAGATGACACTTTTTTTTGGAACCAGTTCCAAAAGTGAAAGTAACTTTATATAAAAAAAAAAAATCTGCAATCAAAATTGAAAAAGTTGGGGGGGGGGGGTGACAGTTGTGGGGATCAAGTTCAACTATCCAATGTTTTTTGAAATGCATATGAGATGTTGGATAAGAACTTTCCCATAGGTTTAGCATTAGCTTCGGAGTGTCTTTGCCTGATGTGATGGGAGTTTTAACAGAAAAATATGTGTTATGATTATGATAGGAAAGAAAACTGGTAAAGTTAATAGAGATTTTTGTTAGTGTCCAAAGATTTTCTACTTATTAAAGTTTGTTTTTCATCTTTAAAAATAAGTAATAAATTATGAACAAGTTAGAAATATGTAAGTTTTTGCACACACTCAAAAAAAAAAGCATATTTTGAACTTTAAAAGATCAAATATAACATTTTCATTCATTTTAATAAAATGTGCCTCAATTCATTTTTCTTAGACGCTGCACAGCATGTAGTGTTTCACAATACCATAGATTTGTCCGAGTGGTTTCATCTAAAACAAATGAAATAAAAACACACTAATATGCATAACGTATCATAATCTTGATGTAGATATTGTTTTGAGATAAGTTTCGCAAGAATTACTACTTGCTTGTGAACTGTGCAACAAGAGTATCTTCTGTAGAGTATATCTTCAGTATCTGTTTAAAAGTTTTATAAACGTCTTAAAAAACACTAAATGTCAGTAATTGAATTCAGAAAGAAAGAGAGGAAAGTCTACAATTTCTTTTGTCACTTCATGAGGTATTTAAATCAATTATAAGTGATGACCATGCTATCAAATGCAATGCGAAATGTGAGAGAGTCTGTAAAAAATATTTTGACAGTGTAAATACAAATTGCATATTACGCATTTTGTTTTTGATAAAAATTAACAAGCAACATCTCTTTTGTATGTGTTTCAAGCGAACATGTATGGCTTTGTTTTATTCATAGAGTAATATTAAAAACATATTTGACAAAAACTGTACTTGCTTGATAAGTGTTAAAGAGCCAAGTAAATTGTCTTTAACCGAGTTTCAGGCTTCCCACTTATGGATAGGAGCTTACTTTTAAAATAAGAATTATACATAACAAAGGTCAATCATGATTGTAGGAATGCTTAAGGCGGTGTTCAAAAAAATATTTTCACCGCTCAACAAGTCGAAATTTTCAGACTTATTTTTAAAAGTAAAAACATGAAACTTGCTAACGTGATTTTTTTAAAGAGATGTATAAGTGGCCGTGTGTTTTCATTTTTCACTCAATTAATTGGATCTTGATTTATAAACAATTATTTTCTCAGTATAACCTTTTATTTTTTCATTCCCAGCTCTCTCGCTTTGGGAAATTCGGTCCAAAAGTTGCAACTTTGCCAACATTTTTTGCATTATATTATGTCTTTTATCAAAAAATCGACAAACACGGCACATTATATAGTTTCTGAATAAGAGAATCTGCCAATTTCAGGCATTTCAGAACAAAAATGAGTCGGAAAATAAGCAGTTTAGATTAGAGTACACCTTTAAGTGGGCCATGGACAAAAGACTATGGGAACCTCTGGTCTAGTGATAATTACAAGTTTAGTAACATTATTGACCCCTACACAATTTATGATTTAACTTTGGACAAACCCTTATCTAGAGAATATTCCTTCTAAACCTTCAGTTGAACATAGTTGTATGCAAATAAAGTACAGTGAACTCCCATCAGTGTGGATTTCCAAAAGTGGCAATTTTTCTTCTACATTAAACAATATTATTAACATAGAAAATATTGGGAGAAAGGAAATTGTCCGCATTAACTGGAGATACATTTTAAGCAGAGATCGAGAGTCCTCTGTATGACTTGCATAGTTTAAAGTTTTTAGCTATGTTATTTGTAAGCTTTATCTACCTAATGTGTCACTGTTTCATCAATTATCTCTTATAAAGCATGGATCAGTAATTTTAGACAAGAAATATGAGACATACTCATTCTATATCTTCGCTCCAGAATTCACATTTTTTTTTTTTTTTTTTTTTTACGATGTCATTTTAAGGTTGCTAGCAGCACACACCTGTAAGTTTTTTCCATATTTCAGCTGATTTACTAATTGTATAATTCGCTTTCTAAGCCTTATCACATGAAACTGCAACTGTATGGAGTCTCTAAAGACATCACCTATTCTCAACATTTCTTTTTGATTGAAAACCTATGACTTTCTTTGCAATATCTTAGTAAATTTTTTCATGATTATCTTCAAAAATCTGTAAAACCAGTAGCTGTTCTGATGAAAATTTGATTATCCACCATTGATGCAAACTTTTTGGTCCCAGCCTCTGTAGCTTTATGAAGGATTACTAAACATGTTTTGAATACAACATTTTAAATGTATGCTTTATTTAAAGCATTTTAAACAAAATCTAGTTTATCCACTTATTGTTATTTTTGTTCTATTTTTCTATTCATATCTCTCACAAGTTTAAAAATTAAATAGGTACATGCACTTTTTGAAGGGTATGGGAGGCATTGGGAAGCACTGGTCTAATCCTTTATGGACACTTTTAATAAAAAAACAAATGAATTGCAAATTTTAAGCATTGATCAAGGACTAAGGGAATATGTATACTTTCTTTTTTTTTTTAATGAGAAAATTTTAGTGCTTGAACAACATTGCTTTGAAAAGTCCTTTAAGTGTAGCAACAAGTACTGCTTGCTCGTTAACTACACAAGAACTGCTATAAAACTGCTATAACTTCTATGTGTTTAAATTTTTAAAATCAGCTTTGAAAGAATGCTTATGAAATGTCACTCATTCAAGAAATGTAATTATATATATATATATATATATACACACACTGGAGTGATGAAATCAAAAAAGTAGCTGGTGTACATTGGATGACTAAAGCACTAGATAGAAAACATTGGAAAAATCTCATCCAGCCGTGGATTGAAAACGGTTGGTGATGATGATGACACAGAGGTGTGAAAATTATTAGAATAATTGTGAAATTTACAATAAAATCTTGTTATATTAAAAAAATAATACATTATTTAAAAAATATTAAATGTATTAAATTTAGTGTGCATCCCCTTGTTTTTTATTAAAGATTTGATATATGTCTTGGATTACTTTGTATGAGTTTTTGGCAATTAATTTGTATTTCGTTGTCATGGTGCCAAATTTGAATGAGTCTTTCTATCGGACCATTCTTGTTTGTGATACTGCATTTCTTTAATTTTTTCTTTACAGTGGCCCTAAGATTCTCTATGGGGTACATATCTGGACCGTTTCCAGACCATGGAAGTGATTTCTTTAATTAAAAAATAAAGAAATGTAACATCACAAACAAGAATGGTCTGATAGAATGACTCATCCAAATTGGCATCATGACAACGAAATACAAATTAATTGCCAAAAACAAAATCTTATACAAAGTCTGCCAAGACCTATCAAATCTTTAATTTAAAAAAAAAAAACACATAATGCACATTAAATATCAAATGTGTCAATATTTTTTAAATAATGATTATTTCTTTAATATAACAAGATCTTAATGTAAATTTGACAATTATTCTAATAATTTTCACATATACATTTTTAAAGAAATAATTTGCATAATCCTGTAATTTAATTCAAATATTATTTGAGCCACTTTTTAATAATTCAGAAAGCAGAAAACAAATGATCAATAACACACATTGAAATAAAATTGGCAGTGACTCAATGTGCAAAGATTATGTGGCTAGTTATATCAATAAACTATCTTAAGCTCTTTCTGTAATTAATGGACTATAAATTTATTGAAAGTTATGTAATTAAATCAAATCAAGAACATATGAGGACCTGAGTTTCAAACCTCACCTTATCCAAAATTTAAAAAATAGTTTTTTCTCTATCAATCTATTTTATTGTAAAACCCACATTATATGAAAACACTATCAGCAAAAAAATAGTTTTATCATGCATTTCTGGCATTCTAAAATCTTAGCAAGAAGCCCGATGAAAACCAATGGAGGCAGTCGGGGTTTTTTCCGTGATTTCCTGGATAAGGCGAGTTTTGAAACTGACATCCTCATATAATGTTTGGTCAATTTTGTATGCAGCATTCAGATTGATATTTTCAGAGAAATAGTTTCCAGAATTTTATATTGATCAATTTCAAATACAGACATAAGCAATAATTATCAGTAGGTTTCCATGTGCTTAGCACCCTTAATTATAAAAACTGTATGTTTCTGTTCTGAGAAGAAACATCTTTGAGAAGTCTGAGATTTCAAAACCAAAGTAAGCTTGATAAATATATGCTCATACTGAATTTCTGTAAACATCTCTGAAAGGGCAGGAAAATTAATTCCTTAATACTGTGTAATTTTTCAGTTTGAAATGTAAGGCAGCATTGTATGGTAGTTGTGGAACAGATATGTCACACATTTACCATCGTGATACAAATTAAACATAAAAAGTCGCAGGCCACATTATAAAAAAGAAAGAACTATTTATATTATACCACACACAGAAAAAAATTCGTACTTACAAAATACAACATGTTAAACAAATTTTCATGCTAAGTTTTATTACTCATAATTTATTGTGCCTTATATTTCAAAAAAATATTTGACAAATGTTTTTCATTCATTCACCAATTCTAGAAAATATAATTGAATTTGTAGTAGTATATATTTTAAAAATGTACACATGCTGGTTTGTTAATTTTGTAAAATTTAAGAACAAAGGTAAATCTACCTATAACACAATAAAAAATATGCCTAATTGTACATTATATTTCAGGGAGTTTGTCTTCTGATATATAATTATAGGAATCTGAAAACACCACATGCATATATTTTTGTTCCAATATGAAATTGCACTGAATTTTGATTTAGTGCAGCGATTAAATTCTGAACAATTTCATTATCAGTTATTCAGTTTGCTTGGCTATTAATTTCAATACTCCTATATTCGTTTTTCAGATTTTACTGGCTCAGCATCTATGCATGCATGAAGTTAATTCCATTATTCACTCTTCAATGGTAGGTAAATGTAGGCATTAAGACCATCGTAGGCACTTCTTATTTATCTTATTAGAGGTTAAGTAAATAGATTAAATTGGTTTTCTCATTTCGCGAAATTCAAAAATCTTTTTTTGGATTTACTTTGTAAAGAAGTTTTGAAAACTTAATTAGTATAGTCTATAAATTAAAGTTTGGGGATTTTTGTAATAATGCTTGCAGCATTTAAAATTAAGTAAAATTTATTTTTGTAAATTGTTTTGCGAAAGTGCTAAATGTTAATTAAAAGCTTTAATACTATAAAATAACTTAACGTTTTAAAAATTAGCTTGAAGTTTAAGTTTGCTAAGGAGATTTGAATTGTAGTATAAAAACTTTATGTACTTTGTCCATTTGTGGTCTTTTAGTAACCTGTAATCGACAAATTATTCATAAGTTGTTGATTCAAAAAGAAAATGCTAATCTGGTGTAGCATTTCAAAGTTAACATTTAAAACTCTTGAGTAGAAAGCGGGGAGTTGTACCAGAAATCCTTAATGGTGGGTGAGAAATAGATCATCACTCTTTCATTGGTATCTTTTCTTCAGAATTTTGTAAAAACTTTAAAGTAAAAGTGTACTATTAATTTTTCATTATAACAATGATATATTATAAAAATGTACACATATGCAAGAAACATGTCTGTTCAATCTTTTCCCTCCAATCATAACATATATTCCAGCGTTTATGTTAAGGAGACAACAACACTTTCAAAATCCTATGGAAAAGATCTGATATTTGAATACCTTTTTCTTGGGAACTACTGAAACTGTTTGAAGGATTGATTTTAAATAGTTTTGGCAGTATTTAAACTATAAATTGATTCTTCAGCAAAATGTAAACATAAGTCCGAAGTTCTTGTAGTCCTCATCCTTCCTTTTTTAAGTATCATTTTAGTAATATTGGCATTCAGACAGATTTTTTATTTTACTTGAAGCTTTTATTAACACCGGAAATATGTTGTACTATACATATTAATTATTAGGCACTTTGTGGAATTTTGGTAGCCTCTGGGAATAAGTGCAGAGAGCCAGTGGTGTAGTCGTAAAAAAACAGAGGGTAAACGCTCTAAGCAGAGGATATACGCTCAGGGCAGAGCATATACCCTAGAGTGTATATTAGGGTGGAGCGAAAAAAATTATTTTTTAAAAATCAAAAACGGGTAGGTGCCAAAAGTTGCCTTTATACTTGTATATCAAGTACGTGAAATTTTACCGCTGAAAAAAAAATGGCTCGAGTCTGTGCTTTTGGTCCAAAAGTCAAAATTTTGGGTAAAATTTGACATTTTTTCAAAAAAATTAAAAAATTCCTATAGAGATGGTTATTATTTAAAAGTGTTATTTAAACCTTTGTTATGAACGACTTAACATATTTAAACGATAAAACGATATCTTTATTCTGTATAACTGGAGCAAAATTGACAACTTTCGGTAAAAAGGGACGTTGAAACTTTGTTGTGTCATTCAACGAATTGTTGTTTAAAATAGAGCTCTTACCTAGTTGCTTTCAAAACTTCCCAGGACATCTATCTCGACCACGCTACCATCTGAACACAATGTTTTATTTATACTTTGAATTGTGATTTTTTATCAAATAATGGCATAAGATTTAAATGTATCAACCTAGTCCATCTCTTTTTTGTATCCACAGACTTTCGATGCTGCTGCTGTGATCTACTTCACGTATTTTTCTACTGCTTGTGTAAGAGAAGGCAAAAAATGTAATGTAGTGGGGATGATATTTATATAATCTATTCAGCCGTCTATTATATTTACCAAAATTTCACCCGATAAATGCATATTGATTAGGGGTTCTGTTACCACAACAATTTTCTAATCAATTTGATTTATATAATTATTCGCTTCAAAGTGGATTGTCGATATTTCAGATTTGCGTACGCCATCATTTACTCTCATATTTCAACTATTATGTGCTGAGCAGCTAGCTGTTTGATGTGATGGCGATCGTCAGACAGCATTGAAATTAGAATTTCATCTGCATATGCAAAGCAACCATTGTTCTAAATAACTTTTTTAGTATTTGTTTTATTCCATTTTCTGTGTTGTTTAGTAGCCGAATAATTTTCCATGAGTTTTTAGATTCCTTCTTTCGATGTGAATTACATTTGATGGTATACCATCCTGGGGCCAAACTTGGATTGCATAGTACTTTTTGAGTGAACATAGAGACTCTGATGAGAAGTGACTGTTAAAGGCGGAGAATTCTGTCCATCGTTGCCATCCATTCTGCGTGGGACATGTTTAGAATGAACCATTACAGTGGATCACATGTCACCTCAGAATCCAGTGAATTTCCCTCTGCATCATTTATTATACAAGATCATTGGCAAAAATTAGATTATAACCCACAGGAATTCGCCGGACCATTACGAAAATCTTTGTCTACCTGCCATTCCCTTCTCATTTCAATTTTTGAAGCCATAGAGAGACATTTTGAAACATTATTTCCTGAAATCGAGAAAAGGGTACTCAGCATAGACCAGAAATACCTGCTAGACATTTGCAAAGCTATTTCATCAATATATTGCTCAAAAGAACTAGGTAATAGGAACCCAAGAAACATGTCCTGCGCAAGATGGCTCAAATAGGCGAATAAAATTTTTCGCCTTTATATAAGAACTGTTTGATCATCAGAGTCAGTAGGTTCATTCACAAAGTATGTAATCCAAGTTTATGCCACAGGATGGTTTACACCAAATGTAACCCACATCTAAAAATGGATCTAAAGACTTATGAGAAATTACTCGGCTACTAAACATCACAGAAAACGGCATAAAACAAATGCTAAAAAAATTATTTAGGACAATGGTTGTTTTGCCCATCAAGAGCAAATTCTTATTGCAATGCTCTCTGACGATCGCCATCACATTAAACAGCAAGCTTCTCAGCATATAAAAAATGCAAGAGGTAGAGTAAATGATGGCATACCCAAAGATGAAATATCTAAATATTGTAGTAACAAAACTCCCAATCACTATACATTAACTGGATGCAATTTTGGCGAAGATAATAGAGGGCTGAATAGAATTAATTAATTCCACTGCATTACTCTGCTTGCCTTATCACATACAAGAAGTATAAATATATGTGAAGGAGTGTTACAGCAGCATCATCCAACGTCTGTGGACACAAAGATAGAATGACTAGGTTGATAATTAGAATACTTACGCCAGTCTTTGATAAAAAATCACAATTCAATGTATAAATAAAACATTGTGCTCAGATGGTAGGGTGGTCGAGTTATGCACTGCTGTGACATGAAATGCAGCCACTTCCACGTGATAGCTCCTGGGTAGTTTTGAAAGCAACTAGGTAATAGCTGTATTCTAAAGAACAATTAGTTGTATGACACAACAGAGTGGCAATGCCTTTTTTTTACCAACAGATGTCAGTTTTGCTCCAGTTAGACAGAATAAATATACCGTTTTATCGTTTAAATATGTTAAGTCATTAATAATAAAAGTTTAAATAACACATTTAAATAATAACCTTTTCTATAGGAATTTTTTTGTTTTTTTGAAAAAATGTCAAATTTTACCCAAAATTTCGACTTTTGGACCAAAAGCGCAGACTCAAGCCATTTTTTTTCAGCGGTAAAATTTCACGCAGTTGATGTACTAGTATAAAGGCAACTTTTGGCACCTACCCGTTTTTGATTTTTAAAAAATATTTTTTTTCGCTCCACCCTAGTGTATATACTATTAGCTTTCTTGAGAAGCAGAGGGTATACGATGTTCCTTAAAAAAAATCCAGAAGGCGTATACCCTCCATTACATCCCTTCAGAGAGCACAGGTGTGCCAAATGTCCTGTTGTAGTAAATCAGTCCTAGTTACCTCCATTACCAAGTGGCATAACTAAAGCATAAATTTCTATTTAGTTGTATGCCAGTCTAAAAAATTGCAAACCCTTGATTCAGGCAATTAAATTCAAATAAAAACTAATAAATAATTTAATTTACTTCAGAAGGAAAGAAAAAAAAAAAGTTCTATAAAGAAAAGGTAGATTTAAAAAATTTCTTTTTAACCTTCTCTGGACATATTTCACTTACGTTCCATATTAGTCCAAGAAGCAGCAACATTTTTTTACTTAACCATTTTGTGTAATCTGTCGCGAAAATAGTCGTCAGCTATCATGATAGAAGTGGATGCAGTCTCATAGTCCGCAATATCGCATAGTCAAAGGGCAGCATGATTAAGTGAGATTGAAAGATATTACCGTGACTAGGGGTCATCTTCTGTAATCAGGTTTATTGTTCCTTTGATTTGATTGGAGAATAGTACAGCCCCAAAAGTTGCATCCAACACTGTGTTTTCAGCTGACAATTATTTCTGTGATTAACAGGTTCAAATACATATATGAAGACAAGCTTTTATAAAATGGTAAAGTAAAAAATAGTGCTGCCTCCCATGTAATATAGATTGCATATGGTTATTTTTTAGTAGTACTACTTTTTTTTATAGTATTTTCAACTTGTCTATTTGTAAACTTCCTGGATTAAATAAAACAAAGATTACTATTTGGAAATTCTGAAAAAAGGTGTTACAGCATACCCATTCTGAAAGAATTCATTAATAGTCCAGGCAATAGGGAATTTTACCTAGCAAAATTAATGGTAGTACTGGAAATCGGCTTTCTAGATGTTTTTTGGGTCGCTGAATCCGAATTTGTAACTTCCCACCAAAATTTCCCCCGGCAACCTTCCCAAATTTTGGTAAAAAGCCCCCCAAAGAAGGTTTTTATTAAAAAAATCAAAATTTTTTATTGTTTTAGAGAAAAAGTATCTAGAAATTCAGAAAGTAGACAAAATTTCCAACAAATTAGATATATGACATTATGACTTAGGATGAAGGGGAAGGGGGGATCTGCCTCGGAACATGCGTGCGGTGCTGCGTAAACTAAGTTGTGCAATTCCACTTAACCACTCACACGTTTACATTCGCCCTCCCATCTCCCCTCCGAACTTTCTCTATAAGGTTTACTTTAAGATATTTGGGTCGCTGAATCCGAATTTTTAATTTCCCCACAAAAATTCCCCCAAATAGTTGTTTTTAACTTAAATTTCTTATTGTTTTAGGGGAAAAGCATTACGAAATTCAGAAACTAGACAAAATTTGCAACAAATTCCTATTTGTTACAAATACATGACATTATGAATTAGGATGAACGGGGAGGGTGAGGGCTGCCTCTGAACATGCACTGCGGCGCTACGTGCACTAAATTATGAAGTCCAGGCAATAGGGGATTTTATCTGGAAAAATTAATACTAGTTCTGGATTTCGACTCACTTTATGTTTTTTGGGTCGCTGAATCCGAATTTGTAACTTCTCACTAAAATTTTACCCGGCAACCCCCCAAAAATTGATTTATTGAAAAAATTTGGTTTTTGAGAAAAGCACGAGGGGAATGTTCCGAGGCAGCCCCCTCTCTCCCCGTTTATCCTACGTCATAATGTCATCTATCCTATTTGTTGCAAATTTTGTCTAGTTTCTGAATTTCATAATGCTTCTCCCCTGAAACAATAAGAACTTTAAGTTAAAAACAACTATTTGGGGGGGGGGGGAGAGAAATTTTGGGGGTAAGTTAAAAATTCGGATTCAGCGACCCAAAAAACTTAAAGTAAACCTTATAGAGAAAGTTCGGAGGGAAGATGAGAGGGCTAATGTAAACATGTGAGTGGTTAAGTGGAATTGCGCAACTTAGTCCACACAGCACTGCGGCGCATGTTCCGAGGCAGATCCCCCCCTTCCCCTTCATCCTAAGTCATAATGTCATATATCTAATTTGTTGCAAATTTTGTCTACTTTCTGAATTTCTAGATACTTTTCCCCTAAAACAATAAAAAAATGGAATTTTTTAATAAAAACCTTTCTTGGGGGGCTTTTTACCAAAATTTGGGGGTTGCCGGGGGACATTTTGGTGGGAAGTTACAAATTCGGATTCAGCTACCCAAAAAACATCTAGAAAGCCGATTTCCAGTACTACCATTAATTTTGTAGGTAGAGTCCCTATACAGTCTCTATTGCCTGGACTATAAATCAAAATGAATTTATAAAGATTCTGTTAACAAATGCACAATATCACTATTGTTTTAACAAAAAAAAAAAATCATCTGATCTGACAAGAAAGAAGCCTGGCCCAATCGAAGTGTAATGAAAGAAAATTTGTCTAAAACTGGGTCCAAGTATTTTGAACTGTCTTCAAAAGCCCTTTAAAATATAATAGTTTCTCATTGATGACGTTACATAATTTCTGTCTGAAATCATGCAGTGTTTAAAAACTGGTGTATTTTCCTGTAATTGCATCAAAATGGGATCAATTTTTGTGAATTTTTAGTCTACAGCCTTCAAATGTATGACAAATAATCGAAGGAGGAAGTACTTTCACCTGTGAAAATAACATCATTAGAAATATGCATTTTGATTGAGAAAACTGCATTGTTTTACTTTAATTGCATCAAAATGAAGTAATTTTCGTTTAACTTAATTAAAAATGTAATTTTATAGTTATAAAATTAATGTTTTCTAAATGTAGAATAAAATTAGACTTATTTCTCCCAAAATCGAAAGATCGAATGCAACACATCATACTGTCATTGACTCCACTATTATTTATTAAAATGTGTGTAAGTGTTGTTGTAACAATGATATACGAGGGTGGTTCAATAATTATTGCCCCTAGTGTATATATATATATATTTTTACTGCAATGGTTGATGTGGAATATCGAAGCCTAATGTCTTAAATGCCTATATGCTCAATTTCAGAACCGTAGCTGCTATATTAACATAGTTTTGGAGGGAGGGTGAAGTTTTAAAGACCTATTTTTGAGGGAGTTTTTAAGGAGGGTGTGACGGTGAATTCGTATACCCAGGTTCTTAAATGAACAAAAAGAAACTCCAACACAATACTTTAAGAGACTTGAACATTTATTGTAAAGAACTTTTAAAGGAGGGCCGTGAAAAAGTACAGAGGGACGGGGAGAGTCTTGATAACTGCCCAATGGCAGGAGCCCACAACGGGGCTTAATTGCCGTCTACATGGCTCGAGGTCAGGAGCAAAAGTGAGACAGGTTTTGTTACACTTACTTACAGATTGGCGAACATTAGATGACCACATGTAAGATATTTGGCGAAAAACAAATTGGGTAGACAAAACAATCAAGAAGTTTTACATTGAGTTAAAAACTATGCCATGGCGGGCTCTTTAGGTTTACAAGAAATAAATTCCTGCGGTAAGGGAGAGTGGCTTAAAGAAATAGCTAACACGTGATATTACATACATGTTACAGATTTACCGACAGCTGAAATTAGTCAGCAAGGGGCATATGGCTTTTATCCGACAAACAGAAGGGTGAGAATTGATTATTAATGCAAGCCAGGAGGCTGAGAAAATATGCATTACATATTGTTGGCAGCGATGGGAAAGACATTCACTTCTATTTTATTCTTTTATTTTATCTCAACAGAACATCACTGCGGTTAAGATATTTTTCTATCCGTGTAAAAGTGAAAGAGGACTGAGATAAATGATGCCCGCATTTGAAACGAACTTTAAAAAGTAAAAAGCGAAACTTACAGTAGTGTGAGGGGGGGGGGGGAGAGAGAAAGACTAAAGCCATATGAAATTAAGTATAAAATGTTAAATTTAAACTAAATATTTTATTTGAAGGGGGACGGGGAGAATAATGACAATTTATAATGAACCAGTAAGGTTAAAAGTTGATTTTTGAGGGGAGAGGAGGATAAATGAATATATAACGGGAAAGCCGTTATGGGGGGGGGGGGGTGAGGGAGAAACGCTGGTTTGGAGCTTATGAGGCTACATTTGTGACAGTGGATGAGATGTGGCTATATCACTATGACCCCGAGTCCAAACGACAGTAGTTATGTCTCATCCACTGTCACAAATCTAGCCCCATAAGCTAAAAATCAGCCTTTAACCACCCACTCCCCCCTTTTCACTCCTCCCTCTAAAACTATGTGAATATATCAGCTACGGTTCTGAAAGTGAGCATATATTCATCTAAGACATTAGGCTTCGATATTCCACAACGACCATCGCAGTATAAATATTTTATATGTACTAGGGACAATTATTATTGAACCATCCACGTATAATCAGTTATTCTGTAATTGTTTGCAGAAATTTAATCAAAAGCTATACATAATATCAAAATATTTTTTTCATCTAAGTCTCTAAGTAATCTAAATGAAGTTTTACATTAGGTTTTACAAATACAAAGTAACCAGCTTTGCGAGAGAAAAAAATAAGAGCTGACAATAAATAATGAAATTAAAAATATTATTTAAAATATTTTAATAAAATGTGAACAGATTTTTGGTACATTATTTCTATAGCCTTTCGTATATTTTAAGATTTTAAATTTGTAATAGAATTTCTCAAATATTTCTTCATCATAGATTACTTTTGCATATTTACAAAGATGTCATTTCTTGCTTGAAAAAGAAAATATGTACCTTACAAAATTCTTTAAACTGCAATCTATAACAAAACTTTTTAATTCAAATATTTTTCTCCAGATGACTATCATTGGCTACTTAATGACTTGACTACCATTCATTTTATTATTCAAAATCCTTAAAGAAAAAGAATTATCAATTGGTATATTCAGTGTGCTTTTTTTTTGGGGGGGGGGGGGTAGGGGGAGGTGTTCCAGGAGTACTGGTACCCCTATACTTTTTGTGAATCCTTATTAATGAAGAAAATGAGAATTCTGTAGTTCCATAGTGCTTATATCCGACTGGATCGATCCTACCCGTTCTCAATTCTAAACGTGTGTATGCATTTTTTTAGCCATGTTAAAAAGAATAAGGAAGATAATATGGACTCAAGATGCTATTTCGATTGAAAGAATAAGATAAAGATCTAAAGCATCTTTCAAATTTTATGAACTTTTAGAATACAATTTATTTTAGTTACACCGATGAGTACTCTGTTGCTCTAAGTGACATTTTTTTTATACTATTTTTCTGCCAGTATTTCCAAACAACCTTCGTAATTCGATTCTAATAGAAATCTACCATGAAAATTATTATTTGCAAATAGTGATAGACAAAAAAAAATAAAAAGCTACCATGTTGGTACACATGTATACTGTGGATAGTAACACAAAAAACTTTTTCCAAAGACCTACTATTATCAGTATTAGGGCCGAAACTAAGGCCCGGGCGCCAAATGAAGATTTTGTTTGTCGATTTTTCTCGTGTGTTTGTTTATCACGGTATTGTTAAATTCTTCCTGTCTGGAATATGCCAAAGCATAGAAGAATGTAAGGATGCTGTATAAAGCGGAATTTTTTTCGATTCCGTTTTCAAGATTTCAATGAATCAATATTTGAGAAAGCAGATTATGTAGTTCAGTATTACATATTTTAAAATAAGTCGGCTATTAGAAAATTAGTAAAATTCTCTTTGTAAATATATTTTGTGGAGGGCGCTAAAATCCATGTTTACTCCGGGTGCGAAAAAGGCTAAATTCGGCCCTGATCAATATGGTTATTTTTCAATAAATTGGAATAAAATCAATAACAATATTTTCAAAATGAAATAAGCAAATTTTAATGTTATGATAAAGACAGGGAAATAAATGGAATTGAATCTTCAATCCAGAACCAACCTCCTTTGCTGGTAAAAGCAGCTAAGAAAGTTTAAAGTCTATTGTTTTATGAACTTTTAAGTTTGCACGGCTGAAATCTAGTGTTAAATGTAATAGTATTTGCTACAGAGGATTTTCAAATCAAATGGAGTTTTTTAATAGTGAAAATATTTTTTAAAGTAGAATAAATAACACAGACCTGCAAAAAAATACTTTTTGAAAATTGCATTAGTTTTGATAACTAATTTTTATGTTTTTTTTTTAGTGCTGATTCCGAAAATGAAATCCATTTTTTTCTATCACGTAAGGATTTTTCGCAAAATGATTGCATATTTTAAAAGAAAAAGCTGAAATCACGAAATTCTGACATTTCATTTAAATTTCATTTATTTATAAATCCATATAAATTACATTTATATCCGAGTTCAAGTAATAGTTAAGTATATGTAGAAGGTTTTAAGTCCTTAGAGTAATGTTTTTTCTTTACATCAAAAGTTTTTTTGCCACTTTTCCTATTGTGAACTTTGTGGAGATTGTCCCTTTGTAGCATCCAGCAGTAGTCTGCTATCATGCTGACATTCCTTTTGCCTTCATATCGCCTCTCCATTTTCTTTATATCCTGGTAAAAATTTTCACCTTGTTCCTAATTGCACCTAAATTTTCAGGAAAACAGTCTAGGTGTGAATCGAGAAAATGAACTTTTAAGCTCATATTACACCGTAAAATCTTGAAATTTTTTACTATCTGTTGTACAGTAGATTTGTAGTTTGTGTCCTTTTTGTTGCCAAGAAAGCTAGTAATAACTAGTTTGAAAAATTTCCAGGCTTTTCTTTCGTGTGTTTTTCTTTTATTTTCAAAATTTTCATCTTTCATCATTTTCCTGATGTCTGGTCCTACAAACACACCTTCCTTCAGTTTTGCTTCGGATAAACCCGGGAACTGCTCACACAGGTATTTCAAACATTCAACTTATTTTGGTAAAGCCTTAACAAATTGTTTCATAAGACCTAATTTTATATGAAGCGGTGCAAGTAAAACTTTTTTGAATCAATAAGATTTTTTCCTTTACTAAGTCCATGAGGGACAGGGCATATCGCAGACGGAATATCAGGATAAAATATTTCTTTTTGTTCTTTAAATTGAAACCTTTCACATTACAAATTCAAAAATGGCGATCATCACTGTAATTTTAGATTCTCTCCAAACCATTGGTATACCAAACCGGAAAGATTGCTTTTTACTTTGAAATCATTGTCTTAATTCTTCTACACAAATACAACAAACTTTATGTGGAGCCCAAGGCTTGTCTTGATCGCCCAATTTCATGCCAAAAAAAAAGCGCAATACACTTTTTCTTTACATAATCAGAAATGCTTCTTTATTGTTTTTCACAGTATAGTTACCACAAATATAGCCGAAATAACTCGGTGAATTAGCACATCCTCTGGAAGCAGGCCCGGACTGGCTCCTTCGGGGGCCCTCGGCTAGAGACTGAAAAGGGGCCCTTTACCGGGGAACTTATTGAGAGTAAAATATTAGAATATGTAACTTTTCGTACCTACAAACCACATTTAGCTATTTTGTCACTTGGAAAATAGTTGAGTAAAAAAGTAAGCTATTTTTGGTGTAGTCTACTTACTTTCACAATAAATATTTATATTATTTTTATACACTGTACATAAACTAGTTCCTTGCTTACAAGGCCGGATTCAACCTTCCATTTAGAGGGGATCATGGCTCTTTTTTTGATGTGTGTGTGTGTGGGGGGGGGGGGGGTCACATCTCTTAACAAGCAATTTTTATATTGAAGGCTGGTCCCATATCCAAAATTGTTACTTTTCTAATGCTTCTGAGAAGTCATATTCGTAAATACAAAAAAAAAAAAAAAAAAAAAAAAGAGGCATTAATATTGGTAAACATATAAAACTTACACATTTTATTCAGATACCAAGAAATTGAAGAATTTCCCATTTTTTTTATAAAAGCAAAGAAGAATGATTCCGAAATTGAGCATTTTATGCCAATTTTTAAGACTCGACAGTTAAAAAAAGGGCGTCATGAGGGAGTAATTGATTGTCGCGACCTTAAATCAGGGGCGGATCCAGAGAATCGTTTTGGGGGGGGCGATACCGAGTGACATATAATCAACGTAGTCATACCTCCTATTGCTCAAATCCTTCCTTGCAGTTAATTATTAAATGAATATGAAATTAATGCGATTTAAAAATATTACAGACTCTCGATTATCCGACATCCGATTAACCGAAACACTCGGTTATCCAGCACTCTTATTTTATAATCCGCCCTCTCCGCAAAATATCGTTTATTGTTACTTATTAGGTTGTAAAATTAAAAACGTTATAACAGTCTTTATTTATTAAATGTCTTTTTTTTTTCTTTTTCTGTTTACTCTTATACTATGGTAATTATTTATCTTATTTTTTGTTCTTTTAGTTATGGTAAACAACGTTAATAACACAACCCTGCGATGATTATCTTTTTAAACTTTTGATAATTAATTTTGATGTAAGACTTTTTAAAAATTTGCGATTTATGGAAAATCCTAACGCGATGACATGGTAAAAAATGAAGATCATTTTTGGATTCAGCACTAAACGATACATAAGAACCAATTATCGAAAGCTGAAAAACATAACCATCACATCCATTTTTTAATATCAGATTTCTGAAAGAGGATAATCTCTAAAAAAGGATCCCCTTCAGAAATCTGACGGGCCTTTAACATACTAGAAAATCAAAATGTGTCATCTAAGTGGTGTGTATACCTCTTCACTGGCGCGGATCCAAGGAAGGGGGGGAGAGATCGCCCCCCCCCTTTGGATAAAAAAATATAAATCCACCGATTATCGTGAATTTTGACAAATGGTCGCCGAAAAAAATCAATTTCGTCAATCGTTCGCAAATAAAAAAAAAGCCGAATTTCGTCAAAGGATCACGCAAAAAAAAACGCGAATTTCGTCAAAGGATCGAGCATAAACGTGAATTTCATTAAAGAAGCGCGGAAAAAACGTGAATTTCGTAAAAGACCACAAACAAAACGCGAACTTCGTCAAAGGATCGTGGAAAAAAACACAAATTTCGTCAAAGGATCGCACAAAAAATGCGAATTTCGTCAAAGAATCGCGAAAAAAATACGCTAATTTCGTCATAGGTCCGCGAAAAAAACGCACAAGTAGCACCAGGAGGAGATTCCCCAAGGTGCGCATCCACGGGGGGGGGGGGGGGGGGGGGAGGTCGATCGGGGCGGTCGCTTCCCCAAGATATAAATCCAATGTTTTTATCGGCAGTTTTCGCGGAACAGACAGACAAGCAAACGAAAATACTTTTCAGGTGTCAATGGTAAACCTCACTGACGTTTCGGCAGTTAGTGAACAAAATGGGATTATATCCTGTCAAAAGCTATATGGCGCCATAATTTTTGACACTAATGGGTTGAGGTGGGGACGATGCCATTTCGTGTACCTTTTGTTGAATCTCTACAACAGAAATTGACAATGTTATGCGGATCCCTTTAAAGTGTTGAAACTTTTTCGTTCTTTCAAAGAAGCTGCAATTCTAATTTCTGTATAACGATATTTTTGAGGAGCTTTATTGTTTGAGAAAAGAATGGGATTCATAGCAATTTCCAAAGAAAGAAAGAAACAAGAAAAATAAGGTCGAAAAATTCAAGCATCTTAATGTTTTCTGAAGAAAACTAATAATGTGTTAAAAATATACTGTTATTTCCACCCACATTGGTAAATTTCAAGGGTATTTCATGAACGAAAAAAAAAAATGATTATGTCCTAATCCTAGTCAGTTAAAAGCTAAAATGAGTATGGTGTGTTGATTTCTTAAAAACCAACTAGGTAATTTAAATTAAAATAATAAAACTTTGTAAAAAATCACCATAAAATAAAAGCAAAACATAGGACGCGTTTCGAGCTAAAAATATAACAGCCCGTCATCAGCTACAGTAAACACGTGTCCGTAAGCAGACAAGGTCAAAAATGAACTGAAAGGGATAGAATGTTGCAAACAATGCGACAGATGGCGCTAGCTGAAAGGGGAACATACAGAAGAGAAAAGTGTTGCCAAAACAATAGAAGAGAAATTGATAGGGAAAAATGGAAATAAAAGAATGAAACAAAATTAAAATAAAATAAAAGAAGTGAATTAAAAAATATAAATAATAATAATAAAGAAAGAAATGTAAAAGAATAAAACAAGAAAAAACCAAAAGATCCCCCTTTTTTTTACAAAATAAAAAGGATAGAAACAAGAGAAGAGGGAAAAGAATTACAAAAGTAATTTCCACGCTGGAGATAGGAAAGGAGATGATGGGAGATCATTGACAAGATTAGAAGAATTTTTAGAAATAAAATATGCTCCATGAAAATCCAAGTGAGAGGGAGAGGCACGGGAAGAAATAATTTTGGCCATGGAGAAATTGAAACAATGACTGGAAGGCCAACAGTGAGAAGCAATCGAAGATTTAGAGATTTCTTGATTTGCAATATACCTCTGATGCTCGCCTAATCTGAATTTTAAAGCTCTCTTTGTTTGACCAATATAACCTAAATTGCAAGATGAAGGAATAAAATAAACACCCCACCGGTTCTCAGTAGGAATAGGATCTTTTAGAAAAGAGAATTTAATTTTATTCATAGGTTTGAAGATAACTTTAAAATTAAAACGAGAAAGGATTTTAGCAATTTTAAAACTGAGAAGAGAATAAAAGGGCAGAACTATTATAGAGTTAAAATTAGGAGGATTATTTGAATCAGAAAAAGGACGTTTAGGCTTATTAAATTTATACAAAGCTTTATCAATCAAAGAGGGATTATAACCACAAGCAAGGGTAAGAGATTTGAGATAATTAATTTCATTATTCAGAGTAGAAGAGTCAGAACAAATGCGTAACGTCCTAAAAACAAAAGTATAAAAGGACGCCACTTTTTGTTGAGGAGGATGATTTGAAAAAGCATGAGGAGGAAGAGATACAGCGAAATGTTTTCTATAAACGGAGGTAGAGAACCGATCTGGGTGTTTCGAAACCAAGACGTCAAGAAAAGGAAGATAATTGTTCTCTTCGACTTCGAGAGTAAATTGAATACAAGGATCAACAGAATTAACAAGAGAAAGGAGATTAGAAAGATCCAGGTCAGAGGTAATTAAAATGAAAGTATCATCAACATACCTAAACCAGAAAGGAAATTTATATAAACTGAAGAGTTTTTCTTCAATAAAATGCATATAAATTATCACATAAAAGAAGAGACAGTGGATTACTCATGGCCAAACCCTCAGTTTGAGAATAGAAAGAATTATTAAACTGAAAAGCAGTTTGCCTGACACAAATACTAACTAAATGCAGGATTTCATCAATCTCCATGGAAGAGTAATGAAATTCGCGCAACCTTCTTTCCAAACAATCAATTGCCCCTTGAATAGGCACGTTAGTGAAAAGGGATTTAACATCTAAGGAAACCATTATATAATTGCAAGGAGAAAGGCGTTTAATTTTATCAACAAAGTCAAAAGAGTTTTTCACAGTGTGAAAGTTAGTGGAAGATAAAGGAGCGAGTAACTTAGAAAGGAACTTGGCAAGTTTATAAGAAGTGGTACCAATATTGGAAACGATAGGGCGAAAGGAAAGAGTAGGTTTATGGACCTTAGGAAGAGCATAGAAACGAGCACAATTAGCGATAGAAGGGGTGACCAAACGTTTGGTGTTATCATTAAGAAAGACAGAATTTTTAATGACATGCTTGATATCAGATAAATGCTTAATAGAAGGATCCTTCTTTAATTTGGAATATGGACTAGAGTTTAACATAGATTCAACATGGGAAATATAATCAGATTTATTGAGAAGAACTGTTTGACCGCCTTTATCAGCCTTACTAATAAGAAGATTAGGAACGGAATTAAGTTTCTCATGCTTTTTTAAATCATCCTCCTCAACAAAAAGTGGCGTCCTTTTATACTTTTGTTTTTAGGGCGTTACGCATTTGTTCTGACTCTTCTACTCTGAATAATGAAATTAATTATCTCAAATATCTTGCCCTTGCTCGTGGTTATAATCCCTCTTTGATTGATAAAGCTTTGTATAAATTTAATAAGCCTAAACGTCCTTTTTCTGATTCAAATAATCCTCCTAATTTTAACTCTATAATAGTTCTGCCCTTTTATTCTCTTCTCTGTTTTAAAATTGCTAAAATCCTTTCTCGTTTTAATTTTAAAGTTATCTTCAAACCTATGAATAAAATAAAATTCTCTTCTCTAAAAGATCCTATTCCTACTGAGAACCGGTGGGGTATTTATTTTATTCCTTGCTCTTGCAATTTAGGTTATATTGGTCAAACAAAGAGAGCTTTAAAATTCAGATTAGGTGAGCATCAGAGGTATATTGGAAATCAAGAAATCTCTAAATCTTCGATTGCTTCTCACTGTTGGTCTTCCAGTCATTGTTTCAATTTCCCCATGGCCAAAATTATTTTTTCCCCTGCCTCTCCCTCTCACTTGGATTTTTCATGAAGCATATTTTATTTCTAAAAATTCTGCTAATCTTGTCAATGATCTCCCATCATCTCCTTTCCTATCTCCAGCGTGGAAATTACTTTTGTAATTCTTTTCCATCTTCTCTTGTTTCTTTTCTTTTTATTTTGTAAAAAAAAAAAGGATCTTTTGGTTTTTCTTGTTTTATTCTTTTATATTTCTTTATTTATTATTATTATTTATATTTTTTAATTTACTTCTTTTATTTTATTTTAATTTTGTTTAATTCTTTTATTTCCATTTTTTCCCTATAAATTTCTCTTCTATTTTTTAGGCAACACTTTTCTCTTCTGTATGTGCCCCTTTCAGCTAGCGCCATCTGTCGCATTCTTTGCAACATTCTCTCCCTTTCAGTTCATTTTTGAACTCGTCCGCTTACGGACACGTGTTTACTGTAGCTGATGACGAACTGTTATATTTTAGCTCGAAACGCGTCCTATGTTTTGCTTTTATTTTATGGTGATTTTGTACAAAGTTTTATTAATTTAATTGCTTCATATCGCCAGTTTTCGGTGCTGTTTCGCTGTCAACTTGGTAATTTGTTCTTCCCTTCTTTGCCCCGATCTAACCCCTCCCCCCCACACCCCGGTGGATGTGCGCCTAGGGGAATCTCCTCCCAATGCTAATTGTGCGTTAATTTTAGCGACCCTTTGACGAAATTCGCGTTTTTTCAGCGATTCTTTCGCGAAATTCGCGCATTTTTTTCGCAATTCTTTGAAGAAATTCGCATTTTTTTAGAGATCTGTTGACGAAATTAGCGTTTTTTGCGTGATTCTTTGACGAAATTCGCGATTTTTCGCGATCCTTTGACGAAATTGGCGTTTTTGCGCGATTCTTTGACGAAATTTGCGTTCCTTTTGCGGTCCTTTGACCTGCGAACGATTGACGAAATTGATTTTTTTCGGCGACCATTTGTCGAAATTCGCGACAATCGGTGGATTTTTTGCCCCCCCCCCCCCCCCCCGTGGATCCGCGCCTGCCTTAAATTCAGTTTTAAGCCCCACATTTTACGGAGATTTCCGGAAAGATTCTTTTCTTTTATCGAAAAATAGAAATCGCTAATCAATGACATTTGTTCTGAATAAGTGCGCAGGCAAATGTCTTGCGTCTGAGATTAAAAATGACTTCATTGGATTTAAGCAGAGCTTTAAATAATCAGAAATATTCTTATTGTTGAGCGAGGGGTACATTTGAAAGAATTTAATATATACTTCATTTTTAAACTGCCCTTGAGAAATTTTCTCCGTTCAAGAGGGGGGGGGGGGTGACCCCGTGACCTCCCCCTTGGATCCGCCATTGCCATGCTAGAAAAAGTAATTATATTAATTAATTACAAGTTTTTTTTTTTCTTAAAGGAGAGGGATACATATTTTTAGATTTAGGCAAGCGAATCGCATTGGTGAACCTATAATATTCTAAGTCCTACAGCAATACCTAAGTAAATATTAAAAAGAGACGCAACAGTAATAAAAAAAACAAGCATATTGAAAAAACAATATCCTGTTTAATTTTTATTTAATGGTTACATATTGTAAAAAACAGATTTTATAATAAAAAGATAAATGGCTCTAAAATACCTGATATAGATACTGTAAACTAAGAAAAGTAATTTTTTACGAAATTATTCAATTTGCAAATAAATCATAACAGTTGTAAATGTTATGTTATTGTGAACGGCTGTTTACTAACCTAACAGCTTTTTGGCCAGTTCTTCATTGGGCCTGTCTACTTCACCTATAATAACATCTTTATTTAAGTTATAAAATAAGTCTGTTTCTACGTTCATGAAAAGAAGGTTAGACATATTATATTGGCTTAAAGTAGATCTAAGTCGATTCTTAACTATTTTAAGTTTAGATAACACCCTTTCACAGGTGACTTGCGTACAAGGTATGGTTAATACAAACTTGTAAGCTACATACAAGTTGGTAAACATCCCAGATTGTGAGAGTTTAAAAACAACATAAAAGGCGCATGATAAACACTGAAAACATTTTTCTTATCAGAGCAGTAACCATAAAGTTGTTCGTCTTCTTCAAATTCAGTTTCTACATCGTCTTAACAGATTTCTTCAGCTTCATTCAGATTGTCTTGTTTTCTTTCAATGTTAGTTTTTCCAGCCGTTGTAAAACTTTCATACTGATCTGCAAACTGTTTCAGCTCTATCAATAACTGACTTTTTTCAACTTTACAAAGTTTAGAAAGAACTTCCGTAGGAAATTTATCAAGCATTACGATTTCCTTAAACCCCTTTGGGTCTAACCAGGAACAATCTTCTAAAATATCTTTGTTTGGACTAAATCTTTCTTCGATACTTGTCCTGGCACAATCTAAAATACTGCAAAAGACCAATTTATAGTTTTGAGCAGTTGAGATTCCAGGAGCTTCGTCAATTAATTCTTCACCAGGCATTATCTTTTTCTTTGAAGTTCTTTTTTCCTTGAATTCTAATTCTAGTTCTACATCAATACTGCTATCATCTAATTTGCCATTAATTATACTTGCATAATATTTTGTTTTTTCATACTGAACCTGAAAGTGTTTATCACTCCTTTTATCCCTTACTTGTATGAGCAGCTTCTCTACCAATTTCCAAGCTGTAGAATAGTCAATGTTTCTACTTTGTAAATATTTTGAAATAGGACATGTAACAAGAAATAAATCTAGTAAAACTATAGACACAAATAAGTTTTCAAATTTGGACCATTGACGGATTTTATATTAGATCGGATCTTCACATTTCGGAAAGTATTTCGTAATGAGAAAATGGATAAATTTATTTCGTGTAATGTGTTTATCCATGTTATCCATGATATTAGAATATCTCAATGCTGGAGAGGAAGGGGAAGCATAAATTTCAGAGCGCAACAAATAGGATAGAATTTTTTTTTTAGATAGACTTTTAAAAATTAAACTTTTTTTGTTGAGTGGGGGGGGGGGGAGCTGATATTTTGAGTGTAGATGGATAATTTAAAAGCTTGATTATTTATTTAATGTTACTAGAGAGGAAAAAATAGAGAAAGTTTGTTTTAATAAAGAGGTTTAAAGATTTCTAACAAATTATGCTGAAATTATTTTGTAGGGTTAAAATTTTCACGTATTATTTAGGTGATAAGAAAGACACCCCCCTCCCTTTTTTTACTTACAAAGTGTTATACACTTTAAATTATAGCCTCTTGCTAATGGCAATAAAGCCTTTAAATTATAAAATAAGGCAATTTGGTTTAAAGTATACTTATCTTTTATATAAAGACTAACAGACCCGCCAGGCGTTGCCCGGGGCCCGTTATAATAACCTTAAACTCAAGTTTGTATGATTTTATTTCTTTTGGAATTCTTTTAAATGAACCTAATTTCGGAGTCCCCATTGCCTTCCACAGCGTCTAGTGTGTTCCCAACAAACCTATTTCCGAACGAACCTGTAACCTGGGTGGGTCTCCGCTACCTAAGGCAACATGTACCGGAAGTGCTCCGCACGTGCCGGAGATAAACGAAAACCAAGTTGATTGAGTCGAACCTTATAGTAATCAAACCTAAGCCATAGAATAAAAAAAAAAGAATGTACCATTAATGTTAAAAAATGTTGGTAACTGAAGGCTAAGATAAAATTTAATAATACAGAAAGTAGCTGAATTTAATTTAAGTTGAATGAACCAAATCCCGTTGAAATTAGGTCCTTAGAACCCAAGGAAAGAATACGCCCCCAAGCGGTGGAAGGTGCCCCATTCCCTTGTAACTTTCATGAATTACTTTTAACATTAACACGATATTTAATAAACGGAGGAAATCTAAATCGGATGAAATCAGTTATCTTAAGTTACCTTTAATTTACGGATGCAGTGAGTAATTGTAAGTTGATGCTGAAAAATGAGATTAATGTTCGAAAAAGGTGGTAGTTGAGGTATAAAGAAAGACCGATCTCTGGGGCCAAGGTTTTAACTGGAATGTAGTTGGATATAAGAAAATTTTATAGTAGATTTAAAGTATCTGGATGATGCTAGAACAGAACTATGTTAAAGAAAATTATACTAGAATAGGATGTTTTTTAAAGAAGCTGCAACAAAGGCCCCAAGAAGGAGATCAATATTCAAAATTGGTGGTAGCTGAAGTCTGAGAAAAATTTTTTGCAGTAGGATTTAAGAAGTTGTTAGAAAAAAAAAGTTAGTGAATCGGACCATTTTTAAGGAAGCTATAATAAAGGGCCCAAAGAGGGACGACTGATAGTTAAGAGCAGGGCCCTAGCATGAAAACTTGTTAAAAGGTCTAAGTTCTCAGCACTTTATATCTTCAATTAGTCAAAATTAAGCATAGGGTATGAATTAATCATTAGAATAAAGTTTTAAAGAGATGTGCAAAAAATGGGGGGGAAATGCTTAAAACAGGGACCTAAGGTCCCAGGAAAAATAAGAGAGTCTTGGTCCGGAGAGAGGAGTCCAAGACTAAACTTTCAAATTTTGCATTGCGAATACGAGAAAATTAGGGGTGGAAAATGCATGCCGCACAAAAAGTTCAAGGGGCTCCGGATCGGGCCCTACGGGACCCTAGGGTGACCCAGGATTTTGACTGGAATATAGAAACGGGAGAATAACTAAATGAAAAAAGGTTCCAAAAATGAAGATCGGATTAAGAGGAGGCAATTTATTAACAATTCATGGAGCAAACATTTCAAGGGGCCCTGTACCGAGCCCCAAGGGGCCAGGGACTTAAGTTGTATATAGTTGGGTATAAAAATACTTTTTAGTAGTTTTTAAAGTAATCAGAGGACGCTAGAACTATGTTAAAGAAAATTGCAAGCAATTTGGATAATTTTTAAAGAAGCTGCACTAGGGGCCCCAAGAAGGCGATTAATATTCAAAATTGGTGGTAGCTGAAGTCTGAGAATTTTTTTGTCGTTCATGTAGTAACTGGTAGACGCAGGAAGTTGTTAGAAAAAAAAGGCTTGTGAATCGGACCATTTTTAAGGGAGCTATAGTAGGGGGTCCAAAAGGGGCCCACTGATAGTTAAAAACAAGGCATTAACATAAAAGCATGTTAAAATGGTCTTAGTACTTAGCGCGTTAGAACTTCAATTAGTCAAAATTAATCATAGGGTATGAATTATTCGTTAGAATAATATTTTAAAGAAATGCACAAAAAATTGGCTAAATGTTTAAAAAAGGGCCCTAGTGTTCCAATAAAAATATGAGAGTGTTGATTCAGGAAGAAGAGTCCAAGACTCAACTTTAAATTATGTACTGAGAAGGGGAGAAAATCAGGGGGGGGGATTCTTGGCGCACAAAAAGTTCAAGGGGACCTGAACCGGGCCCTACGGCACCCTAGAGGCCACAGGATCTAATTTGGAATGTAAAAACGTGAGACTAACTAAATGGAAAAAGGTTCTCAAAAGTGAAAATCGGATTAAAATGAAGCAATTTATTAACCTTTTATTTGCACAGAAACTTCAAGGGACACTGTATCGATTCCCAAGGGGCCATGGTCTTATATGGGGAGTCGAAAGGCGAGAATAACTAAATGGAGAAAGGTCGCCCAAAACGAAAAAGATTGGATAAAAAGAGGGCAAGTTATTAACAATTTAGTGCATAAAAACTCCAAGGGGCCCAGGAGCCCCGGCCCTTAAAAATTTAAAATCTGAGCCTCAGGTGCATCAAGACCTGTCTTGGACTATCCTCACCTAAATTTTCAGACTTTTACGTGCGGTAGATTTTGCTAACCATCGCACACAGACAGAGCGAAACTTTGCTTTATTAGTATAGATTATTGAGAAATCGAAAAATTTTTGCATTAAGCGATGAAAAAAACAAAGATTTTTTAGGCAAAATTATAATATTATTCATTTTTACACAGACAAAACTTTCAGGTATACTTATTGATATGCTAATAAATTTATTTCATTACATAATGATGATATTTGATATGAATAAGAATATATGAAAATTTTATAGATATAGGGATTGGAAGAAAAAAAGATTTCATGAATGTGTCAAAGTACTAAGAGTATTTGTGAAGTATATCCAGTATTTTTGGGGCCCCTCCGGGGCCCCCTTCGACTGGCGGCCCTCTGCGATCGCCGACCTGCCGACCTGGCCAGTCCGGGCCTGTCTGGAAGCCATGTTCTCTAATGCAGCAAAAACTAGAAGTAAAAATTACTACTATAACTTATAACTCACAGGTCGGAATAAAAACACTTCTGTACAACACAGAGTAAAGAAGACACTGATTCATGAATAGAAATTATATCAGTGAAAATGGGTGCGAAGAAGGGATGGCGAGGAGACACCTGCAAGCAGGAGAGATACGATTTCAACTGGTTTCCTCTGTCTTGAATATTGTATTATACAGGCAGTTTACCAAATAAGAGAAATATTCTGTATTGAAATAGTTTCTTCTTTCTTTTTTATTAGTTTAATGCATCAATTTACTATTTTAAGTCCATAAATTTATTTATCAAACTCATATAAATAATAATTTTTGGTCCGAAATATACTAAATTCATAAAAGAAAAAAATATATTGCGATTTGTGATGAAACTATTCGTGATGGAATTTTTTCATTATTTTTCTAGTAATCACCATCCAAAAAACTATAAAAAATACCACTTACTTTACCGGCAATTTTTTCATCGCAGGCTTGTGTAATTTACAAATCGATCTTAAATAACCCATCAAAAAAGTGCGCTGCTGCCATCTAGTGACAAAAAGTATTAGTAACTGCTTGTACAGTTCCAAATGGTATTTTCACAAGGCTATAGTAATATTACTATAATGAAAAGTTAAGTGTTACATCAATTATTAATATAATTTTTGCATTAGGTGAAACCAAAGGAAGACAAACATTATTTCACTGACAACTTAATTAAACGAAAATGCCTTTAATTTTTCTAATTTTTAAACCTGCTTTTTGAAACATTGCTGTGGTATCTTATTCGTAATCTTGGAAAAATCTAGTAAAATATTTCGGAAGTTTAATTCTTCACAAAGGTACATTAGGGTCACCTGGCTATGAAATTGGGCAATAAAGTACTATGAAATGGGAATAATTCGCTAATGATATGAAAAAATATAAATGTGTACTGAAATGTCAAACTGTATTTTCACAAGTTTTAACCCAGATAGCATGAACATTAGCAGCAATTAAAAAGCAGAAAAAAAGCGTTTAAAAATGCATAAATAATATTTAAAAAGCTGCAAACAGCTGTTTTGAATCTACTAGCGAGATTCTTCTTCAGTGCAAGATAGAGCAAGGCACAGCGTGCTAGAAAAAGCAAGACTGGGATGATGGCTGTGATTAGCCCAGCCTTGTATTTTCTAGCACGCTGTGCCTTGCTCTCTCTTACACTGAAGAAGAATCTCGCTAGTAGATTCGAAACAGCTGTTTGCAGCTTTTTATATATTATTTGTGCATTTTTAAATGTTGTTTTTCTGCTTTTTGAGATTCTTGCACAAAGGCTTTATTTGCTATTTTTATTAGCAGCAAGTTTGATTTTTTCTGATATTATCTTGTCTTTAGGATGACACAGCAAATCTCCCGCAAGGTATAGCATCATCTACTTCATGAGTAGTTTGTTGCGAAACTGATGGCAAGACTCTAATTCACGAAAGTGACGAAAGCAAAAAATCCCTCTGTTGAGAGAATAGACAATTAGCACATACGCAGAAATTGCAGAAAATTTATTTGGTAGGCACCGCTTTTTCTAAACGCTATAAAGGGCAACGAAAAGATTTTTAAATTTTAATATAAATTTATAAATTAAATCCTCCTTTCCTAGTAAAAATATCTGAAAAAGGTCATTGAAATTTTTTTCGAAACGTATTCTTTTATGAACTACTATTTCAAAATGCTGTTGACATCTAGTGTTTAAATAACTACACATGCCTTTCAAACCAATTATTTTAACATGCAATAAATGAGAAGCCATTGGAAAAACAAGGCAAATGAAAAATTGAGTTTTCAGCTACAGAGCTTTTAAATTTACTTTCAACATTTTAATTTAGAATATAACTAAATTTTTAGAAGCCATGGCGGTTCGGATACGAAATAGATTCAAAAGTATGAGCGTTTGTAGAGTTTAAAAATCAATTTTAATTTCTCATTGAAAATGTCGAAATTCAAACGAATGGTGGAACCTCTACAAAAACAAGGCAAGTGAAAAATGAAGTTTTCAGCTACGAAGCTTTATAATTTACTTTCAACATTTTAGTTTAGAATATAATTTTTTATATTAAAAGTAATATAAGTTTTTAGAAGCAGTGACGATTCGAATACGAAATACAGTCCGAGAAATAGCAAGGTAGGTCAGCAAGCTTTCTTTATATATATATATATATATATTTTTTTACCAGGAATCAAAGTAACTCTATTTGTCTATCCTTCAATGTATCGATCCATCCTCAATAACCTACCCAAGAATGTGCTGCTGCCATCTAGTGACGAAAGCTATTATTATTAACCAGCATCACAAGAACTCTTTTTGGTGCCTAGTGCAACAACCTTATTAACTTTTTTTACCGATCCTCCATGTATCACAGACAGGCCCTGACTATCGCATGGGCACCGGGAGCCCATGCCCTGGGCACGCAATTTTTCATAATTTCATCTAAATTTTCATTAAAAATAAAATAATTGTGAAAAAATGTGATATTTGAGATAATTAATATTATGAAATGACAAAAATAATGGGCTGACACCAGAATTTACAAATGAATTTATTACAAAATCAAGACTTGCTTATTTTGCCGTACTTTATAAAAGGAAAAATTTAATTAAATATTCTGGGTTCCAGCACTCTTAAAATTAGGTGACCCTTTTGCGGACAGCGCCCGCTAAAGGGTTAAAGACTAATATTGTCTACACATTTATTTCAAATTTAACTTTTACTTGAATTTCATTTATGCGTCGTTTGTGATTAGCCCCTTGCACTGACGTATAAGTGACAGATTACTCTTTATGAAATTTGATTCAATTCTACGCAGAACTTCATGCACAATTTGATGATACAAAAAAAAAAAAAAAAAAAACACAGACAGACAGGCATTTTGTAAAAAATTATTTTTAGGGATCTATGACCCCTAAGACGTGTAAAAATCCGGTGAAAAAAAAATTCCATCCGGAGTAATTTCAGATGTTTGCTACATTTTCAGCATAAGATTTTTTTTTTATTATTTTTCAAAATAATGCAGTTTTTTTTCCCCTTTTGCTTCTTCCTTTTTCTCCTTTGTGCAATTTAGACCACCAGTATAAATATTACAATTCATATAAATGAGTGATTAAAATTATGAGTATTTAATACGATTCATATAAATAAGTGATTAAAATTATGAGTATTTAATAAATATTTCCTTTATCAGGGTTCGTACGGGTCCCGCTATTTTCCAGGTGAAATATAAGAATTTTTTTATAAAAAAAAATAATAATGAATAAATAAATAAATCTAGTTCATACGCGCGAGATTTCGCCTTCTTTCAAGGAGAGATCTTTTATAAGAAAATATTGGTACCGAAGAATTTCCTGGCCTGGTAATTCTGGGACCCGTACGAACCCTGTTTATTTATTGAAAATTAATAAATTTGTACGTACGTAGACAACTCTTTAATACAGAAAAATGATAACATACGATAGTATTTTCCACGTTTCGCTAACAAACTATAGCCCCTCCTACTTTCTAGATAATGGACGTTCCTAAGAATTACTAAACTTTTCCCTTTTTATTGACTTAATAAGTGAATAAATTAAAAAAATGACAGTAAAAGAGTTAAATGGCACAAGAAATTACAAATTTTGCTTATTCATTTTAACATTCGTAGAATAAATATTTTATAACTGTAAAGAACTACATATATCGTCTGTACCCTTAGAATTACAAAGAACGAGTACCCGTAAGGCATGGTGACGTCACGGCGACGTCGTTGTGAAGTCACACTGTGATTTTGTGACCGTCGATGTGACGTCACGTGACGTCAATGTGACGTCACAGTGACTACAATGCGAGGTCGTTATGGCCGTTTTAGAGGTCGTTTGTGACGTCACATTGTGACCACTCTGTGAAGTCACGGTGTGACTAATTTGTGAAAAGTGTGTCATTTGTGACTATTTTGGCATTAGCTTTGTGACGAACCTGTGACGAAAGTGACAATGCTTTGAAGTCACATTGTGACCAATTTGTGAAATATGTGTCATTTGTTACGAACTTGTCATAAAAAATGTGATGATTTTAAATGAAAAACAGATTTCAAATTAATTGCTTAAAAGGCGCTAAGGCCAACATAGTGAAAAAGATTCCGTGCCGGGACTCGAACCCGGGCCATCAATATAGCACACTGACATTCTACCGACTAAGCCACATGGAACGATATCCAGCCGGGAAAATTTCTCACTATTACATGTTGGCAAGGCTACAAAGGCAGCACAAGATGGAATATTTATCGTGAGCCACCGACAATGAGCAAATACGAAACTTAATTAAATCCAGCATCGATTGAAACTATATTAATACTTGGAAATTTTTCCAAAGAGAGCCATTCGCCTTGCATACAATATTTCGAATGAAAATCAAATTTCAAATTACATGCTTAAAAGGCAATTTTAATTTTAAATTTGATTTTTATTCGAAATATTGTATGCAAGGCGAATGTTTCTCTCTGGAAAAATTTCTAAGTATTAATATAGTTTCAACCGATGCTGGATTTAATTAAGTTTCGTGTTTGCCCCATGTCGGTGGCTCACGATAAATATCCCATCTTGTGCTGCTTTTGTAGCCTTGCCAACAAGTAATAGCAAGAAAATTTCCAGGCTGGGTATCGTTCCATGTAGTTTAGTCGGTAGAATGTCCGTGCGCTATACTGATGGCAGGGGTTCGAATCCCGGCATTGAATCTTTTTTACTAATTTAGCTTTTGCGCCTTTTAAGCAAATAATTTGAAATTTGATTTTCATTTGAAATATTGTATGCAAGCCGAATGTTTCTCTCTGGAAAAAATTCGGAGTATTAGTACTGTGATGGTTCTTGCCATAAACACTGTGATGAATTTTAAAATGAACAATTTTAAAATAAAGTTTTGTTTGAAATATAAATTCTTATCTTTTTACCGTACTTTTTAGCAAAATATCGCTATTTTGGAGTCCTATTCTTCTAAAACATTTAAAATTTTTCCACTTAAAAAACAATGCTTATCAACTGACATCTTTTTTTATTAAGTTTTAAGCTTTATCTTGAGTTCAAGCTTGATATTAAGAATGTGTAAAATTTTAATGTGTTTTGATTAGTCATTGCTTTATTAAACATGACATGATAAGCCATATTTATTTAAATTTTTTATTCCCGTGTATATTGCATTTCGTGAATATGAGCTAAATAGATTTGGTATGTTTTATAGGAAAAGACTGATCTGCGAAATAGAAAAAAACAATTAAGAAAAATCATGCGTTAAGCATAGATTTTAAAACACTTTCCAACGCTTCCTGAATGCTTTAACAAGACATCGTAATTTAGGGAAATAACGTAAATAAGGAAACTAAGTAAATATTTTTGAAAACACATAAAGCATTTGAAAAACTGATTTCAACATTTACCGTCCATAGCCAAATATGTTTTCTAATTCTTTTGAACAGCCCTGCATTTGATCTGTAAGTTGATATACATATTATATAATGGGAAAATTTATTTTTGCAAGAAAACGCATAACAGGTTGAAATTCTCTTTCAGCAATTTATACTAATATATGGAAACATACTTGAATACTTTTGTATAATTTGTAGTTTACCTAGAACGTTTATTACGCGCTACTGCTTAGTTAAAATTTAATTCAAACACTCTTAAAACTGCTGAAATCACATTTCCAGAAATTATAATTTATAGATGGCCATGTATTCAATTCTTTACGTGACCCTGTATATCATTTTATCTATATTCTACAAACATTTCTTAGTAAATTAAATGCAGTTCAACGTAAAAATCCATAACTCATTTAAAAACTACCTTTAATCAATTTGCGCATATACCCAGTAACCCTTACAAATACTTTTATGTAGTCCTGTATATGAATTATAGCATTTATATATACCATACTCTATGCATAAATATAGTGAATCATAAAAGCGCATATCATAATTAAAAATGCATTTCCAGCAATCATCCCTAATGAACTTCGGATACAATATAGTATCGGAAATAATTTGTGTGTCCTGTAAATGCTATATACATTTCGTATTATCATGAAATAATGTATAGTGTGTAAACCTCAGCGACTTATATCAATTTCATTATATATGAAATAGATTAACATAATTAAAGTACGCCGCAAATAATTCCCTCCATCCCTGTATAATAATGTATTGGAATCCCTTTTTTAGCCCTGTAAATGAACAATAACTATTCGTTGCACCACATACTCTTCAGAATGCATATTTTAGTGCGTTTCATAAATTCATATCAATTTTATTCTGTTTGAAAGCGTGTAAAATCGTTAAAAATCATTTGGAACGATTTTTTCCCGTAGGCCGTAGTGTAACGATATACTCTTGACTGTTCCTGTAGATGAATTAAACACGCTACAAACTTCATTACAAATAGGGGCCGTGCTATGGTAAACGTCAATAACATCCAAAAATTTCAAGGCAATCCGAGTATATTTGCGAGAGTTAGACCGCGGACAGACGGCCAGACAAACCGAAGTCATAAACACTTTTCAACTTTGTTGAAAAGTATTAAAAAGAACATATAAACGTAAAATAAATGATTGCATATTAACTATTTTTATTGTTTAAATGTAGAAAGTAGTTATTAATCGCTTTAAAAAATATTCAGTCCTATATTACGAAAGTACATACCAACTTTTTAAAAAATATACTAAAGCAGTTTAAGCTATAAACTTGTTATCACAGGCATGAAAAACACTTTATTTCAATGCTTAAATATATTTAATTTTTTTATTCCAGTGATTACATATATCGAAAACGTAGAAAATGAATTTACAATCGAAGAAAATTTAATAACTGATTCTGAGTGTCTACAATTAAATGTTTGATTAAAATCACAAACAGAAAAAAAAAATGCTTACATAATGTTAATTTCTAATCTGAAACAATTTCTAATTTCATATTTAACTCCAAAATAATAATGATGCTATAAGTGTTAGTAACTAGAAAACATTAAAAAGCCGAAAAAAATTCCACACCACTGTTCCAACACATTTTCAATCTCAAGAGACTAAAAATTAATATTTACATTCATTCTACTATGAATGTAAGCACGAATCAGTCTCTGCGCCAGCTTTTTCTTTTCTTTTTTTTTTTTCTTTTTCGAGCGATGGCAGATTAAGATACAACAGAATCGAATAAAAATATCTTTCTGAAAACAATACAGACCAGTCTCTTTCTATATGTGTAACATAAAACTACTTAACTCATCATTATAATATATACAAAACAGGAACAAAATATTTAAATTAAATAAGACTTACATATGTGCTTCATCAATGATATCCGTATATTTGTAATATCCTAAAATGGCAGATGTCTTTCTTTTATATTAAAAGAAGTGCTGAAGGCGTGCTGGTGTTCTAAACAGTGGAGTGAAGTGGCTTCCCGCGTATTCTCTTGTTTATTCTATGGTAATATCGCGAAGCAGACGATTTGAGCAGGTGTGTTTTTATTATTTATTTGTTTTTGTAAACAACTGATTTGAATCTGAAATGCGCAATAATTATATGAGAGTGTAACAATCAGTGGAGGATTATTATATTAAATTGCAATGCTAGATAAAATTGAAATCATGAAAAAAGAATACTTTTACTGTCTTAGATATCAAATTGATAAAATATAGCATGAAAATTTAGTTTATTAATGCTTGTATCGTGCAATTTATTTATTATGTCCCCCCCTCCCGCCTTTCGTGATAGAATTTACTATTTGCTATCCACTAATATATTTTCATTCTTTATGCCGCTGTAACTCAGCTGTTTAAAATATTGTTTAACCCTTAACTGATGTGACAAAAATTGCCGCATAACTACTGTGAGCGGTCTGTGAGACCGCTTAATCTATCAGATGGATAAAATATAGCATGAAAATTTAGTTTATTAATGCTTGTATCGTGCACTTTATTTATTATGTCCCCTCCCCCCCCCCCCACCTTCCGTGACAAAATTTACTATTTGCTATTCACTAATATATTTTCATTCCTTATGCCTCTGTAACTCGGGACTGTTTAAAATACTGTTTAACCCTTAACTGATGTGACAAAAATTGCCGCATAACTATTGTGAGCGGTCTGTGAGACCGCTTAATCCATCAAATTGATAAAATATAACATGAAAATGTAGTTTATTAATGCTTGTATCGTGCATTTTATTTATTATGCCCCTTCCCCCTTTCGTGACAGAATTTACTAGTTGCTATCCACTAATATATTTTCATTCCTTATGTCGCTGTAACTCGGAACTGCTTAAATTATTTCTCTTCATTTTCAAAGATTTTTGAAGTTCATATTTTTGTCACACTGTGACTTACAATATGGTGGTTTTTTTATCATATATGTGACGTGACATACGTTACATGCAATGACATAATAGTGTCGTCACAATTTTCTTTTAATTGCCAGAAAAATATAATTTTACAGTAAATAACATGTTTTAAAGAATTTTTGCAATTTTTAAAAATTTTCTAAGAAGTTCACATCTCAGTCACAATGTGACATCACTGAGTGGTGGCATTTTGGTCACAGATGTGACGTGACCACAGTGACTTACAGTGACGTCACAACGACGTCACCGTGACCATGCATGCTATGAGGGTAGGAAGGCAAGCATAACTTTGCATTGCATCTTCCCTGCCTGCTGTTTGCCACCATAGATTAAGGACCAAGATGGGACATTTACGGCAAAATCTGTAATGGCAACAGTACTAGCGTTACTACCGACAAGGGGGAAGAATTAACAAGCCTCCGAAATTTACCTATGTTGAAGAAATATGTTTACACTCTATACTTTGAATATCTATTCTTTCCTAAAACGAAGCAGGTGTCAGACGATATTCTATTCATGCTTGCTTTATTTATTTAGATGCTTTTTTTATTACTTTTTTACCGTACTTGTATTGGTCGTCTTTAACTTACAAAATGATAATTAGAGTAATAATATAAAAGAAAAAGCCTTGGAAATTCTGTTAATAACGTAAATATGTAAGTTTATGAGATTAAATTGTAAAAAATCAAATTCAGGTATTGTGTTAATTTATTCAGATCGAATAAAACTTTATTGAGTGTCATGTCAGTACCTCTATTTATTTTTAGCTGTTAGATTTATATAATTCTAAAAATTTGCCGAAATGAATTTTCCCCCATCTGTAATTTAATTATTATTTCTTATATGTTAATATTATAAATATTACTGAATTGATTGTACGTTATGTACATTAAAAAGAATATTTTTATTTTATTTGTAAGAAAGTGAAAATGCGTAAATTTTAAAAGATTATTGTAACGCTTGTTTAATACGTTAAACTTCATAAATTAATAAAACATCGGCTATAAAAATTTTGCTACCGAATGAGAATATTTATGAAATTTTCTGGGATTTGTAGAGTGCAATACTTCGTATTGCATCATTACTTTATGTAGCTTTAAATCCAATTATATCATATTTAGTTCATATATGGCATTCAAGACGAAATTTTTACCCTGTTTTTCATTGCCCTTATATTGTACTATTATTCTACATGTAAAAAAAAAAAAAAAAAATCATATATCCGTGCATGAGAATAGAATAGATATTAGATATATAAAATAGAATATCTATTCTATGTTCATGTATCTGTGTAAGATTCTATTGAAAACGTAAACATGAAACATTAAAAAAAGAAAGATTACAATAAGGTAGATGCTCAATGATAAAACTTTTACAAGGATAGGGAGTTTCTTCCCCATTGTCACTAAAGGCGCTACGATCGCAATCGCATTACCATTACGCTCTATGTGAGTGTCTTATCTTGGATGTTAATCTATGTTTGCCACCAGATAATTTCTCTTTCGTTAATCCCCATGAGCACTTGCAGCAAAAGGGGTGATAGTAACAAAGCCCATTGGATAGTAAGGTGAAGCGTTAGGGCGGGGGGGGGTGGGTTGCAAGCAGTTCGTCTTCGTTAAATCCCGTCATCCCCTGCGCGCTTCAGAGCTGGTTTCTTGTCTTCCTTCTCGTTATTTGTTCTTCTATGTCGGTACCATGTCAAACTATCCAATATGAAAACAGTGTTGCCACTAGGCTACTTTTTCAAAATTCAGATTTCTTGATTGGCACCACTTTTTTGAAATAGTAAAATTCGCCTTGTTTAACATTATTTAATAACATAAGGCGAAAACAAGGGGAATTTTACCATTCAAAAAAGTGGTGCCAATCATGAAATCTGAATTTTAAAAAAGTACCCCACTGGCAACACTGTTTTCATATTGGATGGTTTGACATGGTAACGACCCTATATCCATGTTTTGAATTGATCTAGGAAAGCAAATATCTTTTCAAAACAGGAAAGCACTTGTGGAATTTTCAATTAGCCACCATTTCAGATTAGAAACTTATTGTACTATTTAACCCTTTCAGGGGCAAGGCATTTTTGCTCCAAAGATGTTCAAATAATTAATTCACACCGCAATTTACGAAAAAATTTATTTGACAATAATCAAAAGTATTCATGCATATTATGAGAACGAAATTGTGCTAAAAATTATTGCTACCATTTGGCAGTGTGAGCATTAAAATTAAGCGTTTGCAGACTGCAAACGGTGCCCCTGAAAGGGTTAAATAGTGAAATTTGTAGCATATTTCAACGATTAAATAAGACGAGAAGTTCTCTTTAAAAAACGTGGTAACTCTGTAATCACACTTTAACCCTTTGAGGGGCGGTTTTTATGTTTATGAAACCACTTAATATTAATTTCCAAATGCAGAGGTGTCAAGCTCCCACTAATCTTCCGTAATGCGTGGATTAATTTGACCCAGTTTAATAATGTTTCGAACCAGAAAATATATTTGATGAATCTTTATTTATTTAATTCCAGTTTTCTATGTGGAACTTATTTAATTTCATCTCTGAAAAAAATTTCTGGTGCAAAGTGTATTACACCAGGGTTAAATTAACTCACATATTACGGAGGATTAGTGGCAACTTGGCACTTCTGCAAATGCCCAATGGCACCAGAATTTTAATTAAAAAAAATATCGGTTTATTATGTATGCCAAATATAGCTTTTTCTTATTTACAAATAAATTTGTTTTCAAATTCCGGTGTCAATCATTGATTTTAACATTTTAGCAATGGAATTGCTTTGCCCTGAAAGGGTTAACAGTTTTATTCAGTGGTATTTGATATCTTAAGTTTTTTCAGGACATGTATTGAACGCTTGAAGTACCAATGTTATTAATGTTTGTAGGTGATTGATGTACTTGAAAAAAAATGGCTGTAGCGTCACAAAAATAACTGTGAATAACACAAATTAACTGTGATGAAAATAGAAGAGGGTAGGTATTTATTTTCGTTCATGGGTGATAACAAAGTCAAAGCCAAAGAAAGGAAGAAAATTTTGAGTTATTACTTTCTTTTATCTTTACAAGAAGAAGGTATCGGATTCGTGAAAATTTTCGACAGAAATTTTGTGATCACTCTATCTCAAGAACAATGGAATTTAATAAAAATTTATATTCAGTTAGTCCCTGATATGAGTTGTTGCTTATTAGTTTTTGGTGTAAATCGCTCGACAGGTCGCGCTGCTATGCTGATTTTTTTTTACTATTTCCACAACAGCTCTGCCTCAAGAATTAATGCCCGGATTTCCATCAAACTTCAGATTTAGTCAGCCGTTGACATAAATTGATGCTGCTTACATTTTGGTATAAATCGCTCAATAGATGGCGGTGCTATGCTGTATTTTTCACGATTTCCGCAATAACTCTATCTCAAGAATTAAACCACGGATTTTTATCAGATTTTAGTCCTATTTCAAGAACTAATGCAAGAAATTTCAGAATCCTCACGATGGGCATAGATTGTCATTTAATTTTGGCACTGTCATAGCGAATTTTGAAGTATTAACATGCATGAGATAGAAGAAAGTTTTGGGATTGACTAGTTTTTCACTTGCTGTAGGGTAACATATGCCGCATTATTGCGGTGCTAGTACGGTTTCAGGCACTAAAATATTGAGAAAAATATAAAGAGAGGAAAGATGGGTAAATGGAAAAATGAGTAGGACACAGGTGTGAGTAAAGGAATTTAGGGTAGTGGTCAGACAATAAAGAGTCAGTATGAAACGAATAATAAGGTTCAAAAGAAAAAAAGATAGCAAAAGGTTTGTACGAAAGATTTTAGTGAAAGGATAAAATGTAAGAAGAGAGTTAACAAAAAAAAAAGAAATAGTAGGTAAAAGGATGATGAGTTTCATACAGGTGCGAGATAGGAATTTAGGGTACGTTTTGAAGAATAAAAGTCAGTCATACCGTTTTAAAACAAATAACGTGAAAAGCGTAAGAGAGTCATAAACGAGATGCGGAAGGTAAGGGAATAAATACAAGAGATTGAAATTAACATGGGGAAGCCTCAGGCCCCGATTGTGACTAACTGGGGCCCTGGGCAAAGATAAATTAGGGGGCCCCATTCGAATCGTTTCAAGATTATTCAAACAGAACTGATGGTCAGTCATATGTCTATAGGTAATGCATATAGCCTACGTAGCCTCTGGCGAGTCGCGAGTAGCTTCATACATTAAACGCAAATGGGCTTACCTAGTAGATCAAGTATGCCTTGGTGTAATACATAAACAATATTTTTTGCACCTTGGATTTTAAATGGAAGAAAATTCCTAGCTCTATCAATTCTAAATTGACTACCTTAATAAAAATACTCTTTTTTTTTTCTTAGTACAGAACAAAACTCTTTTATATAACTTTAGCAACTTGTTATATAACTTTAAGATGAATTTAATAACTTCAACTTATGGAAAAGTTGGAATTGGAAAAAAAAGTAAATATTTTATAATATAATGTATGAATTTGGGGGCCCCTTGAGGTCCGGGGCCCATGGGCAAAGTCCTGATTTGCCCATGCAACAAAAAGGGCCTGGGAAGCCTGAGTGTTCTCCCTTTTCGCATTAAATTACTAGGACAGCAGTTGAAATACTGTGGCTTTCACCTGGTTAAAAAGGGAATAAGAAACCTTTCATTACAAAGCAATAGTGATGAGGAAAGTAAAAGGTGTGAAAGAAGGGGTGAGATGGCATTTTGGGCTCGGTTAGAGGGGCGATTGCTAAGCATCCACGTGTAACCACGTGATAACAGAATAGTCACGTATCAAGTGATTTAACAATAAAAATTTAAATATTAAAATAGGGGTTCTAGAGAGGTGCTAGTACCAATGGAACGTTTCCGTATTGTAAGAGTAAAAACCAATGAGATATTGGGAAGAGCAAGATAGGAGGATTTGATGTAAAGGGGATGAAAAGAGGGAAAGAGATGGAGAGTAAAAAGGTAGACGAGAGAAAAAGGGAAATATAATTCGGAATTCTCATAGATTGGAAAGGAAGATATAATTCGGAAAAAAAAGCTATCTAAACTGAATCGATGTTAGTGAGTTATGAGAGCTAGAGATGGAAAGAATTTAAGAGAGGAGAGTGCAAGCTGATTGTGTCGCCAAGGAGTCAATTCCAGAATGTGAAAGGATTTTAGCATGATTGAAATGATCAGTGTTGAACTTTAACTTAGTGCTTCGGAGCTTGCTTTAAGCTCTTGCATCATTATTCATACTGGACACTTTCGCCTTTGGCCCGTGACTTCCCAGGTAGCACAAAGATATCGGCCAATATCAAAATTAGATATTGGCCAATATCAAAATGTAATATTTTCCAACATTAAATGACCCCCCCCCCCCCAAAAAAAAAGATATCCACAAATATTATTTTTTGATATTTGGAAATGTTGGCCAATATTTCCCAACATCTCTGAATATCAGTTTGTGACATTAAGCGATATCTTTTTCTGTCATTGCTGACTATCATTATTTGACATTGAGTGATATATTTTTCCAATATCCAGAATAACATTTTTAAATATTAAATTATAACTTATTAGACATTAACTTCTTTTTTAAACCCCAACAACTGCGATTTGCAAATGTGGTGAAAGTATACTTCTCACTGAGCTAGAAGTTGATGCTCAAGAGATTTTCAATCTTATTAAAGATTAAAGTAGAAAAACTTACTAAAATAGTAATAATAAGAAGCTTTCAATAAAAAGTGGTGGAGTAGATTTTTCTATTAGTGACGAAAAAAATGTCTGACAAAATTATAATTTAATTATCTCATGCTTTTTCAATCACAACCGACTTTTTTTTTTTTTTTTTATTCTTTTAACATATATTTATTTAAGTATCACTTTTTATAATTAAGTTTATTAGAAATTTAAAAAGAAATTATGTTGAAAACTAATGACCTACTTTTGAAACTAAATTTGTATTCTTTCTATAATAAAAAATAAAATTATTTTAAAAGTCTGAAATTCGAGAGCATTTTAAAAAGAAAAACATAGTATCCATTAAAAAATACATAAATTGATCTCTTGAAAAAGAGACCAATTGGTCTCTTTTTTATTGAAAAACTTTATGTAATAAAAAAAGCATCTTTCGTTTTTTATAAAACTAACAATTGTTATATTTTAACATCGTTATAGGCACTACATTATTATTTTAAATACAAATAATTCTAGAGCAATAATTACAGATTTCCTTATTAAGTTTTTATTAGCACTATCAATAGATTTTAATATGAATTCTATTTTGCATCTATAAATTTCTATATAAATTGTACTACAGAAAAATTTCCATACTAATCTCAATAGATTTCTATGTTTTTTTTTTTGTTTTTTTTTTTTTCAAATATATACATATATATAAATAACTATAGATTTGTAAAGAAAATTTGTATATAACGCAAATTTTATGGCCAACGAAAACTATAAAAATGGGCGGTCCTTCAGAACTTTGCATTCACTTTCGTCAAGATTACAAACTTCGTCAGATATGCTAAATGTCGACAGATATCTTGAAATGTCTGAAAAATGATATTGTTTTTACAAATGTCGACAGATATCTCTGAATGTTGGAATACTAATATCATTTTTACGACATTGGCCAATGTAAATAAAACATCAAAAATAAGGCATTAAAATTACAAGTTTTCTAAAAATAGTAAAATAGTTAAATTTTATTGTTTAGAATACTATTTACGTATTATAATGTTATAAGTAATGCAAAAAATTCGTTTGGATGCTTTTTTAAAAAACTAATTTTAAGTTATATCTGTGAATATCGGCAGATATTGTAAATTTGACGTCTGACATTCAGTGACTTTCGCGATATCGGCCAATATTGATCGGGACATTGGCCGATATCTGTGTGCTACCTGGGTTTATATCGCTGGTGCTAGTTATATTCTGGAGGATGTTCATCAAAGACTGTGATATGCCAGGGGCAGTGCTTCTCTTCTTCGCATGCATAATGGGTAAGCTGAATTTTATCTATTATTTCCCACTTCAGCACTGTGATTTTTAGATATTTAATGTTAGAGAGCGTTAGTGATGATTCACAGTAAATGTGAATTAGTTTAATACGGACTGCTTTGGGCAAGGCGAGGCTACTTATGTTTATTCTAAACTTGTTTATTATTTTCTGGACTTTGTGTTTAAGTCCTAATTTCTATACTAATTGTCCAATTGTAAACTTTAACATACAAAATTAAAATATTTAATCTTTAATCTGTCTAGTTTTATTGCTGCACACATTTATCTCATGTCCCAGATAGCAATTTTAGTTTGCAGAAAATTTTCAGCAATCTTACTTTGCAGATTTGCAATGTTGCAGCAAGCTCAGCATGACAAGTCTGAAAGTTCATAACAAGACTGCAACAAGATTATGCAAACTCCGAAGTCACCATACTTTGAACTTGCAGCTAAGTTGTCGTGCAAGTTGCAATCTTGTTGCCTCAATCTTACTGCAAACTCATAGCAAACTAGTAATATTGCGATGTCAGACTATTTGCAAACGCATTGTAAATTTGCAATATTGTCATGTCAGAACATCTGCAAATGAATTGCAAACTCGGAATCTTGTTATGACAAGTATAGCTGCAAATATGTAGTAATTTCATTGAAATGTTGTCAATTCTCAGAATTTTGCGTGTAGTACACAGGTAAAATAGGATTTTTTGAGACAACAGATGCCCATTCACCCAAATTTGGGAAGAACTTCGTTTTGATACTAAAAATGAAGATCAAATGAGTACTAAAAAAATAAAGTTGTTTTATCATGTTTTTTGCGCAAAAGGGGGCATTGTTAGCTCAGAGAGGGGTGTAACTAAAAATAAATAAATAAGTAGGTGAAATGGGATATTGTTTATTATGTTTTTTATAATTCCGAATCAGGTGAAATCATCAGCAAGTCAATACGATCATTTCTTACAAAGTTACGGCAGGTTTTATTAATACAAAGTCTTTTGCAGGTAAAATAGGTTTTTACAGTAACAAGTGATTGCTATTCACGAAAGCTTGAGACAAACCTCGTTTTGGCACTACAAATTAAGATCCGATGAGTCTCCAAAATGTAAAGTTGTTTTACTGTGTTTTTTTTTTTTGGGGGGGGGGGCATTTTTTGATGGGCATTTTAGCTCGAGGGGGGAAATTCAACTTTTTTTAAATAGGTCAAGTGGGATATCGTTTCGTATGTATTTGAATAACATTATCGGCAAGTCGATACGAACATCTATAAGAAAGTTACAGAAAAGATTTTATCAATGCAAAGTGGGAAATTATATTTTATTTTTTACATAGTTTTGTCACATTTATTTTACGTTTAAAAAGAGTTTTTTATATCATATTAAGCAGGGCTCCCAAATGGTCCGCCAACTGAATACCAATAAATTTTAACAGAAAAATTTATGGTAGGTTTGCGCTAGAATTAACTTTCAAATGTGTTTCCGGGGCGGTTTGTAAGAAAAATCTAAAAAGAAATTTTTTCTAAAATAATATTGGTATTCAGTTGGCGGACCATTTGGGAGCCCTGTATTAAGTCATCTCAAAACTATTAAATGTCTTCAAAATAGCAATAGTCAAAATCAGGATAATTTTGAGTTTATTTCAAAGTCATTAAATTTACCAAAATCCACTACTTATAATCTGGCCTAACTTTGTAAACAATGATCGAATCGGCTTGCTTGAGATATCATTTGATTCACAATAAAAAAATTCACAACAAACGATACCCCATTTGACATTTTAAAAATAATATATGTTCGCCCATGCGTGTTAAAGTCCCCTCCCCCCCTCCTCAAAAAGAACCCCACGATGATTCAACTTTATTTTGGGGGAACAAATCGCATCTACATTTCTAGTGCCAAAATGAAGTTCTTACCAGATAAATTTTCTTGAATGGCTATCAGTTGCTGCTGTAAAAACACACCTGCACCAAATTATAGTTTTCGACTTCGTATTCATAAAACTTGTCGTAACTATGTAACAAATGATCGTATCAATTTGCAAATGGTAATCATTCCATTAAATAATAATAATAATAATAATAATAAACGATACCTGTCTCTTAACATACCTAAAAAAAAATTTAGTTTGCCCCCCCCCCCCCCGCTCCCTGAGTTAAAAATGCCCCCAAAACATGATAAAAGAACTTTATTTTTTAAGGACTCATCGAATATTCATTTTTAGTATCAAAATGAAATTCTTCCCAAACTTTGGTGAATGGTCACTAGTTGTCGCATTTCTACTCAAGTTTTGATTGTATATTTTTTATCTGTACGCTAATAGTCGTACTTTTGAAGGTTGTGCGAGTTTTGTGCAGGATTCCATATAATCGGAGGTTTGTCAAATGCTTGACATTTTTATGCTACATAGACCGAGTAAACAAGGACTTATAGTTTAAAGTAGATTCCAAATCACCACAAATATACTACCACAACCGCAGGAATTAAACCCGACATAGTTGAATCGGAGGCCACAGGGCTAACCATTCAATTACCTGGTAAGCCCCAATAACTTCCAATAATATACCTTAATTTGTTTAGAAGTTTTATTAAACTCGCCAATTCTCAATTAGTTGCTTATTCCCTTCTAATTCTTAGAAGGTAATTAAAAACATTATCTAAAAATAAGTGGTCCATGTACATAACCAATGCAAAGCAAACCTAGATGAGTATAAACACACACCCTCAATTTTAATTTCATATATAATTTTATTAAAGAAAATATAATTTATTTTCATTTCTTTTTGGCCGGAGTGGAATATATTGCTAAAACTTATTAACTTCCAGAAGGAAAAAAAAACTCATTTTAAAATTAAAATTTCCCTATGGGGCGATCCATAAATGATGTCACACTTTTTTTCAACATTTTTAACCCCCTCCTCCCCTTTGTCACAAAATGTCACTCTTCACCATACCCCCTCCCCTCCCCTTGTCACATGTCACGCTATATTACGTAAATATATACTTGCAGCTCAGAAACAAAGCACTATGTTATAGGTGATATTTCAAATTTTATTTTTGAACTTTAACTATGTGTTTTAATGACATTTGTGAGCATAACAATAAAAATGATTCGTGTATTTATTTTGTATGAAATAAGATTACGGTTTACAACAAAAAACATAATGTACAATAATAATAAAATATTAATATGAAAGAGCAATTGAAAACAGTAGTATTTTAGAATTTGAAATGGAATTTAATATATTTGGTTTTTAAATCCTATATTTACTTTATGAACACAAAATACTTTAAAACAGATTGATTTTGAAGAAGAAGCCTCAATATTAGTTTTACTTAAATGGAATTGCCATAACATTTCATTTGTCACATTAATATGAACATTTATAAAATTATATATTAAATCATAAAATAGAAATTACTCCGAATCATTTACTATAACGACTCTTCCTCCCTTGGAGAAAATATATGCTCGTCCATAGAGTACACAGACATTTTGGCATCGCACTCATCCTCGGGAATAGTAAGTCCTCTAATATCTATGCAATGTTAGTAAGACCTCTAATGTTTAACCAAAATGTGTGATGTCAGACTTCTTCTTACCCCCTCCCACCCCCTTGTCACAAACTGTCACAATTTCACGAACCCCCCCCCCCCCCCTCCAAGCGTGACATCATTTCTGGATGGCCCCTATTCACAAATCTGATTAAATATAATTCTACAAAAACAAAATATTTGAAAAGTTTCAAGAATTTAAAAAGAACAAAGTTATAATAAAACAATACAGTCTATTAAATTACAAAGTTTATTTTCAAACAGCTACAAATAATAGTTTCTAATACAAAGTATTAACATAATATTTACCAAATTAACATACAATTATTTAACATTCTTCTATATATTATTTCCGTGTCTTTGCATCCTAAAAGAGAGAAACAATAGAATGCATTTTAAAAGTTACAAGTTAAATTTTCACTATTTTCAAGAATCCTGCTTAGATTTAGTTCTAAAGGTGATCACAAATTATAACTCTTCAGGCAAAATGACCGAATCGCTAATGTTAATCCAACGAGATATATTTTTTAAAATATCTCGTCTGTATTTTTATATTTTAAAAAGATTTTTTCTTTTGCATTGGATAGCTGAGGTAAATTTCTGCAATTGCGGTTTTTACTTTATTTTAAGTTCGTTGAAGTTTTTATTTAATTTTCTTTCTTTCTTTTTTTTTTTTTTTTTTGTGCGGACACTTTCACTCTTTTTACTGTTTATACCGGCTCGAAAGGTGAAAGTATATAAAAACAATCATTAAAAATATTGAAATGCAACCGAGTTACCTTAAAAAATTCTCTTATTGGATTAACATAGGCGAATTGGTGTTTCCGCTTGACTGAAGTAGCCTCTTAACCCTTTAAGCCCTGTACGGTCAATTGTACGGTCGATTACTAAAGTAAAAGAGAATGACTACCTCCTGTTTTTGTGCGATTTAAAACCAAATCCGCACATTTATATGAGTTAATTGGCTTTAGATGTTTTGATAAGACACAACTAGGGGATGCCATCTACAATACAGGGTTATATTTTCTGCTTTTAAAAAGACTATATCATCTGACAGCAATAGACAAAAAGTATGAACTGTCGTAATTTCATTTAAATATGATTTATAATGTTTGCTTGGATTTAATATTTCTTTTCATATAGTTTATTCATGATTTTAATTGATTTTGTCTTTGATAAATTTAATTAGGCTTCACAAAAGTTGAAAAACAAATGAACCACACAATTGTACGGGTCCGGCATTTACCATTTCCAAAATAGATACTATATTCCTAATATATATATATAAAAAATTTTAAGTGATTTTTTTAAACTTATGTTTTTAGCAATTTATTTTTTATTAATTACATTTTTAAAGCTGACCAATTTTAAATTAATAGGTTTGTACTATTCATGATTTCTATTTAAAATGGATAGTATTAGATATATAATATGCACATGTAACGAACTGTATGTTTCTGCTCTGAGTTATAGATGCCATATATGATTTATAAGTTTTATATGAGATATATGCATACCACGAGATTGATTTTTAAGTTTGATAAATTCATTCCATTTTGTCGACATAGCAAGTAAACCACGAGGAATAAATAATAAATTATAGAAAGTTCAGCAAATGCTCGACAGATTCCGTAGTGTCTGCTTGAATTTATCAGGAGATCAGGGAAATTTTTCCATAGATGAGCAGACGATTCCTTTTTTTAGGACGTGTCTCGGTAAAGCAGTATATAAAAAACAAACCACACTCTGTTGTAACAGCATCATCTGGGATAGTTTTAAATTTTGTATTATACCAGTGGGAAAGTACAGACCTGGTCCACAAGGATCTAGGCTTAGGACCTGCTGTCTGGGCCGAAACTAAGGGGGGGCGGCAGAGGGGGCATGTGCCCCGGGCGCCAGAACGAAGGGGCGCCAAATGAAGGATTATACCTTTGGAAAGGATTATTTTCTTCTGATGGACTGATGGCTTCCATTATTATGAAACAGCCATTATAAATGAAGTTTTAGGTGAAGATGAAATAGCAGTCGTAAAAAGTTAGAACTCTGATTTTCTGGTCAGAATGGGAAAAAAAATGGCCATAATTTTTTTTTGAAAAAAAAAAAAAAAAAATAGGTATAGGAAAAAAGGGACTGTAAGGATGGAACGGTAAGGAAAATTATCACCTATTTTTAGGAAAATCATGTTAAGACTAAGTGATAGCCACAATGTTCATTGATTTCTAGAAACAGTTGCTAACATTGGATTAAATAATTTTTTTTTCTTAATTTACCTCGAAAAGTGCAGAAATAAACCTTGGGGACGGCAAGACTACCAATAAAGCCACGATCTTGAAATTGATATTTAAATGCTGATTTAAATTTTGCAGTAAATTTCCTGTCAAAGAATTTTAGACATTCTTTCTCTAGCATACTTCTCCATGAGAAAAAACTTGAAAAAAATTCTGTGGCTGCATCTGAAGTGATTTTCTGTATAAGTTTAGCAAGAGGGACGGTAATGATGAAAAACCCAGGGACAGAGTTCAAAAAATAATATCAACCGTAAAAATGTGTGCAGGTTAATTTTTTGTACAATATTTATATTAAACAATTGTCCCAGTTTCGGAAAAAAATTACATCGAATTACTTTTATTGAAGCAATTTTATACAGACATCTCCAAATTTAAAAATCAGCATCAGGGACGGGACGGTATACGAGTTTTCCTGGTATTTGGACCCCCAACATCGTCCAAAACTTATTTATCTCGTTAATATTGTTATATGCAATCATGCAATGGAATGTTCTCCAGTATATGAAATAAAAAAAAAACACAAAAAATGTATTAAAATAAAAATTATTATTCGGGGACATAAAAGTCAAAAGATTGTGAGAATTCCCCATATATTGTTGTGCTTTTGTACTTTTTCGGTTTTGGTTACAGTTTTCTTTTATATGAGTACAGTTTCACTTTCAGAACAGGTTTCAAAATTGAAAGTATCTGCATATAAAAAATTGCATAAAAGCTCGAAAAGGTACGATTGCACAACTATATATATCAACCAGGTGTATTCTATGCAAAAAATAATATTAAAAAATATTAAAATGTGAGCCCAAAATATGCAAAGAACTGTCCATAGAATTAACATTAGCTTGAATGTTAAATTTTACTTCGGGTGACTAGTGTCGGTTTTTAAGAATTATATTTTTATTAAAGATTGTTATCATAGAAGAAAATAATAAATAAAGATGCAGTTGAACACTATTTTACATGTGAAAAAGGATTCAAAACGAAACATCTTTAATAATAACACAAATAAATAGTCTTCGAATCTGACATTAACAATATAACAATGGAATTAAGGTTGTAAGGTCCAAAGTTTTAATTATAAAAAAAAAAATATTTTGTAACTTTTAAAATAATATTTTGGTGCTATGGTATCCGAGGTTTTAAGTATCACACAAAGCTATTTTATAACTTTTTTTTGGTGGGGGGAGGGGGGAAGAGTTTAAGTAATTAGTCAATGCATTTTAGTTATTTAGCTCTAATTCATTGCAAAAATTCTGGATTTTTTAAAAAAGAGTTCCGTATAATCCCGGTTTCTCGAATAAATCTATATCGTACATACTCTAGACATGACGTTCATGACTTTAGCGTACACCCTCTGATTTTTTTTTACGATTACAACACTGCAAACCAGATCAATATTTGTCATAATTTTACGAACCGGAATATTGTTCCGATTTGCTCTGCACATTTCAAGCCCAGGTTTGCTGTCGCGAAAAATTAACAATTTCAAAATATTCGTATTTAAAATTTAAGAAAAATAGGAAATAAAACGACTTATACACATCCGATTAACAAGCAGTTATGTCAAAAGAAAAGAGAAATTTTTAAAGAATTAAATAAAACTGACGCCGGAAGGAAATACTGTTAATAACTTTAATAAAAATTAGAAAATAGCGATACAATAGAAGTCCATAATAAGAAGCATGGAGAATAGCACACTAAGAAACTGTTTAAAATACTTGATATTTATATATAGAAAGGGGTTTAATGGCCATGAAAAGATAATTTAAATTAAAAAATACATTCGAACGCACTGCTGAATTCAAGAGGAGGGGGATTCCCCCCGGAAGGTTTGATATTTTATGCTTTTTAATAAGCAATTTCCACACCGAATCTCTAAAATGCCCCCCCCCCTCCCCCAGAGCCGCAGAAATTAATCCCGGAGAAAAATATCTGAATTCAACACTGCTCGATCGGCGTGAGCAAGAAAAAAGGCAAATATTAATTAAAACGATATCTTAGAAATTCCCCTTAAAGTTGAGAAAAATTCATTTAAAAATTAAAATTTTCAATAATGCCTTAACATGGACCAAAACCAAACTATTTAAAAAATGTAAGCATTCCTCAGTAAATAAACATAACTTTTTAATTTATTAAAATTTCTGTACGAAATAAGTTGTAGTTTGTACAGAGAAAATACAAAAATATCCGAATCACATTTGAATAATTAAAATAATAAATACCTTTATATCTGGGTTCTTTACTTGAACGCTAATCCAATGGCGCTACTTCATGGAATTCAATAAAGAAGTGTTGTAATTTTGTCTTTGTAAAATTTCCGCGCATGCGCGTTTATATCTGTTCTCCTTCCAACAAAAGGAATTTTTCGCTTACGTCGTTATTTTATGACAGTGTTGTATCAGGTTTAGAGCAGAGTTGTGTTGCAAGAAAGCGATTGATTATATTCCGTCTACCTAGTAATGTCCTTGCGGCAATATTATTACTTCAAATTTTTCGTGACAAGAAAATATCAAGAAAAAATTAATCTTGCTGCAATTGTTCATGCTATCTGGGGTTAAATTCGGGATAGGAAGGGGTGTGTATCACGGCCTGTTAGACGCCCAATTTCTGATGACTCCACTTACATGCATGACTTTAACTATTATTCATATATTAATGATTAGTAATATTATATAAGGGCGGTCAGCAACATCTAAGTTACCTGGGGCATAAACCTCAAAACAATGATGCCTAAGCATAATAAGGGGAGCAAGCACCAAGACAGCATCAAAATCTCAATTGGCAGAAATTTATTAGTTTATCCAGAGAAAAAGTGAAACGTCAGCAATCCAATGTTCAAAGTATACCTTTACAATGTTTCTAAACCAATGTTTACATGACAGACCGGGAGTCGGCAGATTGTCTGTGCTGCCGGCTACCGGTCTATGTGTATGTGAAAGGTTTTTAATGCAAAGCAAACGGATTTATTATTTTTCACATGGATTCAGCTCACAATAAAATCTATTCAAAATATAATAAATTCATATAATTTTTCTATCAAAATCATAATTTTCCAGTGAGTGTTTAATTATTTTTAGCCCCCAGGTATAAATAAGTTTATTACTTTTGAAAATTCATCAAAAACGAAGAAAATTTGGTTAAAAGTTACAAATCTTGTAAGGAGATGAACCATAGCTCCCCCCCCCCCCTCCACACACACACACACCGAGCTTAGTCTTATTCTGTCATCCATCTTTCTTCCAATCTTTAAAATCATTTGTGCATCATTAGAGAGTAAACGTTTTCTAGAGCTTCAATTTTATTTCGATAGTAATAATAATTTTTAAAAAACTGAATTACGTCGATGCCCTTTAGTTACGTATTTTATATTTTCTAACTTTATGGTTGCTCGGAGAAGATTTAACTGCAGGTATCTAGCTTATACAATTGAAATTGAATAATCACAGCATTCTAAGTTTATTTTCTAATTTTCTTGTGCTTCTTCTGCCATCAAAATACATTATAAAAATTTCAAATAAGAATTCTGATAATAGTAAACATTTTGTCGGCCTTTAAAGAATAACTTTATAAATTTAAAACTTGTAAAGTTTTTAATTCTAGAGTAAAATTTTTCTTCTTGTTGAGTATTTATTAATAAAAAATTAAAAAAAAAAAATCTGCGCTTTCAGATTCCTTAACAATATTTATGCACTTAGGAGTTAGGATCGAATATTTCTATTTCTGTTAAAGATCCGTAAGAAATGTTACGACTCCGTTTCTCCAGACATAGAATTTTAATTTGCTTTCAAAAATATCAACTCAACCCGGATATAATATAAAGTTATTTTACATTTGTAAAACTGACTGTTTTTATAATTAGTGTATTATAGTACGAGGTGTAATAATATAACGTTGAACCCCATTTCAGGCAGTTCAATGTCAGGTGAAAAGATCGGCCATATTCAGAATAATGATAATTAGCGTTAGTGTTGGTTACGACACGGAAAATTGTGGACGTTTGTATGAGGTACCTGCGAAAGGCTTTTGTCATGACAATGTCATTCCTCCAAAGGAATGAGGTGGGTGAAACGCAAGAACTACAATTGAGCTAGGATGGAAGTAAGGCCTCCCTCTTCCTCCATGTATGGCTGTATGCAGCTTAATTCGACAACCTGAGGTTAGGATCACTGTATCTTCTTAACATTTTGTAGAATTCCAATGATCTTCAAAAAATAATTTAATAATAATAAATAGGAAGCAAGATTTGAAAAGGGAACGCCGAAAATTTACACATGTGCAAATAATGACAACATCAAAAGACGAAGACGCCAAGCAGAAGAGGGTTACAGTAAACAGAAATCACGATGATAAAATTCGCTAATGCGATGATTTAGTTTGTATGTTATCCGCTGGGGCACTATTTTAAGGCGAAGTTGCGGCTCTGTTTAAAATCTCCTTACTCTATGGGTCTCTCAATAGACGCGCTGCAATCACCACCTCCAACTAAGTTTTAAAAAGACAGCGAGGAGAACTTAATGCCATACAGGCGCTCACTCGCTACTTTAACTGCAGTTTTATTAACGAAATCGACAGTTAAACGAAGGTTAATTATTTATATTAAGTATTTTCTTTAATCTACTGGTGTGAATATAATATAATTGTTGTTTTATTATTTGTTGCAAGTGTAATGCCACAAAGGTTTCTCTTTAATTTGGTATGATTTGGATATTTTCTTTCTTTTTCTGTTTTTTTTTCTGCAATTCATTTTTTAAAATTATTTTGTTATTATTTACTAACAACAACTAAAAATCGGGATCTTACAATAGAACGAATAGTTATTTCAGAAGTATGTTCAGTGAAGCATCTAAGAAAATTTCAGTTGCTTAATTTTTCTGTATGCAGCTTGAACAAAGGTAATGATAAATTGGGAAAAACTTATCTAGCACCGAAAAGAAGAATACCAACTGAGAGATGATCTGGGAAAAAAAAACAAAAAAAAACAAAAAACAAAAAAAAAAAAAACGAAATAATATCGATGTTTATCGTTATATTAAATAATTATACAATGTTATTTAATATAACAGAAAATAAATGAATATGCAGAGAACAAACTCCAATTACGAGCTAGTAGTTGTACCGAGAACTGAACGCAGCGACAGTGTTGCCAGTGAGCTACTTTTTTGAAAGGATAAAATTCTCCTTGTTTTCCCCCTTAATTAATATGTCATTAAATAAGACGAATTTGACCATTTAGAAAAGTGGTGTCAATCAAGAAATCTGAATTTAAAAAAGTAGCCCACTGGCAACGCTGTGAAGCGACAATAGATATATATTTTTTTTTTAATCTTTAATTGAGAGAAGAAAGTAACAAGCATTACGTCGCTGCAGTCTGTGTCAATTACACAATTTAAAAGCAAAATTGTTAACACTACGAAATCTAGTATATCAAAAGTTTTTTCAAGTATTTGTTTCACATTTAAAAAAACCAGTAATAATAATAATAGCATATTGGCCTGAATTGGCGGTTAAATTGTTTCCTTGAACTATTTAGCTCCCGGATGTCGCACGCACGTTATTGATGTTTTACTATATGAATGGGTAATATCTGTTTTACATAAACACAGCACTTGTCCAAATACTGGCAACACAGAGTGGTCTTAATCACAGAGTAAAGAGAAAAAATACAGATGAAGTATGGTGTCTGGAGGTGACGCCGAAAATATAACCCTAAAATCAGTTACATTCAGCCCAAAGACAACAATTTGCTTTGACGCACCTGTCAGTTCAAACCAATATTTCTTTGCTTTTGCTTTTACCGTTGCACATTGTTATTCATTATCCACATGTTGACCATTAGAAAGATTAAAATTTCGATTAAAAATGAGAATATGTGCAGTTACAGGATGCAGTACCTGTTCCCTGTTCCACGGTCAGCGCTAAATCGCACAACGCTCCAGGATAAACAAACTGAAGGCTCCTCCCACGCTAGAGACAAACACCATCTACCGGCTAATACTCTAAAAATAACATCCTGAAGGCAGGCATGTGATTTCCGCGTTTTTGCACACCAGTATATTCTTAGAGAAAATTATATTTCATTTAATCGAAACATTTTTACGATTTAAGAGAACAACATTTTCTCCAAGAATATACTGGTGTGCAAAAACGCGGAAATCACATGCCTGGAAGGGTTCTTTAAATTAATTTTACATTTCTTTTTTCATCTCAACAATGAATTAAAAACATTCTTCATTGTATTCTTAAATAATAATAATAATTATTATTATTATTATATGTTCTTTCTTTGACTATCCATTTAAGTTTCATTTTATGATATGACATCATATGTTAGTAAATTTGAAATAAAGTTTCTTTAAAGTAAAAAATAAATAAATAAATAAATAAATATAAAGAGAGAGTGAGAGGTGGGGAAAGGGATATACTTTAATACCAAATATTTAATTTATATGCTTTAACATTGAGGTTATATTTAAGTATATGTGTGTAGCTTAGGACTAGCATCTGTTAGTATTAGTGTTTTATTTATCCGTTATTTATTTCTTTTATTTTTTTTTTTCACTTTAAAGAAAATTTATTTCAGATTTATTAGTTTATGATGTGATGCATTAAACTGAAATTTTTACGGCTAGTCATAGAAAAATCACATTTAATTATTATTTAAGAATTCAAAGAAGAGCTTTTCTAAATTCATTATTTATGCATCTTGTTAATAAACAAGAAAAGCTTAATTTGAAGAACCCTGTAGGACCTTATTTGTCATAATAATATTTTGAATTTATATTTAATAAAAAGAAAAAGGGAGAGAAAAGGTAATAATAATAATTACTCAATAATATTTTAGCTATCAATTACTTTTCAATGCCTTTAGCTAAATCTTATTTAAATAAATTATAAATTATCATAATTAGAAAAGGCAAATTTATACAAAAGAATTCTCACAACCATTTATAAGTTTTTAATAATTTAGTAGAGAAAAATTATTTTTAATGTAAAAAACAACAACAAAAAAGGGGCACCATTTATTTATTATTTTTTATAAATAATTATTTAAGAGTGGGGTACATAAATATATATATATATACTCTTACATTTTGACTTAAAAAAATAGTAACAAAGTTTTTAAAATATATATATTTAAAAATTTAAATCCAAATTTTACATTTACAACTTTTTAAAAATCCTATAAATTAATTCATTAATTTAATTCAATAAATATAATACAGGATTTAAGTAAGTTTTAGCTAAAGGTAGTGGAAAATAATTGATAGCTAAAATTATTAAAAAGTAATTGTTAATATTATTTTTTTTCCCTCCTTTTCTTTTTTATTAAGTATAAATTCAAAATATTATTATGAAAAGTAAGATCCCAGGTGGTTCTTCAAATTAAACTTTTCTTGTTTCTTAACAAGAAGCAAAAATAATGAATTTTAAAAAAAAACGCACTTCTTTGAATTCTTAAATAATAATAATAATTAAGTATGATTTATCTATGAATAGCCGTAATTTTTTTTCAATTTACTGCATGGCATCATAAACTAGTACATTTAAAGTAAATTTCCTTTAAAGTAAAAAATTAAAAGAAATAAATAAAACATGCTGATATTAACGGATGCTAGTCCTAAGTAAAGATAAAGTTTTTATTTTTTTTTTTTTTCTCAGGTTTTCAGGAAAGAAAATTATTTATGCATATATATCGCAGTACACGTACATACATACACTTAAAACCTTAACGCTCGAATTAAATTACGATTGAAAAATTCAATTTGCTTATTGGCACCACTTTTATGAAAAAGAAATATTCACCTTATTTAATGACAGGAAAAACGATAGTATAATATAGCCAGTTTTATTATTTTATAAAACTGATGGGAATCAAACAATTTGAGTAAAAGTCACAACCCGTGAATATGACGATAACGGGAGCGAGAATTAAGGTGTTAAATATAACTTTGTTAAAGCATATAAATTAAATAATTGGATTAAAATACATCCCCCTCTCTCTCTAACTTTTTTAAATTTACTTTTACTTTAAAGAATTTTTATTTCAAATCCACTAGTTTATGATGTCATATCATAAAATGAAAATGTTCTGGGTAATCACAGAAAGAACATATTATACTTTTTATTATTATTATTTTAAGCATACGAAGAATGTTTTTAATTCATTGTTAAGAAAAAAAAAAAGAAATGTGAAATTAATTTAAAGAACCCTTCAGCATGTTATTTTTAGAGCATTAGCCAGTAGATGGCGCTCGCTTCTATTGTGGGAGGAGCCTTCAGTTTGTTCATCCTGCAGCGTTATGCGATTTAGCGCTCACCGTGGAACAGGAAACAGGGACTGCATCCTGTGACTGCACATATTCTCATTTTTAATCGGAATTGTAATCCTTCTAATGGTCAACATGTGGATAATGAATAACAATTTACAATGGTGCCAAATTTGTTGGTGCATCCAATTTTTAAAAAAGATTGAACTGTAATCACAATAAATTCTATCAAATGGAAATTCAACTCTCCGACTGCTGCTTGGTGGGGCGGATGGTGGGAGAAGCTCATCAGATTTATGAAGGAGCTATTAAAAAGAGTCTTACAACAAGCTTTTTTGAACTATGGAGAGATGATAACTGTATTAGCTGACTACGAAAGCATTGTAAATTCGGGACCACTAACTTACATGTCAGAGAAGGAGTCCATCAAACCCATATCATGTTTCCGAAAGACATTCATGAATATGGTTTACCAGACGTTGATGCAGTTGAGGAAAGTTCTCTCAATAGAAGACTTAAATATAGGCAAGAACTGCAAAAAGATCTCAGAAATAGATTTAGATCAGAATATTTGGGTCTCCTTATTCAACGACCAAATAAGAGATGATTGCAACGTTCAATTGTTGTAGGAGATATAGTCTTGGTGGGAGCAGATAATAAGAAAAGGATCAATTGACCATTAGGACGAGTTACAGAGCTTATTCGGGTCAAAGATGGAAAAGTTCATCTTTCGAATTTGCAAACGTCTCATTCGCAGATGATTCGGCCTATTCAAAGAACTTACTCTCTGGGAGTGTCATCAGTGGATTTTACCGAAAACATTTTTCCTAAACCAACTTTGAATAAAAATCAGGTTGAGACTCCAAAAGACGAGTCAAAAATTAAAAAGACGAGATCTGGTAGAATGATAAAGATTCCAGAAAAACTCGATTTATGATGTTTATGTAAATGTTGTATTTATTTAATGCGAAGTTTTGATTATAATATATAATCAAAAGGTGGGAGGATGTTAAATCTATTGTCCATGTTTATTCATTTTTTATTAGCCTTTCATCTGTTATTCTCGTGATACTTTTTATATATGAGGGGTTTACAACCATAGTAGACCAAGTCCATTTTGAAAAAATATGAGGTAGTCAATTTAGGGAAGTGCATAAAATCTTTTTTATCTACTCCCGCAGTAAACCAAGTCTGTTTTCACATATTCTCTTATATATAGCATCTGTTTACAGACTTGGTTCACTGTGAAAGTGAATAAGATTTTATGCACATTCTAAATGTACTATATATATATATATATATTTTTCAAAATGGACTTGGTCTACTATGGTTGTGAGCCCCCCCCCCCCCCCCCCATATGATGTAACATGAATTAGAAATTGTATCTTTTAATGTTTTGAATATTTTTATGGAAAAAAGGTAAAAAGCTTTACCAATAAATAATTTGTGTTTGAGAGGTTAATTGACTTCTTTTTGTACATTTTAAGTTGATAATTGGCGCCCGCACTATATTCTGTAAGCTGGGTTGTTAACACTAGAACGCCCGGAAGGAGTCGATTCGACTCCGACCATGTGATTAAATGTCAATTAGAACCAGAAATTCTTTCACAAAATAAATTAAATTTTAAAAACGCATATAAACGTTAAATAAACCAGTCAAATAATTTTAAATAAAAATTCTGGTGTAAAATATTTTTATGAAACTTGAGTAAAATTTCCGGGCGTTCTAGTGTTAAAATAACACCCTTTTTGAACGCTTTAATTAACAATAACTGATTTCATATTACAAACCGTTTTTACGGCACATTCCATTTCCATCCATCTGTTTCCTCCGTGGGTCTTAATACAAGACAGCAGGTTTTTTAATGCTGTATTTCTTAGGATGCTGTATTCCGATGCTGTATTTCTTAGTTATGTTATTTCAGACACTAATTACCAGAATACCTCGCAGAAAAGCGTTGTTGGACACTCCAAATCGTCCACAATAAATGGGAAACGAAAGAAAAAAAATGAAGTAAAAAAAAAACTAAAAAAATAGAGACGAAATGGGCAGAAATTGGATTTTAAAGAAAAAAATTGAGGATATCCGATAGAGGAAGATAATGGAATTTGTGTCTTCTACAAGGGTGCTTTCTCTGCGAGGAAGAAGAGGAAAGCCTGGGTTGAATGGTTGAATGCGGTATGTGGCTGATCTGGGGATAAATATATAAGTTTATCCATGGAGCTTCCCATCTCTTTACACCTTCACTTTGTATATATGATAGTTGGGCGAATATTTTTTAGTTCACTATACGAAATCATAAATGATATTTTGTAAATATTCTGGCAACATTCTGAAATTTATATATTTTTATAATCTATTTATACAGCTCACATTCAAAATATTAGAATAATTAGGGGAGAGTAGTAGACAGTGAGGCGAAAATTATTATTACCTTACGAATGGCGACGATTTTTATTCTTTTGAAAAAAAGTTTGCTACATCTTTAAGCTAAACAAATACGCTACACATTAATGTATAAATGATTTTAAAAAAAAATTATTTATAAAAGCACAGAAGCAGCATAACAGAGTATCGAAAATTGTCTATGTATGTATTTTCATAAATCATACATTTTTACACTTTATCAATAATTATCTGCAGTTTATGATTTCTAATTAATATTTCTAGGTTTTCAAAATATTAAAAATATCAGCCTCGGGTGAACAGTGGCAGGCCTTGAATTACCTTCATGCAAATTTTCAGCCTCTTACGTTTAGTAGATTTCCCTAGCCATCGCACGCCCACACACACACACAGAAAGAGAATGAGAGAAAAACCTTCTTTTATTAATAAATAACTTTTTTTAACATCAGAACCACATAGTAGGTACACAATAAGAAACGTCTCACTGTGTACCACAACTGCGTGTCTCACTGTGTACTTTCGTTACGTTGTAACAAAATGGATGCCACATCTGTTACATCAATTTCATCGCTTCAAAAAGTTTATGTCGTTTTGTCGAAATAGTCTATTATTCGATATAGCTATGGTTGGTTAAGTAAATATATGTCATACTGAAGAAAATAAACTCTAAAATAGACGTTTGTGTAACTTTAACCACTATAAAATAAAGAATTATTTACTATTTTGTCGAACGAGTAACTGAAGTGCCGAAACTACATTCACGTGTTGCATAAGATGAGGTCGTTATGTATGAATGCCAGCTTAGAGAAAAAGTTACAGCTATATGTCAAAGTGGCTGCTGTCTCACTGTGTACCATATGTCAATGTGTACTACTCTCCCCTACTTTTTTTTTACAAATTGAAAATATCGTTTGATAATTTAATGTCTTTTAACGCAAATGTACCAACGATATTTTTATTAAGAACTTATTGGTGATTAAACTTATTTATTATCTTAAAATTTATATAATTTTTGACGAGATTAATTAAAAAAAGATTATTTTGAAAAATCAAAATATTAGAATATTTATTCAGTGGTTCAAAATATTAAAATATTTCACATTAGTTCTCCTTTAATTATCCCCAATTTGTAACTGGTGGCATCATTGATTAAATTCAGACAATTTTATTTAAAATCAGTATTCTTTTTGCAGTTGGTTTGCTTTTTCGTCTTAAAATGGGTGGTGTGAGTGATATTCCTGAATCTATTAAACTTCGTATGGTTGATTTGTATCGGCACTGTATAAATCAATGTTATATAGCGAGTTATTTACATTGTTCGCAATCAAGCGTTAGTAAAATACTAACACAATATTAAAAAAATGGAAAATTTCACAATAATTGATGAAACGGCGACTGAAAACAAAAAAAAATACTCCTAGTGATGACAAGAAACTGAAGCGCATAATTAAGAAAAACCGTTTTAAAAGTCTGCGATTCTTGCACCGAAAATGGAAAGAAGAAGGAGTTAAGTTTCTACATCGACAACATTAAGACGTCGCCATAAATTTAAATTTGAATCTCGTGTACCGAAAACAAAACCTCTCATGACTGCAAAACAAAAGCGTATAAGATTGAATTGGTGTAAATCGAGACGTTTATGGAGCGAAAAAGATCGGAAAAATATATTATTTAGTGATGAAAGTATTTTTTATGTTTCATGTGGTAATCAAGGTATTCGAGTTTGGAGAATGAAGCAAGAGGCATTTGATAAAGAATACCTTAAACCAGGGCTGTCAAACTGTGCCCGCCAAATACCCCTAAAATTTTAAAGAAATTGTCTACAAGTTGAATAGCAGAAATTCGACGATTAGATAAGGCAAAGATAACAATAAAATTTTAGCGGTATCCGACGGACCACAGTTTGACACCCCTACCTTAAACGTTCCGTAAAATTAGCTGCTAGTGTCATGGTTTGGGGTTGCATGAGTGCAGAAGGACCTGGAAAGTTATGCATCGTCTACGGAAAGGTTAACCCTCAGATATATCAAGAAATTTTGGAATATTACAGGCTTCCATCGTCAGAAGATTTATTCGAAGATGATTTCATCTTTCAACAAGATTTAGCATCACCTCATACATCGGTGTCAACTAAGAATTGGTTCTGCCAAAGCAGCATTAAGGTGCTTCCTTGGCCACCAAACTCACCAGACCTTAATCCCATCAAAAACTTATGGTGTATAATGAAGAAAAAACTCCAAGAAAATCCTCCTTCAAGTAAAACTGAGTTAGTGGCACATATAAAGTCTATTTGGGCTAATATTGATAGAAATGTTTGTAAACACCTTGTATATAGTATGCAAGATCGATTGTACGCTGTTATGAAAGCTAAAGGGGATGCTACAAAATATTAACTACCATTTACTTCATATTCATAAGGTAATATTGTTGCGTAAAATAAAATATTCTAATATTTTGAACAAATCTAAATTTTATTCTAATATTTTGATGTGTTTCAGAAAGCTGTATACCTAATTTATTGTACTGTATTTTATATTTTGTAAATGTTAAAATCTTATCTAAACATTCCAGATATGATTTATAAGAAATTTAATTGCATTCACTTAGTATCAAAAATAAATAAATGAAAAATATTTTTTTCTTATTACCGTATATACTCGTGTATAAGTCGAAGGATTTTTGACAAAATTTGGTAGTTGAAAATGTGGGGGGGGGGGGGGGGCGTCGACTTATACCTTGTAAAGAAAAAAAAATTCGTAGATAATCGGCGAATGGGCAAGTCTTTTATGTAGTAATCACATAAGAGATAAAAGCGGACAATGGTCATTTCCCTGTGACTGACAAAAAAGCTCAACAATAATGCCTCTGTAATTGTTCTGCACCCATTTTCTTTTGGGACAGAATTTCCTTCAGTACAGAGGTATTCCTCTCAACATTTTAATCCCCTTTTTAAAAAGAGTTCAACTTCAGAATGCTTCTAGATATCTCCCTAAAATCCCTACAATACAAAGAAGTATTATATTTTAGCAGTTTTAGGCAAGTCACACACTAAGGCGACACATAAGACATGTCGCTTGAATTCGCTGGAAAAATTGGTTTAAAACATCTTCGTTCTTTCTTTCGACCGGTTTTTGCACTTCATGTTGCGCTTCATGTCGCTCTGTCGCCTCAGTGTGTGATATGCCTAAGAAGTTGTTTACCCTTGTAAATAAAGCTTGAATAGATTTTTGAAAGAATTTTTTCTTTTTAAGTATCATTGAGTTGATGTGAATACAACAGTTGTTCAAAACAGTTTAAGATTCTTCGGTTTTACATAATTATACAGTTTTACTAAAACGTTGAATTAGAAAAAAAAAAAAGTCTGAATAGAAACTTAATAAGTTCACTTAATTTAATAAAAACGCATTATTTTATTTATCTTCGATTGCAAATCCTTTTCAATATACTACAAGAAATGTGGTTCGACTTATACACGAAAATTCAATTTTTTTTCAAAATTTTGTTTAAGAATTGGGGGGGGGGGGGGGGGGTCGACTTACACACGAACGACATATACACGAGTATATACGGTACTTTTTTTTTTCAATTATTCTAATATTTTGAATATGAGCTGTATTATTTTGTTTTTCTGGAAGATTGCATTATACCCTCGAAACATTTTCGATGGTAATTTCGATAGATTTATAAATAAAAGTTGAAAAAAAAATTATATATAAATAACTAAAGATCCCTATAGAAATTTTTATGTAAGCAACACTTTTTGTGTGTGAGCAAATTTTGCGGAGACGCCTTCATCATATGCTTGTCGATACAAATTAATCAAATGAGAGATTTTTCCGAACTGTCCATTCACTTCGATCAAGATTATAAACTTCGCCAGGTAAGCTGAATGTCAATGGATATTTAAAAATGCCAAATTTTTTAAAATATTATTTATTCATTTTTTTTTCACGGATGTTACTACAGTATCATTTTGACGACATTGGCCAATGTAAACGATATTAACCAAAGCGATATAAGTAAGCGTACAAACTTAATACTGGAATCGGGCGTAAATTAACACAGTTGCCAGCTTGTAGACGGAGTGATAATCCAAATACGCGGTCTTTTCTAGGCTAACGAGAAAGACAGTCTACCGCGGTGAGTCCGATTCTTCTTTTTTAAAGACCGCTGGAGTCACGTGATGCTCTTTTCGCACACCTTCATTGGTGCATTCGAGCATCACGTGACTCCAGCGGTCTGTAAAAAAAGAAGAATCGGACCCACCGCGGTAGCCTGTCTTTTTCTTTAGCCTCGTGACAGGATATCTACCATCTGCGCATATTTTCAAAATCTTTAGTCACTCATGGAATTGAATTTTGTTTACCACATTTATTGCAAAATAATGGCGAAGCAAGAGGGCCGTTCTAATGCACTTGACACCACGAAGTTTTCTTCACCTTGTCAGATACATTTCAGCTATTAATCAAAGTGAAAAAAACTGTACAATTTTAGTGGTGTGAATTAAGAAAACAGTTAGGCATTTTCCTGTAGTTTAACACCAAAGCGATATAAGTAAGCGTCCTATCTTATATGGGAGAAGTAACCGCAAGATTAAAAGCGAGGTCACATTAATCAAGGTCATGCGCCACGTAGCGAATAGAGTGTGAACTACAGGTAGATACCTAACTGTTTTCTTACTGACACCACTAAAATTGTAAAGTTTTTTTCACCTTGATTAATAACTGAAGTGTTTATGATAAGGCGAAAAAACTTCGTGGTGTCAAGGGCGTGTGGGTGCCTCTCTCGCTACGCCATTATTTTGCAATAAATAAATGTGGCAAACAAAATTCATATCCATGAGTGACTGAAGATTTAGAAAACACGCGCCACACTAAAAGCCCGCTTGTGAATTATCACTCCGTCCACAAGGTGGCGCAACTATGTTAATTTACGCCTGATTCCAGCATTAAGTTTGTTCGCTTACTTATAACGCTTTGGTTTAACCCCGTCCGTTACGTGGCGTGCGACCTTGATTGATGTGACCTCGCCTTTAATCTTGCGGTTACCTCTCCCATTTAAGATAGGACGCTTACTTACATCGCTTTGATGTTAACACATTGTATGCGGGCAATTTTTCGGAAGATGAGCATTAGGCGCGCCACACACCAGAGAGACATGCGACAATAATCGTGAGACATGAGGCAAATTCTGCTGTTCAAACCGGTTTTTTCTTTGTTAACAGGGTGAAATTGTCGCATGCCTCACGCTTTTCTGCCGCATGTCTCCCTGGTGTGTGGCGCGCCTTAAATTCACGTTCGCAAATGCCACTGTAAATTAAAACCTGCTCACAACCAACAAGAAGTGCATGCTTGAATTACACCTACTTTTTTCGTCCGTACAAAATTTCCGGTACCAGTAATAATTTCTGTCCTCAACCCACAATGTACTTACTAGTACGTGACCCGCATACAATGTGTTAAAATTAAGGCTTTAAAAAAATTTGAGTTTCTTGAAAAGAGCAAATTTGTTAAAATTTATTTTTTAAAATACCATTTTTAAGTTATAATATTATAAGTACGGAAAAATACTCTTTCAAATCCTTTCTTTTGTAAATTAAGTTGTATCAGTGTATATCGGCAAATGTTGTAAAAATGTTATAGCACATTCAACGAGTTTCGAAAGTAAGGTTGGACGGTTGAAGAGCGGGCATCTTTCTAGACTTTGGAAATGTAATCAAATTTATTCTTCTCAAGTGATTTTAGAGTAATTAAATTCCAACGGAAAAATAAAGTAATATTCTCTCCCCCCCCCCCCCCCCCAACAGCACTGAAAAAGACAATTTCTAACACTTTTCAACACAGTCGAAAAGTGTTTATGAATTCGGTTTGTCTGTCCGTCTGTCCACGTTCTAACTCGTGCTCGTGTAAATATTGTCCGATTGCCACGAAAGAGATATATATGTTAATGGGGTTTACTATGGCATGTTCGGTATTGTAAATGAAGTGTTTAGCATATTCGGTTTATTTACAGGGCCACTCAAAAGAATTATGTTACATTACGGTCTATCGGGAAAAATCGCTTGCGGTGTATTTTTATGATATTAGAGTATTTTAAACATATTGAAATTGATATACATCATTTAGGTGTACTACAAGGCTCATAGTATAGAATAGGGTGTGCATAAAACTTATCGTTCATTTACCGAGACACACAAAAGAATTTTGGTATAGAAGAAAATGAGCAATAATTGAGCTATTGAAGCCTGCGAACAATAATTGCTAGAAGCGCCTTTCAGTGTTGGTATGCGTTTTTAAATTTAATTATTTTTTAAATATTACTTGGTTACTATAGATCGTATGCAGGGTCGCACAAAAGTTCCCAACAACATCCGTTTATTGGCGGCAATTGCTGAGTGGAAATTTTCAACTGTGTTATGCGTTTAACTAAACTAATTTTTAGCATACTATGTAGTATGCACATATATCTGTAGATCATATACAGGGCTGCACAAAAAACAATCGAATATTTTATCGACTATTCATGGTAATAGCAGAAATCGGGTTTTACAGTGCGTTATGCATTTTCCAAATTGTTCATTTAGACGTCTTCTTTCACCTTATAAACTGTGAAGTTTTGCTACTATATTCTAAATGTGTTGGAAAGTGTTTCAGAATCTATGTCGTACCCATGATCTTTCGTTCTTGTTAGTTATGCAGTTATGCTTTACTTCTTACATTCATGCACTTGGAATTTATCTTAACCCCTTGAGGGGCGGTAGGATAAAATACATCCCATCTAATTTAAACAAGATTCTCACCAGAAAATTTTAACTAAATTTTATATTTTTAACTTTGGGGGAAAAATAATTGAAAAATTGCTTCTCCTTATTTAAAAATAAAATTTTTCGATTATTCCGGTGAGAATTCAATATTTAGAGTCATTTTTGCTTGCCCCTCAAGAGGTTAAACAGGGATGAGAGTTGTCCCTCTGAGAAATAAAAATAATAATTAACTGTTTCAATACTACATTTTGAATATGTTGGTAGAAACTTATTTTTCAATAATTGATTTTGTTTAATTGTTAAATTGTTGTATTGCTTTGTATGTTGATATGTTTAAAAAGTACCTTGAGTGGGAGAATTCTGACAAGAAAGACTTAGTTTAGTTAATTTCATGTTTATAGTCTGCATTTTAAAATTGCATTTTATAGGCTGTGGGCCATAGGTACATCGGTTCATAAATGCTACCCCTTCTTAGATTTTTTTTTGTGCGACTTTCAGCTTAGAATTTTAAATTGTGGCTTACCACTTTCCATTCCAACATTCAGGGAGGGGGAGGGTATTCAGGGTGACACGTTTTCAAAGTAATATTTATACTGCCGCTGCTGTATCAGTATAAATAAAGGGATTTGATAAAGATCAGGATTCGATAGTTATCGATACAATTAACTGTTGTGTAAAACATAGGTACTTTTGTATGAAATACCATTTAATGTTAATAGAGTTTATTGAGATCATAAATTTACACTTATTGCCTTTTATTAGTAAAATTATTCATGCATGTCTTATAGAATTAATTCTATACACATACGTGATATTTATTATTTACCTCTTACAACATATAATCCTGAAATTGTATAATTTTAAACGATACTTAAAAAGATAAATCTCTAACGCAAAGCTGTTAATTTTATGCTATTTTTTATTTCTAAAATTTACCTAATTTGATTGCAAAAATCCTCAGTTGAATAGTGCAAAAATTTCTAATATCCTCAATTGAACCAAAAAGTGCACAAGTTGGCAACCATACTAATGACAAAGTATTTCATCTATAACAAAAATAATGCAACTTGTAGGCGTGGCTTACATTTCGCTCTTGGCTGGAATCTGCGTTGCTTGTAATCCCCTACGTTTTTATACGCTTACCTTTGGTAATTTTAACCATTGCAGTGACGATGGATCGTTGGAATTTCGTATCTTCGAAACAGATGTATACCGTTTTCTATACTATACATTCATTTGTGCTCTTTTCGCATTGTCTATCTATTTCTTAATGTAACGGAATGATATTCAATCCTCCCATCTTAACTTTGGTATTAATTACCACTCTCATGAAGCAAGAGAAAATATTATGTGAATTTACTGGATATTTGTTTGCTTTGCCGGTCAATAAGTCAAAGAATATATATTTTAGAAAAGAAGTCCGGTTTCAGCCGAAAAATAATAAGTTGGTTCCTCGATCTGCTTGGTGGAAAAACAAACTTTACAGGCTGAGAGCAGCAGCGGCTTCTGCGCCGCCAATGACGCGCATTGCAATTGTAGATCATTAATAGTAATTGTAGATCATTCACTTGTTTAAAGACTTTCAATTTGTGATTGTGTGAATTTAGGTTAGTTATAATTAAATTTATATCTATACGGTGTTAGTAATCATTTCAAAACATCACTTATATAAATTATTTTTAGTTGTACAGTAGCCTCCCGCTTAACCGGCCTAAGCGGGACCGAGGGTTAGCCGGTTAAGAGAAAAACCGGTTAAACAGGAGAAGCAAAGAAATTTAAATAACTAATTGCATATTCAATTAATTCAATGCGTAGGATGCATTTAGCTTTTTAATTTGTGTAGTTTAAAAAAGTACATATTTTTTATATTTTGTGAATTGAATACCAGTTGTAATTAACTGAACTGAAATACAAATTATCACTAATGACAAATGATGAACAATATTTAATACAAATTGAAAAAATCGTGTCACATACCTTTATAAGAAGCTGTAATTATTCTACAATATGTAAATTTGAGTTAATTAACCATAAAGAAATGAGAACCGAAATTTTCCTTTTTGAATTTTGCCTGATGTTGGGAAAAAAAGGCGGCCGGTTAAAGTGGAGTTCCGGTTAAGAGGGAGGCAACTGTATTTCCTTTTAAATATGTGTGAAAATAGTATATTCAGAATATCTACTAATAATCAAATGTAGTTTTAGAAAAACCTTCTTTTAAAAAACCAAAAGACAATTTCCATGATTTCGAAAAAACATTAAACTTTCACGCATTAATATTGTTTGTAATACATATTATTGACTGATTTAAAATAATAATAATAATAATAATAATATATCTGTGCTTTTTTTAGTAATATTTTAGCGATTTAAGCGTTTACATTTAAATTGTTAATATTATATGATGTTTTGAAAATAGTTTCTACTTAAATGAAATAATTATGTCCGTAATTCAGAATTACAGAATAAAAACTTACGAAAAGCAAAATGACCGGGGGGAAGGGGAAAGAAAAGTAAAAATTGCCGGTTGATTTACATTACTCCCTTGTAAAGTTGTTTATCACACATTACTTATTGAGGGACCAAGTTTATTTGACCCATTTACTTTATGCCTGTGGTCTTTACAGAGTTATAATTTCCTTAAATACATATTCGAAATCGGACTCTGACATTTAATTTATTTATACACCATGCTTCGTACGCCTCCTTGAATATTGCAGACCAGAACATTTTTCGGGACCAGTATTATCTTATAGGAACGTCACACCCTCAGTTACGATTGCTCTACAAGAGAGAAACCGTCCGCAGGTTTGACCTGTTTCGCGATTTTAGCCGCGGCTCGCAAATCTAACTAGCGTCTCTTTCGTGCGCGATGGATAGGGACCCCTACGGGAGCGATGGATAGTGGTTAGGTCCATTCTAAATGCTGGTAGGGTAGAAGAGCAGAGAAACTTGCTCCGAAAACCACGTGATGTTTGCGTCATCATTGTTTATGTTCAGATTTACGGAACAGATGTTATACATTCCCGCGGCCGCCATCTTGGATCTTTTCTTGGCCTGAAAACGCCTTTTCCGCCAAGTAGTAAATGTCGCCAAGTAGCGATTTATGCGCATGTTAGGCTTAACGAAAATAAAATGTAAATGATAAAATATGAACCTGAAAAATGCAGGAAACTCTTTAAAGCGGCACCTAATAAATGCAAGTATGAACGCTACGCGTTCATAAACCAAAAAACAACATCACTGGATTCAGCAAACTGAAAAATGCACGAAACTCATTAAAGCGGCAGTAAGATGGCTGCCACGGAAATATATGATACCTGTTCCGTAAATTCCCACCTGCGTTTAGAATGGACTTAACCCCTATCCGTCGCTCCCGCAGGGAATAGTGCACGAAAGAGACGCTAGTGCAAATCTACGAGGGAAGGGGAGTTACGGAAGAAAAGCGTTTGCCTTGAATACGCGCGTAGATACAAGAAAGAGAAAGTCTGGAATCAATAACTACAACTACTTTATAAAAATAGCAAATAAAGCCTTTGTGCAACAATATTAAAAAGCAGAAAAACCAACGTTTAAAATGCACAAATAATATATGAAAAGCAGCAAACAGCTGTTTCGAATCTACTAGCGAGATTCTTCTTCAGTGCAAAAGGAACAGCGTGCTAGAAAAAGCAAGGCTGAGCAAAATCATAGACAGAGACGCGCTGGCTTTTATACCCTATGCGGGTGGCGAAGGCGCCGAAACAACCAATGAGAGAGAAGCAGTGGAAACGACTGGGTGGACAAGTAGCGACATCTACCGGAGAAGTAGAGAAAAGAAACCAAAAAAGGGGAATTAAATTAATGCTTTCCAAATACTTGGAAAATCTGGAGTACTAGATAAGTCATTGACTAAAGAGTGAGAATTTTTAATGATATGGTAAGCTTCCCAAAAATCAAGATCAAGGTTAGAAGAACATTTTTGGATAATGATGGCTGAGGAAAAATCGAACCTATGTTGAGAAGACCAAGAATGTTGAGCAATAGAAGAACGTTTGAGCTCCTGATTTTTAACATAACCTTCATGCTCTTTTAAACGAAATCTAAGAGCACGTTTAGTCTGACCAATATAAGAAAGACCACACTGACAAGAGATCTGGTAAATGCCCCAATTATCTAGGCGATCAACGGGGTGTTTGAGATTTGAAAAAGGGATTTTATTAACAGGAGAAAAAATAACTTTAAAATCAAACCTTCTTAGGATTTTAGCAACTTGCTGACTGATTTTAGGAAAAAATGGTAATACAACTGAAGTATTAGAGTTGGAATTAGAATGCTTTTCAGAATGGTCGGATTTCGTCAATTTCTTATAAATAGAATCGATAATATTAGAGGAATAACCACGATCGACAGCAATAGCTTTGAGGTAATTAAGTTCAGCACTAAGTAACTGAGGAGTGGAACAAATATTAGTAGCCCGAAAAACAAAAGTGTTGAAAGCAGCAAATTTCTGGTTAGGGGGATGAGAAGAATACCTGTGAGGTGGGAGACTGACAGCAAAAGGTTTACGAAAGACGGTAGTCTGAAAGCCATTTTCACAACGAATAACAAGGACATCCAGGAAAGAAAGACAGTTATTGGTCTCAATTTCAGAGGCAAATTGAATGCAGGGATCAATGGAATTCATAATAGAGAGAATATGATTAATATCCGAATTCATTTCAATCAGGACATAAACATCATCAACGTAACGAACATAGAACGGAAATTTTAAGATTTCAAAAAGCTTGACCTCAAAATAGTGCATATAAATATCGCATAAAATTGGACTAAGAGGATTACCCATAGCCAAACCGTCAATCATACGGAAGAAATTACCATTGAAAACAAAAGTATTTTGCGACAAGCAAGCGCGAGTGAGAAGTATAAGTTCCTCGATTTCAAAATAAGAGAAATGGAATTCACAAAGCCTTTTCTTGAGGCAATCTAAAGCCCCCTCAACCGGAACGTTTGTAAATAATGATTTAACATCAAAAGAAACCATCATGTGACCCTGCGGCTTAAAATTATGAAGTTTTTTAACAAAATCAAAAGAATTCTTAACAGTGAAACAGTTACTGCTCAAAAGTGGGGAAAAAACAGAAACTAAATATTTGGCAAGCTTATAAGAAGCTGTACCGATACTAGAGACAATAGGTCTAAAAGGAATGTCAGGTTTATGGACCTTAGGTAAAGCATAAAACCTGGCACAATGCGCAATAGACGGAATAAGGAACTTCTTAAAGTTAGCAGGAATAATGGAAGAAGACTTAATGGCAGACTTAATAGAGTTAATTTCACTAGTGGAAGGGTCTTTGCGGATATCCACATACGGACCATCATTAATTAATTTATGGGTTTTTTCCAAATACGTAGATTTGTCGAGAAGAACAATCTGACCACCTTTGTCGGCCTTAGTAATAATTAAGTTTGGATCAGAACGCAAATTTTTCAGACATTGTTTAACAGGATGTTTAAGATTGGGTTTATAAACATTAGAATTGAAATCAACAGTATTGGCAATGAGATGCCTAATAGACTCTTTTTGAGAAGAAGATAGAGCGCTATGCTTAAAGGCTCTCTCAATAGGAGCAATAAGATTAGGTAAAGAAGGAATAGCAGAGACAGAAAAATTGTTGTTCAATTTGAGAGCATCGAGCTGATTGTTACTTAATGGAACACTAGAAAGATTGACAACAGCATTTTGGTTAACAAGAGGCAAATTACTGCAGTTATTAGCGACAGAACTTCCACAAAGCGCATTAAATTTCTTCTTTAAAACCGAACAATGAACAGAAGAAGCTGTAAGAACTCTGCTCCATGACCTTCTGTCAATGGACTGAAAATCAGGAGTAGAATTAGCGAGGCTGATATGTAAAGAATATAACTCGCGCTCTATATGAGCAATTTTGTGGCGAGTCTCTTGAATTAAAGCTCTTAAAAGAGCTAATTTAGAACGAAATAAGACCTTCTCAATCCTATTTGAAGAAAATAAATTACAACGAATGGAAATGAATTTAGGAATAACCTTCTTACGCCTACAATCAAGTAGGAAATGTAAGTGTTCCAAAAACCTGTACTTTTTTAATCGTAAATTACAAAACCTATTGATTTGAGACATTGTGGAAAAAAAAAAAATTACAGAAGAATAAAGGCCCGTTAACGCCAAATACATAAAAATAGCAAATAAAGCCTTTGTGCAACAATATTAAAAAGCAGAAAAACCAACGTTTAAAATGCACAAATAATATATGAAAAGCAGCAAACAGCTGTTTCGAATCTACTAGCGAGATTCTTCTTCAGTGCAAAAGGAACAGCGTGCTAGAAAAAGCAAGGCTGAGCAAAATCATAGACAGAGACGCGCTGGCTTTTATACCCTATGCGGGTGGCGAAGGCGCCGAAACAACCAATGAGAGAGAAGCAGTGGAAACGACTGGGTGGACAAGTAGCGACATCTACCGGAGAAGTAGAGAAAAGAAACCAAAAAGGGGAATTAAATTAATGCTTTCCAAATACTTGGAAAATCTGGAGTACTAGATAAGTCATTGACTAAAGAGTGAGAATTTTTAATGATATGGTAAGCTTCCCAAAAATCAAGATCAAGGTTAGAAGAACATTTTTGGATAATGATGGCTGAGGAAAACTTACTAGTTTTACTAAACTAGTTATTTAGTAAACTAGTTATTTATAAGTTTACTACTTTTTAGTTTTTACTAAAACTACTTTAGTTTGTGGTTTGTATTACGATTATCATTTATAAATCACTACTACTATGAAAGCAGCAGTTGGATTTAAAATTTTAGCTCATTGTCATCAGGCTTTAAATTAACTGCTGTACCTTTCCAAAAGATATTTAAATATACTTTTCATTTTATTTCCGGTGTGAGTTTATAAATTAAATTACATTTTGTTTTCTAGTTTCTATATGTTTGTTATACATTTTTTCAAAATTATTTCTGTAAAAGCACTTATTTAGTTGTAATTTTCGCGAAAATGAAGATGTCGGTGATTTTGCGAGAATTTTATATGAACTGAACCGAAAGTTAAAAAATTCCGAAACTACCTAAATAGAACCCCTTTTGCATAAGGCAATTTAAGAAACTTCCTTTTGTCCGAAAAGTTCTTCGCCCCATCGCTCTAAAAATGAATGGCTTCAAAGAAGCTGGTATAAATATTGTAAGTGAATGAGCTGCATTCTATTAGTTTAATTATTGTTTTTTTTTTTCCCAAGAAGTAGTTTTACAATATTCTATACTACCTAAATAGAACCCCTTTTGCATAAGGTAATTTAAGAAACTTCCTTTTGTCCGAAAAGTTCTTCGCCCCATCGCTCTAAAAATGAATGGCTTCAAAGAAGCTGGTATAAATATTGTAAGTGAATGAGCTGCATTCTATTAGTTTAATTATTGTTTTTTTTTTTTTTTTTTTTCTCAAGAAGTAGTTTTACAATATTCAAGTAATAGTTGTAAGTATCCAAGAAGTTTTATACTTATTTCTTATTTAAGTAACTGCAATCATTAAATTTCGAAAGTGAAAATTTTCTGATTTTTCATTATTATTTGAGGCGAAAAAAATAGATACATTTAGCGAGGCTTAAATTTTCGCGATTACGACGGGCTCGAGAAAATTAAAGCCTTGCGAAAATAAGTGCTTTTACAGTATTTAAAATGAAGAGTTCAGATTTCTTTCTTTCTCCAATATGATCTTGTTTCCTTCAGACACGTTTATTGGAACATACATTAATTGTATGTAGATTAAAAAATAAATTATTCATTCATTCTTTTCTTCTTTATTTTTTTTAAATAATTTTTCCAGCTTTTATTTGAACAACATAGTAAACTAACTACACAGATAATAATCGACAACCACGGAAGAATTTGGAGACTAAGAAAATGAAGAAGGCGGTGAGAAAAAACTGGATTGTCGGAAAGATTTCAGCTGAGTATTTTGTTTTCGACCAAACGCGCAAACAACTTATATCTTTTTTATTTTTTAATGACTGACTCTGTTTGCCCATCCACTATGTGATCGAAAATAGTTTCCGTAACATATAGTTGTTTCGCTTTCCATAAAAAGTCAGAGCCTAGCAAAACAGCAAGGATACATCCTTTCATTATCTCTAGTACTTTAGATTTTATTGTATTAGAAACAGCTCCAGTTATGTTACCTTCTACAAGATCTTCTCTCTGTATTGAGTTATATGGTTTCACAATACTATTTAGTTCAAGAGCAGCTATTTTATAGTAAGACACATGGGTTTCGTCTCCGCCCAAAATGATAAACTATTAAATTTTCTCTTAGTAATGGCTTTAATTTTACCTTTTTTCACTAAAACTTTTTTAACGAAGCTTTTTTCAAAACTACTGTCTCAGAGCACACTAGCAAATATCCATATATTGCCAACAGAAAGCGTACAAGTTTGCAATAATGTAGATTCATTTTGTTGAATTTTCTCCTGTGATATCATAGATACAAGTGCCTATTTTTCCATTTTCAGGATTTTCAAATCTTTTCTTTGGGACGAAATAAAAAATTGTAGATGTGTTTACCACATTTTGAGCGAGGGTTATTTTTTGGTCTTCAATTTTCGGATAAATGTGGTTTAAAATTTCATCTATAACGTCTTTTTTTTTAACACATATATATTTTTTCTTCCTTGTTGAATTTTGATCAAATTGTACTTCCATGATAAGAAGCTTTGTAAAATACTCAAAATTGCTTAGTAGAAGTATTTAAAGCAGCAGCCGAAATTTTTTTTTCTTTTTTTGAAAAATATTCTTATAGTATTCCACTTGAGAATTTTCATATTTCGTTTGAGAATTTTCAAAAATTTTGCATGGTAAATTCTTTATTGAATTGGTACAATAAATTGTATTACATCAGTGACTTCTACATCTTTATCAGGATCTTTTCACTGGAAATGTAGTATTATGTTCTCTGGAAATAATTTCAACAATATGTGCAAAAACAAATGACAGCAGGAGCCTGATGTAAATCCTATACATCATTACTTATTACATTCGTTTCAACACCATTACTTACTTTTCTCAAAACTTTGACATTGTTAACCCATTCAAGGACAAGCAATTGTGATTACGAAATGTTGAACGTTGAACTCGCACACAAATATTTGAAAGGAATTGCCTCAAAAAGAAAAGCAATTTCTTAACCTTTTTCCACCAAAGTTAGAAAAGTAAAATTTAATTAAAATTTTCTGATGCGAATCTTCATTAAAATTAAGTCGGATAAAATTTATTTTGATAACTTTGCCCACCAAAGTTATCAAAATAAAATTTAATTAATAGTTTCCCGTGCAAATCTTGATTAAACTTAGGTGGGATATATAGTATTACATATAGCGCCTATACTATCTATTTATATATATAATATTCAAACGGAAATTTCGTTCCGAACTTCTATATTTCGAGTTCTACTGCATGGATTTTGACGAAACTTACACTGTTAGATAGATATCATTTCAGGGAAGGTTTTAAGCTATAACACATCGTTCTACGTAGATTAGTAATAGAATTATGATGGAAAGTTCTGTTATTTTGGGCGATAAGGTTACCATTTTATTTCTTGGCGACCTTTGTCGTTGACAAAAAAATTGAAACGGCTATTACACCTCGAAAAATAAAAGAAAAAACTATTACTAATTTTATTTAAAATTTAAAAAAAGGGAAAAAAAAGAAATTAGTTTTGACGAGAGATAATATTTAAAAATGGAAATGTTTAATTTATACATGAAAGGGAACGTTCGTAATGCTTAAAAAATTATTCAGTTGAAATATTGCAATTAAAACAAGATTTGGCGATTTATCTTTCTTTTGCGTCAGGTTAAGAAAAATGCATCTGAAAAATTGATAAGAGGATATCAAGTAAGTTCTCCATAAGCGCATATTCAGGAATATTTGGAAAAATTTTAGAATGTTCTTCTCATGAGCATATATATGCTTTTTAAAAAAATCGGCAGAACCTTGGTTTAGTAATCGTAAAAAAAATAATGAACATTTCATTTTTTTTTTCGATTTAACGCTGATTGGCGACACAATAAAATTGTTACTAATACTATAATAAATATTCTTTCAGAAAAACTTTTTCAACTCTCCATTCCATACGAAGTTAGTTTAAGTAAGTTTAACTTAAATAAATACATTTTTATAACGGCAGTTTTGTCATATACATTTATACAGGTTGTTTCAGCGAAGTGCGGACAAATTGTAAGGGGTGATAGAAGGCATGATGACAAACATTAGGACATAGGAAACCATGGGGCGCAAACCTCTTCTGTAGGAGCCAGGGGGCATCAAAGTTTAGCATCCAAAAGATCAAGCGATGATAAAACACGGAAAAAAAGGTCGATTCATTTCCAGTTTTCGCTGTAAACTTTGTTTATATCGAAAGTTTGTCCAAAAATTTTTTTAAAGGGAACTGTCAAAAAATGACGGTAGAGGGCGCTGTAGACTTTGGAGTACGAACAACTACGTTTTACTGATTTCTTTTTTATTCTGTTAGCAGTTTTCTAAAGATTGGACCTTAACTTAAATTTTGAGTACAAAATTGGAATCATCCCAAACGGTTAAGATGTGCAAATTGAGCTGTGAACAAGGGGGGAGGGTTAAAACGCTCATAATCAATGAGCAAAGTAATCGATTTTGTTGCGGTTTGAGTGCAGGTCATTCCCTTAGTAATTGATTTATTCAAAATGACGTACAGTTTTGGTGCCCTCATTTTTAGATACAGGGCGCCGCCGATACTTTTCCGACATTTCATCGACATTATCCCTGGGTGTTTTACTAACAGACCAGCATACTTGCAGGAAATGTTAGGGATTTAAAAACTACTTGTAATCGCATGGGAATGTAATGTTGGAAATGCTTTGTTTGCGAGTTATGGTTAAAAGAAACGGAGAAAATAGCAACAGAAAGAAGCAGAAAATCAGAAAAAGGTGAATGTGATACAAAACATTTTATTGTAAGGTTTTACTGCAAAAGGCGATTGCAAAACGTTCTTCAAACTTTGGAGTAATGAACAACCAGTATTTTTTGACGGGATATTTGTAGTTATGTTGAATGTTTAGCAAAGTTTGAACATTCACTTAAATGTTTATCTCAAAATCGGAATCGTCCAGAATGAATAAGTAGCGAAATTTCACGTATGTATTGAATTGCGTTTTTTTTACACTTAGATGGTACGGGCAGCAGAAAACCCAAAGAAATGACACGAACAGGATAAAAGTACATGTAGTATTATTCTAAGTACAGCAAAACATGCTCGGAAGTATTTAGTTAGTGTACGCGATACCAGATGTCTCTACGTAAACGGAGACCTCAAACGACGTTGCCTGCGCACACTCAGTTGTTGCTGCCTCGCTATGGGAAGCTTCATTTTGCCTTCCGACTGAGAGGTAGTAGAATGGAACGGTTCACGAACGCCGAGTTAGCTGATATGCATTTGGCATGCGGGGCTGCTAATTGCAATGGGAGAGCCGCACAGCGCTTGTACGCCCATCGTTATCCTAGGAGGCAAACTCCCAGTCACGCCTACTTTGCGCGCTTGCACCAGCGATTGTCCGACAAGGGATCTTTCATCGGGGATACACAGGAAACCTCGCGAACAGTCAGAACAACAAACAACAAGGAGGCTGTGCTGGAGGTGGTAGAGAACAATCCCAGTATGAGTACGCGCGGAATTGCTACTCATGTCGGTATTTCACATACGAGCGTCTGGCGGACTCTGAATAGCAATGACATGCACCCTTATCATATCCAGCAAGTGCAGTTACTGCAAAGAGAAGATTTTGATGCAAGATTGGCTTTTGCACGGTGGTACGTACAGATGCGCAATGTAAATCGTTGTTTTCCACGCAGCATTGTGTTCACTGATGAGGCGAGCTTCTCGCGGGAGGGAGTGTGCAATTTGCACAATAGCCATACGTGGTCGAGGGAGAATCCACATTCAACCAGAACCCGTGCAGCCCAGGTACGGTTTGCAGTAAATGTGTGGGCTGGCGGTGAGGGAGAAGCCCGATATTTTCAAAAAGATGAGAAATTCAATGCGCCGGAGATGTGAGGCTTGCATCATGGCTGGGGGTCGGAATTTTGAGCACTTGCTTTGATGATAACGTCTCTTTAAGTTGTTTATGCCTTGTTTTGGCTGTACTTATAATAATAAATGTATTCTAATCCTGTTCGTGTCATTTCTTTGGGTTTTGTGCTGCCCATACCACCTAAGTGTAATAAAAACGCAATTCAATACATACGTGAAATTTCGCTACTTATTCATTCTAGACGATTCCGATTTTGAGATAAACATTTAAGTGAATGTTCAAACTTTGCTAAACATTCAACATAACTACAAATATCCCGTCAAAAAATACTGGTTGTTCATTACTCCAAAGTTTGAAGAACGTTTTGCAATCGCCTTTTGCAGTAAAACCTTACAATAAAATGTTTTGTATCACATTCACCTTTTGCTGATTTTCTGCTTCTTTCTGTTGCTATTTTTTCCGTTTCTTTTAACCATAACTCGCAAACAAAGCATTTCCAACATTACATTCCCATGCGATTACAAGTAGTTTTTACATCCCTAACACTTCCTGCAAGTATGCTGGTCTGTTAGTAAAACACCCAGGGATAATGTCGATGAAATGTCGGAAAAGTATCGGCGGCGCCCTGTATCTAAAAATGAGGGCACCAAAACTGTACGTCATTTTGAATAAATCAATTACTAAGGGAATGACCTGCACTCAAACCGCAACAAAATCGATTACTTTGCTCATTGGTTATGAGCGTTTTAACCCCCCCCCCCCCCCTTGTTCACAGCTCAATTTGCACATCTTAACCGTTTGGGATGATTCCAATTTTGTACTCAAAATTTAAGTTAAGGTCCAATCTTTAGAAAACTGTTAACAGAATAAAAAAGAAATCAGTAAAACGTAGTTGATCGTACTCCAAAGTCTACAGCGCCCTCTACCGTCATTTTTTGACAGTTCCCTTTAAAAAATTTTTTGGACAAACTTTCGATATAAACAAAGTTTACAGCGAAAACTGGAAATGAATCGACCTTTTTTTCCGTGTTTTATCATCTCTTGATCTTTTGGACGCTAAACTTTGATGCCCCCTGGCTCCTACAGAAGACGTTTGCGCCCCATGGTTTCCTATGTCCCAATGTTTGTCATCATGCCTTCTATCACCCCTTACAATTTGTCCGCACTTCGCTGAAACACCCTGTATATGTATATAATGAAATTTAACGATCACAATTATGCTGTTTAGCACAAAATATAAATGGGTTAAAATTGTTTCGAACTCAAAATTAAGGTCCGATTCTGAGCATCGGCAATTTGACTTCGATATTGTTAGTGTCAGAGACAACAAGAGGAAAGTACTGTTGCCATGGAAACAGCGACATAATATTGAATTTTTTAATGATAGCATTCTTAATCAAAATACACTTAAAACTTATCCAGGCGATGACAATCGTATAAAATTAAATACCGACAGCAACACATAATTTACATATATTATATAAGCATACAGAAAAAATAATGAACTAATTCATCTTTTAAGTTTAAATTCGTTGAGTATTAGGCATTTAAATACTTATTTAACAAATAATTTATAAAGGCATTTCGATCTCTTGCATTTGGCCACGAAATGTATTGGTTCGCCAAATAGCGTGGAACATTCGTCTTTTCGCGCCAAATACTCGAAAATATTATATTTTTTTACAGATTTTCTACTAGGATTCTGCCCCTACATCTGACTGATCATTTTTACATGCATGAGTAATTTTACTATTATTTCCTTTTACAAAACTAGGGGGCTCGGCCCCCTACGAGCTACGCTCGCCAACCCCCGTCCAGACACCGCAGACTCTAAATGCATGCTAATTTGATCGGCTTTAAAAAGATTTCGAAAGATTGAATTATAATTTAAAAAACAGTGGCGATCTCCCTATAAACGAATTTCTATTCATTTCTCTTTGATTGGGGAATTTTAACGCCAAATCCGCTGCGGTACTACTTGATTATCCTGTCGACCCATTTCGCCAAATTATATAAATAGCCAAACCACTCGCCAAATTATACAAATTGATATAATTTTTATTTTAAATAACGAAAGAACAAATAAATTCGTACAACATTAATAAAAACACAAATAAAACGTCGAAATAAAAATAACTTGATGACGTATACACGTGTAACAACATTTCAAAATAAGCTAATATAAAAGGATTTAAGTAAATAGAGTCTTTGTCTCCTGGTATTTTTTAACAAAGCGAAGAGAAAGTTCTTTTAAATGAGATATTTTAAATTAATTCTCAAAATATCAAATAAATGTCTAGCGCAATTTCTAAATTTAAACTTTTTTGCAATACTATTTTGTGTTCATTTTATGTAATAACTATAATGTGGCGTAAATATGACGTCATTTCTCCTAAGACTTCTAACGCATGTTAATGAATTTATTATTTTACAATATCCTTTCTCTTTTAAAATTCACGTGCATACTTTTTATGACGTAATTTTTAATAAGTTCCTGCTTTTTATACGTAATTATTTAATTCTAATTTGAAAGTTTTTTTCCTGTTTATAATAGTCACGTGTAAATAAATTTTTAATTTGAAGCAAACATTATTGCTTGCGCTTTTTATACAGTTGGCAACAGTTTAAATGAGTACAATTTTCTGAAATCTGTAAAAAATATCTCTAGAAATGCTGAAAATTTGAATTTAAAATAGAAATAAAACCTGAAAAAATGAGTCAAAATAAAAAAATTAATGCAATCTGCACTCCGGTAAATTCTAACGCATAAAATGATCTAAAAATGATTACGCTGCCATGCATAGTTTTTGCTGCTATAAAACTTTTTTAGAGGAACGATTTTGTCCAACTTTAGCATTAAATAACTCTTAAAATAATTCTTCGATTTGAAAACTGTCTGCATCAGCGTGTTTATCAAACATTTCTGTATAAAACCACCGATTTTCATATTTTCGTATGCATTATTTTTGTTAATATTAACGAAGAAAGGCCTCCGGTCACAAAAAAATCAAAACCGGCGGCGGCGGCGGCGGCGGTGACAGCGGTAGTTACTTTTTTTTAGAATAGAGAGATATTTTGAGTATGTGCTTTAAGGAGACCTTCCTTGTGAGTAACAATTTTCATTTTTTTTTAATTTAAATTTTTTTATTATCTATCCCTTACAGAAAAAACTAGCAGATTTTACTTTTGTCGCCAAACAATTTGATTTTAATCCAAGACAGCTTTTTAGTTCACAGGCTATCAAAGCCTGAGAGCTAATATGCCCGCCTGTTCTTTATGTACAGTCGTGGAAAAAAAAAAATTAAACACCCCCTACTAACTCTTCAACAAATTATCGTAGAAGAAAGTTACTGGTACCGAACGATTGGAAATAGAGTCTACTTTTAAATGATGTATATAAAATTTGCTTAGGGGGCCATCTACATAATAAAACGAACAAAAACTTTGTTTTTTTCAATGAAAGTACACAATTCTGACAGCATAAATGAACTCTACACCCTTCAATTAGCCTAAAAACGAATTTTTATGCAATTCGTACCATAAGTTTCCGAGAAATTAATTATTTTAAAACGAGCGTATTTTAAGGGTTGTATCCAAATTGAAGTTCCGTACTCGATTATTAACAGAGAGAGCCTCTTTCTTGATCAAGGCATTTTAAGCGCCACTCAAGGAGTCAATGAAGCCTGTTACAGCAGAATAAATTTCAAAATGTCTACTCACTTCCATCATAGACGGCCCCTTAAACCATCATTTTGCCGTTTTTTAAGCATAATTTGAAAACTACTTGGAAGAAAAATGTGAAATTTTGGTTTTCCATAAAGCAGGACTTAATAAATCTAAACCCATCAAAAAAATTGTAGGTTGCAATTCATAATTTTTTCGAATATTAATTTCATAATTCATAACATAAAATTATAAAAATTGTAAATTCGGCGTATATGTTTGGGTATATAAGTATTATTGCTACAAAAAAAATTAGCTCATTACGAGCATAATTTCAGGAGATATAAATAAAAATATGAAAATGTAATTTAACATTAGAAGCACTCAATTTTGAATGTTTATAATTCAAAAACTTATCATTCAAATGACTTGAAATTTGGTGTCTAGGCATAGTTTGAACCGAAGATTTGAAATATCTCGTTAAAATTGGATATTGCTATTGAAAAAAATGAAGTTTGGATTCGTTTTAATATGTAGATGACACCTAAGAAAATTTTATATACATCATTTAATAGTAGACTTTATTTCCAATCGTTCGGTACCAGTAACTTTCGTCTACGATGATTTGTTGAGGAGTTAGTAGGGGGTGTTTACTTTTTTTTTCCACGACTGTACGTATGTATACATAACGCGATAACTCTTGATAGAAATATCCGATTTGCTTCAATTTTTTTTTCTAGGTTCACTCTGATAAGGCGCTTCCCTGATTAGTTTTGGGGGTTCATTTGTTAAGTATAAAAGGGGGGGACGGGGGGGGGCTAATCTCCATCCTTAACTTAGATAAATGGTTTTTTCATGCAGAATTATCAGATTTTCTTCAAATTCGGTATACCGGTTAATTATGATAAAGCGCTTCCCTAAGTAGACTTGGAGATTCATTGTTTAAGTCTAAAGGGAGGAAGGGGGGGGGGATAATAACCCCTTAATTTAGATAAATGGGTTTTTCTAACCGATTTACTTCAAATGTGGTATGCCGGTTTATTTCAATAAGGCGCTTCCCTGATGACATTTGGATGCTCATTGGTTAAGTATAAAGAGGGGAAACGAGGTGTCGGCAATGCCCCCCATAATTTATTTTTCTTTGAAATAAGAGTATAATATACAATTTGTGTGAATAGCCTGTGATCTCAATGCCATCAGTTTAACTGGGCACTTTTCTTTTTTATTTGAACATTTTTTTTATATTCAACTGTAAACTATATAAATAGCAGTAAAAATTATAAAAGTGGAGTTAATACTTAAGATTTAGTGCAAATGCCCCCCCCCCCCTTACACACACACATATTGTAAAATATTTTAATTTCAGACATTTAAAATATTTTTCACATACTTTACTACGGAAACATGCTGGTTTGTTTTTCCCAAATTTGTGACTTTTATAACCTCGAACGTAGATCAGCGATTATACTCCACTCTTTTTTTTTTAATACACTAGGGGGCTCGGCCCCCTACGAGCTACGCTCGCCAACCCCGTTCAGACACCGCAGACTCTAAATGCATGCTAATTTTATCGGCTTTAAAAAGATTCCGAAAGATTGAATTATATTTTAAAAAACAGTGGCGATCTCCCTACAAACGAATTTCTATTTATTTCTCTTTGATTGAGGAATTTTAATGCCAAATACGCTGCTGTACTACTTGATTATCCAGTCAACCAATTTCGCCAAATTATATAAATCGCCAAACCACTCGCCAAATTATACAAATTGACATAATTTTTATTTTAAATAACGAAAGAACAAATATATTAGTACAATATTAATAAAAATACAAATAAAACGTCGAAATAAAAATAACTTGATGACGTAGACACGTGTAACAACATTTCAAAATAAGCTAAGATAAAAGGAATTAAGTAAACAGAGTCTTTGTCTCCTGGTCTTTTTTAACAAAGCGAAAAGAATGTTCTTTTAAATGAGACATTTTAAATTAATCGTTTTTAATCTGACGTAATTTTGACCAAGCTATTCTTTCTCTTTTAAATATTCACGTGAAAATATATATATTTCCTTTTGTATATTTCCTTTGTTAGAAATGAAATATTATTTGCGCTTTCCTAACAAAAATAGTTGAAAAGATCCTCTCAAAATATCAAATAAATGTCTAGTACAATTTCTAAATTTAAGCTGTTTTGCAATATTATTTTGTGTTTATTTTATGTAATAACTTTAATATGACGTAATTTCTCCTATTTAAGACTTCTAACGCATGTTAATGAATTTATTATTTTACAATATCCTTTCTCTTTTAAAATTCACGTGTATACTTTTTATGCCGTAATTTTTAATAAATTCCTGCTTTTTGTACATAATTATTTAATTCTAATTCCAAATGATTTTTTTCTGTTTATAATAGTCACGTGTAAATAAATTTTTAATTTGAAGCAAACATTATTGTTTCCGTTGTTTATACAGTTGGCAACAGGTTAAATTAGTACAATTTTCTAAAATAAGTAAAAAATATCTCTCGAAATGCTGGAAATTTCAATTTAAAATAGAAATGAAACCTCGAAAAATGAGTCAAATTAAAGAAAAAAATGAATTCTGCCCACCGGGAAATTATAACGTATAAAATGATCTAAAAAATATTAAATTCCGATGTATAGTTTATGCTTCTATAAAACTTTTTTAGTGGAACGATTTTGTCCAACTTTAGCATTAAATATCTCTTAAAATAATTGTTCGATTTGAAAACTGTCTTCATCAGCGTGTTTATCAAACATTTCTGTATGATACTACCGATTTTCATATTTTTGTATGCATTATTTTTCTTAATATTAACGAAGAAATACCTCCGGTCACAAAAAATTCAAAACCGGCGGTGGAGGCGGTGACAGCGGTAGTTACTTTTTTTTAGAATAGAGAGATATGACCAGTTTCCCTTTTATAAATGTCTAATGCTTCAAATGTTAAGTACTAAAGATTATTCGTAAGAAAATATATGCAATTATGCGTTATACTGCCACAAAAGAAAACATTTTAGAATAAAAATTTGTTTACTAAAATAAATTTTCGATAATCTTTTTAATTCGTCATTCCTATTTCAGTTTTTTGGCATATCTTTTCTTCTTTTTTGAAAGTTTTTTAAAGATATTGGATTAATCTTCTGTAATCAGGTTACCCGCTAATTAGCGTAGTTACTGTACCGTTGAATGTTTCTTTTATATTTAAAAGAGACTCTGGACAGTGAGCCCGATTGCAGAAGATTACATGAAATTTGTACTTGGCGATTATTAAATTCATGGTTTTTCATTATTACTGAAATTAAGGTGTTTCATTATGAATCAAACGAACATAAGAGGTTTTGTTATTTATTTTTTATTCTAAATTTTTTATCTGATAAAAAACACTACTTTCAATGGAGGGGAATAACTTTATATGTCCAATGGTGGTAAATATAATATCTGTCCACTTAACATTTTAACCTACATAGGATAAAACTGCCTCAAATTTCGATCATCATGAAGCCTATTGTCCTGAAGCACACCCTAGCAGCTGATCTTAGTAATAAATTAAGAGTTATTTTCATAATCTGGATTATTTACACAATAGACGGAAGAATAATTTACACTTAATAATGGAATTAGCAAGAATATTTATTTCTCCGTGTTATTATGCTCTTAAAAAAATGCAAAATAAATCGTCGATCCAAATATTGACCAAAATGCATATTGCTAAAAATTTGCATAACTAACTTTATTTATCATTGACGGTCCTATTTAAGGTATGGAGATTTATTGGTGAAAGATCTATAAATGAGTCAATAACAACCGCATTATTTATTGGAACGCAACGTGGCCGATAATTAATTTTGTTTTGTAATTACCTCTGGTGCATGTGTGACAACATTGTTGCATCACTTTTAATGTTTGGCCCAACCCTCACAATGAAGTCGATCATGGATGATTAAAAATAGTTTTCTGGATGCAAAAGTTTTTTTTTTTTTTTTTTTTTTTTTTTTTTGTCTGCAATCATTTAATAAAGTACTTGCAATCATCTTAATACGTTTTTGACGGTATTTACTCTGCTGGAATTTCAAAGAGGGAAAAAAGTAGTAATAGAGCTGGCAAGAGAGGACGTTTATTACGAAGTATAACGTTACATTCAATGAGATTGTATTTAAGGTACCAAAACCACATATGCTCAAGCTGAGAGGCCAGGAGTTCAAGAACAAACACCCGAAAATTAACTATTCGATCTTTATTCATATTGAATGATCAATCTCTGCAATCATTGTAAATTTCTGAATAATTTAATAGTGTCAGATTAGAGAACATTTTAATTCGTGTTGTTATAATGGCATCATTTCCCTACTAAAATGCACCGTAAAGGATCAACTGAAAACATTGCTTCTTATTAGCTCAAAATTTCTGCAACGCATAAGGTAATATAATATCGCAATGACGTTCGCATCGTTTTCAGGATTGTGGAAATATATTCCAGGTGAAGGTCTACATTGTTTTAAAATAATGGTCAAATTCACATTTTGTTTGACTCAAGGTTCATTTGGAAAAATCGACCAGCGCAGCGGGCGTAGCCTGCTAGTATGTATATAAAATACAAACAGAAATTTAGTTCCGAACCTCTATATTTCGAGTTCTACTGCATGAATTTTGGCGGAACTTATACTGTTAGATAGAAATCGTTTCAAGGAAGGTTTTAAGCTATAACACATAATTCTACGTAGATTAGTTATAGAATTATGATGGAAAGTTCTGTTATTTTGGACGAACAGGTTGCCATTGGTATATGATTTTCATCTTGGCATATTCAGCTATCTTTTTGTTAAAGAATTGAAACGTCTATATCATTTAGAAATTAAAATGTACAAAGAGCCCGAAAAAAACTATTGCTGATTTTATTAAAAATACAAAGAAATACAGTTTTAATGAGAAATAATAGTATAAAAAGAAGATATTTAATTTAAATATGAAAGAAATGTGTTTGTACGGCTTAAAAGAAGTTTCATTTTCAAAGTCGATCCATTGAAACAATACTTGGCGATTTATGGCTCCTATTTGGCACCTGGATAAGAAAATATTTATTGAACTTTTATTTAAATATATATATATATATATTGAGATTTTGATAGTAATGTTAAATAAAGACTTGATTAATCAATCAATATCTGGATTATGCCTTTTAATTAAAGAAAAAATTGCTTAAAAAATGGACGGCAACAAACGCACGTCATATCAACATGAACTACATCAGTGTACTGGCGAACGCATGCACAAGCTACGCCAGGAAAAGGAAGGTCGCCAAGCACAACCAGAATTGGCGAGGTATCGCTCAAATTTAACACTCCTTCCCGATATCAAGGCCAATTTTGATTAACACTTAAAAAATTACAAAGAAATCATATAAAAAAAAAATAGATGTAGACAGTCACCTTTCACTTTGAACTATATTTTTAGCCAGTCCAAGTCCATCACGTAATTTTATAAACAAAATGCCAGACAGAGGTTTAGTGAAGATATCGGCAGTTTGTTCTGCTGATGGAACATATTCTAATTTTAAAATATTTTGCTCAACTTTCTCTCTAATGGAGTGAAACCGCACATCAATGTGCTTAGATCTACGATGGTGCTGAGGATTTTGAGCAAGTTTTATAGCACTTTGGTTGTCGACGTACAAAATGGGAGTGCCATCATATCCTATTAACTCTTTGAACAGCAACTTGAGCCAAACAAGCTCATTAGCTGCTTCACTAGCAGCAACATACTCAGCTTCAGTAGATGAAATTGCAACAGAATGTTGCAATCGAGACCACCAAGTTATTGCAGCATATGAATGAATCGAAATCATACCAGATGTTGAGCGTCTGGTCTTTTCATCACCAGCATGGTCTGTATCACTAAAAACTGAAAATTCTGTTTTTACTTGCGACTTGTATAGAAGACCAACATTGCTTGTGCCTCGTAAGTATCTGTAAATTCTTTTCACATGTTTCCAGTCTTCTTTTGTTGGTTTGCACAAAGCTCTTGAAACCAAAGCTACAGCAAAAGCTATATCTGGCCTAGTAGCAACTGCAAGATATTGTAAACAACCTACTGCTTCTCTGTAGGGAACATCAGCCATAGATGAATCTCCTTCCTGAGATTTAGCCACATCACAAGGTGTAGACAGTGGTTTTGAATTTTCAAGCCTAAATCTTTGCAGTATCTTTTCGGTATACAAACATTGAGAAATAAAGATGTCACCATTATCTCTATGGTTAATTTGTACTCCTAAGAAAGAACCAAGAGGACCATCAGTAATTTTGAACTCTTCTTTCAAGTTACTAATTAACTTCTCTATTTCTGAAATACTTGATCCAGCTACAAGACCATCGTCTACATATAAGGCCACTATCAGTATAGATGAGTCGTTTCTCTTTGTAAACAGACAAGGATGAGCATGTGATTGCTGAAATTTCAATTTCTGAATTGCTTGAACAAAACGTCGATTCCAGCAGCGCGGAGCTTGCTTCAAGCCATAAAGAGAGCGAACTAATCTGCACAAACGGCCAGAACCATCATCAAAGCCTTCTGGCTGTTTCATGTAGAGCTCTTTGTCGAGGAAACCATAGAGGAATGCTGTTTTCACATCAAATTGATGTAGGTACAGATTTTGCGAAGCAGCAACACTGAGAACTGTGCTCAAAGTGTCGAATCTAGCTACTGGTGCAAATAAATCATCATAATCATAACCAGCTTTTTGCGAGAATCCTCTTGCCACAAGTCGAGCTTTAGCTTTACAGGGAGAACCATCAGTATTTGTTTTTATTCTGTAGACCCAATTGTTGTCAAGTATCCGTTTATTTTCTGGAGGTTCTGTAAGTTTACAAATTCCATTTTCTTCATGAGACTGCAGTTCTTCTGTCATGGCTTCTTTCCACAGCTTAGATTCAGGTGACTTCACTGCTTCATCATAACAGGCAGGAGTCCTTAAGTGGCCCACTACCGGTGCGTTTACCCTATGTAATGTGCAAAAGACAACTTAACAAGGGAGTAGCGTAAACCAACCGGTGATTTTTACTTTTCTTTGCCTCCACCCAACGGCCATTTTGCTTTTCGTCAGTTTGTATTCTGTAATTCTGAATTACGGACATATTTATTTCATTTAAGTAGACACTATTTTCAAAACATCAGATAAATTACAATTTAAATGTAAACGCTTAAATCGCTAAAATATTAGTAAAAAAAGCACAGGTATGTTATTATTATTATTTTAAATTAGTCAAAAATATGTATTACGAAACAATCTTAATGTGTGAAAGCTTAATGTTTTTTCGAAATGAGGGAAATTGTCTTTTGGTTTTTTAAAACAAGGTTTTTCTAAAACTACATTTGATTATTAGTAGATATTCTGAATATACTAGTTTCACACATATTTAAAAGGAAATATAACTAAAAATGATGTATATAAAATGTTTTGAAATTATTTCTAAAATTACTAACACCATTAAAATATATATTTAATTATCACTAACCTAAATTCACGCAATCATAAATTTAAAAAAGTCTTTAAAAAAGTGAATGATCTACAAATCTTAAAAATGTTTTAGTTAAATAATTACGAAAATAGCACTTTATGAAGATAGTATGTGTATATGTATATGTATATGTATAGATGTTGTAATTCATTGGTTTGCCTTTGAAGCAAAAAACATTCGGCTAATCAGAAATGAAGTCAAAATGTAAAGAAATCAAACAGAAAAAAATCGATTTATTCAAATATGTTAAAAAAAAAAAAAAAAAAAAAAAAAAAAAAAAAAAAAAGGTCACCATAAACCTACCAGATTCACAAAACGCTGGAAACTGTGAAATGTTTTCATTTTTTGAAAGGTTAAAAGACCACAAAACTAATTTGAAATTTAATAAATTTTCTACAGCTCTCTCAAGAAATTTCCTTAAAGGATTTATTTCGTTTATTGACTTCGATCGAGCAACGATTATTTTGAAACAATTTGTTCCGTTTATTCGTGAATCTTTGAAATTCGTTTAACGAACCAAGAAATTTGTAATGATAATGTTTCCTTTCGCAATCCTGAAATCTGCCTCTCTATTTTGAAAGAACTTTGATTTTTCCATGTTTGTTCCAACTCTTTTTCTTTTTTACTTTGAATAACAGATATCACTGGGTTGTTTTTATAGATTGGTTGTTGGATATATATTGGCTATTGACACTGGGCTGTTTTTATGGATTTTGAAAGATTCCGTTGAACTGTTCACAGTTTGAATTTAATTTTTAAGATGTAGCATATAGTTTGTTTTCCTGCTGTTTTATATTTTAGAAAATTTTAATTCTGATGATGGTTTTAAAGATTAAACCGAAACATTGTAATTTATTTTATTCATCTGTTTATTTTATATCAACTTTTAATTTATGAATAAAATGTATGTTGGATAACAACTCCTATTTTGTTTAGTGTTTTCATTGTTTGGAACAAGTTCTAGAACGAAGGGGTAAAGGAAAGTTGGCAGTTGATAAATTGATGCATGCGCGTCATTGGCGGGGCAGAAGCCCCGTCTGTTCTCACCAGTAAAGTTTGTTTTTCCCTCAAGCAGATCGAGGAACCAATTTTCTATCCTTCAGCTGAAATAGGACTTCTTTTCTAAAATATATATTCTTTGACTTATTGACCTGCAAAGCAAACAAATATCCAGTAAATTCACATTATATTTTCTCTTGCTTCATGAGAGTGGTAATTAATGCCAAAGTTAAGATGAGAGGATTGAATATTGTTCCGTTACATTAGGAAACAAATAGACAATGTGAAAAGAGCACAAATGAATGTATGGTATGCACAGGCTTCGTACCCATCAAGGAATTCAGGGGGATTGCAAATGTTTTGGTATCAGAAATTTCGTAAAGTGCTCGTGTCTATATCTGAAAAAATAATTTGTTTTCATTAAATAAGGCAAATATTACATTAGAAAAATTCTGGTAAAAGGTGCTTGAAAGTCTTTGATGCGTACGAACCCTCATAGAAAACGGTATACAGCTGGCTCGAAGCTTCCAACGATTTATCGTCACTGCAATGGTTAAAATTACCAGGGGTAAGTATATAAAAACGTAGGAGATTACAAGCAACGCAGATTCCAGCCAAGAGCGAAATGTAAGCCACGCCTACAAGTTGCTTTTTTTTTTTTTATAGATGAAATACTTTGTCATTAGCATGGCTGCCAACTTCCTCACTTTTGATTACAATTGAAATTATTAGAAATTTTTGCAATATTCAACTGTGGATTTTAGCAATGAAATTATGTAAATTTCAGTAATAAAAAACAGTGTAAAATTAACAGCTTTGCGTTAGAGATTTATCTTTTTAAGCATCCTTTAAAATGATACAATTTCAGGATTATCCGTTGTAAAAAATAAATAATACATACCAAGTATGTGCATATAATTAATTCTATGAGACATGCATGAATAAGTTTACTAATAAAAAGCAATAAGTGTAAGTTTATGATCTCAGTAAACTCTATTAACATTAAACGATATTTCATACAAAAGTACCTATGTTTTCCACAGCTGTTCTATTGATAAATACAACGAATCCTTATCAAATCTCTTTATATATACTTATACAGCAGCGGCACTGTTAATATTACTTTGAAGTCACCATGACTAACTCCCCCCCCCCCCCCCGCCCTGAATGTGTGAAAGTGGTAAGCCATAATTTAAAATTCTAAGCTATATGTCGTACCAAAAAAAAAAAAAAAAAATCTAAAAAGGGGCAAGTTTTATGAACCGATGTACAGCCGCGGGGGAAAGAAAAAGGAAAAAAAAAATACTAATAAGTGTTGCCAGATGGGTTACTTTTTTTTAATTCAGTTTCTTGATTGGCACCACTTTTTTGAAATGATAAAATGCGACTCATCTAATAACATATTAATTAAGGCGAAAACGAATGGCATTTTACCGTTTCAAAAAAGTGGTGCCAATCAAGAAATCTGAATTTTAAAAAAAGTAGCCCATTGGCAACGCTTCTACTAACTACAGCAAATTATTGTAGAAGAAAGTTGCTGGTACCAAACGATTGGCAATAAAGTCTACTTTTAAAGGATGTATATAAAATTTGCTTAGGGCTTTGTTTTATTTGCTTTATTTTATCTAGATATCAAAACGAACGCAACTTCGTTTTTTTTTTTTTTTTTTTTTTTTTTTTCTTTTCAATAGCCCAAGTTTGATATTTAAATAGATTCTACATCCTTCAATTAGCCTAAATCCTAAATTGCGTGAAATTCGTACGATTAGTTCCCGAGAAATTAATTATTTTAAAATGAGCCTATTTTAGGGGCTGTATAGAAATTGAAGTTCGGTACTCGATTGTTGAAATGCTACAGAAGGACTGTGTTACTTCTGTTAATGTATTATTTCTTGCCAATATTAACATCTCACTCGCTTAATATGTTTCGACTATTGCCAGTCCAAATTTTTCATTAAAATGTGTAAAATATATTTTTTTCAAATTATGCTTTTCTGGACATCACAGACTCCTTAAAGCGTCATTTTGGCATTTTTTACTCGTAATTCGAAAACTACCGTAATTTCCGGCGTATAATCCGCGGATCAAACAATCATTTTTCGACCAAAAAAATTTTAAAATAAAATCTGACCATTTAGATCGCGGTAAATACCTGGATTCAATTACTAAATAAAGAGTGTGTTCAGGCTGCACGCGCGCTACGCGCGCGAGCTCAGGAGACAGGAACATGGAGTGGGTAAATATCATGGATGGAATAACACGTAGTATGTTCAGGAACAGATCATGGATTTGATTAATTATGGTGCTAATTATAAAGATATTTTGTTGCAAAAGGAACGTGTGCTAGATGGCTGAATGGATAAGGCAGTGAACTGGAGACTAGGGGTTCTGGGTTCGAATCCTTCCAGTCCCACATTGTAATCATAATTTTTTTTGTTTTGTTTATTAGTTGTTTTATATTTTTCATAATGAATAAGATATTTTTGATGAAGATATATTTTTTATTTTTATTATACAGAGGCACGTGTATTTTTATTATAATAATAAAATATCTATTTAAATGTGAGAAAATGAGGTATTTCGAGATGAAAGTTTTACATCTGAACGCCTTTTAAATATTTAAAGTTTCGTTTCTAAGTGATTATATATGTATATGTATAATGATATAAAAATTAAGCAAATCCAAATGAAAAAATAATATACTATATTGTGCAAAAATATCCTTTTGCACGTAGGATAATTCCTTGATTTTCTTTTTTTTTTTTTTTTTTTTTGAATACTTTACGAGTGAATTTTTATCGAGACTAGGCTGGAAATCATATTTTACTTTGAACATTATAAAAATAAAATGTAATAGTTGTAGATTATTTTAACTAAAAATATCTGTAGATATATTTTTTAAAGAGATAAAATATATAGGTCTGCTGTCTATTTTTGTAGTGAATAAAGTATGATTAGAATGTTTATAAATTTTCTACTGAAAGTATAAGTAAGTATTTTGCTTATACTAACAGAATTTTGAATGCCATTTATTTCTCATGTTTTATGATGTATTTTGGTCTGTTATCCACACGGTATTAAAATATGCAATCATAAAATAAGAAATATATATATTAAAACCTTCTCTGAAAAACTGTCTAACTAACAGTGCAAATTCCATTGAAATCCATCCAGTATAGTAGATTACAAACAAATCTCATATGTTGATATCACAATCTTGGTTTACTAACAGCATTCTATTTATCACAGAAGTTATAAATCAACTGATAAATCATTTTTAAATAAATAAAAAGAAAATTGTTAAAAAGTTAAAATTTTTAGATCACCAGTTGAATTCTTAAATTGTATCAATCAACCTACCAAACAAAGCACAACCAATAACACATAAGCAGAAAACGCACAATCACGTGATCAAATCGCCCACACAATTTTTTTGAGCAGCTTGCGCGGAGTTTGTGTGCGGTTGGTTAACTAATTTTAAATGCTAAATGGGCTAAAGTAGATAAAGAAGGTCACGTGATGTTTTTCCCGACTATTTTAGATTTTGTCTGAGTGAACATAGGCATGTAGTCCTGTTACGAAAACCATGTTTTGGAAGGATAAAGAAATATAGTCGTTGGTTTTACCTTTTTTGAACCATTAAAAATAATGAAATAATTGAATTATGTTAAAATTCCTTTCTTCGATAAGACCTACTCCATGACATAAACTTCTGAGCGCGCGCGCGGCGCGAAATGCACTTCTGAACACGCTCAAAATTTCTGGGTGCAAACAGAATTGTTTGATCCGCGGATTATACACCGGAAATTACGATACTTTAAAAAAAATTTTTAGATTGAGAATTTGCTTAACACTAGAACCTTCATAGCAGTCATTTTGACCGGTACCAAATAAAAATATTTCGATTCAAGCCAGAATTTTTTTTTTCTAAAATAACTTAAATATGTACCACAGAGAAATAAATTAAATAAATAAGTTAAATTGTTTTAAGTAAAAATTCTGGTGTAAAATATTTTTATAACACTTGAGTTAAATTTCTGGCGGTTCTAGTGTTAAAGCAGGACATACTAAATATAAATCTATCAAAAAAATTGTAGGTCACAATTCATATGGTTTTCGAATATTAATTTCATAATTCATATTATAAAATTTTTAAAATTACAAATTCAATGTATTTATTTTTGGGATTTTTAGTATTATAGTCAATCAAAATAAAATTATCACATTAGGATAATAATTTCCGGAGACATTAATAAAAATATGAAAATGCCATTTAACATTAGATGTTCGAAATTTTGAATGTTTATAATTTGAAAACTTATCATCCAAATGACGTGAAATTTCATTTCTAGGAGTACTTTGAGCCGAAAATTTAAAATATATTGTCAAAATTGGGTGTTACCATTTAAAAAAAACAAAGTTTGGTTTGGTTTTGATTTGTAAATGACCTCCTAAGCAAATTTTATATACATCATTTAAAAGCAGACTGTATTTCCAATCGTATGGTACCTGTACATTTTTTCTATTATAATTAATTCCAGAGTTAGTAAGGGTGTTTACGTTTTTCCCCATGACTGTACCTATGGTCCACAGCCTAGAAAATGCAATTATAACAAGTTGGAAATTGCTCGCCAAACGTGGCAAATGAGGTGCGTTCGTACTATAACTAGTTTTATAATCATTTTTTGCACCCCATATTATACTGAATGTATAATTTTTTGCACTTCATGAAGTGCATAGTCTGATACATCATTAAAATGCACTTCCAATATTTTTTCCCCATTCCCCATAATGTAACGGAACACTTTTGACAGTCCCTGTAATTAAACTATACATCCGATTTTCCTAAAATTTGAAATAGCTCAACAAAATTTTGCAACAATTATATCTTTAAAATTTCAGACTATTCGGAAGGCTCTAATATCATTAAAATCCACTTGCAATAATTTTTCCCATTGGCCGTAATGTAAAGAAAAACTTTTGACTGTCCCTGTAATTTAACTATACATCCGATTTTCATAAAATTTCAAATGGCTCGACAAAATTTTGCAACAATTATATCTTTAAAATTTCAGATCATTCGGAAGGCTCTAATATCATTAAAATCCACTTGCAATAATTTTTCCCATTGGCCGTAATGTAAAGAAAAACTTTTGACTGTCCCTGTAATTTAACTATACATCCGATTTTCATAAAATTTGAAATGGCTCGACAAAATTTTGCAACAATCATATATTTGAAATTTCAGACCAATCGGTTGGGTAGTTTTTGCTCTGTTACATGCGGACAGACGGACGGACGGACAGACGGACGGACGGACTGAACGACGACTATAGGTGCTACGTATTTATATAATTACGAACGCACCTAAAAAGCAGACTATAAACATGAAATTAACTAAACTAAGACTTTCTTGTCAGAATTCTCCCCCTCAAGGTACCTTTTTAGGTGCGTTCGTAATTATATAAATACGTAGCACCTATAGTCGTCGTTCAGTCCGTCCGTCCGTCTGTCCGCATGTAACAGAGCAAAAACTACCCAACCGAATAGTCTGAAATTTCAAATATATGATTGTTGCAAAATTTTGTCGAGCCATTTCAAATTTTATGAAAATCGGATGTATAGTTTAATTACAGGGACAGTCAAAAGTTTTTCTTTACATTACGGCCAATGGGAAAAATTATTGGAAGTGGATTTTAATGATATTAGAGCCTTCCGAATGATCTGAAATTTTAAAGATATAATTGTTGCAAAATTTTATCGAGCCCTTTCAAATTTTAGGAAAATCGGATGTATAGTTTAATTACAGGGACAGTCAAAAGTTTTTCTTTACATTACGGCCAATGGGAAAAATTATTGCAAGAGCATTTTAATGATATTACAGCCTTCCGAATGGTCTGAAATTTTAAAGATATAATTGTTACAAAATTTTGTTGAGCTATTTCAAATTTTAGGAAAATCGGATGTATAGTTTAATTACAGGGACAGTCAAAAGTGTTCCGAAAAAATTATTGGAAGTGCATTTTAATGATGTATCAGACTATGCACTTTATGAAGTGCAAAAAATTATACATTCAGTACAATATGGGGTTCAAAAAATAATTTTAAAACTAGTTATAGTACGAACGCACCTCATTTGCCACGTTTGACGAGCAATTTCCAACTTGTTAAACATATCAACATACAAATCAATACAAAAAATTAACAATTAAGCAAAATCAATTACTGAATTAAATTTAAAAAATCAAAAAACCCGACTGCGTAAAAAGCGAACTAATTAATTATTTCTCATCAATGTGAGACTATTTTTTATATTGCTTACCTATTTTTTTTATTTACTTGTATTGATGACTTTTAAGTTGTGTTTAATTGTTAGTTCTTATCTATAAACAGAGTTTTGATGAGGCCTATAGAGGTCTATGAAGGTTAGAGTTTCAGAAAAGCTAGAAGTCCTACATACACAACTTCCATGTTGTGTAATATTTAACTGTAAAATACTTCTCACTGTAAAATAGTCAATGAAACATCGTTTTCATTTTGAAAGACCTATCCAATGATATGCCACATAATAGAGGGTGCGTAAAAAAAATTTCGTCTCCACTGCCATTTTGTATTTTACGGCCGACATTTTGAATTTATAGAAACAAAACCTAGCCTATAACCATCAGATGGTTAGGACGAATCGATAGAGACCTCATTCATTAAAATCATCCAGCTGTTGGGATGTTTCGAGGGTATAAAGAAATCCAGATACCCAGATACGCGTGAAACACATAACCCTTCTTGGCAATCGGGTAAAAATTGGTTTCTACCAACATATTCAAAATGCAGTATTAGAACACTAAATTATAATTATTAATTGATATAGAGGGACACATCTCTACCCTGTTTAACATAAAGTCCGAGCACATGAAGGTAAGAAGTAAAAGCATAACGACACAACTAACAAGAACGAAAAATCATGGGTACAGCATAGATTATGAAACACTTTCCAATACATGTAGAATACTATAACAAAACTTCGCAGTTTACTAAGGTGAAAGAAGACGTCTAAATGAACAATTCGGAAAATGCATAACGCATTTCAAAACCCGATTTCTGCTATTAACCTGAATAGTCGTTAAAATATATGATTGTTTTTGTGCAGCCCTGTATGTGATCTACAGATATGGGCGCATACTACATAGTATGCTAAAAATTAGTTCAGTTAAACGCATAACACAGTTGAAAATTTCCACTCAGTAATTGCCGCCAATAAACGGATGTTGTTGAGAACTTTTGTGCGACCCTGCATATGATCTATAGTAACCAAGTAATATTTAAAAAATAATTAAATTTGAAAACGCATACCAACACTGAAAACGCACTTCCAGCAATTATTGTCCGTAGGCTTCAATAGTTCAATTATTGCTCATTTTCTTCTGTCGCCAAATTATTCTGTATGTTCCTGTAAATGAACGATAAGTTTTATGCACACCCTATTCCATGTTAAGAGAATTGTAGTACACCTAAGCGATGTATATCAGTTTCAATATGTTCAAAATACTCTAATATCATTAAAATGCATGGCAAACGATTCTTCCCCATAGACCGTTGTTGTGTTTGGAAGACAGGAGGTGATAGAATAATATTGTAAAGTTATTTTGGATATTGAAATTCCAAATCATTTTTTTTAGGATCGATCGTATAGTGTGCATTTAACACTTTGTTGCGGCCACAAAAGACCACTTAGACACAACAGTCATTAATTAAAGAAAATCTGAATTTACTTATCATACATTTGGAAATTAAGAACAAAAAAATAAAAAGGTAAAAGCATTACCTGCATTGACCCGAAAGAACAGAAGAATGATGGAGACATTTGCAGAAAGAAAAATAAACAAATGAAAAATCTTCCTTGCAAATTTTTTTATTTGTGAAGCAATTTTTTGCAGAACATAGCATATTATCATACAGTACATATCTTATTCTTTTAGATGTACTTTTTTTATGATCGACACATACATCTACAATCCACATTCTTACTAAGGAAAATAAAATAATTTCTTTCCTTTGGGGAGTATGGAGACACAGGCATTTAGATGATTTTTATAACATCATAATTCTACGACTCGAAATAAAAGCAACACTTGAATAAAAAATAATAATAATGCAGTCGACAGAATTCTTTATCCACACCCTACAGAAGAACGAGAAGTAACTGATCAAAGCATCTCGCCACAAAAAAAAAAGACGAAACTATGCAGCCGAAATATTCTTGCACTTTTAATATTTCTTACAGTAGATACGAAATCCGTTTATTATTTTTTGTAGAAGGGGAAAAGGCATCCATTCATTCTCTGCGTTCGTTGATAGAACACTCATGCAGGCGCAGACATAATTTCTTCGCAGAACGCCAAAAAAGGGCAGCCATTCTGCATTGGAATCCCAACTCAACTACACTACTGAATGCGCACGAGGTCTCCGAGAAGAGGAGTAAAAAAGGGTTGCTATAATCCTTTAAACACGCCAACTTGGCTGAACGAACATACAGGCGCCTTGCATTGGCATGAAATGCAATGCTAAAGTATATAAAAAAAACTGCTTTAAAAAAGGGAAATTTGATAGATTTCACTGAGATAAGATGCCAAACAGTAGTAAAGAGTTATAAATTTTGAAATTACGAATTAAACTGATTTAAATATTATTGGCTAAGGGGTGGAGCTACAAAAGGATATGACTTCACAAATAGAAAGATATGGAATTTTCCAGATAATTCTTTTACCGGAAGTACAGATTTCAAAACGACGTTTATGATTTTAAAATGAATGAAATGCTATGCCAGAAAGAAAAACTTACAGGGGAGAGTTGAAAAAAAAAAGGGAATTAAAATAATTTTGGAATGCGTATATTAAAATTAAATGAATACAAGATTAATAAAAATATTTTCTAAATGAAATTAAATAAGTATATGGCAGTGGTTCTAAGTAACCACAACATATTACTCCGGCCTCCCCAAAAGAAAATATTGGTAAGATGGAGAAATTTAATAATTTTGACACTGAGCCAATATCTTCTAAACTATGTACATATACAACATGCATATAACTTCAAATAATGAGAAACAAAATAAAAATAAAAATCGGTTACATTCATCTGACAAAAGTACACAAAGTCTTTCAAAAAAAAAAAAAAAAAAAAGTTGCTAAAAGTTCATTCACTAATATGTGAAATAGCAAATACAACACTGTAAAGTAAACTCAGTGTATATTAAAGAGAGGGTAAAAATTGTAATAATGTACACATAGACAAATAATATTACATGATACAAATTGACATGCATATTAATGATGACTTTGCATCATTCAATTTAGTACAATATTAGCAATAAAACATTTCTGTTTTGAAAAAAAAAATAGCAATAATTTAAAGTAGCACCTTTAAATCATAACTCTATTTCGAGTCTCAATCTATGAACTACATTTCAATTTTTTTTTTTTTTTTTTTTTTTTTTTTTTATCAATTCTCAATAAATTACTCATCCGAGAATTTTCCATAACAAAAATTCAAAATGTAAGTAAATAGTCAAGAGAGAATATTTACACTCTCATTAAAAATATTTATATATAAATATAGCACTTTTTAAGAAATCAATTTTTCTTAGACGAATAACTAATATCGTGTTATTCTACAACCACAATAATAATACTTTCAAAGAAAATAAAGGCAAAGAGAGGATTTTTAAGCTCTCATAAATGTAGTACCACATAACTTTAATAACATTTGTCTTACAAAAAATTATCACACAAAATATTTGTGCTACATATTCTGAAATGCTTATCGAATTCTGAATAAATATGTGATTATTTTTTTATAAGTATTTTTTGTTTGTAAAGACTTAGAACAATCTTTGTAAGTATAAACATGTTACTACATTTTTCATATAAAATACATGAGTATTTTTTTGTAAAGACCTAAAATAATCTTTGGAGAGTATCTTTGGATAGTATCTTAGAGTACCTTTGGATCCAAAGTACAAAATTTTCATGTACACAAATATTTTTTCAATTTGTCAATTTTCAAACACTTAAAAAAGTTTAATGTATTTTCAACCACTTTACATAATACATCAATAACAACAGTAGAAGCATCAGCATGCATAACTTTCATCATTATTATTATTTTAGATGTTAGAAAGAGGTTAGTTGTTAGAACATGCATGAATTATAATTAAGAACAAAGTAACATTTTGAGTTACTCTAAAAGTCACAATAGGGAAAGTGATGATATATGTACTCATATTTTATATCAATAACAATTTACTTTTTTATGATAAATACCATATCAAAATAAGGCAATCAATGACATTTCATTTGTAACTAAAATAACGAATTATAAAAAATTTGATTTGACTTTTCTAAGAATCTGTCTTAATATTTAAATCCAATACTGAAATTAAAAATTTAGAGTTATCAGCACATTTTTTTTTTTTTTTTTTTTTACAATACATATAAATTCTAAAAAATGGATAAGATTTTGAAGAAAATATTTCAGTGAGCAACATAGTAAACAAAAACAAGATTTACATACTTTTGCAGGATGAGAATTCCACAGTGTCAAGGCGAAGGTGACATAAAAAAAATAAATATAAAAAATACACAAATGCTGCCTGCAGCTTTGGTAGAAGTAAAAAAATAAAATAAACAGTCAGTCTTCGTATTTGACAATCCAGTCTAGCTAGCATAGATGAGATTTTTTACAATGGTAAAGGCATCCTAAATAAAATTGAAGATTAATTTATATTTTATATTGTTTATGACTGCGAGGACGAAGATCATAATTTTTTTTTACTTTGAGTAGATTTATTTAGAACTGTAGTGGAAGTTTTACTACCAGATGTTTGAGAATGCACTGAATTATGTGAATGCGAAGTTGTTTGCTGGCACTTCGAAGTGGTCTGAATTTGAGGAGAATCACAATTAGTAGTATGAGTAGACATATGTCGTTTCACAGGAGAAGAAGATGCACTATCAACAGTCGTTTGATCATGTGTTGCACTTCTAGATGAATCAGAAGGATGAAGCAATGCTTCATTTCTTTTCTGGAGTTTCAAGATTCTGTTAGTATGAATTAACACAGGTGATGCTTGATTATTATTGCAATCTTGAATTTGAATAAGTACAGGTGAAATTATTTTCTTTACCATATAAGGTCCTTGTATTTTTTTATTAAATACACTGGGAAATTTCACATTAAACAATATCATCAACTTTGATATTAGCAAATTTTAATTTTTCCCTTGATTTTTGATACACTTTTTGTCTAGAAGACTCGTTATTTTTGTAAGCTTGGTAGTATACTTTTTCAATTACATCCATTAATTTGTGGATTTCATATGCAGTGTTAAGGTTTTTCCAGGAAAAATGGGTTTTATAATTGGCATAAATATCATTCACCTCCCTTCCAAAATGAAGAAGATTTGGAGTAAATTTTGTAGCTGGATGAGGTGTAGCGTTGTATATGGACTGGTGAATTTTTAAAGCAGTTGGAACATCAAATCCTTGGGAAGCCATTGTATTGACAGATGACTTTATTTGAGTGTTACACCTCTCACTCAATCCATTAGCCTGTGGATGCGCTACTGTACTGTGCTCTAGCTTTATGCCAAGTTTTTTGTTGAAATAAGAAAACAAATCACTAGTGAACTGGGAATTATGATCTGTAAGAGATAACTCGGGTTTTCCATGAGTGGAAATGTAATTCAACAGAGCTTTAGTCACCGACTCAGCATGAATGCTATTCAAGGCATATAATTCAAGATGACGAGAAAAATGGTCGATTACAGTCATAACAAACTGGTGATTTCTCAAAGGACCAAGTAAATCCATCGAAACTTTTTGATTGGGAGCTGTAGGAATAGGTGCTGGAAGATATGGAGCAGTGTTTTTTTTATGATTTTTATTTACTAAACAAATTTCACAAGAGTTGACATAATTAATTGTATCAGAAATTAGAGTTTTCCAAGTGAATCTTTTCTTTAAATTAACAATGGTCTTATGAATACCAGTATGAGTAATATGAGCAATTCTTAAAGCTTTAGCTCTAAGTGAAGATGGTAAGACAGCTCTATGTAATTCAATGTCTTCTGAAGAGAAGTGTCCATTATAACAAAGCAACTCATTACTTGGATTAATGTAATAACCATTTAAACTTTTAGATTTTTTATTCGATTTAATATCTTCATAAATTTTCTTAATTTGAGGATCTTTTTGTTGTTCAGAAAGGATGGTTTGATCAAAAATTTCTAACAATGGGTCTTCCTTACTAACATTATTTGTAGATGTAGGGTCACTTTGAAGATGGCAGTTATGATGTTTTTTACCAATTAATCCACATGGATACTGAGCAATTTCATTATGTAGGTCATTTTGATTATCAACAATAGGCAGTACTTCTTGTTCAAAAATGAGATCAGGGTTAGTATGGAGATCTTCAGTAGGAATATGAGGTGTCCTACTTAGAAAATCTGCTAACACATTATCTTTGCCTGGAACATGCTGGAATGTGTAAGAGTATTCAGTTAGTTCTAACATCCAACGTGTAGTGATGTCAGCAGGAGATGTTGATTTTTTGTAATTATTGAGAGGTTTAGCATCAGACAAAAGAATTAAAGGTCTGCCGAAAATGTAATATTTAAAAGCCGTTATACCTTTATAAATGGCATAAAGTTCCAGTTTAATGGCTGGGTACTGTTTTTCAGATTGAGATAAAGTTTTGGAGTAATAAGAAATGGGGCGAAGTTCATCTTGAATTTTTTGCATAAGAACAGCTGAAATTGCTGTCTTTGAGGCATCTGTATTAACATAGAAGGTCTCATTCCAATTTGGAAGATTGAGCATGGGTTTATGGAAAAAAATTTCTTGCAATTTATTAAATGGATTTTGTTGTTCAGATTTCCAACAGAATTTATTTTTAGGTTTAGTGATTTCAATAAGAGGAGTAATTAATTTAGCAAAATGAGATATGATTGACCTGTAAAATGAACATAAGCCAATAAAACTCTTTGTCTGCCTTTTAGTTTTTGGCTTTGGAAAAGAAGTAATTTTCAAAATATTGCTTGTAATTGGAAGAATTTTATGATCAGTGAGGTGGAAGCCTAAAAAGTTAATGCTAGTTTGCATAAAAGAACATTTTTCAGGTGAAAGTGTAATGTTGTTGGCAATTAGAGTATCCAAGAGTTTTGTGAGTTTTACAACCATTTCTTCAAACGAATTAGCGCCAACAACTATGTCGTCTTGGTATGCGTAACAAGAGTCAATTTCGGGTAATTGAATAACTGAATCAATTAACTGTTGAAAAGTACTTGCAGCCGTCTTCAAGCCAAAAACAAGACGAAGGTAGGTAAACATTCCCCATGGAGTGGTAAAACTGAGCTTATCTTGCATCTCTTTAGGAACCGCAATCTGCCAGTACGCAGAGGGTAAGTCCAGTGTACTGTAGTATTTAAATTTTGACAATTGTACTAATAGGTTTTGAATGCGAGGTAGAGGATATGAAGAAGGAATAATAATAGAATTTAATAATCGTAGATCTAAGGCCAAACGATATTTTTGAGGTTTTGATATGTCAGTTCTTTTCTTTTTAACTAACAGCATGGGGCAAGCCCAAGAAGAATTTGATCTTTCTATAATGCCAGCATTTAGCATTTGATTAATCTGGTCAAGAGCTTCTTGCTCTAGTGCCTGTGGCACAGGAAAAGGTAAGGTTTTCACAGGATGAGAATTCATCATTGAAAATTGAGGATTCACCAGGTCTGTATGACCCAAAGTGTCTAAGGATTTAGAAAATGCTTGAGCTTTATTGCACAATAATTTTAGTAAACAGTCATTGTGGGGACAAGTGTTTTAAGTCAAAATCATTTGGTGACAGTTCTTGTATTCGTTTTCTTTTAATTTCCTCAGATGATAAAATTAAATTACAATATTCATTTTCTGAATCTAAATCAGAGGAATATTTTTCAATATCATTCTCCTCTACATTAATGCACTCACCAAGAATTGTATGTTTGTTTAAATGAACATCCACTTTGGATATATTCTGACATACAACTAAGAATAAATCTTTTTGAATTGAAGACTTAGAATGCAATGATTCATGCAAAATAAGAGCTTTACTTTTCAAAGCAGGCTTAAAAATAAAATATTCAGAGGGAGAATTCAAGTACTTCACAAGTAAATAAACAAAAGAATTGGGGGGAATCAATTCTCTATTTACAGTTTGTACCATGTTAGAACTCAATAATTTTTCATTACCATTTTTCAAATTGGTGTACTTTTTACCAACATAACTAATGTAATTGTCATCTTCATATATGACATTTTTGTCATCAGAGGTAATTTTCGTATTACTGGTATCAGAAATATTATTTATAACATTAGGATAATCAAAGTTTGTATGAGTGGGAAAATAATTAGGAAACTGAGTAAAAACTTGAGCATGACCTTCTAAATTTCTGATATTGAGATTAGTATTCATAAAAGAATTATCATAATTCATAGCAGTATTACCAACACTATTTATAAACAAACCATTATTTGGAAAACTGTAATTGCAAGGATAATTTTCATAATTATTTACCAAATGCAAATAATTATGACCAAAATTTCCATTCATATTATCAAAATAAGTACCATTATTTGTGTTAACTGACATAGAATTTTCATAAATAGGCACATTGTTTTCATCAAAAGAATATGGCACTGTTATATTGTTATTATTATTATACTGAGAATTCAAATAAAAACTGCTAGGAGACTCTTTTTGAAGGTTAAAAGGTATATGTTTATCTTTAATTAATATAGATTTAAAAGTTGGAGAGATGGTTATAGAATGCTTGTTTATAAACTCAAAACCAAGTATGGCTTCAAAATTAACATTCTTTATATCAGTAAGGTAAAAGACATGATGAAAAAAGAATTTGTCTATTTTGAATGCAATCTCGATACATCCTTTAAAGAAAACTTTAGAGTTTATAGTTGATACAGAAACATTTCTAGATAAATATTTATAATGGATTTTGGATTTAATGCTATTAAAGCATTCATGATCCAACAAACTTAGAGTTGAGCCTGAATCAATGAGAGTTGATATCTCATTATGTTGAACATTCATAATTATACATGGAAGTGAATAAGTGTTGTCAAAAGAGCTGCAAATTACGTGTCGTTGTTGTACACAATCCTCAATTTGAGAAGAATACTTTGATGACAAAGAATTTTCAGAACAGCAAGGTCTGTTCATTTTTTGCACCATTGGTGATGTCTGTGTATCAGCGTTTGAAAAGGAAGTAGTTGAAGAAGAATTTATGTCAATCTGACATTCGCTTGAATTGTCACAGGAGTGTACTGACCCTAACGAGTAAGATTGGGAGGGATGGTGGTCAGTTGGATAATCTCCCTTACTTGTTTAAATGATAATTTTTATCATAATTTTTATTTTTAGAAAAAGAAGTAAAGTTTTTCTTTCTTTGAGAAGAATTCGAAGAAAAATGGGAATCTTGAGTGTGATTGGCATTTTGCCTAGAAGAGTCAAGTAGATTTCTAAACTTGTAACATGACTCCATAAGATGATTAAAACGACCACAAAAAGCACATTGGATAACATTTTGTTTGCGAAAATACTCTGAAGAGTTTTTCTTGTGAGAAAACTTGTCAAACTTTGGCCGAAAGAAAGATCGTTTCTGATCTGGCATATGCTGAATAAAGTTTGTTTTATTTCTAGAAGTCACGTTATGTCTAACTGGTGAGGGAGAGTAAGTTACACGCTTTTTTTTAACAACAGTTCTATGTCTAGGAGAATGTTCATTATGAGATTCGGATGGCGAGAATGCTATTTGCGAATTTCTATAGACTCTGTCCTTTTTATGTCTGATAGGAGCTTGTTCAACAAAACTATCAGAAAATTTTGAATTTTCACCATTATTTTCATTATTCAGAGAATAAACTTGGTCATAATGTTGATTAGATTTTTGAGTAGGTGGTGAATCATAGATATCTTGTAAAAATTGTGCTCGTTCAAGAGCTAACTCAAAAGTGGAAATGTTTTCTTCTAGAATTTTCCTTTTAATTTGCTTAGGTAAAGCTTGAGTAAAATGAGTAAATTTCAAAGAATCTAGAGCAGCTGGATCTAATTTAGGATAAGCAAGTCGAAGCTGTTTAGCCAAACGATATGAAAAATTTTTAACTGACTCATTAGAATCCAATTTTAAATTTTGAAGAGACTTCCAAGTGTCAGATTTTTTACTTGGCAGAAAATAGTTAATAAATTCTTTGCGAATGGTTTGAAGGTTAGAATTTTTGAATTGAAATTGTGTTTCGAGAAAGAAATGTAATGCTGTACCCTGTAATTTTGACTTGAAAAGAGCAAAAAGTTCTTTTTCAGAGTAATTATATAATTCCTGCAAATCTGATAACTGGTCGAAGAAAAATTCGACCGTCTGAGGATTTCCATCAAATGGTTGAATACAAAGGTTTAAATTTGCTTTTGGAGTCATGGTGATAAATTTCAAAACAATGTTGAACAAATTTCAAAACAAATCCGAATAAACTTTAAAATAATGTGGTGAAATAAAAAAATTAATCTCATTTGAAGTCAACTTTTAAAAATAATGTGAATTCAACAGAATAACGTAATAATACTTTCAACATATTATCAAAACAAAATGGCATCAATAAATCAATCATTTACTTATGAGTAAGAAAATTATTCTTAACTCATCTTTTTTTGTAAATAATATCATAAGCAATCATTTTTCCTTAATAATAAACAGCAAATATTACAAGAATTCTTTCTCTTTTTTTAAAAAAGATTGTATAAAAAATTTAAGGAAGCCACTTTTTCTAAATATCAAATATTTCAATAATAATACACTAAAACAAATTTTCATATCAAAATATAACTTAATAACTGTCATGTCATAAAGTTTTCTAAAGGTTTACGGTACCAGGAAATTAACTGTTGTGTTTGGAAGACAGGAGGTGATAGAATAATATTGTAAAGTTATTTTGGATATTGAAATTCCAAATCATTTTTTTTTAGGATCGATCGTATAGTGTGCATTTAACACTTTGTTGCGGCCACAAAAGACCACTTAGACACAACAGTCATTAATTAAAGAAAATCTGAATTTACTTATCATACATTTGGAAATTAAGAACAAAAAAATAAAAAGGTAAAAGCATTACCTGCATTGACCCGAAAGAACAGAAGAATGATGGAGACATTTGCAGAAAGAAAAATAAACAAATGAAAAATCTTCCTTGCAAATTTTTTTATTTATGAAGCAATTTTTTGCAGAACATAGCATATTATCATACAGTACATATCTTATTCTTTTAGATGTACTTTTTTTATGATCGACACATACATCTACAATCTACATTCTTACTAAGGAAAATAAAATAATTTCTTTCCTTTGGGGAGTATGGAGACACAGGCATTTAGATGATTTTTATAACATCATAATTCTACGACTCGAAATAAAAGCAACACTTGAATAAAAAATAATAATAATGCAGTCAACAGAATTCTTTATCCACATCCTACAGAAGAACGAGAAGTAACTGATCAAAGCATCTCGCCACAAAAAAAAGACGAAACTATGCAGCCGAAATATTCTTGCACTTTTAATATTTCTTACTGTAAATACGAAATCCGTTTATTATTTTTTGTAGAAGGAGAAAAGGCATCCATCCATTCTCTGCGTTCGTTGATAGAACACTCATGCAGACGTAGACATAATTTCTTCGCAGAACGGCAAAAAAGGGCAGCCATTCTTCATTGGAATCCCAACTCAACTACACTACTGAATGCGCACGAGGTCTCCGAGAAGAGGAGTAGAAAAGGGTTGCTATAATCCTTGAAACACGCCAACTTGGCTGAACGAACATACAGGCGCCTTGCATTGGCATGAAATGCAATGCTAAAGTATATAAAAAACTGCTTTAAAAAAGGAAATTTGATAGATTTCACTGAGATAAGATGCCAAACAGTAGTAAAGAGTTACAAATTTTGAAATTACGAATTAAACTGATTTAAATATTATTGGATAAGGGGTGGAGCTACAAAATGATATGACTTCACAAATAGAAAGATATGGAATTTTCCAGATAATTCTTTTACCGGAAGTACAGATTTCAAAACGACGTTTATGATTTTAAAATGAATGAAATGCTATGCCAGAAAGAAAAACTTACAGGGGAGAGTTGAAAAAAAAGGGAATTAAAATAATTTTGGAATGCGGATATTAAAATTAAATGAATACAAGATTAATAAAAATATTTTCTAAATGAAATTAAATAAATATATGGCAGTGGTTCTAAGTAACCACAACAACCGTCATGTAACCAAATACTTTTGACTGGCCCTGTAAATGAATCGAAAATGCTACACACTTCATTTACAATACCGAACATGTCATAGTAAACCCCAATAACATATATTTCTTTCATGGCAACGGGACTATATTTACGCGAGTTAGAGCGCGGAAAGACGGACAGATAGATAGATGTACAGACTGACAGATAAACCGAATTCATAAACACTTTTATACTATGTTAAAAAGTGTTTATAAAATTGTCTTTTTCAGTGTTGTTGGTGGGGAGGGGCAAAAAATATTAGTAATTTATTTTTCCTTTGGCATTTAATTACTCTAAAATCACCAAAATCTAGAAAGATGTCCGCTCTTCAAAAGTTCACCCTTACTTTTGAAAGTCGTTGAATGTCTTATATAAATTTTACATTTGCCAATATTCACTGATGTAACTTAATTTACAAAAGAAAGCATTTGAAAGGGTGTTTTTCCATACTTAATAACATTATAGCTTATATTCTAAAAAAAGTAACTAACGTTATCACCGCCACCGCCGCCGGTTTTGAATTTTTTGTGAACGGTGGTCTTTCTTCGTTAATATTAAGAAAAATATTGCATACAAAAATATGAAAATCGGTGGTATTATAGAGAAATGTTTGATAAACATACTGATGCAGACAGTTTTCAAATCGAAGAATTGTTTAAAGAGATATTTAATGCTAAAGTTGGTCAAAATCGTTCCATTAAAAAAGTTTTATAAGAGCAAAAAGTATACATTGGAATTTAATCATTTTTAGATCATTTATGCATTAGAAGTTCCCGGTGTGCAGACTGCATTTATTTTTTTGACTCATTTTTTGAGGTTTTACTTCTATTTTAAATTCAAAATTTCAGCATTTTGAGTGATATTTTTACAACTTTTAGAAAGTGGTATTATTTTAAATTGTTGCCATATTCAAAAACAGCGCAAAGAATAATATTTCCTTCAAATTAAAAATTTATTTACACGTGACTATTATAAACAGAAAAAATCCTTTCAAATGAGAATTAAATGATTTCGTATTAAAATTAGGAAAATATTGATAATTACGTCATAAAACTATATTTACACGGGAATTTTAAAAGAGAAAGAAAATTGTAAAATAATAAATTTATCAATATTTGTTAACAGATCTCATTGGTTATTAAACAGCATTTAATGCATCTCCATACCTATAAGGAGGTTACCATAGGGGGGACCCTGTTCTGTCGCCAACATGGCGATATCTCTCATATTTCGCTAAAATCCCAAAGACTTGCATTGTAAACCAATAGGTTTTACTTGCTTACAGAAAATCAACAAATTGAGATATTTTGGACCAATGCAGATGTTATTGAAGTGTCTACAAGAGTCGAATTCCTCTTGTGTTGAGAATTCTAAGACAGCACAAATAATATTTCCTTTCTAACAACAAAAGTATTTTTACGTGAATATTAAACAGAGAAAGAAAACTTTGGTGAAAATTACGTCACATTTAAAACCATACATTTAAAATGTCTTATTTGAAAAACTTTCTTGTAGCGTTGTTAAAAAATACCGGGAGACAAAGACTCTGTTTACTTAAATAATTTTATATTAGCTTATTTTCACATGTTTTACTGATCTGATTTAATCAAAGGCGAAAACAACCCGTTAACAGGGAGATCGACACTGTTTTTTTTAATTATAATTCATTCTTCCGAATTTTTCTAAGGCAGCTCAAATTAGCGTGCTTATAGAGTTTGCGGTGTCTGAACGGGGGTAGGCGAGCGCAGCTCGTAGGGGGCAGAACCCCCTAGTAGTATTAAAAAATTTTTTTAACAAGTTTGCTGTTTTCAAGAAATTTAATTTTTTTAAAGCCTTAATTTCAATATCGTTTACATTGGCCAGTGTCGTCAAAATGATATTGCAGTAACATCCGTAAAAAAAAAGAATAAAAAAAATAAATAAAATAAATATATAAATATATTTAAAAAAATTCTGAGATTTTAAAATATCCATTGAGATTCAGCTTATCTGGCGAAGTGTGTAATCTTGACCGAAGTGAATGGACATTTCGGAAAAATCTCCCATTTGATTAATTAGCACCGACGAGCATATGATGAAGGCGTCTGCGCAAAATTTGCTCACACACAAAAAGTGTTGCTTATGTAAAAATTTCTATAGGGATCTTTAGTTATTTATACAAAAAAAAAAAAAAAAAAAAAAAAAAAAAAAAAAAAATTGAAAACTTTTATTTATTTTTCTATAGAGATTACCATCGAAAATGTTTCGAGGGTATAACGCTTTCAGGGGCAAGGCATATCTGCTCCAAAACTATTCAAATAATTAATTCACACCGCAATTAACGTACAAATAAATTTGAAAATAATCAAAAGATCTTTTTCACGTATATTATGAGATCGAAATTGTACTAAAATATTACTGGTGCCATTTGGCAATTTAGGCGTTAAGATTAGCCGTTTGCAGACTGCAAACAGCGCCCCTCAAGGGGATAATGCAATTTTCCAGAAAAACATGATAATATAAATAGATTGTAAAAATATATAAATTTCAGAATGTTGCCAGATTATTTACATTATTTATGATTTGGTATAGTGAAATAAAAAATATTCGCCCAACTATCATATATACAGAGTGAAGGTGTAAAAGGATGGGAAGCTTCATGGATAAACTTATATACTGATCTACAGATCGGCCACATATCGCATTCAACCATTCAACCCAGACTTTCCTCCTCTTCTCCGCAGAGAAGGCACCCTTGCAGAAGACACAAATTGCATCATCTTCCTCTATCGGATACCCTCATTTTTTTTCTTAATCCAATTTCTGCCCATTTCGTCTCTATTTTTTTAGTTTTTAGGTAGATTTCGTAAGAAATACTACCTATTGTAGTCGTTACCATGGTGCGACTTTTGAAAAATTCCTTCATAACTTTTCATTATATGACCCCAGGAACCACCCCCACATAAAAAGTTTATACATATATACAGGGGGATTCAAAAAAGATGGGAAAAATTTTAAGAGGTGATAGTACACACCCAAACAAACATTTTTTATCAGAGAATGCATGGTCGAAAACTAAACGTAAAAAAGTTAGAGGGCGCCAAAAGTTATGTTCTTATACGAGGCAAAAACACACAATGAACGATTAAGTTAAGTTACGAAAACAAATTTAATGGCATTTGATTACAACAAGTGCTCAAAATATTGACCGGCAGCTGTTATGCACGCAGTACAACGGCGAAGAACAGATTGGCGAATTTTCTGAAACACACCAGGCATATCGCGAACTTCCCCTACAGCAGCCGAAAGCTTGGCGGCAAGTTCTTCTGCGAATTCAATGGGAGTCTCATACACAAGAGCCTTTAGCTGTCCCCACAAAAAAAAAATCGAGACATGAAAGATCTGGCGAGCGCGGTGGTGCCTGGTGTGTTTCAGAAAATTCGCCAATCTGTTCTTCGCCGTTATACTGCGTGCATAACAGCTGCCGGTCAATGTTTTGAGCACTTATTGTAATCAAATGCCATTAAATTTGTTTTCGTAGCTTAACTTAATCGTTCATTGTGTGTTTTTGCCTCGTATAAGAACATAACTTTTGGCGCCCTCTAACTTTTTTACGTTTAGTTTTCGACCATGCATTCTTTGATACAAAATGTTTGTTTGGGTGTGTACTATCACCTCTTAAAATTTTTCCCATCTTTTTTGAATCACCCTGTATATATGTATGTATGTACTAAATGTTGTCCGCACGATAAAAGTTGTAATTATGCACGGATCGTCTTCAAACTCGTCAAACACATTGAGTTGGCTAATGGCTAATATCTCGGCAGGGATTGCAAATGGGGAAAATCGGCTCAAGGGGGTGGAAATAGGGAGGGTTAAAAATTAATACCGTCTTAACATGATTCTGATAAAAACCAGCTCTTACAGGACAATGGCAGGAAAAAATAAACATTTTTCGTTATAGAAGTTGCCAAAAATAAAAACAATAAAATTCTCACCACAATAATTACTTTTATATTGCAAGATTTTGACGTGAAAAATTAAATTAAATAGTTTGACGAATTGAAAAAAAAAATTGAATATTATGTCATAAGGTTTCTAAAGCAAGATTTCCGCGTGAAAACTGAAAATAAAATAAATAGTTTGACGAATTATTTTCACAAAAATTTAGCTCCCTAGAGCTCATTCTTAGTGAAGAAACTGGGTTTATCTCTAATCTTGATTTACGTTTTGTTAGTACACTACTTAACTTCGAAATCTACCTCCGCCTGTATGCCAAGCCGGCAGGGATTTTTTACTTCATTTCCCTTTTATTGCAGACGATTTTGGAGTGTTCCACAACGCTTTTCTGCGAAGTATTCTGGTAATTAGTGTCTGAAAAAACATAACTAAGAAATACAGCATCCGTGATCCCATAAATTAGTTTATTTTCCTGACCTTCACGCGGAGAAAACACAGAGAAATTAAAAAACCTGCTGTCTTGTATTAAGACCCACGTAGGAAAGAGATAGATGGAGATGGAGTATGCCGTAAAAACCGTTTATAATATGAAGGCAGTTATTATTAATTAAAGCGTTCAAAAAGGATGTTATTTTAACAAACCAGTTTGCAGAACATAGTGCGGACGCCAAATATCAACTTAAAATGTACAAAAAGAGCTCAATAAACCTCTTAAACAAAAAATATTTACCTGTAAAGCTTTTTACCTTTTTTCCATAAAAATATTCAAACCATTAAAAGATACAATTTCTAATTCACGTTACATCATATGTGGGGCTCACAACCGTAGTAGACCAAGTCCATTTTAAAAAAAAAAATGATATGGGCCATTTAGAAGGTGAATAAAATTTGTTTTATACACTCCCACAGTGAACCAAGTCTGTAAACAGATGCCACATATGAGAAAATATGTGAAAACAGACTTGGTTTACTGTGGGAGTAGATAAAAAAGATTTTATGCACTTTCTAAATTGACTATCTCATATTTTTTCAAAATGGACTTGGTCTACTATGGTTGTGATTGCCTATATTTAAGTCTTCTATTGAGAGAACTTTCCTCAACCGCATCAACGTCTGGTAAACCACATTCATGAATGTCTTTCAGAAACATGTCCGGTGATATGGGTTTGATGGACTCCTTCTCTCACATGTAAGTTAGTGGTCGCGAATTTATAAGGCTTTCGCAGTCCGCTAATACAGTTATTATCTCTTCATAGTTCAAACAGGCTTGTCGTAAGACTCTTTTTAATAGCTCTTTCATCAATCTGATGAGCCTCTCCCACCATCCGCCCCACCAAGCAGCAGTCGGAGGGTTGAATTTCCATTTGATATAATTTATTGCTCCATACTTCTGTATGCGATTTCAGTTTCAACCTTTTTAAAAAATTGGAGGCAGCAACAAAATTGGCACCGTTGTCGCAATATACTATAATAGAACATCTTCCTCTACGAGATACAAATCGTCTCAAAGAGATAAAAAATGCCTCTGTAGAAGCTGAATTCACAAGCTCAAAATGCACAGCTCAGTAGATGGTACATGTAAATAAGATAACCCAACTCTTCTGATTGTTTTTAAGAAACAGAGGCCTGCCAGATCAATGCCGATGATTTGAAATACTGCTGCATCTTTCGCTGGAATTTCTGGCAGAGTAACTGGAGAAGATTCCAAATTCTTCGAATTAAATCTTTTACAAGTGGTACATTTTGATAGAACAGAGTTCACAGTTCTGCTTTCATTCAAAATCCAGTTATTTTTCTCTAAGCAAATTTAAAAGAATCTGAGGACCTGCATGACAATATTTATGGTGGTAATATAAAATTAATCGTTTGACAACTTCATGATTTGAAGGAACAACCACAGGGTGTGAGGGAATCCGTATTGTCTTGTCTATACATAATTTTAGTCTTTACATGTATTGTGTCTTGTTCATCCTTAAACGTCTCAAGAGTTTTCAATTTCTTCTCACTTTCATGGGAAAAACATTCCTTTTGTATCATCCAAATTATCTTCGTTTCTGCTTTCTTAAACTCATGACTGGTTAATTCTCCTTTTATCTATGCCTTTGGATTAGAAGTATCCAACCAACATGTCGTATGATTTTCTCATAACTGGAAAAATACCGGTAGTACCAGATTTTCTCTGGACTTTCATCAACATTTACCAATAATTTTGCAGCCTTCAATTTTTCTTTTTCAATTTCTTCTTCGTTTACGTCTTGTCACTTGAAATCTATATATTTATAATATTTTTAGGATCTCTAAGCCAAAATGGACCCTCCCACCATTTGAAAGATACCAGCTGTCTTGCTTTACACCCTCTAGATGGCAAATCTGCTGAATTCATTTCACCAGGTACATGTTTCCATAAAACAGAATCACTCATTTTTTTTATTTCTTGAACTCTGTTTCTAACAAAAACAGACCAGTTTTCTTTCCTGGATATCCATCCAAGCACTGCTGTGGAATCGCTCCAAAAATGTCTTTCCATATCTTCCCAGCCCATAGCATCAGTTAAAGATTTATCCAATCTAGCACCAATCAAAGCAGCTAAAAGTTCCATTCTAGCTATAGTTCCACATTTTAAAGGACCTATGTGGGATTTCGCAGCAAGAAGGAATAACTCTACGCGATCTTTAGTTGCTATCCTCAAATATATAACAGCAGCATACGCATACTGACTTGCATCACAAAATGTGTGAAGAGTACAAACTTTTAAATTATCTGGGGGTGAACTGAATATAGCTAGAAATCTGAATTTCTTGTAAAATATTTAATTCACGAAACCATTCAATAATTTCATTTTTTATATCACTAGTAACTTCTTCATCCCAGGAAATTCCTTCTTTCCATGTTTTTTGTAACATCATCTTGGGACATATCATAACTGGAGCAGTAAAACCAATTGGATCAAAAACTGTATGTGCAACCGATAGCATGATTCGTTTTTTTCGTATACGTCTTGTCACTTGAAATCTATATATTTATAATATTTTTAGGATCTCTAAGCCAAAATGGACCCTCCCACCATTTGAAAGATACCAGCTGTCTTGCTTTACACCCTCTAGATGGCAAATCTGCTGAATTCATTTCACCAGGTATATGTTTCCATAAAACAGAATCACTCATTTTTTTTTATTTCTTGAACTCTGTTTCTAACAAAAACAGACCAGTTTTCTTTCCTGGATATCCATCCAAGCACTGCTGTGGAATCGCTCCAAAAATATCTTTCCATATCTTCCCAGCCCATAGCGTCAGTTAAAGATTTATCCAATCTAGCACCAATCAAAGCAGCTAAAAGTTCCGTTCTAGCTATAGTTCCACATTTTAAAGGACCTATGTGGGATTTCGCAGCAAGAAGGAATAACTCTACGCGATCTTTAGTTGCTATCCTTAAATATATAACAGCAGCATACGCATACTGACTTGCATCACAAAATGTGTGAAGAGTAGAAACTTTTAAATTATCTGGGGTAAATTGAATATAGCTAGAAATCTGAATTTCTTGTAAAATATTTAATTCACGAAACCATTCAATAATTTCATTTTTTATATCACTAGTAACTTCTTCATCCCAGGAAATTCCTTCTTTCCATGTTTTTTGTAACATCATCTTGGGACATATCATAACTGGAGCAGTAAAACCAATTGGATCAAAAACTGTATGTGCAACCGATAGCATGATTCGTTTTTTTCGTATACGTCTTGTCACTTGAAATCTATATATTTATAATATTTTTAGGATCTCTAAGCCAAAATGGACCCTCCCACCATTTGAAAGATACCAGCTGTCTTGCTTTACACCCTCTAGATGGCAAATCTGCTGAATTCATTTCACCAGGTATATGTTTCCATAAAACAGAATCACTCATTTTTTTTTATTTCTTGAACTCTGTTTCTAACAAAAACAGACCAGTTTTCTTTCCTGGATATCCATCCAAGCACTGCTGTGGAATCGCTCCAAAAATATCTTTCCATATCTTCCCAGCCCATAGCGTCAGTTAAAGATTTATCCAATCTAGCACCAATCAAAGCAGCTAAAAGTTCCGTTCTAGCTATAGTTCCACATTTTAAAGGACCTATGTGGGATTTCGCAGCAAGAAGGAATAACTCTACGCGATCTTTAGTTGCTATCCTTAAATATATAACAGCAGCATACGCATACTGACTTGCATCACAAAATGTGTGAAGAGTAGAAACTTTTAAATTATCTGGGGTAAATTGAATATAGCTAGAAATCTGAATTTCTTGTAAAATATTTAATTCACGAAACCATTCAATAATTTCATTTTTTATATCACTAGTAACTTCTTCATCCCAGGAAATTCCTTCTTTCCATGTTTTTTGTAACATCATCTTGGGACATATCATAACTGGAGCAGTAAAACCAATTGGATCAAAAACTGTATGTGCAACCGATAGCATGATTCGTTTTGTTATTTTTTCTATATTTATATCTTCGTCCAGCTTACGTTAACTTTCAAAACGTCTAGAAATCTGTTCCATTGTAATCCCAGAACAGCAGTATCTTCGCTATTTTCGATATTATTTCTGATTTCTGTCTGTTTTCATATTCTCAGATCAAATCCACCTTTAGCCCTAAGAGATTTAGAGTCAGTAATAAACCTTTCCAATTCTTCCTGTGTGTGGACACTAGCAACGACATTGTCAACATAAAAGCCTCTCAGCAATTGCTGTTTAAAATTGGAGTCGTATTCTTCATCGTTTTGATGTGAAATTCTATGACGGAAGCGAGAAGAAAAAGAGAACTTTTGACTCCAAAACACAACTCTAGTATGTATGTCGAAACATTCTGATACTTCTTTCTTCTGGATCACTCCACCACAAGAAACGCAAATAGTCCCGATCTTTTTTACTAACAGCTATTTGTAAAAATGCTTTCTTGATATCAGCTACAACACCAAATTTATTTTTTCTAAATCGTAAGAGAATGTCAGGAATTAATTCAATAAGATTTGGTCCACAATACAAACATTGATTCAAAGATGGATGGTTCTGTATTCTAGATGATGCGTCAAACACTGGACGAATGTGAGTTGTACTGCCTTCTTTTATCAATGGTCGATGAGGTAAATAATTTCCATAAAGATTCATTTCAGACTGTGGAATTCCACTATAATTTTATCATCAAGCCACCCTAAAAGCACTTTTTCATACTTTTGATAAAAGTTATCGGAAAGTAACTTGTTTGTAACATTAATTAATCTTTTCTTGGCTAAACTCAAATTATCAGGTAAAGGTGGTGTATCTTCCGACCATGGCAAAAAAACTTCATAACGGTTATTTTCATTCATTTTTACTCTCTGTAGAAAATGCTCTTTAACCTGACGATCAATCTCCATTTTAGATTGTTTTTAAATCGGATCATTAATTCCAAGTAAATGCAATTTCCATAAATCGGAAATCTCTGCTTCGTTTATGAACATAGACGGAACTGATAAAGCTAAATTTTCTTTAGACGCATTATCTTGAAGCACTTTTCCCATTAACGTCCAACCTAAAAATGTTTCCAGTGCTACTAATCCCGACGAGAGTATTCCTCTACGACCTGCCAGTAATTTTTCCATTACATCGGCTCCAATCAGTATTTGAATAGAGTTTCAACAACGTCCGTCAAAGTGATGCCTTTTTTCGATAATTTTTAAAACCAGGATCATTTTCCTACAGGCATAACATTTTCACATATAATGTTTTGATCCAAAACTTCAAAATTACATTGAAAATTTTCTTTCAAATCGCTTAATCTTATCTTGTAGTAACGATGATTATAATCCTTTGTTATGACTCGCCAAAAAGAAAATGAGAAACTGTTTCTTCTCGAAGTGGTAAATACTTCATTTCTTCAGCTAAATGTTTTAAAATATGCGATCGCTGAGAACATGAGTTCAAAATTAGTCTAACATCTTTCTTTTTGTTTTCGGAAATGATTTTTGCCTTGAGCGTCTGAAGAAACACTTTAGGATTTCTATTGAAATTGGGCATATTTACAGTAAACTCCCGACTTTCCGGCCTGATGTGCCGGAAGGGTAGACCGGATAACAAAAAAGCCGGATATGCAGGAGTTCTATAAATATTTACTCCCTTCCTGCTTTTCCCTTGCTATGATATTAGAAACTCATATTACACATTTTAAGATAAATTTCATATACGTCCACATATACGGTTCACGTATAACCTGACCGACCTTTTATATCTGCAACCGTTGGGCATAGATGCATACTTCCAATTACAAAAATGGTCAAAATTAGGTGCAGGGATAAGATAAAAATATTTTGAAGCGAAAACAGAATTTAGTGAAGAATTACAGAATCCAAATTTTTATACAGTCCCCCGGTCCTATAAGTTATATTTAGTAAAATTTCCCTATTACACTAAAGTAAGTAAAGCCAAAATTAAGTAAAGCCAAAAAAAGACCCGTTATTCTACGATTAAAATTGGCCAAGTAATAGCTGTTTAAAGTTGGAGTATATTTTTTGCTGCATATTAGGGGTCATTCACAAATTTAATAGAAATATAATTTCGTCAGATATTTTAAAGAAATGGTTGAGAGTAAAATTAGCATTGCAATATAAATTGGAAATCTTTAATAATTCTGACGTATTACTGCAAAATGTACAATTTGTACTGAACATTATAAGAGGATAAAAATAACAGATTTTTTTGTTGAATAAAAGGATGAGAATCAACAGCCTCAATTCTTTACAAAATGATGCATATTTCAAAATGCTGTTAGATTACACTGTCTTTCAAATTTTGGGTTGTGGCATGTTTTTTACCTTTTGAAAATTGATTCTTATGTATTTTTTAGCACTGAATACGAAAATGACCTTCATTTTAAACCATCACGTGAGGAATTTTCTCAAATCGCAAATTTCAAAGTTAAAAAGCTAAAAGTTAAAATTGATCTCCCCTCCCCTCCCAACCTCATCGGACCCCCAAGCTGTTTAGCTGTAAGAAACCCAGTATAAGCCAAAAAAATTATAAATTATTGAATTAAATAAAATTAAACGGAATAAAAAAGTCTTACATCTATTTTATAGTATCAGATTTTTCACTATTTTCTAACCCAGAAATTTACGATTTGCGAAAAACCTTGACATGATGGTTAAAAGTGAAGGTAATTTTTTTGATTAAACGTTAAAAAATACATAAAATGTAATCATAAAAGTTAAAAAACACAACCATCGCTAGTTTATGCTATCTAATCTAAAACTCTTTCTTAAACTTGTTGACGGTAGTAATCTATCCGATTTTTTTTTGTGTGTGTGTGTTATCCTCTAATATAAGTATGTATAAGATGGTAAGAGTCGAAAATCATAATAATATTGCATTGTCATCGGATTTAAGTCAGTATGTAAAATTTAACTTCGATCGGACATTTGAAAGTAAGTTAAAGTTCGAGTACACATGTTAAACTGAAAAGACGATCATTGCAAGTTAAATAAAACCTTAGGAAAATAACATAATTTTAGTTAAAAGAAACTAACTAATAAAAGTAATAAACTAATAAAAGTATTATTAAAGTATTAACTAACAAACGTTAATCGTAATATTTGTACGATTTCTTTCAAAGCGCAAATACCTTGAAATAAGTTTAAGTACTTTATACACGACCCCTGAAAGCATGGTCGAAATCATCTGTTTCGATATGCAAAAAAGTGGTATAAGTCATGCATTTCAAAGTTTCATAACTCGGTCAGTTTTAATGTTAGAAGAATGGGACTTTTTTTGTCTTACTTGTTAGTGTCACAGTAAATTTTTAGCAAATATCACTTATAGGACCGGGGGACCGCATAAAAATTTAAATTTCGTAATTTTTTTATAAATGTTTTTCTTGACTCAAATCGCTTTAAAAATAATTCTTTACCTTATTTAAACCATTTTTGTAATTGGAAGTATGCATCTAGGACCAACGGTTGCGAAAATATAGGTCGGTCAGGTTATACGTGGACACACTGTATACAATACATACAGTTTCAAAATAAGCAAAACATTAACGTTAAACTTAAGCTTAATTCGTAAAAAAATGAGTAACTCTTATTTTACTGTTTATTAATAAATGACTGCACAAACATGAAAAGTTATGCATAAGAACAAAAAAGTCAAAACTTACAGTTTTAAGTTTTTGAAAAAGTTCTTGCTAGATGACTGCTACTCCCTGTTAGCCGTCTTTCCAGAAGCAATGTCCCTCCAATTACACAAGCAGATGATATCAGCTGGGATCGCTTCCTCCTGTTGACTAATGTACAGTAGTGCTACCTCAATCATCTTGAACCCTTCCTAATGCAGAATGAGATTTTTCCTGCCATCCTCCCCCTCTTTTTCTTTTTCTTCTGTTACTTCTCCTGTGTCACTATTTCTACAATACTGTTACTAGTTCATTCATTAACTTCGTCATTTGCTATCCATTCTCTAATGTCCTCTGCATTGGCATCGTCAGAGCCCGGTATGTTTTTAATCAACGAAAGATGCTTAACGTATTCATCTTCCACTTCAGTTTTCCACACGTATTTATGTCCACTTTTATGATCCAAAAGAATGTTCCAAGACATTGCAATTAATATGTCTGGAATTCTCTGCTATTGCATTTTGCAATTCTCTCTTATTCCTTCCTGTGGTCAGTCAGCATTTTCCCACGCACATGAAGCTGTCTCGGCCGCTTGCAACTACTAGTAGTACTTGCAACTTTTTACTATGCCGGATAGTACAGAGGGCCGGATAGTCGGGAGTTTACTGTACTTTTTTTCCAGACGCCTTTTCTTCCTCTTTCTTTTCATTCAGCTTGTTTTTATCGAGCGTTTGACACATCACAAACGCATGTCTTTTATCACAAAAGAAACACTTCAAGATAGCTCTACATTGCTTCGTTATGTGACCTGTTGTCAAACATAAAAAACAACATCTTTTGTTCTTCAATAGGTTTTGCTTTTCATTAAAACTCATTTTCCGCGCCGAAAAGCATTCTGAACTCAGATGTCTTCCTTTGCAAAAAATGCAATTTTTCCTTACATCTGGCTTTGAAAAGGTTATTAACCCCTTGGGGACGAGCGGCAGGTATACGTGCCGCATGAAGCGCTCAGAATCCATGTTTTTCCTCACCAGTAAAATTTTACTGTAAAATGTGCCTTATTTAATCAGCGCATTTTCTCGATTCAAGAAGACACAAATTTTTGTTTTTAAAAAACGGTGACAAAAGATTAAAAATTTTGTAAAAGGCTCCCGTCCCGAAGGGGTTAATAGAGTAGCAGCAGTTGGTAAATGTTTAGTAACATCTTTGCTACCTTTATTTTTCCTAAAGCTCATATCATCTTTTTTCGCCAAACCAAAACCTGCCACTGGCAAATTAATTCTTTCATCTCCTTCAACTTCAGATTTGAGAAACGTCGTTAAATTATCCAATCGTTCTTTTGCATCAGAACTAACAGGAGTCGTATAGGGACGATTCCACACTTTCAAAAATTCAGCAGTAAAACAAGATTCTACGATTGGATATAATATAGAAGCACATTTATCCGTTGTGACTCCTAACGTCTCAAGTGCTCGTAAATATGACTCAAGTTAATCATACAATGATGTAATGGAAAATTTTCCTTTTGATTTCACTGATATAATTAATTTTAATAATTCGCTAACATATACTTCAACCAAAATATCTTCCCTACCGAAACGATCCTTAAGACTCTCTATAGCTTTGGCATAGTTAGCGCCAGTTGGCGAAAAAATATCAACAGCTCTTCGCGCTCTAGATCCAGTGACAATTGCTTGGATCAAATACTGGAATTTATTTTCTGGCGCAATATCGTTCATTGATTGATCATTGTGAATCTGTTCAAACTGACTCCAGAATAGCAACCATTCCTTTAAATCACCATCAAATATGCGAAATTCCAACTTGGGCAACGTAAACTTTCGTTTGGAATTATTAGTATCATAGTTAGTTGAAATGTACTCACCTTGCATTTGTCCCTGTGATTGAATTTTTGCTAATTCTAATTCATGATGTATTTTCAACTTTCTTAACTCTACTTCCAACTTTATTAGCTCTTGATCTGACTTCTTCTTTAATTCTAGTTTTTTTAACTCTTGATCCGACTTCTCCTTTTCTAACTTCTTAGCATCGTTTTCTTTTTCTTTTCTCCAAGCAATAGTGCTGGATAAAATTTCTTGTACAAAATCAGGATCTTGTTTATATTCTTTACTATTCACGATAATTTCCTTTAGTGTTTCGATCGTATAATCTTACGAAATTGTTGATGATAACAATAATAATAACATTGGTTTTTTTACTATTAAAAATTTAATCCTTCATCATCATAATTTCTCGGATTAATTAAAATTACGATTTATAACATGTCATAAAATTTTTAAAATAATAATTTAAATTGTACTTTCCTTTCCATCTTACATTGTCGTTAATACCAATTTTTTAAATGTAAAATTGCTATGTTTTCAAAGCAGAAATGTAATTGTTTTTCATATCCGATTTATGTTGGTAAATGACATAACTGAGAGAAACAAATTAGTACAACATTACCCAACCACAAAATTGTTTCTTCCTATTTTTTTTTAATTTTTTTAATTATTTATTTACTTATTTTCCAAGCATTCTCATTTCAGTTAAATTTCCTTTCTGATATATTTTAGGTTTGTGAAAGACATTTCTCTGACGATGACATCGTTAAAGAAGTCTCCGAATATAACGAAAATGGACAACTGATAAAAGTTGGTCTAAAAATTGCAAGATTAAAGACTGGAGCCATCCCTACGCTATTCCCAAACTGCCCAGATTACATGTCAAGTGCTAAATTTACCAGAGAGGAGCCAGAAGAAAGAAGAAAAATAATAGAATTTGAAAATTTATCTAAAGCCATTGAAGACAGTGTGAAAGAAAAGATAGAATATGAAAAAACTTATTCTTTTCAGACTATTGAAGAACTTCAAAATAAATTAGATTTAGTTGATCATATTGAAAATTGGAACACATGTTTCAAAGACGATAATTTTATGTTTTTATTTATAGAACTGTTACCTGCTCCTGGGGTAAAATATTCTATAATTTTAAATAGACTTAAAGGTGACTGCTTTTGGAAAAAAAAATTCCTATTTCAAAAATTGGAAATTTTACTCTACCTGTTAAAGTTAATAAGTGTCATACTTTGAGGGAAATTTTGAATGCTTTTGTTAATTTGTCAAATTTTTCTAATTCTGATGGTTCTAATTTTATAATTTTTTTAAAGGATTTGTTAGAGTCATATGTTAAAGAAAATAATGAAGATGTTTTTTAAATTTTTTTTATGAACAAATTAGTTTAAAAACAATGGGAAAACTAAATTATACCCCTGAAATGCTAGTTTTCAGCACTTTGCTTCATACACTATCGCCTACTGCATATAAATTTATAAGGCAGTCAAAGAAAATAATTTTACCCCATAAATCAACAATTCAAAGGTTATGTTTTAATTCGAATTTGAATCCTTATTCTGAACAAAATTATGTTAATTTTCTAAATTATCTTAAACAAAAAGTCTCTCATTTAAAACCCACAGATTTTAATATAATGCTTGAGGTAGATGAGATCCATTTAAAAGAATTTTTAGTTTATAAAGGAGTCAATATTACAGGCATGGCATATGATTACACAAAATTAGCATCTAGTGCTCAAGTATTTATGATTAATAGTGTTCGATCACCATACAAAGATGAAACGATGAAGAAGATACACATGTGTTTCCAGTAAAAACAAAAACTTATGATGAATTACACCACTTCATAAAAAAATAATTGTGCATTTAGAAAAAATTGGGTTTAATGTGTTTTGTGTTATTACTGACATTAATGAAATTAATAGAAAATCTATGACACAATTCATTCAACCTCCTAAACTTCAGTTTATTTATCCTCATCCTGTTAATAAACAAAAACCACTATTTTTCATAATTGATCCAGTTCATCTTCTTAAAAGCATTAGGAATAATTGGCTAAACCAAAAAGACAATGAGAAATGTATGTATTTTCCATCATTTGAGAGTATAACAGATATTCAAGAATTTCATACAGCAGCTTTTGATTCTCTTAAATTTTTGTATGAGTGTGAAACACACAGTTTACTAAAATATGGTTACAACTTAACATTTAAATCTTTATTTCCATTCGGTCTTGAAAGACAAAATGTTAAACTGGTATTAAATTTTTTTTTAATGAGTTTATTATTAATGCCGTACTAGAAATTGGTGAAAAAAAAACAAATTCCACATTATAAAGACACAGCTGACTACATACAAATACATTTAAATTGGTGGGAAATTATGAATGTTAAAACTAAAAATGTTGGTATTCGGCTAAATGACCCTTTAAAAACACCTCTAACCAGTGTAGATTTCAGGGGGTGGCCCGGGGGGGACATTCCCCCCCCGGAGCAATGAGATGTCCCCCCCGGAAGATTTGAGATTTTGTGTTTTCAATGGTCAAAAAGTGCAATTTCCCCCCCGGAACTCAATAATGTCCCCCCCGGAGCCACAGAAATCCCTCCCTGAGAAAAGTGTCTGAATTCAACACTGCCTCTAACTTTTTCAGATGATGACGAAAAGTTGAAGTTTTTACATAATTACTTGGATTGGTTGGAAGCATGGGAAAATATGAAATGCACTAGTGGGTCATTAACAAAACAAACACACAGTGCTTTAAAATTAACTACGAACGGTATAATTGAAATAGCTTCTTATTGTAAAAATGAACTAGATTTAAGTTACACTTTGCCTGGGAAATTTCAAACTGATGACTTGGAACATAGATTTAGTTTATATAAACAATTAGCAGGGAGCAATTATCATATTTCAATTAGACAACTGTTTGAGTCAGAAAATGAACTTAGAATTCGGGCTAACATGAAATTGGGAATTTTAGGAAAAAACCATTCAAACGTACAAATATCTAATATTATTTTAAGTGATAATGTTGAAGATCTCACTCAAAATATGAGAAGAGCAAACAGTTTTCAAATAAATATAGATGACAATGAAATAGCAGAGGCAGAGGAATACATGCCTGTTCTGGTTTATATATCAGGTTACTGTGCGTCTTCTGCATTTAAAAAATATAAATGTGAAAGCTGTAAAGAAGAATTAACTGTAGACAAAGAGTTCGATTTGATTGAAATACAGTCGGACCTCTATTTAACGAACCTCTATTTTGCGAATTTCTCTATTTTGCGAACTTTTCCTTGGAACCAAGAACATTTTGCGAATTTCTTTGTAAAATAACCTCCAAATAGCGAAGTGCATTCTCTATTTAACGAACTTTTTCTTCTGATCAAAAATTTTTTTCTCCCCATTTCTCAAAATATTTCTGGACATTTCAAACTTATCCTTTCTTTAAACACATTTTATGATGTTCAATGGCCTTGAACTGGTTTTATTAGGCGCCTTCTTTGTCAGTAGTGAGAATTCGGTAAGTACGGAGGACGAAGATGATAATCCCTTAGAGTAACTTTTAAAATGTGGATACAGTGAGAAAAAAAGAAGAAATTAACATTGATGTGCTGATTGATGATTGTATTTCACTTAACCCTCTGTCTACCAGAAGGGTCCAATGGACCCGACATGTATATTCAAAATATCTATTCAAACCAGAAATTTCTTCAAAACAAAAATTCCTTAATTTTAATGTAAAACTATTTACTTTAAACAGAAAATACAGTGTATTCCCGGGCAATGTTTTGTTTTCCTTGCAGATTTCAAAGATTTAAACACATAGAAAAAATGAATTGATGATGGATATTAGTGGGTAAAATAAATAAAGCAAATCGATATAATTTATTTAAAAAATGTGATTAATTACTTTTAGTAAAAATATTTAGTGTTTATGAATTTAAAATCTGTTTTATGCAGTTTAAAGTATTTTAAAGGGTGAATCTCTATTTAACGAATTTTCCATATAACGAACTTTTTTCTGGGATTTAGCGACTTCGTTAAGTAGAGGTTCGACTGTACATGATTTTATATTAAAATTTGATCGCGGTAAACTTTTTTTCCCATCTCCTCATGTTGTAAATGTAATATTATATAGTTATTTAATTCTTAATAAAATACTAAATGAGAAAGAGGAGGGATTCCTTAAATGTTCAAATCAAAGAGAAGTAGCATTTACAACAGTAGAAAATTCTATTATAAATCAAAATCTGTTTCAGTTTGAATCATTTTGTGAATTTCATCATAATCCACAAGACATTAAAAAAAAACTATTATGGGCAGCAACGAATATATCTTTAAACAACTTTTGTAAAATCAAAAATTCAGTATGTATGTAAAACTATGTATTTGAAATTGATATACCGTATATACTCGCGTATAAGTCGACCCCTAAATTCGGGAAAAAAAATATGTTGCAGACCAGTATTTTCTCGTAGCCATCTTCGCTTAATTTAATATCAGCAAATTCTGCATTTATATAAGCCTGGGAGATAACTTTTTTTATATACGGGTATTCAGCCTCTTATTCCTCTCGAATTTGGGATCGACTTATACGCGAGTATATACGGTAATTAACAAGTTCTGATATAATTAGGAAGAGATAAAATTACATTTAGTCATGCTGGCAAAAAAAGCCAGAATAGAAAATTAAGAACAATAAAATAATTTTAATTTATTTATTGGTCTTGATGTAATGTACATAATAAATGTTTCTAATTAATATATGCTATGTAATTAATGTATGTAAATAAAATTTTACTTCTATGTGTATCAATTTTTTTCTTTCTTTATTTTCTAAATTTTTTGTAGTAAAACAAATAAAATATATTTGTTTTCTTTTAAAGATGTGTGAAACTTCGAAAAATATATATTAAGGGGTCTTGTACCTTTTAAACGCGTCGAAAATTAACGAAAAACTTCAAAATTTGAATTAGTTTATCTTCAAAACCTTTTTATGTATAAACGTGAAATTTTGGATATTGATTAAACAGATTGTGCTTTGTGATATACTACCAACAGAAATTTATTAACCCTTTACAGAATTTGTGTATTGTTGAAATCAAAATAGCTCTATTTTTTACCCCATAAGTCATTGTGAGCATGATATCTTGAGAAAGTATGTATGGATTGTCATGAAATTTAGTAAATATATTAAACAAATATGTGTGTTTAAAATGATCTACTTTTAAGTATTTACAGTGGTAATATTTTTAGTTATGTCTATTTTTATTCATTAAAAATACAAAATTTTTATTTTTTTTTAAGAAAATATTTTTCATATAGTTAATGAAATAATTTTAGACTAAGAGTAGTTCATTTTAAACACACATATATGTTTAGTATCTTTACCGAATTTCATGACAATCCATACATACTTTCTCAAGATATCATGCGCGCAATGACCTATGGGGTAAAAAAAAGAGCTATTTTGATTTCAACAATACACAAATTCTGTAAAGGGTTAATAAATTTCTAATGGTAGCATATTACAAAGCACAATCTGTTTAATCAATATCCAAAATTTCATGTTTGTACATCAAAAGGCTTTGAAGATAGACTAATAAAAACTTTGAAGTTTTTCGTTAGTTTTCGACGCGTTTAAAAGGTACAAGACCCCTTAAAGTTGCAAAAAAGTATAATAAGATGTTTCATAACTCTGCAGAAAAACTATGTATTTGAAATTAATATAATTAACAAGTTCTGATGCAATTAGGAAGAGATAAAATTACATTTAGTCGTCAATCGATATTAGATAAAACTGAAATCTTCATTACATGATAAATCGATTGGAAGTAAATGAAAAATTTTAAGAAGAAACAGTTTGTAAAAGGTAAGTTTAAATGGTAAGTACAAAAGGTAAGATTGATTTTGAAGCTTAGATTTTTTGAATTTGCTCACTTTTAAATAACTAATATTTAATGGAATAAGAGTGCCAAGTTATTGATATATACTATAAAAATATAAGTAAAATGAATCGATAACTTGCTTTTGATAAAATATTTTTTCTAAAAATTAAACTTTTATATAATTGCAACATTTAAAGCAAGTTAATTTCTTCAAATTTTTAATATTTTTTAAATAAAAATTTCAACTACTTATGTACTAAGACATTTTAAAGAAAAAAAACTGTAATTATCAAGAATAATTTTTAAAAAAAATGCTTTTTATAATGTTTAAAAAAATATAATTTTAAATATATTTTAATCATTTAGAAATATTTTGAAATAGTCTAAAAATTAAATGTTATTCACCTAGTGATTATTTTGTAACACCCATTTATTTTGAAGACTATGATGATGAAACTTAAACTTGATAATTTCACTTCTCAGTAATGAGCAATATATTTCTCCACTCAAGGTTGAGAAGAGCCAGGCTGAAAAGGGAGAATAAAAAAACCTTTCCCTCATTCCTATATTTAGATGTTAACTTTATCAATTTTTACAAAAGAGTAACATATAGAATAGAAAAAGCGAAAAATAAGCTTTGAAGATGTTTTTACCGCAAATGCATACAGGGAAGGGGAAGGGGGGACAAAAGTTTTTCGAGAGGATGAAGTTGCAAATAAAAACATAAATTTGACAGGATTCCCATCTCAGTATATTGGAGACCCACCAGTGGCTGAGAGGTTCTGCTCTCGAAGCTGGTAGACGGGAGGTGCTGGGTTCGATCCCAACCGCGCCCGTCGGCCTAATCGTTCGGAGTTTTCGTGGTTTTCTTCGAGCCATGGATTTCCATGCGTAAATATGGGCTAGGCTCCTTAGAAAGACCCCCACGAAGGGCACTCCCCCCTCGGGCCCATATCCCTAGTGTAGATAATCGGCCGTCAAAAAATCAACCAACCAATCAATCCATCTCAGTATCCTAATATCGTAAGCATACTCAAAATAAATATCTGCCTTAATTTCCTTCCTGACTAGAGCTTCTAAATACACTTATAAAATATATTGAGTAACTGTTGGATCAAAACTGCAATGCCTCCCTACGAAGGCTTGTCTCCCCGCTTGCTCCTTCCGAGTTTCGTTTTGAATTTCGAATGGCTAACTTTTGGCGAATTTTTAACACAGCAACCTTGAAGGGAGACATTGCTGTTTGCGTTTAACACCACGTGTTTTTGCTCTAGTCTTCATATCGTTGCGATAGCTTCATAGCTATCAGTTATTATACATTAAATCGGATCAGAAAGTATTTCGTATAAGAAAATGGATAATTCTATTTCATGTACTGTATGTAATCGGACCAAATAAATCTTTTTTTTATATATAAAAAAGATAAAATCATGATTTCTATCAACTCTGGGAATTATTAGGATAAAATTTTCAGGTGCACTTATTTAGATGATTAAGAAATAGAACTTCTTTTTTAATATAAAAAGTGTTATACGCTTTAAATTATAGTTTCTTGCTAATAGAGAAAAAAAATGTTAAAGACACGAAATACGGCAATTTGGTTTAAAGAAAACAGCTTTTATATAAAGATAATTTTAGATTATTGATAAATCTGCATAAATAAAAATGTAAATGTTCGTTTGTTCCTAATCGCTAATCTCCGAAAGTTCTACACCGATTGCTTTGAAATTCACGGGTTGAGTTGCATTCGAATCCGGAAGTGTTGTTATATAGTTATTATGAACCTCGCTCCCCCACCACCCCATTTGCCACCGCTTGGGGCGCTTTTTAAATTTTTTCCAAAACCCATCATGTAATATATCATTAGAAAGCCCTTGGAATACTGTTTCATATTATGCACCTCGCATCTCGCTCACCTCACTTTCCCCACGTGGGGGCACATTTCCATATAAATAAAAATATAAATGTTCGTTTGTACAAAATCTTAAACCTCCGAAAGTTCTTCACCGATTGCTTTGAAATTCACGGATATCGTTGCATTCGAATACGCGGGTGTTTTTATATACCTATCACGAACCTCGCTCCTCCTTCCTCCAATTTCCTTGCCTCCACCAGGGGGCGCTTTTTTAATTTTTTCAGACACAGCCCTTTGACTACTCTTTCATATTATGCACCTACTATCCCCCTCATCCCACCTTCTCCCCGTGGAGGCACATTTCTATATTAAAAAAATGTAAATGTTCGTTTGTACGAAATCTTAAAAATCCGAAAGTTCTTCACCGATTTCTTTGAAATTCACCGATTGCGTTGCATTTGAATGCGCGCGTGTTTTTATATTACTATTATGAACCTTGCACCCCCTCCCCCAATTTCATCCCGGGCACTTTTTAATATTTTTCGACGTACATTATGTGGTATATCATTAGAAAGCCCTTTGACCATTCTTTCATATTATGCATCTCCCCTCACTATGCCCTCCAGAGGGACATATTACTGAACTATTTAGTCAGTATTTTATATTATATTTGTTTTTTCTTTGTTTTTTTAGTTCGTCTTTTTTTCTTTTTAGCTCACAGGCTATTAAAGCCTGAGAGCTAATGTGCCCGCAGATTCTGTATGTACGTATGAAACGCGAAAACCCTTCATAGAAATATCCGATTTGCTTCAAATTTTGTAAATAGTTTCATTCTGATAAGGCGCTTCCCTGATTAGTTTTGGAAATTCATTGGTTAAGCATAAAAGGGTCATCGGGGGGCTAATCTCTCCTTAATTTAGATAAATGGATTTTTCATGCAGAATAATCTGATTTGCTTCAAATTTTGTAAATAGGTTTATTCTGATAAAGTGCTTTCCTGATTAGTTTTGGTGTTTTATTGGTTATGCAAAGGGGAACGGGGAGCTAATTCCCCCCGCCCTTAATTTAGATAACTTGGTTTTTCATGTAGAATTATTCGATTTGCTTCAAATTTTGTGAATAGGTTCTATCTGATAAGGCGCTTCCCTGATTTGTTTTACGGGTTCATTGATTAAGTATAAAGGGGCGAACGGGGGCTAATCCGCCCTTAATATAGATAAATGGGTTTTTCATGCAGAATTATCCGATTTGCTTCAAATTTGGTATACCGGTTTATTCTGATAAGGCGTTTCTCTGATTAGATTTGGAGGTTCATTGGAGGTACATAAATAAAAATGTAAATGTTCGTTTGTTCCTAATCGCTAATCTCCGAAAGTTCTACACCGATTGCTTTGAAATTCACGGGTTGAGTTGCATTCAAATCCGAAAGTGTTATTATACAGATATTATGAATCTCGCTCCTCCACCACCCCATTTGCCACCACTCCCACCTTTGGCACTTTTTAAATTTTTTCCAAAACCCATCATGTAATATATCATTAGAAAGGCCTTGGAATACTGTTTCATATTATGCACCTCGCATCTCGCTCACCTCACTTTCCCCACGTGGGGGCACATTTCTATATAAATCTATATAAATAAAAATGTAAATGTTCGTTTGTTCCTAATCGCTAATCTCCGAAAGTTCTCCACCGATTGCTTTGAAATTCATGGGTTGAGTTGCATTCAAATCCGGAAGTGTTGTTATATAGTTATTATGAACCTCGCTCCCCCACTACCTCATTTGCCACCCTCCCCACCAGGGGCGCTTTTTAAATTGTTTCCAAAACCCATCATGTAATATATCATTAGAAAGCCCTTGGAATACTGTTTCATATTATGCATCTCTCTCCCCTCACTTTCCCCACGTGGGGGCACATTTCTGTATAAATAAAAATATAAATGTTCGTTTGTACAAAATCTTAAACCTTCGAAAGTTCTTCATCGATTGCTTTGAAATTCACGGATATCGTTGCATTCGAATACGCGCGTGTTTTTATATACCTATCACGAGCCTCGCTCCTCCTTCCTCCAATTTCCTTGCCTCTCCTTGGGGGCGCTTTTTAAATTTTTTCAGACACACGTCATGTGACATTTCATTAGAAAGCCCTTTGACTACTCTTTAATATTATGCACCTACCATCCCCCTCATCCCACTTTCCCCCCGTGGAGGCACATTTCTATATTAAAAAAATGTAAATGTTCGTTTGTACGAAATCTTAAACCTCCGAAAGTTCTTCACCGATTTCTTTGAAATTCACCGATTGCGTTGCATTTGAATGCGCGCTTGTTTTTATATTATTATTATGGACCTTGCACCCCCTCCCCCAATTTCATCCCCCGGGGCACTTTTTAATATTTTTCGACGCCCATTATGTGGTATATCATTAGAAAGCCCTTTGACCAGTTTTTCATATTATGCATCTCCCCTCACTATGCCCTCCAGAGGGACACATTACTGAACTATTTCGTCAGTATTTTTTATGATATTTGTTTATTCTTTGTTTTTTTAGTTCGTCTTTTTTTCTTTTTAGCTCACAGGCTATTAAAGCCTGAGAGCTAATGTGCCCGCAGATTCTGTATGTACGTATGTAACGCGTTAACTTTTGATAGAAATATCCGATTTGCTTCAAATTTTGTAAATAGTTTCATTCTGATAAGGCGCTTCCCTGATTAGTTTTGGGAATTCATTGGTTAAGCATAAAAGGGGCATCGGGGGGCTAATCTGCCCTTAATTTAGATAAATGGATTTTTCATGCAGAATTATCTGATTTGCTTGAAATTTTGTAAATAGGTTTATTCTGATAAAGTTCTTTCCTGATTAGTTTTGGTGTTTTATTGGTTGTGCAAAGGGGAACGGGGAGCTAATTCTCCCCGCCCTTAATTTAGATAACTTGGTTTTTCATGTAGAATTATTCGATTTGCTTCAAATTTTGTGAATAGGTTTTATCTGATAAGGTGCTTCCCTGATTTGTTTTACGGGTTCATTGATTAAATATAAAGGGTCGAACGGGGGCTAATCCGCCCTTAATATAAATAAATGGGTTTTTCGTGCAGAATTATCCGATTTGCTTTGAATTTGGTATCCCGCTTTATTGTGATAAGGCGTTTCCCTGATTAGATTTGGAGGTTCATTGGTTAAGTATAAAGGGGAGAAACGGAGGGGTAATCCCCCTTAATTTATTTTCCAATTTGCATTATTCTTCGAAATAAGAGTATAATATACAATTAGTGTGAATAGCCTGTGAGCTCAAAGCCATAAGTTTAACTCGGCACATATCTTTTTAATTCACTCTATGTGCCAGGCATGCCACCGCACATGCTGCAATTGACAATTGGCCTGCCAATTCAGATGTTGCGAAATATTCACAAGCCAAATCTTTGCAACGGCACTCGGCTTGCAGTAAAAAAATAATGAGTAACTTCGTAGAAGCAACAATCTTGATAGGACCTTTAAAAGGTGAAGATGTCCTCATTCCTCGGATTCCTTTGATTCCAATGGATGCGCGATTTCAGTTTAAGAGATTGCAATTACCTATTTGATTGGCGTTTGTAATCTCCATCAACAAAGCTTAGGGCCAAGCTTTAAAATTCTGCGGTTTAGATCTAGACATGAATTGCTTCTCACACGGGCAATTATATTTTTCGTGTTCTAGAATCGGCAAATCAGACAATCTCTAAATCTGCACAACCAATGTAACAACAAAAATATTGTATACCCACAGGTATTGTGAAATTAAACATATTCGAAACGCGCACTTTCTCTTTTCTTTCTTTTCCATTTATCCAGACTGGGCCACAGCAACGCGTGGCCGGGTATAGCTAGTAGGGAATAAAAATTCACGATTTAAAAAATAAAATAAAAAGTAAATAATTTTTTTATTATTATTATTAAAATCAGATTTTTTAAATTTAAATCGGATTTTTATGATTTTTTTTCCCTCAGCGTTAAAATACTGAATAGATACCAATAGTTTTAGGTTTCCAAAACAATTAAACCTTTAATTGCTAACATAATCTATGTTTTTACATTTTAAATAATAAAATTTAATTATTAGTCAGTAATTACAGAAATTATAAAAACTGCAAATTAGCAGTTTCGTTAGTTAATAGCAGACAATAATGTTAAACACATTAATAACTATAATAAATACAATGTAACAACAATGTAATACAATGTATTAAGTCCAATATAACAATGTAAAACTAAATTAAATACTAGTGATATTTACATTTATTAGAATTATCAGTAACTGAATTTAATATTAAAATGTTAACACTACTTAAAATTAATAAATATTAGACAGTTACTAATTAGGAACATAATATACATTTTATGCTATAATTACTAAAATGATAATTAAAAATTTAGTATTCATTCTAGTAGGAAAAAGGGGCAGGATGCTATACTTGAGGCAGACCTTAGTTGTCAATGGAGATTATACTAGAGAGGAGTGTAAGTGCGCGACAATAAATAGTTCTGTACAGAATATGAAAGAAATGGCATATTAAATCTCTTTTTTTCCACATTTTTATATGAAAAATGATTGACTCATTAATCAAAATCGATTGAGCTTAACATATATTCATTTTTATGATAAATACCTAATGATAATCAAGGAAATGTATTTATTCGCAAGGAAGGATTCTGGCGAGAATTTGGCGCGGTGCAAGCAAATGGCTAGTAACCTTAGACCCCCAACAGAGATCTGCGGGGTGATAGTCAATAAATAAAGCCTCCTCTTATTATCAGAGATAGTAGATTTTTGATGTCCAATCAAAAGTTTCTTTTTTTTAACTATTAAATTTACAAAAAAAATTTCGGCGGATTCAAATTTTTCGGAAAATTTCACCCCAAGTACATACCCAATATATGGCTGAGACATTTAAAATAACAAAGAAAAATTTCTTTTGCAAATTAAAACGAATAAAAGAAGCTCTTTATTTTAAGACTGTTCTCATAAAACTATTTTTTCCCTCCCAAGAACCAGAAACTTTATATTTTAGGGCTTGTTTTTAAACGTAAAAACAGGATACTTGCAGGCATGATATTTGAAGGGATTTGAAATCGAACAGTTTTCTTAGTTTCCGGTAAATTAATTACAAGCAAGTGTTATCTAAGAATGTATTTTTATTTCTTTAATTTACTGGACAATCGCGTTGGATAGAAAATTTTGGTGGATTAGACAATTTCATCTCAAGTAAATATGAAGTACATGGAAAGAATATGTAAAATAACAAGAATTTTCTTTTTTGTGTAAAGTAAAGCTAATCTTTATTTTATTTATTTATTTATTTTTTCCATGCGGCTTTTCTTAAGTACATTCACGATATAATTTCTATCTTTCCGCAAACAGAAGTTTAAACTATTCTTATTTTACTTAGAAAGAATTGATCAGCAGTTAAATTAATTTGTCTTTTAAACAACAGTATAAATTCAATATTTTAACAGTATTTTTGACACAAAAAACAAGAAAAAATTCACCAGTTATTCATAATGCATGTTACAGTTTTATGCATAAATGTAAGTTAATTTGATTTGATAAGTAAAATTATAATTTAACTTGACATAAATCAATCAGGCCCGTGCGAAATGGGGGGAGCGAAGGGGGGGCAGTCGTTCCAGGCGCGGAGATTGAGGGGCGCAACTACCAACACAAACATCTTATTTTGATTGTTACAAGAAATTATAGATATACATATCGAGAATGTTTTTTCAAAATGAAACTACATACATTTTTCGTTTCAAAGTTTCACCGTTCCTCAACCCATACCCGAATACAAATTTCTGATTAAGGACTTCTTCCTTTTAAAAACTTGTTTCGCCATTTTTAATTTTTGTTTTTGTTTTTGCATTGGATAGCTGAGGTTTATCTCTACATCTCTCCTTTTTTTTACTTTTTCGATTTTGGTTGCAGATATTTTTTTTAGAATGACACTTTCATTTTCGGAACCGGTTTCGAAAGTGAAAGTAACTTAACAAAAAATATCTGCAACCAAAATTGAAAAAGTAAAAAAAAAAAAAAAAAAAAAAAAAAAAAAAGAGCGATGTAGATATCGACCTTGGCTATCCAATGCAAAAAAATATTTAAAAATTCCGAGGTGCAAACAAGATATTAGAAAATAAACTCCCCATAGGGTTAGCATTAGTTCGCGAGTTTCTTCGCCTGTAGGGACAGGAGCCTTACACGTGAGTTAATGTTAAACCAATGGGAAGGTTCTTTTCTAATATCTCGTTTGCATTTACACATTAAAAAAAAAAATATATATATATTTTGCTGTTGGATGGCTGAGGTCCATGGTCTACATTCGCCCGCTGCAGAATGTAAGTATGAAATAAGCTAAATTAAAAAAGAATTTGACAGAATTCTCCATTTAAGACAATTTTTAAACATACTCAGAAGCAATAAAATAATACAACAATTAAGAAATATTAAATATTCAAAAATAGATTTCTACCAACATTTAACAAAATTGACAATTCAAAAAAAAAAAAAAAATCCCGCCACAGGGTTTCTGATCCCTTTTGGATAAATTAAAAACACGTGAATGTAAAAAGAAAATTAAAGAAAAATAATTAAAAATTCCTTGCCACGGTAGGGGTGGAGGAAGGCAAGGCAGTTTTTTATCTTTCATTTTTAACAATCAGAAATGAAGAAAGTTTCGTTTAAAATTAATTTTCAAAATCCAGAGAGAGGCGGTGGCCCTTCCTGGCCCCTCCCCAGCCGGTGTCCCTAAAGGCGATTTTTCATTTTTTTTTTTAATAATTTTATTCTAAATGTATTTTGGCTGTCTATCATCAACCGGAATTCTTTCAGGAATATAAAAAAAATCTGCGTGGAACGGGAAAAAACAAATTAATTAGTAAATTCAACTCGCGCAAATTTATTCCTCCAAACAACGATAAACAGCCTGGCGATCCAACTATATACTTCAGCAGTAAACAAATAATATAAATTAAATCTGAAAAAGGATTTTCTGCGCGCCAAACTCCTCGCTATATCTCCCAGTATGGAAATCCTACAACGCCAGAGTCAGTAAAAAGACTCGCTCAGTATAATCACCATTGACAACTAAGGTTTGCCCGAAGATTAGATCCAAGAAAATAGCACTATTTCATTAGTAAACACAATTCTTTTTTAACGGATTCTTTCCAAATGCTACTCAGCATGTGGGAATAGTTGGCATTTCAAAAAGTATTTGGCTTTCTTTTTAGCGCTACACTGCCAATCCTGGTTACCATCTCAGGAAGGAGTGAGCATGCACAGTAAATCTCCGTAGGGAGGCTTAGCAGTTTCGATCCGTCAGTAGATTTAGTAGCCTTATTCCTGAACCTAAGTGTAATGACGTCTCTGTGGGTAGAAATGGCCTTGTATCTCTCGTATGCCACGCTCGAACTCGCCAAACCATTCTAGGACAGAATGCGTTTTACCACCGTCTCTCAATAGACGGCGCTGTAATCACAATGCCCAACTAAGTTTAACAACAACAAGGAGAACTTAATGCCATACAGGCGATCACTCGCTTTTTTAATTGCTGATTAATTGAAAACTGTTACCGGAAGGAAGGTTAATTATTTATATATAGCATTCTTTTAATTCTACTGGTGTGAATATAATATATTTGTTGTTTTCTTATTTGTTGCAAGTATAATAAACAAAAACCTAATCTGCAGAACAAATTAAAATAACAAAATTTATTTCCTAAATAATTTAAGCCCGAGAAGGGGCAGATATTAAGATATTTCATTCAATTCGTTCTACATTTAATGTTAAATTTTTGTAACAAATGAGTTAAACCAATTGAACATTAAAAAATAAAAATGAAATTCATACAATATAATACTTTAAACACCTATATAACTTAGATTCCGTTCAAATGAAATCGAAATAAATCTTAGACTTTTTTAAAGTTTTGTATTTTGCATGTAACTTATCATATTATGTACGATCGTCATAAACATAATGCAGTACAAATATTTACAACTTAAAAATGGAAAAAGTCTAAGATTTATTTCGATTTCATTTGAACGGAATCTAAGTATATAGGTATTTAAAGTATTATATTGCATGAATTTCATTTTTATTTTTTAATGTTCAATTGGTTTAACTCATTTGTTACAAAAATTTAACATTAAATGTAGAACGAATTGAATGAAATATCTTAATATCTGCCCCTTCTCGGGCTTAAACAATTTAGGAAATAAATTTTGTTTTTTTAATTTGTTCTGCAAATTAGGTTTTTGTTTAATATGTCAAATTTTTTAATAACTACTGAATTCAGACGAACACATTTCAAAATTAATGGATATCATCATCAGGCTTTGATTTGTGCGATATCGCATCACAATTTGTGATGCAATTTACCTATGTATAATTCAAAATGTTTCACCAGTGCAGTAATGTAGGTTGCTGTAGTTTGGTCAAAAAATTACAATCTGAACTTAAAAAAATTCTTGGAAAATGTCATTTTTATTTCCACTATGACGCCATATTCATCTTCTTTTTAATTCTTAAGAAAAAAACTATTTCAGTTTCTTCAGTTTCATGTTTCACGTGAAAATCATTCAACTAAATATAGGCAAATTATTATTACGGCTTTTGAATTATTTACAACAATGAAGGGAAAAAAGTTAAATTTTATTAGAAAATGTCCGTTGATTCTCAATGAAAAAAGCGAAATTTGGAATTATTAAGAAAAATATTTGAATAATGTAAATAAAAATTCGCCCATGTTACTCTCTAGATTATAATCCACCTACATGCAAAGGCATTTTATGATCCGTTTTGTCCCTGACGTCAGGCAAATGTTTTTACACTTTGAATTTATAATATTATTAGAATTAGCAAAGAATTAAAAATGAGTGGCATCAGGGACAAAAAGGCGGGAAGAAAAAATGAAAAAGTTACCATCTCCATAGGCTTTTCTATGTTAAATTAACATTGAGAAGTGACACTGGAAATAAATAAGTATTGCGCGGACCACAAAGATTTCTTTTTAATTCGGTATGATTTGGATATTTTCTTTCTTTTTCTATTTTTTTTTTTCTACAATTAATTTTTTTTTTTTCATTTTTTCATTATCCTTTACTAACAACAACTAAAAATCGGGATCTTACAATAGAACGAATAGTTATTTCAGAAGTATGTTCGGTGAAATATCTAAGAAAATTTCAGTTGCTTATCAATTCTGTATGCAGCTTGAACAAAGGTAATGACAAATTGGGAAAAACTTATATAGCACCGAAAAGAAAAGCATGCCAACTGAGAGATGATCTAAAAAATAAAATAAAAAAGAAATAATAACGATGTTTATCGTTATTTAACATAAAATTCTGTTATATTAAATATAATTATTTAATATAACAGAATTTTATGTTAAATAACGATAAACATCGTCATAATTTCCTTTTTTTTTAATTTAATTTAATTTTTATTTATTTTTTTTATTACAATGCTATTTAATATAACAGGAAATAAATGAATATGCAGAGGACAAACTCCAATTACGAGTTGTAGTCGCACCGAGAACTAAACGCAGCGACAGTGTTTGCCAGTGAGCTACTTTTTTTAATTCAGATTTCTTGCTTTACACCACTTTTTTGAAAAGGTAAAATTCTGCTTGATTTCACCTTAATTTATATATCATTAAATAAGACGAATTTGACCATTTCGAAAAAATGGTGTCAATCAAGAAATCTGAAATAAAAAAAGTAGTCCACTGGCAACACTGCGACGCGCAGCCTTGCGACAATAGATAATTTTTTTTTATCTTTTATTGAGAGAAGAAAGTAACAAGCATTACATCGCTTCAGTCTGTATCATTTACACAATTTAAAAGCAAAACTGTTAACACGACGAAATCTAGTATATCAAAAGTTTTTCAAGTATTTGTTTCACATTTAAAAAACCCAGTAATAATAATAATAGCATATTGGCCTGAATTGGCGGTTAAATTGTTTCCTTGAAATATTTAGCTCCCGAATGTCGCACGCACGTTATTGGTGTTTTACTACATGAATGGGTAATATCGATTTTAGCAAAAACACAGCACTTGTCCAAATACTGGCAACACAGAGTGGTCTTAATCACAGGGTATAGAGAAAAAGAGAGATGAAGAATGGTGTCTGGAGATGACGCCGAAAATGTAACCCGAAAATCCGTTACATTTAGCCCAAACACAACCATTTGCTTTGATGCGCCTGTCAATTCAAACCAATATTCAGAACTGCCAAGTCTCCGGCTTTTTGGATACCAGTATTTTAATAGAAAAAATGTTGTTTTATTTAATTGGAACATTTGAGCGATTTAAAATAACAACATTTTCTCTAAAATAATAGTGGTGTACAAAAAGCCGGAGACTTGGCAACTCTGAATATTACTTTGCTTTTGCTTTTACCTTTACAAATTGTTATTCATTATCCACATTTTGACCATTAGAAGGATTAAAATTTCGATTAAAAATGAGAATATGTGCCATTACAGGATGCAGTTTCTGTTTCCTGTTCCACGGTGAGCACTAAATCGCCCAACGGTGCAGGATGAACAAACTGAAGTCTCCTCCCACACTAGAAACGAGCGCCATCTACTGGCTAATGCTCTAAAAATAACATCCTGAAGGCTTCTTCAAATTAATTTTACATTTCTTTTTTCTTCTTAAAAATGAGCTAAAAACATTCTTCGTATTCTTAAAATAATAATAATAATAATAATTATAAATGCTCTGTCTGTGACTACTCAGAACATTTTCATTTTATGATATGACATCATAAGTTAGTGAATTTAAAATAAAAATTCTTTAAAGTAAAAGTAAAGTTTAAAAGGTTAGAAAGAGAGGAAGGGGGATATATTTTAATACCAAATATTTAATTTATATGCTTTAACATTGAAGTTATATTTAAGTATATGTATGTACGTGTACTGCGATATATATGCATAAATATTTTTTTTTCCTGAAAACCCGAAAAAAAAAAAAAAAAAAAAAAAAAAAAGGAAAGAAAAAAACCTTTACACTTCATCTTTACTTAGGATAAGTCATCTGATAATATTAACATGTTTTATTCATTTCTTTTAATTTTTTATTTTAAAGAAAATTTACTTTAAATTTACTAGTTTATGATGTCATGCAGTAAATTGAAAAAAAATTACGGCTATTCATAGAAAAATCATATTTAATTAATTATTATTATTATTTAAGAATTCAAATAAGAACTTTTTTTAATTCATTATTTTTGCTTCGTGTTAAGAAACAAGAAAAGTTTAATTTGAAGAACCCCCTTGGATCCAACTTTTCATAATAATATTTTGAATTTTTACTTAATAAAAGAGAAAAGGAGTGAAAAAATAATATTAACAATTACTTTTTAATAATTTTAGCTATCAATTATTTTCCACTACCTTTTGCTAAAACTTACTTAAATCTTGTACTATATTTATTGAATTAAATTAATGAATTAATTTATAGAACTTTTAAAAAGTTGTAAATGTAAAATTTGGATTTAAATTTGTAAATATATATATTTTTAAACTTTGTTGCTATTTTTTTAAGTCAAAATGTAGGAGTATATATATATATATATATTTATATCTAAAATTATTATTAAGTAATTATTATTCTCCAGTTCTCTTTTATTAAATATAAATTCAAAATATTATTACGACAAATAAGATCCTAAAGAGTTCTTCAAATTAAGCTTTTCTTGTTTCTTAACTCGAAGCATAAATAATGAATTTTAAAAAGCGCTTCTTTGAATTCTTAAATAATAAATAAATATGATTTTTCTATGACTAGCCGTAAAAATTTCAGTTTAATGCATCACATCATAAACTAGTAAATCTGAAATAAATTTCCTTTAAAGTAAAAAAACAAAACGAATAAATCACGAATAAATAAAACACTAATATTAACAGATGCTAGTCCTAAGCTACATACATATACTTAAATATAACTTCAATGTTAAAGCATATAAATTAAATATTTGGTATTAAAGTATATCCCTCTCCCCACCTCTTACTCTATCTTTTTATTTATTTATTTAATTTACTTTAAAGAAAATGTATTTCAAATGTACTAGCATATGATGTCATATCATAAAATGAAAGTTTTATGGATAGTCAAAGAAAGAACATATAATAATAATTATTATTATTATTATTAGTTTAAGAATACAATGAAGAATGTTTTTAATTCATTGTTGAGAAGAAAAAAGAAATGTAAAATTTATTTAAAGAACCCTTCAGGATGTTATAATTAGAGGACCAGAAAGTAGATGGCGTTCGTTTCTAGCATGGGAGGAGCCTTCAGTTTGTTTATCGTTGAGCGTTGTGCGATTTAGCGCTGACCGTGGAAAAGGGAACAGGTACTGCATTTTGTAAGTGCCCATATTCTCATTTTTAATCGAAATTTTAATCCTTCTAATGCTCAACATGTGGATAATGAATAACAATTTGCAACGGTAAAAGCAAAAGCAAAGAAATATTGGTTTGAATTGACAGGTGCGTCAAAGCAAATGGTTGTGTTTGGGCTGAATGTAACGGATTTTAGGGTTATATTTTCGGCGTCACCTCCGGACACCATACTTCAGCTCTATTTTTTCTCTTTACTCTGTGATTAAGACCACTCTGTGTTGCCAGTATTTGGACAAGTGCTGCGTTTTTGCTAAAATCGATATTACCCATTCATATAGTAAAACACCAATAACGTGCGTGCGACATTCGGGAGCTAAATATTTCAAGGAAACAATTTAACCGCCAATTCAGGCCAATATGCTATTATTATTATTACTGGGTTTTTTAAATGTGAAACAAATACTTGAAAAACTTTTGATATACTAGATTTCGTCGTATTAACAATTTTGCTTTTAAATTGTGTAAATGACATAGACTGCAGCGACGTAATGCTTGTTACTCTCTTCTCTGAATTAAAGATAAATAAATATATATATATATATATTGTCCTACTTTTTTAATTCAGATTTCTTGATTTACACCACTTTTTCGAAATGGTCAAATTCGTCTGATTTAATGACATATTAATTAAGGGGAAAACATGGAGAATTTTACATTTTACCTTTTCAAAAAAGTGGTGTAAATCAAGAAATCGGAATTAAAAAAAAATAGCTCACTGGCAACACTGTCGCTGCGTTCAGTTCTCGGTACAACTACTAGCTCGTAATTGGAGTTTCTTCTCTGCACAGTCATTTATTTTCTGTTATATAAAATAACATTGTATAATTATTTAATGTAACGGAATTTTATGTTAATTAACGATAAACATCGTTATTATTATTATTATTATTTCAGATAATCTCTCAGTTGGTATTCTTCTTTTCGGTGCTAGATAAGTTTTTCCCAATTTATCATTATCTTTGTTCAAGCTGCATACAGAAAAATTAAGCAACTGAAATTTTCTTAGATGTTTCACTGAACATACTTCTGAAATAACTATTCGTTCTATTGTAAGATCCCGATTTTTGGTTGTTGTTAGTAAATGATAATAAAATAATTTAAAAAAAAAATGAATTGCAGAAAAAAAAAATAGAAAAAGAAAGAAAATATCCAAATCATACCGAATTAAAGAGAAATCTTTGTGTCATTACATTTGCAACAAATAATAAAACAACAATTATATTATATTCACACCAGTAGATTAAAGAAAATACTTAATATAAATAATTAACCTTCGTTTAACAGTAGATTTCGTCAATATATCTGCAATTAAAGTAGCGAGTGAGCGCCTGTATGGCATTAAGTTCTCCTCTCTGTGTTTTAAACTTAGTTGGGATGGTGATTGCAGCGCCGTCTGTTGAGAGACGGTAAAACAGATTTTGCCCCAGATAGGGATGTGCGTTCTTGCTCCTTTTGAAAAGCGAAAACGAACTGTCCCTTTTACCAGTTCCTTAGGAACATGTCACGTGATCTCGTAACGAACGAGAAGAGGAACGAAGACACCGTAGACTTCTAATATAACTGGACGCAGAAATGGCAACCTTTTCTTGAGGCACATATCATGCTCCTGGTGGGGAGAATGCGCGCCAAACCGGTTTTTCCCGCATCTCACCAAGACCTATTTCGTCTGCGTTCGTTTTGGAGTGTTTCTTTTATCACGAGAATTAAAACGGAAAATTGCCAAGAAAGTGATCACCGCCAAAAAATGACACCCTTTTGGCGATGAAATCTCCGACATGAGTGCATCAGGGTTCGACGGATGAGAACAATGAGATTCGCTCTCTATTCAATTCCTCCTCTAAGGAAGACACCAAGACCTGTTGCTGTAACAGATAGGGAATTGATTGATTGTTCGGTTTCAGGGATTTAAAAAAGCCGTCTTTTCTTTACTCAATACACAACTCTGAGGAAGGGAATTTAAAGCAATGAGGGTTTCTGATACAAAAGAAAATCTGGATACATCTTGTTATTTTATCTTTTTTTTTTTTTTTTTTTTTTCAACTTTTGAGTTTTCAAGTGGAAATTTTGGTTATACAAAAAATGAAGAGGATGTTGCTTGAAAAAAGAAATGAAATAATCAAAAAATACATTTACTAATATTTCCAGTAATGTAAAAATGCAACCCATGGACAATATTTAAAACAACTGCGATAAATAAATATGTTGGCGCTTGACTCGAAACTGGCTGTAAGATAATCCAATAAATACATTCTGTGGAATACCTTTTTCATGCTTATTAGTTCTAAACCTTAAACTAATATGATTAGATAAACTAAAATTTTTGAGACTTCTTATTAAAATTAGTAAGCTAAAAATTGAAAATAATGCCAAGAACTGAGATATAGTTATGGCTCTAGGAAGGCGGGGGGAAAGTGGGGTTAAAAGTTCAAATAACTAAATTTTCTTTTTATCAGATGATTTAAAAAAATGAATATTATTTATTTATTTTTCAAGTAACTTAAATTAATGGTACAGTAAGAGAAAGGTAAATTAAGGATTTTTTGGTGAGGGGTAAGCTTTCTCTCCCTAAATCTGTCGTTGAAGACCATATTTAATTCTGTTAATTCTATTAATTCTGTTTCTGCTCATGGACTTAAGTTCATGAGCTTAAAATTATCTTAAACGGCAGATCCTCGACAAAAAAAAAAAAAAAAAAAAAAAAAAAAAAAAAAAAAAAGATAATAAAATGATTTAATTCTTCAAAGTTCTATTTCATGTGTACATACCCGATTTAATGGAAAACAAACTAGACAATTGATAACAGACATATTCGTTCCAAAATCTAGTGCGGCCCCACCAGTGGCCGAGAGGTTCTGCTCTCGAAGGTGACAGGCTGGATGAGCTGTGCTCGAACCCAATTGCGCCCGTCAGCCTAATCATTCGGAGCTTTTCGCAGTTTTTTTTCGAACCTTGGGTTTCCATGCGTAAATACGGATTAGATTCGCTTAGAAAGACCCTACGGAGGGCACCTCCCCTCGGGCCCATATCCCTCGTGCAGATAATCTGCCGTTATAAATAACACCAAAATCTAGTGCTACCGTGATTTATTTATTTATTTATTTTTATTTATTTATTTATTTTTTATTGCGGGCACCCTTGGTTGTGTATTTCAAAATTGCATTAAAAAAATCGTTTAAAAACTTCTAAAACTTGTTTCTAATAGAATCTAAGGAACTCTTTAAATGAAAATATTCTCAGTGTTTAGTAGCTGCTTCTGTAAACCTTAATTCCGATATCAATTAATTAAGAACATATCTGGCACTGCTTTTTTCACATTATTAAGCTGACACCAGAAATATTTCAAATGAATACATAAAGAAAGATTTGTAACTTCAAACTAGATGCAGTTTCTTTCTTGCGTTCTTTTTATTTATTTATTTTTTTATTTTATTTATTTATTTATTTTTTTGTGAAATCTTCTGAAGGATTGTTCATCTAATTGACTTGAATCCATAAAATAACTCATGATAAAATATCTTTATTTTTCAAGAAAAGCCATTAACCCATTTATGCCTAGAGCATCCCACTTTTGGTGATGCTTTGAATTTTAATAAATTTGTATAATTTTCTTCTTCTTTATCACATGAAAATTGTATGAAATGATTACCTATAAATTTCTTTATCTGTTACCGAAACATGCTGGCATAAGATGGATATTTCTTAAAATGAAGATTTTTTTCGGAGTTTATAGATTTTGCATTTTCAACAAGGCGAAATGTAAAAAGTAAGTTTATTTTTGTTTTTTCTACCAATTATCCAAATAACTAAGTCATAATCGTAGCTCGTAGACTTCTTTGAAATACATGTTTTTTTAATTGTGAAATTATGTGTTCAAGTCTATATTTTATGCATTTTTGTAATGTACAAAATATAGGGAGCTAGGCATACGAATGGGTACCTATTTGTATTAGCCAATTAAGGGACAGTTATTTATGTGATCCTTTTGAAGATGATTATGAAGCAAATTCTTTTTAAGCCTCAAATACAATTATTCTTAGTTTATTATTACTAATACTTATAATGTTAGTAATCTCTGTAAAGAAATATCTATATTTTTTTAGTAATTCATAAAAATACAAATTATAGTATATAATATACAATTTAAAAGTTTGTTTTATATAAATATAGACAAAACATATAATTATGCATATTATATTATTACAAATATTGTGCATATTCCCATATCTAATAGGTTTACATTTTATCAAATAAATACAAAAAATTTTTAGCGTAATTTTTAAAAGTATTTTTCCAGTTGATTTTGCAACATTTTAAAGTGATTTTACCAATAAATTTGAGAAAATAAAAATTCAGGCACAAATGGGTTTAAAAAAAAGAAAAAAAAAGCCATTTAAGGAATATTTTCATTTGGTTTCATTGATCACCATAATTAAAATTATATAAATACAATACTAATAATAAACTATATTTTTCTATCTGTTGTTTATGAAAATCTGAAAATACGCAAAATGTATAAATGGATTTTTCCCGAACAATTTGTTTAACTGATCTTGCTGCTTTTTTTTTTTTTAGCTCTAAGAATTAAAAAAAAATCTGACCTCATGTGTACTTTCTTGATTATCTTAAATCTGCTCTAAAATCGAAAGTGTGTTCTTTCTGACACATTCTTCATTTCATTTTTATTCGCAAACGCATAAAATTACTAGATTCTTTTGCTCAAAAATTAGCTAATCGAATGGGTTTTCTCCTTTTTCATTAAAGGCAGATGTTTCAGAAAATTCTGTCAATTTGATATCTTGAACCGAATTTCCGGACGCGACAGTGCGGAGAAGGGGCAAAACTCTCATCATGATGCAAACAATAGCTTATAGCTCAAGATGTAGTTCATTTATCGAAAATAGAAAAACTGTTCCGTTGCAAATTTTTTAAAGACTCTTTTTAAGAATCTACTGCAATATTCCTTAATTCTTTTAATTTCAAGATTTAAAATGAAATTTTTTGCTGTAATATTTTGTAATACAAATTTAAAAACTGAATTTGAAGAATAACATTCATTGAGTTGCTTATTTAATTAAAATTACATTTTTTAAACTTTTAAACGTTCTTAGTGGATTTCTTCATAAATTAAAAGTTTTTATAGATCCATGTGTTAGAGGCAAGCATTTTCTAGAAAAAGCATTCAACTTTCACCTTACAAATAACCTTACTAGTGCTGTTTTATTATTATTATTGTATTAACTATTTAACCTCATTCCTTTTGCTATTTTAACATATCCTTATTATTCAGCTGTACAAAAATCGTGTTTATGAAATAGTTAAAAAGTGATCTTTAGTTACAGTAACAAATTTAGAGGGGTGGGGGCGGACTTGTGGAAACCTACATTCAGATGTAAACGAAAACGTTTATTAGTACTATTATTAATACTAGTATTGATTTGAATGAGCCTACTCCCATTCATACATTTGTTGAACAAATATTAAGAACGAAAAAAAATGGATATTTATGTCTAATTAATATTATTATCATGATTGGATACTCACAATAAAAAAGAAATTGACATTTTTGTGTATTAAATATGTAAAGTGACATTTTTATGTATTAAATACAAAATAAATATCTTATGTTTTAAAAATAGTAATTATTTTTTTACATTAATAATGTATTAAATTATAGTACTAAATTACACGTCTCCTTTATGTAACGCCTATTGTTCTTAAAAGAAGTCATGAAAATGCAAAAGACCTTTAATCTGGCGTGTCTTCAGTAAGGAAAAGGGTTAAGGGACCTTCTCCCCTTTTCTTTATTTGTTTAATTTGTCAGCGACCGACAAATTCTATCCGTCATGCCCTCATCTCATGTCAAAGTGACAACTGAATTTTCAACCTGGCAACAAAGTTCCTTTCTTACCAGAGCCTTTTAATCCACCCCCCCCCCCCACACACACACACATACACTAATCCAAGCAAAATACTTCTAAAATGATAAGAACAAAGAAGAAACAGCAAAAAATAACATATTCCTGAAGTACAGTCGTGGAAAAAAAAGGTAAACACCCCTACTAACTCCTCAACAAATTATTGTAGAAGAAAGTTACTGGTACCGAACGATTGGAAATAAAGTCTATTTTTAAATGATGTATATAAAATTTGCTTAGGGGGCCATCTACATATTAAAACGAACCATAACTTTGTTTTTGTCAATAGCAGTACCCAATTCTGACATCATAAATGAACTCTACACCCTTCAATTAGCCTAAAAACGAATTTTTATGCAATTCGTACCATAAGTTTCCGATAAATTAATTATTTTAAAACGAGCGTATTTTAAGGGCTGTATCCAAACACAGACTTCTAATATAAGTAGACTCCAAATCGGCAACCTTTTCTTGACTCCTATATCTCTGCCCTCCATCACGTGATGGAAGGCAGATTTAGTGCGCCAAACCGGTTTTTCTCCTCGGAATCTCTCTCCAGATTCCCGCCGAAACATCGTCTGTCAGCGTTTGTCTTGAGTTGACAACACTTTTGCTTTGCCAATAAAGGGATTACCGCCAAAATACGGCACCCTTTTGGTGATGAAAGCAAAAGATGTTGGAGTCAATACCTTCCCGAAAGAACAATGGAATTGGGAGTCTACTTATATTAGAAGTCTGTGTATCCAAATTGAAGTTCCGTACTGGATTGTTAACCGAGATAGCCCCTTCCTTGATCAAGGCACCTTAAGCGCCACTCAAGGAGTCAATGAAGCGTGTTAGATTTCAGCACGGCAGAATAAATTTCAAAATGCCTACTCACTTCCATCATAGACGGCCCCTTAAACCATCATTTTGCCGTTTTGTAAGCATAATTTGAAAACTACTTGGAAGAAAAATGTGAAATTTTTGAATTTCCATAAAGCAGGACTTAATAAATCTAAATCCATCAAAAAAATTGTAGGTTGCAATTCATAATTTTTTCGAATATTAATTTCATAATTCATGTCATAAAATTATAAAAATTGCAAATTCAGCGTATTTATATTTGGGTACATTAGTATTATTACTACAAAAAAAATTAGCACATTAGGAGCATAATTTCGGGAGATATAAATAAAAATATGAAAATGTAATTTAACATTAGAAGCACTAAATTTTGAATGTTTATAATTCAAAAACTTATCATTCAAATGACTTGAAATTTGGTGTCTAGGCATAGTTTGAACCGAAGATTTGAAATATCTCGTTAAAATTGGGTATTGCCATTGAAAAAAATGAAGTTTGGATTCCTTTTAATATGTAGATGGCCCTCTAAGCAAAGCGAATTTTATATACGTCATTTAAAAGTAGACTTTATTTCCAATCGTTCGGTACCAGTAACTTTCGTCTACGATAATTTGTTGAGGAGTTAGTAGGGGGTGTTTACTTTTTTTTTTCCACGACTGTACGTTTCTCGAACTGCTCCTGTTCCTGCTCCATTCCACATCCCACTATCTGTTCCTTGCTTTTTTCCGCGGCTGCGCAATGATGAGAAACAGAAAGGAGAAGTTTTTTTTCCAAAGATATGTTCCATTTAAACTGCTCCTCTGACTTGACACCGTTAATCAGGCGATTTTCCCCTTTTCTGGCATCTAGAATTTGATAGTTTAATGACGTTTCTCATTGTTTGGAAACCTTTTGACATCAGCACCCAATCGCAAGTGAGAGAAAAATGTGTCAACGTTTGCTTTGGCGGCAGATGAAATTTTAGTTCTACAGCGTCTAGAATACATAGTGTGGAAATATGCTATCCAAACAATGCTAAAAATTTGTATCCCTTAAATGTGCGACGGTACTGCTGAAATCCAAAGAGTCGATCGCAGCGACATCTGCTGGATTTTCGTATTACATTGTATAGACTAGCAATATCTTGCAGTTTTAGAAAATATTCTGCAGATGTCGCTGCGATCTGTATATTGCAGCAGCATCGTTGCACATTTAAGGGATACAATATTTTAGCGCTTTTTTAAGTATTACAGGGATAGTCGATTTCCACACTATGTACTCTAGTTGCTATATTTAGTTCGAAAAGAACGGTTCTTTTTGGCGAAGAGTAACAGTTCCTTCGTTTTTTCTCTTGGAACTGTTCCTAGGAATCTGTTCCACGTTTTTCTACCCATCCGTAAATCCTACAAGTATTTCGTGCATGAGGATTTCATCCTCTTTGCTGAGACCGGGAAAATTCACGTCCAGTAATCCACAAAATATTTTTTAAAAAAGGATGAGTCCTATTTAAAATTTATTAACTACATCCCTAATCAAAGAGCAATCAATAATAAAAAGAACCTTCAAAAATAAATTTTTGTTTATTGATGAGAAAGCTTATAGTTGCTTATTATATGACAAACTTGTGAAATTGTATAGGGGAGACCGGGGCAAGTTGACTACAGGGGTAAGTAGGCGCAATCCTCATAAATCGCCTGTTTGTGGATAGATTGAGCAACCAGTCACAGAGTACCTTTCTTCTTGCTTTTCACAATCCTCATTGTAGTTTTGCAGCGTTACCTACGTGCAGTGGACATTTATTACGATTTTTCTGTTTTTTGCACTCATAAGTAATTTTTTGTTGCTGCATTCTTTTTCTAATTTCTGATACTTATCTTATTAATTGCGATTTAACTTGTGCAGTCTTTTTTAGTGTATGATTAACTGTACCTACCCCATATGTGATTTACTTGGATTATTTATGATTAGATTGGTACGTGTCCCTTTTGTGAAGAAATGTATTATGGGGCTAGTAGGCGCATTGAACACGGGGCAAGTTGGCTCGGTGTCTGATGTGTGCTGGTGGCTTGAAAAACAGCAAACACCGAGAAAAGTGGTTGCAATGAAAGATTTTGGGCACACGATGCTTGCCCAAACGGAGACACTCGATTTTTTATTTGTGACAACTGTAACTCTGATGATGATATCAAGTAGGATAGAAGTTACTCACAGTTATTGTTTTATTCATTATTTTTATTTCTGTATAATTTAGAATAACATTGCACGGCGATAACGCCTTTGTTTAAACTTACTGGTAAAAATGAAATTGATTTCTCGTAACTGCGTGCCTTCTTTGAGTTTCATTTAAATTTTTATAAAGCGTGTGGCAACTTACCACATAGGTATAGGTAACTTGCCCTGTGACGGGGTAGGTTGGCGCACAATTTCCCTTTACTTACCCCATAGGTATAGGCAACTTGCCCCGTGACGGGGTAGGTTGGCGCACAATTTTCCTTTTACTTTAGGCTTCCGCTAATCATAAACTACAAAAGCTACAAACTCAAAACTCCGGGTATTTATAGCCCAATGCCTGTTCTTTAAAAGTACAGTTAAAGTTTCATAAAAAACTTAAACAAAAAATTAATAAAAATCAATAACTAAAAACTGTGCCTACTAGCCCTGGTCTCCCCTAATAATACCTTAAATTCTTTTAAAATTAGAACCAAAATTAATATTCATAAGAAAGAGCGATGAAAGATATTGTCTTTTGTCAGCAAGACATGCATTACGAATTACATACCTAAACATGTTTTATCCCGTGTTTGTTTCAAATAGGAAAAATAAAAAAAAACTTGTTTAGATTGTTTCAAATAGAAACAATGCAGTTTTTTTTTGTTTTTTTTTTCTATGAAAAGTATAAAAACTATCTTTACTTGCTGAATAAACTTTTAAAATTAATTTCGGATCTTTGCTGCATTTTCAGCATAAGAACTCTTTTTTTTTTTTTTTTCAATCTATTGCTGTTTTTTTTTCCTTTTGTTTCTTCCTTTTGTGCCATTTAGGTCATCATCATCGGTATAAATGTTACAATAAATGGTATATTTATTTTACTATAATAATTAATTTTCAATAAATATTTTATTTATTTATAAAGAATTAATAAATTTACACGTATGTAGACAACTCTTTGGAATCGAAAGGTAATAATATATGACTGTAGGAGGAAAGATGTACAATTCTGTTCCCCTGATGCTATTCGCTAACGAAAGATAGCGCCTCCTACTTCCTCTTAAGAATTCTCTTAAGAATTAATTGAACTTTTCCATTTGCTATTCTTTTACTTAAGCAATTTTCAAATTTGAGTCATTTTTGAGTAAGAAATTTAGGAAAAAAATCCCATTAAATTAAACTTGTTTGTGATTAACGTTAATTTTTACATATGTCTTGTACATGTTTCAACTTTTTATTAAAATTGTGTCCTGTAGGGCACTTATGCATAACCATGAAGCATTGAAATTTTAGCATAAAATCATAATTATTTGAAGGGATAAATATGCTTCCACGCAGATAATTAGCCCCAAATGAAAAAATATTATACACTTTTTCAATAGAATATATATATATATATTTTTTTAATAAAAAATGTCAGGTTTGTTACTTTTAAAAAATTAACAGCTAACAGACCTGACAAAGTTACATTTAATTTAATTTTTTTTTTTCTGCCTGTGTGAAATTTTTAGGCTTAGGATAAAATAGCTTACATATACTTCTCACTGTGACTTTTCGTGTGTTAAGCAGATAATAATGCTACATTCATTTAATTGAACAAAACTAGCAACAGATCTCACAAGATTAATATATATATATATTTACCTTATGAAAAAAACAAAACTGTTAATTTCATCCTATGATTTCAAAATGTCTTCTGCTACTTACTGAATCATGAAAATAATCTTTAAAACGTGGCTGCAATCTACAAATTATAACAACTATATTTTGGTAACAGGGTCATTCCACACAAAATGAGCAAAAATTAAAAAAAAAGTCGTGGCTGCATATTAACCGATTTTAATAAAATTTGATACACAGATTCAATTCATATTCAAATAGAGTACTGCAAAATATTCGACAAAAAAAATAAAAAAAAATTGGAAGTTCTGGACATTTAAAGAACTTGTGACATAGAGGGGCTTGTGTACAATCGTTCAAAGTTGCAAATTTGAAGTTCCGTATCTTGAAAACTATTTAACATAAATTACATCTTTTTATAATATCGTAATCTCTGGAAAATTATCTTCCTATTTATTTAATAATAATAATTTGGTAACGTCATGATTAATCTTAAATTGGTTGTAAAAATTGAAAATTTGTCAATTTTGAGAAAATTAAAAACGTTATAAAAACTAAAGGATTTTAAAAACATCTGTGAAATTGATGCCTGGTGTAGTGTTACATATTAAGATCGAATTGCTAAAGTTTTTAAGTTGCTATGTATTTCCTTCACCTTTAAAAAAATTTAGAAACTTTAAAATAAAATGAAATAATCGTATTTTTTCCTCTTATTGATAGGGAAAAAAAATAATGAAGGAAACGTCAGACATTACAGTTATTGCACAGACATAAAGATCAATAAGTCCCTGATATGCTAAAAAAAATTCAAGATTGCCTTTTGATTCCTAACGTCACAAAATTGGGTTAAAAAAGTAATATTTGTTGCATTCCAAGAGCTTTCCTCATTGAATCCGCGCGCGTTTTTTTTTTTTTTTTTTTTTTTTTTTTTTTTTTTTTTTTTTTTTTTTACAATATTGCACAATTTCAAAGGGGAAAAAATGTAGTGCTGCCATCTATGGTTTTAGAGGATAAATATATATTTTTTTGTTAAACGTAATATATATTTTTTTTTTACTGTAGTTTAAAAGAAATATATTAATGGCCAAAAATAAACTGAAAGCAAGAATAAAAGTTTCTGTATTTAAAATACACACTTTTATCTATAATGCCAAATAATTTAAAAGTTTAATAAAGCTTTCCTTCACTTAAAAAGAAGTGATAGAAATATTGCATTTTACCATCAACATTTTTTACTATTTATTTTTTTTTCTCATTAAGGAATAAAAAGGCAAGAATGAAACTTTCGATATTTAAAATATATACTTTTAGCTATAAGGTCAAGCAATAATAAACCTGTCAGTGCTGTCCTTCATGTGAAAAAGGATCAATAGAAATATTGCATTTTTACCTCAAAATTTTTCAAAAATATTTTTTTTCTCATTACGGAATAAAAATACAATTACTAACTCACGCCAATCAGTTACTTATTATTCATTCCTAATTATAAATAATTTTTAATATAGTCTTTCCATTCCTAAGGCTTATAATCAGAATTGAAATTTTAAGCATGTAGACAAAACCTCGAGTTTGCATTCACTTTTAATGTATATTTTAATACTTAAATAAAAAATCCTGAAATCTATTATTTTAAATTTACTCATAAACAGATGTGATCTACATATAGACTGATTTTCATTAAAATCTGTGATATGTTTGCCACAGCTGATTTGCTCATTTTACACAGAATGACCCAACAATGAAGGGAAGTAACAGACCTGACCTGAAATTTTTCTCGAACAAAACAAAACAACTAATATACAATTAAAAAAAAACATAAATTTTAAAATTATTTATAGATTTATCACATTCCATTACGTATTTTTAAATACATAGGTTTTTGAAAGTTATTTTTAAGTTGAAATATATTAAATTTGATCAAGAAATTTGACTTTGTCATTTCGGACTGCACATTTTCAAGATTTACGTCCTGATAAATTTTTATTAAAAAAAATATGTAAGAAATATTCTTACATTAACATACATGAATAACTCTTAACACTTGCACCTTTTGGAAAAAACAACATCAAATCCCTCAGGATTATTTAATTTGAAAATAAAAAATTGTCTTTTCTCGGACATAAAAAATGTCAAAATGTCTCACATTTGAAAATCATGCATGTAGACTTAAAGGGTTACATGGGTTTGAAAATTTCAAAAAATCATTTTATTTTTAATCTAATAGTACAATGTGTCTAGAACACCGGTTCCAAACCTTTATTGGTACGCGACTAATTTAAGTAAAAAATAATAATAATAATAATAATTAGGATGAGCGAAACGAATCCTCTACTAGGCTACACAAATTACATTTTGTCATACACTTTACAAAAAAAAAAAAAAAACTATTCAGTATTTTAACTTGAAATTAAACAAAAATAAATTATGATCTGTAGATTTGCACAATACAGTGTACTCTCGATTATCCGTGCTCACTCCGGACTCACACAAAAAAATAAAGATGAACATTTTCACGCTTATCATGCATGTAAAATCCATGTTGATGGGAATTAGAATCTTTTCCGGTTTAGCTGATATTATACTGAAGTACATAGAGGTAAAATCGAAAGCTCTGGAATCTGTTTGACGGGTAGGGTTAAAGGGGATGGGAGGGCATGTGAGTCTGGCTTCCAGTATTTGACAGATGAAGACATCGTTTCTAACTGTGTTGATAAATCTAATAGTGATGATAGTACTGATGCAGCAGATGTACAAAATGAGGGAAATACAATTTCTCATTCGACTGCTCTACAATCTGTAGAAACTTTGTTGGACTATATGGGAGAAAGAGAATTTGATTACGGTGACATTACTACGGTTCGTAAAGTATGTGTTGATATAAGACAAGAGATGAAGATATGACAAAATGACAAGAGATATAAGACAAGAGATTTTTTTAAGCAGTAAATATTAAAAGGAAAATTCCGAGTTTGATGTTATACAGCATGCAAATGTAAGTAATTTGTATATGTTTGTACTGATGTTGATTTTTTCTTTAATAAAAAGGAGTTTTCGTATTATCCGTGTTTTTCGATTGTCCGTGCGACCTCTCCCGGTGATTAACCCGGATAATCGGGAGTGCTATTTTTTTTTTTACAGAATAACCTTAAAAATTTATTATTTTAATTAATTTATTTTACACGTTTTTCAATTACGGACGCATTTTTGCAAATAAAAAATGAAACACGTATATTTTCAGAAGAAAAAAATAAATCATGAAGTTAGTAATTATAGATAGAATCATGATTAATTAAATAGTTTCACGATTTCTTTTATGAAATTTTTTAAATACCCTATTTTATGAAAATTATAGCATATTTTTAATGAATTAAAATTTGTGAAAATTCATTTATTTACATTCAATTATAAAAGAATTTTTCAGTGCTAAGAATTCAAATACACAATTTATTTTTATTATGTGAAATCACTTACGCAGACGATACTTACGCATTTTAAAAGAATTATATGTATATATATATATTGTGTGTGTGTGTAAAGAGGCAACAAAAGAATTGTAAACCAATAAAATGAATTGTTAAATTCGTTATATCATAAATAAAAAATTCCGAGGAAATTCTTAGTTATTTGGCTGGATTTACATTTTTAAAATTAAAATGCGCCAAAACATAAAATAACGTTTTTGCTTAATAAAGATGCAAAAATAATATAAAAAAAATATTGTTACTTTCAAATATTTATCTTATTAAATAATGTTTCGCGAATCTAAGCAAAGCATGGCTTTTGCTAGTAATAAATAAATCGCGACCTTACTAATATAAGGGTATATATCAATCTGGAAATTGTTGTATGACCTCTATAAGCTATCGGCTATTCTATCCTACGTAAAAGACAAATTTTCGTACGAAGGATACACAGTCAACAAAAAGAAGTAGTAATCCCAATATGTGTAAGTGAAATAAAAATTAAAAACCATACAAATTACAAAGATAATTAAGAATACTTTTAATTATGATCAAAACAAAACTTTTTAATCAGTGATATTTCTGGCACTGGTGTTTATCAATGAGGGCATCTATGTCAGGGTTAAAAATGTTCATTTTAACCTTAAGTCACTTTCTACACGCAGTAGTATGTTTCTGTATTTATTTATTTATTTATTCAAAAACAGCAAAGTAGAAAATGCATGTCGACTTGAACCCCATCAAGGAATTCGAAGCTGGTTTAAATATTTCTGGATACTCTGCTCGTAAATCATCCAAAAGGAAATTAAGGATTTTTCCTTGAAATACAGTGAAACCTCTCTAAAGAGACCACCCATTAGGCCATAACAAATCGGTCTTGCAGAGAGGTGGTCTCTGAATAGAGGTGATGGGTAAAGCAAAGTTTCATGAAATACATACTATAAATAAAATTATTATTGAATTAGTTAATTATATTTCATGTCTATACAGCTTTAACCCCTTCGGGACGGGAGCCTTTTACGAAATATTTAATCTTTTGTCACCGTTTTTTAAAAGCAGAAATTTGTGTTTTCTTGAATCGAGAAAATGCGCTAATTCCCCATGCAAAGTAAAGTAATCCTACTCTTCGACTGAAAAGTTGAAAATTGGTCCTTGAGGGAGGGAGACGGGAAATAGCGGTCCTTTAACGAAGGGAAATTAATATTGAGCCCATAGCCAAAAATTATGTACCATAAATAAACGGTCTTTATGAGAGGTGGTCTCCTTATAGAGGTGATCTTGCGGGGAGGTTTCACTGTATACTATTTCTTCAAAATACTAAATAATTGCTATAAGTGATAAACATAAATTTTTAAAAAGGCAAAATACCTTTATTTATTTACATTTCGACATGTTTCATTGCATATTGCATCAGACGGCAACATTCTCGAGAAAATAAAATGATAAAAATTTTTTCGCAAAAATTCAAAATGAAAAACTAGTAAACAAAAACAGAAATCACGCGAGCACAAGGATAATGAATTTTTTAAAATTCGCGTGATTTTTGTTTTTGTTTACTAGTTTTTCAATTTTAATTTTTGCGAAAATATTTTTATCATTTTATTTTCTTGAGAATGTTGCCATCTGATGCAATGAAACATGTCGAAATGTAAATAAATAAAGGTATTTTGTCTTTTTTTAAAATTTATGTTTATCACTTATAGCAATTGTTGATTATTTTGATATTTTGAAGGGATTTTTACATATAGTTTATATTATCTGTTGTTAAAGGGCATAGCCGGATAAGCATTGGAAACATGCCTTTTAATCAAATTTACTGATTTTTTACCCAAATGTGACTACATACCTGACAATGTATTTCCCCTAATATCACCCAATAAATATTGATATTTAATGACATAAAAATGTTTTTTCGATTTTTTAAAAAACGGTTTTTCTCAAAAAGTGCTGCGCGGAATTTCATGCCATTTACTGAGGATATATAGATGCCAAAGATGCATAACTGGTAATTTTTGTATAATTTTCTGTTTATAAAAACTGTGTGAAATAGCGAAATAAAAATTTAAAAGAATAAAAATCATATCTTATGGTTATCCGGAAATTACCATTTTCTTGTAAAAAATTCTCCATATGTGCCCGTATATTCTATATAAATGGTGAAAGTTTGCGTTGGGTACTACATATAAATATTTACAAAAATGTATATTAAAATTATCGAAATTCATTTTAAGGTGTTATTTGGGGCGGAGCTACAAAACTTCACCATCCGAAGAATTTTTGGAACAAAGTCAGCAGACAGTATATCAATGGATGTATTTTAGATTCCATTTAGCATATAAGCTATGTTTTTCAACATCATGTTCATTTTGAAATGGACAGTGTTGAGAATGTTACTAATATGTTCGTTAAAATTTAAAATACAGCAATTCTGTAACTGTTGATTCCAAAAATTCTTCGGGTGTGAAATTGAGTAGCTCCGCCCAAAATAACGCCTTAAAATGAATTTCCAAAATTTTAATATACATTTTTGTAAATATTTATATGTAGTACCCAACGCAAACTTTCGGCATTTATATAGAATATACGGGCACATATGGAGAATTTTTTACAAGAAAATGGTAATTTTCGGATAACCATAAGATATGATTTTTATTCTTTAAAGTTTTTATTTCACTATTTCACACAGTTTTTATAAACAGAAAATTATAGAAAAATTACCAGTTATGCATCTTTGGTATCTATATATCCTCAATTAATGGCATGAAATTCCATTCAGCAGTTTTTGAGAAAATCCGTTTTTTTAAAAGTCGAAAAAACATTTTTATGTCATTAAATATCAATATTTATAGGGTGATAATAGGGGAAATATATTGTCAGATATGTAGCTACGTCTGGGAAAAAAATCAGGAAATTTGATTAAAAGGCATGTTTCCAATGCTTATCCGGCTATGCCCTTTGTTGTATTTTTTTAAACGGATGAAATAAAAGATACATTTTAGTGACAAACCTCGATTGTTCTGCGACCCATCAAAACACCCGCCGCGAGCCACCAGTGGGTATTTCTAATTTAGATATTTCTGAGTATTCTGCTCGTATATTCATCCAGAAGGAAATCAAGGATTTTTCCTTGAAATATATTATTAGGTCTACCAGAAAGTTCTGCCCGATAATGTTATTTCACGCCTACTTTTTAAAAATTCACATTTATTCATTGACACCACTTTTTTGAAATGGTAAAATTACGATTGTTTTCACGTTTCACATTGAGGTAAAAACAATGGGATTTTTACCATTTGAAAAAAGTGGTGGCAACGAAAAAATTCTGAATTTTAAAAAAGTAGGCGTGGAATAACATTAACGGACAGAACTTTCCGGTAGACCTAATATTTGCTGTTAATTTTGTTGCATTTTTTAACACGTTCACGCCGGCGCGGCGGGTCACACTTGACTGTCTCAGAGCTGCCAAGTCTCCGGCTTTTTGGATATCAGTATTTTAATACAGAAAATGTTCTTTTATTTAATTAGAACAATTGGGCGATTTAAAGGAAGAACATTTCCTCTAAAATAACAGTGGTGTGGAAGAAGCCGGAGACTTGACAACTCTGACACAGTCGAGTGTGACCCACCGCGCCGGCGTGAAAGTGTTAAACAGATGAAATAAAAGATATATTTTTGTGTCAAACCTCGATTGTTCTGCAAGCCATCAAAACACCCGCCGCGAACCACTAGTGGGTCTCGACCCTTAGTTTGAAAACCGCTGGTCTAGAATGTTTTTCCAAAGTTTCAACTCAATCGCAGTGAAAGTCTGGAAGAGAGAGACTTTGGAAATTCTCTTCATTAGGCTAGGCTGGCCAGAAGCGAAGCTGGAATATCGCTTTTTTCTAAGAACACTATTTTTGAAGTCGGTGGATATAATTTCTCAAAAACTAATGCACTGATCTTATTGAAATTTGACGCATTTCTTTAAAATAGGTTTGACTAGTGATTGAACGGAGGTTTTTCCATTTTTTTTTCGATTACAACTATTTTTACAAGGCTATACGTAGTGTAAATTGTGCCAAAAATTTTATTTTTTTGCATACAACTCTACCAAAAATTCAAATTTCCATGTTTATTTAAATCCTTCGTTCAATCTCGAGTTAAACTTATCTACTAACAGAAAAAAGTGTCTTATTAATTTCGAATAAAGCTGGGTTATCCTGGTGAGCTGCATCCTCACGGGAAATGACTGGGGCGAAGCTCGAGCCCGGCGAGACCCGAGGGTCGCGCCATTTTAAAACCACGAGACTTGGCCTGGGTAAGGTCTTCTCTCTTTTAGAGCCGGGCCGTGCCCTGATCTTAAATTTTTCTGCAAATTCGAGTCAGGCCAGACTTCTTTTTTTCCAGGTCGAGCATGGCCTAGACTTCATTCTTCCTAGAGGTCTGCACTGGCAAAAATTTGCAGATCGGGGCTCGGCCCGGAATAAAAGCTAAACGTTCGGTCCGTTTCAGTCCGTATGATAAGCATTATTGGTCCGACCGCGACCCGTACACTTCTCTAAATTCTTCTCTCCGAGCCCAAGTTGGTCTGTCATTTTACTAATTTGTTATTCGTAAAAATTATATTTATGTTGTACGTTTGTTTAGCGAAATCTTTAAAAATTTAATTTGATTTGATAAGTTACAGAGATGCATTTTTAAAAATCTACTTTTTTTTGTAGAGCTTTAAAATTGTGATTTTCTTTTATCATCCGTTTCTTTCATTCTAAACTGATTTTCTTACTGGATTTTCATTTGAATATTTTTGTCTAAGCAATGATTTTTATGTAGTGTTTATGTACATAATTGCCTAAATAGTCATTAATATTAATGTTTTTCTGTATTCATGAATTTCGAACATAATCTAAAATAAAATATGAGCATAAGTAAGTGTGCTTTATGAATAATATTAACCCTCCGTCTACCAGACGGGTCCATTGGACCCGACAGGTACATACAAAATATTCATTCAAACCAGAAATTTCTTTAAAATAAACGAAGTATATAAACCAGACAAAAATAAGGTAAATAAATAAGTTAAATAGTTTTAAATAAAAATTCTGGTGTAGAACGTTTTATTAAAACTTGAATAAAATTCCCGGTAGATCTAGGGTTAATTGCAAAATGCTGGCTGGGCTGGAGCCGACTTTTTATCTTTTGTAAGGGGGAATAATTTTTTTTTTATGTGGGTTGGACCTGGAAATTTCAGCCCGGGTAAATCTCTAACTGACATATCGAAGCCATCTTTAATTTTTTTTTTTAATAAATGCTTTTTTCAACCATCATCCCATAGCTACTGAATAAACCGGGTATCCTAAAATGGACTGACTGATTTTAAATACAATTCAATAATTTGCAAATGGCGACAGCTATTTAAAAAAAAAAAAAAAAAGAAAGAAAAAAAGAAAAAAAAAAAAAAAAGAGAAAAAAATACCTTGAAGGAAAGTTGTGTAAGGTGTTAAGGAGCAGGGGTGATTCTGTTCCGAATTTTCCGAAAATTTAACCCTCTCGCTGCGCATCCCGCGATTGCCACGGCAAACGTAAAAGTAGCAAAATTTGCGCAACCCGCAATTTCCGCAGCAAATCTTTTTTTATTTTTTTTTTTATTTTTTTTTATTATTATTATTTTTTTAATGACCTAATTCTATTTAAAAGAGAAACTCTTTCACAAATATTTTGGACTTATTTGAACTCTAAAATATATGCAGATTTCAAATATGTAATAAACTAAATGCGCAATTTTTGAACCTATATTTATAACATATATACGCAGCGAGAAAGTTAAGGCATTTTGTTCCAAAAATTAAAAAAATTCCTCAATCCGAAAATTCGGACATAAAAATAATCGTGAATTTTGACAAATGGTCGCCACAAAAAATCTATTTCGTCAATCGTTCGCAGGAAATAACTTCAATTTCACCAAAGAATCGCCGGAAAAACGTGAATTTGGTCAAAGGGCTACAGAAAAAATGAGCAATTCTTCAAATGGTCACGGAAAAAGCAAATTTCTTCAAAGGATCTTGAAGAAAACGCGAATTTTGTAAAAAAAAAAAAAAAAAAAAAAAGAGGGCAAATTCCGTCAAACGATCGCGAAAAAATTCAAATTTTGTCAAAGAATCCGGAAAGAAACGCGAATTACATCAATGGGTCGCAAAAGAAACGGAATTTCGTCAAAGGGTCACGAAAAAAACTCACATTTCGTCAAAAGATTGCGGGGGAAACGCGATTTTCTTCATAGAATCGCGGGAAAAGCGAATTTCGTCAAAGAATCGCTTAAAAAACACGATTTTCGTCAAAGGATCGCTGAAAAAACGGGATTTTTGTTAAAGGATCGCGGAAAAAACGAGAATTTTGTCTAAGTGTCGCGGGAATTTTATCAAAGGGCAGTAATTTCAATACAGTATTATTTTAATGTACTGTAATATTACAGTAATTTCGTCAAAGGATTGCGGAAAAAACGTAAATTTCGTCAAAGGGCAGAAATACGAATTTCATCAAACGGCTACGGAAAAACGCGAATTTTATCAAAGGGCTGTGAAAACATGCAAATTTCGTCAAAAAGTCGTGGAAGAAATGCGAATTTTATCAAAAAGTCGGGGGAAAATACAGTGGTCTCTTTAAAAAACAGCACACATACCTATGTTTACTATTATAGGTATAGTTTTCAATCTGTAATAATATACCCAACTAACGCTTGAAGAAAAGGGCCCAAACCCAACTTGCTGGAATCTACACTCAGCCTGAAATCCCCCAAATCGAAAACAGCTAACCCGACCTGCAACAAAAGTAATTAGTGCAAGGAGGAAATTCCCCCCGCCCCCTCTCTGCTATAACATTTCAGATTATTATTATTATTTTTTTTTTAACTGAGAATCATCCCTGATCAGGAGTTTTTCTTTTACTGCGATTCTTAATTTTAGTTTAAAATAGCAACGACAGATGGCGCTGGAAGCAATAGGTGCTAAATCGGTGCCCAATTTAACGACTATTGTTTGCAGCGCCAAAGTAAAATCAACAATCGCAGTGAAAAATCTCCTGACATCTTACATAATCCTCCTGCAAGATTTTTTAAAATTGCTGTCACCATTTGCAAATTACTGAATTTTAAAATCAATCAGTCCATTTTAAGACACCCGATATGTTTTTCAATGTTTTTTAAGTTTCAAAGCATTCTTTAGTGAATTACAACTGATCTTAGATATAAACAGACAAGCAGTCTTATACAAATTAGTATTTTTTACATAATCCCGAAGATTAAAAAATATTATTAAATAATTGTTTGGGCATGCCCGTTATGGAGCTTTTACTGTATGTAGTTTTTATCTTAAAAAATATTTAGACTTTCTATTCAAAATTAGGGTCGGCCCGAATCCTTCTTGCAAGAGTGAAAACCCAATATCCGAAACTGATCCAAACACGAAATAATGCATGTTAATCTGCCCCAAGCCCAACGTGCTAGGCACAGCTAAAAAGTAGAAGTCAACCCGATCCGCAGCAGAAAAGTAGCAGTCAACCGGACTCAAACGCGACCCGCAGCAAAAAAGGATAAGTTAACCCGAGCAGCAGCAAAAAATAGAAGTCAACCGGACCCAACCCAAACCCTACCCGCAGCAAAAAGTAGAAGTAACAAGACCCGCAGTGAAAAAAATTAGCCCCGACCCGTGCATCAGATTGGAGTCTCCAAATTTCCAAAATCCCCCCCCCCCCCCCTTGAGGATTGTCCAGACCCTCCCTTACTGCTAAATTATGATTTAACTGTAAGTATCTAGCTTATACTATTGAAATTGAATAATTATAGCTTTCCAAAAATAATTTCCAATTTTCTTTTATTTCTTCTGCCAATCATAAACATTTCAAACAAAGAATTTCGATAATATCAAGCAATTCGCCGACTTTTAAATTATTTATTTATAATTTTATAGCCTGTGAAATTTTTATTCTTAGAAGAATTTTAATTCTGGAATAAAAGTTTTCAGCTTGTCGATTAACAAGAAAAGAAAAGAAGAAAAAAAAAAAAAAACACGAAATGTAATTTAAACATACTGAAATATTATCAGTTTCGCCCAGTCCGTATGAGTGCAACGAACGCCATTCCTATATTTATCTACTAACAAACTAAACAAATACAAGCAGTGGTGACAATTTAGACCGTTGCTTTATTTAAAATTTCGACCTCATTTCCGAATACTGAGATTCCCTGTTTTAAGTCAGTTAGTCCTTGTTATTAAATAAAACAAAGATTTCGTTTTGGAATCAGTAGAAGTTTTCATTAATGAAGCGCGCTAAATTGACTACACTTAAATCAATATACGAAAAGCTGGATTAATTATTGAAAAATTCCAAATAAAATTGCTTACATGCTATGCATTACTTATATTCTTAGGCTTTACATTTACTCATTTTTTCCTTTGCATTAATTGTAACAAAATGCGCAAAACGGTAAATATTCATTACATATTTTTTTTTAGTTCCTGTTTCCTTATCCAGACACCGCAGACTCTAAAAACACGTTAATTTGATCTGCTTTGAAAAGATAACGGATTAAATTTTCCACCAACATTCAGAAGATGGGGATTTTTTTTTTAAAGTGAGTGAGAATCAGTGTTAAGAGTGTATAGCAAAGTGCAACAAAACCTCTGAAAGATTGGATCAAATTCATTCAGTGAAACTGTTGGTTATATACAAGTTCCTCAAAGTGCCTAAACAAATGTGCAGTCTATGTCAGATCTGAGTTATAGCTTAAAAGAACAAAGGGCCATATGAAAAACACCATCAAAAAATCTGCACTCTAAAGCACTTACTCACAGTGGATTTATCGTATTTAAACTTATTATAATATTTAAAAATTGGCATACTTAAGAGCCATAATTATTTTAAATGTTAAATAAAGCATAACTTTTTTTTTTCAAATATTAGTTTGTCTTTTTATTAAATTGCCAACGTTTGTTACATTCATATTTTTGTAATTTTTTAATAGTAAGTAAGTTAACAACTTTAGTATGTCTAAAATATTAAAGTTACTTTTATTCGTCCCATTATGTTTTATACTGCTTCAGAAAAAATATTGTTTACATTGAAACTCCACAAGGCATCTTACCCCTAGATAGTTGGCCATCTTACTCATAGGTATGGGTAAGATGCCGAAATGCAAGTGCTTACAAAAACAAATTTTTTTATGCTTTATATAATATCTATAAAATGAAATAAGGTTTTAAATGATACATAAAGGTGCAAACTTCTAAAAGCAATCAATGAATAACAAATAAAAACAACAGGTGATTTTTTAAACAATAAAGTCACTAACTACTGCATCCTTCACCCAATTTATCCTACATTTTCTTACTTGAAATTTAAAATTTATTAAAAATGAATTTCAATATTTTTTCTAACTGTACATTAGGGTGGTCACAAGAAATCAATTTTCGAATTTTTTAGGGGGGACCCCCCCAAAAAGTTGCCAATTGGCTAGAAAATGAGATTGGAAAAGTTTCAGCTCATTTGGATAATATTAACCCGTGCCTCATTGAGGTCAAAGTTCGAAAAAAACATGATTTTTCGCAAAAAATGCTGTTTTTTTCTTCATGAAATGAATACAATTAAACCTAGAAACATAATGCTGATCTCATTTCATAAAAAAATATTTTTGCTTTGAAAAACCACTCGCTACATTTTTGTAAAAATGTATAGATTTAAACATATGCGCGTTTTCCAGGTTCAGACTTGATTCGAATCCTAAAAATTGACTTTTTATGAAAATGCGAAAAAACAATGTAACATTCCCTTTCATCTGCTTTCAACATTTTGTTGTTCTTTGTTTGTTTGTTTTTTTTCATTGTGTATATAATAAAGGGTTTAATTATGATAAAAATTTAAGTTTAAACTGAAAGATTTAAAAGAGAAAACGGGCAAAGAAAGTATAAAAATGGGAACAAAAATTTTAAAATGCATTTTATTATTAAAGTTGTATTACAAGAAAGGAAGCATTATAGAGAAAAGAAATTACTATCCCTTACATCACATACTCCATTGTCATGTTAAGGTGGTAAGGTCTGTCTTGAAATGTTTTTCTACATTCAGATACAGCTTTTAGCAAAACGTTTTTGTTCTTCGTCTTTTGTTAAACAGGAATTTAAATCATGGATTAATTGTATCCCCCTTTCAGCTGTGTTACCTTAAAATCATTCAGTATTTTTCTTGATTTCAAAAAATGATTATATTCACATCATACATCGGGATCAGTATATAGAAATTGTATATTAATATACAATCTAATAAAAAAAAAAATCAGCTTGATATTAAACAAAAACATCGACTTATTTTTTCAATAAATAATTCACTTGGTTGAAACGTATTGTTGCTCTTAGATTCCTATCATCAACATCATTTTCTTTTTCAAATAATATTAATTTTACAGCCATGCTTATTTACATTTTCCCCCCAATGTATTATCAAAAAATGAAAATGACTCTTGAACAGAGTTCAGATACCAAAGGTGGTTTAGCATTTTGGCGAGTGCTTTGTCCGCAAGCAATTTAAAAAAATTTCTGTACTCAACAAGTTATTTTAATAACTGCAGGTCTTGATTGCGGGGAAGTGGAAGCATTTAACCATGCTTTTACATAAATATTGATTATAAATAATCAAATGTCTCTAACACCTTCTTTTTCTAAATTTGTTAATGAGAACTGATCCCTGAAAAGATATATTTTGAGAGAATAAATGACCTGTGATATCCATCGTCGATGAATTGAAATTGGATGTATTTTAGAGGAAGATGTCCAGTAAAAATTAAACAAAGTTAGATAAATTCTTTATTTTAACCCATGGACTATTACATTTTTAAATGTTCTATAAGAAAGCTTGAAATTTCTTCTGAATTAAGTATTTTATAACCAATATTTTACCATCAATAGCATTTTCATACTTAATTTGACCCAACATGGGCCATCTAATCTGAATCTTATTTTAAATAACTGGCTGAAAACAGCTTTTATGTTAATTTGTAAATTATGGTGGTGACATGGTAAACACAGAAGATTTTACTTTAATAATTGATATAGATATATGCAAGTTCCTCTGAGGCGATCAGGTTTTACTACAGTGGTATCAAAAGACATTGCTTGGTTTTTACCAACTTCCACCCACTCTTCAACTGCTGAAAATACAGTTTTTTCCCGAGTTATTCCGATACTATTTTTTAAGTTGGGGAATTCTTATTAAGTGTTCCTCATCCCCACAACTAATTAAAACTGCTATCCACAATCAACTTCTATATCTTTTGAATAAATAAATTGTAAACATTTTCTTTATTAAAAAAATGAGGAAACAGTTTTCCATCGTAGCTAACAAAAGCTCCCTGTAAATCGGAATTGTGAAATCTGTTTTTGATGAACTCAGTTCTTTACTTTCGAAATAGTTGTTTGCGAAGTCCTATTACATTTCTACTTAAAATTTGTGATTAACTGGTGGGTGTACTGTAAGTCTAGCAGCTTCTCTGGTGTTCAGTTTCACTTGGGAATATTATGAAGCAAAATACGTAAAACTTGACAATTACTTGATAACTTACTGCCGGTGATTTGATGAACATGTGGTCTAATAAAAAAATTTCGCATTGCTACCATGATACCGAAAGAGGGGGTGGGGGTTGGAATGCTTCGTCGATTTAAAAAATAAATAGCGATAGCAGGTAATAAAAACAGCCTTGTAATAAAAAGAGAAAGTCAGAGGTTCATTTTAAATGTGCTTCAACTGCAATACAAATTGGGAATTGTTTCTATGCACAGAACTGGATAACTAATAATTAACTATAATTCGTGAAGTATTGTTAAAATTATAAAAATTGTCTAATTTCTTTTGTCTTTTAATTCAAATAATAAAAATAATAACATCAAATTTAATAAAAATTATTAATTTCTCATTTTTCACTTATTTTTCAAAAATGCAGAGTTTGAAGGTGTGGTTCATAAGCTGACTTGAAAAACACTAAATGTCATTAAATATAAGCTTTGATGAGAATAAAACTTCAAGGCAACAACATTTTCTATGAAATAAGATAAGAATCAGGTTTCTAAGACAAATAGTTTTCAATTAATGAAAAAAAAAACTACGGTTTTTCGCCAAAAATCACAAATTTTCAAGAATTCAACCTCGATGAGGCACGGGTTAATATTATTCAATTGAGCTGAAACTTTGCTAATCTCATTTTCTAACTAATTGGCAACTTTTAGAGGGGTCCCCCGGAAGAAAATGTTAAAAAAAATCCCCATGTTACTTGTGACCACCCTAATGTACATGTACAATAATATAGGACTTCATTAAGCGATTTCATGTTTTAATTAACTGAAATGGCATAGTTTTACATGATTCATGAAGTGAAAGAATATATATATTATCTAGACAAGTATTATTCCGTACGAAAAACTAACCAAGTGACGTCATCATATTTTAAATCATTGACCAGTTTTCTTTCAGAAAATATTAGCATTTTTATATCACTTATACCAAATAGTTTGATTTTCCACAGACTTTCCAGAAAATACATGATTAACATCCTTTTACCTTAAAATCTCCCAGAAATTCGATGTAAGAAAGCTTAGCAAGTAATTTTAATTAGAGATTAGGCTTCACATGTCACAATGTTTACATGTAAAGAAGAGGTGAAATCACTAATTAAGAAATAAATTCACACTTCTCCTCACATCCCTCGAATTTTTAAAGGCGCCATGATTAACGAAAACCGAAAAAGAAGAAGGGAAATTTTCTTTCGATTAAAAAAAAAACTAAATCTATAGTTAAAAAATCTCTGAAACACAATCTCTGTCCCACATTGGAGCATATTCCTACAAATAGCCAAGCCCCCATAATCCAAAATTACAACACAGCAATCGATATGAAAACATTTAGCCGTAACTGGACTGCTTTTCCCATAAATAGATTTCTTCCGCGATTGAAAGCAATAAGCAACCCTATTGCTTAAATAATAAGCATTTAGGCGTGAGGCATTCGGAGCGTGATAAACATTTTGATATTATTGGTAGATCTACAGCTGATAAAAATGTGATACCATGAAATAAAAATGTAATAAATATTTGAAAGTTGAAGAAATTTCTCATACTTTTATTATTTATTTTTGACGCTTCACCACGTCTGATTTTCTGAATACCATTTATCCTTTTTTCTTTTCCAAGATGTAATTTTTTGGAATAGAAACATAATGTTATATGCTGATTTTTCGATTATTCTAATCAATTCAAAGACGCGTCTGAAAAGATCTGTTAATAATCACTATTTACTAATGTATCTCTTTAAATAATATTCTTTGTCACAAAAACGTAAATCAATATCCATGAACGGAATAAGTATAAAATAGAATAAATATAAATAATAAAATAGAATAGCAAAGATGTAAGTTTATTCTTCATCTAATCTTAGAAAACGAGTATGAAATTTGAAGCCCACGAAAGAAATTTAAATGATCCTATATATATAAACAAAAATAAGCAAATTGGGATCATTAGAAGCTTTTGCACTATAAAATATGATAAAAGGTTAATTACATATGCTTTTAATTATCGAAATTTTTTGCTTAATTGATGAATTTAGTCTTCTTTAAATCTTAAGTGAACGAAGTCACGGGTAACAGCTAGTGTCTTAATAAAAAACAAAACTGTTTATTTTTATAATCCTGCAATAATCCTATTTTTTTTAGGACAGTGGATAAAATTAAAATAATGATGTGAAATTAAATGGATATTTTGTAAAATTGAAAAAATCTTTGTTTTTAACTTAATCTAATAGCATAAAAAGAATTTGCGCTTTCAATTTCCCTAACAATATTCAAGCACTCTGAAATTAGGTAGTGTATACGAATATTTCGATTTCTGTTAAAGATCCTCAAGAAATGTAACTACTCGATCTCTTCAGACGTATCGTTTTAACTTGTTTTTCAGAAAAATAAACTGAACCCGGATAAAATATAGTGTTATTTTATATTTGTAAAACTGTTTTCTTTTTTTTCTCTTTTAGATTGCTAAAAAATGAGTTGTGTTATATAACATTGATCCAAAGAAAGTATAAGAGAAGAACAGACACTTCGGTAAACTCGTTTCTGCTGAAATGTGACGCAGATGTCGTACAGAGAAAAAAACATGCTGGGGAAGTGCCGCTTTCAGCACCCCGCAACTTCAATGGGCAAGGTCCACCAGGGCTGCAAAAGTTTCTTTGGCGGTTGTTTTCAAACGGCGTTCGTTGTTCGCAGGGCCGGCCCCAGGACATTTTGGCGACCGTGCGAGCACTCATCAAGGCGCCCCCCCCCCCCATTACACACACACACAAGAAAAATTGCTTGACTTATGGTCTTAATTTTTTAAATATTCGTACTTTTTATACATACTATTACTAATTATTTAAGATATTAATTTAAAGTGTTTCAAAAACGGATAAAAGATTCTAAATTTAATCCCATCTTTGATTTTGTATTTGGTAAATTGTAAAATCAGGAAAATTTCAATTTTGCAGTAATTATCAGTCTTAATGTGTAACATTACGATCCAAAAGTAAAACACAAGGCCACAGCACATAGTATTGGGCGAAAATAACAATAAGTTAATTAATTAAAATAAAAAAAAAACTCTCTTAGAAGAATACTGTTTGGAATACTGCAAAATAAAGAAGCAGAACTACTAGTAAATAGCAACTATAAAAGATGAAAACTGTAATCTTGTCTCGTTATTTAGTACATAAAAAGTACGAATAAAGTTCATATTTAAATATCGATTTTCGTAAAGGGCTCAGTTTTCATGGTTTTCTCTTCAGCTGATTCCTGAAACATAAATATTCTTATCCTTTCTTTTCATTTTTTGAATTGTTCTCAATCTCTGTGATGATAATTACCCCCCCCCCCCCCCCCCCAAAAAAAAAAGAAAAGAAAAAAAAACTTACTAAAATTTATTTTTCACTAAATTCCCCTAATTAATTAAACACTAAGAGAAAACTATGATTGAGAATAAGAGTTGTATTTATAATAATAAGGATTGCGATTAACAAAAAATGCCCCCCCCCCAAAAAAAAAAAACTTTCCTGGATTTCTTTCTGCTGGTGTCCACGCTAGAATTAAACAAACCATCCCAAAGAGCATCGGGCACTAATGGGGAAAAAGTTATTTAACGATAAATGTATTAAATGAAACTTTTTTTAAAGACGATTACAAAATCAAATTTATATGCAGATATATATATATATATATATATATATATATATATATATATATATATATATATATTTTAAACATAGGCTCCAGTTTCACAATTCTGCATTGTCAAGCTTATGTTGATTTATTCATTGAGCTCTTTGCTCCTGTTAATGAGAAATCATGATAAAGTAATCTTACTATCAACTTCTGTTTAGTAGATTTACAAATAATAAAGTGCATGTCATGGACGCTGGTGGGAGGGACAGGGGGGGGGGGGCAAGGAAGGGTCTTTGCTCTACCCTTTTGAAAAAAATTCGTCATCGTAGATGATTTAAAAAAAAGGGGTGGGGGTAAAATTTACCTTTTTCGCTTAATTTTAAATAATAAATCACTAAGAGAAAAAATTGCGCTTGGGCATAAGTCTGTATATATAATAAAAAGGCTTAGAACAATATTATCCCAAAGAAACCTTACCCCTAAGCAGATTTCGTTCTTCCCGTGCTTAAAGTGCAAATTATTTCACAAACTATTCAAGAATCGCTGTAATATTGAATAGAATTCCCTTTTGGTTGAGACAAAGTTTGACTCAGTATGAAATACATAATCTGATTCCAAAAAAGCATTTTTTTTTTCCATTTTAGTTATATTTCCAGCAATTTTTATTTTTAAACTAACAATATTTGCTTAAAATTTCAGTTATTTTAATTTCAGTGTTTCGAAATATTTATTGTGTAATGGGCCAAAGACTATATTTAACTAATAAATAATCCCTAATGATTAATGAAACAGTGCATCATTATAACGCAATTACATATTTTTTTACGTTATTTTTTACTGGCTTTCTGCTCAGTTTTCCTTTCAGACCACGTTTCGGAAAACTGGGGCAATACATAAATTCAAAGAATATGGCATTGGCGCAATGGCGGATCTAAGAGGGTGGGGGGGGGAGGGGGCGATCGCTCTCCCCCCCTTGGGCAAATAAAGGTTTCGGAAAACGGCATTATGTATCCTCACGGGTAATGAGTTGGGGCGAAGCTCGAGCCCGGCGCGACACGACCCGGGTCGCGCAAGTTTAAATCCACGAGACTCGGCTTCTCTCTTTTAGAGCCGGGCCGTGCCATAATCTTAATTTTTTCTGCAAATTCGGGTCGGGCGATTTCTTTTTCTTCCCAGGTCGAGCCTGGTCTGGACTTCATTCTTCCTAGCACTGACCAAAATTTCCAGGTCGGGGCTCGACCCGGAATAAAAGCTAAACGTTCGGTCCGTGTCAGTTCGTATAATAAGCAGTACATGCCCGACCACGACCCGTGCACTTCTCTAAATTCTTCTCCCCCGAGCCCAATGTTTTTCCGTATTCATGAATTTCGAACATAATCTAAAATAAAATATTAGCATAAGTGTGCTTTATGAATAATTTTAATTGCAAAATGCAGGCTGGGCTGGAGTCGATTTTTTAGCTTTTATATCGTCGGGCCAATAATTTTTTTTGTGTGGATTGAACCTGGAAATTTCAGCCCGATTAAACCTCTAACTGACCTATCGAAGCCAGCTTTATTTTGTTTAAAATGCCTCTTTCAGCCATCATCCCATAGCTACTGAATATACCGAGTGTCCTAAAATGGACTGACTGGTTTTAAATACAATTCAATACCTTGCAAATGACGACAGCTATTAAAAAAATACTTAAAGGAGGTTATGTAAGATATTATGAACAGGGATGATTCTGTTCCGAATTTTCCGAAAATTTAAACCATCCCGCAATTTCCACGGCCAACGTAAAAGTGGTAAAATTTGCGCAACCCACAATTTCCGCAGCAAATCTTTTTTTGTGATCTAATTCTATTTAAAAAAAGTAATTCTTTTACAAAGATTTTGGAATTATTGAACTCTAAAATATAGGCAGATTTAAAATATTTAATAAAATAAATGCGCAATTTTTTAACCTACTTTCATAATATATATATATATATATATATATATATACGCAGCGAGAGGGTTAAGACATTCGGTTCTGAAAATTAAAAAAAATCATCAATCCAAAAATTCGGACATAAAAATAATCGCGGGTATAGTCGCCATAAAAAATCGATTTCGTCAATCGTTCGCAGAAAATAACTTCAATTTCGCCAAAGAATCGCGGAAAAACACAAATTTGGTCAAAGGGCCATGGAGAAAACGAAAATTTGGTCAAAGGGCCAGGAAAAAACGTGAAATTCCTCAAATGGTCACGGAAAACGCGATCTTCGTTAAGTAACAGCGAAAAAACTTGAATTTCATCAAAAGATCGCGAAAAATGCAAATTTTATCAAAGAAAAAAAACACGAATTACATCAAAGGTTCGAGAAAGAAAATCGAATTTCGTCAAAGAATCGCGAAAAAAACCGAATTTCGTCAAAGAATCGCTTAAAAAACGGAATTTCGTCAAAGGAGCGCTGAAAAAACGCGATTTTTGTCAAAGAATCGTGGAAAAAACGCGAAATTTATCCAAAGATCGCGGGTAAAAATAAAACGTGAATTTTACCAATGGTTGCAAAATTACACTAATTTCCTCAAAGGATTGCGGAAGAATCGTAAATTTCGTCAAAGGGTAACGGAAGAAATGCGAATTTCAACAAACGGCTACGGAAAAACGCGAATTTTATCAAAGGGCTACGAAAAAAGAGAATTTCTTCAAAAAGTTGCGGAAAAAACGCAAATTTCGTCAAAGAGTCGTGGAAGAAATGCAAATTTTATCAAAGAGTCGTGCAACAAATACAGTGGTCTCTTTAGAAAACAGCACACATACATACACCTATTTTTATTATTATAGGTATAGTTTTTAATCTTAAATAACATACTGAACTAACTTTTGAAGAAAACGGGTTAACCCAAACCCAGCTTGCAGGAATCTACACTCAGCCTGAAATCGACCCGAATCGAAAACAGCTAACCCGACCTGCAACAAAAATAATTAGTGCCAGGAGGGAATCCCCCCCCCCCCCCTCTGCTGTAACATTTCAAAAAATTTGCAGAAAATTTCAGAATTTTTTTTTTTCTTTCTTTACTGAAAATCACTCCTGATCAGGAGTTCTTATTACTACGATTTTTAATTTTAGTTTAAAATAGCAACGACAGATGGCAATGCAAGCAATGGGCTCTAAATCGGTGCCCAATTCAACGACTATTGTTTGCAGTGCCATCTATCGCTGCTATTGTTAAGTAAAATCAAGAATCGCAGTAAAAACTCTCCAGACATCTTGCATAATCCGCCTGCATGATTTTTTTTTTAATTGCTGTCCCCATTTGCAAAGTACTGAATTTTAAAATCAGTCAGTCCATTTTAGGACACCCGGTATGTTTTTTAATAAGTTTCAAAGCATTCTTTACTGAATTACAGATGATCTTAGATATAAAGAGACAAGCAGTCTTATACCCATTTAGTATTTTTTACATGATCCTGAAGATTAAAAAGTATTATTGAATAATTGTTCGGGCGTGCCCATTATGGAGCTTTTACTGTATATAGTTTTTGTCTTCAAGAATAATTAAACTTTCTTTTCAAAATTCGGGTCGGCCCGAAACCTCAAGGGAAAACCCAATCCGAAACTGACCCAAACCCGAAATAATGTATGTCAATCTGCCCCAAACTCAACCCGCATCAGAAAAGTAGAAGTCAGCCGGACCCAAACCCGATCCGCAGCAAAAAGTAGAAGTCAACCGAACCCAACGCGACCCACAGCAAAAAAGTATAAGTTAACCCGACCAGCAGCAAAAAATAGAAGTCAGCCGGACCCAGACCCGACCCACAGCAAAAAGTAGAAGTAACACGACCCGCAATGAAAAAAATTAGCCCCTACTCGCACATCAGATTGGGATCTCCAAATTTCTAAAATCGCCCCCCCCCCCCACCCTTTGAGGACTCTCCAGATCCGACCTTGCATTGGCGGCGCCGGCTGAACGAAATCCCTGAAGTGGGAAGATTTTGGAACAAATGTGTGCCTGTAGCAAAAAATAGAAATAGTTTAATCTCTTTCCGTCAATTGAGCTCTGACCGCGCTCCTCCTCTCCGTTTAAGATGATAAATATTGGAATAATTAAACACTAAAAAAATTGTACTGTTGCTCAAAAATTTTCCCAAGTATGGGGGGGGGGGGCGGGGATCTTACGCTGGAGAAACACTACCTTCCACGATATGTGCCTGAACGAAACACTGGTTCCGACTGAGCCTGATTATCGCAAGGGCAAAAGAGGCAGCTGCCCAGGCTCTCAACTCTAAAATACCCACTCCCCACCTCAAACCCCAAAATCGTTTTTTTAAGTAGAAATTGTGACAAAAAGCATGTTATAGGGGTCCCATCTGAATCTTTGCCTCACGCACCAGGGCGCCATATAGGCCCTTGTTCCGCCACTCTGAGTTTAGGGCGCAACAACGTCTTTCGTAATTTCAAGAACTGACAACTTTGAAATACTACGAGCATGCTTTGTAACTTTAAATATTCTACTGTGTTTCACATTCGCATGAAAATTACTCATTTAAGCGAAATAACTAAATGAATCACAATCTACTTGAAAAATGTTTGGTTTGATTCATTTTTACCTATTAAATATTCAATTTACAGCAGTTTTATAAAATAATTAGTGAACTACCCAATTGTATTGTCTCGATATTGGTCGGTCATTTTAATACGAATTATTTACCTATATATTTTTGGCTACATGGCCTTTTCATTTTTCATTTTCGCAAAAATTCTGACACTAACGCTATTGACTATTTGCAGAAGCAGGTGATCTCAGATCCAGAAGACACTGCTAGAAGAAAAACTTTTTCAAAGTCGTCTGTTTTTTTATTTTAAAATATCTGCCCCTTCAATCTCCTAAGGGTTCCTTTTTCGGGTCATCTGGGGGGCAGTCTCAGATTCCATGTGGGATAAGAGGACTTTAGAATAATGAGCTTAAATAGCCGAAAGTGATAGAATTCACCATGAATCTGTCAAAGTCGAAATTAATTAGCATCCCGCAAGGGAAGCAGATTTGAATCGGTTGGTTCCTGGGGTTCGTGATTCTGTTTCTTTTCTCAGTAGCTTAAAGGTAATTCCATTCAGATAAAGAACAGAAGCCGATGTCTGCACGCGAAAATTCGGCGCCCTTGAATTCCTTTTTAAATAGAACGAAGAATCCTTTCTCGAGCTGGCCCCAGCCTAGCTATTTAAAAAAAAAAAAAAAATACGCAGAATATAAAATAATTTTTATGGGTGCTCTTATAGGCGCCCTTTCATCTGTTTAGCGCCCCGTGCGGTGGCACACTTCGCACACGCCTTGGGCCGGCCCTGACCACATTTGACACCTATGAAATAACTATGAGGCACATATTTTACAAGTACATGATATCTTAGATGAACACTTGCCACTTAGTTAATGTAAATAAAAGAATATAATTTAATAAAAACAACATTTATTATAATAATTCATTATTAATAAAATACAAACAAAAACAGTTTCTATTTTCATTTATAGTATAGCACAACTGATATGTATGAAATTACTATGAGGCACATATTTTACAACTACATGCTATCTTAGATGAACACTTGCTACTTAGTTAATGTAAATAAAAGAATATAATTTAACAAAAACATAATTTATTTTAATAATTCATTAATTATTAATAAAAACCAAACAAAAACAGTTTCTATTTGCATTTATAGTATAGCACATTTGATATGTATGAAATAACTATGAAGCACATATTTTACAAGTACATGTTATCCTAGATAAATACTTGCCACAACATATTTCTTGCATACATTGCAGGTATAAATCGCTCTGTTTTGTTACACAATCGAATTTGGCAAGATTTGCGTTCATGAGGACTTTTTTCAGTTTTCTGGAGTACAATCCATTGCATTCCGTTCTTTTTTTTTGAGAGGAGGCTTCTTTTCTGCAGCACCTATATTCACTGGAGAGTTCTTCGGATAATTTAAATAAAAATTATTTTCTAGTTATACTTTCATCACAAGTCTCTTTATAGAAAATCCACTCATTGATTGCTGCCAAGTCCAAAATATTATAAAATACCTACAAAGGCCATCTATGTGGCCCTGCTTTTTACGCTATATTAGCAGGCGGGCCATCTGGTCAACTACATCTACTCCAAACTTAGTCTCATTGTAAAGCGACGCAATTTTTACGGATTTATATTTTGAGCTAATAAGTAGTACTTTTTTTTACGAGTCTTACTTTTGTAATTTGTTAGAACAATATGAATTGATTTGTAGAGATTTGTAGAGAAAAGAGTGATGTTATATTTTCTAACTTCACTTCAGCTATTTTCGAATATTCTCTTTCATTTGCTCGCACAGTTCCAACAAGACGTGTTTTGTTTTGTTTTTGCCATTAGCGTCTGTGCAAGTTGTATACTTGTAAAAAAATTATCCTTTGTTATATTTCTCCCACAATTTACATAGTTTTTTACAAGATTCAAAACTACAAATTCATTGAAAGGTACTCCTGATGGTCTAAGTTCATCTTTGCCTAAATAGGGAAAGCCATTTATAAGATATTTACTTCGCACATCTACAGCTAACCAAAACTTAATTCCGAATTTGTCCGGTTTATTGGGCGATCTGCATGGATGCTGATGGGCGATCTGCATATTGCAGAAATCTGCATGTTGCCTTTGTGGAAAACAGTTGTTCATCTACGTTTATATTCTGATCTGGTTTCTAACAAGCTTGGCTGTTATCAATAAACGACTTCCACATTTCAGAAGCTAATCCAAATTTGTCAGTTCGTAAGCGAACACTCTTCTCGCTCTTTTTTGTCGAAACGAATGAATCTCATAATTTCTGAAAATCTGTTCCTATTCATACATTCGTGAAAGAAAGAAAGTCCCCATTTTTCTGACCACAAATAAGATAATTTCACATTTCTCACTTCCTAGGCTCTTCGAGCATATAAAATAGCTACAAACACATATATTTCTTCAATAGTAATTTTCCAATCGTCCTTCTGTAAAACATTTCTGGCCCCGAGTAAACTGAAACGTAATCGGAGCAAAATAGATCCCATTATAACGGCTGCCGAACACTTTGGATCATTCAACATTGAAATTGCCAAAGTCGTCATTTTGACGGGTCTTGGTATAAATAGGTATAGGTCATACAGATTACGGAAATTAAAGTGGGTCAGTGGAAATTGAATAGGAAAATTTAACTATTCTTATATTTCATTAAAAATCGTATCATAAAATTCTAGAACAATACATAAATTATATCAAAATTTTAAGCATGAAATTTGAAAACCGTCAAAATGACGGCCGTAGTAGTTCTAGTGTTAAATTGACTTGCTGACGAAGCTCTTCTGCAATTTCCCCGCCACTATGCTGAATGTAATCTTTCAATATTTCAGTAACAATCTCGACGTTGCAAGCTATCAGCTGCTTACAGTAAAGAAATGAGCGATTCAGAAGAACTAATTAAAGATGATAAGAATCGCTGTAAAGTTAATAAGAAATGCAAAAAAATGTCTAGATTGTGCATTAGATTTATTGTGTGAATTGAATGCCTATGGTCGCATTTATCCAATCTTGTACGTAGCTTATAAGTACACATTGATTTATCAAGCACTCAACACTTAAAATTGTAAAGAATCGTTTGCGTTCATCAATAGGACAAGAAATTGTAGGTGATTTTATCTTATTCAGTGTTGAATGATCGTTTGAATACGATTATGATAAGATAATAAATAGAGTTGCTTCAAGTTCAAAAGAATTGCCCAGATATCTGACATTCTAATTACTTAATAGTGAGGGTATAAAACAAACTATTCAATTTTCAGGTACTATATTGATATTTTAAACAAACATTAATCAATGTGCAGAGTGTATATTATGTTGATAATTTCAAATTACAAAATAAAATGTACAAATGAATATAATGATATTTCAAATAACAAATTAATGATGTATGCGTGTCATTTTTAATAGTACTAACTTTTCCCTGTCAATAATAATACTTTCCAGTTTAAAATTTACAATGTAGCATACATACAAGTCTAAGGTATTTTGACGGCATAGGCGGCATAGGCATAGAGCATGTTAGCCTTCCATGCAAAGGGACCTGGATCCAAATTCTGGGTAAGGGATGGATGTTCCTAGGAGTTGTCAATGTGCATAGATTAGGGTCAGCGATGCCCTCTTTCCCTTGGGGCCGCTTCACAAGTAGCCATCATCTATATAACGATATCGTTGGCCGATGCTGACAGCGCAATTAACACTCTATTGGACCAAATATATATTTTTTTAACACAAAGAATAAAAATATCTGAACAGAATTCCATAAGAAATTTAAAAACGTTTTTATGGATTACGTGTATACCTTTTAATTATTTAAAGTTTACATATTCAAAAAATAAATAAATATTAAGCAAGTTAACATGCCCCTCTCCGACAAGATTTTTTTTTCACGATGAAATTACTACCAATTGAAAATAAACGATTACAAAGATGCTAGTAGGTCTCGAATAGGAGTTAAGTCATATTCATAGAGTTAGAGCAAAGGGTCGTGTTGATAGTCAGTATTCAAACCTTTTAACAATGGTGTTGTCGATTGGGGGGGGGGGGGGGAGCAATGCATAGTCTGGCGGGGTGGGCCAAACTATGCCAGTCCGCCCCTGTAACTTTATGACTGCTCGGATATGATTTAACTGTAAGTAAGTATCTAGCTTGTACTATTGAAATTAAATAATTGTAGCTTTCCAAGAATAATTTTCAATTTTCTTGTATATCATCTGCTATCAGCATATATCATAAACATTAAAAAAAAGAACTTCGATAATATCAAACAATTCGCGGGTTTTAAATTCTTTATTTATTATTTTATAACTTGTGAAATTTTTATTCTTTGAAGAATTTTGAATCTGGAATAAACGTTTGCCGCGTGTTGATAAAAAAAAAAAAAAAAAAAAAAGAATTGTAATTAAAATATATCGAGATTTTACCAGTTTCTCCCATTCCGTCTAAGTGCAACGAGCGCCTTTCCTATCTTTATCTGCTAATAAAGTAAACAAATACAAGCAGGTTGACAATTTATTCCGTTGCTTTATTTAAAATTTAGACCCCTATTTATAAATAAGATTCCCTGTTTGAAGTCAGTTAGTCCTTATTATTAAATAAAACAAAGATTCCGAATTGGAATCAGTAGAAGTTTTCAATAATGAAACGCGCTAAATTGGCTACACTTAATTCAATGTACGAAAAGCTGTATTAATGATTGAAAAATTGAAAATAAAATTGTTTACATGCTAAGTAATATAAATGCATTGCTTACATTATTAGGCTTAGCATTTATTCATTTTTTTCTTTGCGTTAGTTGTAACAAAATGCGCAACACAGAAAATATTCATTACGTAATTTTCAGTTTAGGTTTTCTTGTTTCTTAATAAAAGACAAAACTGTTTATTTTTATAATCCTGCAATAATCGTATTTTTTTTTAGATCATTAAATAATTAAAACAATGATGTGAAATTAAATTGATATTTTGTAAAATCTTTGTTTTAACTTAATCTATTAGCATAAGAAAAAAAAAAAAAAACTACTCTTCCAGTTTTATTAACAATATTCATACACTCTAAGGAATGGATCTGGATCTCTTCAGACGTATCGTTTTAACTTGCTTTTGAAGAAATCAACTCAACCCGGATGAAAAATAAAATCGTTTTACTTTTGTAAAAATTGCTTGTATTTTGTATATCTTTTGGATTAATAGCAAAATTTAATTAAATAACATTGCAACCCCATTTCTGGCGGTTCAATATCCAGAGATAAGATCAAAGGTACTACTATACTCCGTAAAGATAGTTAGCTTCCGTAGGCGTAATGTAATCGCGTCGAATCAACTTGGTGCCTCAATATGTAATGCGCGATAGGCAACATTACAGTGGAGCAGCGCAAACCAACCACGTGATTTTTACTTTTCGTTTTCCCCGGTCCTTTTGCTTTCAGTTTAGCGTCCGTTTTTATTCTGTAATTCTAAATTCGCAGACATAATTATTTTAAGTAGATACTATTTTCAAAACATAAGATATTTATATGTATACGCAATTTAAATATGAACGCTTAAATCGCTAAAACATTATTAAAAAAGACGGGTATTTATTATTTTTTATCAGCCAAATAATATGTATTATAAAACAATAAGAAACTGTGAAAACTTTTTTTTTTCTTTCTTTCGAAATGAGGGAAATTATCTTTCGTTTTTTAAAACAAGGCATTTGCAAATCTACATTTTATTATTAGTAGATATTCTGAATATACTAATTTCACACATATTTAAAAGGAAGTTAAGTAATTTATATAAGTGATATTTTGAAATGATTTCTAACATTATTCAAACTTTTATACGGATTTTTTAAAAGATATATATTTATAAAATATCATTAATAGTTAAAATTTTAGTGTTTTTTGTCAATTGCAATCTTTACTTTGGATATTTTAAATTTCTGAAAATGTTTCAAAGTGTTATTGAAAAAATACCTGTATTTATGATCGTTTTAACAATATTATCTAGTATTTCAAAAATTGCCTAATTCAAACGACACGATTATATAACCTACCTTTAAGGACTGTGCATATATAACGTTATCATTTTAGGGGGGGAGGGGTGCACATGATATCGTAAGATATCGATAGGGGGAGGGGGGATTTGTTTTGATATCGATATCGTTTTTCACCCAACCAACATTTTCTTTTTTTATTTGTAACTTGGTCTTTACATCAAAATTGTATGTTATCTTTTTTTTAGTTTGTTATCTATTTTTATGAGAATACAAAGTTATTATTAAAATCTTTAAATGATTATAAAATTATTTAATTCCAAAATTATGTAATACCCCAACGTTTGGCATTCCTATTCTTCTGTCATATGTGTATGCATATACACTATATGGCCAAAGGTGACCGGTCACTTGCGATTTTAGATGTTTTGTTAAATATCTAGAAAAATACATGAGGAATTCACCTGAAACTGCAGGTGTCTAAACAGTATAGTATAGGACATATATTTCCGCGAAGATTTTTTTCCCCGAAACCCCATAGGGGACCGTCAACAAGTTGAAAAAGAACGAATATCTTTTGGATAACCCTTTAAAAACTAATGTAGCAAAAGCGTTCAAACTCGAGATTATTAATAAGTGGCTATTGTAACATACTGTGTTCATTTTTATGAGGGTAGCATGTATACTCGTAGAGAAATTGAGGTTTTTATAAAAACAGTCCCAAATTTCGCCAAGTTTTTTGCTTATAATTTGCAGAGTTCTTAATATATAAAAAAGTTCTTTTCAGAAAATATGGCAAACAACGCTGTACATAATAAGCAAAAAGAGGAGGGGTTGTATCAAATATCTGCTGATTAGTGCCAAGATAGCGTACACAATATTGCGCGTACTACTATATTTGGATACAACCCCTCATCTTTTTGCTTCCTTTTGGGAACAACGGATTTCGAGCTTATTCTATAGACGATAGTTTTCAGAATTTTCAAGCTATGATTTTGAGACTTTCACAAAAGTTGCTCTATATACTTAGCTAATACATTATGCACATTATATTTTGATTGCATGCGCAGTGAAACATTCTTTAGTAAACCTGCTTCATCCAATTTTTATTTTTTTTTTAATTCTGGTTACAGGATATTATGTGCAATGTTGTTTGTCATATTTTCTGAAAAGAACTTTTTTTTATATTAAGAACTCTGCAAATTATAAGCAAAAAACTTGGCGAAATTTGGGACTGTTTTTATAAAAACTTTAATTTCTCTACGATTATACATGCTATCCTCATAAAAATGAACAGAGGATATTACAATAAGCCACTTATTAATAATCTTCAGTTTGAACGCTATTGATATATTAGTTTTTACAGGGTTATCCAAAAGATATTCGTTCTTTTTCCCCTATGGGGTTTCGGGAAAAATCTTCGCGGAAATATATGACCTATACTATATTGTTTACACACCAGTAGTTTCAGGTTAATTCCTGATGTGTTTTTCTAGATATTTAACAAAACGTCTAAAATCGCAAGTGACCGGTCACCTTTGGCCATATAGTGTATTATCCGCTGTTCGAGAAACCATATGCGAAGTACGTTTGAAATGATACTTTGTGTTTACGAGTAAATAAAAGAGAAAGATTTTTGTCCGTCTGCTTTGTTGATAAGAAGTTCTGTTTGAACCCCCCCCCCCCTCCCCCCCCGTTTGGTGTCAAGTACAAGAAGACATTATTAATCCTGAACGCATTATGTTAAAAAAAAAAAAAAAACTATTATTATTTTTTTTTAAATTGTAACTATTTCTTTTAAGTGTTATTTAATAATTTTATATAAAGTTATTTCATATATAAACTGATATTTTATTGACTTCTCTTCATTGTGAATCAATAAAGTATGAGAAAAATAAATGTAACGATATTTCTATATCACTCCAAAAATCAAAAGAATTTTTAGACATTGATTACGATATCATTGTCGGTGGTGGGGGGGGGATGGGGGGGCAGGGCCGTAAACAGCTAGTAATGCCAGGGGGGGGAGGGGCTCTGGAAAAATTTTGTGGGGCTGGGCTAACATCATGTAACAATCCATATATCTTATGCAAACTAAATACAACGTAACCTGTTAAAACAAATCTCTCTGTAAGCAGTTTTTACTTGCTTTTTTTCAAACCTCTCTTACGAAAGCCATAAAAATATCAACTGACCTTTCTTTTCCAACTGTTCTGCAGTCAACAAAATAAAGGAAAGTCTCAATAATGGAAAGAGATGAAGAGGGATTTTGTCGGACCGATTTCCGGATCCTACTACATCTTAGGAAAATAATAACACACGAAAAATTCTGCCTGACCACTTAAAAGCTTCCACTGTCAACAGACGCTGTCTGTTTGAATCTTAAGGGGATTGTTCACGCACTTGAAAACACCAGCTCCGTAATGATAATCCTATGGGCAGGTTATTTTCGAATTTCTCGTTTCAATTTGAATATTTTTAAACAATTCTTTTTACATAGGATAGCTGAGCTCAATCTTTAATATGATTCTTTTTTACTTTTTTGATTTTGGTTGCAGATTTTTTTTAAAAGGTACTTTCAGTTTCCAAACCGGTTTCGAAATTGAAAGTATGTACCTTTAAAAAAATCTGCAACCAAAATTGAAAAAATAAAAAAGAGTCATATTAAAGATAGACCTTATCTAGCCTATGCAGAAAAAATCGTTTAAAAATATTCAAATTGAAACGAGAAATTCGAAAATAACCTGCCCATAGGATTAACATTACGGAGCGGGTGTTTTCAAGTGCGTGAAGAATCCCCTTAAAGGTCCCAATAGGCGCATCTTACAAATGACGCTGTCTTTGTTGCGTTTAAGCAGTGCTTTTCATAGTTTATTACCTTCGTAGGATCTGAATCGGATCCGAAATCTTTCCGACGAATCCGTTTCTGCCTCTTTCCATTGCTTCGACTCTATTTTTCTTGATAATCACAGAACAGTTGAAAAGGAAAGGCCAGTTGACATTTTTATTGCTTATGTTGGAGAGAGGGGGGGGGGGGGCTTTTTTCATTTTGCATTGACCTTAAAAGAACTTATCTGTAACGTAATCTGTTTATAACGAAATTCTTAAACTCACAAAAAAATTCCTAATCTGGAGAAAGAAATACAAAACAATTAGGATTGTGTGCCTAGTAAGAAGAAAACCTATCTAAATTAGAATATGTATCTACAATAGAATGTAATAGAATAATGTACTGTAGTATCTTGTTCTAATTAAAATATACATTAATTTGGAATAAAGTTTGAAAATAAAAGATCTAACGTGCATCTTATTGAATTATCCTAAAGCCATTTTTATTTTTATTCAAGTTAGAATACATACAGTTAGGTAGATAAATTGAAGTTAATTACGCTTTTTGCAGCTATGTTATGAAATGTTAAAAATGCTTTTAGAAAGAAAATGGTGAAAAAATATAGATTTGCTAATTTTGAAAATAAATAATTTAATAAAATAATCTTGAAGATAAGTTAAATAATGTTTTAACTATAAATATTTTATGTTATGGTTGATATTTTAGGAGCGCAGCAAGATCAATGAAAATATTATTAGTTCACATAGTAAAAAATAAGAATGCAAAATACGTCCAGGGTAAATTTATAAATTTAAAAATTAAACTTACCTATTTCCCGTTCTTTTGTTGACACCAAATTTCAAGTCATTTGAATGATAAGTTTTTGAATTATAAACATTCAAAATTTAGTGCTTCTAATGTTAAATTACATTTTCATATTTTTATTTATATCTCCCGAAATTATGCTCCTAATGTGCTAATTTTTTTTTGTAGTAATAATACTAATATACCCAAACATAAATAAGCTGAATTTGCAATTTTTATAATATTATGATATAAATTATGAATTATTAAATTAATATTTGAAAAAATTATGAATTGCAACCTACAATTTTTTTGATGGATTTAGATTTATTAAGTCCTGCTTTATGGAAATTCAAAAATTTCACATTTTTCTTCCAAGTAGTTTTCAAATTATGCTTAAAAACGGCAAAATGATGGTTTAAGGGGCCGTCTATGATGGAAGTGAGTAGACATTTTGAAATGTATTCTGCTGTACTGTAATCTAACACGCTTCATTGACTTCTTGAGTGGCGCTTAAGGTGCCTTGATCAAGGAAGGGGCTCTCTCGGTTAACAATCCAGTAAGGAACTTCAATTTGGATACAGCCCTTAAAATACGCTCGTTTTAAAATAATTAATTTTTCGGAAACTTATGGTACGAATTGTATAAAAATTCGTTTTTAGGCTAATTGAAGGCTGTAGAGTTCATTTATGCTGTCAAAATTGTGTACTGCTATTGAAAAAAACAAAGTTATGGTTCGTTTTAATATGTATATGGCCCCCTAAGCAAATTTTATATACATCATTTAAAAGTAGACTTTATTTCCAATCGTTCGGTACCAGTAACTTTCTTCTACGATAATTTGTTGAGGAGTTAGTAGGGGTGTTTACTTTTTTTTTTCCCACGACTGTACGGTGTTAACAACCATGGCACAAGTGACAGGTAACTAAAATTCCGAACCAGGTGTCTAATGGCAGCCGTAAGTCGTTAGTATATTGGCAGCAGAAAAATCTCTGTAGGATCTATGTACTTATTCATACTTGCTCTGAAACTTTTCTTCTCCCGCTTTCACATAGAGAATCATTCTGCACTCTAACAAAATCCATTTTTATCTATTCAAAAGATTGAAACTTAAAGAAGTTATTACTTGAAGGGTTCGGAATCGCACACCGTTTTTCATTTTCTTCAAATAAATTAAATTTTGAGCTATAACCGAATGCTGTCAGATAAAATCATGTAATATTTTAAGCTACTATTCTGTCAGTAATTTCGCTCCTATTTATCAAGATGCCAACACATTCAACTAACACAAGAAACTCTCAATCCCCTAGTGTGACATCCCGCCCCCTATACATTAAAGATATATTTTTAAAAATTGAGAAAAAGATTTCGGAATCCATAGGATACATATCGGACGCTTATACTTTTGACACACAATTAGCCATAAAATTTGGTTCGTCTTCCGATTCAAAAAACAAATAACGAAATCAAGTTAAAAATGTCATGGAATCGGACAACCGAAAGTGAAGATATATTCATTTAGGCGGTTCTCAAATTCCCTATTCAATAATGCAAAACTTTCCGACACATTTTCTGGTTCATTTTTAAACGTCAAGGTCTGGCTATTGAAGCGGTATGTAATCGAATAGCGTTTTCCGTTTTTTGATAAATGAATATCAAGCTACATAAATGATTCTTGTCACGTGACAAGTTTTCTCCGTTCTTGCTTTCGGAATTCGGTTCAAAATGCCCACTTTGACAGTATTTTCTGAAAGATCTTCTGTCTTTACCAAAAAATGGAAAACTCCGTTCGATGACATAGAGTATGAATAACAACATCTGCCAGTTTCATGAGTGTCTGAACAAAAACGAATTAAAACTTATATTATAACACCCTTAATCTTAATCATATTTCTTTGCTTAATGGGTTATACTTATAAGACAAACTGACGAAAGTTGTCTTCCAAAGTCATGAAACACAAGGAGAAAAAACAGATAAAAGTTCTAAAAACATGCTCCGACCATGTTTTCATATACACCTCTGGCGACACCCATGGCATAAAACAATTAATATCGTTCAAACAAAGATTTTTCTTATTTGATTTGTATAAATTGACAATCCTTTTTAGCTTTTTTCTTTCTCAGCTAAACACATATGTCAGCAGGTTCACCGTTGAAGTTTAGAAACATGCTTTTATTGATTAGCTTGAAGAAGTTCAGCCATTGCTTCACTAATTACCTATCAGGATGAATAGCATATGTCTATTTCCGTTCCACCCTGCGCAGATTATCGAGTATAAATTGTCCTCGCCCATTTACTATGTACCAAAACATATGGTGACAGATTTGTACATCTGGGGTAAATTTTTTTCAGAAGAAGGAAATGTCTCTACCGTACTCCTATCGTATTTCGCTTGCATATTGAGGATTGTACCTCAAAATAATACATCGCAATTAATATCCTTCTGACTGTAAAATCTTTTGCATTTTCTGTTGTTGAAAGATCTAAATGGTTTTCTTGCAAATATGGTTTTTTTCCCCTTTAGATTAGTGTTAGTTAAAATGTACATTTTATTAAAAAAAAGTGAAGTGTCTAGAGGGGGCTCAAGAGGGAGCTAGGGAGGGCTCAGCCCCCTCTGCCCCCATCTGGTTACGGGCCTGGGGAGGATTCGAGAGATGGCAACGTATGATATCGTAAGGGGAAGAAGGGGTCCAAAATTACCAAAAAGTTGATAACGTTATAATGCAAGTTTGTCACTCACCTTGATTTTATATCCGACTGATTTCCATTAGCTGTAGGTGATCTATTCGTACCCATTTTATACGAATTCTTCCAGCTGAAACAATAGCGATAAAGCGATGGAACTTCTGCAAAAAATACTTGTCTTTTAACAAAAAACAGTAAAACTAGCAGATACGAAGAACGCGGGGGAAACAGTGGGATGTTTTGTGACTTCTGATTATTTCATGACTGATTGAATTTCATGATTTTTTTTCGCGATCATCTGATGAAATTTGTGATTTTTTTCCCCGATCGTTTCATGGAATTCACGATTTGTTTTCCGCAACCGTTTTACGAAATTGATTTTTTTTCTCGCGACCATTTGTTAAAATTCATAACATTTTTCTGAAACCAATTGACGAAATTCCATATTTGTTTCCGTGATGTTTTGAGAAAATTCGCGATTCTTTTTCACGATCATTTGTTGAAATTCGTGATTTTTTTTCCACCACCGACTCATAGTTGGGATTTTTTGAGTGATAGTTAGAAATTTTGGATCTTATTTCGCGATCATTTGACAAAATTCTTCTCGATTTGATTTTACTGCGTGATTGTCTGACTAAATATTCGAGATTTTTGCACAATTTTTTGACGAAATTCGTGATTTTTTTCGCAATCCTTTTACGAAATTCGAGATTCTAGTTTGTAATTTGACGAAATCTGCATTTCTTTTTGCGATCTCTGATGAAATTAACAATATTTTCCACGGTTGTTTGAAGAAATTAGCGATTCTTTCCTCGACGATTTGGGGACTTTTTTTTTTCAAAATTTGCAAAATCGCTATTTTTTCTGCAACCCATTGACGAAATGACTTTGCGGAATTCGAAAGTAAAAAAATCGCGGACTTTCACGAAAAAAAAAATCGCGGAATAATCACATACCTGTGAAAGAAGTTAAAAAGACAAAATCACGCAGAGCTTTTTTTATTGTGCGGGATTTTCCAATTTTCTGTGAGATTTGTGTAGTTTTGCACGTTGTGCAATTATGCATGTGCTCCGTTCCACAAAGAAAATTTTTCCTTGTCCTATGCCACGAAACTCTTGAAATGGCGCCCCTCTAGTAAAACCTGAAAAAAAAGGGACTTGGAAAAATTTCAATTTTAGACATGTCTCCGTCTTAGCAAGTATAATTGTATGATGTTTTTTCTTCGAAATTTGGTTTTTTTTCCTTTTGAGAAAGAATCCTGTTATAGACAGGCTTCGTTTTCACAAGTTTTATTAAAACTTGTGAAAACGTCTTTTTCTTTTATACAGCTACACTTTTATACAGCTGCACTTGTAACATCTTTTATACAGCTACACTTTAGAGTGGATGATTTAACAGTCTTTGAGAATACCTGAAAAATGGAACGTGTCTATAATAGAATCCTGCCTAAAAAGAAAAATTTTCATACTCAATATATTGAAATTTTATTTGTTAAGACGGACACCTGTTTAAACGAAATATTTATTGGTTCTTAGTTTACGTATTCAAATTTATTATTTTTGTAAGCATGATTCAGTTTACGTCTCTCGATCTAGGGGTGAGGGGGGTGGGGGGGTGAGGGGGTAGGCCTCTGGATCCTACTCTTAGCTATATAACTTCCCTCAAAAAAAAAAATTTGCCCCTCCCCCATGAAAGTTTTAAAATGGCACCCCTGCTATCAAAGCCTGAGAGCTAATGTGCCCGCAGATTCTGTATGTACGTAACGCTGTAACTCTTGATAGAAATATCCGATTTGCTTCAAATTTTGTAAATAGGCTCATTCTGATAAGGCGCTTCCCTGATTAGTTTTTGGGGCTCATTGGTTAAGTATAACAGGGGGAACTGGGGGCTAATCTCTTCCCCTTAATTTAGATAAATGGGATTTTCATGCAGAATTATCCGATTTTCTTCAGATTTGCTGCTTTATTCTGATAAGGCGCTTCTCTGATTTTTTACCGTTTTGCTCAAAGAGAAAGACTTCTATTTTATAAATAATAGATATAAATAAGAGGATAATATACAACTAGTGTGAATAGCTTGTGAGCTCAATGCCATCAGTTCAACTGGGCACTTTTCTTTTTTTTTTGTAACTTTTTACGTCAAAATAGTCTATTGTCTATTTTTATAAAAATACGAAGTTATTATTTAAGCAATTGAATGATTATAAAATGGTTTCATCCCAAAATATCAAATCCCCTCCCCCCCCCCTTCCCCAAAACACACACAGTGTTCGGCATATGCGGTCCTTTCATATGCGCATGCAATCCGCTGTTAGAGAAACCAGTTGCGAAGTACGTTTTAAATGATATTTGTTGTGTATGCGTTTATTTATAAAGAAAAGAGAAAAAGTTTTGCCCGCTTGTTTTGTTGATAGGAAGATCTGCTTCCCCCTCCACCCTTTTCTTACAGGTGGCAACTGCAAGAAGACAATGTTATTGTTGAATGCATTATGTAACAAGAAATTATTATTAAATACTTTCAAACAGTAATTATCTCTTTTATATACAGTATGACTTCAAAAATCCGGCATCAAAGTCATTTTTTCCTTTCCTTTTTTTGACACTTGGAACTTAAGGAGAAAGAAAAATAGCAATTGTTTGCAAATTAAAAACTTCGAGTTCCAAAGTAAAAGTGCAAAAAACAAATAATTGACAAAGAATGCATGTTTTCTTCATATGTCCGATCCGATAGTTCCTTGAACACAGGGCCGAAACTAGGAGGGGACAGAGGGGGCACGTGCCTCCGCGCGCCGCTTTAACAGAAGGTGAAGGGGGCGCCAAAATGAAGATTTTGTTTGACGTTTGATACAAGAATGTATATATATACGAAATTTGTATAAAAATGCCTCGCAGCCGGAAAATTTAAAGGAAAACTGAACTAAATGCATTGAACTTTAGAAATAAATAAAAAGATTCATCTACAATACAAAATTGAGAATGAATAAGAAAAAAGAACGGTTCTCTTGGGCTTTTTCATTCTCCCATTCCAAAAGTATCATGTCTATGCCTTCGCCTTCTCTCTTTTAAATCACTTCCTGTGTAGGAGAATCACTACCATTTTTCAAGGTCAGTCTCTATTGTGGGACACTGTCCACTAGGGTAACTACCAAGTGCGAAGCTACCCCTCAGTCTGATTTTTCTAGATAAAAAAAATTCCATGAAAATTGTTTTTTTTTCCGCTGAGCAGCTTTGAGTTTCCTTTCTTTTTTTTTTTTTTTCGTCTTGCCATGGGCGATGACTGCCCGGAACAATAAAAACAAACGGGAGGGGGAATGCACAAAGTAAAATTCTTAGTAAAACCTTTTTTTTAAAGAGTATAGCATTTGTAGAGGTACAGTAAAAAACCTTACACAGCGCATCATGGCTAGTAAAGCAAAGCCGCCCCCGCCTTTATCGCCCAAAATGATTTTTTTTCTCGTCTTTCTGCCATTTTGAGGCGTTTTGTCACCCTGCAGTGACGTATCTAGACTCATCATTTCGGAAGGGGCTGAGATATAGTAAAAGTTTCTAAGAAGGGAATCATAAGAACCGGGGAAAATTAAACTTTAAACATTTTTTATCAAAGCAGATAACGCATGCTATTCGGTTCCTTTTTATTCCGTTTTTATTAGATACTTAGTAAAATTCTTTTTGTAAATTTACTTTGTAGTGGAGAGGGGGGGTTGGCGCCCAAATCCATGCTTGCCCCGGGAGCCAAAAAGGCTAGTTTCAGCCCTGCTTGAACAACAGAAAGTCCAAGAAAACTCGGATCTGGTGGGAATATATGACGCAATAGAACCGTCAATATCGCTAGAAGCAGCTCAGGGGACGAGATCGACGAACCAACAGAAGAAAATGTATCACTCGAAAAATGCATAAATTTGACAGGAGAATTAATATCGCCTTTAGGGAAACAAGAGTGTGATAAAATGTTTCCAAAATAGGTATTCTGTACTTGTATAAAGTAGAAGAAAAACTTGTTAAAAAACGGCCAAAAAATTGTAGCAAATAACATTAACGATTATACGAGAAGGAAATGATTTTACTATTTATTAGATTTTTCTTTTAAATTTTTATTTGTAACATAGAAAAATAATGATCGATTAAAGTAAGATTTTTTTAAATACTTTTTTTTTTTTTTTGTTTATTTGTCACTTATTGGTTATGAATTAAATTACGAATAGAGGTGTCATTACTAATATCGGCAAGACTTTTGATATTCCTTCAGAAATCCGGAATTTTCAAAAATCCGGCTTAGTCTCGCTCCCGACGATTCCGGATTTTTGTGGTTATACTGTATTATTTGATACAAAGTTATTCCATGTATAATAGTGATATTTTACTGACTTCATTTCTTTATATGAATCCATAACGTATGCGAATAATAAATGTATAATCATATCATATATATCACTGCAAACGTACCTCTCTATCCTAAAAAAAAGGTAACTATTGATGTCACCGCCGCAGTAAATGAATTTTTTGTGAACTAGAGTCTTTCTTCTCTAATATTAAGAAAACTACTGCACACAAAAATATGAAAATTGATAGTATTATAGAGGAATGCTTAGTAAACACGCTGAAGCAGACATAGTCCAAGAGCCGACAGCACAAAAAACTATGTTATCAAGCGCAAGAAAAAAAACCCTTTATTTTATGGAAGAGTAGAAGTAAGGGAATCTAATGATCCATGTCTGCTGGAAGTGCAGTGGTGCATAAGCCGAAAATTAATACCACCAGTGGTTGACTCGTAGGTTTATCATTATGTTTGTCCTACAAACAAAGGTATGAAAACATGAAATATAGTTGTAGGACAAACACAATGATAAACCTAAGCGTCAACCACTGGTGGTATTAATTTTTGGCTTATGCACCACTTCACTTCCGACAGACATGGATCATTAGATTCCCCTACTTCTACTCTTCCATAAAATAAAGTTTTTTTTTTTTCTTGTGCTTGATAACATAGGTTTTTGTGCTGTCGGCTCTTGAACTAACATTTTTTAAACCGAGAAATTATTTTAAGAAATATTTAATTTGAAATTGGTCAAATTCGTTCCATTTAAAAAGTTTTATAGGAACGTAAAATATACATAGGAATTTGATCATTTTTTTCTAAGGTTATACATTACGAATTTGCGGTGTGCAGACTGCATTTATTTTTTTAATTTCACTAATTTTTAGAGGTTTTTTTTTTAATTTTTTTAATCACATTTTCCTCATTTCAAGAGATTTTTTTTCATATTTTAGAAAAGGTTGTTTTAAATTGTTGCCAATTGTAAAAACAGCGCAAAAAATAATATTTCCTTCAAATTAAAAATTTATTTACACATGACTATTATAAACAGAAAAAAACTTTTAAATTAGAATTAAATGATTAGGTATTAAAAGCAGGAAAATATTGAAAATTGAGTCATAAAATCTATATTTACACGTGAATAGTAAAAGAGAAAGAAAATTTTAAAATAACAAATTCATTAATATGTTTTAAAAGTCGTAAAGGGATGAAATTACGTCCTATTTAAAATGGTCAAATAATAATATTGCCAAAACGTTTAAATTAAAAAATATGTTTACGTGGGACATTTATTTCACATTTCCAGATGATCTTTTAAACTACGTTGCCAATTCTAAAGCAGCGCAATTAAAAATATTTCCTTTCTGGCAACAAAAGTATTTTCACGTGAATATTAAAACTTGCTTTAAGCTGTGCTTAAACTTTTGACACGCACTGTATTACATTCTTTAAAACTTATAAAATTGTGTTAATCACTATGATGTTCTAAAAGGTTTTTTTTTTCTCGTATAATGCATAAAACCTAGTCTGATATGGCAATCCCAAAACTTTCTTCTATCTCATACATGTTAATACTTCAAAATTCGCTATCACAGTAGCAAAATTAAATGGCAATCTATGTCCATCATGAGGACTCTAAAGGTTTGAAATTCTGTGCATTAGTTCTTAAGATATGACTATAGCTAAAATCGTGTAAATCCTACAGCATAGCAGCGCCACTTGAAGGGTGATTTACACCAAAACCTAATCAGTAACAGCTTACGTCAATGTCTAACTGACTCTGAAGTTTGATGAAAATCCGTGCATTAGTTGAGATAGAGCTATTGCGGAAATAAATTTTAAAGCATAAATCTGTTAAATATATTTTTAAAACTACAATTTTTAGGTCATGTGAAAAGGAAAGTAACTTTCAGGCAATAATAAAATTTTATTTTGAAATTTTATGCTGTGCTTAAAATTTTGACACTCACTGTATTACACTCTTTAAAACTTATAAAATTTTATTAATCACTATGATATTCTAAAAGGTTTTTTCCCTCACATAAAGTATAAAAACTAGTCTGAAGTCGCAATCTGGTAATTGAATAAGATCAGTTAAACATTTAAAAAAAAAAAAAAAAAAAGCAAAGAAAAAAAAAAAAAGAAAAAAAAGCTAATATAAAATTAACTATCTAAACTGTCTTTACCTCCTGGTATTTTTTTAACAACGCTGTAAGGAAATTGTTTTAAATAAGACATTTTAAATGTATCGTTTTAAATCAGATGTAATTTTTGCCAAAGTTTTCTTTCTCTTTTTAATATTCATGTGAAAATACTTTTGTTGTTAGAAAGGAAATATTTACGCTGTCTTAGAATTCACAACAGTAGTTTAAAAAAAATCATCTCAAAATATGAAATAAATGTTTCGTGTAAATATATTTTAAAATTTAAACTGTTTTGCAATATTATTATTTGGTCACTTTAAATATGACGTAATTTCTCCTATTTACTACTTTTAACGCATTTTAATGAATTTATTATTTTAAAGTTTTCTTTCTCTTTTTAATATTCACGTGAAAATAATTTTGTTGCCAGAAAGAAAATGTTTTTAATTGCGCTACTTTAGAATTGGCAACAAATTCTCAAAATATTATTATTGACTGAAAGTTACTTTCCTTTTCACATGGAATACACGTTCTCAATGGTATCTTTCAAATCTTTAACTGAAGAATACTGCTTTCCATTTGGATAAACTGCATGACTGAACCACATACTTTCTATAGAGTTTAAATCAGAGCTAATTGCCGCCATTTCAAAACAGATACTTTTTTCGATTTAAGCCACGTTGAAATTGAGTTTGAGGTATGGATCGATGCATTATCATTTTGAAATAACCATTTTTCTCCCACCAAAACCTCGGCAACAGGGAACAAGTGATTGGCAAGTGTCTGTTGATAGTTTTCAGAATTTGCACGACCACTGATGAATGCTAAAGATGTCTGGCCATTGAAAGAAATAACCCCCATACCGTTACACAACCATCACCATGTTGCCGGCTAAATATACTCCTAGGTTCTTTGTGGAGATCATGCCAGTAGTGCTTAAACCAATCAGGGTCATCGAGGTTCCATTTTTTTCATCACTGAAAATGACATTCAGTCTCTTATCACCAAATGATATATGCTCTTTGGCCCACTGTAATCTAGCTTCTTTATGGTGTCGTTTCAGACATGGTAAACAAGCCATTTTACGTTTTTTGATGTATTCCGATTCCAAAACTCTTCTATGAACAGTTTTTTTTTCGATATTTATCCTCCAACTGCATGTTTTATTTGCGAAAGATAGTAATTACCAGTTGAAGCCGAGTTTCTAATGCGGCGGTCTTCGCGCAAAATAGTCACTTGTGGCCTTCCTGAACGGAATTTTCGTTTGAAATCATTACCAAGATCCAAAACTTGATGAATACCTCCTTTTGATCTTTTAAATGCACATTGACTGCTTCTTATACACCCAGAAATCATTTGCGTGCGCAACCGCTTACATCAGTTTGTAAAATTTGCATAAAAAAGATTTTGTGCTTAAACTTTTGACACGGTTATTTTTGTTCTATTCTTAAACTCCATGGTTCGAAATAAAATTTAAAAGATAATTTTATTCAACATGACGTTAAAACTGCTGTTATTAACTTATACAAGATTGATATTGAAATAAAGTGAATATTTAAAGTTTTATTTTAAAATTGTTATTGTCCTTAAACTATTGACACGCACTGTACTACATTAATTTTTTTTCACTGTAGCTTTACTATTTAGTTTCACTTTTAATTTAAAATATACATTCAACATATAATTTCACTTTACTTAGGAAAAATATTAGTCGTACTTATGTAATAACAACTTATGTAATCACAAAGAGTTAACTTATTTTGACAAAATGCATTTCAGTGGAAATATTAATATTTTATCCTCAATGATAAATATTCCACAAATTTTAAATAATAGCGATTTCTGTTTTAATTTCTTGCAAACATTTCCTCGGAAAACCCCGAATCTTTTAATGAAAACTGTTTCACAATTTCCCTATTTGTTGTTGAACAAATCAGTTCTTTCTTGCAAAATACTCTTTCATTCATAAGGCTGAATAACAACTTATAAGTGGTTTATGAAAGCGTTTTGTTATGTAATAATACTTCTTAGTCCTTTGTTCTGTTAATCATCAATTTGCTGTATTATATTATGCAACACAAAAATCCTTTTAGAATATCATAATGATTAATAGAATTTTAAAAGTTAAAATGAGTGAAATATTATAGGGGGCAGTTTACCTTTTCAACAAATTTTCTTATTTTAAAATATTTTCTTAAAGTGGTGAACTCACTGCATTTCAATGTTCAAATAAAAGTACATTTTGAAAAATAAAAATAAAACTGCATATTTAAAATTTTTAAAAAGTTAAAAAAAATTAATTTTTTAAATCCTTAATTTAAATCCTACATTTTTAAATATTGATATTTTTGCCTATTTTTTTTAAAGATTTTCAAAGGTGTATGGCACAAAACTGCGCATGGATTTTTAGATGCATCTAATCTTAAATTTAATGTTTTGGTGCAAATCGCTCAACAGGTGGCGCTGCTATGCTGCATTTTTCAGAATTTCCACTGTAGCTCTACCTCAATAACTAATGCACGAATTTTCATCAAACTTCAGATTCAGATATACCTTGCTATCAATTAGTACTGTTTATGTTTTGGTGTAAATCACTCAACAGGTGGCGCTGCTATGCTACATTTGTCAGAATTTCCGCTATAGCTCTATCTCAAGAACTAATTCACGAATTTTCAACTTCAAATTCAGGTATACTTTGATATGAATTGGCGCTAAACTGATATAATTTGTTGTGCTATTTAAATGATTTAAATGACGTGATATATATATAGAAGAAAGTTTTGTGATGGCCGCAACATACTAGTTTTCTTTTTAAATCCCTATTTTTTGCGCCCCTTCAGGCCATGTTTAATAATGTCAAAAATCTGCCATACATAAATTTTTGGTCCTTTTCCTAGGAGTAATAATAACTTTAAATTGATTTGATATGTAGCATAATTAAGAAGTAATGCGGATTTTTCTGTCCCTCCCCTCCATTTCCACCCCCTTCGTCCGATTTTGCCCATTAACGAACTTGACCGAGATTTTCTGCCCTTGATTTTATGTATCAGTTTGGAAGAGATTTGTGCAAAATTATGGAAGTTATCGTGTCCATGAAAAAGTGATATATATATATATATATGTTAGATTATTCTAACATTGGAAGGTTTAACTAGTGAACGAAATAACTGGCTGTAATGTTACCAGTAGTGCAATGTTGAAAATAATAGAAACACGGGTAGAGTTGAATTCTCGTTGATTAATATGACGATACTCAGAACAGGTAAAGTCGATCCTGTCCACTAATATAACGATATTACGTTATATGGTGATTCGAAAGTGTAGTAAGCTTTGATGTAATAGTAGATGAATAATCAATCTGGGAGCCGTGCATTAGATTAAGCTGAAAGAGAATGTTTCTGTAGTAAATCAACATGGATATTGGAAGGTAGTTGCAGTCATCGAGTGGTAGGTCAGGTAACACATTTATCCAGTGTAGGTTTCTCCGGAATAAATGAGGCAATACGTAAGTTAATTCAGGATTTTATTTAAGCAGCATTCGGCGGTGCAGTTTCCACCGAGTCGTTTTTAACAAGCCATCGCGAAGTAGTATTTAATTATGAGTAAGCAAATTTGTAGATAATAGAAAATATGTGACGGTGACCAGGGGAAGTTATCAAAGTGGAAATACGACAAATTATGTGGAAATGTTGCAAGCATCGGCTTTTTGTGCGTCTACGTAGTAATACAAATGTGACGTAGGTCGCGCTCTCAACCTATTAATATTTAAGGATATCACGTCATGGAAAGAGGACTGACAGAGTAGCGGATGAATTTGAAGGTAAAAAGAAAACCACCGGAATAAGCGCGGGAAAGTAACTTCTCGGAAGGGGAAAAATATGACTGCTAAAAGAACATTCTAAAAGAAAAAAGATCAGAAATGAAACATTTAATTTAAGAATACTAAAAACGTAATATTTAAGTAAATTAGACAAGCGAGACATTATATTACAGGGAATTTAACAGAATTAACGATAGAGGTTATTTAAGAATAAAGATTTAGTGAATATAGAGTAGTAATTTAGAATAAGATAGGGAAATCGCGGAATTAGATCTAATAATGTAACATATATATATATAAAGTTTTGAACTGGGGCTGGGTTTGAGTTCTAAGGGTCATGATCGACGTAGATCTTCGAAACTTTTTCATAAATTCCAACATAGGGGAGAATGTAATAGGTAGTATTTCTTACGAAATCTACCTAAAACCTTTTTACCTATACGCTTTAACTATACAATTTAGTTTCAGTTTTAATTTAAAAAATACGTTCAACATATAATTTCACTTTGCATATAAGAAAAATTAGTTGTATTTATATAATAATAGTGCAATTTTCTTTTTAAAAAATTACGCTCTTTATCAACATTTTCCAACATATTTGATAAGTATTAGCCCCCGGTATGCTATTTCTTTGTCCCGGAAAATAAAATGTCGTCTCCAAAAAATAACGTTCCGTTGTATATATAAGCCAGCCGTAAAACAAAGCAGATTTGTCATTGTACGGTTAAATACTCTACTGCATTTTTTAAAAACTTGTAAGCATCGCACATTTTCAAATTTTATACCGTCGTATTGGGGGGAACAAAGTAGTTTTAAATGCAATTTGTTTGAAAACTGCATTTCCATTTATTTTTGAGGTATTAATATTTTGTTTATAGTTTTTAGCGTCATTTGTTTAATTTTGGCAACTCAAGTACTCCATTTCTGTAGAAAGTATAAAGGAAACATAGTTGGAAAATAGCAACTATACCTTTTTGTTGCCATTTTCCCATAAAAAACTGAAAAAAATGTACTTAAAATACGTACTATTTTGAAAAAAATATAACTGAATTATTTCTGATAAAACATGGAGCTATTATAAACAAAATTTAATTTTAAGTATCTATATTAATATTACAAACAAATGAAGGCCTATGAATCATTAGATAGCTATTTTTTTTTTCGTCGAGTTTCTTGAATGACGATATCTCCTTTTTATTGGATTTGTGTATTATTCAGTAATAGTGACGTCCTATGCGTATTTTACTGTAGATGTTGTGTAAAACTGGATCGCAAATGAGGAATTCTTCAGCAGATACGGATGACGTCATTTTATATAAAATAAAAACGTGTGTTTTAAGTCTTAAAACTGAAATATGTTTTGTACTATCTATCGACATATACATATATATATTTTTTTTTTTTTCATCATGGGTGACACTAAATTCTGAAAAAGCAGAATTCTTGTTTTCTAGTGTTTATTATTTCGTTTTATCTGTCTGCCGTAAGTCCGTGCTCTAACTCGCGAAATTTTCTTGGAATGATTTTAACATGTTAACAGGGTTCACTATACTAGTATGTTCACTAGAGATCTGCACGGGCCATACTTTTTTCTGAAGGCTCGGGCCGGCCTAGTGACTACTCTTTACAGGCCGGGCCGGGCTCGGGCCTTACTTTTTTCCTGAAGGATAGGGCCGGTCTGGGCTTAACTTTTTTTTTCTGTACAGAGCCGGAACTGGTTTCATTCCTAGTCTTCACAACCCAAAATTTTCAGTCCTAGTTTTGACCCAGCCCGTATGAAAATCATTGTCTCGGCGTGGCCTGGTCCGTTCAAAGGTCAGTTAAATTAGGCATGACCCAAAAATTTTTACAAAAAATGCATACATTTTTAAATTACCATTATTTTGCAATTAAACATTAAAATTTATTCTTTTTAAGAATAGTAGATTTCTGCGCTTATTAAAATGTAGCTAAATTAAAATATAGTAAACGTGTGAAAAAGAACTTGCCAATGACGGAATCCTGTTTTAAACTGAAAAACGTGTTGATCCATGGAAAATTTATATACTAATACGTAAGAAAAGAATACATCATATAATACATTTACACTTGCTAAGAAGGGAACTTGTCTATAACGCATATTTTTTTCTTTTCTATGCAATTCTGTCTTGGAAGATTTTACTGTATAGCATTCTTCAGATTTTTAACATTTCAGTTAGAGATATGCACGGGCCGGCCCGTGGCCAAAAGCCCGAACCCGGCCCGGCCCGCGGGCCGGTTTCGGGCCTATTTTCATTTACGGTACTCGGGCCGGGCCTAGACACTACTCTTTACGGGCCGGGCCTAGACACTACTCTTTACGGGTCGGGCCGGGCTCGGGCCTTACTTTTTTCCTGAAGGTTCGGACCGGGCCGAGCCTAACTTATTTTTTCTACACAGAGCCGGTACTGGTTACATCCCTAATCTTCACGGCCCAAAATTTACATTCCTAGTTTTGACGCAGCCCGTATGAAAATCATTGTCTCGGCGTGGCCTGGTCCGTTCAAAGGTCAGTAAAATTAGGTTTGGCACAATTTTTTTTCAAAAACGTATACATTTTTAAATCGCCATTATTCTACAATTAAACATTCAAATTCGTTCTTTTTAAAGAATAGTAGATTTCAACGCTTATTAAAATATAGTAAAACGTGTGAAAAAGAACCTGCCTATGACGGAATTTTGTTTTAAACAGAAAAACGTGTTGATCCATGCAAAATTAATATACTATACTACATAAGAAAAGAATATATAATACATTTACACTTACTAAGAAGGGAACTTGTCTATAACGCATTTATTTTATTTTCTATGCAATTTCGTCTTAGATTTTACTGTGTAGCATTTTTCAGATTTTTAACACTTCAGTACATGGAATATGGATTAAAATATTAATGATAACTGAAACGTTTACATACAAGAGATAGAGATTCATTAAAAAAAAATAAATATCGCACTCTGCGGCACTTTTATAAAAATGAAGATTATAAACATGAAAAGAAAAGTTAAGATAAATATTTTTGTCCTGAACTCCTCGTACGAGACAAATTTTTAACCAAATCGACGGTAAAAAGCAATGTTTTGTAGAAATTCGCTCGGGCCTGCCGGGGTGGACTCAGGCCGAACTTTTAGCTGTTATACGGGCCGGGCCAATAATTTTTTTCTACGGGCCGGTCCGGGTCAATATTTTTTGTACGGGCCGGGCCGAATTTTCTTTTCTCTGAGTCGGGCCGGGCCCGGGGCTAGAAATGTCGACCCGTGCAGACCTCTAATTTCAGTACATGGAATATGAATTAACAATATTAATTATAACTGATACATGACACCAAATTAATGACATATTAATGATAGCTGACAAGAAATAGAAATTCATTAAAAAAATAAACATCGCAGCCTGCGGCACTTCTGTAAAAAAGGAAGACTATAAACACGAAAAAAAAGTTAACATAAATATTTTCGATCAGAACTCTTCGTACGAGACAAATTTTTAACCAAATCGACGTAAAAATCAATGGTTTGTTGAAATTTACTCGGGCCGAACTTTTAATTTTTGTATCGGGCCGGACCGAATTTGTTTTCTATGAGTCGGACCGGGCTCGGGCCTGTAAATTTCAGCCCGTGTAGACCTCTGATGTTCACTATTGAAAATGAAGCGTGTAGCATTTGTTGTTCGTTTACAGGTACTTACAAAGTAATTCCCTTAATTTATGACGTATGGGGAAAATCGTTTGTCGTGCATATATTATTTATATTGCTTATTTAGATATCTCATTTGATTTATGAACAAGTCGGAAATTGTACGTCAAACGTGGTAAATGAGGTGCGTGCGTACTATAACTAGTTTTGTAAATATTCAGATCTTGGTGCATTAGCTGTTGCACACTCTTATGCAAAAATGCATGAAATCAAAATTTATTGAGATTCTATATATTAAATTCACTAATACGGAAATAATATGACTCCATCCTAAATAGCACATAATCACCATGACAGCCTAGAATCATTACTTATCATGGGATATCATTGAATTAATTACGTATGATAGGATTTAACAGAATGAAAAAAAGTTTTATTAATGTTGTTTTAAGTTTTGATTCGATTTACAGAAAATTTGGAATGACTCGCCAAAATTCTGCAACGATTATATATATTAAATTTCAAACCATTCGGTTAGGTAGTTTTTGCGCTGTTATATGCGGACAGACGGACAGGATAGGTGCTACGTATTTATATAATTACAAACGCACATAAAAATTTCTTAATAATATTTTGTTATTGTTAGAAAGTGTTTGATAATTTATGTCTGATGAAAGATTTTTCATACTTGTTTTTTATTTATTTTTATTTTCTACTTTTTTATATTTAAAATGTTTCATTGTTGCAATTTCACTGACAGTTGGGATATTTTAGGGAACGCAGTTTAACCCTTTATCTACTGAATTATGAATTCATGAAAATTTTATCTTCTAAAACATTTTTCGTAAATTGTTTAGACAAAATTAGAAGATTTACATAATCATTTAATAAATTTTAGAAGGATTTTAGAAGTATTGATGGATTTAGAAGGATTAATTAAATTTTAATTTATAGGGATTTTGTGCAATATTTATAACCCTACTCAAATCTTTTATTTTAAATATTTTTCTTAGTATTTTGTAGAATTAGGAAATGTACAAATATAATGTTCTTTCAATAGAAATATAGAAATACTTTCGAATTGAAAAATCCCCCCCCCTCCCCCTCAGCGCTGGAAAGCTGAAAAGACGCAAAGGCAAAAGAAATCATCCAAAAATATTTTCGTTTTGTGTAACCAATAATGCTTTTGGAACAAGATAAAGTAATGTATCTATAACTCATTCTAAACAGTATTGCTTCTAATCGATGTATTAAATGAATTTTATAACAATTTATTTTAATGGTACTTATAAGTACCGTCAGTAGATAAAGGGTTAACGCGTAAATAACTCCATTCTCGTCGCAACTCGTATGCAGTTGTAACCATGAGAACCTGATTATGGAAAGGTAAGTGAAGTATGAACATCTTTAAAATTTAAGGGGCCCCAAAATAACTGTAAAATGAGGCTTCTGAATGACATTTTTATTTTTTACATTGCATTTATTTATTTATTTATTTGAGTGGAAAGCTTATGTAACGCAAGAAAAATTCCACACTACATCAGAAAACTCGTCTAAACGGAAAATCTGAATATGATCAAAAAGCTGTCAACCAATCATACGATATCCTAATGTACTGTTGCAACCACAATGTTAGCAATCACTTGTTTAACCGAACTTTATAATAACTATATATACTAAAAATGTACTCTGTCTGTAATACAGTAAAACCTCCCTAAAGCAACCACGTTCCGTTTCAATAAAAATTGGTCGCTCCGAGAGGTGGTCTCTTAATGGAGGTCATGTTTAAATCCATATTTTAATTGTTGAAAAAAGGTAACAATTATTGTTACCAAAATTTATTTTTCACATTAGGAAAAAATGTGAAAATTTAAGTATCAAAACAAAAGTTAATTACATAAGTTAATTACTGCAGAGTTTTAAAAAATGAATGCATTGTGCGTTCGCTTTGATTTTACAGTTTTATCTTTTATAACTTTCATTTCCAAGTCCTTTCGAAGTTCAGTAAATAAATGCAATTTTTTGGGGCGGGGGGAGGGGGGGACATATAATGACGATTTCATTAATTTAACTCTTTCTTTGAGAGTTTCCCGACAGAATAGGGCAGGGGAGTTTATTGACGTCATTCTTAATTTGTCATCAGAGTTAAATTCATTGCATAAAAAGGCACAAAGGGGTTTAAACACTTAAATGTTACCGGAATTTAAAAAAAAAAATCTAAACTTAGTTTAGAAGTTTGATGAATAATGCGCTCTCCGGAATTATTTTTCTTAACCCTTTCAGGTGCAAAGAACTTCCATTCCTAAAATGTTGAAATGAATGAATGACACCGGAATTTATAAAAAGATTTATTCGGAAATAAGAAAAAGTTATATTTCGCATACATAACAGACCGAAAAAATTTGTACGAAAATTCTGGTGCCACTGTGGCCTTTGGGAATTAAAATTAAGTGGTTTCATAAACGTACCACCGCCCCTGAAAGAGTTAAAAAACTTTCTTCAAGTGACCAGAAAAAAAAAAAAAACGGAATTTGTTTCATTTTCTTCAAAGAAATTGTTCGCGCGTGGAGGGAATTCAACTAGGATGGTCTCTGAATGGAGGTAAAATTAGTATTCAGCTTATTGGAATAAATTTCGTTCCATGAAAAAATGGTCGTTCAGGGAAGTGATCGCTTAATGGAGGTGGTCGCACAGGGAGGTTTCACTGTAAACTAAAAATGTACTCTGTGTGTAGTATATGTAAGGTACACACACACATGAACGCACAATTTTTTTTTTAATGCAATATATGCGAACATTTAAAAATCTGACATATACAGTGCGAGCTCGGAAATGAGGCATCTAGAAATTCGGCAACTTCAAAAGTCCGACATCAAAGTCCTGCCGCCTCTCCACCTTTTAATTACACTTCCAACTAGGGTTTGCCAGATTGTACGTTTTTTATCGTTTTTTAGGACAATCGTACGGTGTACCTTTTAATTTGACACGTTCGACGATTTCTTCTGTTTTTCTACCACATCTTTCTTTTGATTGTTTCAAGAATTTTTTTCCTTTCATTTTGATTCAAAATTTCACCTTTTTCCGAAAAAAGTTATACACATGCGCATCAAATGTAAAAACTGCTTGTTTTTGATCAGGATGTCAAAAATCTTTGTAGAGTTGTGTTAACTGTCCAATCGCGAACTCTTGGGTCGAATTAGATCATCTGAACTTGACATTATTATAGGCTATAAGTAATCTACATTATAACAATTTTAATTTAGTATGTCTTTATCTTATGTTTTAATATATATTATCTCCCTTCATGCTTAAATACAGACATTTATTTTTGTAGGGTGCTTATTACTAAAATTTTCATGAATTGTAGGATGTTTTGGTTTTGGTTTGTTCTTACAATTCAATAAATTTTTCATTCCTAATGAAATATATGACAGCAAAATTAGTTTAAAATGTTAATAGAATAATGTTATACAGTTGGAAAATAATGACTAAGTCGATTAATTAATAACCTCTTTTCAAATAACTTAGTTGCCAAAAACTTCACTTGCACATTCTACATAATTTAGTATGGCATACAAAAGGACGATAGAGCGATAAAACCGAAACTAATTAGTGTTAATCAAAATCTTCCGTTTTTTTTAAAGGTAAATCTGGCAATCCTACTTCCAGCATACGGGAGAAAGAAAAACAGCGATTGTTCACGAATTAAAAACTTCGCTGTGTTAAATAAATGGAACCGCCTATAACGCTGGTAGCAGCTCAGAGGAACGAGGACGAGGGATCGGCAGAAGAAAGGATGTCACTGGAAAAATATTTTAATTTGACTAGAAAATTAATACAGTAGAACCCCGCTAATCCGAACAAATTGGGACCGGTGCCTGTTCGGATTAGAAAAAATTCGGATTACCCGAAATGTTGATAAAAATAGAAGAGAAAAAGGTGTTTTCTAAAAGAAAATTTAAGTTATAATTACTCAGTAGTACAGTAAACATTCTCTAAACCGGCATCCTAAGGTCCGGCATGCTGGATAATCCAGCACGACTTTCAGAAAAAAAAGTAGGGGAGACCGGGGTTAGTTGTGCCAGGGGCAAGTTGTGCCATCGAGCTTCCTGACTGAGCCAATAAGTTGCAACACCTGTCGCGTCATGTGAGTGAAGAGGTTGATTGTCTCAGTATTCTGCGTATGTTTTGAAGTATAGCGTTGCATTGTTTTCGAGATAAAAATATTTATCTTGTTTTCTATCGTAAAAGTAAATTTTGCGACCTACGTTGGAATCGTCATTGCCACTAACGATACTGAGGTATGTAAACTTCTCTAACATTATTTAAATGCTTTTGAGCTGTTATTCTATGTATTTCATTTGTTAATCACGCCAACATTTCGGAAACTAATGAATAAAGTTCAAAATGGCGTCACGCGGGGCTAGTTGTGACGAAGTCTAACAAGGAGAGGGCCAACCTTGTTAATCACAGATTTTGATTATTTTAATATATGTTGTAGAGTAAGTCTCAGGTTCAACGGATTTTATCCAACGCTCCTTAGTTCTTGAGAAACCGGGGGGAAGGGGGTCTAATAATACTACGAAACTTAAATACTTACATAGCAACCGCAATGACAGCTTGGTCGTAGATCAGTTGGTACGGCGTTCGCTGGCTGATCTGCAGGCCCGGGTTCGGTACCCGAACGAGCTGCATTTGTTTTTCTCATTTTTTGTTTTATAAAGATACTTGTAATTATAATTTAATAATTTCAATTACAAATTTTAATATCATACATTAATGTTAACAAACTTAAATTTATCATTTTTTTATTTTTAAACTATTATTTCTCATACTTTAAAGAGGTTTAAAAAGAAATTGGATCTATTATTGAATGATAAAAATTACAAAATCGTGACAAAATCTGTTGTGGTGCCATCTAGTTATGATAAAATAAAAGAATATTCAAATAAAATAAAAATAAAAGCAGAAAGAAGATAAAGATGATAGCAAAATAACTGAAAGCGCAAGCATACGTATTACAAATTTAAAAATCTTTAATATGCAAAAATTCTGTTTTAATTTAATTCTGATGCCAATTTTTAATATAATTATGATTGTTACTTTAAAAACAGAATAAGAGTATTATCGCATTGACTTCCTTTGTTAAAGCAATGCGTAAATGATGTTTCTTTAAAATCACGAATTGACACAATTGCTCAATAATCGTTGCATCGATAAAGAATATATGAAATACATTTTAAAAGTTATTTTTAAAAAAATAACAGTTTTATGATGTTTTATACAACTATTTAGTTAAAAGTAAAAAATTAAATAGGTTAAAATTATAATAGATATACAATATTATACATTTTAACTGACAACGAGATTATTAATCATACTTACAAGTATATTTATAAAACAAAAAATAAATGAGAAATACAAATGTAGTGCATTCAGGTAACCCGGGCCCGCGGATCAGCCGGCAAACGCCATACCAACTGAGCTACGACCAACCTGTCAATGTGGCTGCAAAGTAAGTAATTAAGTTGTGTACTATTATTAGACCCCCGACCCCCCCGGTTTCTCAAGAACTAAGGAGCGTTGGATAAAATCCGTTGAACCTGACACTAAGGGGTCTCTACCCTACAAAATATATTAAAATAATGAAAATCTGTGATTAACAAGGTTGGCCCTCTCCTTGTAAGAGGCACGTTGTGACAGTGTCATTACATACCCCAGCATAATTTTTAATGGAGGTTTTTATATTTCGGGAAAAATGATGAGAAATCACAAGAGGCGTACTGAAAGAGCTAAAGCTACTTTAGTAGATTATGATAGGGCTGCAATAGAAGTAAAATCCGGAAGGTGCAGTTTAAGGAAAGCCCAAGAACTGTTCAATGTAAACCGAATGTCCCTTCTTAGATATACGAATAAAAAGAAGAATACTAATATTGAAGGAAATATTGAAATGAGATATAAAAAAACCGCGTATGATATTCACACCTAAACAGGAGATGCAGTTGTGTGAATACGCCAAACAATCAGCGAAAAGGCAAGCGATCTATTCGCAAATATTTGAAATCTGCCATTCTAACAAGCACACCTGTAAAAGTGAAAATAAATTCGAGCAGAACAAAAAGCAATAGAACGCAGAAAACAAATTGAAGAAGAAAAAGCAAAAAAGAAACTGTATGGAAAGGCCAAGCAGTGCATAAAAAAAATTACATCTAGGTTATTGAAAAAAAGGAGAAGCAAGTATTGGATATCTCTGAAGATGACGAAAATTGCTTATGTCTAGTTTGCTTGGAGCAATAAAAAATTTCTAGACCCGGAGAAGACTGGGTGCAATGAATGACATGTAAAAGATGGGCGCATGTCAAATGTACCAAAAATGAACCTTATTATATTTGTATTAACTACAAATCAGACTCTGAAACAAGCGATGACAATAAGTTATTAAAAATGTCGGATATAGGCCTACACGTTGTAGTAGGCTACCGAGTCAAAGATCAATATGTCCAAAGATTAGTGTTGGCTTACTTTTTATTTCTTTCCTGATTAAGACAGTTTTTTTTTCTTTTTATTCCTAAGTGTCTCTAAAAGTATCTTTATAAAGGAATAAGAGTTTACAAGTGTTTTCTATTTTATTTTCATTTGACTTACAATATTATTAAAACATGAAAGTGTTCTATTGTGCTAAGAACGTTATAAATGAATAAATTTCTCATTCTTGATTTAACATATCCCATTTAATCGCCTTTCTAACATAATTTGTATATGTTACAATGTACTTGTATGTGTTAATTATGTGTCACAATCTTCCCCAAGCATGTCACATCTGCCCCGTAGCGGGGGTTAGTAGTGAAAAATTTCGAGGTTACGCAGAATTCATTTTGTGTTATGAAAAACGTTAATAATGTTAAAAGTAGTTTTATAAATATGTTACACAAGATTTACTCTAATGATATGATACACTAAATGTTTCACTTCAGTTCAAATCTTACGGCTAATATCGAAAATGTCACTACTTTCCCCGGTCTCCTCAATTGCTTGTTTAACCACTCTTTATGTTTATAATAATCTAATGGGACTTCAGAATAAGAAATTACGAGACAACTCATTACAAACGGTACAAAATCGCAGAATCTATAAATAGCTCAGTCACTACGTCAACGAGGGGGGAGAAAAAAACATTTCTGTAGATAATTTGTGAAATCAAGCTGTTGAAAAGAAAAATAACTTTTTATCATCTGAATTAAATTCTTTTTGCATTTTAAAAAATAAATTTATCGTGACTGGCAAACAGATATTCGAGATTTTTTTTAAGGTGGCTTCTACGAGTAAGCCTTCCAGTGCATGTTTTCATTTTATGTTTGTGCACATATGTTGTAATTTTACATTATTGAATATTTTGTTTTTCCTATTCAAGCTGTTTAAAGAATAAAAAACATGCTTTACTGCCATTTTTTGTTTAATTCTAACTTCTACACGTAATCGGGAAAATTTCGTAGTAAAAAGTATAAAAAAGTGCTTTTTTGTTTTTAGTACAATAATTCAATATTTTAAGTTAATCTCTTAAGTATAATTTTGTAAAATAAAAACGGTTCGGATTAAACCGAATTTCGAATTAGTGGGGTTCGGATTAGCGGGGTTCTATTGTACCTGCTTTAAAAAAACAAGATTGTATTTCCGAAATAGATATTCTTCGCGTATAAAATCCAAGAAGAACACGTTAAAGAACGACCGAAAAAAAAAAGAAGCAAATAAAATTGACATCAGTGTTGCGGGAATTACACGAGAAAAAATGACTTCACTGCTTCTTAGAATTTTTTGTAACATAGAAAATAGGAATTAAGTTAAGATTTTTTTTTAAATATTTAATTTTCTCTTTTAGGTGCATTAGTAATTATATAAATACGTAGCACCTATAGTCGTCGTTCGGTCCGTCTGTCCGTCCGTCCGCATATAACAGAGTAAAAACTACCAAATGGTCTGAAATTTCAAATGTATAATTGTTGCAAAATTTTGTCGAGTCATTTCAAATTTTATTAAAATCGGATGTATAGTTTAATTACAGGGGCAGTCAAATTTTTCCGTTACATTACGGCCAATGGGAAAAATTATTTCAAGTACATTTTAATGATATTACAGCCTTTCGAACAGAATGAAATTAATATGCACTGATGAAGTGCACTAAAATATACATTCAGTACAATATGCCCCAACCCCAACCCACAATGGCACTACAATCCATGTAGAATTTTGACCTCCCTCAATATACCTCGCCAGACCTTCCGATCTCTGACCTTTAATTTATAATTTATAAGTAACAACCATTCCAAATTCCATGTATCTGGGCCCTTAAGTAACACAAAAATCGCAATTTCGAACGTTTTTTTTGGTCCTGCACCTCCTTTAGAGGTAGTGGCACCGACATAAAATGTAGCCTATATTGGAGCAAGGGTTATCACCATCATTTTGATACCATTATTTTTGAAATCGGTTTGGTACTTCTTGAGATTGCGTAAAAATCGCTATTTAGAACGTTTTGTAGAACGCTTTTTGCGCATTTTAACCCCTTTTAAATTTCGAATTTCTTAAGGAATGTTCTTAGAGATCATTTATATCTAATAAGTAACTACCAAGCCAAATTCCATGTATCTGGACCCTTCAGTAACACAAAAATCGCAATTTCGAACGTTTTTTGCTCCTGCACCCCTTTTAGGGGGTAATGGCACCGACATAAAATGTAGCCTTATTTTGGAGCAAGGGTTGTCACCATCATTTTGATACCATTATTTTTGAAATCGGTTTGGTACTTCTTGAGATTGCGTAAAAATCGCCATTTAGAACCTTTTTTAGAACGCTTTTTGCGCATTTTAACCCCTTTTAAATTTCGAATTTCTTAAGAAATGTTCTTAGAGATCATTTATATCTAATAAGTAACTACCATGCCGAATTCCATGTATCTGGACCCTTCAGTAACACAAAAATCGCAATTTCGAACGTTTTCTGCTCCTGCACCCCCTTTAGGAGTAGTGGCACCGACATAAAATGTAGCCTTATTTTGGAGCAAGGATTGTCACCATCATTTTGACACCATTATTTTTTAAATCGGTTTGGTGCTTCTGGAGATTGCGTAAAAATCGCCATTTAGAACGTTTTTTAGAACGCTTTTTGCGCATTTTCAGTCCTTTTAAATTTCGAATTTCTTAAGAAATGTTCTTCGAGATCATTTATATCTAATAAATAACTACTATGCAAAATTCCATGTATCTGGACCCTTTAGTAACACAAAAATCGCATTTTTAGAACGTTTTTTGCTCCTGCACCCCCTTTTGGCCAGTGGCACGGACATAAGATATAGCCTATGTTCTAAGTTGGACTAACACCATCATTTTGATACAATTACTTTTGAAATCGGTTCGGTAGTTCCAGAGCTTACCTCCTACAAATAAACAAATTTTACCTCTTTATAATATTAGTATAGATAGTATAGATAATATGGTTTTGTGTTAGATCTTTCTCTACCTCTTCTATCCATCTCTTCCTAGGTCTACCAATACTTCTTTTTCCTGTTAATTTACCATTACATATCTTCTTTGTGCTTCTCTCATCCCGCATTCTGGTTAGATGGCCCAACCTTTGCATTCTTCTTATTTTAATAGTATTTATTATATCTTTCTCGTTATATAACTGTTCAATCTCCATATTTGTCCTGATACGCCATGTATTGCCTTCCCTAATAGGTCCAAAAAATTGTCTTAGGATCGTCCTTTCCCAAGCAATAAGTAACTATTCATCTTTTTGTGTAGTGATCCAGGTCTCACTACCATAAATTACTATTGGTTTTATAACAGGTTTATAAATTTTAAGCTTAGTAGTACAATATGCGGCGCAAAAAATATTTATAAAACTAGTTATAGTACGAACGCACCTCATTTGCCACGTTTGACGTGCAATTTCCGACTCGTTTTTACATAAATATCACTTGGTTATGAATTAAATTAAGAATAAAGGCACCATGAAGAAGTGCTTTTGATATTCTTTCAGAAATCCGGAATTTTTGAAAATCTCAGCCCCGACGATACCAGATTTTTGAGATTAAACTGCATTTATTATTGAGTAAATAAGTTATATTTTTACGAAGTTTTGTGTTTTGGTATTTTAATTATAAAGGTTTTAAAAAAAATAGTTCAGTATATTGTTGTGTAACGTTTCTTAGTTATTTGTTTCGTCAATAACGAATTCTTTTTAAGGACTGCGCAATCGTACACTTTATTAAATGTTTCCTTGTTTTTAACAATCACGTTTTAGTAAATAAACAGGAAGTTAATAAAGGAAATTTTCCACATCAGCGACTTACAATAAGAATAATGCAATTAGTTTATTAAAAAAGTAATGTATAAGTAGAAATGATTTTTCAAACGCCATGATGAATAGACTTTTAAATATTTTATTACTAGAATGCAGGAAGCTAAAATCACAAATAATAATAAAAAAAAAATTAATAAAATGATAATTTAAAAAATCCCTGCCGGCTTGGCCTAGAAGCTTAAGTAGATTTCGAAATTAAGTACTAATTTCACCAACAAAAACTAAATCAAGATTAGAGATAAACCCAATTTAAAAATTTTATCTGTCAGCTTTTGAAAAGTTTTTAATTTCATTTTTCTGTAAGAGTTGGTTTTATCAGAATCATGTCAATGTGACTTTTTTTCTTCTACAACCCCCACCCCCTCTTTTTTTTCTCTTTGCTGTAAGACTTGGCCCTATCGAAAACTTGTCAAGATAAAAGTTGTAAAAGTTTAATAATATTAAGAAGATTTATAATAAATTTAAGCAGATTTTATATCTTATAAATTGACAAAGTTATGAATTTTTTTCTTCTTCAACCCCACCTCCAACTTTTTTTTCGCCTTTATTTTTATTTTCATTTTTATTTTTTTTATTTTTTCTGTAAGAGTTGGTCTTATCAAAAACTTGTCAATATAAAAGGTATAAATAATATTAAGAAGAATTATAATAAATTTAAGATCTTAAGAATTGACGAAGGTATAAATTTTCTTCTTCTTAAAAACTATTTTTTCCCCCTTGAGGCCATTTTTTATGATATCAAAAATCTGTCATGCATAAATTTTGGGCCTTTTCCTTGAAGTAATAGTAACTTAAAACTAATTCAATATGTATCATAATTAAGAAGTTATGAGGTTTTATCTGTTTTCATATAAACCTCTCACTATTTCCATCCCTTCGTCCGATTTTGCTGATTGACCAAGATTTTCTACCCCTTGATTTTATGTATCAGTTTGAAAGAGATTTGTGCAAAATAATAAAAGTTATCGTGCCTATAAGAAAGTGATATATATATATATATATATATATATATGATAATGATTTGTAATATTCTATAATGGTTATACATATATAGATAATTATATATACCTATTTAAGTTTTGATGCACTGTAGTCAAAGGAATTTAATAGAGATATGTTATAGCTAGGCACCAGTGGCGTGGCGTGAAAATTTTCGGTGGTCATCGCAAGTATTTAAGTTTGTGGTGAAAAATTATTAACTCTAAAATTCAATGGTTGAATGTTCAAAAAAGAAACTTTAAATCTTACCTTCACTTATACATGAACTCCAAATGTTCTGCTAAAACTGGATCGTAGAGTTTTAAAAGCTTATTAAGAGTTTTAAAATATTGCTTGGTCATCGCCGCATCCAGCGATGACCGGACGCCACGCCACTGCTAGGCACGTTGATTTATGTGAAACATTAATTAATGAATGAGTATCACTAATTTACATATTAATTTTATTTAATATATCAATTACTTATTTTTTTAATATAATGGCATAAATTTATTAACATATTTTTAATTATTATTTTATTATCATATATTTGTCTCTAGACAGTATTTGCTTTAACCCTTTCAGGGGCAAGGCACTTCTATTTGTAAAATACTGAATTGAATGAATGACACCGGAATTTAAAAACAAATTTATTTGAAAATAAGTAAAGGCTTTTCTCCACTTACTTAATAAAGCGAAAATTTCCAAACCAAAATTCTGGCGTCAGTGTCCCATTTAAGAATTAAAATTAGGTGGTCCAAAAATGAACCACCGCCCTTGAAAGCGTTAAAGCCTAATCCATTAATAGATATAAATAGTTATTATTATATATTAGTTTTTATTCCAAAACAATATATTTTGCTAAATTCTTAAGTTTGAAGCACTACACTGATTCCTTGAAATAAAGGGTGGAATTCAATTTCAAATTATCTATAGAGGGCGGTGGTCACATATATTGATGAATATGGTTGACCATATGGTACATTATTACTTCTTGGTCCTTCAACATTTTTAAATAGTTTTTTGTCAAAATGTGTGTATAATCTCCTTTACTTGTATTTAATGTTTCCTCAATCTTAGTCAGCAATGCCTTCAATATGGTAATGTGTAATTTATTTCCTAATTGTTTTTAATCATGTTTTATTTTAAACTTATTTGTTTTTCATAATTTATTTCTCTATTTGTTGTGTGTTGGTAGCCCCAAATTCATATTCTTTAGCTTTTTTATGGCTAATATGAAGATGAAACCACACACTTTATTTGTGGAACTTTGGGCATTTGGGATCTGAAGATTCTGTCTAGGTTCTACAAAGATCCATTATTCTTTTTCTGCTCATTTTATTTATTTATTTTTTTTTTAATGTTTGTTGGTAAATTGTAATATATTTTTAATGGTCATATATATATAAAACGCTTTGAACTGGGGTTGTCTTGGGGTTCTAGGGGTCATGATCAGCATAGATCTGCAGCTAGATTTCAGGAATTCCAACATAGGGGAGAATGTAATAGGTAGTGTTTCTTACGAAATCTTGCTAAAAACGTATATTAATTGATAAATAATCACGTGATTATGTTATACTCAAACAAAATGCATGTTTATTTGGAAAAGTGTTAGGTTTCCTTGCAGCTATTATCAATTAAGGCAACAACAACACTGCACACACATACACTCACAGATCTCATACTTACAACTGATAAATTGCAATAAGAATTAACTTTTTTTGTATTTCAATGGACAATGCTATAAATTACCTTCAACAATTCCACTTCATACTATACTTCGCTAAAAAAAATCAATCTCTAAAAATTTCTGAAGTCAAATCATTAAGTTATTTCCTCATTAATGTTTTAAATCACAATTTTTAATTAATTTATTAATTAATATTTTCATTCACATCTAAAATTTCATCTCACACTATACTTCACTAAAAAAAATTCATTCTCAAAAATTTTCTGAAGTCCAATCATTATTTCCTCATAAATATTTTAAATTACTATTTTTCATTAATTTTTTCATTAATATTTTTCATTTACATCTAAAATTCTACCTATATTATATTCGCTAAAATAAATTCAATCTCAAAAAATTTCTGTACGATTTTTAATTAATTTTTCAATTAATAGTTTTCATTTACATCTAAAATTCTACGTTATACTATATTCGCTAAAATAAATTCAATCTCGAAAAATTTCTGTACGATTTTTAATTAATTTTTCAGTTAATAGTTTTCATTCACATCTAAAATTCTACGTCATACTATAATTAGCTAAAATAAATTCAATCTCGAAAAATTTCTGTAGTCCAATCATTAAGTTATTTCCTCATTGATATTTTAAATCACAATTTTTAATTAATTTTTTAATTAATAGTTTTCATTTGCATCTAAAATTTTACCTCATACTATAATTCGCTAAAATTAATTCAATCTCGAAAAATTTTTGAAGCCCAATCATTAAGTTATTTCCTTATTAATATTTTAAATAACTATTTTAAATAATTTCTTAGTTAATATTTTTAATTATTCTTTCTAATTAATTCATTAATTCATCACTAGTAAAAATTCCACTTCATACTATAACACACTAAAACGTATTCTAAACGCATTCTAAAACGTATATTTCCATCGAAAACCGGAAGTCGAAATTTTTCACGAATCCAATACTTTCTTCTTGTAAAGATAGAAGAAAGTAAAAAATAGTGGATCAAAATAATTGAATTTTTGTTTACGAGAATTAAAAAATGTACAGGAAACACACATTTGGGCATTACACGGTAATAATTATGGTAACAATTGTACGAATTTTAGAAAATAATAAAAGAATAAATGCTATTTCTGTTATTGCATTTGGGATGACAAATAAATGACTTTCATTTTTAACCATCCCGTCAGGATTTTTCGTAAATCAGAAATTTCGAGGTTAAAAAGTGCAAAGTTAAAACTGAACACCCTCCCCCCACCTCATCGGACCCCTGGGCTGTTTAGCTGCAATAATCCCCAGTGTAAGCTGAAAAATTGAACAAATTATTGAATTAAATAAAATTAAGTTGAATAGAAAAAGCTTTACATCTATTTTATAGTATTAGATTTTTGCTATTTTTTAACTGTGAAACTTATGACTTGCAAAAAATCCTGACATGATGGTTAAAAATGAAGGACATTTTTTGATTCAGTGATAAAAAATACATAAAAATCAATTACCAACAGTTATAAAACACAACTTTCTCCTCTATTTTTTAGCATTAGATTTTCACCTTTTTTTTTTTTTTTTTTACTTTCGAAATTTACGATTTGCAAAAAATTCTGACGTGATGGTTAAAAATAAATGTCATTTTCGGATTCAGCGCTAAAAAATACATAAAAATCAATTATTAAAGGTTAAAAAAACAACTATTGCAGGCTTGTGTAATATCAGATTGATACCGAGTACGTTTAATATAATTCAAGCTGAATTGGAAACATCTGAGAAGTGGTTTCTTTGACATTTGACATTTGACGTCCACCGAAGTGGAGAATTCTTTGGGGCCTATAGCTACAATGGCTGTCGCCTCGAATGATCCTTATTATACACAGAAACAACAACAAGTCACAACAATTTTTATTTTCCATTACACATATTATATAACTACAAATGGGACATTCACAATTACATCCATGTCTTATCCAGGGACTCGAACCCGGGCCCTCGGGGTGACAGCAGCCTCCGCTTACTGACCACGCCCCCGGGCGACAAAGTGGTTTCTATTTGGGTTTTCCATGATTCATTTTCGAAAACAGTGACTAGCAAGTCGTAAGAAAAGAGAAAAATTGGCAAAATGACAAATTTCATATGAAGTCGCTATAATTTCATCAATGGCATTTTCTTCTTATAATGGCCTAAAGATATTTTTTTTTCTCATATCTTCTCCTAATTTGATATAGTATTAAAAAATATATATAAAGTCCATATTAAAAATCGATTGAAATTTAATAAATTGAGCTTCAACACTAGAAAAAAAAATTTAAATAGATTATCCGTCTTGTTTAACGCTTTATCTACTGCATTATGATCTATTGCAATTTTTTTATTGTAATTTTTTTTCACTTACTACAATGAAAATTAAAGGATAAACATAAAAAAAAATATTCACCCGTGAGAAATTTAATTCCTTGGAGGTAATTAATTAAAGTGGTACTTTAAAGTACCGTCAGTACACTATGACAAAAATATCGTAACAGAAAACCTGCAAGGTATTTCAAATGGCACCAGAATTGTGATAAAATATTTTCGATTTAATAAGTATGTGAAATATAGCCTTTTTCATATTTACAGGGGGGTACCATTCGTGCGATGCGCCAACTGTAAAGATTTCTTAACTGCTCGCGCATTATGTCATGTGGCGGACAGATTCGCCTCGCTTCGCTCGTTTCAATAGTATTCTTTATGCCGTTCTGCGATGGATTTTTTTCTGTGAATGATTTTAATTATTCTATTATTTTAAAATACTTATTGAAAAAACACCTAGTGAATGCAGTGCATCAACATGTTCTAATAACTCTCGGAGAACACGTATACAGATTTAAAAATACAGTACAAAGTCTCAAATCCGGACGTCGAAATACGGAATTCTTCGAAAGACGAGCATTCTGTTAACTGACGATTATTATTCTAGAGAATCGCAACGAAAATCACTAAAATAGCAGAGGCCAAATTTACTATATTAGGCTGCAATTTTAAAGCCGAATAACTTTTACGAACGTCAAAAAATTTCTACAGAACGCGAAAATCTCTGAAAAATTGCCTAAAAGAATGGCGAGAAATTCCGAATAAACTTAAATGAAAGTGAAAAAAAAAAAAACAAAGAAAAAGGACAGTATTTACTATATTGGACTAAACGATTAAAACCGGGCTTCTTTCACAAATGCAGACAAATCGCCATGAAATGGAGAAAAAAATCAGTTCAAAACTCGCAGACGAGAAAATTTATTACATTTGGCTAAATATTGGTAACCGAGTTCATTTTACAAATCTTAAAACTCTAGAATTCGTATAAAAAACTCGCGAAAAATGCAAACTCCGAATAAACTTTATTGAAAAAAATGACAAGATTTACTATTATATACTGGGCTAAAAAATAAAGCCGGATTCCTTTTATTCATATGAAAAAAAATCGCCGCAAAAAAAATAAATAAAATAAATAAATAAATAAATAAAAATATGCATGTGTGTGTGTGTGTGGGGGGGGTTATGCACTTAGTTGTTATTACTGCAGAATATTAGAGCACTGGTAGTTTTTGTTTTTGTTTTTGTTTGCTGAAAACTAAGCCCTGTGTATATATATTGTTATAGATATTTGAATCATATTGATGTGCATTTGAAACAAATGAATTTAAAAATTGAATTTTTTTTTATTAATGAGGATCAATGATTTTGCTACCTGATAAAAAAAAAGTCCTTCCGGCCAGTGCCGGGAGGAAGAGGTAGCTTTCAAATTCCTTATTTTAAAAAAGCCAACTTAAATTATTCAAACACACGAAGCTCAATTTAGTGGAAACCGAATATAGGAGATTCAATACTAATTTTTATCAATACTAAGTCATTATGAATGAGAATTTCACGAAATTAGTCAGCTTTATCCAAGCTGCTTTTATTTAAAGTAACTTATATTTGGCTGAGATGTTGATGTATACTATCAACATGCCTTCTTACATGGAAATAGGCGAATACGTGTGTTATCGCGTGACAAATACAAGATCGTTTCAAAATGTTAGCCATACTAGAAATTCAAAGTGCTATAATTTAACCATTTTTTAAGATATAAACAAAAGAACAAATTTTCAGAAACAAAATCTGCTCCGGAATCTTTGTATCAAGGCCAAACACATAAAAAAATCTTTTTCATTTTCCAATTTTTTAATACCTCATTTTAAATTTTAAATTTAATTTTATTTAAATGACAACCCTTTTGAAACAAGATGGAGAATGAAGCTGGCCAACGAACTCGGTCGAGACATTGGTATGTACTATGTACCTACCAAGTAACATCCAAATCGGTTCATAAATACGCTTGTTATCGCGTGACAAAAATCAGGTCGTTTTAAAATGTCAGCCACAATAGAAATTCAAAATCCTATAACTCAGCCATTTTTTTTAGATATAGACGAAACAAAAACTATTCCGGAATCTTTGTATTAAGGTCAAACACATACGAAAAAAATCTTTTTCATTTTCCAATTTTTTGGTATCTCATTTTAAATTTTAAATTTTTAAATTTTTTTTAAATGGCCGCCATTTTGAAACAAGATGGCGGATGAAGCTGGCCAACGAACTCGGTCGAGATATTTGTATGTACTATGTACACACCAAAGTACATCCAAATCGGTTCATAAATACGCCTGTTATCACGTGACAAATATCAGGACGTTTCAAAATGTCAGCCACGCTAGAAATTCAAAATGCTATAACTCAGCCATTTTTAAAGATATAGACGAAACAAAAACTGCTCCTGAATCTTTGTATCAAGGTCAAATACATAAGAAAAAAATATTTTTCAATTTTTAATTTTTTGGTACCACATTTCAAATTTAAATTTTTCTTAAAAATTTAAATGGCTGCCATTTTTGAACAAGATGGCGGATGAAGCTGGCCAACGAACTCGGTCGAAACATTGGTATGTACTATGTACAAACGGAGTTACATCCAAATCGGTTCATAAATACGCCTTTTATCGCGTGACAAAGTTCAGGACGTTTCAAAATCTCAGCCACACTAGAAATTCAAAATGCTATAACTCAGCCATTTTTTAAGATATAGACGAAACAAAAACTGCTCCGGAATCTTTGTATAAAGGTCAAATACATAAGAAAAAAATATTTTTCCATTTTCAATTTTTTGGTACCACATTTCAAATTTAAAATTTTTTAAAAAATTTTAAATGGCCGCCATTTTGAAACAAAATGGCGGATGAAGCTGGCCAACGAACTCGGTCGAGACATTGGTATGTACTATGTACACACCGAATTACATCCAAATCGGTTCATAAATACGAGAGTTACAGTGTGACATAGGTCAGATATATATATATATATATATATATATATATATATATATATTGATATATATATATATATATATATATATATATCAATTTTGAACGGAGGGTGGTTTCGGGGTCTGGGGGTCATGATCGATGAAAATATACCAAAATTTTTTGAAATCGCTTTCCTCCGAACGGCTGCAATAGGTAGCTTTTTGTAAAGAAAGCTACCTAAAATAGTTTGTGAAAAGTAAAAGTAAAAGTAAAAGAGTTAGTCACATATTGATTTATTGAAAGTATGAAAATGGTTGGTCCTTTTTTTTCCTTTCTATTTTTTGAAAATGTTAATTCATTGTTAAATCTGTATATCTCCATAAATTTTCTTTCTGTTATTTGTATGGAGAAATGTTATATTCGATGCGTTTTATAAGATAACATGGAAATTTTAGAATAAATTTTTCAGTTTTTGCTGAAATTTTGTATATATGAAATAACGATATTGCTATTTGTATATCATAATGTAAAAAATATGTATAGTACATATTTTTTTCATTATAGAATTAGTTTAATTATAGAGTAATATTTTTGTATTATTTGATCCTGAATAAGCATAGTGACATTCGAAATTTTTTGAAAACTTATATCTAGTAATCGGACAATGCATTATTGTTTTGATGCGTGACTTTTGTTTAATTTATAATGTTTGATAATTCTATATTATTACTACTGCTGTTTCATCATATTAATATAATTCATTTTATTTTGCAATAGTTTACAAGTTTTCATTTGTACTTTTACGCACTGAAAATTTAATTTTTTTCGCGAATTTACTCAAGTATTTGAATGTAAACAAACGTATCGTGATATTATCTAACAATTATGTATTTTATATTTAATTAACTCCAATCAGTGTTTGAACAAATTTTAAGGAAAGTGATTTCGTTCAATTTACTTTCGAAGATCTGCTTTTTAAAAATTTATTTACTTCATATTCCGTTCTTTTACGCATCCATTTACTTTCTCACCGCTAGTCAATCTCCGATCTTGTCCGCCACATGACGTAACAGTCCTGCTCTGCTCTGATTGGCTATCCTTCAAATGGAACAACCTTATGTAGAAGAACCTTGCATATTTATAAATAATTTCTTTTTTGAAAATTGAGGTGCCAATCATTTATTTCAACACTTTAGCATTGAAAATGCTTTGCCCCTGAAAGGGTTAAATAAACTATTTTTATTTTTAGGTTTCGATTTTGTTAGGAGTCTTTTAGTTATGCGATGTCTATATTCCAGGGACAACATGTTCTTTCGCATCTCCACACATGCAATAATGAATTTACATATGCCAGTTTTAGCATAACAAAAAAGAGCCGGTGCCACAACTTTTTCGATTTCCCATTAAAAAAAATAATAATAAGGAAGCAGTAAAGAAATACTCGGAAAATTATTACTACATTACATTTTAGTAATTACATTTTAAAGCAGATGAAACCGACGGGTAACTACACAGGCGAAAAGTAACAAGAAGTTTTTCTCCAACATCCAGTGTACTGACGGTACTTATAAGTACCACCGAGTCATTCAACTGTTAAATTAAATACATACACCATCGACCTAAAATATCTAATCAAATTGTATTCTAAGATCATAATGAACACATAAAAAAAATCCAACACTTATCTTATATCCTTTACTGTGTTTGTAGCAGTAAAAAGACGGGCGTGACAATCTGTACAAAATGTCGGCAGAAAATACATCGACTGTTTCAAAGATAGCCTCCTTCCTCGCTAAAATAACAAATCTAGAACTACTGCTGCCATGTATCCGGATAATGTGGAGTTAAAAGAGTTTTTTTGCAAAGTACCGTTAGAATATTAGTGATATTCACTATGGGATGAAAGTTTAAAGTGAGTGGTACTTATAAGTACCGTCTAGATAAAGGGTTAAAGTCATGTAAGTTGTTTTATTGCATTCTATTTTGCTTTAGAACCTCAGTCAATGCAGTGCCATGAATATTCTGTCGCGTGCCATAGGTTCAGCGTCCCTGTATAGAATATGGTGTGCATAGATTTTATCATTCATTTACAGGGACACGCAAACGAATTTGGCTAGTGAAGAAAATGAATAGTAATTGAATTAATGAAGCCTATGAACGATAATTGCTGGAAGGGCGCTTTCTGTTGTGGTACGTGTTTCTAAATTTGACATTTTTTATTATTATTATTTCTTGGTGTGTATAAATTCTATAGTGATATCCAGGGCAACACAAAAGGACGCGAGCACATTTCGATTTATTGACGGAAATTACTGAATGGTAATTTTCGACTGTGCTATATATTTAACTGAACTAACATACTACATAGTATACATACAAATCTATAGATCGTGTACAGGACTGCACGAAACAATTCGGATATTTTTCTGACTATCTATATTATAAAGGACAAACATATCTGTGCGTAATGCTTATGTCATTTTGCGAATGGCAAGAGCAGACGATCAATTTTAACTTTTATTTATTTTTAAATATCTCAAATTTAATTTCTAAATATCTCAAATTTAAAATTTTTACACCGTTAAATAGAGAAAAAAAATGTACTTTCAAATGCAATCTGTTTGAAAACTATATCTTAATTGACTGAGTTATTATGGTTTTTAAAATAATTTTCAAACATGATTTTTTAAAATTTATTTCTATCGCGTGCCGACTCCATTACGAATTAATAATAAACAATTTGAACATAAAACAGTAAAAATTGACATCCTTTTATCCCCGTCTATTTTCTATAACAAAATTAAAGCTTCGTCAATAAATAAATAAAAGAATAATATAGAAAAATTAACCCCAAATTTAAGGTATATGCAATTAAAAAATTTAACATTGCTAAAAAAGAAAAAAAATTGCTTTAAAATATAATTTCTTTGAAAATTATATCTGAGTTTGCTGATTATCTATGGTTTTAAAAATAATTTTCAAGCATGAATTATTTTTAAATTTATCTCTATCGCGTGTAGCTCGATTGCGAAAGATTAATCGGTTTGTAACACTGCAAAGAGTTCAGCGTTTGTTTCCGTCTTATGTTCCATAAAAAAAAAATTAAAACTTCCTCTATAGAAAAATAAATAAAATAATATAAGCAAGAAACAAATTTAACAGATATGTGATTGAACTTCGCATTTAAAGCACTGAAATGATCAGAAAGGCTGCTGTAAATCGCAAAATCTTCGGCTAATAATTCTTGGAATACGGTATCATGTGAAAGTATCGCTTTTAATACATTTTAAAACTTTACTTGATTGCACAATCGATATTTTTCATATTAAAATTCTTTTTGGTGTTAGTGGGCAATCTAAAATACATATTACATGAAAAAAATCTATTAGATTTTCAATAAAAAAAGAATGGTGTTCACCTATACTCTGTAAGCGGGGGCCCGAGTTCGATCCCCTAGTTGATAGTAGTAATAGCAGACATCAGGATTTCAAATGCGTTATGTATTTTCCGAACTGTTTATGTAGACATCCTCTTTCACCTTAATAAACTGTGAAGTTTTATTACAGTGTTCTGAATGTATTGGAAAATGTTTCATAATTTTATGCTAGACACATGATTTTTCGTTCTTGCTGCTTTTATTACTGGCGACAATTTTCTTTTTCAGTTTCTTTTCCATTATTTTTTCTTATTGTTTTCCTACAAATAATTTCTTGTTTCCTTATATTCATTGAACATTAAAATCGAACAAAAGTGACAAACACAAAGCTGTTGCATTCTGGTTTTTAATCACAACCGGATAATGTTCCATCCTTTTGTATATTAGTTTAGACCATGTTCAGCTTCCCTTTATCAAACTCTGACCTTTTCTGCTTTTTTCCAGTCTTTTCATCCGGTTACAGCTCTTTGTTTTGCTGTTGTTTCATTGACCTAGCTTTAACGTAGCCTCTCTTCTGTTAGAGATGTTTTATTTTACGACACTGTCGAAAAACATTGCTGCATCGTTATTTTAATACAATGATTATTTTTTAAATGATAAAACTGAGTACAATTGAAGAATAGGTGAATTACGGCAATGGATTAATCTTTAAGACCTGCTTTTTTGTAAACGAAAAGAAAAAACAAGCAGCATGTTGAGAAAGCTATAAAGCATGTAAGGGCTCAAACATCATTTACGCTTTACAATAAGAGGGGGAGTACATCCAAAAAGCGTGATAGGTGGAGGGGATTAACACGTTGTGAAATCACACCTAAAACATGAAAATAGGGCAATTTCACAGAAAATTCTCATTTTTGGGGGGGGGGGAGGGTAAATTTATAATATGTTTAATTTAAGGGTATGATTGGAAAGTTACATATTTTATGTTCTATAATAAAATCCTAATAAAAATGCATTGTAAATTACTGTTTACAAACTAAGTTGAGTGCCAGTATTGTCTTTGTAAAGTCATAATGTTACGCCAGTTACACAATAAAAGTTACATCAGTTACATGTGTAAATGCCATTTTTTTTCTGTTTTGTTGTTCAGAAATTAATTAAACAAGTTACTGTTATAATTTGTCATTACTTAGTGTTATTGAGAACATTAAATCACTTTTTTTCTGGATAGTTTTGATAATTTTTACACTTCAGTGAAGGCAGAAAAAATGTTTGTCTATTTTATGTTACATCAGTTACAGAATTTTGAATTGCAATTTTTGGGACTAAAAGAGAGATTGAAATAATCCGCAGGTATTTGGGTATTAAGTCCTTAGTAAGAAATATTTTAAAGTGTAAAAAATTGTTCTAGCTTTATTAGTAAATTTTCTGCATAGTCTTGAAAACAAAATTCGATGATCAAATGTTACGTCAGTTACGATGGAATTGACCAATAACTAGTTAGACATATAAAAATAGCAAATAAAGCCTTTGTGCAACAATATTAAAAAGCAGAAAAACCAACGTTTAAAATGCACAAATAAAACATGAAACGCAGCAAACAGCTGTTTCGAATCTACTAGCGAGATTCGAAACAGCTGTTTGCTGCCTTTCATGTTTTATTTATGCATTTTAAACATTGGTTTTTCTGCTTTTTAATAGTTAGACATAGTTTGCAAGCAAAGCAGTATAATAAAATACTTAAAAAATATATTTTTTGAATTAGTATTAAATGCATACAGGGTGATTGGCTACCGCGTGTACAAACATTGAAGGGTGGTACTGCTCACTAAAACAAGCATTTTTATTTATTTATTTATTTATTTATTTTATTTTTTAAACAGGGTTGCAGTCTTGCTGGAAAGTTCTAAGCAAGTTATGCATAATAACCCGGTTACCACCTCATTGAACTACCCTAACATAGACAGTAGAGGAAAAGGGTAAACCTCCCTTTATTACCTTGATTTTGTCTATTGCAGGTATGCATTAAATAATAAAATAGAATCGTATAAAATTCCTGGTTGATAGAAGAAGCCAAAAGTAATTAAACTTAACTGCATAAAAAAACTAAGCATAACATTTACTTTAATTACAGGAATAAATTATAGCCATTGAAGTTGTGTAATTTTACGTGGACTCTCAACTTTTTCGAAATGGATTGAACTAGAATTTAGAATACATGAATATCTAGGAAGGTTAAAGTTTAACATCAGCCCATTACCTGCAGATAGACATGGGACATTAGAATATAATATGCCTCTAAATTTCGATGCAAAATTAACTAAATAAATTACATACACATAATAATACAGAAAAAGGATTAAAAATTAACAAAGAACTTTTATTTACATATTTAAGGTGTGTCCCATCGAAATAAAGCCACCGTGATTGTGTGCTGCAATTGGACACAAAACAAGACAATAAGAACGAAACAAATATATTAAGAAAGTTTATATACAAATACGTATTTACAAGGAGTAACTCACTCCTTGACTTACGTGGACAGGGGAAAAAATGAATTTGTAAAAAAAAAGAGGGGGAAAAAGTGTCCCGCCGAAATAGAGTCACTACTGTTTATAGGCAATCTATCCGTCATGGTTATATATGACTTGAAATATACGATGTGGCATACCATTTACTAATCATTGAAGGATAGTAGCATCAATATTCTCCCACGCTTAAATGATGACGACGTTCAATTTTTCCACAGACTGAAACTGTCTGCCATTGGTCCTACTGATACAGCCCTATACGCAGCCCTATATGCAGACCTACTGAGGATACTTCACACATTTTCTTGGGGATTGAGATCAGGGAAAAGACAGGATATTCCATGACATGTACTCGATTATCCAAAAACCATTTCCAGGAGGATTTTTCACCGTAAATGGAGGTCTTGTCCTGCTGGAAAATCCAACTTAGTCCACCAATTTTCCTTGCAAATTGCTGTAAATGGTTTTCTAGCATTTCTTGGTAATCGATAGCCTTCATGCGGCCTGAGAGAAAAACCAGGTTATGTTTACCTCCCACACCATTAATGAGCCTCCACCTGGCTGTCTTTTGGAGGAAATTTCCTCTTCTTTCCTCATGTTATACCTATAGGAAGCAAGACCGTCTGGCCCATCCAAATAAATTTTTTTCTCGTCTGAGACTATAACACGATGCCGCTTGTCCTTCCAGCTTTAATATTTAGCCCAATTGACCCTCCTTTGCATGTGGATAGCTTTCAACATGGACTGCTATTTCCTTTTCTTATATCGCAAGTTGTTTGTACGTTTTTCAATTCGTGACAGGGTTGATTTTGTCACAGGGATGCTATCCTCTTTGGCTAATTGTTTTAGGGAAATACCACCTCGTGAAAGACGACGCAAAACTTCTCTTTCTTGCCTAGAATTCATTTTTCTGCATGTACACCTCTTTTTTTATGCCCGTACGCATCGCTCTGATTTACAAAATTGTCTATTATGGTTTTAGATCAGTTGATTTGCTTAGATATTGGTCTACATGAAAGACTTTGTTCCTTAAAAGATGTTGTGTCTCCTTTCTCGAACTTTGATAGCTGGGTTTTCTTTCCCATTGCAATACTGCAGGAGAAATAGAAAATGCGACCTTCCAAAGTCTGCACAAAGTTCGATTGGCACAGAACAAGTATTTGGCAACTTCCTGACGTCATAAAAATGTTGAACTGCAGCAGCCCGAATGTCGGTAGTTACCAATAAATACTAATATTGGCAGTGGCTGTATTTTGTCGGGATAGTTTTTCCCCTCTTTTTTTTACACATTCATCCTTTTATCCTGCCCAGGTGGAGCAGGGAGTGAGTTACTCCTTGTAAATATATATTTCTATATACTTCCTTAATATATTTATTTCGTTCTTATTTGTTTGTTTTGGTCCAGTTACGTCACACAATTACGGTGGCTTTATTTCGTTGGGACACACCTTACATGAAATACAATTAGAAAGAAAGTATGCGAAACATTAAGAAAAGTTGCTTTGTACATTTATGCTTTTATAAAATTTTGTCGAAAACCTTACTATCTTATATTTAATATTTAGCTTAATATATATACTCAACAAATAAACAAAGTGTAAATTCATTTAACTTTGAATTTTTATAAAAAGGATCGGACCCTCGACTGACTGTCGACCAACCCCTCAATATTAACATATATATTTAGCCCGTTAATCTGTATCCTTGGTCTTGATTCCGTCAGCACTGAGGAACGTCATTGGATGCCACTTCATCAAATTACTGATTATTTGTCAGTATGTCTTCCACATTAAGCGGTGATCATCACGGATTTGCTTCCCTCAAAAACGGGTAAACACCAAACCATTAGAAAAAGTCCGTAGATGGGCAGGTACCAAACAAAAAAAAAACTTTTATAAATTGTAAATTACTAGAATACGCTATATGTAGACTGTGTACATAACATTGTCTATAAATACATTAAAACAACAATTAGTATCTAACGACTAACCTATGTATTTTTATATTAAATATTATATTTTGTTTACAGCCACACATGCGGTGTAAAATCACGAGCAAATCCACTTAATCAGTGCAGGTAATAAAGGTATCTCACTGCAAATAGGAATCGAATTTTTTTGTTCACAACTGTAACACTAATGAAATATTTTACCGATATAATCAACAATTTTACTTTGTATGAAATGTGATAGATATCACGTGATGTCCTTTGTAATTAAGTCAGTGATCCATAGGTAACGTGAACTACATTCTAAATAGCGTTTAGGTCAGTTTTGTTTGGTCGTAGATTGTAACCATTTCCAGTCGTTCTTGGGACATTATCATATTTCACATATTCACACAAAGTACACAGAAAGCAAACACACACACAAAGCACACAGAAAGCAAAGTATGCCTCTTGAAAATATCGGTAAAATACTTTAATTATTGTTAAAGCTATGAACGAAAACTCGGATTCGACTTGCAGTGAGAAACCTCTATTTATTAAGGATTGATCGAAACCGAAACTGAATTTCGGCAATCTTCCTATTTTCGGCCGAAAACGAAAATGCCCAATATTTTTTAAAAATAATTAATACATACATAAATATACAGAATTTTTAATTAATTATACGTGTTTTTTAAATATGCATATTTATTAATTAATTATACGTGTGGCCCAAATTGGCTCCCTGTGCCTCTGACAAAAACTTTTTATTTTCATATCAAATAAAATTCATCTAATTCAGAAACGACACAGAATGATTTTCTAATAATATGAATTTCATCTAATTAAAAAATGTTTAGGTATACATACCTCGATTTATCTTTTATAATGATTTTCGTAAATGATCTTCTGTTATACTAGAACTTCATCAAAGAGTATTCGAAACACTTCTGCCATTTCACACTAAAAGATTTCTGTTATTATTAAGTCTGCAGCTTTTAATGAAAACGTGAAAAGCATCTTCAAAGTTTATCCATAAATGCATTACTTGCGTTTTACTATTGCACTCACGTCTTGAGTCAGTCATGACTGATAATTTTAAACAGGGAAGTTCATAGCAATAAATAAAGAGCGTTTCATTTGAGCCGATACAGCTCAAATCAATGAGTAATGCTGAAAATTTCCGAAAAAAGAAACGAGATTTTTGGAATACAGATAGTTCCAGTCCGGTCGACTTTTCGGCAGCATTTTCCACGAGATCGAATTTTCAGCAAAACTCTGATTTTGAGCCGAAAACGAAAAAGAAGCCGAATTTTCTGTCGATCTCTAGTATTTATGACTGAATATTTGAATATGACCCTGTATGTTTCCTTTTCTTTTTAATTTCAACACCTTGAAGTAAAAGCATGCGAGATAATGATTGTTTTATGATATTCCATTCCAATGGGCAATAGATTGTGGTATATGATTCCTTTTACATAAAATGAAAACTATTTTGCTAAAACCTTGCTAGTACAACGTTCGCAAAGCGAGATTCGTTTATCCTTAATGAGTACTTTGGCTAATTTTAAAATTGTATGTGAGAATAAAATTATATCAATAGCTTCTCAGTTCTATACAACAAGATCAAAATGAAACTTGCCTCCCTCAAAATAAAAACTTTGCCCCCAACTCCTTTCAAAAAACTATTGAAATGGCGAAGGGCTGTTCGGGTTGTTTTATAGAATATCATAAAACAACATTATCTCTATTGCTGTTTAACCAATTGGTTTAACCGTCTGTGTTAAACTATGACATAGGTGGGAGAGAGAGTATAAACTTACGTAATTTGATTGGTGTAATTATGCGTAAACACCAATTTAAAAAGAAGTTGGTCAGTTCGCGAATTGGCCAAATTCAGACTTTGACCGTAACATATATACCAGTTGTCCTAAAATGGACATCATTTTTTGTATTGAAAATTCTAATAGATTTTTTAAATTTAACATATTTTTTCAGATTGCCCACTAATAACACCACAAAGCCTTTTTTTTTTAATATGAAATATCAATTATGTATTCAGATAAAGTTTTGAAATTTACTAAAAGTGATACTTTCGTATTAAACGCATGCCAGAGCTTTTTAACTGAAGAAATCGCCAAAGATTTTGCTACTTACATATAGCAATCATTTTGATTTGGATAATTTCAGTGGTTTAAGCATGTACCTCTATTGCATGCCTGTTAAATTTGTGATTTATTCATTTTTACTTATTTATTGGTGAAGTTTTAATTTCGTTATCGAATATTAGACGGAAACAAATGCTGAACTGTTTATATTGTTTTAAGAGTAACCGGGTTAATCTTTTGTAATCGGGCTGCACGTTATAGAGATTTTTTTTTTAATCATGCTTGAAAAGCATTTTTAAAACCATAAAAAATCAGAAAATTGAAATATAGTTTTCAAACAAATTCCATTTGAAAGAAAATATTTTTTTTCTTTTCGGCGGTGTAAAAAGTGAAATTATATAAGGTTTAGAAATTTTAAAAAATGCAGTAAAATCGGACGCTTATTGGTCAGAAGTTACCACCATCAAAATGATGTCAGCGTTACTCATGAAATGTTTATGCTTTATAATATTGATATCACTTCGGGAGCTACGAGGCAGCAACAACTTTAACTTTTTACTTAAACATCGGCAAGTCGTCAACCAAATTAACAATATTATGATGAATGAAATTCAACAAACTTATATAAATTTTAAACATTGCAAATAATTAGTTTAAAAAAATAATATTATTCCCCCCCCCCCCTCCGCACGCACACACTCTCTCTCTCAAGTAACTTTCCTTCTCTCTTTTTAACACTTTCCAATAAAGTTGAAAAGTGTTTATGCATTCTGTTTGTCTGTCCGTATGTCCGTCTGTCCGTCTGGAAGTCTGTCCACGCTCTAACTCCCGTAAATATACTTATACAATTGATAATCCATATTTAAGGTCACCTAACCATATTTGGTATTGCATATGAAGTAAGTGGGATTAATATTTCATTTACAGGGCTACCCAAAAGAATTCCATTACATTATTGTATATGGGGGAAAATCGTTTGCAGAGTATTTTAATGACATTACGCTGTTTCAAATGTACTTAAACTGATATAAATCACTGAATTTCACTATGATCACGTTAGAACATGGCATTCATAGCTTTTTTTATTCATTTACAGGGACACACAAAAATAATCGGTTACAGTACTGTCTTTGGGTAATAATTGCTGGAATTTACGGTTTCAAATTCGGTATGCGCGCTTTTAAATTTAGATAATTTTTTGCACATTACTCGTTATACATAAATTCAGATAATTTCCCTATTGTAGATGGGAACAGCTGAAATTGGGTTTTTAAATGTGTTATACTTTTCCATATGGTTGAATTAGACTTAATATTATAATTTTTTAAACGGTGCCGTTTTGTTACACTATTCCGAATGTGTTAGAAAGTGTTTCATAATCTATGCTGAACGCATGCTTTTTTCTTTCTTTTTTAGGAACTGTTACTCTAAAACATTTGTGTGTGTGTGTGTGATAATGTAATTTGTTTATAAAGTTGACTAAAAACATACGCACTTATAAACTGACAGCTTGTAACCAAATCTGATTGTTGCATAACACTCGCTTACAAGAAAGCTGTTCAGGAGACCAAATTTGATATGCATCATCGAATGACATAAAAAAGACGTAAGAAACGTTGTGTGCTATTATTCAAAAGTGCACATTTCATATATGAACCCTTTAAAGACAAAGTGGTGTAAGTCATATTTATCTTTGGGCGATTGTCACGGAAACCTATGCCATAGTTTGTAGTAAAGTGAGATAACTGTTTTGTGTGCCTCTCTTATATAACTTTTTAATGTAATTATAATAAGGAGACATTATGCCATAAACAACAACAATGCTGAAAAAGTAATACCATTAACTAAAAAAACAGAATGTCAGATTAATGTATAATAGTACAAATGAAAAGTGGCAGGATACAATCATAACAACACTGAAACCGTAGTAAATGCATTTTAGAACAATATTGTTAACGGGGCAATATTGCAAAGTCTCAATATGCTTAACGATAAAAAAAAAACATAGAGTAAGGTGCCCTATTATCGTCTCCCAGTCATTTTTAGGCCCTTGGAAGTTCTAATTTTCAGTGAAAATCTACCAAATTTGGATTTTACATGTACTACCCACGCACATAGAAACATAGGTAAATATCGTACAAAAAAAGAATTTAACAATGCGAAAAGTTGTTTTTTCAAAAGTATCTAAAAAGTGCAAAAGAAAAAAATGGTCCCAATTTCGTTCCCCCCAAAAATTCAATACGCCGAGGCTTAATTTACAACTAAATCAAAATTTATTTCAAAATGAGTAAGGAATTTAATTTACATTAAAGGAAGGCACAAAGAAATGTACTAATTATCAGTGGAAGAATAACATAACGAAACATTAGCATAGTCGACAACCTCCCGGAGTTTTTTTCATGCCAATATTTTTATGCAGAAATACTTGCTTTATACAATTTCAGTTTTAACGCAATTAAATAAAGAAAACATTTTTGTAAGATTTCACTGGTATCCGAAAAATAGGGAGATTGGCAACTATGCATTAGCCATCCAAACATGAGGAAAAAATTTAAAAAAAAATGTCATGAAAAAGCAATCCTAATTTCGTCCCCGGGATGAAAATAAGAACTGCAAGGGGGGCGAAATTGAAACCACGCTACTTCCCAATATTAAGGATCTTCAGTTCCCGTAAGATGAACTGAGCGTCCTAAAACTCACTGTATGCTACTGTCAGCATCTTACCAACGTAAAATAGATGCAATGAATAAGAAATAAATACTTACAGTACAGGAAATAACGTTCTACAAACGACGTAATAAGAACTCGGGTCTTCTAAAAATAGGAAATTCGCCGTCTTTAATTTATGTATGCGTCTTGTCGAACGAAATTTTCAACACTGACCCCTTTTACCTTTCGTCCCCTGTGCCTTGCGTCATAATCGGCACCACTTTCTCAGAAGCGGAGAAGTTAAGGGGACTGAAATTATGAGAGAGGACGAAATATGGGCACTTTACCCTACTTTCGAAGGCAAACAAAAATGATTTTCATAATCTAGCATGCACATCTTGTTATTGTACAGCATAAAACTATTTAAATAATTTCTACTGTATGTTAACACTTTATCTGGGGGCACTTGGCTTGTATCCTGTCTTCCCATGCCTTAAGCTGGCTTTGTTGACTCAGATATATAAAGCTTTTTGCTACAACAATAATTGAAAACTGGTCGCTCAAACTTTTTCTGCTTTATTGCTACTATTCGCTTTAACAAGATTTTATAGTTCATTAATTATATTATAGATAATAACACTTTTTTGGGGAGACTTTCCAACAAAGTGGAAAAGTGTTTACAACTTCGGTGCATGTGCCTATCTGTATGATTATATCACTGTATATCGTAAACATGTCTAGGTTGCTACGAAATTTAAGTATATAATTGTTACTGTCTCATTGTAATAGGTTCTCTATAACAATGCTGCAAGTAGAATTCATTGTTCTTTCAAATGAAGCCGCATGCATCGTGGTTCTTGGGGGCTAAGTCTCTGAAGAACATTTTGATGATGCCAAATTATTTAAAAAAGAGCGAAACTAACATACGTTACCAAAGTTTATTACAGTACATTTTTACTATGTTTATATCATACAAAAAATTATGTAATAGATACATAATTGTATTATGAGTAGTGTTTGAAATTGATTTTAATGACATCGTACAATTTCAACTTAAGCATATTTATATTTGGCATAGAGAATCCGTCCCTAGAAAGAAGGAGAATTCAAAAATTACACAGGAAGTTCAAAAAATGCGCGAAAGTATATCTATTATTTCCGATATATGCATATTTTCTATGAAAATAATGTATTTCCTATTAAAGTAATGATAACCTACCCACTGGCAGGGGCGTCATTTGAGGGGGCTGGGGGGGGGGACGCCCCCCCCTCCCAAGGAATTTGATGTTTCAGAAAATTTGTCTCTCATTAGGGATGCACCAAATAGTGATTTTGGCCGAATACCGAATATTTGGCCTACAGGTAACCGAATACCGAATATTCGGCCTACAAGTAACCGAATACCGAATATTCGGCCTACAGGTAAACCGAATACCGAATATTCGGTCTACAGGTAAACCAAATACTGAATATTTGGGTAGCAATATTGGGTAGAATATATTGACTGTTAGGCCGAAATCAAAGTTTAAAGATATTAAAAAATTAAATTTTAAAACAATTTTTCATAATATTTAACACAGATACTTCCATTTTGATAAACAAGACCTTTTTACAAGTAAAATTTACACACACACGCAATTTGCGGCACTTCTTCTCACGATATCATATTTCACAGAAATCAAAGTAACTCTTTTGAAAATATAGTTAACGATATCTTCATTATCGTTAAAGTAACAAATGAAAATCTAAGTTTGACATGAAGTGAGATTAGATACACAGTATTTTTTATTTTGACTGATTAAGTGGATTGCGATAGTGGTTTCTTGGGCAAAAATGGTCTGTCTTGACGTCTATTATCATATCTGAAAGTTTTCCCATTTTCTTTAGAAACACTCTTTTAGCGAAAAGGCAAAAGACAGATTATTTACAAGACATTGTTCAGAAACTTCCATTTGTGCATCATTTATTTCTATGACGGTCATCATTAATGGTTATTTTTTTTTAAGTGACACTTATCCAACTGCAAACAAATAATGTAACGGCATTCTGTTTTATTTAAATATGATTCTGTTTTCAATTATTCTGAATATCGTTATAAATTGACAGTTTAAAGGTTTTAAAAAAATTTTCAAAAGATATTTTTAAGTATTCAGTTTGGCCGAATAGTTCGATATTCAGCCAAACCAAATATACGGCAGGCCGAATAGTTCGATATTTGGCCAAGCCGAATGTTCGGGAGAACGAATAGTTTGATATTCAGCTTAGCCGATATTCAGTAGCATGGCTGAATACCGAATATTCGATGCATCCCTATATGTCATCACAGGTCAGACTCATTTTTTTTTTTTCATAAATTGCTCAAAAGCTAAAGTAACTTGTCAGATTTTATTACAATAAAAACACATGCAATAAATAAACACTTTATGCATGTAAACTAAAAATTATCAAAACTATTTTCTACAGGCTTTGCTATTCCAACATTCTTATGGTGAACCATTTCTTATTAATGCGTATTTTAGCTAATTTTAAAAAGGTATGTGAGAAAAAATTCTATTTATTGCTTTCCAGCCGTGTGCAAAATAGATCAAATGAAAACTCGTGCCCCTCAGGGCTAGAATTTTCGCTATGAATTTCCCCTTTAGCCAGAAATTTACAGAGGATTTTTTTCTTTTTTTTTTAAAGAGGGTTAATTCAACTTCCTTAATATTTGAATTTTTTATTTTGCATAATTAGTGTCACATTATATTTACTGCTGTCATTACAACACTATCAAATCATTTGCTTTATTAAATCATATTATATACAGTATGTTCTTAATAATCTCCTCTGCCGAAACGGAAAAAAGAAACGTCAATCCGCCTCGATATGTGCCACGGATCGGATCGTGTCGGTTTTGCGAAAAATCGGGTTGGGCAACCCAATGCAGACTCTACCCGAGACCAAATGTTTTGTAAATTTCTGAATTATGTGGGATTTAGGTCATAGTCTTAATAGATTCGTCTTTTATTAACTCCTTAACTGTCCCGTACGTATATGTGCGTCTTTAGAAAATGCATGTATCTATTTATTAAAGGGATGGCGAATTCCAATTATAGCGAGCCAATTTTCACCACCTGAGCCATTATATATAACAGTATAACATGTGCATTTTCTTACTGTTATTTCAGAACACTAAATGGAAGTTAAGGGGTTAAGAAATTTTTTTACTGACAAGAAATCACACGTGAAAATTTCTTATCCCCATGGACCACAAAATTTGCAAACTTCTTGATGTGTTGACCATGTTTCTGTGCTGATTATCTCGTGACCGATTGAGTTTCACAATTTTTTTTCACGACCGTTTGACGAAATTCGCAATTTTTTCCGTGATCGTTTCACGGAGTTCAGAAATTTTTTCCGTGACCATTTCTCAAAATTCACGATATTTTTTGTGACCGATTTACGAAATTCGCTGTTTCTATCCGAGATATTTTGACGAAATTTGTGATTCTTTTCTATGATCATTTGTTGAAATTAATTTTTTCCGACTGACAAAATTTGCGATTGCTTTATGTGATCGTTTGACGAAATATTGAATTTTTTTGCGCGATTCTTTGACTAAATTCGTGATTTTTATCTGAAACCTTTGATGAAATTCTCGTTTTTTTCCTTGATAGATATTCGAAATTCACAATTTTTTTTTTTTTTTTTTTTTGCACGACTGATGGGCAAATTTGATTTTTTTTTTCTGTGACCGAATGTTGAAATCTGCGATTTTTTTCCCCGCAACCGATTAACAATAATCGCTGTTTGTTTCTACGATTTTTGCAATATTTTTCCACGGTCCTTTTAGGAAATTATATTTTTTCCGCGACTAATTTGCCAAATCGACTATTTTTTCAAAGTTCAATTGGCAAAATTTGCGACTTTCCCCGCGGCCCATTAGCGAAATGATTTCGCGCAATTCCGCAAAAAAAAGGAAAAAATACTGCACTCTTCCACGAAAATTGAAAAATATTCCTGGAAGAATCCCATGGTTTTGAAAGACGTCAAGTGGGCAAAATCCCACATATTCACCCCCCTCCAAGGACCTCTTGAAATGGCTCCTCCCCTCTGCAGCAAAACCTGCAAAGAAGAAGTCGAAAGGTCAGGAAAAAAGCTCCATTTTAGACACGTTTCCGTCTTAGAAAGTATAATTATATGGGTTTTTTTTCACGGAAACGTGATATTTTTTCCATTTCGGAAAGAATTCTTTTTTTGACAGGTTTCGTTTTCACGAGTTTTGCTATAAATGTAATGTGCCTATGCTCTTCAGAGGTTTACTATAGAAAAGATTTTTTAAAAGCCTTAGATATACTTGTAAAAATGGAAACTGTCTAAGGCGGAATGCTGTCTTAAACGGAAAACCTGGGTCAGTGTCTTAAAATTATACCTGCTAAGATGAAAACCTGCTTAAAACGCAATTCTGAATCGGTTTTCATTCCGAGGGATGAGGATACCCCACCCCCCTCCCCCCGAACCTCACTCTTGGCTATGCCACTATCCTCAAAAAAAACTTTGCCCCCCCCCCCCCAAGAAAGTTCTGAAATGGCGCCCCTGCCCACTGGATCTCTCAAAAGAATGATAAGATATTATTATCTTTAGGCGATTCTTTCTTGAAGTGTCTTTTCAATAATATGCGTTTTGGAGCTGTACTAAATTATAATACGCTATGTGGTGCATGTATTATCTGAAGTTCGTATCACATCTATTTAAAATAATTTGAATACCAATAATTCAAGTTATCGTTACTGAATGAAATGCTTTATAATAATGTTACACGTTTTTAAAGCTGAGAGAAATTTAGTTATAGCAACAAACTGTCAGCATATAATTTATTTTATGCAGATCTATTTACATCACGTCTGTTTTAAAAGCCAATATTTTTTACTATTAATTTTTTTCCCTGTGCTTCTTTTCTATGTTCGGTTCTCAAGTATAGCGTTATCCAAAATTAAATTATGATGTTTAATTTGAGTTAAATAAACTGATAAGAATTACCTAATGCTTTTATTTTTGATTATGAGTATAATCGATGACAATAATAACTCTGAAGACTTAAGTTTAACATTGTTAAATCTCTCGAAATAATTTGTCAATGGAAAAAAGTAGTGCAAACTAGAAAACCGGATATCTGCTTTTTCAGAATTTAGTGTTGCCCAGCTGAATATATATATATGTATATACTATATAAATATAGATAGTGCAAAACATATTTAAGTTTTAAGACTTAAAACACGCGCTTTTATTTTATATAAAATGACGTCATCCGCATCGGCTGAATAATTCTTCATTTACGATCCAGTCTTAAACAACATCTGCAATAAAGTACGCATAGGATGTCACTATCGCTGAATAATACACAAATCCAAAAAAAGAGATGGCGTCATTCAAGAAACTCGACAAAAAAATCGTATATCTAATGATTCATATGCCTTCATTTGTTTGTAATATTAATATAGATACTTAAAATTAAATTTGGTTTAAAATAGCTCCATGTTTTATCAGAAATCATTCATTTATATTTTTTCAAAATAGCACGTATTTTAATTACATTTTTTAAAGAAGTTGTTATGGTAAAATGGCAACAAAAAGATATAATTATTATTTTTCAACTATTTTTCCTTTACTTTATACAGAAATAGAGTACTTGAGTTGCCAAAATTAAACAAATGGCGCTAAACACTACAAAAAAATTAATATTTCAAAAATAAATTGAGATGCCCTTTTCAAACAAGTTGAATTTAAAAGTACTTTTTTTCCCAATATGACGGTATAAAAATCGAAAATGTGCGATGCTTCGAAGTTAAAAAAATTTCAGTAGAGTATTTAACTGTACAATGATACACCTTCTTTGTTTTACGGCTGGCTTATACAACGAAACATTATTTTTTAGAGACGACATTTTAATAGCTGGGAGAAAGAAATAGTATACCGGGGGCTAATAAAAAAAATCTATATTCTCTCGCGTTGTGTATACTATTGCTCCATCATGTAGGAAGAAAGGGCGTTTGAAACGTCAATTTTGTCAATTTCGTGAAACAAAATTCTCATTCCGCACGTTTGAGTACGTTTAACGTTCATTGTAAGAAATTGTTGCAGAATTGTCTAACATGTTTAGCCTTTTAGCTTTTTTAACTGCCATCGAACATACATACTAATAATCATAATTAAAAACATTAAGAAACTAAATAGTTTTTATTTTTAGACAAAATCTTATTTCTTTTTGTACGGCTTTTTCTCTCCAGAAGTTCACCAAGAATCTGCCTGTCTAACATTTATAAAAACACATAACCTCGTTATCAAGTGTCTGACAAACTTAGTCAGATGCCACTACAAATTTTAAAATTTCAAAGTTTATTAATTTTCTCCAATTTAATTTCTTCAGACAAGAGGTAATCAAATGTGTATCTCTATTCTTTATCTCATAAAAACTAAATTGCTTACTTGTTTACATTTTGACTTAACTTCTATAGCTGAATATTTTTACTTTAAAAACAAACCATTAACTGGCAGCACCGATATTTATTTCCTCATAAAATAAATGTTTGTTTTCACCTGAGTTTTCAAAATGACTTCAAGACAAGAAAGTAAGTAATTTTGTTTTAATGTTATTCCATATGATGGCATGAATAAGAAGTTCCTCAATAGTAAATAATAAAAAAAAAGTTAAAAGTTTACCTTTATGTTTTGATGTATTGTTCAGTTGAAATATATTCTTTTTAGGATGAACAAAAGACACATTTATTAGAAGAAAAATACAGTAGAATAATATGCTGCACACAATACTTATAACATTCATAATATGCATATTCTTGAGATATATTTACAAACACAAATATAAAGAAAATACTTTGAACTATGTATTAAATATTAGTTTGTTTCAGTTTTTTTAGATGTATTATTATTCCTTCGGAATATTAATGGATTTTTAATCCAGCAGTATTTTGCTGCTTACTGCTATATTGTCATCTACAGGGTGGCTACTAAATACTGTAACACTCCAAAAAATACGAATTAATTTTAATCCTTTGGTAAAACAATTTATTTCTCTATTTTAGCGTTTGGCAATCTGCTATTAGTGCAGACGAACTTTGTTATAAAGCAAAAATTTTAAATTATTTTAAAGAGGGAAGCCAAAAGAATGATGATTAAACAGCTCTTTGATCGTAGATTTTCCGCAGGTAAAATCTATAAGCAATTAAAATGCCTTGGTTTTATGGAACATTTATATATAGAACTATATTCCGATTATTGGATACTAATATCTATGTAAAGATAGATCTAGGTCTGGTCGTTCACGCTCAGTTCGCACAATAGAGTACACCCGAATAATTCGTGAAAAGGTGAGAAGAAATCCGCAACGTTCTGCAAATAAAATGGCTGCAGAAAAGAACGTGAGTCGCAGAACTATGCAAGTTATTATAAATGAAGATCTGAGTCATTGCCCTTATCGCAAAAGAAAAATCCAAGTTTTAACTGCGGCACAAAGAATAAAAAGATTACAAAGAAGGAAGAAATTGATGAAGCGGGCACGGTAGAAAACGTGTTAACAGAATAATATTTTCTGATGGGAAGCTATTTTGCACTGAACAGTGTTATAATGCTAAAAATGATGTCGGATATTCAGCAACCCTCGAGGATATACCTGAAACATTTGGCACTGTTAAGCGCTTTTAGAACAAGAATTCTATAATGGTTTGGGGTGCAGGGTCAAACAATGGAAAATTGCCTTTGAAGTTCATCAATAAAGGGATAAAAATCAATATTACAAACAGGGCATATTGGCTACACAATTATTACCACATGCTGGCAGGTTGTATCCCAAAAAAGAATTGGACATTTCAGCAAGATTCTACTCCTTCATACCGAGCTAAATCAACACAGGCTTGTCTCCCTGTCAATTGTCCGAACTTTATCATGCAAGAAGATTGGCCACCTTCCTCGCCGGATCTAAATCCTTTAGATTATTGCGTCTGGGGGATTTTAGAGGCTAAAGTAAACAGCAACAAACACAGAAGTTTGGACTCTCTCAACGCTTCCATATTGCGTGAATGGTACCGATTACCTCTTAAAATGATTCGTGCCGCAGTCGGACAATGGCGTAAGATATTATCTTTGATAATCGATAAAGTTCGAGTAAAATTTAAAAAGTTCAATTCGAGTAAAATTATTTCCCGGTAAACTTTCATCTCTGATAATCATCATATTAGGGTAGATATTATTTTCTATTTTCTATTTGTAAAATAAAATGACTGAATATTTGTAACAGTACTTAGTAGCCACCCTGTAGTAACTGACTGTTCTGAGTCTTTGTTCCAGTAAAACAACAAAGATAATTGTCTGATGCTGCCATCTAGTGGCAAGTTCTTAAAACAAAAGAGTAATTCTCTAAAAAATTTTCATAATTAACTTAAATACTTAACTATAAAAAAAATTGAGAATTTGCAGATCATTCACTTGTCACTCATATAACTTTAGGTTATTTATAAACAAATTGACATATTAAAGGGGTTAATAATTTTTTATCCATATTTGTAATAATGACGCAATTACGTTCATATCGTTTTCAGCATTGCGGAAGAGCATACCAGACGAATATACTCCCCAGCGGAAAGACATACCAGGCAAATATACTCCCCATACTGCTTTAAAACAAAACGTCAAATTCACCGCTATATTTCGTTTGATTCAAAGTTTGTTTGTACAGGGGAGCGCCGACCCAGTGTGCAAAGTGTGCGGCGCACACAGGCGCCGAAGAAGTAAAGGCGCCAAAGATTTCAGTTGAGAAGCAAATACTTAAAAAAAAATTCCTTAATTTAATGAAACTAAAATGTATTAAATTTTCTTGACATCATATTTATGTTTTGTAGATTTACCAGAGACAAACTTTTTTTTATAGATACTTAATTATTTTTTTTATTATTTATTTCGTTTTATTCTGCTTTCGAGTCTCGTAATAACTGATTTAGACATAAACATGTATCTCACTGTAGTGGTAAAGCATAATACGGTTTTATTACCACATGGGGTAAATTCCACTGGCTTCTTTTCCATTTTTAAATAGCAATCTTCTCCTTATTGCAGAATTACCTGTCATAAATAAGATGTCAATTACTATTCGGAAATACTGGAAAAAATGTCCCCTGCGATAATCAGGCCACGAATAAGGCTAGACTTACACGTCACAGGCATCTTATATGATGCATATACATCTTACGGTGAAAGCCAAAAGTCCTCTACGACTTAGAAACTATGTTTAACAATAATTTGTAGAAATAATATAAAGCATAGTAAATTTAAAATTACATTTTTCAGAAGGCCAACCTATCTCAAAAATTTTGTAAGTGAAGGGGCTGTAAACCTTAAGCACTAAATAACAAATTAATAATATTAACAATAAATAACAGTCATTGGTAACAATTAAAAGAACACCATTCAAATATTATTGATTTTAAAGAAAGCATACTTGAAGAAGTGTATTTCTAATTTAAAAAATAGCTACACTAAGAAGAAAGATTCGAATGGGCGCCAAGAAAACCTTCAAAGGGCACCACTATAGCGCCTGCGGGAGACACGTTGGACAGCCTTGAATTAGAGACCGGAATTTCCAGGCCAGCGCCCAGACTTGGGTAAATTTGTAATTGCATTTTAATTGCGTGTAATTAATTATAGTTAAATTTATATGTCTTAACAAATTCTTGCAACACTGTAGCCTGAACCACCCCCATCCCATTATTCGACGGAATTTCTGCATTTGAATGCGTATAACTATAATCAATTACATGCAATTAATTTGTAATTTCATCGCGGATAAATGAGATTACAAATTTGCCCAACTCTGGTCAGGGCCCGGCCCGTTTATATTTTCGAAAGTTCGCGATCCGGCCGGTACAGAAATCAGTGAAAACAGGCCCGGCACAGTCCGTTCAAAAATAAATTAAATTAGGCCATGCCCGGCTAATTTCTACAAAAAATACAATTTCTACAAATATTCCGATTTTTCTTAACATACAATTAAAATTCTTTTAAAGAATACTGCATACAGATTTACAAAGAAATGTTAGATTGCTATGTGTTCCTAAGAGAGAAATTACACAATAGCAACATTAATGATTACTTAGACTCTTAGACTTTTCAACATTCAAATAAAGATTCATTGAAAAAATTAATGTAGTTTAGAATAAAAGGAAAAAAAGGAGGGTTAAAAACATCATAACTTTGAAGCTGTATTATAAAAAGTAGATTTTTGAAAATATTTCTCTGTAATTTATTAAGATTATTTTGCAATGATTCCGTTAACAGAAGTACATTATCGCTATTACTATTTTTACGAAATATATTGCCTGCCCGACACCTTCTTTGAACAATTAAGTCCAATTCAGGCCCATCTCAACTATGTAGAAGAAAAGTGTAAGCCTTAACCCGACCCTGCCCAAATCTGCTGATGAAATTAAGCCCGGTGTCAGGTACGATGTAGCTGTCCGAAGCCGATCTCTACGCTGGATATGTTATGTCAAATTGCATCGACCGTGCAGCATTATTATACTTGTTCATAGTCATAGCCATTCAAAAAAATCATATTTTATTGGCTTCGTTTTAATTTTCTATCGGGCCGGTCAGCCCGCTTAATTTTTCTGTCGGCTCGGCTGGCCGGTTTAATTTTTTAACGGCCCGGTCCGTTTATTTTTTTATCGACCCGGCCGTTAAAAAAATTGGCTTTATTCTGCTAGCTCGACTCGACTCATTTGAAAGTCTGCCTTCATTTTTCCGGGCCGAGTAGACCTCTACCCTGAATAGAGAAACAATATAAAACCAGAACAATGTAGAGATTTTAGATTGCAGAGACTGACATCAGCTTCGGAGCAAATTTTAATTTGTAAAATGAAGCATCAGCCGTTTGTGAAAGTTTTAGCATTCCGTGTTGTAGGTTTAACACTGTGAGTTTTGCGCTCCTAGAGTTGAGTCTATTTTAGGCGGTCGAAGCAATACTTTTTCAGCGCTCTACAAATGGTCAGTTCTGTAGAAACTTGTCTATTTTTCAAAAATTGTGAGGGTTTTTTTCGGACCATAAATCTCCGAGCAGAAAAAATACTTTTTATCAATACTTATCTTGTACTCTGGATCTGTCATCATGGCGGAAATAGAAATTTTGTTAATGGGGAGGGTATGGTGAAAATCGGCTGAATTTGGTCATAAATTCTTACTTTTCAAAGTTTGAGAGAAGCGACCTTTCCCTGCACACCCTTCGTAAGCTCGTGTCTAATCACATACTGAACAAAAGACTGCGATGATTTTGAATGATCAGAACTGTGATTTGTTCATTTTAATACAGAGCATGAATTTGAAAGTTTATGAGCAATTATTAGCGTTACATATAACCTTACATGCTTCAGAGACTAGAATGACAAAAAAAGTCCAATTTAGACATAAATAAGATAGGAGCTACAATGATCACTGTATTATGAACGAAAAATTACAGATTTATAAAAAAAGAGTTTTAAATTCACGTGCTTATGCCTTACTAACAGACCTGCCCGCGGCATTGCAAATTATAATAACCTTAAAAAGTCTAAAATCAGCTGTTGAATTATTTTATATTTTTAAAAGAAATTTTTTACAAACGAACCCGGAGATGGAGAGGGTACGCAATGTCTTCAGCAGCATATATACACCGACGTGCAACGCACTGTCCGGTTTGTTTTGATTCTATATTTTTAAACGAAAATCTTTCCAAACGAGCTTAATATTGTCAGCAGCACTGCCTCCGGCAGGGTAGAAGCTCGGATTTGTATTGTTTTTCATTTTTAAATGAAAATCTATTCAAACGTAGCTCGAGCTGAGGGCTCCACTGCCTTCTGCAGCGTACACCGGGTATAATATCCACGCTCCGGCCTGATTTTTCAAGCGAACCTCGAATTTGTATTTAATTTCTGGCATTTAAATATCTAAAATTTTCAATTCTGACAAAAACTTCGTGATAAAACATAAATAATATAAAATGCGCACCATCCCCTCACTTTTTTAAAACGCGAAATGATATTCAAAGCACAAGCATGCGTATCGCTGAGACGGGAAACGATATCTTGAGGAACCTTGCACTGAGAGGAAAAACAACTCTGGCAAATCCTTGAAGAATCCTTGAAATGACATAAAGATTTTTTTTTTTTAAATAGTAAATATTAATATTTTTCACACCAGAGACATCGTTAGATTTGGAAAAAATAAGGATATATTAAAAGGTTTGTTTGTTCTTTTTTTAATTTCGAAACTTCGGAAAAACTTAAAAAAGGACGCGAATCCAGTGGCGCAGCCAGAATTCGGCTCTAGGGGGGGGGGGTTGAATTTATGATAAAGGTTTTCGCCTGTTATTTGAATCACCGGTCAGTATTTTTAATGAATCAAATCATAATGCTTTTTTCCGCAGTTACGTTGATTATGTTTCATTTAAATAGCGTTTACAATATTAGAGTTAGAAAACATGAAATGCACCAATGAATAACACAAAACTAGGTTAGATTCATAAAAAGTGTTTAAAAATTATGAGGCAAACTTTAAGAGATGAAAGAGCATAGTCCAGCAAATAATTTTTTGCATAGAAAATAATAGGGTTCCACTCCACTTGTTCAATCAAAAATGTACAGAGTTTCGTTCCAAGACGATCCTGAATTCTTGTTCTTAACTTTAATAATAATGAAGCCATTTTAACAAAATTTTCAATATACTTACCTTGCTTTTTGCCAAATGTAACAACATCTAACCATCATGAGAATTGGTGGAATTTATCATCATCCACGTCCAATTATAGTACTCAATTAGGTAATCCATATTTTGGAATGTAGTTGATATTAAACATGGTATTGTTGACTGAATTATTGCGCACTTTCATTACTTTACATGGCATCGAATAAATAAAGTAAATGTGTTGAAAATTTCATTAAAATATCCTTATTATTGGTAAAGTTCTCTAAAAATATCTGGGTTCAAACTGAAGTCGTATCTGTACTAATATTATAAAGGAGTAACTTTTTTTGTACAGGTTAATTCTGGAACTACCGAACGGATTAAGAAAAATAATCGGTCCTGTGCGAATTTTACTCGCGTACAAAGGGTTCCATATAAAATATCAGAACTGTTAAAAGACAATATACTTACGTACGTATAACAATACCACATGCCATAATTTAATTCTATTGGAATGAAAACGGATGAATATTTCTCACTCTAAAAGAAAGACCTTGTACAAAGTTTAAACTTGGCAGAGAAACAACCACGCTTCGGAAAGAGGTCGCAGAGAGTCTCACGAAAAGTCACTTGTCAATCATATTTCACGTAATAGTAGACAATTTTAAAAACATTAAAAATAAGTACACTTAACAACGTGAAACTTTCTGATTCATTTTTAAAAATAAAAGCATATCCAGGCATGATTATTCAAGTGATTTTTAATCAAAAAGCTTTTTCATTTTAAATGAATTACTTATTGAATTATAAGCGATTGTCTTCTCAAAGTTACTGATTTTTAATTTACTTAGAATTATTACATGAATTATTTTTTTAATATTTGCCTTCAATAACTGAATTCAGTTGGAATGTAAAATGTTGCTTATTGTTGCCTTACCTAAAACAAAGATCTTGTATAAGGTTTAAACTTGGAATTGTGTCAAGCGCGCTTCGAAAGGAGGTCGCAAAGTAGCAACACTGTTTTGATCCCTGTCGTTGTTATATCGGCTAATTACAGACATTTTTTCAAAAATCATTACCAACAATCCTTGGATGATTCTACGTCGATGGGTACGTCGAGCGCCTTCAACTCCCCCGCTGAGCACCAACAAAATAAGACACACGAATGATCTTATAATAGTTCCGGTTTTACTTTTTAAGTGTGGAGTGGAACCTTAATAATAGTTGCAAAATGCTGATGACCATCTCCGCTCCAACATAAGCTATATTTTACATCGGTACAGCTTCCAAAGGGGTGCAGGGGCAAAAAACGTTCTAAAATTGCGGTTTCTGCGATATTGTTGGTTCTAGAAATTTGGTCTAGTATTTACTTTTAAGATGTAAATGCTCACTTAGAATGGTTTCTAAAAAGCTCGAAATTTAAAAGGGGGAAAGGAACGGGAAACATTTTAAGGTATAAATACTCGCACAAAATCGTTTTTTAAAAATTCAAAATTTAAAAGAGTGAAATGAGCTGAAAACGTTCTAAAAATTTTTCTAAATCATAATATACTTAGAACTGTTTGGGCTAGAAACTTGAAATTTTTCATGAATGTTATTTAAGAGACGTAAATGCTCCACCGGATTTTTTTTTTTAATTCGAAATTTAAAACAATGCAAGAGTAGGAAAATTTCTAAAATTGCGATTTATGTGATACAGTTGGTATGGAAGCTTGGAATATGGCACGGTGATTACTTTCATGTAGTAAATGCTCTCTTAGAACGTTTTTTTTTTTTTTTTTTTTTTTTTTTTTTATTCGGAATTTAAAAGGATAAGATCGGCGGAAAACGTTCTAAAAGAGTTATAAATTATGATTTGGTTGAAGCTGTTAGCGTTATAAACTTGAAATTTAGTACAGAGATTATTTTTAAGATGAGATGCTCTGCATAAACAGTTTATTAAAAATTAGAAATTTAAAGGTGTGAAATGAGCTGAAAGCATTCTAAATTACTATTTATTCAGAGCCGCACGTCACTTCGCGCCTTTCTAATACTATCTTTTTTCTACGCTATAAGTAAGTAAATGTCTGTATTTAGACACAAAGGCATCTCGGAAGACCAAATTGACCGCTCCTACAAAAACTTCGAAATGCTCCGATGAATAAAAGTATTTTAAAAAAAAATTGAGAATTTTTCGATAAAAATATGGTAGGTGTTTCGGCGTGGATTCGCTCTGTTTCGGCTCATTGTTTTCACTATTAAATATGCCAATTTTTTTCAGGAAATTTTAAAGAGGGATTAGATAAAGTTATATTTACAATCGAATAAAATTTCAGAGAGTTCAGACAGTAAGATTTTTTTTTGTTGTTATCGTTGCTGTTATTTTAAAGAACCCGACACAAAAAAAAAAAAGAAAAAAAAACAAACGAGAAAGAAAACGTATATTTCTTTTACAACTAGATATCAATATTTTCTCACGGTCTGTAAAACCGTTATAACCGAAGAAAATTTTATAGAATTCAGACAACAAGGAGAATTTTTTAAACTATAAAATAACCCTACAAGGAAAAAAAAAAAAAAAAAAAAACAAGAAAATGTCTTCTTAAAAATGCCTTTACCTCTAATAATCAAAATTTTTTAGCGAAAATTTCCTTTAAAAATATAAAATCATATAAAATCGGTTTAACCCCTTAATTCTCGCTCCCGTCATATTCTCGGGCTGCGTCTTTTACTCAGATTGTTTGACTTCCACAAGTTTTATAAAATAGTGAAATTGGCTATATTTTAGTATGGATTTACCTGTGTATTAATGCACGGTTAGCATAAAATTGTGTATAATTATTAGATAGTATTTTTTATAAATTCTAAGAAAATGTCTTGCATTGAATCCCTCTCTGTTCAAAATCCATACTCACAGGCATGTATCTATGAGTCAATGAAATTACAATCAATGCTTCTTTCCTACGAGGCACGGGTGGCAGTGCTTCCCGAGAGCAAGCACCATTACTCGTGGCTACATTACCAACTAATATATTTTTTAAATTTAAATATTTAATAATAATTTAATATAATTTAATAAAGAAAAATAAAGAAGAATATATTTTTTAAATTTAAACCAAATATATTTTTTAAATTTGTGTACAGACCCCCCACGGAACAAATAGTTCGAAAGAAACACTGATTGCGGAAATGTTTTCAATCACAATCAAAAACAGCTTTTTATAACTTTTTTATAATTCTTATTTTTACAAAGATTTTTACCTCGGTAAGCAAAAAACTTGGTCTTAGATATAATTGAGAGCAAAAAGCGTAAACTAGGGCATTTGAAACTATGAGAGATCTACAAAGTGTATGTTTTTCTCTGGAATTCGATGTTCTGTTATTGTTTCGAACATGGAACAAAGACAGAAGTGCACTTAAAAAACGGCCCACTGTATTATACTTAAACTCAAAGCGTCTGTGGGGCAGGAAATGACCACTCTTTTAACATATGACGTCTCGAAAAAGTGACTTAGTCCAAATAACCAATTTTCACTTAACCAATGCATGTAATATGCGCTTTCACAGTTTTAAGTAGAATTTCGCCGTTTAATTGAATCACTTTTTTGAATAGAATTTGATTTAACAAAGCGGCGGATTTCAACGAAAGCCGAAAAAGTTTAAATATTAACTTTGGTTTTGATTCATATAAGCGGTGATTATAGTAATTTTTCTTATCTCTGGGGGGTGTTTTAACCCCCAAACACCCCCCTTGGCTGCGCCATTGCGTGAATCACGGCCAAATAAAAAGGTTTTTTAAAGAGTAACGAAAGATACGATTGGAATCAGAAAGATAACACGATTGTCTTTCTTTCTTTTTGTAATTCTATGGGGATCCGGCCATCGCAATTTCAAAATGCAGTAAAAATGGAACATTACGCTTTCGTCAGCGTGAAGAACCGCTTAACGTCTAAAGAAATGCAGAGGCATGATTGCTTTGAAGATGGGAATCGTCATTTTGCGATTATCGTTATGGCTTTTAATTATATTTCGGCTAATTATCAAAAAAGGAAAATCTGAGCCTCAGGCGCATTTGGAGCTGCCATCGTCTATCCTTATCCAGATTTTCAGACATCTATGTTCGGTAGATTTTCTTAGCCATCGCTAATACATGCAGAGTAAAGGCAAACGTCTTTCTTTTATTAATATCGGTATGCAAATTAGAGATGACAAACCACTTTATTTTATTAGTATGGATGAAATGTATTATTATTGTATTGTATTATTTTGTGGGATAATGAAATTTTACCTTTAATTCAAGATTCTGATACAGAAAGGTTTTATTTTCACAGGCCTTATTGTGTTTCGAATTTTATTTACATAGATGCGAATATTCCTTATTTTTCAAGTAATTTAAATGTTTGTAACCAGAAATTTTGTTTAATATATGAAATAAAACAGGAACCCATATAGGAACAAGATGCATTTTATTAAATAATATTCTTGTTCAAAAAACTTTATTTGATCTGGGATAAAACTACAGCAGGACGGCAGATATGCATTTATAGATACTCATAGAATTTTTTTTTATAAAGTTTTATTTTCGGAGGGGGGGGGGGGAGGTTATAGGGCGCCAACTGAAATTCTGCACACAGGCGCTGGATACTGCTGGCGCGCCCCTGTGTTTGTAGAAACTGACCAACGTAGCGTCGAATTTTGCTAATTTTCAATAAGTTGTTATTATTTCTCAGTTAAGCTGTCATTTATCAACCGGTCGATACCCGTTTTTTCCTTGAAGTCGTTACAATTTTAAAAATATTTGCGTTTAACAAGATCCTAAAAAACCTATTTTTTAATTAAAAAGTATAAAAGTTAATTATTCCATTGTTGGCAATAGAAGTAATCCAAACGACGAAACAAATTTATGTGTATTAGTAAAACAAAAATGAAACAACCGCATTTTTTTTCACTCATAAAACGCACATATGCTCAAATTTTTCAATGCATATGCATAAACGCAAAAAATAAATTGCCGGATGTGGCAATCCCAAAACTTTCTTCTATCTCATGCATGTTAATACTTCCTGAAAAATGCAGCATATCAGCGCAACCGGTTAGATGATTTAAACAAAAATCTAATCCAACAACTTCTGTCAACCTCTAACTGAATCTGAAGTTTGATGAAAATCCGTGCATTAGTTTTTGAGATAGAGCCATTCCGGAAATCGTAAAAAATTCTGCATAGCAGGGTCACCTGTTGAGCGATTTACACCAAAAATTAATTAGGACCAATTTATACCAGTGACTAACTAGATCTGAAGCTTGATGAAAGTTCATGCAATAGTTCTTGAGATACAGCTATCGCGGAATTCGTTAAAAATGCAGCATAGCAGTGCCAACTGCTGGGCGATTTACACCAAAAATCAATCAGCATCAGTTTATATCAAGGTCTAACTGAATCTGAAGTTTTGTGATATTCCGTGCATTAGTTCTTGAGATAGAGCGCCCACAAAATTTTTGTCACATACATACTGACAGAGTGACAGACAGACATTTTCTAAAAACCATCAAATCGTGTTCAGGACCTTCTAAAACATATAAATCCATCGAAAACCGGAATTCGAATTTTTTCACGAATCCAATACTTTCTTCTTGTAAAGATAGAGGAAAGTAATAATGAAATGAAATAGCATAAAATCTTAATACATTAAAAATTTCTTGCAAAATAAAATGACCTATATCACTACCTAAATAAATAAAAAAAATACTTGTTAAATACTAGGAAATTTAAGTCATTTCATTTAAAAAGGAAATTTTTTAATTATTACTAGTGAAACTAAACAATAAAATTTGATGTCTTAAAAAAATCAAGCAGCCTATTGGAGTTTTTTTTTTGTCAAGAATATTGTGAAATGAAATGGACAAAAATTTTTAAATGGTATGTACACAACAGATTAAACACAATTGTTATGATGTTTTACGTCGCGTTTCAAAATTCTGATTGTGAATCATTAGGAATGTGGAAAGAAATGACTTGATTAAGCAAGTTTTAAAATATAAAACCCGCATTATTGCAAAATATATTTATAAATTTATATGAAATATGCTTGCGTAATAATAACAATACTCATGCATGATAAATTATTATTTTTGTCGAAATAAAATGTTTTGATGTGACATTAAAATGTAAAATAAATAAATAATGTAAAAAATCTGGTGCGCGCATTTATACTTTTTTAATCTGTTTATAGGCCTGAAATTAACATGCATACTTTATAAACGATGGAAAGCTTTTCTTCAAAAAATACCGACTAACATGACTAACATGACTAACATGAAACAAACAAAAACAAAAAAATTGCGTGTTCCCATGTAGCAGAAAATAATTGGAGCAACGATGGGACAATGTTGGTTAACATGGAACTATGAATAAAAAGGAACTGACATATCCTCAAAATGGTGAAGCTTCAACTGTTGCCGGTTTTGCAATGGAACATTAGCGCCGGGACAAATTTCGACCAGAAAATTTGAATAGAAAATTTCTCCTTAGTTAACGCTTTATTAATTATGGCCCAAAACAGACATTTATTTTTACTGGTGGAAGTTTACTTCAGCAGTAATCAAGCCCTCTGTTTCCGCCATACTGTATCAACCTAAACAGCCTCCTGTCACTGCCAGTGAAATATTTAATACCTAGGCCAACTTCCACCATTAAAAACGAATAGAAAATTTTTACCATATTTGTGAAAGAAATTTTGCACGAATAAACCGGTAAAATAGATGAAAATTTTCTGTTCAAAATTTACTGGTGGAAGTTTGCTTCGGCTGTAGTCAGAAACTGTTGATCTGGTGACAGAAATCATTCGCCATCTTGTGACAACCTCCTCAGTTACTTCACTCTTTTGAAACAGGATAATTGAGAATACGAATGCATTATTTTTAGATAAAGCAAAAAGTAAGTGAAATAATGCAACGGAGGGTAATACCGGCTCTCTTATTTCAAACAAAAAATGTGATGCTTCTCTCTATTCTAAAGAAAAGTAACTAACGCTGTCACAACCGCTGACAATGAATGTTTTGTGACCCGAGGTCTTTCTTCGTTAACCCATTTATGCCTAGTGTCCAATTTTTGGGACGTTTCAAATTTTAATGCATTTGTATAATTTTCTTCTTCTTTATAACATGAAAATTGCATGAAATCATTATTTATAAATGTCTTTATCTATAATCGGAGATGACACCACAAGGTGGATATTTATTTGCTTAAATTAAGGCTTTTTTCGGTGTTTATAGATTTTTAATTTTTCAAGAGGGCGAAATGTAAAAAGTAAGTTTATTTGTATTTTTTCTATCATGGACCCAAAATCGCAAGTTATAATCTTAGCTTGTCGACTTTTTTGAAATATGTATTTTTTTTAAATTGCGAAAATAAATGTCCAAGCCTATTTTTTATGCATTTTTGTAATGTACAAAATATAGGGTTCTAGGCACAAATGGGCACATATTTTTGTTAGAAATTTAGGAGACAGTTATTTATGCAATCTCCTTTCGAAGATATTTATGAAATAAATTGTTATTAAGTCTGCAATACGATTATTCTTATTTTATTAATAATAATAGTTATAACGTTATTAGTCTCTGCAAAGAAATAAATATATATATTTTTTAGTTCATTAAAATACTAATTATAGTGCATAATATACAATTTAAAAACATTTTAAATATAAATATAGGCAAAATCTATAATTATGCATATTATTCTACTAGAAATACTCATATTTAGTTCTTTTACATTTTATCAAATAAATACAAAAAAAATTAAGCTTAATTTTTTTTTAGTATTTTTCCAGTTCATTTTGTAACATTTTAAAGTGATTTTACCAAAAAATTTGAGAAAACAAAAATTCAGGCACAAATGGGTTAATATTAAGAAAAATACTGCATATAAAAATATGAAAATTGGTGGTATTATTGAGAAATGTTTGATAAACACGATGATGCAGACAATTTTCAAATCGAGGAAATTTTAAGAGATATTTAATATTAATGTTGGTCAAAATCGTTCCATTAAAAAAGTTTTATAGGAGCAAAAACTATACATAGGAATTTATTTATTTTTAGACCGTTTTATACATTAGAAGTTGACAGTGTGCAGACTGCATTTTTTTTTATTCATTTTTTTGAGGTTTTATTTCCATTTTAAATTCAAATTTTCAGCATTTCGAGAGATATTTTTTACAGATTTTAGAAAAGGGTATTATTTTAAATTGTTGCCATTTTTAAAAACAGTGCAAAGAATAATATTTTCTGCAGATTAAATATTTATTTACGCGTGGCTATTATAAACAGAAAAAAAACTTTCAAATTACAATTAAATGATTACGTGTTAAAGGCAGGAAAATATTGAAAATTACGTCATGAGAACTATATTTACACTTAAACTTTAAAAGAAGAAGGAAATTTTAAAATAAAAAGCATTATTATGCGTTAAAAGTCGTAAATGGAAGAAAATACGTCCTATTTAAAATAGACGAATAATAATGCAAAACAGTTTAAATTTAAAAATACATTTGCGTGAGGCATTTATTTCATATTTTGAGATAATCTTTTCAACTATTGTTGTGAATTCTAAGAGAGCGCAAATAATATTTCCTTTCTAACACCAAAAGTATTCACGTGAATATTAATAAGAGAAAGAAAACTTTGGTGAACATTACATCAGATTTAAAACAATACATTTAAAATGACTTATTTAAAAGAACTTTCATATAGCGTTGTAAAAAAATACCGGGAATCAATGACTCTGTTTACTTAATTCATTTTACATTAGCTTATTTTCTAATTTTATCTAATTTTTTTTTAATCAAAGACGAAAACAGCATTGTATCCCTTAACAGAAGATGATTTGGTCTTAAAAATCCCCAATCAAAGGAAAACGAATGGAAACCCGTTTACAGAGAGATAGCCACTGTTTTCTTAAATTATAATTCAATCTTTTTAAAATCGATCAAATTAGCGTGCTTTTAGATTCTGGGGTGTCTGAACGGGGCTTGGCGAACGTAGCTCGTAGGGGACAGAGACTCCTAGTGTGGTAAAATTTAAAAAGATAAAATTAAAAGCACGCCATTACTTGCGTGACCCCTTTCTCTTTAAAATTTTGAGGAACAATTTTTTATTTTCGTTTTTTATTTTATTTTCAAATGTAACATTTTGTAAAGCACCCCAACCCCATTTAAGGTAATATCACCAATGAAGGCGATTCGTTTACTTTCTTATTTTTCTCGATACATTAATTTCTAATAAGTTTTACTTTACTTAAACAAAAAGGCCAATTTAAAAAAAAAAGACAATATTTATTTATTTATTTATTTATTTAATGATGAACAGAACTTTTTATTTCTATTTTAAATTAATCTGATGCAAATAAAAGAAATCCAAAAAATAAAATTCCAAAGTGTCAAAAAAAAAAATTTCAGATTATCAGAAACTGTGAAATCATCACCTTGAATTCCGAATAAAGTGACACAAGTGTTTTATTGTTAATAAATCATTCTTATAAAAGTGTAACCTCTATTCAAAATTCGCAAGCTTGGTATAGAAAAAATGGTTTGGTCTTGCTTCAACTGTAGTGCCCATTTTTCTCTGCAGCTAGGTTTCTGGAAAATCTTGTGATTCATATACGAACCATAAATAATTTGAAGAAAAAAAATCGCATATCATTTAAGAGCAATAAAAAACCTAACAGAGCATTACATTTTTCCAATTTAATAATTACACGAAAAGAAGATAAATTTGCCAGATCAAAATAACAATGACCATTCTGGAACGCAAGCAAATACCGATAAACTCTTTCGCAGGTAACGTTATTCAACAAATCCCGCTCGGCACTCGGCTGTAGCTTCTTTTTAGCTTTCCTTACAAGGTTAGAACGAAGCCATTTTTTAAAAATCTCCAGGGAGCCACTTTTTGGAAAATCTCCAAGTGACTGCATTAGCAGTGCTGCCCGTATTACTCTCAACTACCTTAACTTAACTATTCGCAATGTTCAAGTTATGTCTTTAAAAACTAGATATATACCGTGTGTTTCAAAAGTTCGGTGCAAAAGTAAAACGCGATAAAAAAGAGAGAGAGAGAGAGAGAGAGAGAGAGAGAGATCTATGGATCGGAGAGACATGCGGTTTTCATATAAATATTCAGCGTGGTACGGGATATTTTGTATGGCACCAACAAAAAATTAGTTCAAAATTTCGACAATAGAGGGCGCTACTGCAAGTCATAACATGGAATAATTCCATATTGTTCACACAACGCAAGATTTGGATACAAAAACATTAGAGAAAACTGCATATACACTTTTTTGATTGTTTATAGTGTTTTGTTGTGAATAGGTTGATTTGTTTATTTTACGAAATTATCAAAAAATGTACGAAGAAATAAAAAATTAAAATAAATTGCTAGTCAAAATTTTAGAGAAATTTAAAATTTTTTACATCAATTTAAATAATTATATAAATTTATCTCTTGCATAGTGCGAAAGGCAGCTATTTTTCTAGTTACAAGCTGATATTCAAATATGTAATTGATGTTAATTAATCACAAAAATAACCGTCAGCTCTCGAGATAGCTTAGGATGCAGTGTAAATTTAGAACGAAATGAACGGTATCACGATTACGGATGCTTGCTACCGCTCGGATAACATCCATAATACGGACACCGTTTATTTCATTTTAACTTCCTATGTTGTGGCTCTCGACGCCACATCCACCGCTATCCCAACAGCAGACGGCTGTTTTCGTGATAAATTAAGTAAGCTCGATTATTTATTTGAAAATCAGCTTGCATAAAATGATTAACTGAATATGCCACTGCCTCCAGAGCGAAATGCATTAATGTGGAAAAAGAAAATTTTATCAGTTTTCTGTATTTATCTTTTAAACTTTATATTATTATTTTAATCATCTTTCTTGCATTAAAGTGATGTTATGTGAATAGCAGCATAGTTTAAGTTGGCACTGCATTTTCTTTTGCATCATGTATAAGCAAAATAACGGATTTTTTATTCACAAAATTTTAAATTCTCACCAGAAAATTTGAATTGTTATTTTTTATTTATAAATGGTAGTTTTTCCGTGAATAAAAAAATATATATATTATTCAAAATTCTCTGGTGTCAATTTGGAATTTCTGAATAAGAAATCCGCCAGATTTGACAAAGCTGATGCCAAATATTTAATCAACATAAAATAAATAAACTAACATCCTGACGAAACTACTTTCGCTTTTGTTAGTTTGTGATAACATGGATGTTGGTGACAATTATCGAAAGATAAACAGGCAGAAGAATTAGCTACACGTGTGCTGTAATACGAAAACCACAATAACCAATGTCTTTTATGTTATCATGTGTAAATCTCGTCCATCTTTTCTAAGTAAATTATTTAAGGAGAAGTTGACGCATTGACAAGAAACTAACAGATGTTATAATCCGAATCGAAATTTGCAAGGTCGAAAATAGATACAGGAACAGTAAGGAACTGAATGTTATCAAAGGGGTCACCAGCAGCAAAAACTTTATGCCATTTGGCGAATTTTATTTTCAAATTACCCGTAATTTATTGGCAATTTTTGGAAATTATTTGCTTTTTTCTCCTCGTGAAAAAAAGGAAAAAAATATTTCAACTTTTACCTAAAGTTCTCTACAAGCTAGGCTAGCAATTATTTTAAGGGCGTTTTCTAAAATTAAATAAATGTAAATAAAATAGCGATTAAAAACTTAAAAAATCATCTGCATTAAAGTTATCCATACATACACATAGTATTTACAATTAATATTTGATGGTAATACGTTTTTAAATAAGATAATTTCAGTTATTTTTTAAACAAAACGTGTTCAATATATAAAATTAGAGTGTTATAGATACTGAAGATAACTTTGGAATTTATATGTAAGTGTTATAGATATTGGAGATAACTTTGGAATTTATATGTAAGCGTTATAGATATTGAAGATAACTTTGGAATTTATATGTAAGGGGTATAAAATATTTCTATACCTTGGTTAAAAAAAAAGGGGGGGGGGGCAAAGTCCACTTTTAGCTTTTTGAATAAAAGCTGATTTCCTTTTTTTTTTTTTTTTTTTGAAAATTTACTCGAAGGAGGGAGAGAGAGAATTAATAATATAATAATAATAAATATATTATCTAAGAAATTTAATATTTATAAAATTAAATTCATTGATAATTAGAAGTATGTGTGAAAAGGGTAAAAAAAGAGAGATAGAAAGGTGGAAAGAAAAAACAAATTGGTAAAATATATGCATTTAAAAAAATTAATATTACAGAATTCATTTAATTTATTGAGAATAAGAAGTCTATGCGAAAAAAAAAAAGAAAATGTGTTAAATATATGTATGATTTATTTAGAAAACTAATACTAATAAGTACGATTTATTTAGGAAACTAATACTATAAGAAAGACTTAAGAAATTTGATATTTCTAAATTTAAATTAACTGTGAATCAGAAATATATGTAAGAAAAGATGGAGAATGGAAAAGAATATTTAAGAGATTTCTATGATATAACTTGCAGAATTAATAATATAATAATAATAAATACTTTTAAGGAACTCATATTTCTAAAATTAAATTAATTGAAAATTAAAAGTTTATATAAAAAAGTATGTAAAATATGTATGATATACTTAAACTAATAAATCAATAATAGTAAATAACGGAAGAAAATATTTCCACATAAAATGTGTGTTATGTTTTTAAAATTAAAATTAAACTTATTTAGAATTAAAAGTCTGTAATGTATATTAGGGGTACCGGAAAATTATGTCGCATAATGCTTTTACACGCCTACTTTTTTAAAATTCAGATTTCTTCATTAGCACTACTTTTTTGAAATGGTAAAATTCCCATTGTTTTCACCTTAATGTGAAATGTGAAAATTATCGGAATTTTACGATTTCAAAAAAGTGGTGCTAATGAAGAAATTAGAATTTTAAAAAAGTAAGCGTGAAAGAACATTATGCGACAGAATTTACCGATACCCCTAATATATTGAAGCGCATTAAATATGTACCATACATTTACGAAACTAATAATACAGTAATTAAGAAATAGTTTATCAAACTTCTTTAATTAAATTAATTGATAAGATTAGATTCTTTTAACTTAGACTCTATTTCCTGTTTAATTTGCAAAAAAATAAATTGATCTAGTTTGAGTGCACCAGCAATTGACTAGTGCACTCACCCTATCAAAATTTCTGTGAAAGATGAAACTTTGCGCAGTGTTTCTCTGTTATACATTCTCTATATTGTCTTCGAATTTTTTGCTTTTGAGAAAAGTTTTTAAAAGCATGTTTCTTGTAGTAAAATATATTGCAAAACGTTTTTTCTTCTAATACTTAATTTTTTTAAAGACATATTTTTCTAAATCTTGAAGACAAATTATTATTCTTTTTCTGTGCTCATAAAAGACAAAGAAGGGTTTTATTCTTTCAAGAAGAGTTTGATTCTTTAAGAAGACATACATAAAATTTCAATACAGCTTGTGAAATAAATAAATAAATAAAATAAAATAAAATAAAATAAAATAAATAAAATAAAGATTTTACTTTTGAAAAGAATGTGTATGTATACACACATTTCACGGAAAAAAAATTAGTAAAGAAAAAACATAAATAAAAGAAAGTGAGTGCACCAGTAATTGACTAGTGCACTCACCCTATCAAAATTTCTGTGAAAGGTGAACCTTTCTGCAGTGTTTCTCTGTTATACATTATTTATATTGTCTTCGAATTTTTGGCTTTGAGACAAATTTTTAAAACACATTTTTCCCGTAGTAAAAAATATTGCAAACTTTTTTTCTTGTAATAGTTAATTTTTTGAAGATATATTTTTCTAGATTTTGAAGACAAATTATTACTTTTTTTCTATGGTCATAAAAGACAAGGAATGGTTTTATTCTTTCAAGAAGAGTTTTATTCTTTAAGAAAACATACATAAAATTTTAATACAGCTAACAAAATAAATAAATAAACAAGTAAATAAAATAAAATAAAATAAATAAAGATTTTACATTTGAAAAGAATGTGAATGTATACACACATTTCAAGAAGAAAAAATAGTAAAGAAAGGATATAAATAAAAGAAAGTGAGTGCACCAGTTCTGTGCACTCACTTTCTTTTATTACTAGTGCACTCACCCTATCAAAATTTCTATGAAAGATGAAACTTTGTGCAGTGTTTCTCTGTTATACATTCTTTATATTGTGTTCGAATTTTTTGCTTTCAGACAAATTTTTAAAAACATTCTTCTCGTAGTAAAAAATATTTCAATACTTTTTTCTTCGAAAATTTGATTTTTTAAAAGGCATATTTTTCTAAAACTTGAAGACAAATTTTTATTATTTTTTCGGTGCTTATAACAAACAAAGAAGAGTTTTTTGATCCAAGAAGAATTTTATTCTTTAAGAAAACATACATAAAATTTTAATATAGCTAATAAAATAAATAAATAAGTAAATAAAATAAATAAAGATTTTACTTTTAAAAAGAACATATATGTATACACACATTTCAAGAAAAGCAAGTTGGAAATTGCACGTCAAACGGGGCAAATGAGGTGCGTTCGTACTATAACTAATTTTATAAATATTTTTTGCACCGCATATTGTGCTGAATGTATATTTTAGTGCATTTCATAAGTGCATATCAATTTCATTATATTCGAAAGGCTGTAACATAATTAAAGTGCACTTGAAATAATTTTTTCCAGTTGGCCGTAATGTAACGGAAAAATTTTGCCTGTCCCTGTAAATTAAACTATACATTTTATTTTCATAAAATTTGAAATGGCTCGGCAACATTTTGCAACAATTATATATTTCAAATTTCAGACCATTCGGTTGGGTAGTTTTTGCTCTGTTATATGCGGACGGACCGAACGACGACTACAGGTGCTACGTATTTATGTAATTACGAATGCACCTAAAAATTAGTAAAGAAAGGATATAAATAAAAGAAAGTGAGTGCACCAGTAATTGACTAGTGTACTCACTCTATCAAAATAACTGTGAAAGATGAAACTTTGTGCAGTGCTTCTCCGTTATACATTCCTTATATTGTCTTCGAATTTTTTGCTTTGAGACAATTTTTTAAAAACACGTAAAAATTATTGCAAAACTTTTTTTTCTTCTAAAAAGAATTTTTTAAAGGCATATTTTTCTAAATCTTGAAAACAAATTTTTTTTTTTTTCTGTTGCTCATGAAAGACGAAGAAGGATTTTATTCTTTCAAGAAGAGCTTTACAATTCAAGAACAGTTTGATTCTTTAAGAAGACATACATAACATTTTAAGGCAGCTAATCAAAAAATAAATAAATAAATAAAAAAGTGTTTTATTCTTTCAAGAAGAGTTTTACGATTCAAGAAGTGACTTAATGTTTAAGAAGAGATGCATAAAATTTTAAGGCAGCTAATCAAAATATAAATAAATAAATAAAAAGAAAAGTGTGTAATTCTTTCAAGAAGAGTTTTGCGATTCAAGAAGTGCCTTATTCTTTAAGAAGACATGCATAAATTTTTAATACTGCTAGTAGAAAAAAAAAAGTGTTTTATTCTTTCAAGAAGAGTTTTACGATTCAAGAAGTACTTTATTCTTTAAGAAGATGTACATAAAATTTTAATGCTGCTAATCAAAAAATAAATTTTAAAAAAAGGGTGTTTTATTCTTTCAAGAAGAATTTTACGATTCAAGAAGTGCTTTATTCTTTAAGAAGACATGCATAAAATTTTAATACTGCTAATAATAATTTAAAAAAAAAAAAAGTTTTATTTTTTCAAGAAGAGTTTTATGATTCAAAAAGATGATTTGATTTGAGTTTGATTCTTTAAGAAGGCACGCATAAAACTCTAATACAGCTAATCAAGAAAATAAAATAAATAAAGATTTTACTTTTAAAAATAATGTGTTTGTATACACACATTTCAAGAAAAGAAAATTAGTAAAGAAAGAAAGAAAAAAAAGAAAGTATGCTGCAGATCATCTTAAATGAATAAGATTTTTTTAATTTTTTTTATGCAGCAATTTATTCATTAATATAAAATTTTTATTCCCCACCTAGACCTACAAGTCAACGAAATTTCCAGTCGAAACAATCTCTCTTAGCGATTAAAATCTTCAAGGACGATGCATATTCCATTCCCATGAATTGAAAGTGATCTTCTCACTTCGCCAACCGGAACGCCAAATACAATTTCTGGTAACCCTTTCCTGTGATTTAAAAGTCCCTTTCTGAATGTAAACAAAACAGAACTGGATTAGAAGTTGTCGTACGCTTGTCAAACATTTGCCATGGGTTGGCAAGAGTTAGCAAGTTCTTTGCTAACGTGCGCCCTAATTTTGGGGACACCTGTGCTGTCGAGCGCTCGAGTAGCGAGCCGCTCGTGCTTTCGTCCGGTTATATCAGAAAAGTCCATATATAATTTTACGGCCGAGGACCTTATGGGGACCAGGAACATCAGTCTGTCCGAATTCGAGGGCAAGCTATTGCTCGTGGTAAACGTAGCGACCTACTGAGGTTTCACCTGGCACTACCATCAACTGAATGCACTAAAATCTAAATACAATGATGATATTGAAATTCTCGGATTTCCATGTAACCAGTTTGGCAAGGTAAGTTTGCATTCAGGAATAATTATTACTCTTTTTTTTTTTTTTTTTTTTTTTTTTTTTTTTTGGTAATATTCTGTCTTGAAAAAAAAAAAAAAAAAGAAAAGAAAAAGAAAGAAAAAAAAGAAAATGAAAAGAAAATGCAGGGAGAATGGCGGTATAGGCTGAGTCCTGCGTGGGTCGGGTTGTACCCGTTCCAAACCCGAAAATTCGATTTCAAGACAGCCCGAAAGCCGATCCTAATCCGATGAAAAAATTTAGTTAACTCACAACCTGATCCGAATCCGGCAAAATTCAACCTGAAACCGGCACATTTCAATCTGAACCCGAACCGAACCCGAAATGAAAGAAAATTAATCTATTTTTTAAAGAAATTAAGAAAAATAGCCTGCAAAAGAAAGATAAATAAATATTCTCATTACTATTCAAATATGTAGTTTTTCAACTGACAAATATCCTGGAATTTCTTTTGGGAAATCTCGTCAACCCGCAGCCGACTCGTAAGTGTAAAAACCCAACCCGAAACAATTAAAGTCAACTCGATCCGCAACGAAAACAAAATAGCATCAACCGATTCGTCTAGAACCGTGGTCTCCAGAACCTGGGACTTTTAAAAGTGCGTGGGTAAAATAAAATTTTTAAGGCCCTTTATTTATAACCTTAGCCAAAAATATTAGGCACCCCCCCCCCCCAATTTTTAATATGTCTTTAAAAAATAGTCGGATGCAAATGTTTATCTGCATGCAATTATGAATTTCTTACTAAAGTTATTGTAGTTTGACAGTCTCTGAAAGATTTCTCACTGTTAATTAATCAGTTTTCATGATTATCTATAATGTGCATCACATATAACAACAAAACTTTCAGAAAAACGAAGTAATTTAACAATTTTTAAAAAGTACTCGTTTTTTAAAGAAAGCTGTTTAATTAAAATTCCTAATGAAAAGTTGAGTTTGAACCGTTAAGGAATCTGTAATAATGATGTAAAAATAAACCTGAATTTTATAAGCACTTTCATAAAAATGCAGGAAAACCCTCAGAGGAAAAATGAAGGTTTATAGGACAAAACTTGAGAGGGGTGGCTCTAAACATTATCACATGATTTTACCAAACTCACTTGGACATTGTAAAGGAGCATGAAAGTCATTTTACCCTGGTCGGCAAAGAGGGAGGTAAAGCCGGCGCCCCCGTCTCCCTGTATCCGGCCTTGTTCAAAAGAAAAAGAGAAAAAAATATAGCAAAAAAAAAAAGTCTCGTGAACTTTTTTTGTGTAAAATTTTCAATTTAAAATAACTAATAAGAAAAAAAATGAAAAGGCTCATCTAGAGTCGTATAATTTTCTGTATGTTAATATTTTTTTACAACATTACGCCCCCCCCCCCCAAAAAAAAAAAAAAAATAATAATAATAATAATAAAAATTCCATCTTCTGATTCAGCATGTCGCACCTATAAAGTGGTTAAGCTGGCGCAAATAGCCCTTCCCCCAAGATTCACAGATTCGCCGTAATAGCTAACAAGCAGGGATGTAGTGAAGGGCATACGGTGGTATACGCCGTATACCTTCTGGATTTGTTAAGGAACTCCGTATGCCTCTGTTTCTTAAATAATGCTACAACGTATACTCTATAGCATTCACCCACTGAATATAGCGTATGCCCTCTGGCATTTTTACGAGTACACTGCTGCTAAAGAAAATCATGTATCAGGCATAAATTTTGAATAACTATCCAACACTAACAGAATATTATTAAGAAATTTCATGCTTTTCGTATAAATTCGTAACCGTACTCTCTTCTGTGTCTCTATAAATGAACGATAAATGCTACGCACTTCATAATACATAGAAAACATGTTGTAGTGCACTTCAGCGATTTCTTTATGCTTGAAGTATCGTAACATTATTAAAATGCAACGCAAATGGTTTTCCCCCATAAATCAGAATGTAATGCAATTCTTTTGTGCGTCCCTGTAAACGAACTATAAAAGCTACTTATTCTATAGCATGTTGTAGTCCATTTCAGGGATACATATCAATATTATTATGTTTGAAATATCCTAACATCAATAAAATGCACCGCAAATGATTTTTCCCCATAATGTAAAAGAAATTATTTTGTGTGTCCCTGTAAATGAACTATAAATGACCAAAACAATGATGAACTAGACACTTCACTTCATTTTCAATACCAAATATTCTGTAAGACACCTCAATAACATATAAAAATTTCATGGCCATCCGAGTATATTTACGAGAGTTAGAGCACAAATAGATAGGCAGACAGACTGTAGATAGACAAACCTGATTCTTAAACACTTTTCAACTGTGTTGGGATATGTTAAAAATAGGTACATGAACACAGATCTTACAATGGATTTCTGGCCTGTATTTTGTTAGTAGGGAATGTTATTAAGTTTCAAGTAACTCTATATTTTTTAGGTAGATTTCGTAAGAAATACTACCTATTACATTCTCTTTTATGTTAGAATTTCGGAAAAATTTTTGCAGATCTATGCCGATCATGACCCCTAGAACCAAGGGGGGGGGAGGGGGGGATCGGCAGGGCTTTTGTGAGAACAGAAAAAAAAAAACCCATATCTTCTTAGTTATAATACATATCAAATCAGGTTAAAGTTTTTATTACTTCTAAAAAAAGGGCCAAAAATTTATGTATGACAGATTTTTGATAAAAATTAAAAATGGGCTCAAGGGGTGAAAAAAATAGGGTTTCAGGAAGAAAAAAAATCATAACTTCGTCAACTCGTAAGATACCAAATCCAATTAAACTTATGATAAATCTTCTTAATATTATCTACAACTTTTGTATTGACAAGTTTTTGATAAGACCAACTGTTACTGCCAAAGCAAAAATTAAAACGAAAACAAAAAGAGGGGGGGGGGGTTAAAGAGGAAAAAAATTCAAAACTTTGTCTTCTTAATATTATCTACACCTTTTATATAGACAAGTTTTCGATAGGACGAATTCTTGCAGCAGAAACAAATTAAAAATGCATATCGGTTGAAGAAAAAATTATCGTAATAACATGATTCTGATAAAACCAGCTCTTACAGGAAAATGAAATTAAAAGCTCGTCCAAAGCGGCCAGATAAAATTGTTAAACAGGGTTTATTTAGTTTTCAAAGTTTTAGTTAATCTTTATTTAGTTTTTGTTGGTGAAATTAGTACTTAACTTCGAAATCTACATACGCCTTTAGGCCGAGCTGGCAGGGATTTTTTCAAAGTGACGACTGAACAGTTTTATTTTACAGTATCATAACTAAGCCTCCGTATTCGAGTCATTACTGGAGTCTGCAAACTCTCTCTACGGGTCTGAATTTACCTTGGATGGTACATAAAGCTGTAAAAGACGGATGCATGAAAGATATTCATAACTTAATCGATAGATTTGTTGCATAAAAAGGTAGAAATACTCGTGTTTTTAAACTTTTCATACGAAATTATTTTCAGAAATGCACTTAAACGACATTAACCCATTTGTTCCTGAATTTTTGTTTTTTTCAAACGTGTTGGTAAAATCACTTTAAAATGTTGCAAAATGAACTGGAAAAATACTAAAAAAAATTACGCTAAAATTTTTTTTGTAATTATTTGATAAAATGTAAACGTACTAAATATGGGAATATGCATAATTTTTGTAATAATATAATATGCATAATTATATGTTTTGTCTATATTTATATGAAATAAACTTTTAAATTGTATATTATATACTATAATTTGTATTTTTATGAATTACTAAAAAAAATATAGATATTCCTTTACAGAGATTAATAACATTATAAGTATTAGTAATAATAAATTAAGAATAATGGTATTTGAGGCTTAAAAAACAATTTGTTTCATAATCATCTTATAAAGGACTTTACATAAATAACTGTCCCCAAAATGGCTCATAATAATATATGCCCATTCGTGCCTAGAGCCCTGTATTTGGGACGTTACAAAAATGCATAAAAAATAGGCTTGAACATATATTTTCACAATTTTAAAAAATACATACTTCAAAGAAGTCTACAAACTAAGATTATGACTTATTTATTTGAATTATTGGTAGAAAAAACACAAATAAATTTACTTTTTACATTTCGCTTTCTTGAAAAATGAAAAATCTATAAACTCAGAAAAAGCCTTCATTTAAGCAAATAAATATCAATTTTATGCTGTCACCTTTCGGTAACAGAGAGATAAAGACATTTATAGATAATTATTTCATACAATTTTCATGTTATAAAGAAGAAGAAAATTATACAAATTTATTAAAATTCGAAACGTCCCAAAATTGTGGCGCTATAGGCATAAATGGGTTTTAAGAAAATTTTTAGTGCTAGCTAGAAATCTCATTCCCAGGGAATAGACCCCATGGTCTCTTGCGATAATCAGGCCCTGCATCCACCTTTTATTATATACAACATTCGGCCGCTACACTGGTCGATTTATACAAATGCAGAAATCGGCCATTGCACTTGAATAATGTTCGGCTATTCTTTCTCATTTATTAGTTCCCGAACTTATGAAAGTTTTGCTAAGCCAAATTTACAAGTTGGTGAAATTTTGCAGATTTTTTTTAAATAAGAATTTTGATTTTATGCATATAGCAGATTGAAAAATTTAAAAAGCATATCTTTCATAATCGGATTGACCTAATTATAGAACTTTTTCCCAAAGCTCTATAACTAAGCAACGTAGAACGATGACACAGTAAAACCTCCCCCCCCCCCCCTCCCAAATTACCCAACTACCAATGCAAGTTCCATAAAAATCTGTTTAGCAGAACATGAGTTATGAGCTCTCTGAATGAAATACCCATTTACATCTTATACATACTATAGTAGATAATTCTGAATGATAATAATTTATTCCTAACGCAACTTTAAAATGTGTGTGAACAATATGCTCATGTAACCAATTTGAAACTATTCGATCATTTATTATTTATATTTTGTTAATTATTATGTTTCATTATTTTATACTTTTTACCCGACTGCCTAGAAGGGTTATGTGTTTCACGCGTATCTGGGTATGTGGATTTCTTTATGCCCTCGAAACATCCCAACGGCTGGATGTATTTTAATGAATGAGGTCTCTATCGATTCGTCTTAACCGTCCGATGGTTATAGGCTAGGTTTTGTTTTTATAAATTCAAAATGGCGGTCGTAAAATACAAAATGGCGGTAGAGACGAAAATATTTTTTTACGCGCCCTATTGAGTGGCATATCATTGGATAGGTCTTTGAAAATGAAGACGATGTTTCATTGACTATTTTACAGTCAGAAGCTCCGTTTAAATATTACACAACCTGGAAGTTGTGTAGGTAGGATCTCTAGCTTTACTGCAATTCTATCCATCATAGACATCTATAGGCTTCATCAAAACAGTGTTTATAGATAGGAACTAACAATTAAACATAACTTAAAAGTCATCAATACAAGTAAATAGAAAAAAAAATTGATAAGTAATATAAAAAAATAGTTCCACATTGATGAGAAATAATTAATAAGTTCGATTTTTATGCAGTCGGGTTTTTTTATTTTTTTTATTTAATTTTTACTTTTTTTAATGAGATTGTTGATCGATGTTTTACTTGTAAGATTCAAAGATTTCTTCGCAATATTATTCCTTAACCTCTTCAAAGGGTGTTTACAGTACACTTGTTTTTGGGTACTAGTAATACAGAAAAGGAATATTTGCCTTATTGAACCAGTGGACCAATGCAGAGAACTACTAAAAGGCTACAAGAGTCGTCCTGTTATTGTTTATTTTCAATCGAAGGTGATCAATCGATTAGTTCTTGATGCGTAGATGGTAAGCAAAATTTTTGGAATTTGCGCGCAAATTCCGGAGCATTGGGTTGATCGAGGCAAAAAGAAGGTGAGGGAGGGGGAAAAAAAGGCCCCAGAGCCTTTTTTTAGGTGCGTTCGTAATTATATAAATACGTAGCAGCCATAGTCGTCGTTTGGTCCATCTGTCTGTCCGTCCGTCCGAATGCAACAGAGCAAAAACTTACCGGACCGAATGGTCTGAAATTTTAAATATATAATTGTTGCAAAATTTTGTCGAGTCGTTTCAAATTTTATGAAAATCGGATGTATAGTTTAATGACAGGGGCAGTCAAAAGTTTTCCGTTACATGACGGCCAATGGGAAAAAATTATTCAAGTGCATTTTAATGATGTTACAGCCTTCCGAATAGAATGGAATTGATATGCACTTATGAAGTGCAATAAAATATACATTCAGTGCAATATGCAGTGCAAAAATATTTACAAAACTAGCTATAGTACGAACGCACCTCATTTGCCACGTTTGGCGTGCAATTTTTTTTTTTTTTTTTTTGTATATATAGGTACAAATAAAATAATCTCAAAAAACATAGCTTGTAAAAATAAAATAAAATTAGATAATTTTCCCTTATTAGCTCAGGGCATTTCCATGATTGAATAAGTAAAAGTAACTGTTTAAAAAAAGTAGTTCCAACTTTATAAAATTTGTGTATGGAACGTTGGCCCTGAAGGAGCTCTAATGCTTTCTTAATTTTCCATTCCTGCTGCAAGTGTAACCAGTTTTTAGTGTCTTACAAAATCTGAAAATCTTGATGACTTTTATCAAAAATTATATGTTAGAAAACCCTTACGCAATAGATGTGAATATCTATTTAAGTAGAATCAATAAAAGTTATATAATCATAAGAAATATTTTCCACACTTTACATTTATTTTTTAAATAAAGAGCGTCTCATTATACTTCTAACAGGTTTTGCACATTTTTTTAGGAATTCACTTACACTCAAGTCGTATTAATTTGCACACTTTTTGTTATTTTTCCATAAACGTATTTCGTTTCTCAGCATTAATTACTTCTGTGAAAACTTTCAATGATATTTTGGTTACTTGTTATTTTTCTATGTTTCATTTTTCACGCTTTCTTTTTTGAAGACTGTAAAATATATTGCGTAAATCAATAAAATAAATAAATAAATAAAGATACGGTGTCTCAATTCACTGCAAAAATTACAAAAAAATAAACAAAACTTGGTTCTCATGTAGAAGTTCGAAAGAGAAATGCTTTATTGTCACTTATTGTTGGGTAATTTGCGTATTTTATTCAAGTAAAATATATTTGAAATTCTAACACAATTAAAAATTTGATAACTGAAAATCTTAGGTAATTAATTAACAATACATAAGTTAAACTTTCTATTTTTAGAAAAAAATTCGCGATGTATATAGCTTTAACTCTTTTAAGGAAGGTAGTATAGTATTTATACGAAATGATTTTATTCCTTAATTGGCAAAAATAACATTAGAATTTTTTTTACCACTTTTATAAAGAATGTGAAGAAAAACGTTTATTTATTTTTAAATCTTTTTTTTTTTCTTTTTCGTAAATTCTGGTGACACCGACATGCAACTATTTAAACATTTTAAGAACAGGATAGCTTTCTTCCCTGAAAGGTTTTAAAGTTTCTTTTTCTTATTCATTCTTATTCTTATTACTGAAATGTGTAGGAGTTTTTTGTTTCGTATTTATGATTGAATGATATATATGTTGAAATAGGGAATCTAATTATATGTCTGATTTTTAGATGCTTGATTCTTCATTTTTTTTTTTTTTTTTTTTTTTTTTTTTTTTTTTTGTACACTCACATGTAGGCACATATTATGACCCACTTATCAAATCAAGTTACTAACTAAACATTGAAATGATTATTTAATATATATTCTTATTTATACAATAACATATATAATAAAAAAAGAAAATTGCCCAGTTAGACTGATGGCATTGAGCTCGCAGGCTATTCACAATTATACTCTTATTTCAAAGAATAATGCCCTCAAAAAATAAAAGAAGGGATTAGTCTCCGTTGGCCCGCTTTATACTTAACGAAAGAACCTCCAAATCTAATCAGGGAAGCTCCTTAACATAATAAACTGGTATACCAAATTTGAAGCAAATCAGATAAAAAACATTTAGCTAAATTAAGGGGGTATTAGCTCCCCCATTTCTCCCTTTATGCTGAACCAATGAACCTTCAAATCTAATCAGAAAAGCTCCTTATCAGAATGAACCTAGAAAAAAAAATTAAACTAAATTAGATAATTCTGCATGAAAACCAATTTATCTAAACTAAGGGGAGAGGCAATTGCCCCCCTTTTCCCCTTTTATACTTAACCAATGAACTTCCAAATCAAAGAAGGAAGCCATATCGGAATAAACTGGTATATCAAATTTGAAGCAAATCGAATAATTCTTTATGAAAAACCCATTTATCTAAATGAATGGGAGACTAGACCCCGTCCCTAATTTATAATTAACCAATAAATCTCAAATCTAAGCAAGGCAGCTCCTTAACATAATAAACATGTGTACGAAATTTGGAGCAAATCGAATAACTCTGCATGAAAAACCCATTTATCTAAATTAGGGATGCACAACCTGTGGCCCGCGGGCCAAAAGTGGGCCCCGATGGGTTAACAAGTGGCCCGCGACTTTCGTCAATTTACAATTGACAAAAATTGCAATTTTTGACAATAGGTTGCAGGAAAAAATCGTGAATTTCATCAATTCGCCTCGGAAACAATTGCAAATTTCGCCAATCAGCTAACAATTGCGAATTTCATTGATCGTCTAGCCGATACCATTTGTATCAATAAAGAAAATTCCCGAGTTGCTAATTTCGTCAGTCGCTAGTCAAAAATACCTCGAATTTCATCGATCGGGCGCGGAAAAATTGTGTGTTTCGTCGATCGCGCGCGGAAAAGTCGCGAATTTTTTGATCGAGCACAGGAAAATAGGGAGTTTAGTCAGTTTATCGCGAGAAAAAGTCGCGAATTTCGCCAATTTGCCGAGGGAAAATTGAAAATTTCGTTAGTCAATTAAGAATTGCGATTTTCGTTGACTGAGCGCGGAAACATCGAGTTTCGTCAATCGGGCACGGAAAAATCGCGAATTTCGTCGATCGGATGCTGTAAAATCAAGAGTTTCGTCGATTAGGCACGAAAAAATCGTAAGTTTCATCAATTGGGTGCGGAAAAATCGCGCGTTTCGTCGATTGCACGCGGAAAAGTCGAGTGTTTCGTCGACCGCGAGCGGAAATGTCGCGTGTTTCGCCAGTTTATTGCAAGAAAAAGTCGTGAATTTCGCCAATTTGCCGTACGAAATTGCAAATTTCGTCAGACATTTAAGATATGCGAATTTCGCTGATCGGGCGCGGAAAAATCGCAAGTTTCGTCGATCGGGTGCAGAAAAATCGCAAGGTTTGTCGATCGGGGGTGGAAAAATTCGGAATTTCGCTGATCGGCTGAGGAAAAATCGTGAGTTTCGTCAATTTATCGCGAGAAAAAGTTCGCGAATTTCGTCAATTTCTCAAGGATTTTACTGAGTTAAGAATCGCGAATTTCGTCGACCGAGCACGAAAAAATTGCGAGTTCTGTCGATCGGGCGCAGAAAAAATGCGAATTTTTCGATCGTGCGCGGAGAAATCGCGAATTATGTCTATCGAGCGTGGAAAAATGGCGAAATTTGTCGATCAGGCGCGAAAAAAATCGCAAATTTCATTGATCGGACAAAGGAAACATCGTGAAGTTTGTCGATTAAATGCGAAAAAATTTCAAATTTCGTCGATCGGCTACGGTAAAATCGCTCGTTTCGGTAGTTTATCGCGAGAAAAAGTTGTGAATTCCGACAATTCACTACGGGAAAAAATTAAAAATTTCGTCAGTCAGTTAACAATCGCGAATTTCGTTGACTGGGCGCGGAAAAATCGTGAATTCCGATGATAAGGCGTGGAAAAATCGAGAATTTTGTCGATCAGGCGCGTGGAAAAATCGAGAATTTTGTCGATCAGGCGCGTGAAAATATGAAACTTTGTTGATCGGCTGCAGAAAAATTGAGAGTTTCGTCAATTTAAATTCGTTCATAAAGTTCACATTTTTTTTTCGGCACTAGCCACTTTCATGCATATGTTAGTTTTTAGCACTTTTAATAATGCAAAATTTAATCCCCCCGAATAAAGTCAAGGAATATTTTCACTCCTTGAAAATAATCTTTGCTATATCTCTGTTATATATACAAACATAAACTGTTGATATATCCTTGCCAACTGAATTGGGTATGGTATGTTGACTGGGTAGGGGAACCTAAAGGGGTAAAACTGCCACTCCTCTGAAATCATGTTTTTTATAGGGTACAGATCTCTCCGAAATAGAATTATCTCTGTGTTACTCATGTGGCCCTCGACAACCCAGGCACTTCTGTAAGTGGCCCTTCTCTTAAAAAGGTTGTGCATCCCTAATCTAAATTAAGGTGGGTCTAGCGCCCCTTTCCTCCCTTTATACTTAACTAATGAACCTCCAAATCTAATCAGGGAAGCTCCTTAACATAATAAACCGGTATACCAAACTTGGAGCAAACCGAATAATTCTGCATGAAAAACCCATTTATCTAAATTAAGGGGGGGGGGCTAGCCCCCCTCTTTCCTCCCTTTATACTTAACTAATAAACCTCCAAATCTAATCAAGCCATCTCTTTAACATAATAAACCGGTATACCAAATTTGGAGCTAATCGAATAATTCTACATGAAAAACGCATTTATCTTAATTAAGCCCCCCCCCCCTTTCCCCCGTTTTACATAATAATGATCTTCCAAATCTAATCAGGGAAGCTGCTTAACATAATTAACCGGTATAACAAATTTATAGCAAACTGCATATTTTTGCATGAAAAACCCATTTATCTAAATTAAGGGGCGGTAGCCCCCTTTCCTCCCTTTATATGTAACTAATGAGCCTCCAAATCTAATCAAGGTAGCTCCTTAACATAATAAACCGGTATACCAAATTTGAAGCAAATCGAATAATTCTACATGAAAAACCCATTTATCTAAATTAAGGGGGGTAGCCCCCTATCCCCCTTTATACTTAAGTAATGAGCTTCCAAATCTAATCAGGGAAGCTCCTTTACATAATAAACCGGTATACCAAATTTGGAGCAAATCGAATATTTCTGCATGATAAACCCATTTATCTGAATTAAGGGGAGGGACTAGCCCCCCCCCCTTTCCCCCCTTTATCCTTAACCATTGAAACCCAAAAAACTAATCAGGGAAGCGCCTTATCAGAATGAACCTAGAAAAAAAATTTGAAGCAAATCGGATATTTCTATCAAGAGTTATCGCGTTACGTACATACACACGTACATACAGAACCGGCGGGCATATAAGCTCTCAGACTTTGATAGCCTGTGAGCTAAAAAAGAAGTAATTACAGTGAAATCTCCCTGTGCGACCACCTCCATTAAGCGACCATTTTTTCATGGAACGAAATTTATTCCCATAGGCTCAATACTAATTTTACCTCCATTTAGAGACCATCCCAGTTGAACTCCCTCCATGAGCGACCAATTTCTTTGAAGAAAACGAAACAAATTCCGTTTTTCCTGGTCGCTTGAAGAAGGTTTTATTAGAAAAATAAATCCGAAGAGCGCATTATGCATCAAACTTCTAAACTAAAACCTTTTTTTTATTTCTGTAACTTTGAAGTGTTTAAACCTCTTTGTTCCTTTTTTAGGCACTGAATTTGCACAGTGTAATTTTATCCTTTTCAGAGAATAAATATTTAATTTCTTTTCAAAAATTTTGGATTTAATACAGAAATTTAAAAAAAAATGGTCAAAAATCTTATCCAGCATCAATTAAACTTCTTTAAATGGTTCAATAATAATAATAATAATAATAATAATAATAAACACAAAAAGAATGCTACAGACAAATATTTTATGTTTTGTTTTCCGAAACCATTTTTTAATCTTGGTAATCCCCCCCCCCCCCCCTCTCCTCCGACAAGTATTAGCCTCCGATATGCTGTTCCTTTCAGACAACAATTGCGTGTCGTCACTAAAAATTAACGTTACACCTAACCATAAACCACTCCTAAAACGAAGCAGATCTACAGTTAAATACTGATAGTCTACTGCAATTTTTTAAACTTCTAAACATCGCACATTTTCAATTTTTACACCGTCGTATAGGGAAACAAAGTAGTTTTAATTGCAATTTATCTGAAAACTACACCTCAATTTATTTTTGAGATATTCTTTTTTTTTTTTTTTTTTTTTTTTTTTTTTTGTAACTTTTAATGCCATTTCTGTAATGGTGACAACTGAAGTACTCCATTTCTATAGAACGAAAAGGAAAAATAGTTTAGCAGATTACAATATCTTTTTGTTGCCATTTTCTCAAAGAAACTGAATTTTAAAAAAAATTAAAATACGTGCTATGCCAAGAATATTGTCTGCTATAAAAATGTATTTTAAAAAAGTATTTGTGTGACTTATTTTCTCCGCATTTACTTAATTTCTATCAAAAAGCTAACAGAATGCAATTTTAGTAATCCGTGTGTAATAACATTTTCCAAATTTTGAAAAAATATAAATGAATAATTTCTGACAAAACACGGAGCTATTATAAACTATATTTAATTTTCAATATCCATATTAATGTTACAAACAAATGAAGGTATATGAATCATTAAATACTCGTTTTATTATTATTATTATTATTATTATTATTATTATTATTATTATTATTATTATTGAATGACGACATCGCTTTTTTGCTGGGTTTGTGTATTATTCCGAGATAGTGACGTCATAGTCATACTTTTCAATTAGTGTTGTTTAAGACTGGATCGTAAATGTGGAATTTTTCAGCGGATGCAAATGACGTCATTTTATATAAAATAAGACCGTGTATGAAACTGAAATATGTTTTGTGCTATCTATATTTTTTATATATTTTTTGTTGTTGTTCATCGAGTCGATACTAACTTCTGAAAAAGCAGAATTCCTGCTTCCTACTTGTTTTAAATTCTAATGCTATATAGTCTAACTATACTATCTATAGAAATTTGACAGAAACGGATAGTTATTCAAATTTGCCTATAATGATGTATGATCTGTTCGTCTTCCCAGTTATTCGCACACATGGGAAAATTTAAACATATGTAAAAATATATGAAATTGTTCATGTATAAATATTTGTGTATTTCTGTTGTATAATTTTCATTCAAAAAGAAAAAAAAAATATGCATCAGTAATTACTATACAGTAGAGCCCCGATTATCCGCGGAATTGGGTGGCAAGGACACCGCGGATAACCCGAAAAGACTGAAAATGGGGTGGAAACACGAGAAAAAAAAAAAAAAGAAAATTCAACATAAAAACTATGTTTTAGTGTACAAAAAACATAATAAAACGTTTAAAATACATACATATGCACAGTACATCAGAAACCTTTGCTTTACGTCTAAATCACTAAAATAAAGAACAGTAAACAAGAAACAATGGCACACATACTGTACAAAATGAGCTAAGTTACACCTTTTGCTTTTTGCTTTGGAAATACCTTTTCTTTATTCTAAATTGTAAACTATTATTTTTCTTTTAATATGGAATAATTTTTATCGCGAAAATTAAGTTATTCTTGATATGCTCTCCTGGAATTTATCATAATAGTCTTATTTAATTGTAAAATATTTTAATTTCTGTGTTTACGTTTGGTTAATAAAATCAAGAAAAGACATCAAGACTTTATATCTGATATTTCAAACATGGCAACCGAATGTAGAAATATTTTTCTATTACTTTCGAATACATGAATTTTTCTGTTTATATTTATAAGTAGGGCTTATTGTATTTTCCTTGCTGTTGGCTTAAATTTAAAAAAAAAAAAAAAAAAAAAAAAAAAAAATTGCTTCGCGGATAAACTACACCACGGGTAATCGGGGCTTTATTGTGTTTTATTTATCATGCGCCAAAACCTCTGAATACGAACGGGAAAATCAAGCAAAAATTCGTTTCTTTTATACTCATCCAGTAAATGTTTCTAGATGAGTGAATGAAACTGGATGTTTTTTGCTACACGTGAGATTTTATATTTGTATGCGAAAAAATAGTTACTAGAAACAAAGCCAATATTTATTATTTCCTTTGGTTAACCCATTTGCATCAGAAGCGTGCATTTCGGAGATATTTCTTTTATTCAGGAATTCTGAATTCCTATCAGAAATTCTGAATAGAAATTATTGACATGAATAGTAGGTTAATGATAGACGTTTTGTGATTATATAAAGTAAAAATTCTCTCGAAATTTTCGGTTTAGATTAGGAATATCTAAAGAAAAAAAAGAAATTACTGAAAGGACGGATATATGCGCTAATGATACAAATGGGTTAACAGGGTATGGAGTGCTGTCATACTCCATAGGATCATTTATATTTGAATTGAAAATTAGTCACTTCTATCTCTATTATTTGAATATTTTCCCCTTAAAAAGAAAAAGTAGCACAGCGATATAATTACTGCTGTCTAAAATATTGTTGGACATATAAATATTTTTTTTAAATAATTTTTGAGAGATTCCTAAAGAATTCTACGTTAAATATTTTTCAATTACTCAAAAGAAATAACTTAGATTTTTTTTTTTTTTTTTTTTTTTGAAAAATTAATAAAAATTTCTTTTACACGAGTACAGATTTTCCAATTACTCAAAAAAATAATTTAGATATTTTTTCAAAAAAAAAATGAAAAACTTCTAAAAATTTCTGCTACATAAATAGATATTTTTCAAATACACAAAGAAATAATTTAGATATTTTTTGAAAAATTCCTAAAAATTTCTGTTACACGACTAGATATTTTCCTATTGCTCAAAAGAAAGAATTTAGATATTTTTCAAAATATTTTTTGAAAAATTCCTAAAAATGTTTATTATGAGACTAGAAGTTTTCCAATTACTCAAAAGAAATAATTTAAATATTTTTTAAAAAATTCCTAAAAATTTCTATTATGCGAATAGATATTTCCTATTTACTCAAAAGAAATAATTTAGATATTTTTTTAAGTATTTTTTGAAAACTTCCTAACAATTTCTGTAGCACGAGTAGATGTTTTTCAATTACTCAAAAGAAATGATTTAGATATTTTTTCAAATATTCTTTGAAAAATTCCTAAAAATTTTTGTTACACGAGTAGGTATTTTCCTATTACTCAAAAGAAGGATTTTAGATATTTTTCAAAATATTTTTTGAAAAAATCCTAAAAATGTCTATTACAAGACTAGATATTTTCCAATTACTCAAAAGAAATAATTTAGATATTTTTGAGAATATTTTTTAAAACTTCTTAACAATTTCTTTTACAAGAGTAGATATTTTTCAATTACTCAAACAAATAATTTAGATATTTTTTCAAAATGTTTTTTGAAAAATTCCTAAAAATTTTTGTTACACGAGTAGATATTTTCCAAGTATTCAAAAGAAATTATTTAGGTGTTTTTTGGAAAAAATACTAAAAATTTCTATTACGAAACTAGATATTTTCCAATTACTCAAAAGAAATAATTTAGATATTTTTTGAAAAATTCCTAAAATTTTCTATTATGCGAGTTGATATTTTAAAATTACTCAAAAAGAATAACTTAGATATTTTTTGAAAAATTCCTAAAAATTTCTGTTGCACTTTTCAAAATATTTTTTAAAAAATTCCTAAAACTTTCGATTACGAGACTAGATATTTTTCAATTACTCAAAAGGATTAATTTAGATATTTTTGAACTGCTAAAAATTTCTATTATGCCAGTAGGTATTTTACAATTACTAAAAGAAATAATTTAGATATTTTTTGAAAAAAATTCCTAAAATTTTCTGTTACACGAGTAGATATTTCCCAATTACTCAAAAGAAGTAATTATAATGCATCTTGAAATTTGTCCACACGATGAATAATCACTAACGGAGTCTCACTCAGGCTCGAAATTAATTCATGTCGGTACCCGCATTCGGTTAGAATGCACTTAATTAATTTCTTATAAATTTCAATGCTAAATTGAATAAATTAATGCCCTTACGTTTATCTCCCATCATATGTTCCTGTTATTTGATACTCGTTTTCGCAAAAATGATCTTGGTATTTAATCTAGTGTTAAACATAGAATAATCTGATGATGATACACACACACAAAAAAAAAAAAAAAAAAAAAAAAAAAAAAAAAAAAAACAGAACAAACAAGTCAGAAATTGGACTTCAGATGTGGCAAATGAGGTGCGTTCATACTATAACTTGTTTTATAAATATTCAGATCTTGGTGTAATAGCTGTTCCACTCTTATGCAAAAATGCATGAATACAAAATTTGTTACGATTAGATATATATAAGCTAAATTTTGACGATATTCTTAAACAGTTATTAATTAATTTAATAGTGCATTTTAAATAATGTAATTACTATCTATTTCTTTTATTTTATATTATATTAAATGTATTTAACATGGTATTTCAAAATTTATTTCAAAATATATTAACTGCATCCTTTGGTATCAATTACTGTGATTTCTTAACTGTTTTATTCACCTTAATCTTTATGATATTCTGGTAGCGCGTGGATATTTGTAAAATACTGAAATATTAATCGGTATGGTGTTTATTATTTCTATTTTATATCCTATAAATAATTAAATAGGTTTTATTGATTCTTCCATTTCATATTATTTGTTTCTATTCTGTTTTCATTTTTAATCAATTCACTTGATTTTAATGGTTGTTTGGGCACAGGGGAAAATAATTTTTAGCTTTAGCTTATTTTTCTCACAGAAAACAACCATTTTGGTTATATCATTGAATTCTGTGCCCTTGACAACGTAATTCAATATATAAGCTTTTCCATTATTTGTCGGTGTCCACTTTTTTCTTTTTCTTCCATAATAATTCTTATAATAAATTAATTGAATATATATATATATATATATATTTATACTTACAGCTTTAATTCATAATATTACGGTTTTTGATGGTGGTAGGTTATGTTTAATTAATGGTTATATATATATATTAAATTCAGTAAAATGGAAATAATATGACTCCATCTTAAATACGACGTCATCACCATGGCAAATTAGAATCATTACTATCATGAGATATCATTGAATTAATTACGTACGATAGGATTCAACAGAAGGAAGAAAACTTTTATTAATATCTTTTTAAGTTTTGATTCAATTTTCCTAAAATTTGAAATGACTCGACAAAATTCTGCAACCATTATATATATTAAATTTCAAACCATTCATTTGGGTAATTTTTGCGCTGTTATATGCGTACAGACGGAGAGACAGAAAAAGGAAAGTGAAAAATACGATTCTTGGAGCTTTGTGTCTTTGCAAAATACAAATACAAAACAATAAATTTTAAAAAGTGAGAACTACCAATAATGTATTTGGGTTCACATCCTGGCTGTACAGTTTTACACTCAGATGGAAAAATTACAACTTGTATAGTATGGCATGGTATGTAGATTTTTTTATAACCCTTTAAGAACGGAAGTTTTTCGGTAGAAATGAAAAGTTTTGGTGGTCTCCCCTAATTTATAGGATCATATTTGGATGGGGAAAAATATATACAGTAGAGCCTCTTTTATCCGAAAATCTTTAAACCGAAACTCTCGGTTTACCGAAATCCATTTTAAAAGTTTTTTTTTCCTTACTATCACATTCTTTGTGTACAAAATCCATTTTGAAAGTTTTTTTACTTTTTTACTATCACATTCTTAGTGTACAAAATCCATTTTGAAAGTTTTTTTTTCCCCTATCATATTCCTTCCTTGTGTGCAAGCGGTCCTTTCCGAACGACAAGTACATATAAATATTTTCGATCTCCTTTTTTAGAGTTCCTTTGAATTTAACTTGAGCTCCCGTAAGCTGCGGAGTGGAACGAAGAAAACGAACAAATTAGCAATTCTGAAGCTTTTGAATGTTTTGCAAAAGATTTGGCATGGCTGAAGCAGCAGAAAACTGTGATACTGGTAAACTGATAATATTAAAAAAACTTCGTGATAGAGCTTCAAAGTAAAGGCAATCGAAACTGCGACAAACAAAAGATTGTTTCAAACCCTTGAGAAATATTTAAAAGGTACTTAATATCAAAATTAAAATTCAGGTAATTTATTCTTGTTTTTATTTTGCTATTGCTTTATTTTTATTAAGCACTTGTTACCATAATAAGAAATAGTGCATATATTTATCCTTAATCTTAAAATTGAAACATTCTCGATTATTCGAAATATTCGATTTTCCGAAAGAGGGTCGGTCCCAATTACTTTGGATAATCGAGGTTCTACTGTATTTTAAAAAATATGCGATGTCAGGCTATGTTAAGGGAGGATCCACGCAATTCTGTGGGTGCAGACCTGACTTTAAATCGCCAAAAAGAGGAAAATGTTTTTTCTTTTTCTTTAGCATCACCTACACAACTGTGTAGATCAGGTCTTAAAGGGGTTAAACATTCTTTTATTTAACTTAACCTGGCATTTGTTTGTAAAGATGGAATTTTGCAATGGATTTTTAACCCACTTCCTGCACTCTAAAAAAAATCCGTGAATTGAGGATTTTTTTTCCCGTTGCTCTTTCTTCGTTAAAATACGAAAATATCCACATGGATTATCCCATCTTCCCTCAAAATACAGATATTTTCCCGACCTAACGTAAAACTTAAGTGAAATCCTCCAATTTATTCTACGTTTTCGTCAAATTACAGGGGTATTCCGACAACTGCACTGCCAGAGCTTTTTCGTTTTTGAAACTGAATTTTTATGTATGTTCTTTTTTCCTCAAATCACCGACGAATTTAATTTCAAAATATCCTGAATTCCTCCAATCAAAAGACGGAAATTTCTTGAAAAAACAGGAAAATTTCTTCAAATCATAGGAGTCTTCCCGCAACTGTGCTGGCAGTACTTTTTACGTTTTTTCACGAACAATTTTTTGAGGGTGTGAAATGGTAGAATTATAAAAATTATCTAGAAAGATGTGTTTCGGATGACAATACAACAATTTAATATTTTTACAAATTCATTATAAATTAATACATTAATTTTAAGGCATTTATTAATTAGCCCGCCGCAGGTGATGAATAGCCCAATGTTCTGTGTAACTCGTAGGAATTGAAAAAACAATGGATTTAATTATGCGCCAATAACTCCTCGCCAAAATAGACCTAGTAGCTAGGAAACTGCAACAATGAAACATTTTAAAGATAAAAAGTAGAAAATAAATTAAAAATAAAAAATAAAAAACAAAGAGAAAAATATTTTTAAAAAATGCCTTAATTTTAATTAATTTACGATTATACGTTGAAAAATCAATTTAGATATCCTTAAAAGATAGTTTAAATAATGTTTCTTTTTTTTTTCTTTTATATTGAAAAGAAACAGAGCAATATTTATATATTTTTAAATAATTCACTTGCTTGCGCTTTTTTGCCAAACGTAAAAAAAGCACTGATTATTTTCATAATCGAGTTTAATGCTCACAGGGGCCAGATTAATGTATTGTAGCGGAAATTTTTTAGTGGGGGGGGGGGGGGACATGAATTGCAGCTAAAAAATTAAGCCTGATTTTTAAGATGGACATTGAACTCTTGTAAAAAATGCTTTTTAAAAAACTATTTTTACTTTTATGCTCATTTAACTTTAGCAACTATTTCATTGTTATAACTATTCATTATAATAAAGGTTTTATGTATGCTTCATAAAACATGATGTAATGAAGAGGCTTCTTTTAAACATGCATTTAAATTGAACAAAGATGATTCTGACAAATGCAGCCGTCCAATTTTTAGCACGAAATTTTCCATCTCTGTCTTTATTCCCATATTTTCGATTCAATCGCGTATCCTTTATAGTGTAACTTAAGGGGTTACATACATTCTCTACTTTCAAAAAATCCACTTTTTTTGTTTTTGACGGAAATTAAATCCTTATAGTGTGTATAGTTATAGACAAAAAGATATTAAGTTATATTTCAATTTTTAAGAAAGATATGAGCAAAAATGTGAGCGCGCGGACGAACAATATATATTGGATCTTAAAACTTTAAACGCGATTTTCTGTAAACTACATTTTTCAACATGGGCAGCATGATAACTTGAACAATTTTTAACATTTTTGGATAAAATTTGCGCTCATCTACGCATAATTAAATTGTCTAAAGGCCATCGAGCTATTTTTTCAAAATTTTAACTTTATATATTTTTTTCAATAAGTTTAAAGGTCAAAATTTAACCCTTAAATGCCGGGTGTTGCTTTTCGGCAACATACCCAATTTAGGCTCTAAAATACTATTAGAATACTATTGAAGCTATAATGCCTAATGTTGCCAATAAAATACATTCTGAAAATATTATTAAACCAATTTTGAACATGTAGATGGCAACACTTGTGCTGTTTAAGAATAAAGATAGATTTATTTTTTCAATTGTTGCTACTTGTTCTTTTTGTTTTGTTTGGAAGCTTGCGAAATACCCTATTTTGTTCTGCAGTGAGCAAGTAAAATTTATTTCTTATTATAGTTCCTAAAATTCTTGTGTGTTTAATATTATAGAATTTTATCAAGGAAAATTATTTTTGCAATTAAAGACCAGTATTGCCGATTAGTAACAAACTGTTTTTTAGCCGTAAGCCATACTTAAAACAAAATATGATTTTATTAAGTATTTTTTCCATGATTTATTTAAAATAGGAAAGCCGAAAAACATTATTACAATGATTTTTGAAAAATCAGGCATTTAAGGGTTAAACGAAAAAGGGAAATTGTTTTGAAAATAGCGCAATTTTCTTATTTTTCAAAAATTCAAAAACTTGAGCCGATTGCCCTTACTTACAACCTTATTTTATAAGAAGAAACTCGGATTTTATTTATTTTTTTTACCGGAAGTTAGGATGCTGCCCATCGAGCCCGGATATTTTGGTACAGGTCAACGCAGCTGCAGGTTTCTGGCGCAATATGTGACAAAATTTAAAAACAAAAAATATTTTTAAATACTTGAAGCAATAAAAAACAACGTGGAATTATTAGTTTATCAATTAATTTTACTCCCTTCCTTAAAACAATTACTCGGAGATACATAAGATTTTATAGAACATTTTAGGCTTACATAAGTTGTATTGCATGCACGAAACTGATTATAAGTCTGTATCTATGCCAGTCACATTGAAGGATGATATAATCAATGTTGACCACAATATTTTCTAAAAATGCATGCTGGTTTGTTAATCGTGTGCCTCTCATAGAACTTTTACAGGCAATGACGGCAATCCACTTTTCTTTGGTTAGATTCCGTAAAATCGTTTAAATTTTAAGTTATAATTAACATTATAGTGAGAATATGACTTTACATAAACTTAAACACACATACCCATTTTTATAATACACGTCCTTGGGAACAATTGAATAGCATCTTGTAGCATCATGTCATTATTTAATATCATCATTATTTATATCATTATTTATATCCTTTTATATCATTATTTTATATCATTATTTACGCTCACTTTTATAATATATGTCTTTAGGAATAATTAAATAACATTTAGTGCCATTATGTTATTATTTTATATCACTGTGCATTTACTCATAGAAATAAGTGACAGTGTGCCTATAACTTGGTACATATTTCCAGAATCCATAACAAATTATCGTATCGGAGAGCGATGCAAGGGTAAATCAAAGGGGGGGGGGGGGGGTCACAGAAGGTCATGCACCCTTTTATCTTTTTCTATGAAAAAATATATTTTCGCATGTCTTACATTGCATGTATACTCTGATACGACAATTTGTTTTTGTTTTTAATTTAAGAAACAAAAATTTAACAAACTGCCATATCAGAATGAGGTTCGAACCATAAGACATCAAATGGTCGAAGATTCTGTGGCCAAATTAGTTTAAAGGAAGTTTAATTTTTTTTTTTCTTTTTCGACGGAAAAATATATTTTCACATGTCTTACGTTGCATGTATACTCTAATACGACAATTTGTTTTTGTTGTTAATTTAAGAAACAAAAATTTAACAAACTGCCATATCGGAATGAGGTTCGCACCATAAGACATCAAATGGTCGAAGCTTCTGTAGCAAAATTAGTTTAAAGGAAATTAGTTTAATTTTTTCCTTTTTCCACGAAAAAATATATTTTCGCATGTCTTACGTTGTATGTATACTCTGATACGACAATTTGTTTTTGTTGTTAATTTAAGAAACAAAATTTTAACAAACTGCCATATCAAAATGAAGTTTGCACCATAAGACATCAAATGGTCGAAGCTTTTGTAACAAAATTAGATTTTTTTTTCTTTTTCACGAAAAAAAAATATTTTCACATCTCTTACGTTGCACGTACACTCAGATACGACAATTTGTCTTTGTTGTTAATTTAAGAAACAAAAATTTAAAAAACTACCATATCAGAATGAGGTTCGCACCATACGACATCAAATGTTTGAAGCTTCTGTAGCAAAATTAGTTCAAAAGAAATTTGGATAACTTTTTTCTTTTCCCACGAAAAAATACTTTTCACATGCCTTACGTAGCATGTATTGTATACTCTGATACGACAATTTGTTGTTGTTGTTATTAATTTAAGAAAAAAATTAGCAAGCTGCCATATATCGGAATGAGATTTGTACAAATGGTCGGACACATCAAAAGGTTGGAGCTTCTATAACAAAATTAATTCAAAGGAGATCTGGATAATTTTTTTCTTTTTCCACGAAAAAATACTTTTCACATATCTTGTGTTGCATGTATTGTTTACTCTGATACGACAATTTGTTTTTATATGAATTTTTGAAATGTGGACTGACTTAAGGGAAAGGTTGTATATATTTTGGAAATAGATTAAAAATGAATAAAGCTCGACAATGCAATTTATTTTATATTTGTTATTTATTCTCTTGCAGCAAGAACCAGGAGGCAATGGTACAGAGATCTGGAACGGCATCAAATACGTGAGACCAGGAAACGGTTTTGAGCCAAATTTCCCACTGTTCAAAAAGATAGACGTTAACGGAGAGAAAGAACATCCTATATATGATTTCCTCAAAGTGAGTAGAGATAAACACTTTTCTTTATATGTGTTTATCTTAAATGACCTTCTTGACTTTCTTCCGCTCTTTGATTAAACATAAAATATGAATCTTAAACACAAATGAATGTTTTTAATATTTCCTTTTAACCCAGGAAGTCATTTACCGTGCATGTACTAAGGTCAGCGTTCTTGCTTTTTCTTCCTTTTTTTTTCTTCATTTAATACCTGTTTTTCATGAAATTTATTGAATTTCGAAATTAAGATGCTAGACAATGTCTAAAACAAAGCTCCGAGCTCTTTCTTTTATCCCTCTTTCTCTGTCACACAAACGCGTTACGCAAAGCTGGATAAGGTCAAGGTTTTAAAATTATCTAAAAGGAAAATGCATAATGAAAACCAGCACCGTGTGAAGAGAAAACTGCTCCCGGGGCAATGTTTCAGTTTGACGCCCCCCCCCCCCCCCCCAAACACATTTTTATTTATTTATTTATTTATATATTTTGTGACATGTGTTTCATAATTGAAATGTGCAGAAACAGAAATAAATTCTATTGAATACGCATTTCGCGTTTATTTTAGAACTTTATGTTTAATTTGAATTCAGAAACTCTAAACAACTAAATAACATAAGAGAAAATTGCACTTATATTTTGGCAAAGGGAATCTGAGAAATAGGTGTTGAACAATGGTATCAGTACACTACAGCAGTTTACAACCTTTTTGTATTCCCAGAAGGAAACTCCATGCGATTTCGAGAGTTATATGTTTTTGTCACAAGCACAGAAAGAAAATTACAGAGGAATGAGAAAATTAACGAAAGAGACTAAGACAAAGACTAATATAAATTTTTAAAAGAAAGGAGTCCTTATTCATAAATTTGTGTTTGCGTTTAGGGTAAAGGACAGTGCAATAACTTTGAAACAAAAAATGAACGTACTTTTATTGGAGGAAAAGTTCCAATGTGTAAATGTATACATTTTTTTAAAACAAAAAGAGGTAAAACGAGGTTGTAGTATAAATTTGGTGCCCCCTCAATCCGCACCCGGGGCGACTGCTCCCTTCGTCCCCTGCTTCACACGACCCAGATGAAAACTAATGCTATTATTACAATTACAAAAACAAAACGTTGTTAAAATCCCCATAAAATACAAAATAACACACTCGACGCATTTCGGGTTGGAAATTTTAAGTGTCATCAGCCAAAGTAAACACGCGTCCGTAAGGGGACGAGGTCACAATTGAACCAATTTTTACTTTCTTCTATCTTTACCAGATTCGTGGATTCTTTACAAGAAGTATTGGATTCGTGAAAATTTTCGAATTCCGTTTTTCGATGGATTTTTACGTTTTAGGGGTCAGAGAATCCGAAAAACATGCTTTTACAAAATGTCTGTCTGTGAGTCTGTTACTCTGTCTGTCTGTCTGATGTTGTCTGTCTGTATGTATGTGACACAATTTTTATAGGCGCTCTATCTCATCAACTAATGAACGGAATTTAATCAAACTTTAGATTCAGTTAGTCCCCTATATAAACTGGCGCTGATTACTTTTTGGTGTAAATCGCTCAACAAGCGGTGCTGCTATGCTGCATTTTTCACAATTTCCACAATAGCTATGTCCCAAGAACTAATGCAAGGATTTTTATAAAACTTTCGTATTCCGTTAGTCCTTGATATAATTTGGTGCTGACTACTTTTTTTGTGTAAATTGCCCAGCAGGTGGGGGCCTATATCCCTCGTGTAGATAATCCGCCGTTAAAAATCGGCCAACCAACCAATCGCCCAACAGGTGGCGCCCAACAGGTGGCGCCCAATAGGCTGCTATGCGGCATTGTTCATGATTATTGCAATTGCTCTATCTCAAGAATTAATGCGCAAATTTTCATCAAACATCAGAATCAGTTAGTCCCTGATATATATTAGTGCTTTTTAGTTTTTAGAGTAAATCGCCCAACAGATGGCGCTGCTAGGCTGAATTTATCACGATTTCAGCAATAACTGTATCTCAAGAACTAATGCATGTTTTTCTGTTTTTCCAATTGACCTATGAGATATGGAGACCTACTTGTCTGATCTAGCGCTGTTTCAATGTACTGTGATGTGCTGCTCATGAATTTTGAAATATTGTCCTCCCACCATAAGCATAGCATCTTCAATAACCTCTGTAGAAGTTGGTTGGATTCCTTTTCCAAGACAAATACCAGCGATTTAGTTTCCTGGATCAATTTTTGTAATAAAGGTTCATGGGGTCATTGGCTTTTTGTGAAGCTTTTTCAACTTTTGAAATCCTTGTAAAGTTTCTGGTATGAATGGCTCATCAGCAAGATGCGATCTTATAAACTTAAGCCTAGAAGACCATACAGTTGGAACAGCTACGTTTGTTTAACGAGCGACAGCTAACTAACTATAATTAAAGAATAAGAATATTTGTTTACCTTGTAATTGATAATAAAATGATAATAATAATATAAATGATAATTATAATTAAATGATATTAAATTGATGATAGTACATGATTGCCACAGGGAACTATTTTAACATTCTGTTCGCACCACTATTTTTAAAAAGTACATTTTGTAGTATATTTCCCGTGCAAATTCTGTAAAAGCATGTGTAAAAGATTTTTGTTTTGAAAAAGTGGTGAGAAATAAAATTAAAAAATAGTCGCCTGTGGCAGCCCTGTAATAATATAAATGTTTTTATGAAACTTGAATATTATATAATGAAATGATGTTAATAATAATAATATGAATGTTTTTATATGTATATATATATAAAACTTGAGTAAAATATAATGAAATGAATAATTATAATGAAACTATGTTAAATTGATAATAATAATATAAAAACTTTTTATAAAACTTGAGTAACTTGATGAAAATTGTTATTAACGAATGGCGAAAATTTTTATTCTTTTGAAAAAAAAAATTGCGTCACCTTTAAGCTACACAAATACGCTACACATTAATGTATAAATGGTTTTAAAAAAGTTATTTATAAAAGCACAGAAGCAGCATAACGGAGTATCGGAAATTGTCTCACTGTGTACCACAAGTGGTACACAGTGAGACAATGTATATATTTTCATAAATAGTACATTTTTACACCCTATCAATAATTTTCTGCAGTTTGTGATTTCTAATTAATATTTCTATATTTTCAAAATATTAAAAATATGAGCCTCGGTTGGACAATGGCAGACCTTGGGCTACCTTCATGCAAATTTTCAGTCTCTTACGTTTAGTAGATTCTCCTAGCCATCGCACGCCTATGCACACACAGAGAAAGAGAGAAAAAAAAACCTTCTTTTATTAATAAATAACTTTTTTTAACATCAGAACATAGCAGGTACACAATGAGACACGTCTCATTGTGTACCCACAACTGTGTGTCTCACTGTGTTTTCGTTACGTTGTAACAAAATGGATGCCACATCTGTTACATCAATTTCATCGCTTTAAGAAGTTTATGTCGTTTTATCGAAATTGTCTATTATTAGATATAGCTAGGTTTGGTTAAATAATTATATGTCATATTGAAGGACATAAACTCTAAAATAGACGTTTATGTAACTTTAACCACTGTAAAATAAAGAATTGTTTAACTATTTTGCCGAACGAATAACTGAAGTGCCGAAACTACAACCACGTGTTGCATAAGATAAGGTCGTTATGTGTGTGTGCCAGCTTGGAGAAAAAGTTACAACTATATGTCAAAGTGGCTGTTGCCTCACCGTGTACCATGTCTCACTGTGTACTACTCTTCCCTTTAATGAAATGATGTTAAATTGATAATAGCAATATAAATGTTCTTATAAAACTTTGAGTAAAATTTCCCTTGTTTCTGGTAAAATTTTCTAGTGCTAGAAAAATTTTAACCTCTTAACACCAGTTTTTCACAATAAAAATTTTTGTTTAGTTTAATCGCGGACACTTTTTGTTGTTGTTGTTGTTTTTTGTTGTTAAATAAAACAAAATTTTCAGTTTAAAATTGTTGGTAGCGAGAGATACATTATAACCACTGAGAAATACATTATAACCATTTTTTAACCTTTTTTCTCACATAAAAACGGAAAAATTACAGAATTCGTAATTTTTACGAACGTTTACTATCCTGAGTTCATCTGGTTGTAGGGTTAACGTTCTTTTTTTTTGTGTAAAAGGCATGAGAACGCAAACAACTTCATTTTGACACTTTAAATACACCTTTGGATTGTGCGCGAGCTAGTTCATAATGCGGTTCCTAAATTTCCCATGTGTGTTTTAACATAAATCGCTCTCATGGCAATATTTATAACAAATTTCTATTCTTTGACTAAAAGTTTTTCTCATCCTTTTATTAATCTCTTCGCGACTAGAGACCGTGGAACTATTAATAAAGAGGAGCTGACATAGTCTTAAAATAGTGAAGCTCCAACTGTAACCGCTTTCGGAATAGGACTGATTACCTCCGGTAAAAACTTCCACCAGTAAATTTACATAGAAATTTTCTCCGTATTTAAAGGCCTTATTAATACAAAATTTCAGTCATAAATAGTGGCAGAAACAAATTTTCAATTTTACTGGTGTAAGTTTACTTTTGCGGTAGTCAGACCCTTCGTTTCCGCCATATTGAGACAACCGGTGAAACAAACATACTGTTTTACCAGTCAAACTGACACCAGTAAAAGTTAATAGAAGTTTTGAGCATATTTGTGAGAAAATATTTCCATGAATAAGACGCTTAAGGTGTCAGGTAACCTTTGAAGCGTCCAAAAATCGAAAAATTTTTAAATAGCTTATAATTAAATATGATTCTTTGGGAACATTTAAAATCAAACCCCATACAAAAATTCGCATTAGAAGAGAAGTTATGTCTAAAACACTTTGAGCTTTTGCTATATGATCAACGGGTTTTTGAATCTTTAAAGCCAATTTTCTCAAAAGAGCGATTTTGATCATTGCGCGCATGATTTCTGAAAAACGGTTGCCTAGAATTTCACGAAATTTTTGGTGGATGTATTAAACGTACAGAAGCATAAAATGACCTATTATTATGTTTCTCAAGTAAGAAGTTTAGAATTCACGGCTGATTTTGTATAAAAAAATCTCGATATTTCGAATTTCTCTAAAAAAAATTTTTTTTCTCGAGATCTAGAAGCTTTATTTTTTTCATTGTAGGTCATTTTGAAAAACCTTTATACCTGTACTCATTAAAAAAATCTTGGCTTGTTTCAGTCATTAGAATGGGAAAAATCATGCGCGCAATGCATTCAAGAATAGTTGTTTCATAAAAAATGTATTATCTTAATAAATAAATTAAAAGAAAACTATATATGTGTATACCTTTTCTAACAACTTTGATTGATAAAATAAATCGTTCCTAACATGCGTTTTCAATTTTATAATTAAAAGTTAATTAGTTAAAGAATGACTGCAATTCTTACAGAGGTCACTTTTCCATGTACTTTATTGGTTAAAAGGTTACCTGACCCCTTAAATAAGGCAAAATTTTCTATTCAATTTTACTGGTGGGAAGTTTGCCCCGGCGGTATTCAGAAATTGTAGATTCTATTTATAAAAAGCAGTCGCCATCTTGTGACAACCTCCTCAGTTACTTCATTCGCAACTGGTAGACAGTACACTATATGTCCCCTCCTCTTTATTCATAACTCCATTCTAGAGACCTTTAACACTAGAACCGCGATGAGAGGTCCTTTTGACCCGTATGAAATGAGTAGATGTCGATTCGACGCCGAGATTTCTTCATAAAATAAGTTAAATATATATCACAGAAAATTTCTGGTAGGATTAATCAAGGATTTTGAGCACTTTATGCGTCACGTATTGAAACTTTCAATTTAACCCTTAAATTCATAATGATGCATATCTGCATCAATTTTTATTTAACTTTTAATAAATAAATAAAGTTCTTAGCAACCACTATATTTATATAGAAATATTAATGCTATAAAAATTACAAAAATGCGCTACTATTACTACCAGTGACCCGGAGCCGAACAATTTTTGATTCTCCAGCTCCAGCTCCGCTCCTAGAGAAAATACCGTGGCTCCAGCTCCGGCTCCGGCTCCAACTCTGCTCCGACTTCGCGCTTTTAAGTTGCAGATTTTAATTTACACGTTTAATTTTTTGCTCACAAATACTTTCTATCTTCATTAAAGATCTGACAAAATGCATTTTTCTTCTCATCAAACTTGAAATGCTTGTTCAGAAAATATGACATCTTTTAGCTTTTGCTTTTAAAATAGAAAGTTTGGTAGAATTTTAAACACAAAAATCTTAAATTTCTTCTACACTTTTCGAACAGCCAAAATTGTATGACTACACATGTAAACAACAGGCGGCCATATTTGTTTTCAAATAGTGTTGTCACTTAGTTCAAGTAGAAGTAAAGTAGTGTTGCCATTTTTGAGAAGTTTTCCTTCCCTAATAATAATAATAATAATAAAAACCTAAAAAATGATATAATTAAAATACTGAATAATGATGTAATTAAAATATTTTAAGCCTAGAAATTTAAAAGACTGAAAAAAAAAAAGATTTAAAAGAATATTAAAAACTAAAGGAGCCCTGGAGCTGGGGAAAATTTAGAGCTCCAGCTCCGGCTCCAGCTCCAGGAAAAACACAGCTCCGGAGCGCTCCGGCTCTGGGCTCCAGCTCCAGCTCCGGGTCCCTGATTACTACTATTACTACTAAAAGAAGTTAAAAACCTATCTTACAATTTCTGGTGTCTAATTCTTAATATAAGAATAAAAAAACGTAATTCTAAAAGAATAATTCATACATTTAAGGATTAAGTTTCACAATGGTTTTTATTAATAACTAGACAGGTTTGAATAGGTGGAATACTGGAACAACCAGCTGCAGTGAATTCGACCAAATTAATAAATGGCGATTCGAACCAGAAATTTCTTTATAAAGTTGTTTAAGTGTATACTACTTAGAAATAATTTAAATAGTTTTAATAAAAATTCTGGTGGTAAAAAAATTAACTTTAATAAAGTCTCCCAACGTTCTAGTATTCATTATGTTTATGGATGCCAATGATTTGTCATAACACAGGACTGCCACTGACGACTATTTTTAACCTTTTATCTACTGACGGTACTTATAAGTACCATTAAAATAACTTGTTATAAAATTCATTTAATACATCGATTAGTTGTAATACAGTTCAGAATGAGTTATAGATACATTACTTTATCTTGTTACAAAATCATTATTGGTTACACAAAACAAAAATATTTTTAAAAGGATGATTTCTTTTGCCTTTACATCTTTTCAGCTTTCTTGGCGTTGTGGGGAAGAGGGGGGGGGGGGGGGGGGGGGGGTTCAATTCGGAAATATTTCTATATTTCTGTTGTAAGGACATTATATTTGCACATTTCCTAATTCTACAAAATACTAAGAAAAATATTTAAAATAAAAGGTTTGAGTGGGGTTATAAATATTGCACAAAATCCCTATAAATTCAAATTTAATTAATCCTTTTAAAATTTATTAAATGATTATGTAAATTTTCTAATATGGTTTAAACAATTCACGAAAAATGCTTTAGAAGATAAAATTTTCATGAATTCTTAATTCCATACATAAAGGGTTAAATTCTATCTCGCACAACTTTCCCAAAACAAAAATCTTTTAGATACACTTTAAAGAAGAGAAATAAATATACTATAAAATTTATTTATTTTTTTAAATAGTGATGCAAATAGAATATAAAAATACTCGCCATTGACAGCCCTGTTAACCCTTATCACTCCATTGGCTCCGCTGCGGAGACATCATCTTTCTTTGCAAAATTTGTTTTTGGCACCAGTAATCAGAGCATTTTTGAAATTGCGTACTTGAAGCAAACTTCTTTTAAAAAAGTGGTGTCGATCGAATAAAATTTGCGTAAGAGACTATACAGCATATGGGCCGCTCGACGCATTTAGAAAACTATGGTTACGAAATTCTAATTACTCCCGGGAAAGCTTGAATAATTATTTTTGGTTATTTTTATGACAGACATTTCGCGTATTAAAACTTTTCTGGTGTGGTCTCGAATTAAAAAATTGCTAGATTTGGCAATACCGTTTGCGGCCTGTATAATGTTAATAAATATAAATACAATAAAACCTCCATAACGGACACTCCCGAATAGCGGACACCTCTATTTAACGGACAGTCTTCCAATCCCCACTCCCAAAACCTACATTTTTGTATGTGTAACCTCCGAATAGTGGACAATAATTTTGACGATAAATGATGAAAAATTATTTTTTAACGAGAAAAAAAAAATGGAAAAAAGTAAAAAGCCTATAAATTTATCAGGGTGACGTGTCGCAAATTTTGAGATCGCAGATAAATGTAGGGGGTGGGCTGGGGATAGTTCCCCTTTCCACATCCAGTGTTGAATTCAGGGGGTGACCCAGGAGGTACATTTCCCCGGAGCATTGACACCCCCCCCCCCCGGATGGTTTGAGATTTTATGTTTTAATGGTCAAAGAGTCCAATTTCCTCTCCCCCTCGAACTCTATAATGTCGTCCCCCCCGGAGCCACAAAAATCCTTCTCGGAGAAAAATGTGGAATGCAACATTACTCGTCCGAGAAAGAAAACGCACAGTTATGCACAATGAGCAAGGTATGCAAAATTTTATATCTGCTTTATTGCTTAAAAAATAATTTTAATTTCTCAGTAATCATATAAATAATGGAGATTTTAGGACATGTAAATCAATTAATGAAACATTAAGCCTTTTTTAGCAGGTTTTGAATCTCTGAGGTTTTCCCAATAGCGGACACCTCCGAATAGCGGACAGTTTCCACGCTCCCGAGGTGTCCGTTATTTAGAGGTTTTACTGTAGATTCATCCTGCTCCGTTTTGCAAGAAAATATTTATACTGCAGAGCACTGATTATCCGAACAAATCGGGACTGACCCTAGTTCGGATCAATAAAGAGACAATTTAAGAGATTTTCTGACTATGACCTTCACAATTTATATAAGCTTAGTACTGGCAGCACCAATTAGTGCTGGGTTTACAAATAGTTTTTTTTTTCTTTTTTTTTACATTTTTATCATTATTTTTTTCTCTCTTTTTATCATTTTCTGAACTCCAGAGATTATAATTTAAGCAAAAAAGCTTTGGATTGTTGATTTCTAACGAAAACATTCTTTTCAGTGCTGCCATATTTCATATTCTTCCTAAATAAGTTAGTTGAATAGGATCGACGTTCTTCTGCCGTTCGAGCCATTTCATAGCTGTTTCCAAACATCCAAAGGCTTCGTTATGTGATGGACATGGATTATTTTCAAAGCATTCGTTTTCATTTTCTTCAATTTCTTTTTCGTCATGAATCTCATCCACAATCTCAGCATCATTTAAAATCTGATATCCAAGGTCATGTACTTAACTATTTAACCACTCGTTAATTTAATTTTATTCATAGCTTAGGATTCGTCCCATCTCTTTTATTGTTTTACATTCCTCATTTTCACATCCAGTATCAGTTTTTTCTTTACTTAAAATTTTATTCCAAGCCAGTGGATAATTGGAAGTTCGGTGAACAAAAAATTTGTGGAGAAATGGGCTGTTCGGATAACTGGAAGTTCGGTTAATTTTTTTTTTTTTTTTTTTTTTGAGAGAGAGATCTAAGCTGTTCGGATAATTGGAAGTTCGGTTAATTGGAGTTCCGATAATCGGCGCTCTACTGTAAATAGATTCATCCTGCTTTGCCTTGCACGCATATATTTATATTAGAAATTTATTGATTGCCTCATTCATTTAGTTATTTTTTGAATAATTTCTGTGGTGATACTTTCTTTTTTCTATAACACTAGAGTTGGATGTATTTAATTTTTATTTTTTCCTGCTTGAAAATAAAACTTATTATTTTTATGCTCCCATATAAAAATAGAATCGTTGACTTTATTTAGGGAAATAACGCTTCAAATTAAATTTTGAGAAAAACAACTTAGTTCTAGAAATTTCAGTGGAAAAGTATGTTCTCCTTTTGTGCTAATTCTACAATGGTTATAAATTAATATTCTAATAAAAGAAAGAAAAATTCCACACTCAAAAACTTCTAATAACATTTTCAACGAAACTTTATTTACATTTCGATTTGAGATACGATTAAGGGAGATCTTGATATTATGTAATTTCCTATATCTCGGTGCGAAAAATTTAATATCAACTACTTTCTCATTAAATCCTTTTTTATATCGGAAATTGATGACAGATGTCTGGCAAACGTGCTTTAGATAAGCACGAAGTGTTTTGTGCTACGCTCTTGAATCGGATATTGTATAACATATTTACGACAAATCCGGTTTATCTAAACAGATATTGTTCTATCATTAGCAAAATTACGCAAGTATTATGTCCTGTATGCATTGCTTCAGACATTTTTTTTCAGATAAAAATTTCCAAATATTTGTATATATATTTTTACTTTTTCTCCTTTTTTAACACTTTCCAACAAAGTTGAAAAGTGTTTATGCATTTGGTTTGTCTCTCCATCTGGCCGTCTGTCCAACGCTGTAACTCCCGAAAATATACTCGGATTTTCATGCAATTGATAAACATTATTTAGGGTCACCAGGGCATGTTTGGTATTGTACATGAAGTACGTGGGATTAATAGTTCATTTACAGGGGCACTCAAAAGAATTCCATTACATTATGGTATATGGGGGAAAATCGTTCGCAAATTATTTAACCCTTAAATGCCTGATTTTTTAAAAATCATTGTAATAATGTTTTTCGGCTTTTATTTTTTAAAAAAATCATGGGAAAAATACTTTAAAAAATCATATTTTGTTTTAAGTATGGTTTATGGCTAAAAAACAGTTTGTTACTAATCGGCAATACTGGTCTTTACTTGAAAAAATAATTTTCCTTGATAAAATTCTATAATATTAAACACACAAGAATTTTAGAAACTATAATAAGAAATAAATTTTACTTGCTCACTGCAGAACAAAATAGGGTATTTCGCAAGCTTCCAAACAAAACAAAAAGAACAAGTAGCAACAATTGAAAAAATAAATCTATCTTTATTCTTAAACAGCACAAGTGTTGCCATCTACGTGTTGAAAATCGATTTAATAATATTTTCAGAAAGTATTTTATTGGCAACATTAGGCATTATAGCTTCAATATTATTCTAATGGTATTTTAGAGCCTAAAATGAGTATGTTGCCGGAAAGCAACACCCGGCATTTAAGGGTTAAATGAGAATACGCTATTTCAAATGTATTGAAACTGATATAAATCATTGAATTTCACTACAACATGATTACTGTAGAATATAGCATTTGCTGTTCATTTACCGGGACACATAAAAGAAATCGATTACAGTACTGTCTTTGAGTAATAACTGCTGGAAGTACGTTTTAAAATTCGGTATGCGCTTTTAAATTTATCTCATTTTTTGCGTGTTACTCGTTGTGTATAAATTCTATACCTCGTATACAGGGCTGCACAAAAGAATTCGCGTATCATTCTCCTTATTAGTGGAAATTGCTGAAGGGAAATTTTTAACTGAGATATATATATTTCTTAACTGAATTAAGTTTTGGCATGCACATAGTTAATAGATACAAATCTACATATCGTATACAGGTCTGTTCAAAGAATTCGGATAATTTTCCGATTATAGATGGGAACAGCTGAAATTGGGTTTTCAAGTGTGTTATGTGTTTCCATACGGTTGAATTCGACATTATATTTTAACTTATTAAACAGTACAGTTTTGTTACATTATTCTGAATGTGTTGGAACGTGTTTCATAATCTATACTTGATGCATGATTTTTTTTCTTTCTTGTTTATTTATTTATTTGATTTTGATTTTTTGTAAAATCTACACCCCCCCCCCCCCCCACCTCATTGGACCCCTAAGCTGTTTAGCTGTAATAATCCCCAGTGTAAGCTGAAAAATGGAATAAATTATTGAATAAAATAAAATAAAATTGAGTAGAAAAAGCTTTACATCTATTTTATAGTATCAGATATTCGCTATTTTTTAACTGTGAAATTTACGATTTGCGAAAATTTCTGACGTGATGTTTAAAAATGAAGGGCATTTTCAGAATCAGTAATAAAAAGGTACATAAAAATCAATTACCAAATGTTAAAAAACACAACCATCTCCCCATACTTTATAGTATTTGATTTTTGCTATTTTTTAACTATGAAACTTATGATTTGTAAAATATCCTGACATTACGGTTTAAAATGAAGGACATTTTCAGGCTCAGTGATGAAAAGTACATAAAAATCAATTACCAAAAGCTATACACTATGACGCAAAAGTTTAGACAATGACGTCATTCAGCTTTAAAATGTAGAATTATGACGTCAGAATTACAAAAACCTGTAAATATATTCAAAAACTGATTTAAAATGCTATGTACAAAAGACAGTCGTTTTATTTGCTATAATACTAATTTTTTTCATAAAAATTCAAATGTGCTTGTCGCAAAAGTTTAGACACTATTCTAAATTTCTTTGAATATTCGCTGGCATATGCAAATTTAGAATCGATGATGTCACAAATTTGGAGTACTTGAGTTCTGCAAACGATTGCGCTTCATAGTCGACATGCCGAGAGCTAAAGAAATTCAAGTGAATGAGGTTTCAAGGATTTGGCAGTTGAAAGGTGAAGGGAAGAGCGTTTCTGAAATTTCTGCTATTATTAATAGGTCAAAAAAATCTATTTATCGAGTTTTATCGAGTGGTTCCGAATATAAAGCAAAATGTCGGTCTGGGAAGCCACGTGTGACAAATGTACGAGAGGATCGCCTGATACAAAGACTAGCGAGTACTCAACAAATGAGCGTACGTGGAGTTCAAAGCTCATCGGGACTCTCTGTATCAAAGGATACGATTCGTAGACGAATTTTGGAAAAAGGAACAATCGTTTATAGCAAAATGCAGAAGAAACCAGCTCTGAAACCACATCATAAGTTACAAAGACTTATGTGGGCTCGAAAGCATATGTTATATGGAGAGAAATGGCAGTCAGTCATATTTAGCGATGAAAAAAAGTGGAATCTGGATGGCCCAGATGGTTGTTTATCGTATTGGCATGACTTGCGGAAGGAACCTCGACGTTTTTTTAGTCGCAGACAAGGAGGGGGCTCGGTGATGGTTTGGGCAGCCTTTTGCTATAATGGACAAGTATCTCTGACCTTCACCAGTGGTCGTCAAACTTCACAGCATTATACACAGACATTAGAAGAAAACCTACTGCCATTTGCTGAGCTTCTAGGGGGTCCTCAGTGGGAATTTCAGCAAGACAATGCTTCAATTCACACTGCAAAACATTCAAAATCTTGGTTTAATTCCCATAATATAAGAGTTCTCGACTGGCCAGCATGTAGCCCAGATCTTAACCCTATAGAAAACCTTTGGAGCATCATGTGTCGCAAAGCTTATAGCAACGCTAGACAATACTCTTCTGAAAAGGAACTTAAGACATCTATTGAGAATGCATGGTACGATATCGATCCACAAACTATGCAAGATTTAGTTTCTTCCATGCAATCTCGTGTATATGACGTAATACATAAGCATGGATGCGCAACCAGGTTTTAAAAATTGTTTATTTCGATTTCATTTAATTTGTGTCTAAACTTTTGAGACAGCAGTTTATTTTTGTTACCATTTAATTTATTGCAATATGCACAATTCCACTTTTCTTTGTTATAAATATTGTTTATATGTACAGCACATTAATTTCAAGCAGTGATTTGAAAATTGAATAAATATTTTTCAAAGTATGTAAGAATTTCTTCATTGTCTAAACTTTTGCGTCATAGTGTAAAACACAACTTTCTCCCCTATTTTTTAGCATTCGATTTTCACTATTTTTTTACTTTTTACTTTCGAAATTTACGATTTGCAAAAAATGCATAGGTGATGGTTAAAAATTAATATTATTTTCGGATTCAGCGCAAAAAAATACATAAAAATCAATTATTGAAGGTTAAAAAAACAACCATTGCAAGCTTGTGTTATTTTTAACACAAGCTTGTCGTTGTGTCGTGTCGTTGTGTCAAATGTGTCGTTGGTACCTGGACACATTTTCGCTCACACTTCGAAAAGTTACTGCTGGTTTCAAATATGTATCTGCATGAGGCAAATATAATACGACATGCCACAAAGAGTTGACTTTTGATAATACTCTAGTTTGAAGTGATGTCCAGGACTCAAAAATCTTAAAATTTTCAAACAACATTTTATTGGATTAAAATTTTTTCGGTCGTTTTCTGCTTAAAATGACGTTTAATTCATGTTTCTATCTTAATTAGAACAGGAAATATTAATTTTTTCGTTTTGATTTGTTTTCAAAATCTACCTTTCAAGCTATGGCTGTCAAGGAAACGACTTCTTGTGAAATTGCGTTTTTCTTCATGATTGTTTTTTTCACCATTTCTCATCTTTAAGTCGTTATAAGTCTAGAACCGTTAAAAATAAATGTTTGAAACTTGGAACATATATTTTTCAATTGCTTTACTTTAACTTTGAGCCAGCAAATTTGAAAAAAAAAATATTTACTTTTGAAAATATGAATTTTTTAAAAAAAGTTACATCAATTTTTATTAAGTTTTTACTTTAATATTTTTAATTTTGTTTTTAATTAATATTTTTTTAAATGCTGGCTCTAAATTAAAAAATATATTTTTCTGTTTATTTAAATGAAAAACAATTGAAATTCTACTAATAATATTTCGAGTTATAATGATTTTAAGTTATACCACTTTTTTCATAAATTTTAAATTAAAAATTTTTTTAAAAAAGGCTATGAGAAGTTTTATCATTTGATTTTGTTTACAAATGATAGGGTTAACCATCACAAAAAAATTCAAAATTTTAACTCAATAAATAAAAAATTTTTGAAAATGTGTCCCGGACCCCTTAAGGGGTCTCAGGACTCTTAAAGCTTTAAAATTTTCGGAATTTTAATTTTTTAGATGTTAAACTCCTATCTTTTCTGAACATTTTGATATAATTGTTTCCTTGAAATTCCCATTAGAACTGAAGTTATGGCTTTTACATTTATACACGTTCAATAGCTGAAGCGTCGTTTCGGAAACTTTGAAGCCATTTTTCTCCAAATGACGTTTTTGGGCATAACGAGCACGATATCTCAAAAACTTATGAATATTTTTTCATGAAATTTTCAAAACATATGTTTCACGTTAGTCTGTATAAACTGAACCTAAAATTTCCTTTTTATTGTTCAAAACAATATTTTTTAGGCGATTATACTGTTGAAATTTTCTAAATTTTGCATTAGCTAAATACAACTTTGTATTAAAATTATAAAAAAGCTTTAAATACAAATTAATTTAGGTTCAAGGTAATTAGTACAATCTGAAGTATAAGTAGGCACCAAAATTTTCATTCTAGTGGCAATACTTATTTTGCAATCGTGAGCGTAAGCTGTTATGCCGATTTTTTGCTCGTCAAATATTTAACAGTTTGGAGCCCCCCGTAAATGCTAATTCTGCATCTTACAATTTTTTAAATACATGAAATGAAAGAACATACTTATATATTTTATTCCAATTAAAATTGTGTCTTAAAATCAAACATATTTTAAGATATTAAATGTTTAAAAGGGTCTTTTTTTTTTTCATTTTTTCCAATTTTAAGAGTCCTGAGACCCCTTAAGTATTCTTTGGAAATTTTATACTTATTCACTAGCTCGTGGTGAACAAATGGTAATCAGTCGTAAAGTGGAACAAAAGAGAGTAAAATATGTGAAAGTCGTGGTTTGAAAGCTCAAATCCAGGGACTGAAAATCTTATTTACCTGACACACTATCATCAAATTATTATGTGAATATATTTCTCTTCGCAGTCAAACGTGGTAACAATATTTATGATGAATAATATCATAATCTAAATTCCAAATCCTTTCTTAAAAAACAAAGCACGTTTAACAACTCGACATCACTTTCTCTGACGAAACGACGATGCTCCAAATGTCTTGAAGCAATGTTCGCATGCACTTGGGTAATAAGGAAAGGTGAATTAAAACGAACCAAAAAATAAACAATAGGCTTTCGTAATTTAATTCTAACATAACAAGAATGGATAAGTGACGTTTCTCGGACATCGTAAGTGCTTGATCTCGTTCACTGTCGCACATGAAATCACAAATACATCTTGGAATTTCCCGTACGTTCCTTAAGAGTCCATTACGAAGTTGTTAATTAAAGCTTGCCAAGATTTGATCGATGCGTCCTTGAAATTTTTTCCGGAACTTTCTCAATGATGAGAGTAACTTTCACCTACTCGTTTAATATTTATAAGACGACAGTTACGGTAATTTTTTGTTTTTAATTTCCTTATGTTGATAAAAATGCGACAAATAATATTAAGCTGTAGGATTGACTCATTAGACGAAACACAATATTTCACCTTGATTCAAACATAAAATATACAATATGAACTTTAAAAAGCTCGTTGTTTTACTTAAAAGGCGACTAAAATAATAAAATAGGATGTTACAAGTTTTCAAACATAAAATATACAATATGAACTTTAAAAAGCTCGCTGTTTTACTTAAAAGGCGACTAAAATAATAAAAAAAGATGTTACAAGTTTTCAAACATAAAATATACAATATGAACTTTAAAAAGCTCGTTGTTTTACTTAAAAGGCGACTAAAATAATAAAAAAAGATGTTACAAGTTTTCAAACATAAAATATACAATATGAACTTTAAAAAGCTCGCTGTTCTACTTAAAAGGAGACTATAATAATAAAAAAAGATGTTACAAGTTTTCAAACATAAAATATACAATATGAACTTTAAAAAGCTCTCTGTTTTACTTAAAAGGCGACTAAAATAATTTAAAAAAAAGATGTTACAAGTTAAAAATACACATTACAATTAAAAAAATATAGTCCGAAAGTACTAAGAAGTTTTAAATAAAATGTATATTTTTAACTTGTAACATCATTTTTATTATTTTAGTCATTTTCATATCATTTATACATCATTTATTTACACATTAATTAAGTTGAAAACAAAGGGAATTTTACCATTTCAAAAAAGTGGTGCCAATCAAGAAATCGGGATCTAAAAAATGTAAGTCCATTGGCAACACTAATTCAATGCCCTCTAAGGCCTCAGGAAGGCGTTTCAGACTCGGCATTCCTATCTGATTCCGAGTCGTCGAGGTGTACCCTACCTCCCCTCGAAGTTTGCAACATCTTAGCCGGGACACCATGTATATAATTGTAGACTACTTTTTTTATAATTGTATTAAAATATGGCTTAAGTTTTCTTCATCTTCGGGTCCGGATTGAAGCGAGTCTGATTTGGGTTGGGTTTCGGGTTGATTTAAAACAGAATTTTCAGTGTTGGGTTGGGTAGGATTCTACTTCCTGTCATCTTGATAATTCCATTGTATGAAGTTTTTTGGCCAACTTGTATTACATACTAAAATAAAACTTGATTTATTCCCATTAGTAACTTCATTAAGAATCCGATAAATAAATCACAAGGAAATTTGACTTTTTATCTGTTGCAACTACATTTATAACTTAACTGTTTTAATAGACTATTTAAGCATAACTAGGTTAAAAGAATATTTAAATAAATTTACACGAAACGCGACAAATGAAGTTAACTGTTCAATCGAAAAAAACGTTAATATTATTAAGTCGATATTATGCCGCGCCAAATGACATAAAATTTAAAAAAAAAGTTTTGCGGTTACTTTGAACTAAAAACATACAAAAATATGCTTAGGTGTCTCAATGTAGTTGATCATTTAACTTTTAAAAAAACTAACTCTAAATTAAGGGTATCTAATCAATATTAAATAAAAATAAAATTTTCGTGTTTAAAAAATGAGATATTTACTAGACATATAATCTATATAAATCCATTAAGCCTGAGAAATCAGAAAAAGACTTCTTCTTCTTCTTTTTTTTTTTCCATTTCTTGCTTTTTTTAATTATTATTATTTTATTTTTTTTAGGAGAAAAAACAGGTGTGTGATTTTGCTATAGAATCACTCTAAAAGTATCATTGAAATTTCAGTAAAATAAATAAATAAATTAGCAAGCGCAGAGACAAATAAAAGGCCAAACATAAATATCATTATTTTGTAAGGTTATTAAATCAATCTCTGTAAAATTAAATATAATTGCGCCTCAATTTATTTCTAGTTCTTCTGCGTTCAAATTAAAAAGAATTAAATGGATAAACTGGTGAAATATTCTATATTTATGTATTTTATTAGTATTTTTGTTAAATTAAGTAAGAAAAGTTATCTACGACATAATTCAGAACATAATTGAATAATAAAATAAATGCTTAGTCTTATTTTACTTCAACCTTGCAGGGAATGTTAAAATCAGTTTTCTCATCACAGTAAAAGCAAGCTGATTTTTATTGCTTCGCATTAAATAAACGAAGGAAGGCTGCGTATCGAAATACTTTCCCCACTGATAGAAAACCTTTAAAAAGGCCCCTTAGCAACAAAAAATGTTAAGGAAAAATGCTTTCACTTTCCCTGAAATAGTTTCAGTAAGTAGAATACGCCCAAGGGAGGCCGTTCTAAGGATATAGTATATTTTATTCTATTTTAGAGCGAGGGCAAGGTTAAAAATTTCGTAAAAGAAGTAAAGGGGCCTTTTAAATATTAATTTCCAGTACGTCTTCATTATTCCAGTGTAAAGTATCCCTAACCCTAGAAAGATAAACGTTCTCTGGACTTGTGTTTTTTTTTTTAATGCGGTATCTTACGTAAAAATTACGACGATTACCTTTATAGGGTTAAAGGTCTACAGCACCTTTAAACATGTCAACTTAACTCTATCTCCTTTTTTAATAATTTCTAAACAGTATTAAAAAATCGCATTTAAAAGATTGCACGAACAGAGTTGCTGTTTCACCATAACGGTATTAGTAATACAGTCAGGGCCTCCAACGGGGTAAGCTTTCACCAGTAAATTTTAGTAGAACTTTCTGCATTATTTAGACGCACTATTCATGAAAAATTACTGTCATGAATAAGGAAAAACATTCTATTCATTTTTACTGGTGTTATTTTGCCCCGTTAGTAATCAGTGGTTGAATCCTGAGCGCTGACACAAAAATGGCGGCTGCCGAAGGCGGACTTTTTTTAACGTAGGTACGGTCCCTTAAACTTAGACACCAGTATTTTATAAAAGATTTATATATCTTGTTTTATTTCAGAGAAATAAAGCGGAAAAAACTTTTAAAAAAATATATTGGTACGAATATTTAAGGGACCGTACACACGTTGAAAAAAATCCGCCTTCGGCAGCCGCCATTTTTGTGTCAGCGCTCAGGCCTAATATTCAGAGAGCGGTGGGTTGAATACAGTAATCGTATACAGCAGGTTTGCCAGTTTGGCCTCCATTTTTATGTTGAAAATAAGAGTCTACACCAGAAATTTAAAGTAGTATTTTTTTTTCTTTTATTTAATGACGGGCATTTCGCAATAACTTAAGGGGCTATGCATATATAACATTATCATTTTAGGGGGGAGGGGGGTTTGGCATATGATATCGTAAGATATCTGTAGGGCGAGGAGTTTTTCTTTTGATATCATTATCCTTTTTGATCCAACCAAAATTTTCTCTTTTTATTTGTAATTTGGTCTTTACATCAAAATAGTATGTTACCTATTTTTATGAAAATACAAGGTTATTATTAAAATCCTTAAATGATTATAAAATTATTTAATTCCAAAATATGGACGTTTGGCATTCCTATTCTTCTGTCACACGTGTATGCATATATAATCCGCTGTTCGACAAACCATATGCGAATTATGTTTGAAATGATACTTGTGTTCAGGGGTGTAGTAGAGGTTATACGGGGGTATACGCCGTATACCTTCTGGATTTTTTTAAGGAACACCGTATACCCTCTGTTTCTCAAGAAAGCTATAGTATATACACTCTAGGGTATACGCTCTGCCTTGAGCGTACACCCTTTGAGCGTATACCCTCTGCTTTGAGCGTACACCCTCTTTGTTTTTTTACGATTACACCACTGATTGTGTTTACTAGTAAATAAAAGAGAAAGAATGTAGTCAGAATGTAGTCCATCTGCTTTGTTGATAAGAAGTTCTGTCTGCCCCACCCTGTGCGGAAACAAGTGCAAAAAAAATTATTACTGTTGAATGCATTATGTAACAAAAGCTGTTATTAAATACTTTTAAACAGTAACTATTTCTTTTAAGTGTTATTTGATATAAAATTATTTTGTATATAAACTGTTACTTTATTGACTTCTCTTCTTCATCTGAATCAATAAAGTGTGCGAAAAATAAATGTAATCATATTTGTATATTACTTCAAACAAAAGAAAAAAATTCCAAAAATCTAAAAAATTTTTATACATTGATAACGATATCATTACGAGGGGGGAGGGGGGGAGTATTTCGAGGGATGATAACGTATGATATCGTAAGGGGGAGGGAGGGGTCCAAAATTACCAAAAAGTTGATAACGTTATATATGTACAACCCCTAAAGCAAAAATTCTTATTCCCATGGACTTCCATTGTAATCCAATAGGGTTTACTTGCTTACAGAAAATCAACAAATTGAGATATTTTAATGCAACAAAAACTAATATTAGCTTAAGAGATTATATTAATTATATTTAAGGGAGTCCAAGTAAATTAAATTATGAATAGAAGTAACATGATACAATGCTTGGCATGCTTTCCCAAACATAAAGTTTAAGGGACACCGAACTGGTCGCCAAGGGCGGCTAGTAGTAGATAAGACATCTTAAATGCGATTTCTAGAAAATCGATTTTTCCGTTATTTCCATGTTCGATAAACTCTATTACATAAAATGTTTTAAACATTTAACACAATGTTTTAACACAAACATTTAACACAATGTTTTAAACAGTGAAATTTTGTCAGAATGCTTTCCATATTACTCACTATTTTCTGATCTAGAATCTAAACTCTGTGTGATATAATTATTTTATAGACATTCGGATATATAAAAAAAAAATTTTATTTTTTTTTTAATATGTATTTTTTGCCATATTTTGAAGTATTGCTGTTAATTTCAAATATATTTTAAAACTCCTAGTTGAGTGCACAGGCAAGTGTAATAGTAGTATGTAGTACAAAGTAAATTGAAATATATTTAGTTGAATTGTGTGTACGCTATCTGGCGTAAGTATGAAATTTTGCTAAAAAATATCAAAAAACTCCAATTTTTTGAAACATTATTAATTTAATGTTAATATTTTATGTTTTTTCATCATTCTGTATTACATTTGAACTAAAAACATATGTATTTATTAGGGATGCACTGAATAGTGATTTTGGCCGAATACCGAATATTCGGCCAACAGGTAAGCCGAATGCCGAATATTCAGCTAGCCAAATAGTGACTAGCAAGCCGAATACCGAATATTCGGCCAGACGAATAGTAATTACTTGGCTTGCTGAATACTTTTAAATTTCAGAGTTTGAAAATATACATACATACACAATGATACAACAATCCATGTAGGATTTTGACCAGTGTTGCCAGATTGGGGACTTTTTTGTCCCCAGATTGTTGATTGTCACCGCTTTTTTTAAATAGAAATATGCGGCCTATTTAGAAATAGATGAAAAATTCTGAAAAATAAGGCGAATTATACTATTTTAAAAAAGGGGTGACAGTCAAATAATCTAAGCGAAATTTTGAAGGAATCGGAAGAAAATTTTTACAATCATATACTGTTTAATTGTCAAGAAAGGACTAAAATCGTCATTATTGGTTAATTTTCTTACATTATACTTTTCAAATAGCAAATAAAGAATGTAAAAGCATTCTCTTTTATTTAAATATAATTCTATTTCTAATTATTCTAAATATTTTTATTAATTGAAGTTTAAAAATAAAAGTTGTTTTAAGGTTTTTAAAAAGATTTTTTAAGTATTCGGTCTGTCCGAATAGTTTGATATTCGGCCTAACCGAATATTCTGTAGTATGGCCGAATAGGCTGAATACCAAATAGATACCGAATATTCTGTGCATCCCTACTATTTATCCAATATTGTACTTATTTTTTAAGCGTTTCGAACGTAGGCAGATTACCTTAATACCGCTGTAGCCGTTATAAACAAAAGTGTAGTATTGGGATACATTACTGCTTAAAACTTAACAGCTGCGACACGGTAAGGTAAATGAAAAGCTCCCTTGTCGCTACTGCGGCGACATCATCTTGTCTTGAAAATTTTGTTTTGGCACCAATAGTGAGAGACAGTACAATTTGCCTTATTTAATCAGAGCATTTTTTAAATTGTGTACTTTTTCTTCTTTTAAATAAGTGGTGCGGATCGAAAAAAATATTTGGATAACGACGCGGAGTTGCTGGTACTCCACAGTCAAAATGACGCGGAGTTGCTGGTAGCCCATACTCAAAATAACGCGGAGTGCAAAGGGTTAAAAGTTATTTTTAATACTTTCCAATATACAGTAGAACCCCGCTAATCCGAACTAATAGGGACCGGTGGCAGTTCGGATTATAAAAAATTCGGATTATCGGAAATTGTGATAAAAATAGATAAGAAAAAGATGCATGCTCTAAAAACTTGTAAGTTATAAGTACTCAGTCTTATAGCAACATCCTGTAATCCGGTATCCTAATTTCCGGCAAGCTTGATAAACCGGCACGACTTTCGGAAACAAGTTGGTAAGTGTGATCACAGATCGCACAGAGGGTTTCGTTTAATATTTCCTTCAAAACACTTTATCCTTTTGAAAAATCTGTTAGTTCCACATTTCGCAACCAGGGGCGCACTCTATTCTAAACAAGCCTCTATCCGAACGAAACTCCGTTTTACATACTAACCGTAGATATATTAGTCGAGGGGATTGGGCCCATACCACCCGAGATAAGTAGGCGCCCCTGGCGGTAAAAAGTGGAACTAAAATATGTAAGGCTTTGGTGCATAATATGAAAGAATGGTCAAAGGGGTGTCGGCAAAAGTTGGAAAAGTGCTCCCCGGGCGAAAAGAGCGGAGGTTAGAAAAATTGCTTAAAATACACAAGTTAGAGCCCGGAGGAGTAAATAATATAAGACTTTTTGAAAAGTTTATGATTTGTCGTGCGGTCTGGGGTATTCAGCTATACGCATGAAAAATTCATGTCTTCAACTTAATTAGGGGCTCTCTTAGAAAGAATTGCTTAAAATACATATGTGGTAGCTCAAAGGGTTAAACGTATGACTTTTTCAAGTTTTATGATTTGTCGCCTGGCCTCAGGTGTTCTGCTATAAGTATGCAAAATTTCAAATCTCCAATTTAATAAAGGGCTCAGTTAGAAAGAATTGCTTAAAATACGCATGTGGGAGCTCAAAGGGTTAAATGTACGCCTTTTTCAAAATTTTATGATTTGTCGCATGATGGTGTTCAGCTATAAGTATGCAAAATTTCACGCCTCCAACCTAATTAGGGGCTCACTTAGAAAGAATTGGTTAAAATACACATGTGGGAGCCCAAAGGGTTAAATGTACGACTTTTTCAAAATTGTATGGTTTGTAATTTGATGTAAGGTGCTCAGCTATAAGTATGCAAAATTTTACGCCTCCAACCTAAATAGGGCCTCACTTAGAAAGAATTGTTTAAAATACACATGTGGGAGCCCAACGGGTTAAATGTACGACTTTTTCAAAATTTTATGGTTTGTCGTTTCTTGTGAGGTGTTCAGCTATAACATAGGCGTAACCAAGGGGGGTGCCCTGGGTGCCCGGGCACCCCCCCCCCCCCCCGCTTGCGCAGACTCAAGCACAATTATTAAAAAAAAAAACGAAATCTACAAAAGAAAAAAAGAAGAAGTGAAAGCAGAGTTTAATTAGTTTAGCAAATTAGCTTAGTTCAGAAAACTAACAGCCTAAGTTTTGAAATGTGATAAAAAAAAACCACGTTCTTTTTTTTTTTCTTTCTTTTTTTAAGGAAAAGCAGATGTGAAACGATATTCAAATCTGCGATTAGTCAGGGGAAATAGGAGGGAGTGTACAGACCCTGCCTCCTTTGAAAATGAAAAATAATAGTACAGAAAATTCAAATTAATCTGGAGGTTGGTTAGTTGGTTCGATTTCGTGTTTCGCAGCCACTTTTTGATATTCGTAAAAGGAATATAGTTGCAGTCTTTCAAGACAATATAGTAATTTTTTTCCTCTGAAAATTTTTATACGATTTTTAAAGTTTCTTCTTGTTTTGCGGCGTTCTTTTGAAAGTAAGAAACGGGAACCCGGTTTCAATCTTTTAGCCCAGTGCAATAAATTTTGACCAAAATCGCGATTGTATTCTGCAATCATTTAATGATATTTACAACTTTTTCCCAAAATCGTTTGACAAAATTCACGTCTTTCTGCGCGATTTTTTGCCGAAATCCGCACTTTTCACCACTAACCTTTGACAAAATTTATTTTTTACCGCGATATTTTGACGAAATTGGCATTTCTTTAGCACGATCCTTTGATGAAATTCGCGTTCTCTTTCTACGATCTTTTGATGAAATTGGTTTTTTCTTTCTGCGATCCTTTGACTAAATTCTCGCTTTTACCACGATCCTTTGATGAAATTTATCTTCTGTTGCGGCCGATTGGCGAAACTGATTTTTTTTACAGGGGTCATTTGTCGGAATTCGTGATAGTTTTGCGCGACCGATCGGGAAAATTCTCGATATCTTTCTGTACCAATTAATAAAATTCTCTACTCTTTTCTGCGACATTTTGGCGAAATTTGCAAAAAATTTTCGTCAATCGTTTATCGAAATTCCTTTTTTGCGCAATCTTTTGGCGAAATTCGCGATTATTTTCTGCACTCTTATCGAAATTCCCGATAATTTTTCTCGATCGTTTGAAGAAATTCTCAAATTTTTCCGGGGCCGATTCACGAATTGACTTTGAAAAATTCCATAAAAGAAATAATAAAAAAGAAAATTGCCCAGTTAAACTGATGGCATTGAGTTCACAGGCTATTCACACTAATTGTATATTATACTGTTATTTCAAAGAATATTGCCCCTCAAAAAATAAATTAAGGGATTAGCCCCAGTTTACCCCCTTTATACTTAACCAAAGAACCTCCAAATCTAATCAGGAAGCTCTTTAACATAATAAACTGGCATACCAAATTTGAAGCAAATCAGATAATTCTGCATGAAAAAACCATTTCGCTAAATTAAGGGGGTATTAGCTCCCCCATTTCTTCCTTTAAGCTGAACCCATGAACCTTCAAATATAATCAGAAAAGCTCCTTATCAAAATGAACCTAGAAAGAAAAAACAAATGTGATAATTCTGCATGAAAACCCATTTATCTCAATTAATGGGAGGGAACACTTGTCCCCCTTTCCTCCCTTTATACTTAACCAATGAACCGTCATATCAAATGAAGAAATCCATGTCAGAATAAACTGGTATATCAAATTTGAAGCAAATCGAATAATTCTGCATGAAAAAAACCATTTATATAAATTAGAGGGTGGACTAGCCCCCATCTTCCCTTTATATTTAACCAATTAACCTCCAAATCTAATCAAGGCAGCTCATTAACGTAATAAACCAGTACACAAAATTTGGAGCAAATCGAAACTCTGCATGAAAAACCCATTTATCTAAATTAAGGGGGGGGGGGGGGTGTCTAGCCTCCTTTTCTCCCTTTATAATGAGCTAATTCCTCCAAACTAATCAGGGAAGCTCCTTACCATAATAAACATGTATACCAAGTTTGGAGCGAATCGAATAACTCTGCATGAAAATCCCATTAATCTAAATTAAAGCGGGGGTCTAGCCCCCCTTTCCTCCCTTTATACTTAACTAATGAACCTCCAAATCTAATCAGGTAAGCTCCTTAACATAATAAACCGCTATACCAAATTTGGAGCAAATCGAATAATTCTGCATGAAAAACCCATTTATCTGAATTAAGGGGGGGAGGGGGTAACCCCACTTTCCTCCCTTTATAATGTAACAATTTAACTAATGAATCTCCAAATGTAATCAATGCAGCTCCTTAACATAATAAACCGGTATACCAAATTTGAGCCAATCGAATAATTCTACATGAAAAACCCATTTATCTAAATTAAGGGGGGTAGCCCCCCTTTCCCCCCTTTATACTTAAGTAATGAGCTTCCAAATCTAATCAGGGAAGCTCCTTAGCATAATAAACCGGTATACCAAATTTGGAACAAATTGAATATTTCTGCATGAAAAATCCATTTATCTAAATTAAGGGGGGGAGGAGGACTAGTCCCCCTTTAACCTTAACCAATGAACCCCAAAAACTAATCAGGGAAGCGCCTTATGAGAATGAACCTGGAAAAAAAATTTGAAGCTAATTGGATATTTCTATCAAAAGTTATCGCGTTACGTACGTACATACGTACGTACATACAGAACCGGCGGGCACATAAGCTCTCAGTCTTTGATCAAAAATTTTTTTTAAATACTCACTGAAGAATCACTGGTCTGTGAATGAATTTGGGGGGGGGGGGGAAATACTGCACAGCACTTTATTATGCTGGACTTTCCTTTTCTGTGAAATCGCGCAATCCCGCTCGTTATTTCAAACCCTACCCCTCAAAGAAAAGTTCATGACTAGTGGAATTTCGTTGGTTGTTTTTTCTTTCTTTCTTTTTTTTTTTTAACGAACGTGGAATTAAACAATTCTAGGATTGAGGTGGGGACTGCCTTCGGCAACGTACTCCGGAGCAAGCTATGACCTCTTCTGTCACGAAAGAAGCGAATCTTGAATTATTGCGTTTTTTATTTCGAGCCAAATTAAATTTTCAGCTTCCTTATGAGAACTGATTTGACATTCACCCAATTCGAATTTAATAACGGCAATTGCAAAAATTACCGGAAAGATTTTTCTGTTTCAAAAAAGTAAAAAAATATCGCCTCAAAGCACGAAACCACCGCTAAAAATCGCATTAAAAATTCGGAAAAGATTAAAAAACTACAGGGAACGAAATTAACTAATTGGGTAAAAGATTTAAATCGGATTCCTTTTAGGAATGTAAAAAGAAAAAAAAATCACCACGAAATGCCAAAAAAAAAAAAAAAAAAAAAAAAAAAAAAAAAACTCTCTAAAAACTGTTAAACATTAAAAAATTGTTAAAAATTGAAAAATCGCTGTAAGAATCTCCAAAACACTTTATTGAAAAGAAGACAAAGTTTATACTGGATAAAATATTGAAATAGGATATTTTTTACTAATTTGAAAAAAAAAAAAAAAATGCCGCAAAATTCGAAAAAATTCGCATAAAACACTAATTGTAAAATTCCAGAAATTGTCTTCGATATGCATGATTTCAGGCATACAGGTCCTGTCAAATCTTACGTCTGTGTGGGCTGCAATGTTTTTACAGAGTTCAGCGCTCGCGCATACACACACATAGACAGACAAGCACCTATCTTTATTATTATAGTCGCATCATGATAGTATAATTTTTATCTTGATAAAATTTAGTGTATACCATGACCTACTTAACCTTTAACTGATGTAACTAAAATTTGTCAGACAACTGATGTGATCCGGTCTCTCAGACCCCTCGAATAAAATGAATAATAAAAAAAAAATAACTCAAATGGTTGAATTTACTTAAATTTTGTCCTAACAATATCGCTGTACTTCTCTTAGCATTTGAATTAAATTGCATGAAAAAAGTATTTTATTCATATTATTTAACTTCAGTACAGAAAAGTAGAAAGCTGTAAAAGTGTTTACAGCGGGAGTCGCGGGGTCTGGGAAACCGCGTGACATCAGTTAAAGGTTAATATATTCGACACATTTTGTGATAAAAACATGAATTACCATAATTCCCGGTCTATAATCCGCGGATCAAACAATTACGTTCGAACCCAGAAATCTTGTTCCATAAAACGTAACTTGTTAAGTCGTAATAAATATTTAACTTCAATAATGAAATAAAATTTCTGGATCGAAACATGATCGTTTGATCCACGGATGGAAATTACGATATTAATGAATATTCTAATTATTTATAATAATAAAATAATTATTTGTATAGACTTTCCTCCAAAATTTCTTGGGTCCCACCGGTGATCCCTAAGAAGTCATAGAGTTACATTCTGAAAGACTTTCGTGTGTATGTACCGGTGTACCGCATGTATTATCTAAGATTTATCATCTCGCAAAATTTCATCTACAAGACTTTGACTGACATATTTTTAGATCTCATGCAGTGTTCCCCTGTGCCTATAGAAGTTTCCAGCATGATTAAGCCCTTTTTTAATCTTTATAAGAAGTTAGGGTGCCAAAAGATTTTACACTTGTGACCACTCTCAGTCACTGTCTTATGTCACTGCTGCAAGAAGATTAACATATTGTTTTTTTTTCTTTTTAACCATTAGATCTAGTTTTGATGCTTCGAATCAATTCTCATCCCTCCTCACGCAAACTAAAATCCCATTTGAGCCCTTTTTAAAAGAAATACCACACAACTATACCGTCTAAGATGAAAACCTGTCTAAAACGGAAATTTGACCGGTTTTATGAGGTACCGTTTTAGCAGGTTTTACCATATAAGATATTGTTTATATCCAACATGTTCAGGTTAAGAAGTTTGGGCACCCCCCCGTCCAGAAGGCTGGTTACGCCTATGTATAAGTATACAAAATTTCACGCCCCCAACCTAATTAGGGGCTCACTTAGGAAGAATTGCTTAAAATACATATGTGTTAGCTCAAAGGGTTAAACGTAAGACTTTTTCAAGATTTTATGATTTATCGCCTGGCCTCTGGTGTTCTGCTATAAGTATGCAAAATTTCAAATCTCCAATTTAATAAGGGGCTCAGTTAGATAGAATTGCTTAAAATACGCATGTGGGAGCCCAAAGGGTTAAATGCAAATTTTTTCAAAATTTTATGATTTATCGCATGATGGTGTTCAGCTATAAGTATGCAAAATTTCGTGCCTCCAACCTAATTAGGGCTCACTTAGAAAGGATTGTTTAAAATACACATGTGAGACCCCAAAGGGTTAAATGTACGACTTTTTAAAAATTTTATGATTTGTCGTTTGATGTGAGGTATTCAGCTATAAGTATGCAAAATTTCTCTCCTCCAACCTAATTAGGGGCTCACTTAGAAAGAATTGTTTAAAATACAAATGTGGGAGCCCAAAGGGTTAAATGTACGACTTTTTGAAAATTTTATAGTTTGTCGTTTGATGTGAGGTATTCAGCTATAAGTATGTAAAATTTCACGCTCCCAACCTAATTGGGGGTTCACTTAGAAAGGATAGTTTAAAATACACATGTTAGACCCAAAAGGGTTAAATTTAGAACTTTTTCAAAATTTTATGATTTTTCGTTTGATGTGAGGTGTTCAGCTATAAGTATGCAAAATTTCACGCCTCCTACCTAAATAGGGCTCACTTAGAAAAAATTGTTTAAAATACACATGTGGGAGCCCAAAGGGTTAAATTACGACTTTTTGAAAATTTTATGATTTGTCGTTTGATGTGAGGGGTTCAGCTATAAGTATCAAAATTTCACTCCTCCAACCTAATTAGGGGCTCACTTAGAAAGAATTGTTTAAAATACAAATGTGGGAGCCTAAAGGGTTAAATGTACGACTTTTTGAAAATTTTATAGTTTGTCGTTTGATGTGAGGTATTCAGCTATAAGTATGTAAAATTTCACGCTTCCAACCTAATTAGGGGTTCACTTAGAAAGGATAGTTTAAAATACACATGTGAGACCCCAAACGGTTAAATTTAGAACTTTTTCAAAATTTTATGATTTGTCGTTTGATGTGAGGTGTTCAGCTATAAGTATGCAAAATTTCACGCCTCCAACCTAATTAGAGGCTCACATAGAAAGAATTGTTTAAAATACATATGTAGGAGCCCAAAGGGTTAAATGTACAACTTTTTCAAAATTTTATGATTTGTCGTTTGATCTGAGATGTCCAGCTATAAGTATGCAATATTTCAAGTCTCCAATTTGTATAGTTTCTGAGAACGGGCTCTGTGACGGACAGACAGACAGAGGAACGAGACGAATAGGGTTTCGTCAGATGAACGAAACCCTAAAAATAGTATTCCTGTTTAACCATAAAAATCCAATGGATTTCAGAACAAAGAATTGCGTAACAACCCATGGTTCAAAATCGCGAATCTATAAATAGCTCAATGACCACGTCGACGAGGGGTGAAGAAAAAAACGTTTCTGTAGATATTTGCGAAATCAAACTGTTGAAAGGAAAAATAAATTTTTATCATCTGAATTAAATACTTTTGTATTTTAGAGAAGAATTTTATAGTGACTGGCAAACAAACTGGTATTGGAGATTTTTGGAAGATGGCTTCTACGAGTAGGCCTACAGTGCACGTTTTCATTTTGTATCGTATGTTCTACTTTTACATTATTGAGTTTTTTCTTATTTCTTTTTTTTAATCTGTTCAAGTATAATTTTCGAAAATAAAATCGGTTCGGATTAACAGGAATTTCGGATCAGCGGGGTTCTACTGTAGTTGAAAAGTCTGTGTCTGTTTTCTGGCCGTGCTCGAATTCTCGTAAATATGCTCGGATGGTCATGTCATTTATATACGTTATTTGGGGTTTAATATGGCATGTTCGCTGTTAAAAATGAAGTATGTATTGTTTATAATTCGTTTACAGGGAGGCTCAAAAGAATTACATTACATTATTATCTATGTGGAAAAGCCGCTTGCAGTGTATCTTAATGGTGTTACACTCTTTCAAGCATATTGAAATTTATATAAGGCACTGGGGTGAATTATAAAATGCTCTTTGTAGAATATGATGTGCACAGTATTTATTGTTCATTTACAGGGACACACAAAAGAATTCTGTTACAGTATTGTCTATGAACGATAATTGCTGGAAATGTGTTTTCAGTTGTGACATGCTCAATGTTAAATTTAACTAACTTTTTTGCCTAACATTTGCTGTGTATAAATTCTATAGATCATATGAGGACATGAGTTTCAAAACTTGCCTCATCCAGAAAATCAAATTTCGGGAAATCGCGAAAAACCTCTGACTATGTCCATTCGTTTTCATTGTAAACCAGGATTTTACAATAGCAGAAATACAGGATAAAGCCAGGTTTTTTTCAGATTGTTGTGTTTTTTCGGTGCAGGTTTACCAATAAAACAGACTGAGAGAGAAAACACATTTTTTTTTTAATTTTGGATATGGCAAGTTTTGAAACTCACATCCTCATATACAGGACTACACAAAAGGACTCGAGAACATCTCCGCTTATTGATGGAAATTGCTGAAAGGAAAATTTCAACTGTGTTATGCGTTTCCTAACTGACTAAATTTTAGCATAGTACATAGTATACATGCTATAGATTATATACAGGGCTCAACAATTAATTTGAGTACTTTTCCAACAAAAATAGTAATTGCTGAAATTGGGTTTTCGAATGTGTTTTGTGTTTTCCAAATTGTTTACTTAGATATCATCTTCACCACATTAACAGCGAACTTTTGTTACAGTATTCTAAATGAGTTGGAAGGTGCATTATAATCTATGCTTGACGCATAATTTTTTTTATTTTTTTTTTTTTTAGTTTGTTGTTGATTGACATTATTACTCTGAAACCATTTAAGATAAGTTTATAAATTGCTTTTTGTTATAATTTATGCTAATTTCTGGACAGATTGTATGTTTAATAAAATTCTGCGCTTAGAAAGTATATTTTTTTTATTATAAACTAAAATATATTTATTTGAAGTGGGGGAAAAATTAACTTTTATGCGTTTTTAAACAAATTACATGAAATTTAAAAATAATGCTATAGCTTTACCGGGTTCACACTGTCAAGATTACCCTGTGCCCTCAAAATATAATTACAAAATGATGTATGGACACCAAACACGAATGGGCTCAAGATTCGAACCTTGGGTACCAAGTACCGAGTATGTACCAAGCAAAATCATGACCCTGTCTGATTTTTCTTATTGCTAAAGAACTTTCCTTTCGATGCAGTAAAGTTAATAAAACGGCTTGGAAACATGACACAATCTAATTTTATTTTTCCCTTGTTTTCAAAACATTTAACCCTTTTCCTGATTATTTGCACCATACCTCGTTAAAGAACTCGAAATCGACGCAATAAATCAGTCATCATTTATTTGAGGTTTTTGTTACTGGCCCATTGATCTCATGCCATACTCGCAAACCAGTTTTTGATAACCCTTTGAACGTGATTTAAGAATGTTGCTAAACGGGATGGGATAACATGCATGTAATAATTATTTATCTTAAGAGAAATAATTTAATTTTGCTTTTTAAATGAAGTAAAGTGTAATTAAATTTAAAGGACGTCATAGATTCTGTTAAATGTAATTTACAAAAACTTTCTATTTAAATATATTGCTTTACATCGATTTCTTTCTTTTCAAATAACAACCAAAATTTAAAATACCCTGCTTTTATAATGTTTTTTATAGTCCTTTGGAATAATTAGTTTCCCACGATTTCCTTCTCTCTAAACAGCTTTAAAAAATTTAATTATGGTAATTTATAAATTGTAAATATTACAAATGAGGACACAGCATGGTTTTCAAAAGTCCCTAGAAAATTAACTCCTGTTCATCTTTTTTTTTTTTTTTTTATCCCTTCATTTGGGGAAAGATATAAGTATCTTGTGATTATAAAATAGAATTTGCCTGCTTGCATATTCTGTTCTTATCGACGACCTATAGTCAAAATAAATTTTAATTAATTGGGGGCAGTGGCGAATCTAGACTTATCATTTCGGAAGGGGCTGAGATATAAAGTTTCTAAGAGGAAATCACAAGAAACGGAGAAAATTCCGCTTTAAACAGGTTTTTGTTTTTATCATAGCATGTAACGCATCTATTGTACAATTAAACCTGCTAAGGTAAAATCGCATGAGAGTGTGAAAATATTCGTTTTAGGCAGGTTTTCGTCTTTAGAAGTATAATTTCATGGTTATACCACAATTTTTAAAACGGAATACTGAAAATTATGTACTAAAAGGTATCGCAATAAATAGTGAATAAAATTGAAGTAAACATCAAATTTAAAATTATTTAACATCGTTCTCGCTCTATCCCCTTACCTCCTTTAACACATTCTAAAACTCATTTTGAAACATACATGCATAACATTTGTAGTACTTGAGTATTGAATAGCGTTTTCCATTTTCTCATAAATGGGATACATTTGGAATAGCAGCTCCCTGATGATAACTTTTCCTAGACTGCCACGGCTCGAAAATCGGCTTAAACTGCCAAATTTGACAGTATTTTCTGAATTCTTTTTAATCATAAATTGTGGTTGATAGGAAGTTTTTTGTATATTCCAGATTTAGAATTGTTCAATTATATTTAGGATGTATTTTAAATGTAAATAAAACTTATTTCCAGTCAAAAAGTTACTCAACTATAAAAAAAAAAACTTTTTGTCAATATTTTATAATCCTATGGAAATAAAATAACACATCACAGCGCTGTAACGAGCTGAAAAACAAGACTATAACGTAACCGGCATTTACATAAATAATTTTTTAGGTGCGTTCGTAATTATATAAATACGTAGCACCTATAGTCGTCGTTCAGTCCGTCTGTCTGTCCGTCCGTCTGTCCGTCCGCATATAATAGAGCAAAAACTACCCAACCGAATAGTCTGAAATTTTCAATATATGATTGTTGTAAACTTTTGTCGAGCCATTTCAAATTTTATGAAAATCGGATGTATAGTTAAATTACAGGGACAGTCAAAAGTTTTTCTTTACATTACGGCCAATGGGAAAAATTATTGCACGTGCATTTTAATGATGTTAAAGCTTTCCGAATGGTCTCAAATTTTAAACATATAATTGCTGCAAAATTTTGTCGAGCTATTTCAAATTTCATGAAAATCGGATGTATAGCTTAATTACAGGGACAGTCAAAAGTTTTCCGTTACATTAAGGGGAATGGGAAAAAATTATTGCAAGTGCATTTTAATGATGTTACAGACTATGCACTTATGAATTGCAAATAAATACACATTCAGTACAATATGGGGTGCAAAAAATAATTATAAAACTAGTTATAGTACGAACGCACCTCATTTGCCACGTTTGACGAGCAATTTCCAACTTGTTTTAAAAGGTTCAAGGCTTTGCAATTCATACTGCGAAGTATGAATCTGTGCATTAGCTTAAATCACATATTTTCAACTGATAAATAGCAAGAGTAAGCCTTTGTTTTTTAAACTAATGAAAATTAACAATGCATTTTTAATCACCACATATTACGTTTTACATAATAAAACGCGTGTAAAGAGAGCCTGTGTATAACGGAAGCTTGACTGAAGTAGCTATTTCGTAGTCTCTTCGAAATACTACACTTTCTAAGATATAAAACGGAATATTTTTCTGCTTCCTTTTGAATTTTACATTAGCAAGTTTCATTACATTTTTGCAAAACTTTCGTTTGATATTTTTTACAAATTTAGGAGGGGGCTGGAACCCCCTGAATACGCCACTGGCTGCGGGAAACAGGAAATTAAGATATGGAATATTATTTGGAGAATAATTCCTTACAATTATTAATAATGTTAACAATAATAATAATATACATTATAATAATAGTAATTAATAATAATAAACATCTTCAAAGTAACCATCATTCCACATTCCAAGTTTCTATTCTAACGGTTTGCCCCCCCCTTCCCCTTTCTGGTGGTAGTGGCACCAACATAAAATATAACATGTTGGAGCAGAGATTGTCACCATCAATTTGACAACATTGCTTTTGATCGGTTTAGATATTTTCTAAGATTCCATAGAAATCGTAATTTAGGAAGCTTTTCGCTCATTTCAGTCTTTTAAATTTCGATTTTTTTTAGAAACTGTTCTTTAGATGTTATAAGTACCTACCATGCCAAATTTAAACAGTTTCATAGAAATCGAAATTTAGAACTTTTTAGAACGCTTTTCACTAATTTCACCCTTTTAAATTTCAATTTTTTTCGTACAACTGCTCTTAGAGAGCATTTGCATCTTATAAGTAACTACCATGCCAAATCTAAAGTTTCTAGCCCCTTCACTGCTACAAAAATCACAATTTTAGAACGTTTCTTGCTCCTGCAACCTCTTGTTGATAATGGCACCGAAATAAAATATAGTCTATGTTGGAGCCTAGAAGATGTCACCATCAATTTGCAACCATCACTTTTAACATTGGTTTAGTATTTCCTGATCTTACATAGAAATCATAATTTAGAACATTTTTAAGACGCTTTTCACCATTTTAATTTTAAAATTATTTAGAAATTATTCTTAGAGGGCATTTACGTCTTATAGTATCTACCATACCAAATTTCAAGTTCCTATCTTTAACAGTTCCATAGAAATCGTAATTTAGAACATTTTTAGAACGCTTCTCGCTCATTTCACCCTTTTAAATTGGAAATTTTTTATAGAATGTTCTTAGAGAGCATTTACATCTTATAAGTATCCACCATGCTAAATTTCAAGTTTCTATCTTTAACTATTCTACAGAAATCGTAATTTAGAGCATTTTTAGAACTCTTTTAGCTCATTTCACCTTTTAAATTTGAAATGCTTTAGAAACTGTACTTAGAGAGCATTTGCATCTTATAAATATTTACCATGCTAAATTTCCAGTTTCTATCTTTAACAAATCCATAGAAATCATAATTTAGAACGCTTTTTGCGCATTTCCACCCCTTTTAAATTTCAAATTAGTTCACTTGCGTGCATTTTCTACCTCGTGTAAAAAGCTGTGATTTTTTCATAATCGAGTTCGGCGCCCCCGCCAAGTAAAATGTGTTGTAACAGAAATTTGAGCTAAAAAACATAAATTTGAATAAAAAAATTAGACGTAATTTTTAAGATGAATATTGAATTTATAAAAGAATGTTTTTAGAATTCCGTACAGTGCAAACGAAACTATTATAAGATCACTCATGTGTCTATCTGTGTCACAGCTGTTTTTCTCGAAAACTATGGAACGTGGAAAGTTCAAACAAGGCAGAGTTATAAGGGTTATTGACACTCATATTTATAGATTATTAGTCATCCACAAATATATTTAGGAAAAAATTAGGGAGCTAATTATGTTACTTGAAAAAAAAAAGTTCTTTTTTTTAACACATTCCAAGAAAGTTGAAAAGTGTTTATGAATTCGGTTTGTCTGTCCACGTTCTAAGTCACGTAAATATAGTCGGATTTTTATGCAATTGAAATATGTTAATGATGCTTACCATGGCATTTTCGGTATTGTATATGAAGTGTGTAGCATTAATAGTTCATTTACAGGGGCACTCAAAACAATTTCATTACATTAGGGTATATGGGGAAAAATCATTTGCAGAGTATTTTAATGCATTACGCTATTTCAAATGTATTGAAAATGATATAATCACTGAATTTTACTGCAAGATGTTTACGATAGAATAGCAGATTCAAAGCATTTGTCGTTCATTTGCAGGGACACACAAAAGAAATCGGTTACAGGACTGCCTTTGAGCAATAATTGCTGGAAGTGCTTTTTCACTTTTGGTATGCGCTTTTAAATTTAAATCCTTTTTTGTATGTTACTCGTTGTATATAAATTCTATACCTGATATACAGGGCTGCATAAAAGAATACAGGTACCATTCTTCTTATTAGCGAAACTGCTGAAGGGGAATTTTCAACTGAAGTATGTATTTTCTAACTGAGCTAATTTTTTGCATTCATGTAGTTCATAGATACAAATCTATATATCATATACAGGCCTGCTCAAAAAATTCGGATGATTTTCCGATTGTAGATCGGAGCATCTGAAATTGGGTTTTCAAATGTGTTATGGGTTTTCATATGGTTGAATTCGACATAATATTTTAACTTACTAAAAGGTACAATTTTGTTACTTTATTCTGAATTTCTTGGAAAGTGTTACATAATCTACGCTTGACGCGTGATTTTCTCTTTCTTGTTTTTTATATCATGTGGGATATTGTTCGAAAGATCACGTAACACCGAACTCATAAATATATTTACTTGAATTTTAAGCATTATATTTTCAGATATATCGTCAAAAATGGGCTTCTAAAGCTCTGTGCTCCGCCCTTCTTCCCTATTTCAGAATCAACTGAAATCAAAATTAGGAAAAATAAGGAGTAGCAGGAGTTTACTTAAACCATACAAGAAAACTATATAACGATTATCATAGGTCAAATAATCCTAGGTAATACATTTTTAAAAATATCTAGAAAAATGCAACACTGACCAAGGAGTTACACTCCTTCCGAAGCGCGCTTGGCACAATGCGGAGTTTGAACTCGGTTGTACGGAATCCTTTGTCCACGAGTAAAGCCAACGCCTCCTAGATAAGGGAGAAAGCCGTGACACGCTTTGTTGTGACGTCACGAAACGTCACCCGATTTTTTTTCTTTGTTTTCCCTGCTTCGCGGGACGTTTCGTGACGTCACAACAAAGCGTGTCACGGCTTTCTCCAATCTAGGGGGCGTTGGTAAAGCTTGCACTTTACGGATTATTTAAAAACTGTTTTTACTTATATAGACAGTTTGCATTGACGTCACGTTGCTATTAGCAACGACTGATGTTCTAATCTGGTATTGCATCTGGAACCCACACGGAACGTCAGAACTCCCTGTTTGCCGTTAAAAGTACGTGTTGTCTTTCTGTTTAATTTGGATTTTTCTTATTTTTTATTATTATAGTGCTAATAAGTCAAATGGAGAGTACCACATTTGCCTTATAAGGAAAGGGCATGTTTATAAACAAGCACTTCCATCAACCAATCTACCAACTACATGTTTGTCATAACGATCATTGCAGGAATAATCTTGGTGACGTAGGCCAATCCTATCAGAGCCCTCTTAAACGTAGATCAAGATCAAATTTCCCTAGCGCATGTGTACAGTAGGAGGCATAAAGAACGGACAGGTTTTGCTTGCTGATCCAGAATAATTCGACCACGAGGCTAACGAAAAAGACAGGCTACCGCGGTGCATCCCATGTGTCTTTTTTTACAGATCGCTAGAGTGACGTGATGCTCTTTTCACACACCTTTATTTAAGGCCTTATAACTCGGGCTGACTCACGCCGCCATTTAATTGACGGTAGGAGAAGAACAATTGGCCACGTCGCGTGGGCAACAATCGCTCATTGGTCTAAGTGGGAAACAAAATGCTTGACGATTCAGCCAGTGTTATAGGAGCCCTACTTTATTGGTGCATTCGAGCACCACGTGGTTCCAGCGGTCTGTAAAAAAAGATACGTGGAATGCACCACGGTAACCTGTCTTTCGCGTTAGCTTCGATTCGACCAACAGTGACATCAGCTGCCCTTTCCTCGAGGCTAACGAAGAAGACAGGCTACCGCGGTGGGTCCGATTCTTCTTTTTTTACAGACCGCTGGAGTCACGTGATGCTCGAATGCACCAATGAAGGTGTGCGAAAAGAGCATCACGTGACTCCAACGGTCTGTAAAAAAAGAAGAATCGGACCCACCGCGGTAGCCTGTCTTTCTCGTTAGCCTCGCCCTTTCCTTATATTTGGGCGCCGTATGAAGTGATGTCAGATTCTTCTGAACATGTAACGTCATGTGCAAACCGTCTATACTTATTTTGTTTGTACATATTATATTTTTGTGTTTGGTGAAAATTAATAGTTTTCGTTCAGTGAAAATTAATTGTATTTCTTTCTTCTTTTGTGTAGAAATTGTGCCCTTCAACGAGAGAAGAATTCGCTCCACAAGAGAAATTATTCTATAAGCCTTTCAAAAACCGTGACATCCGATGGAATTTTGAGAAAATCCTCGTTGACAGAACAGGGATGCCTGTCATGAGATATGATCCTTCTACAGAACCTAGAAGTATTGAGCAGAACATCAATTATCTTCTTTCAGAATCACAATCACAGCAATAAGCATTTTCTTCCCTGGACTACAATACTACAAAAGAACGGAAACAAAATTGCTCTTAACCCCTTAAAGATCGCTTAATATTTGGAAAAACCATCAAAAAAGTACCTGTTTTTTTTATTTCAGAAATTGAATACTTATAAGGTTTCTAAATAAAATATGCAATTAGTTTTTTTTATGCGAAAAAAAAATATGTTATAAAACAAATTCACATTTGTAGAAAAGACATCATTCGATAGATTTTTCTGGTTTCAGAAGTTTTTCCAGCAATTAAATCTCCTGCCCGGAAATATGACGGACACGAGAAGTAACGAGCAACACCTCAGCCCGTGATATTGACGGGAGCGAGAATTAAGGGGTTAAGATAAGCAAGCTTAACCTTCTAATGCCCATGGTAGCATATAATGCTACCACCAATGTTTCCAATTTAATGGATTTCTTAATTCAGATAACTCAAATTCATACCAGAAAATTAAAATAACAATATTTGCTTCATTGAATAAAAGACATTCCGAAATAAAGCGAAATTTATTATTGAAATTTTCTGGTATGAATTCCAATCCTCTGAGTTACAAAATTCCTAGCACATATTCTACTATGAGAATTAGAGGATTGAGGTATGTGTATGCCTTTAAAACGTCAATTTCGACCAAATTTTCTATTCAAAAAATTACTTTTTTCGAAAAATATAGGTGAATTTTGCTATTCTAGAGCATTTTAAACATTTATATTTATTAAAATTTTAAAAAGCTAAGTTGAAAGTTGTTTTTTAATTTTTCTCAAAAGTGATTTTTTTTTTTTTTTTTGGAAAATTGTGTTAGAAAAATTGTCCTGACTCAATAAATAATAGTTCAATGACCACAATTTTTTTAATTATGTTTTAAATGTATATTCAAAGGAATTAGACTATTCTTATGCTGATTTATTGGAAAGTTTATAAGTTATACTATTTTATTTTATGAATTATTAACGTTTTTCATGAATTTTCAGCGTGTTTGTCTTTTTATACCTATAACTTTTAAAATATTCATGTTATTGTTATAAAAATTAGTCTAGTTCCTGTATATCACTATTATATATATTATAAAATCCAAAAATGCATTCATTTTTAATAGTTTCAAATGTAAACAGTTTTAAGATAAAAGCAATTTTTACGTTAATTTTATGCTTTTTATAAAAAAAAAAAAAAAAAAAAAAAAAAAAAAAAAAATGCTTATTTGTATGTTTATCTCCCATTTTTATGACATTTTTAATGAACAATTAACAATTTTAAACTTAAAATTTACAAAAATTGGTTCCAAAGACATACAGATACCTTAAATTACTAAACTGATTAAAAACCATGTGTTTTACTATTGCCAAAACTATTTAAATTATTTTGATTTTTTTTTTTAAAGTCATGTTATGGTAACATTCAAATGTTTTTTATTTAATTAATTAAGTTTAATTAAAAAATATTTATGTACTTTAATCTGAATACAATTCATCTAAATATTTAATATTTTAAGGGTAGTAAAGTAGTTTCCAGTACCAAAAAATGTATTCTGTAAGTAAATAACACCCAAATTAAAGTTTTTGGATCATGTTTCAATAAAGCAAAATCGTTACTGATAATAAAAGGCCTTAAATTGTTGATAAATTAATATATTTAAAAAAATTAACAATTTTAAAATTTCTTTCTTCTTTTTCAATTTTAGTATTTCAATAAATCTATATATATCTTAGCAATTTTTCTGTAGAAAATTTCTCACGCCATGCATTCAATAATATTTCAAATTTTAAGCAACTAAAATTTTAAATAGTATTTCAAATTAGATTTTTTTATCTTATACTCGGGTACTTGGTTCTACAAGCTTAAGTATCGGGTTTTTTTATGCAAAAATTAGATAAGAAGAAAAATAATATTAGTTGGATTTATATGAAATAAAATGAAAATCGCATATATTTAAGTTCAGATTTTTAAATACGGAATGAGAAAAGTCAGTTTAAATATTTTATTTACAAAAAAGAGATATACGTAAAATTAACTATATATCCTTCACTGTTCATCAGATCGTGAATAAATTTGGCCGCAATGTTCTTCAGATGTTAAAGTTCATTTTAGAATAAAAATCTGAAATTCGACATTTTTGTCATTTTTATTAAAAGTTGCTGGGTCCCCTTAATGTGTGAAAAGTTCAATATGCTTGTTTTAAAGTCGGCATTAAAAAAAAAGGCAACACAAATTTTTGTTTGCTTTTCTGCATTTTTACCTTTTGACAATTGTTTATTCTTAAGCTCAATTAATAACATTTTCAAAATTTAAACATGCCTCCTAAAACAAAGATGTGCTAAACTGGTGTATGATATTTAATCTATTCGTCTATGTTATGTGTAAGTCATGTGGCAGTTTTACTTGAAGTTTTTAAAATTAATTAGTTCCTGCCTTATATATGAAAGGCAAGCCTTAAACCTGTGGTGGTTTGTCTGGATGTGTTTGACGTCATCATTCTGGTCTTCAGTGCATTCAGCCAAATGATGGCTGAAAACGTTAAGGATTTGGAGCTATTTAACTTCCTCTATGTCAAGCAAAACTGCATTGTTATTGTTAAACATAAAAATAAATTGTTTGAAAACAACTGGATTTTGATTTGTTGTGTTATAGCTTCCTTTCAGTTCTGTACAAATCACCAAAATGAAGTCTGTGTATTACTTTTTTAAAAAAATATTAAAAGGCAGCGATACCTACAGTGTTTTCAGACATTAATCTGACAAACTCAGAAGGTTGATAGCAGACATCAAGAGGAACGACAATTGCAATGGAACATGGTGTCGCAAACCATTTAATCAAAAATACAGGGTTTTCTACCCTAACTCAACTCGGATTGTCGGTAATAACTCTCAGAAAACTGAAGTTTATTATAATAAAACTTCCAGTAGATATTCTCACCTTTGTTATAAATGAGACAAGAAATAAAAGGTGGTAGAAGTTTCCATTACATGCGCTTGACGCTTCACATTTTGGACCGCGATTATCATGCGGTATCATCGATTGCGTGATCACCCTGTTTTTACAGAACTTTTCGTGATGTTATCACATTTCATACAAGACAAGGCACATATTGTTACATTTTAATTGCAATATTTTTATTTTTCTCAAAATTGTTATCGCCAACCCGAGCTCAGCCAGGAGTAAAACATTTGTGTCTAAATAAGTGGTTTGTGACCCCATGTCCCATTGCAACTTTTGTTAGTCTTGATACTATAAGGAAAGAGCTTGTTTACAAACAAACACTTCCGTCAACCAATCTACCACTACATTTTTATCATAGCGATCATTGCAGGAATCAACTTGGCGAAATAGGCCAATCATATCATAGATCTGTTAAATCAATCTATTAAAGACCAATCATATTCCCGGAGTTCATGTGTATAGTAGGAGTCATAATGAATGAACAGGTTTTCCTTGCTGACCAACAGTAATTCGACCAACAGTGGCGTCTGCTGCCCTTTCCTTATAGGTGCAGATTCCCAAAATTTGGAAAGAGGCAACAACTCCTATACCCAAAAATTCCAGTGGCCACATTGTGAAACAAACGCATAAAAAATAGTGTTTATATGGAGGAAAAAATAAACAAAAACACTCAGGATTTTAAAGTGAAAAATAATTTAACTAATTTAGACACTTGTACAATAAAACGCAGACTAATTACTTCAAATGTGTATATTTAACTTAACCATGAAATTCTTGAAATTCGAATAATAATTTAGCATAATATAAATCTTAAACTATGTACAGTCAGAAGACGAAGTTGGGTAAGATGCAGTGAAAAAACAATATGTATAAGATAAGCAATCATGATAGTGAGGAATATTAGGAAAACAACATTTCTTATTTTGATTTTGTCATATAAAAGTACATATTAAAAAAATTGTGAATGTGCGAGATTATTTTACACTATAAAAATCAAAATACACTTCAGGCACTTGTTTTTCTATAAGAAAAATTATCTTAAAAAAAAACACATAGCGACCAATACACCAAAGTTAGTGGCCACAGCAAAATAGTTAGTCGCCACGTGACGACTGGCGACCGTGAATCTGCACCTATACTTAATACCCCCTAATAACCCGAAAGTCTTGTATATACCATTCCGCAGACACAGGGCTCATTTGGAGCAATTCAGGGCACTAGACACAGTATTCTTCCAGGAACACCAACCACTATTATAAGTAAACGAAGCTCAGTATCTTCCCCTTTCACACCTCCATTACAAGTAATTTACATAAAGATTTCAGCAATGTCGAAGCTTTTTCTAATGTATTTGAACTGCAGTAGACTTAAAAATTCAGTTCTGAATGAAATATAAAGACATTAAATTTACGCCAAAAAAAGACATGATTACATTTCTCAAACTTTTCTTCAATATTAATAAAGATTCTTCTAATAATTATACACAGCACGTCTCTTCTTATCATTGACCACTAAAAACTTTAAAAACGTACTTTTAGTGCCAAAAAACGTTGAACATTCCTAAAAATCAAAATAGAAAAACTCAAGTCTTGATAATACAAAAATCAAATTTTGCAATACTATACTTGTTAGAGCATGCAGGAAGTTTTTCTAAATGCAACTTTCAAGACCTAGGAAGGGTGTAAAAAATAACTATTTTGACGTACATTGATTTTCACATCATAAGGAACAAGAGACATTTATAATATATCACAAGACAATAATATACCACAGTTTAATTGATTCAGTCAAGTTATTCGTGAAAGACCGATTCTTTAGCGGTAATGTATACAATAGATTAACAATTATCAAAGCATGACGCATATCCCTAGAATAGACCAGCTAATGTGGAGTGTAATCGCACAAGTCGTACAACAAATCCATGGAGGAAAGAGATAGATAGAGATGCAGTAAGGTAGCCACCTTACTGCATCTCTATCTATCTCTTTCCACTAGCTATGGAGGTGATGTCAAAAAAGTAACCCTAAAATCCGCTACAGTAGGCCCAAACACAGGCACGTTCTTTCACGAAAAAAAGAAGAAAACTTTTAATAACACAGTTTTTAATTCATAATACAATAGAATGCTTAAAAATAAGCAGATCACTTTCATTTAGAGAAAAAAATGCACGGGTGATGACAAAGAATGGACTCTATTCAGGTGACGTCACACGCCAGAGCTGGCGGTATGATGATCTGTTATTCTAGTTACTGCACCGGCAGAATACCGGTATGCGCAGGCGCAAACACCGCTAGCAGACGACTTTAGCCTTGACCCAGGTTGAGTGCATACATTTTAACTGAAAATTTGCAAACTTAGGGAATTTTCTTGCATACAGAACAACATTTTGAATTTAGATTACAATGTATTAAGTATATGCTGCTGCATCAAAGAATTTTTTGCGGTATTTTTAACAAACAAGCATTAATAACTCACACCCCATAGACTGCTAGGCTAAACAACGCCAGTAAATACCGCCAGCAGACGAATTTTAGTCTCGACCTCAGGTCGCGTGCATAAGGTCCATTCGGTCCCTGTTCCAGATGCTTGTTTTGTTTATGCCTTCTGTGGGCGTTTAAATTTGAGCGATAAATGGTTTCATATTTCAAACTTTTTTTTATACTGAACTGATTAAGGAACTCGCGCGATTACGGTTTGAACATTTAGACCAATGTCAGACGGGCGTCTTTTTTGCTGCTTTTTTGCTTAAGTATTATCTATTCACAATGTTATAGCATTGACATTGACATTGGTCTTAAAAAAAAGGATTTTATTGTGAATTTTTAATTATTGGCAGCTGCTATAAAGAAAAATGTTTAATTTGATAGGAAATTGCTGTTAAATGGGTGGTTTTTAATTAATTAAAAGTTAACTATAAATTATTTCGATTCCGGATTGCTTCAGTTGCCTCGGCCGTGTTTTAATTACATATGTACATAACATTTCACAATTCTGGCTTCCAAACTGTGGATTTGTATAGCATTACAGACAGACGGACAAATTTTCATTTTTATATATTAGATAACCGGTCAAGTGCGAGTATTATTCGCGCACAGAGGGTTCCGTACAATAAATATATGAATTAGTAACTGGGCATTGCAATATATCATTAAAAGTTGTTATCTAGGCTTTAAAAGCCGACGTCGCATAGAGTACGCGCCCGTGTCTTTATATATGTCCATACCGTCCGTCTCTTTAAGGGTTAATATCTCGGCTAATTACCGAGAATTATTTTTTAAATCCTTATCAACAATCCTTTTATACTTCTGCGACGATAGGTACTTCCAGCCCTCCTCAACTCCTTTGTCGAACGCCCGCAAATCGAAATTTGTGTGTAACGGAAAAATGCGATTTTCTCAAAAACTATGTTACCTTAGGGCAGTGGTTCCCAAACTTTTATTGGCCACGCCCCACCAAGGCATCTATAAATTAACCCCCCCCCCCTCCTCACTCTGTAAATTATGTATCCTATTATTTAAAAGGTGAACTCTATTCACAGGGTGGAAGCGTAATAGAACTAAACTCTGTGGCTATACAATCCAAGAAGGATCTGGGCCGACAGTGTCCATATCTGTTTTCTTGACCCTGGACCCCCAGGTGCTATGCAGCATGCATCCCGGCCAGGTGGTCAACCTAACGCGAGACCCTCGGTGTTTAGTTCCCAAGCAAGCTTGGTACTCATTTTATCGACCCCAAAGGGATGAAAGGCTGAGTGAACTTTCCCCAGTCGGGAGTCGAACTCTCGACCTGCGGTGCGGCAGACAGGCGTGCTGAACACTGCACCGCTGGGCTTCTAGCGTAATAGAACCTTAACAATGCTCATTTCACATTTTTTAACTTATCAAAGAGATGAATTTTTTGTCACACGTGCGTTTTTAACACATTTCTATAAATGCATTTAGGCTATACATCTTTTTTATACAACTTCGCCTTTGTGCCAAAAAGAGTTTTGTTGTACTTTTCCAACTTTCCTCAATGTTAAAGAAAAGTATTCTGCATTTTTATCTTCAAAAAATATCTTGAAGAGAGACTTATATTTAACATTAAAATTGATAATGTTCACACATTTTATAATTCCTTTTTGTAACTTATTGAGAGTTGGTGGAAAATCTTTGGACACTATATTTTCTTTCTGTGGATAACACAATACACAAGAAGCATTTCAAAATTCTCCTTTTTAACAATTTTTAGTAGACATTATTCCCCATTACAACGCATTTTCTCTGTTTTTCCTTTCCTAACATCGTTAATTGTTTTCCCTATCTTATCTCATTTTAAAATTTAACCCCTTGAAGGGCGGTAATGCCGCCATGGCATTACATAATTTTAATCCCTAATTGCCACCGGAATTTTATAATGAAAATTTCACCTTTATTAAATACGCAAAAATACTCTTTTACTTGTTTACAAATAAATTCTCTTGTATGGTGTCATTAAATTATTTCAACATTTTATGAATAAAAGTACCTTGCCCCTGAAAGGGTTAAAATGTATATGTCATCATGTAAATGTATTTACTGCGTAAGGATGCCTGCAATAGAGCCATAGATATTTACTATCTAACCCATTTTCTTTTCTAATAATATTTAATAATTATACGTTTTATAAATATAGTAATACCTCGTTTCGATATTTCCTATATTTTTTAAATTAAATATATTCAAGACAGATTTATATACACTTTTAGGTAGTTTCACGGGTAAAATATTCTTCGCGTGATATATAGCAGAGCGAATGAAAGTAGAAAGCTTATTCAATAAATAATCGAAAACGTAAAATATTAAATACAATAATAACTAGAAAAATTATAGAGATTTTTAGAGTATAAAAAGGATATCAAAGGGTAGCTGAACCCTAGCGATCCCCTGCTCAAATTTAAATTTAATAAGGAACCTATACCACCGAAAAGTGATTTAGCAGTAATGCTTATTGTGAAGGGAAAAGATATCTCCGAACTACCTGACGAGGATTTAGAAATTTTTAATAATGAGGGAAATTACTCGGATGAGTACTATAAAAGCACATATGGTAACAAATGGATTACTCGCAAAAAATTAGATATTGAGAATCGTAATGCTGTCCTTAAGCTTTACCCTCCGTATTCTAAAAATTCTCGTAAATTTAATAGAAAAAATGAGTATGAAACAACTGATGTAGCTGCACCTAGATCCAAAAAATCGAAAAGTGACAGCAACGAAGCTAACTTCAATATTAAGCTGTCAACTGATGACGTCACCAGCGAGGACCAATCCGAAATCTCCAATACTGAGACGATCTCAGAAATGGATTATTTTGACGAAAATCCGATAAATCCTAAAGAAAACATCGAAGCTTACTCTAATTTAACTGAAAATCAAACCAGCAACCCAAAAACTAAAGAGATAATTAAATCTGAAGTTAAAATTAATTCTCCCAAACCAATAATCGTAAAAAACATCCAAGATCTTGTTATTTTTGCTGCAACTGTTGAACAGGATTGCGACCCTAATTTTGTGATTAAAATTAACGATCTTAAAATTCTACAAAAAGACTTAGTCACTAAAGATAAACTTATTAATTATCTTAAAGAGAAAAATTACCAATTTTATGTGGTGCCAGACACCATCGCGCCCCTTAAATATGTTATCAGGGGACTTCCCAACACGTGTAAAATTGCTGACATAGAAAAAGAAATTGTAGATAAAGGTTTCGAAACAGTTAAAGTCGTGCAAATGACTAGTAGAGTAGATAAGAGGGCCCTCCCTCTATTTTTAATTCATCTTGTAAAAAATGAAAATTCGAAAACTTTTCTTGAAGTTAGGGATTTATTCAAAATTCGAATTGAAGTTGAGAATATAGGGTCCCCCATAAAGCAGTACAATGTTGGAATTGCCAAGGCTTTTTCCACATCAGCACTTACTGCTTTATGGAACCAAAATGTGTAGGATGCGGGAAAATTCATAAAAGTTTGGATTGCCCGAGTAAAGCTAGCGGCTCTAAAGAAAACGAAGAAAATAAGGAAAAACCACCGCCGATCTGCTGTAACTGCGGGTCGAATCATCCGGCTTCTTTTAAGGGGTGTGAGAACTTCCCATTAAAACCGAAATTTCGTAAATCCTATGCAGATTCGCTTAAAAACAATGAAATTAAACCAAATTCCGTAAATCCTGTTAAACCAGCCCCAAAAAAGAAAATTTCTCAATCGGTCCCAAAGATGGCGCCACCGAAACCAGTGCAGTTGTATCAGTTGGAGGAATTTAACACGGGATTCTTTAAGATTGCAGAAACTATTGAAAAAATTAAGATCGAACTTAAAATTGAATCTTTTTCTAAACTTTATGAATTTATAGATAAAATTTATAACGAAATTGTAAAACCAACTGATATTGGGAGAAAAAGACTTACTTTCATGGATGAGATTTCAAAACTCCCACAGGATAAAGTTTAGTCTCTTTTAGGCTATTTTGTTTATGTAAATATGGTAAATTTCTCTGTAAATAGTCTTTTTCTTTATTTGCATCGTTAACTTAAATTGTAATGGTTATTATTTATTATTATGTAAAAATGTATGGACCTGAATTGGGCCTTTTTTGTTTATGGGGTTTTCTAATAACTTCCATCGCCAGAGCTTTGCTTTGCAAGGTCCGACCACCAGAGGGCGAAGTCTAAGGCTTCAACCAATGGGAAATTGGCCTTGCTTTTTCCACCTTCGGCCATGATCTTCATTCACTTCATGTCTTCAGATCAGAACTGTCCAGTCATTCTCCACTTATCCTGATCCCGGGGATGCGTGGGGCTGCCCACAGGAGCCTCGGTTCAAACAGTTTTCGAGTTGACCTTGTTATCCCGACACTCTAATGGCCAGAAAAAGGTGTCGTCATAAGCGAAGTGTCGCGATAACCGAAGTTGGAGAAAAATATGCTTCTAAAAAGTTGTATTTTTAATTAATTTAAGACAATTTTAAATTCATAATTGTTCTTGCAGTTTTAAGCAATAAAACATTATTATTAAACAAAATAAACACAAAAATAAAATTGAAAAGAATAACAATCAGATTTATGATGAATTGTATTTTTATTTTTACATGAAATATTGATGAATTAACCCATTTATGCCTGAATTTATGTTTTCTCAAATTTGTTGGTAAAATCACTTTAAAATGTTGCAAAATGAACTGGAAAAATACTAAAAAAATTACGCTAAAATATTTTTGTATTTATTTGATAAAGTGTAAACGTACTAAATATGGGAAAAGACATATGTGGGAAAATGCATAATTATATGTTTTGTCTAAATTTATATTAAATAAGCTTTTAAATTCTATATTATATATTATAATTAGTATTTTTATGAAGTACTAAAAAATGTATATTTTTTTCTTTACAGACACTAATAACATTATAAATATTAGTAATAATGAACTAAGAATAATCGTATTTGAGGCTTAAGACAATTTATTTCATGATCATCTTGAAAAGGACTTTACATACATAACTGTCCCCTAAATGGCTAATAAAAATTGGTATCCATTCGTGCCTAGTGTCCTATATTTTATACGTTATAAAAATGCATAAAAAATAGGCAGGAATATATAATTTTGCAATTTAAAAAAAATGTGTATTTTGAAGAAGCTTACAAAATAAGATTATGATTTATTTATTTGGACCTTTGAAAAAAAAAAACACAAATAAACTTACTTTTTACATTTTGCCATCTTGAAAAATCTATAAAATCCGGTAAAAGCCTTCATTTTAAGCAATAAAATATCCATCTTATTCTTATGCCGTCATCTTTCGGTAACAAATAAAGACATTTATAGATAATTATTTCACACAATTTTCATGTTATAAAGAAGAAGAAAATTATACAAATTTATTAAAATTCGAAGCGTCCCAAAAATGGGACGCCAGGCAGAAATGGGTTAAGGTTTGCTTATCCGTTCAATGATTTGTAATCAATATTCGTTGTTTCAGAAATGGCTGTTAGATAAATTCTTATCGTTTCAATGTAATGTGCAATGCTTCGGTTTTAGACGGATGAAAAACGCCGTGTAACCACAAGAAAGCGCCGCCTGACCAGAACAAAAAGACCGCGAGTAGACTGATACGTCTATCTGGAACTTAAGTGGGTCATTCATAGTGTGTGGGTTTAATTACTCAGATAAAGGATTGAAGTAAAATTTTTCATTTAACTCAATGGGTATTTTAGACTCTTTTATGAAAAGCTTTGCTAAGACATCTCTTATCGCTTAATTTCCGTGCTTATAAGATGGATTATGAAAAATGGGCAATCTTCCTAAACCGTCGGGATATCCGGAGTTGAAAATTATTCAACGACGTAAAATCCGAAGTTTATTTACATTAAAATTATATACAAATAAACAATTAAATTTAAAAAATAAAAAAAACCCGACTGCGTAAAAAGCGAACTAATTAATTATTTCTCATCAATGTGAAACTATTTTTTTTTTTCAATTCCTACTATTAGCTCACACTCTCGCTATATATATCTTGTTCAAATTTTCAATCGTTAATAAAATACTTATCATTCATCCAATCAAGCTCAAATAATTTTTTTTAAACTTGTATTGGATGACACTTGATGTTAATCGTTTTTTTTCAAATATTAATACATTAATTTAATTAACTTAATTAATTTTCAATAATCGAGAGAGCCCTCTTCTTGATCAAGGCATTTTAAGTGTCACTCAAGAGGGAAGAAGAATGGGAGAAAAAAAATTCTATTTTTGACCTAAGTAGGAATTGACTTAAAATATTTTTACTTTCTTCTATCTTTACAAGAAGAAAGTATTGGATTCATGAAAATTTTCGAATTCCGGTTTTCGACTGATTTGCACGTTTTAGGGTCAGAGATTCCAAAAAACATGTTTTTACAAAATGTCTGTCTGTGACTCTGTGAGTCTGTCTGTCTGTGTGTATGTGACACAAATTTTGTGGGCGCTCTATCTCAAGAACTAATGCACGGAATTTAATAAAAATTTATATTCAGTTAGTCCCTAATACAAATTGATGCTGATTAGTTTTTGGTGTAAATCGCTCAACAGGTGGCGCAGCTATGCTGCATTTTTCACGATTTTTGCAATAGCTCTATCTCAAGAACTAATGCACGGATTTTGATCAAACTTCAGATTTAGTTAGTCCTTGATATGAATCGATGCTGATTACGTTTTGGCGTAAATCGCCCAATAGGTGGCGCTGTTATGATGAATTTTGCAGGATTTACACGATTTCCCCCAATAGCTCTATCTTAAGAACTAACGCACGGATTTTCATCAAACTTCAGATTCAGTTAGTCCTTGATATGACTTACCACTGATTAGGTGTTGGTGTAGATCGCCCAACAGGTGGCGCTTCTGTGCTGCCTTTTTCACGATTGTCACAATAGATCTATAGAATTAATGGACGAATTTTCATCTAACTTCAGATATAGTTATATGTTGACACAAGTTGTTGTTAATTAGGTTTTGGTGTTAATTAACCAATAGGTGGCGCTGCTATGCAGGAATTTTCACGATTTTTGCAATAGCTCTATCTCAAAAACTAATGCACGGATTTTCTCCAAACTTCAGGTTCAGTCAGACGTTGACATAAATTGTCGCTGATTAGGATTTGGTATAATTCACCCAATAGGTGGCGCTGCTAGGCAGTATTTTGCTGAATTTAGACGATTTCAGCGATAGTCATATCTCATGAACTAATGCACGTAATTTCATATCTTTAGAATCCTCATGAGATGCATAGATTGCCATTTAATTTTGACAGTGTGATAGCGAATTTTGAAGTATTAACATGTATCAGACAGAAGGAAGTTTTGGGATTGGTACATCCGACTAATTTTTTATATTACTTACCTATTTTTTTTTATATTTACTTGTATTGGTGACTTTTAAGTTGTGTTTAATTGTTAGTTCCTATCTATAAACACTGTTTGGATGAAGTCTATAGATGTCTATGATGGCTAGAGTTGCAGTAAATCTAGAGATCCTACCTACACAGCTTCCAGGTTGTATAATATTTTAACGGAGCTTCGGACTGTAAAATAGTCAATGAAACATCGTTTTAATGTTGAAAGACCTATCCAATGATATGCCACTCAATAGGATGCGTAATTTTTTTTTCGTGTCTACCGCCATTTTGAATTTATAAAAACAAAACCTAGCCTAACCATCGGACGGTTAAGACGACACGATAAAGACCTCATTCATTAAAATCCACCCAGCCGTTGGGTTGTTCCGGTGGGAAATCCACATACTCAGATACGCGTGAAACACATAACCCTTCTTGGCAGTCGAGTAAAAATCGGGACTTTGAAAAACTGGCATGATGTGGAGTGACGTGAAAACCGGAAGTCGGGATAACGAGGTCGACTGTATTTAAAGAAATTATCATAAATTATTCTGGTGTAATTCTATTTTAAACTTTTGATTGGGAAGTTTTTTTTAAATTAAATTAACAAACTGATTTTTAAATTTTGCTTGTATTACGTTTATTTTTAATGTACAACATTTCTCTTCCCTAACCACAAACAAAAAAAAAAAAAAAAAAGTCAAAAGAAGCAGATAGCTAATGGGTGAATAACAAATTTGAAATTTCAGCCCTAAAAGTTGAAATTGCACACCCCACGTTGGGAGCCACTGCCTTAAGGTAATCGCTGTAGTTTTCCTGCAAGGTTTAAATTTACTTCTACTACCCTTAATTTTCTTTTTTGTAATTTTAGTTTCAGTAGATTCAGAAACAGAAGGGGCTGGGGGATATTTTTGCATTACGTTTTTGATGATATCTCTGAAAATATATTACCTAAAATTAAAAGAAATGTATTTTTGAATTCGGCGTCACAAAAGCTTGCACGCGATAACCCAACACGATATATAAACAGAGTTTTTTTTTTTTTTCAAGTAATTTAATTACTCCCCTCTACATTTTCCCTAAATATATTTGTGCAGCCAATTTCCACTTTCTACGTCCCATAGTTTACGAGTAAAATGGCTGTGACCGACGGACAGACAGACAGAGGAGAGATGTTATAATGGTTCCGTTTCACTTTTTAAGTTTGAAACCCTAAAAAAAACATCAAAATAGTTCTCTTTATTTCCGTGCGCGTGTTTGTGTATTTTAAAAAGCTCTTCGAAGTAATATTACCCTTTGCGGCAGAAAACACGTTGTATTTTTTTTTTTTTTTTTTTTTTTTTTTTTTCATAATGATGCGATACTCGCAATAAAGTAATTTCCAGTAGGGAAAAAATGCTATTTTGTGCCGTAAATGCACAAACCTTGAAGCTATTCGACAAGTCTCGACTTCTAGTTTTAATTTTCTACACGCATCTTTGGATTTCCCCTTCCTGTAATATAGATAGAAATGCTTTGTTTCTCTGAAGGTTTTTTCCAGGGTTCGAAACATTCCATGAATTAAACAATGCAAAATGTTTGACAAAAGATGAAATGTCAGAACAAGTGTTTGGCTTTTTTGTTTCTTTTCCCTTTTTACTGCAATGTCACTAGACATCTGTCAGGCATCTAACTTCAGGAAATTTTTCGATACTAATGACAGATTTTTTTAAAGACTTTTTCATCTAATAAGAAATTTCGAAATATTGCTTTTGTACATTTGAATATTCTATGTCATTAGTGATAGAATAAGTTTATTACTTTTAATTCAATCATACCGATTCATAAAGACATCATGTGAACGGAATTTTCCCCGTGGAAAAAAATAACTAGAAAACAGAAATTCTGCTTTTTCAAAATTTAGCGTCGCTGTATCTCTCTACCGAAGCCCAGCGGTGTAGTGGTCAGCACGCCTGTCTGCCGCACCGCAGGTCGAGAGTTCGACTCCCGACTGGGCAAGGTTCACTCAGCCCTTCATCCCTTTGGGGTCGATAAAATGAGTACCAAGCTTGCTTGGGAACTAAACACCGAGGGTCTCGCGTTAGGTTGACCACCTGGCCGGGACGCATGCTTATAATAAGCTAGAAAAAGCAAGGGGTCGTCGTGTAGCTTCATCGCCCCGATCCCTCCCTTCCCGCTTTTCGGTGTCTTTAATTTGTGTAATTTCTCTTTTAAATTTGTCCGGTTTCAATTTTTGATTTTTTTTTTTTTTTCTTTCTGGCTTTCGCTAGAGAGTCTTTCGATCGGGACGTGGCTGGGCACCTGGGAATCTTGCTTCCGCAAAAGAGTCGGAGTAGAGTAGAGGAATAAAGGGCTGCGGACGAAGATGGGCCGCTCGCCGCGGCTCGCATCTTCGTCCGCAACCCTTTACTCTTCTACTCTACTCCGACTCTTTTGCGGAAGCAAGATTCCCAGGAGCCCAGCCACGTCCCGAAAGAAAGACTCTCTAGCGAAAGCCAGATTGAAAAAAAAAAAAAATCAAAAATTGAAACCGGACAAATTTAAAAGAGAAATTACACAAATTAAAGACACCGAAAAGCGGGAAGGGAGGGCTCGGGGCGATGAAGCTACCCGACGACCCCTTGCTTTTTCTAGCTTATTATTAGTAGCCTCGGGGCCCAGGGTCAAGAAAACAGAGATGGGCACTGTCGGCCCAGATCCTTCTCGGATTGTATAGCCACAGAGTTTAGTTTTAGTATCTCTCTATCTCTCTATTCTAAAAAAAAGTAACTACCGCTGTCACCGCCGCCGCCGGTTTTGAATTTTTTGTGACCGGAGGTCTTTCTTCGTTAATATTAAGAAAAATAATGCATACAAAAATATGAAAATCGGTAGTATTATACAGAAATGTTTGATAAACACGCTGATGCAGACAGTTTTCAAATCGAAGAATTATTTTAAGAGATATTTAATGCTAAAGTTGGACAAAATCGTTCCACTAAAAAAGTTTTATAGGAGCAAAAACTATACATCGGAATTTAATAATTTTTAGATCATTTTATACGTTATAATTTCACGGTGTGCAGAATTCATTTTTTTTTTAATTTGAACCATTTTTCGTGGTTTCATTTCTATTTTAAATTCAAATTTTCAGCATTTCGAGAGATATTTTTTACTTATTTTAGAAAATTGTACTAATTTAACCTGTTGCCAACTGTATAAACAACGGAAAAAATAATGCTTGCTTCAAATTAAAAATCTATTTACACGTGACTATTATAAACAGAAAACATACTTTCAAATTAAAATTAAATAATTGCGTATAAAAAGCAGGAACTTATTAAAAATTACGTCATAAAAAGTATACACGCGAATATTTAAAAGAGAAAGAATAGCTTGGTCAAAATTACGTCAGATTAAAAACGATTAATTTAAAATGTCTCATTTAAAAGAACTTTCTTTTCGCTTTGTTAAAAAATACCAAGGGACAAAGACTGTGTTTACTTAATTTCTTTTATATTAGCTTATTTTGAAATGTTGTTACACGTGTCTACGTCATCAAGTTATTTTTATTTCGACGTTTTATTTGTATTTTTATTAATGTTGTACTAATTTATTTGTTCTTTCGTTATTTAAAATAAAAATTATGTCAATTTGTATAATTTGGCGAAATGGGTCGACGGGATAATCAAGTAGTACCGCAGCAGATTTGGCGTTAAAATTTCCCAATCAAAGAGAAAGGAGTAGAAATCCGTTTATTGGGAGATCGCCACTTTTTTAAAAATTATAATTCAATCTTTCGAAATCTTTTTAAAGCCGATCAAATTAGCGTGCATTTAGAGTCTGTGGTGTCTGGACGGGGGTTAGCGAGCGTAGCTCGTAGGGGGCCGAGCCCCCTAGTTCTAAAAAAAAGTAACTACCGCTGTCACCGCCGCCGCCGGTTTTGAATTTTTTGTGACCGGAGGTCTTTCTTCGTTAATATTAAGAAAAATAACGCATACAAAAATATGAAAATTGGTGGTTTTATACAGAAATGTTTGATAAACACGCTGATGCAGACAGTTTTCAAATCGAAGAATTATTTTAAGTTATATTTAATGCTAAATTTGGACAAAATCGTTCCACTAAAAAAGTTTTATAGCAGCAAAAACTATACATGGCAGTGTAATCATTTTTAGATCATTTTATGCGTTAGAATTTGCCGGAGTGCAGATTGCATTAATTTTTTTATTTTGACTCATTTTTTGAAGTTTTATTTCTATTTTAAATTCAAATTTTCAGCATTTCTAGAGATATTTTTTACATTATTTTAGAAAATGGTATTAATTTATACTGTTGCCAAATGTATAAACAGCGCAAACAATAATGTTTGCTTCAAATTAAAAATTTATTTACACGTGACTATTATAAACAGAAAAAATCATTTGGAATTAGAATTAAATAATTATGTACAAAAAGAAGGAACTTATTAAAAATTACGTCATAAAAAGTATACACGTGAACTTTAAAAGAGAAAGGATATTGTAAAATAATAAATTCATTAACATGCGTTAGAAGTCTTAAACAGGAGAAATTACGTCATATTTACGTCACATTATAGCTATTACATAAAATGAACACAAAATAATATTGCAAAACAGTTTAAATTTAGAAATTGCGCTAGACATTTATTTGATATTTTGAGAGGATCTTTTCAACTATTTTTGTTAGGAAAGCGCAAATAATATTTCATTTCTAACAAAAGTATTTTCACGTGAATATTTAAAAGAGAAAGAATAGCTTGATAAAAATTACGTCAGATTAAAAGCGATTAATTTAAAATGTCTCATTTAAAAGAACTTTCTTTTCCCTTTGTTAAAAAATACCAGGAGACAAAGACTCTGTTTACTTAATTTCTTTTATATTGGCTTATTTTGAAATGTTGTTAAACATGTCTACGTCATCAAGTTATTTTTATTTCGACATTTTATTTCTATTTTTATTAATGTTGTACTAATTTATTTGTTCTTTCGTTATTTAAAATAAAAATTACGTCAATTTGTATAATTTGGCGAGTGGTTTGGCGATTTATATAATTTAGCGAAATGGGTCGACGGGATAATCAAGTAGTACCGCAGCGGATTTGGCGTTAAAATTCCCCAATCAAAGAGAAATGAATAGAAATTCGTTTATAGGGAGATCGCCACTGTTTTTTAAATTATAATTCAATCTTTTTAAAGCCGATCAAATTAGCGTTGCATTTAGAGTCTGCGGTGTCCGGACGGGGGTTGGCGAGCGTAGCTCGTAGGGGGCCGAGCCCTCTAGTATATATATATATATATGAATATAGATAATACAAAATATATTTCAGTTTTAAGACTTTTTTTATTTTATATAAAATGACGTCATTTGTATTCGCTGAAGAATTCCACATTTACGATCCAGCCTTAAACAACATCTATCGAAAAGTACGCATAGGACGTCACTATTACGAAATAATACACCAGGGACGACGAACCTTTTCACATCCAAGTGCCAAATTTTTCCAAAAATATATTTTACGGGATCATGACGTGCCAACAATAGAAAAAAAATCCCTGCCGGCCCGGCCTACAGGCAGAGGTAGATTTCGAAGTCAAATATACTAATTTCACAAACAAAAACTAAATCATGATTATAGATAAATCCACTTTAACAATTTTATCTGGCCGCTCTTGACGAGTTTTTATTTCATTTTCATATAATAGCTGGTTTTATCAGAATCATGTTAGGGCGGTATTAAAAAAAATACTTTTCCATGCTCAGCAACTCGAAATTTTCTGGCATAATTCCAGATTCATTTTTAATTTTTAAAAAAATATGAAACTTGCTGACGTGATTTTTGAAGAGATTTATAAGCGACCTGTGTTTTTATTTTTTGTTCAATTAATTAAAACTTGATATATAAACAATTATTTTCTCAGAAGTACGATATTTTTCGTTTCTAACACAATCGCTTCGGGAAATTCCGTTCAAAATGCCCACTTTGACATCATTTTTTGAAATATATTCTGCCTCTATCTAAAAATCGATTATTACGGTACATTATATAGTTTCTGAATAAGCGAATCTACCAATTAAATGCGTTTGAGAGCAAAAATGAATTTAAAACCAGTCAGAAAATAAGCAGTTTGGATTTAAGCGCATCCTTAATACAATGATTTTTCCAACGCAATCCGCTTCGGTAAATTCGGTTCAAAATGCCCTTTTTAACAGCATTTAAAAAAATATATTCTGCCCCTATCAGAAAATCGACCATTACGGTACATTATATAGTTTCTGAGTAAGAAAACGTACCAATTGGAAGCCTTAGAGAGCAAAAATGAATTGAGTCAGAAATGAGTCAGAAAATAAGCAGTTTGGATTTGAATACACCCTTACTAAGATCAATTTTTTACTTCAACCGGTATGTATTTTTAATTTGTTTTTGCTCTAAGAATTGGTCCTATCCAAAACTTGTCTATATAGATGTTGTAGACAATATCAAAAAGATATATAATAAATTCATGGGGATTTTATATCTTTTGAATTGACGGAGTTATGGATTTTTTTCTTCTTCAAACCCCCTTTTTGTTTTCGTTTTTAATTTTTTTTGCGGTACGAATTGGTCCTATCAAAAACTTGTGAATATAAAAGTTGTAGATAATGTTAAGGAGATTTATGATAAAATTAATTGGATTTGATATCTTGAGAATTGACGAAGTTATGGATTTTTTTCTTCTTCAAACGCCCTTTTTGTTTTCGTTTTTAATTTTTTTTGCGGTACGAATTGCTCCTATCAAAAACTTGTGAATATAAAAGTTTTAGATAATGTTAAGGAGATTTATAATAAAATTAATTGAATTTTATATCTTGAGAATTGACGAAGTTATGAATTTTTTTCTCCCAAAAACCCTATTTTTTGCGCCCCTTGAGCCCATTTTTAACTTTATCAAAAATCTGTGATACATAAATTTTTGGCCCTATTTTTAGAAGTAATAAAAACTTTAAACTGATTTGATATGTACAAAAAATAAGAAGTTATGGGGGGTTTTCTGTTTTCACAAAACCCCTTCCTATTTCCCTCCCCTTTGTCCGATTTTGCCCATTAACGAACTTGACCGAGATTTTATGCCCATTGATTTTATGTATAAGTTTGGAAGAGATTGGTGCAGAATTACGAAAGTTATCGTGTCCAGAAGAAAGTGATATATATAGATATATAGATAGATATATAGATAGATATATAGATAGATAGATAGATAGATAGATAGATATAAAGTTTTTTACTGAGGGTGGTTTTGGGTTCTAGGGGTCATGATCGGTGTAGATCTGCAAAAATTTTTCAGAAATTCCAACATAGGAACGATCCGAATAGGTAGTATTTCATACGAAATCTACCTAAAATTTAATGAATCAGATAATAATGAATCAAAATTACTTAAAATTTTTCTTTTAGCATTTAAAAATATGGGTAAAATTTGATGCTATACTTTAGAAATTCATTTTAAAAATATTATTTCTGTTGTCTCATCTTAGATGCCAAATAATTTATATCAGTTTCGTACTTAGTTATTTTTAAGTGAATGCAAGTTGAATTGGACTCCTTTTACAAGATGTTTTACTTGAATTTTTCATATTATTTATTTCCGAAAAGAATGTGTCGCATAAAAAATTGCCAAAATAGCAAGCGTCAGAATCTACAGCTTTTAGTGTCTGGAATTCAATTCCAAGTTGTTATAATTTTACCATCGACATTTTTGCTTATAATGCCTTTTAATTTTCTTTTGCAATAATCTTATAATTCTCTCTTATTTTTAATTTAAGTATTGCGCGGCAGCGCAATACTTATTTATTTCCAGTGTCACTTTCTCAATGTTAATTTAACATGGGAAAACCTATGGAGATCATAACTTTTTCATTTTTTCTTCCCACCTTTTTGTCCCTGATGCCACTCATTTTTTATTTTTTACTAATTCTAATGATATTGTAAATTTAAAGTGTAAAAACGTTTGCCTGACGTCAAGGTCAAAACGAATGGTAAAATGGCTTTGCATATGGGTGAATTATAACCCAGAGAGAAACATTGGGCAATTTTTGTTTACATTATTCAATTATTTTTCTTAATAATTCAATTTTCTCTTTTTTCATTAAAAATCAACGGACATTTTTTCATAGAAAATGTAACATTTTTATTCATTGTTTTAAAAATTTCAAAAGCCGGAATAATAATTTATTTCTTTTTAGTTGAAAGATTTTCACGTGAAATATAAAATTGAGCTAGTTTTCTTTTTTCTTTTTTTTTTTTTTTTTTTTTCAAAAATTAAAAAGGTGAATATGACGTCATAGTGTAAATAAAAAGGATATTTTCAGAATAAGTTTTTGTATTGGTCAAGTTTATATTTTAGTAAAAAGTTTCTAATGGATAGCTATTTTTACGCAGGTAGCGAACTTAGTGGGGAATTACATAACTTAAATTTTAAAATGTATTTTTTTTCCGAGGTGAGAACTATTTATGCCCCAAGTTAAACTTAGGTAATAATTTTCTGATGTGTTTACATCACCCCTTGGGAGAGATTAAGGTTTAAAAATTTAAGTAAATGTTTTTTTTTTTTTTTTTAACTGTATCACAGCTATAATATTGTTAAATATTAGTAGTAAGGATTCAACACAATTTACATTTACATTCATAGCGTTCCTGAGTGGGAAATAGGGTATCTAAATTTAAGTGAAGTTAATTTTTTATGATTTGATTATAGATTTTTCATAGTCAAATTGGAAGTTTTTGTCCAAACTACCGCAACCTGCATTACTACAGTGGTGAAACATTTTGAATTGCACATTGGTAAACTGCATCCCACATTGTGATGCAATACCGCATGCATCAGAGCCTGATGATGATACTCCTATTAATTTTGAAATGAGTTCGTCTGAGTGCAGTAGTTGTTGAAAAACTTGACATATTAAACAAAAACTTAATTTGAAGAACAAATTTTAAAAACGAAATTTATTTCCTACATTGTTTAAGCCCGAGAAGGGACAGATATTAAGTTATTTCATTCAATTAGTTCTACATTTAATCTTAAATTTTTGTAACAAATTAGTTAAACCAATTGAAGATTAAAAAATAAAAATAAAATTCATACAATGTGATGCTTAAAACACCATAAAAAAATAGATTCCGTTCAAGTGAAATTGAAATAAATCTTCTCGGGCCCTTCTCGGGCTTAAACAATGTAGGAAATAAATTTCGTTTTTTTTTTTAATTTGTTCTTCAAATTAAGTTTTTGTTTAATTTTTCTGAACCAGTATAGAGATAGATCGGGATACATTAAGTTATATTTCAGTTTTTCAATCTGCATGACATTGACAACCAACCGAGCTAATAGAATTCAGACAGAGACAACATCTAGATTCATTATTGCATTTTATGAAATTCTACTATATTTTGATGGAGAATCTGAATGTATGCCGTGCTAAAAATAACCTGCAGCATACCACTTATGGCAAAATCGGCTATCTAATGATTCATATGCCTGCATTTGTTTTGTAACTTTAATATGGATACTTAAATTTAAATAAAGTTTATAATAGCTCCATGTTTTATCAGAAATCATTCATTTATATTTTTTTCAAAATAGCACGTATTTTATTTACAATTTATTTTTCAGTTGTTGTGAGAAAATGACAATAAAAAGATGTAGTAATCTACTATTTTCCAACTATTTTCTCTTCACTTTCTACAGAAATGGGGTACTTCAGTTGCCACTATTACAGAAATAGCATTAAAAATTACAAAAAAATAATAATAATTTCTCAAAAATAAATTGAGATGCAGTTTTTAAATAAACTGCAGATAAAAATACAGTAGAACCTCAGTTATCCGAAGTAATTGGGACCGACCATCTTTCGGAAAATTGAAATTTTCGGATAATCGAGAATGCTTCAATTTTAAGATTAGGGAGAAATATATGCAATATTTCTTATTATGCTAACAAGTGCTTTCTAAAAATAAAGCAATAGCAAAATAGAGACAAAAATAAATTACCTGAATTTTAATTTTGAAATTAAGTACCTCTTCCATATATTAAAAGGGTTTAAAAAAATGTTTTGTTTGTCGCAGTTTCGATTGCCTTTGCTTTGAAACTCTATCACGGGGTTTTTTAATATTATTGGTTCCCTAGTATCACAGTCTTTTTGCTGCTCCAGCCATGCCAAATCTTTTGCAAAACATTTAAAGGCTTCAGAATTGCTAATTTCTTTTCGTTTTTTTCGTTCCACTCCGCAGGTTACGGAAGTTCAAGTTAAATTCAAAGGAATTCTAAGCAAGGGGATCGAAAATATTTATATGTACTCGTAGTTCGAAAAGGACCGCTTGCACACAAGGAATAAGATAGTTAAAAAAAAATAAACAAATAAAAAATAAAATAAAATAAAAAAAAATAAATAAAAAGCTTTCTAAATGGATTTGCGCACAAGGAATGTGATAGAAAAGCTTTAAAGAAAAAAGTCCTTCCGGCCAGTGCCGGGGGGAAGAGGTAGATTTCATATTCCTTATTTTTAAAAAGCAAGCTTATATTATTCAAACGTACGAAGCTCAATTTAGTGAAAACCGATTATAGGAGATTCAATACTAATTTTCATCAGTATTAAATCATTATGAATGAGAATTTCGCGAAATCAGTCAGCTTTATCCAAGTTGCTTTTATTTAAAGTAACTTATATTTGGTTGCCAAATTCGGCTATATCTTGAAGTTCCTGCCATTTTAAGACAACATGGTGGATGAGGCTAACGAGTGAACTTGGTCGAGACCTTAGTAATTCCTGTGCACATGCTCACTCACATCGGAATCGGTTGATATATACAAGTGCTGTCGCAGGCAAAAAATCAGATTTTTCAAAATGTCACCCACATTAGAAATTCAATCTGAGCCATTTTTTAAGATAAAGACAAAACAAAAAATGCTCCGGAATCCTTATATCATGGTCAAATACTTAAGAAAGAAACCTTTTTCAATTTCTAATTTTTTTGCACCTCACTTTAAATATATATATTTTTTAATTTAATGGCATCCATTTTGAAACAAGATAGCTGATGAAGCTGGCCAGCGAACTTGGTCGAGACATTACGATATACTATCCACCTTTCTTACATCGAAATAGGTTAATAAATACGCGTGTTATCACGTGACAAATATCAGATCGTTTCAAAATGTCAGCCATGCTAGAAATTCAAAGTGCTATAATTCAACCATTTTTAAAGGTATATACGAAACAAAAACTGCTCCGGAATCTTTGTATCAAGGTCAAACACATAAAAAAAAAATCTTTTTCATTTTTAAATTTTTTGATAACTCATTTAAAATTTAAAATTTAAAATTTTTTTAATGGCAGCCCTTTTGAAACAAGATGGCGAATGAAGTTGGCCAACGAACTCGGTCGAGACATTGGTATGTACTGTATACACACCAAGTTACATCCATATCGGTTCATAAATACGCCTGTTATCGCGTGACAAAAATCAGGTCGTTTCAAAATGTCAGCCACAATAGAAATTCAAAATGCTATAACTCAGCCATTTTTTTAGATATAGACGAAACAAAAACTGTTCCGGAATCTTTGTATTACGATCAAACACATACAAAAAAAATCTTTTTCATTTTCCAATTTTTTGGTACCTCATTTTAAATTTAAAATTTTTAAAAAAATTTTAAATGACCGCCATTTTGAAACAAGATGGCGGATGAAGCTGGTGAACGAACTCGGTCGAGACATTGGTACGTATTAGGTATACACCAAGGTACATCCAAATCGGAAGTGCTATAACTCAGCCACTTTAGGTAGCTTTCATTACAAAAAGCTATCTATTGCAGCCTTTCGGAGGTAAGCGATTTCAAAAAATTTTGGTATATTTTCATCGATCATGACCCCCAGACCCCGAAGCCATCCTCCGTTCAAAAGTTGATATATATATATAAAGTATGGTGTATCATGCATTTAACATAATAAATTTTCACATATTGCATCATGATTTAAGGATATATTTTACTATCTCAATATTCCTCATTGCTTTTTAAATTTTCACATTTATTTATATAATACAAGGCTAAATTTTACTATCTCAAGTATTCCCCTTTTTTTTTTAATTTTTCGGATAAAAGAGGTTCTACTGTACTTCCCCCCCCCCCCCCCCCTATGCAAAGGTGTAAAAATTAAAAATGTGCGATGCTTAGAAGTTTAAAAAATTGCAGTAAAGATTATCTGATTTAACCATACAATGATACATCTGCTTCGTTTTACGGCTGGCTTATGTAACGCAACGTTATTTATTTTGGACGACACTTTAATTGTTGCCTGAAAGTAATACCATATCAGGACTAAAAAATAATAATAAAGTTTATCTACGTATTCATCCTTTAATGGAACTCCATTGCCCGCAGTTTATTCTGTTGAACTGTCTACATGGCAGACCAGATGTTATTGCCAATAAGGTTATCTCAGTGAAATGTGTCCATAGGTTGTCGGATCAGGTAGCTAAATAGGTAGAGTGTTGACAAACTTCCTTTTTTAACTCAGTTGGTAAAATTCAGTTCGTAGGGACATAATAGACATTATATCCGTTTGAAGGAAGAGCTATGCCTGTCAAAAATTCTACAATACTACGATTATGGAAGATTACTCAATTTAAATGCATATTTCTTAGGTTTTAATCGGCTCGTGATCATGGAAGATTCTTCATTAACGACAGACGCTCGTTATTATATTTGTTTAAAAGCGTTGTTATGATATGGATTGTAAGATGTTGTATGTAAATATGTAAGATGTACATTTAAGAGGTATGTTTTAATATGTACGGTAATATCATAGCTGTCGACTCTTATGCTTTTTTGTTATCACTATTTTTAAATTAGAAAATTTGTTTTATTTAATTAAAGAAATCGAAGACTAAACGAGACATTTTTTTTCCATACAGGAATAGAAATAAGAAAAAAAGAAAAGCGTAAAAGTTGGCACCTATGTAATATTTGTGGAAGATGGATGCATGTACAGTAGGGTGGGTCGAAAAAACCGAAATATTTACAATCGAAAAGTAATAGAGCGGAAAAGTTGCCTTTTGTAATAAAGAATAAATACTTAAAATATTATACCGATCGGTTAATATCTTTTACCGCCGCAAGGGGGCCAAAATTTCAAAAAATCGCAAAACACATGTTTTTTTTCGATATATTTTTTTTAATTATCCAAACGTACGAATACAATTTCTAGTAGGACGCAATAGATACATGAAGATATAAGAAATGTCCCGGTAAACGTTCATTATGATAAAATCATATCATTTACTGCCGCAAAGGGACCATATATATAAAAAAAATGTAAAAATTTCAGTTTTTCTAAATTTTTATAATTTTTATAATATGTCTAGAAATATATAAATTTACTTTATATCTATTAATATGTCATAAATTTTGTTAACTATTTGTCATAAATTGAATAATATAAACGGTAATCATTCATTGTTCTTGACGATCGTTTCATCTACTGTTGTTTTACTGCATATCAGCAGTTCATATACCACAAATCACAAAAATGATATAAAATGAACAAAATATTTTAGCATTTTATTAATTAAAATACAGAGAAATTTAACCTAAACTGGTTAAATAAACTTAAAATGAAGAAGTATTTAAATTAATTGAATTTTATAATTTGACTTGCTTTCAAATAAAGCCATTGTTCCTCGAGAAACCGAAATTGATCATATGCCCAATTGATCATTGGGACAAGGAAAGCGGATTGAGTGGGACAAGGAAAGTTATAATAGCTGGTATCTTTAATCGAACATTCTAAACTCACCAGTGTTGTTAGATAGTCAGTCGATAGACAAACCGTAACAGGTGGTTTCGTTAGTTTACAATTTTGCCTTTCGACTAAAGCGATACAATTTCAAACTTCAAAGTTCAAGTCTGGAATGGCGAAATGACGGATGGCAGTATTCGTGTCCACAGAACTTCGTGCTTTGGCAATTTTCAATTTTGGCAACCGGCTGATGCAGTACACTATCATGATGTACTCAATAAGTACATCCTGAAAGTGTACTGCATCAGTTGGTTCACAATTAAAATGAATCCATCCTGTTTTTCAGATTCTGTGGGCTATAATTAGTAACTCTCGTTACGAGCCATATCATCTACGAAAGATTATAGTTCCTGTAATTTCACGAAATGCCTGTTTATCAAAGCATGAAAATAGCCTCATCAGTGGCGTAGCTACATATTCAACGCCCTGGAGCAAGCAAAGTTTGTGCGCCCTCTTGTTTCTCAAAAAAGTTCTGCGTAATTTTGTTTGGAAGTTACACACACACATATATATATATATATATGTATATGTGTGTGTATGTGTGACTAGCTGACCCGCCCGGCGTTGCCCGGGCCCGTTATAATAACGTAAACAAAAATCAAGTTTGTATGATTTTATATATTCATAAGTAATTCAAATGAACATGGTTTTAGGGGTGGCCCACTGCCTTCGGCCGCGTCTAGTGTGTTCCGACAAACCTCTTTCAGAACGAAACTGTGGCCTGGGTCCCCGCTACCAAAGGCAGTGTATGCCAGGAGTATTCCGTACGCGACGCAAACAATCGAAAATTGAATGAGTAAACCCTGTATAGTGGTTTCCAAAGTAGCCAGAGGACCCTAGAACTATGCTAAAGAAAATTGCAGTACTATCAGATAATTTTTAATTAAACTGCACCAAGGACCCTAAGAAGGCGATTAATATTCAAAATTGGTGGTAGCTGAAGTGTGAGTAATTTTTTTGTTATTCATGTAGTAGCTGGGGCACCTAAGAAATAGTTAGGGGAAAAATCCTAGTGAATCGGACCATTTTTATAGGGGACCAAAAGGAGCTTATTGATAATTGATGAATAACTAAGATGAAAACACGATAAAAGGTCCTAGTACTTAGCGCTTTAGATTTTCAATTAGTCGAAATTAAGTATAGGGTATGCAGTGATGGGATTAAAATAATTTAACAACCGGTTCGCTGCTCGAATGATTTTTGATGTACAAAAATGAAAGAAAAATGAAGCATCACACATAGATTATGAAACACTTTCCAATAGTATAAGAACATTGTTAAAAAAAACTTTGATCCTTTGGTATGGTGAAAAAAATCCTGCAACATGTTGCCCTATAAAAGGACGTTAATAAATATTCGGCAATCATGAAACCATGATCATAATTTCTATCAGAAAATGCATCAAAACAATAAACAATATAATATAAAAATAGCAGAAATGTAAGTTTAAGAATTAACCCATGTTCATGACCTAAAGTTGTATATAACATATTTAGAAAAATATTATCTATGCTATAGCTTGTGAGACAAATTTTTTCAAGACCAAAACTTCTCGAGTTATGACATTTAGAAATTTTAGGAATTTTTACCATTTCTTAGTAAAAAAAAAAAAAAAAAAAACCGGCCAGACAACGTTGGAAATTCGTAAAATACAAAGTATCATGATTCGGCAAGTTTAGATCATACAATGTCTTTTCATTTGTTAGAGCTGGAAAAATATTTTTCTAAATATAAATTATAAGACTAGAGGAACTTATCAAAATTTTGGATTATGAAATTTGGCATTTATGAAAATAACTACTTTCATTTAAAAAACTGCTAAGATATGAAGAACAATATAAAAAAATGTCCACTTGGAAGTATATATCTAAATCTGACGATTTAAGTATTAGCTATAGATCAGCGATAACAGGGAACATTCCGTGCCAAAGCAAAGTGCCGTTTATTCAAATAACAGCGTTGCCTGGGCCCGTGATGAAACCGAAAGCGAGCGAAGAAACACCCAGGTTTTCATTGATTTCGTCGAAATTTCACACATTTTATTTAGTAAAAAAACATTTCTACCCGTCCGAATGTTTCAAAATTTTTGTAGATGATGTAAATCTGATCTATTGAGAATCTCAATACCATCTGAATTTGAGATACTCTTAAAAGATTGTGTTCAAATGCGGTCGTTTAATTACTTTTAGCGTAGAAAAATATCGTCTCCTTGAGGCATAATATGACCTGCATTTGCCGGTGTATTTGTAAGGGTTAAAATTCCTATTTTTTAAAACCGATTGTCCCATCAATAAGAAGATGGTTTCAGATTTACGAATATATTATTGGTTTGTCAGTACCTCTAAAATTTCGCCCTGAAGGAGCGAAACCCCAACGAAACACTCAGATTTTTGCTAATTTCGTCGAAAATTTCACACATTTTATTTGGTAAGAAATATTTCTACCCGTTCGAACGTTTCAAAATTTTTGTAGGTGATGTAAATCTGGTCTATTTATTAAAGAGCTAAAAAAAGAATACGGTCGTTTAGTTATTTTTAGCGTAGAAAAATTATCGTGACGCGCGAAGTGACCTGCGTTTACCGGTGTATTTGAAAGGGTTAAAATTCATATTTGTTACCAATTGCACCACCGATTAGAAAAGGGTTTCACTTTAAGAACATATTTTTGGTTTGTCGGTACCTCCAAAATTGCGCCCTGGAGGGGCATTGCAATAAGGGAGAAAAAGTTATTCGGAAAAACGACCTTTTTTGAAAATTGTTTTTCAAGCGGTTGACTGCGATATTTTTTTTAATTGATTGCGGCATTTGAGACGTAGATCTTTCAACATATGTCTTTTTTTAACTTTACTAAGCGGTCTGGCCGATGTAAGTTAATAAATAATGACAAAATACCCCCGAAATTTCTTCTTTTCGTTTTTCATTTTCAACTGATGCATAAATAAGGCTTCTGTGCGTACGCCAGAGTTTTTTCTTTCTCGCTAGGAGCGAGTTGAGTTTTTAATGAGAGTGAGTTGCGATTTTTAATTAATAACTCAACAAATTATTAGAATTTTAAAATTCTGTGTGTCAGGTGCATCAGGAGACATTTTGAGCTAGCCTCACAAAAATTTTCAGTCTCGTACGTGCCGTAGATTTTGCTAGCCATCGCACACACACAGACAGAGCAAAACTTTCTTTTATTAGTATAGATAAGTAGTTAGTGTAATTTTCAATAACCTTACCACATAACTGGGATTAGCCTAGGACTGTCAATTTAGTTACCAAAATTCTTTAAAATTTCGTTTAAGCTGAATTTTCTCTTACAGGAGTGACGAAGAAAAAATATATTATTGTTCCAAATGAAATATTATTTTATTAAATGAAATTAATCAGGACTTATCACAAAGTTATGCCTACAAAACAATGTTGTGCAGATAAACATTTAAAGAAAGCAAATTAATGCAAATGCGATTTTCGCATTTAAAGTATCATTTTAACAACCGGTTCGCCGAACTCAAGACAAATTAACAACCGGTTCTACCGAACCGGTGCGAACCGGCCGAATCCCACCACTAGGTATAAGTATTAATCATTAGAAAAAAATTTCAGAGAAATGCTTTGAAAAAGAGCTCTAGAACCCCAATAAAAATATGAAGGTGTTGGCTCGGGGAGAGAAGACCAAGACTCAATTTTGAAGTTATGCAATGAGAATGTAACAGAATTAGTGGGTGAAAAATGCACGGCGTACAAAAAGTTACCCTAGGGGGCTAGTGTCTGAACTGAAATGTAGAAACGAAAAAAAAGACAAATGGAAAAAGAGCCCCAAAAACGAAGGACGGATTAAAAGGGGCGATTTATTAACAATTTAGGGCACAAAAACTTAAAGTGGCTTTGTACCAAGCCCCAGGGGTCCAGGGTCTCAACTGGAATGTAGCTGGGCAAGGGCCCCAAGAAGGCGATTAATTTTAAAATTTGGTGGTACCTGAAGTCTGAAAAATTTTTATGTTGTTCACGTAGTAGCTGGATTTCCTATCATGTTGTTACAAAAAAAAAAAGTTATTGAATCAGACCATTTTTAAGGGAGATATAATAGGAGGTTCAAAAGGGGCCAACTGATAGTTGAGAGCAGGGCCCTAAGATGGAAACATGTTAAAAGGTTCTAGTACTTAGCGCTTTAGATCTCAATAAGTCGAAATTAAGCATAGGGTATTTATTATTCATTCGAATAAAATCTTAAAGAAGCGCGAAAAAAAATGGGGGAAATTCTTAAAAAAGGGCACTAAGTGCCCAATAAAAATATGAGGGTGCTGGCCCAGGGAGAGGAGTCCAAGTCTCAATTTTAAATTTATGCCTTGATTGGTTGACAATATTAGGGTGTGGAAAATGCATGGCGCAAAAAAATTTCAGGGGGTCCAGTGTCTTAACTGGAATGTAGGAACGGAGAATAATTAAATGGGAAAAGGGCCCCCAAAACGAAGAAGATCGGATAAAAAGGGGCAAATTCTGAGCAATTCAGGGCTTACAAACTGAAAGGTGCTAGGGGGGCGCCGGTCATAAAAAATTAAAAATCAGAGCTCCAGGTGTATCAGGACCTGTCTTTATGGACTACCCTCATCCAAATTTTCAGACTTCTACGTGTAATATATTTCACTAGCCACCACACACAGAGCGAAACTTCCTTTTATTAGTATAGACTAGCTGACCTACCCGGTGTTGCCCGGGCCCGTGATAATATTCTTAAATGAACCTGAAATTTTTATGATTTTATTTCTTAAGGCTGTTCTTAAATCCAAAGGAGCAATTTTATGACATGCATTTTAATTAATTTTTGCTCGAGAACTGGCATGTGTAAGGGCGGATCTGGAGAGTCCTCAAGGGGGGGGCGATTTTAGAAATTTGGAAACTCCAATCTGATGCGCGGGTCGGGGCTAATTTTTTCACTGCGGGTCGTGTTACTTCTACTTTTTGCTGTGGGTCGGTTTTGGGTCCGGTTGAGTTCTAGTTTTTGCTGCTAGTTGGATTAACTTATAATTTTTTGCTGTGGGTCGCGTTTGGGTCTGGTTGAGTTCTATTTTTTGCTGTGGGTCGGATAACTTCTACTTTTTTGCTATGGGCCGGGTTAACTTCTAATTTTTCGATGCGGGTTGGGTTTGGGCCCGGTTGACTTCTACTTTTCAGCTACAGGTTGGGTTGACTTTTACTTTTTAGCTGCGCCTAGCGCGTTGGGTTTAGGGCAGATTGATATACATTATATCCGGTTTGGGTTAGTTTCGGATTGGGTTTTCACTACTGCGATTTGCGAGAAGGGTTCGGGTTGACCCGTTTTTTTAAAAAGAAAGTCTAAGTATTTTTGAAGATAAAAACTATATGCAGTAAAATCTCTATAACAGACACGTCCAAATAATTATTTAGGAATACTTTTTAATCTCCAGAATTATGTAAAAAATACTAATTTGGTATAAGACTGCTTGTCTCTTTATATCTAAGGTGAGTTGTAATTCAGTAAAGAATGCTTTAAAACTTGTTAAAAAACATACCGGGTGCCCTTAAATTGATTTTAAAATTTAGTACTTTTCGAATGGTGACAGCTATTTAAAAAAAATCTTGCAGGAGGGTCATGTAAGATGTCATGAGATTTTTTACTGTGATTCTTGATTTTACTGTATAATAGCAGCGATAGATGGCGCTGTAAACAATGGTCGTTAAGCCTACCTCCTCCGGGAACCGATTTAGTGCCTCTTGCTTCCAACACCATCTTCGTTGCTATTTTAAACTAAAATCAAGAATCGCAGTTAAAAAAATTATCAGGGTTAGAGTAAAAAAGGGAAAAAAATCTGAAATTCAAAGAAAATTTTCTGAAAGGTTACAGCAGATGGGGAGATTCCCTTTTGGCACTAATTATTTTTGTTGCAGGTAGGATTAGCTGTTTTGGATTCGGATCGAATTCAGGCTGAGTGTAGATTCCTGAAAGCTGGGTTTGGGTTAACTTTTTTTTTTTTTTTTTTCAAAAATTAGTTCAGTATATTATTTCAAGTTAAAAATTATACCTATAATAATAAAAGTATGTAAGTGTGCTGTTTTCTAAAGAGACCACTGCATTTTTCCCACGACTCTTTGATGAAATTCGCTCGTCTTCGACCATTTGATGAAATTTGCGTTTCTTCTGCAACCCTTTGACGAAATTAGTGTAACTTTGCCAACATTTGGTAAAATTCGCGTTTTTTCCGTGACCCTTCTACAAAATTCGCGTTTTTTCAGCAATCCTTTGACTAAATTCGCGTTTTTAAAGCGATTCTTTGACTAAATTCGTTTTTTTCCACGATTCTATGAAGGAATTCGTGTTTTCTCCACGATCCTTTGACGAAATTCGCAGGGGTTTTTTTTCGCGGCTATTTGACAAAATTTACGTTTTCTCTGCGATCCTTAAACGAAATTCGAGTTCTTTTCCGCTGCTTTTTGAAGAAATTCGCGTTTTCTGTGATCATTTGAAGAATTTCGCATGTTTTCCGTAGCTCCCTGACCAAATTCGCGTTTTTTCTGTGATCATTCGGCGAAATTGCAGTTATTTTCTGCGAACGATTGACGAAATAGATTTTTTATGGAGACCATTTATCAAAATTTGCTATTATTTGTATGTCCGAATTTTCGGATCGGTGAATTTTCTAAGTTTTTGGAACCGAATGCCTTAACTCTAGAGCTGCGTATTATTATTATTATTACTAGAAGCCTCTGCCCCCTGCAAGCTACGCTCGCCAACCCCCGTTCAGACACTGTAGAATCTAAAAGCACGCTAATCGGATCGGTTTTAAAAAGATTAGAGAAGATTGAATCATACTGAAAAAACCTGTAGCGATCTCCTTGTAAACGGGTTTCCATTCAATTCCCTTTGATTGCAAAAATTTAAGGTAGAATCAGTTGCTGTTAAGACATCCAATGGTTGTTTTCGTGTTTGGTTAAAGAAGATCAGTTAAACATTTCAAAAGAAGATAAAATAAAATGAATTAAGTAAACAGAGTCTTTGTCGACCGGTATTTTTTAACAGCGTTATAAAACGATTGACATAATACAATTACTAAAATTTGCTGCTTTATCCCCTTCAAGGGCGGTGGTTCATTTTTGGACCACTTAATTTTAATTCTTAAATGCCACATTAGCATCAGAATATTGGGATGAAAATTTCCCTTTTATTAAGTAAGTGAACAAAAGCATTTTTGTATTTCGAAATTTGTTTGTAAATTCTGGTGCCATTCACTGATTTCAAGATTTTACGAATAGAGGTGCCTTGTCCGTGAAAGGGTTAAATGCATATTAATGTATTTATTATTTTAAAGTTTCCTTTCCCGTTTAATATTCATGTGTAAATACAATTTTCAGGACATAATTTTCAATATTTTCCTGCCTTTAACACGTACTCATTTAATAGTAATTTTAAAGTTTTTTTTTTTTTCTGTTTTTAATAGTCACGTGAAAATAAATTTTTAATCGGTAGGAAATATTATTCTTTGCGCTGTTTTTAAAATTGAAAACAACCTCTATAATATTAGCCTAAGTCATGTGACTATCATCAACAGCTCCAGGCGGATCCCTTCGCTTTTTATATTCCAGGCGGCCATTTTGGTACTTTAATGTTAGCCAGCCACAGGTGTGGTGTGATATGTCGCCGAATATTATTCTATCCCCATTATTTCGTTTATACTTTAATAGTCCAAGTCATGTAACTGCCATAAACAACGGGCTGATTCCTTCGCTTTTCATAAGAAAGGTTTCTATTTTGATTAAAGAATCAAAATTATTTTTTCGAATAAAACCACATAAAAGCTGCCATGATCACAAAGAATTCCTGGTACTTTTATGTTAGTTGGGTGAAAGTCTTGCCAATAGCTTTTTTTTAACTCGCCAGTTAGCATTTTTTTATTTTTCGAGTGGTAAATTAAAACGGTGCTACTTGGTTATCCCATCGACCAAAAATCTGTCGCCAAACTATAAGATTAAATGCCAATAATTGTTGATCGTAAATGTCACATTTTCTACGTTTTATTTGTATTTTTATTAATGTTGTACTAATTTTTTTGTTCTTTTGTTATTTAAAATAAAAAAATATGTCAATTTGTATAATTTGGCTATTTATATAATTTGGCGAAATTGGTCTACGGGAGAAGTAATAACATTAAAACGTTGCTTTGAAGTGGAAATTAAATCTCATGATTTGTTGCATTGTCACATACGCACCGGGTTTGGCGTTATTTTTTTTTTTTACGACAATTTGCCGAAAACCTCGTTTTCAAATACCTGTTACATATGTATTTTTAAATTATTTTCTGTTATTTTTAAAATGAAATAACAAAAAAAAAATAATTAATAACTATAGAACAAAACAATTTATAATATTTTTTGTAAATAAAAAGAAAATAAATTCAAATAAACATTTATTAATAAATAAGCAACAATAGCCGGGTTACCATGTCAGGCAAAATAACGCCATTTTGGCGCCAATTAGGTACCCCGTTGCGTATATGACATCCGTGTCTAATATTAGGTAGCTTTCTTTACAAAAAGCTACCTATTGCAGCCGTTCGGAGGAAAGCGATTTCAAAAAATTTTGGTATATTTTCATCGATCATGACCCCCAGATCCCGAAACCACCCTCCGTTCAAAATTGATATACATATATATATATATATATATATATATATATATATATATATATATATATATATATCTGACCTATGTCACACTGTAACTCTCGTATTTATGAACCGATTTGGATGTAATTCGGTGTGTACATAGTACATACCAATGTCTCGACCGAGTTCGTTGGCCAGCTTCATCCGCCATTTTGTTTCAAAATGGCGGCCATTTAAAAAATTTAAAAAAATTTTAAATTTGAAATGTGGTACCAAAAAATTGAAAATGGAAAAATATTTTTTTCTTGTGTATTTGACCTTTATACAAAGACTCCGTAGCAGTTTTTGTTTTGTCTATATCTTAAAAAATAGCTGAGTTATAGCATTTTGAATTTCTAGAGAAGCTGACATTTTGAAACGTCCTGAATTTTATCACGCGATAAAAGGCGTATTTATGAACCGATTTGGATGTAACTTCGTTTATACATAGTACAGACCAATGTCTCGAACGAGTTCGTTGGGCAGCTTCATCCGCCATCTTGTTTAAAAATGGCGGTCATTTAAAATTTTAAGAAAAATTTAAATTTGAAATGTGGTACCAAAAAATTGAAAATTGAAAAAATATTTTTTTCTTATGTGTTTGACCTTGATAAAAAGATTCGGGAGCAGTTTTTGTTTCGTCTATATCTTAAAAAATGGCTGAGTTATAGCATTTTGAATTTCTAGCGTGGCTGACATTTTGAAACTTCCTGATATTTGCCACGTGATAACAGACGTATTTATGAACCGATTTGGATGTACCTTGGTGTGTACATAGTACATACGAATAACTCAACCGAGTTCGTTGGCCAACTTCATTCGCCATCTTGTTTCAAAATGGCGGCCATTTAAAAAAATTTTTAAAAATTTAATTTAAAATGAGATACCAAAAAATTGGAAAATGAAAAAGATTTTTTTTGTATGTGTTTGACCTTAATACAAAGATTCCGGAACAGGTTTTGTTTCGTCTACATCTAAAAAAATGGCTGAATTATAACATTTTGAATTTCTATTGTGGCTGACATTTTAAAACGACCTGATTTTTGTCACGCGATAACAGGCGTATTTATGAACCGATTTGAATGTAACTTGGTCTGTACATAGTACATACCAATGTCTCGACCGAGTTCGTTGGCCAGCTTCATTCGCCATCTTGTTTCAAAAGGGTTGCCATTTTTTAAAAAAAATGTTATTTAAAATTTAAAATGAGGTATTAAAAAATTGGAAAATGAAAAAGATTTTTTTTATGTGTTTGGCCTTGATACAAAGATTCTGGAGCAGTTTTTGTTTCTGAAAATTTGTTCTTTTGTTTATATCTTAAAAAGTGGTTGAATTATAGCACTTTGAATTTCTATCATGGCTAACACTTTGAAACGATCTTGTATTTGTCACGCGATACCACACGTATTCGCCTATTTCGATGGAAGAAGGCATGTGGATAGTATACATCGATATCTCGACCAAGTTCGCTGGCCAGCTTCATCAACCATCTTGCTTCAAAATGGCGGCCATTAAATTAAAAAAAAAATTATATAGTGAGGTGCAAAATATTAGAAATTGAAAAAGGTTTCTTTCTTAAGTATTTGACCTTGATATAAGGATTCATGAGCATTTTTTGTTTGTTTTTATCTTAAAAAATGGTTCAGATATAGCAGTTTCAATTTCTAAAGTGGGTGACATTTTTAAAAATCTGATTTTTTACATGCGACAGCACTCGTATATATCAACCGATTCCGATGTGAGTGAGCATGTGCACAGCAATTACTAAGGTCTCGACCAAGTTCACTGGTTAGCTCATCCACCATGTTGTCTTAAAATGGCAGGCACTTTAAGAAATCGCCGAATTATGCAGCCAAATATAAGTTACTTTAAAGAAAAGCAGCTTGGATAAAGCTGACTAATTTCGCGAAATTCTCATTCATTATATTGATAAAAATTAGTATTGAATCTCCTATATTCGGTTTCCACTAAATTGAGCTTCGTGTGTTTGAATGATATAAGTTGGCTTTTTTAAAATAAGGAATATGAAAGCTACCTCTTCCTCCCGGCACTGGCCGGAAGGACTTTTTTTCTTTTCGTTTCGTTTAAAAAAAAGAATGAAGTAAAAGCCATTTATTTTAAAGGTTTCAATTTTAAATGAAAGTTTTGTATTAAATAAAATGATAATGAAATACAAATTAAATTCAGAATAAAAGTAACATGATGCATTTCTTAGCATACATTTAAGGGAGGCCAAACTCGTCGCCAAAATAATTTAAAATAACCTTTTCTAAAATATGAAGAAAAAAAAATATCTGTTATGATTAAAATTTGAGTTGCCATCATTAAAAAAAGTATTTAAAATTAGAAAAAAATTAATATTTCGAAAACTAATTCTAATTTTAAAATTCTAATGCCAGTTTTGAGATCTGTGGATCAATACGGATTTTTGGTGTTCATTTCATCGCAAAGTATTCCATATTTTAGGAGAAATCGCCGTGAAACGTAATCAGTTGTTCAATCAGTCGTTTCATAGAATCGTTACATAAATTCGTTTCAATTCGATTCATTAGAATTTTATATATATAGGGTAGATTATTATTATTATTATTATCAAAATACGTTAAAAAATTGCGCATATTTTTTATTACACATTTCAAATCTGCACATATTTTAGAGTAAAATATATCCCAAAATCTTTGTAAAACAGGTTTTTTTAATAGAATTAGATCATAAAAAAAAAGGATTTGCTGCGGAAATTGCAGGTTGCGCAAATTTTGCCACTTTACGTTGGCCGTGGAAATCGCGGGTTGCGCAGCGAGAGTGTTAAATTTTCGGAAAATTTGGAACATAATCTCCCCTGTTACCGGTATCTATAACCCTCCTGTAAGCATTTTTTTTTTAATATCTGTCACCATTTGTAATTTAACGAATTTTAAAATCAGTCAGTCCATTTTAGGACACCCGGTATATTCAGTAGTTATAGAATGATGGCTGAAATTAAGCATTTAAAAAAAAAGTTAAGCTGGCTTCGATATGTCAGTTAGAGGTTTACCTGGGCTGAAATTATCAGGCCCAAGCCCAGGTCCAACCCACATAAAAAAAAATAAAACTATTGGCCCCGCCCGGTATTAAAGCTAAAAAATCAACTCCAGCCCTGCCTGCATATTGCAATTAAAATTATTCATTAAGTACACTTGCTTATGCTATATTTTATTTTCAGATTATGTTCGAAATTCATGAATACTGAAAAACAACAATATTAATGACTATACCGATGACTATTTAGGCAATTATGTACGTAAACACTATGTAAAAATATGACTTAGACAATTACATTCAAATAAAAATCCAGTAAGATAATCAGTTTAGAATGAAAGAAACGGTTGATAAAAGAAAATCATAATTTTAAAGCTCTACAAAGTAAAAAAGTAAATTTAAAAAAATGCATCTCTGTAACTTATCAAATCAAATTAAATTTCTAAAGATTTCGCTAAACAAATGTACAAAACATATATAATTTTTACGAATGACAAATAAGTAAGATTGCAGACCAACTTGGGTTCGGGAGGAAGAATTTAGAGGAGTGCACGGGTCGTGGTCGGGCCAATAATGCTTATCATACGGGCTGAAAGAAACGGACCGAATGTTTAGCTTTTATTCCGGGCCGAGCCCCGACCTGAAAATTTTGGCCAGTGCAGACCTCTAGGAAAAATAAAATCCAGGCCATGCTCGATCTGGAGGAAAAAGAAGTCGTCCCCGACCAGAATCTGCAGAAAAAATTAAGATCAGGGCACGACCCGGTTCTAAAAGAGAAAAGACCTGACCCAGCCCAAGTCTCTCGGATTTAATCTGGCGCGACCCGGGTCGGGTCGGACCAGCTTGGGCTCGGGAGGAAGAATTTAGAGGAGTGCACGGGTCGTGGTCTTGCCAATAATGCTTATCATACGGGTTGACACGGACCGAATGATTAGCTTTTATTCCGGGCCGAGCTCCGACCTATAACTTTTAGCCATTGCAGACCTTTAGGGAAAATGAAGTCCAGGCCAAGCTCAATCTGGGGGGAAAAGAAGTCTGGTCCGACCCGAATCTGCAGAAAAAATTAAGATCAGGGCACGACCCGACTCTAAAAGAGAAAAGACCTGACCCAGTCTGAGTCTCGTGGATTTAAAGTGGCGCGACCCGGGTCGGGTCGCGCCGGGCTGAAGCTCCACCCCAAGTCATTTCCCGTGAGGATGCATAATGTCGTTTTACAAACCCTTTATTAGCCCAAGGGGGGGGCGATCGCCCCTTCGCCCCCCCCTTAGATCCGCCATTGCATGTGTTGTTATTCAGAAACTTTGTAATCGGAGGACATTTTCCAGAATGTTTGTAAACACAATAGATCTTACTGAAAACATTGTCAAAGATGGCGTTTTCAACGGAATTTCCCGACGAAAGTAGAAAAAACAGTCAACGAAGGGAAAAATCTTGTCATATATCTTTAACACGATTTTGTTTGAAATACGAGCACGATGACTGCGTGAAAAATCGATTTAAAAATTAAAAAAAAAAAAAAACAGTCCTGTTCTAACGTATATACAAAATAGCTGACCGCCGTTCTGATTATCACCTTTATAGACAATATTGAAATAGTCCCGTTTTCATATTAAAATGTAATTTTTAACAAAAAAGAATGTTTGAATTACATTTTCTTCGCCGAAAATATTCTTTATAAATACTTTTGCACATCAAGCGCAAAAATCAATATAATACACATATATATAGGGGGAATTACAATCACAGCATTGTACGAATACACGAAGCCTACACATTTCAAACAAATACTTGATAAATGATTTTACAAAAAACTAAATAAAATAAAATACGTATATATATATTTAAAGAGAGGCCGAGCTGTTTGGTACCAGACAGGCTGAGAATTCTTGGGGCAGACCATGTCGCTATTGGTCACAAAGAAAATTACAGAACATACACATTAGGTTTTAAAAGATTTAAATGGTCTTCTGAAGCAAAGAAACTTTCACGAAAAAAATCAATTATTTTGCCTTGCAAAGAGAAATAAAAATCATTAATAAAAAATGATTCAAAAAAGTGATTTTTTTTTATTATTAAATGATTTAAGACTTTTCATATGTAATGCGTATAGCAAATTTTAAAACTATTAGCTTCATCTAAGGGAGGGAGCAGCTTTACCTGGTTTAGGGCGCACAGACCTGCAGGTCGGTTGCCCGGCGGGCCAGTCAGCCTTATTTAATCCTAAAATTATGCGATTAAATAAGGTTTAATGCGGAAAAATACTGTTACCAAAAAGTGGTGAAATTTTGCATAGGCTATAATCAGGCCCTAAGGAACACTGAATTGGGTACTTAACTTTTTCTCTCTTTTTGAAGCTTATCGATTCTGCAACATTTGCAATATTTTCAAAATCTCAAAAACAATACTCACAAAATTTAAGTTGCTGCTTCCCCTTACCCGCATCCCCCCCCCCTCCCGTCTAAATTTTGTCGCCGTGAGCTGATGTAATCTGTATTAATGCATGTTTAGTTTCCACAAAAAAAAAAAAAAAAAAAAAACTTCAAAATTTTCGTTTTTTTTGGATTTCGTCTGTAAAATGGTCAATAATTTTCTTCAACTTGTCAGGCTATTTTTTCCAAATCATAAAATAATTATCGTAAATTACTACTGTTACATCGTACATATAGGTTTCTCAACGGTGAATTCTTTGGCTACCATTATTTCCGCACAGTAATCATCATGATAAATTTCTAAAACATTTTTAATAGAAATGTACCAGAAAGATTATTTTTTGGAAACAGTGGTAGCCAGTAAAGTGACCGATGAGAGCCCTGTTAAATAAGTTTTGATTACTTTAAGATCTGAAAATCTTCAACGGTCGTCTCCAGAAAAGTTACAGAAAATAATCAGGCATGCTGAAACGCTGTTGGAGAAGTTACTTGAGGCTGCAATATGGTGGTATGAATTAAAATTAAAACTTCCTGAATAGAAGTCATTTCTTTCAACTGTGTATGAAAACATATTTTAAATCGAAATAGTTGAGATTAAACACAAGGTAAAATATCACAGGAATACGCTGATTGTAACAAGATTCATCTATTTCTATAATGTCTGATTAATAATGAAAAAAAAAAAACAAATATTTTAAGACATCTTTATTTCGCTTTTTCTAATTTTGCGCCCTTAGGATTCGTGCGCCTGGAGCAGTCTGCTCCAACTGCTCCACGGTAGCTACGCCCCTGAGCCTCATTGGAATGATAGCATATGAAGGAGAGGACATCAGGACCCCAGCCATAAAGAAAATTGCCAAAGCACGAAGTTCTGTGGACGCGAATAGTGCTATCCGTCACTTCGTCATTCCAGACTTGAACTTTGAAGCTTAAATTTGTATGGATTTAATCGAGTGGCAAAACTGTAAACGAACGAAACCACCTGTTATGCCTTGTCTGTCGAATGACGATTTAACGACGCGGTGAGTTTAGAATGTTCGATTAAAGATACCAGCTATTATAATTTTACTTGTCAAACTCAATGAGTAGAAAGATGTGCGGAATTAGTCTCTGAAGTTCTGGTAAAGTTTGTGGACCAGAACAGAGGGAGGATCACATATGATCAATTTCGGCCTCTCGAGGAACAATGGCTTTATTTGGAAGCAAGTCATATATTAAAATTCAATTACTTTAAATACTTCTTCACTTTAAGTTTATTTAATCCGTTTCCGTTAAGCATCTCTGTATGTTAATTAATAAAATACTAAAATATTTTGTTCATTTTATATCATTTTTGTGATTTCTGGTGTTCGGTCGTTTTTATGCTTTGCATTTTTGCCAATAACTTTGATCGTCTGCGTTTGTTTATACGAGTTCTTAGAATGTTTTGTTGTGAGAGAGGTAGCCATGAGCGGCTCTTGTGATATTATTTAAATAAAAAACAGTGCACTGCAGTTTTGTTATTTTGTGTATTTGTGAGTATTTAATATGAGTTAACATAATGGTCCGCCGAGCAACGAAGAAGCAGCCTGGGATTAAATCCAACGAGCTTCTAAAATCAAATTTTAAGTTGAGTGAAACGCCGAGATGAATGATAAGTTCTAAGAGTTCCGTGCTACGAAATTCCTCAAAAGATTATTCGAAAAGTAAGTGAACGTGATTTTTCTTATCTTTACTGTTATATACATACATTTAACAATGTTTAAAGGCGCAAAAAAAGAGGATTTAAGGCTTATAGCCACTGAAATAAATCTAAATGTTAATGAAAAAATGACAATAGCTGATTTAAACATTATTATTGAAGACAGTGAAATGTATAAAAATAAACCAGATTTTGTGAAAGATATGGCAAACGATATAATCGAAAATCATAAACACGAGGAGCAGGAGCAAATGCGAATTAATGAGGAGCAAAAGCAATTTGACCTGGAAAAAATTAAACTTGAAATAGAATTGGCTAAAATTAAATCTGAAGCTAAATCTAATATTAGTGAGAGTGAAATAAAATTAGAATCGTTAGATCAATTGATAAAAAGTGTTCGAACTTTGACTGTAAGAATTCCAATACGTCCTGAAGGATGGGGATTTTACTTTTCTTCTTTAGAACGAGCTTTTAAGACTAAAAATGTTCCAGAACAATATAAAGCAGAAATTCTGTTAAATTTATTAGGGGATAAAGCATCTAACATAATAACTTACTTACATGATAGTGATATCGATAATTATGCAAAAATAAAAGAATTAGTGTTAAAAGAATTTCAACCTACACCTTATTTTTGCTTAGAGCAATTTAGAAAAGCTGTTAAACAACCAAATGAGACGCATGTACAGTTTTCTTCACGTCTAATGACAAACTGGGAATATTATTTAAATTTAAGAAATGTCTCCAATTTCGAGAGTCTAAAACAACTTATAGTATCGGATAAATTATATCAAACATTAGATAGAGAAACAGCTTCCCACATTAGTGTGAGACAAGGAGATAAATGGTTTTTACCAGAAGAGTTGGGACGAGAGATTGATTTATATTTCACATCACGCGGAAAATCTCTTACTGAGAATTTTAGTGTTAATCGTAAATATACTAACTCCAAAAGTGTATCTAAAGTATTCTTATCAGATGTTAAAACATTAAGTTGTATTTTTTGCCACGAAAATCACACTCTTTCAAAATGCCCGCATTATTTAAAATTATCTGTCAATGAAAGGGTGAACGTTATAAAATGTAACAAGTTATGCTTTAATTGTTTAAATTCACATTCAGTTGCAAATTGTCCATCAAAGTACACATGCTTTTGTAAAAAACGTCATCATAAAACTATACATTTTCCAAAAACAAATAACACATACGTGAAAGAATATGTTTCATCGGAACAAAATAAACAAGGAAAGGTAAATGTGGAAGAATGTTCAGATTCTAGGCCAACAAATCGTGGCACATCAGTCTTGAACGCTAATGCAGAAGAGTTAGATCAGAAAACCTTTATTAGTAACTATTCGAATAAAAAGAGCAAAGTTTTACTTTCAACTGTTATATGTTTTCTAATTGATGAATCGGGATGTAAACATAGAGTAAAGTGTTTATTAGATATAGGCAGCGAGTCTAATTTTTTATCCCGCCATTTAATAGAGCTAATGCATTTAAAAAAAGAGAGAACAAACATCTTAGTGTCAGGTCTAAATGATGCTACCTTAGTAATAAATCATAAAGTTAATGCATCAATATGCAATAGAGATGAAAGTTTTGTGAAAAATTTAGATTTCTTGGTAATTCCGAAAATAACTGCAGATTTAACGCCTTCACGTCCAATTGAAATCTCAATACAAGATTTACCTAATGTAAAATTAGCAGATGCTAGTTTCAATATCCCAGAACATGTAGACATGCTCTTAGGAGCAGGAATTTTTTATGAGCTTTTGAGACCGGGACAAATTCGTGTTAATAATTCTGATCTTATTTTGCAAGACACAGTTTTCGGTTTTGTTGTATCGGGAAGTTTTCCGTCAAAGAATGAAAACAAAGTTCATTGTGGGTTTATTAAGAAAGAAACCAACCTAGACAAGACACTTAGGAAATTCTGGGAGATAGAAAATATCGAGGTTGAAAAACCAAAAAGTAAAGAGACTTTAATTTGTGAGAAACATTTCGTAGAAAATTATACACGAGACAAAAGCGGTAAATATGTTGTTAAAATGCCCTTAAAAGAGGATCCAGCTATTTTAGGAAACTCAAAACAAATCGCTACGAAAAAATTAAATTCTTTATGGAATCGTCTAGAAAAAGATCCTGAGTACTTAAGATTATATTCAGATTTCTTAAAAGAATATCAACAGTTAGGCCATATGGTTGAAGTTAACGAAAGCGAGGAAGAAAGTGGATCCTATTACACTCCCCATCTTGGAGTGTATAGAGGAATAGAAAAAAATATATCAACGCCTTTGAGAGTTGTATTTAACGCGTCTTCCTTAACTACTAAGGGAAACTCACTTAATTCTATTCAATATAACGGAGGTGTAATACAAGATGATTTATTCTCAATTATGTTCAGATTTAGAAAATATATCGTCGCTTTCACTGCAGACATTCAAAAAATGTATAGAGCAATCTCTATTCATCCAGATCAGAGGAAGCTGCAAAAAGTCTTATGGAAGGAAGGTCTTAACGAGCCAATTAAAAATTTTGAATTAACGACAGTTACTTATGGTACTGTTAGCGCACCTTTTTTGGCCATGAGAACACTACTTGAATTGTCTAAGGATGAAGGAAGCAAGCACCCGTACTGAGAGAAGACATGTATATGGATGACATTCTATCTCGAGCTGATTCTTTAAGTTCTGCATTAGAACTCCAAAATCAATTATTAGAAATTTTAAATAGTGCAGGAACGTTATTACATAAATGGTGCAGTAATGCTCCACAACTTTGTAAAACAAATGTCGAAATATACCCCTTTGGTGATTCAGAAGAATCTAAAGCGTTAGGTGTTTTGTGGAAATCGAAGAAAGATTGTTTAAGTTTCAATGTTAAAATTCATAATGATTTAAATGTCACTAAGAGACAAGTGTTATCAACTATATCAAGTATATTCGATCCCTTAGGTTTAGTATCTCCTGTTATAATTAAAGTAAAAATATTTATGCAGAAGTTATGGTTATTACAATTAAATTGGGATGATTTGCTAACTGAGAAAGAGGCTAAGGAATAGAGAGAGTTTTCTGATACCCTACAATTAATTAATAAATTTGAGATTAGTAGATGTATTTTATTGAAAGATGCAATTATGATCGATCATCATGGTTTCAGTGACGCATCTGAAGCAGCCTATGGTGCGGTAATTTACTGCAAATCAGTGACAGAATCAGGTGAAGTGTCTGTAAAATTAGTGACAAGTAAATCTAGAGTTTCTCCCTTAAAGCAATTAACTGTTCCAAAACTTGAGCTTTGTGCAGCAGTTTTATTGACAAAGCTTATGAAACGAGTGATTTCTGCTCTCAAGATTAGTGTAAACAAAATCTTCTTGTGGTCCGATTCCATGATAGTATTATCCTGGATTAAAAAAGAACCATACGTTCTAAAAACTTTTGTTGCGAATAGGATTTCTACAATAAAAGAACTAACTCAAGGGATGCAGTGGCGACATGTTCCATCTCAGCATAACCCTGCTGACCTTCTAACAAGAGGAGCTAATCCTGATAAACTATTATCAAATGAGTTGTGGTGGAGTGGTCCATTGCTCCTAAAGGAAAAAGACTATCCCAATACAAATATTCCTGCAGCAGTTAATTCCAGTGACTTTTCAAATGAACTGAAAAATATTCATATAAGTGACTTTAAAAGCATATCTGTTTTTACAGTTTCTATTAATTCTTTTGTGCATGATATAATTGATTTAAGTAATAACTATTGTAAAATAATTCGTATTTTAGGATTTATTTTCAGATTCCTTAGTAATTGTAAAAAAGAAAAAAAGGAGGGTCCTCTGGACCTCGAAGAGCTCAACAAAGCAGAAAGTTTTTTTGTTAAAAAGTGTTCAACGTGAGTTTTTTGACAAGGAAATAAAATCCTTGCAAAAATCAGGTAATATTAATCATGATAGTCAGTTAAAAAACTTACATCCATTTCTTGATAAAGAAGGTCTTCTAACAGTAGGAGGTAGATTAGCGAGCAGTAACTTAAATGCCAACCAAAAATTTCCAATTTTACTACATAATAAAAGTAAACTTACTCAAATGATAGTAGAATACTTTCATAAGCGGTATTTACATTTAGGTCCACAAGCTTTACTTTTTCAGTTAAGGCAGAAGTTTTGGCCTTTAAATGGTCGTGCAATAAGTAGAAAAACAATTCATAATTGTTGCATGTTTCATGTTATAAATATTGTAAAAGGGTTTTTATTTCCTTAATGCAATAGGTTTTATAAGAAATTTTGAGTGTACCATATGAAATTAAGCTAATTTCTGCTTGATTGAATGTATTATGTGTTATCAAAGAAAATATTCATACAAAATGTGTATTGAGAGTGTATATATTATTTGAGTTATATATTATTTATATAGAGAAATTTATATAGAGAGATTATTTATATGAGATATATATTATTTGAGTTGTTTAAATGACATTTATTTTATCCTGAAGGTTTGAGTTTTATTTTGATAAAATCGAGTGTGTTAACCTTTAAATACTTTTAAAATAAAGTATTTCTGAGCTATTTTTTGAGATAAAATATGAGAAAAGAAATAAATTCTTGCAGCATTTAAAAATTTAATTTGAGTGTTAGATGTCATGAGTGAACATCATTACATAATGTGTGTAGAATTTTAGAGTAGTAAACATAAAAACAACGAGGTGTTTTCAAGAGACCAATTTCAAAAATTTGTCTGTTACCTATGGAAAAATGATTATCTTTTGTAATTTGTCAATTTATTGTTTACTAGTACATGCTGTATTATTTGTTTAAAATTTAAGGTGTAATAATGTATTATAATTGTGGTTGAATGAAAATCATTCAACGGGGGCCGGTATGTTCGGTCGTTTTTATGCTTTGCATTTTTGGCAATAACTTTGATCGGCTGCGTTTGTTTATACAAGTTCTTAGAATGTTTTGTTGTGAGAGAGGTAGCCATGAGCGGCTCTTGTGATATTATTTAAATAAAAAACAGTACACTGCAGTTTTGTTATTTTGTGTATTTGTGAGTATTTAATGTGAGTTAACATCTGGTATATGAACTGCTGATATGCAGGAAAACAGCAGTAGATGAAGCGATTGTCAAGAAAAATGAATGATTACAGTTTTATTTCCCAGTCTATAACAAATACATTAACAAAATTTATGACATATTAATAGAGATGAAGTAAATTTATTTACTTAAAGACGTATTATAGAAATTATAAAAATTTAAAAAAAGTGAAAATTTTACAATTTTACAATTTTTTTTAAATATGGTCTTTTTGCTGGAGTAAAAGATATGACTTTATCATAATGAATATTTACCGGAACATTTCTTATATCTTCATGTAGCTATTACGTCCTATTAGAAATTGTATTCGTGCGTTTGGATAATTTTTAAAAAATATTCAAAAAAACATGTTTTTGCAAATTTTGGAAACTTTGGCCCCCTTGCGGCGGTAAAAGATATTAACCGATCGGTGTAATATTTTACGAATTTTTTCTTTATTACAAAAGGCAACTTTTCCGCTCTATTACATTTCGATTATAAATATTTCGGTTTTTTCGACCCACCCTAATGTACAGCCAGTATAAACAAATCGGAAAATGTATGTCAAGCGTGGCAAATGAGGTGCGTTCGTACTATAACTCGTTTTATAAATATTCAGATTTTGGTGCAATAGGTGTTACGCTTTTATGCAAAAATTCATGAATGCAAAATTTATTACGATTATAGATATTAAATTCAATCATACGGAAATAATAAGATTTCATCTTAAATAGGACGTCATCACCATGGCATCCTAGAATCATTACGTATCATGGGATATCATTGAATTAATTACGTAGGATAGGATTTAATAGAATGAAGAAAACTTTTATTAATATTTTTTTAAGTTTTGATTCGATTTTCATAAAATTTGAAAAGAAATGACTAAAAAAAATTCTAAAACGATTATATATATTAAATTTGAAACCATTCGCTTTGGTAGTTTTTCCCTGTTATATACGGACAGACGAACAGACAGAACGGACCAGATGACGACTATAGATGATACGTTTTTTTTTATTATTAGGAATGCACCTAAAAATATATACACCTGTCTTTATTCGCAGACAGTTTTTGATAAAACCACATCAAAGGTGTCATTAGGTTTGATTTATTGTCTTCTTTCAGAATATGAAAGCAAGTTTTGAAATAGGGGTAGATATTAAAAATTGGACCAATTTCGATTTTGAAAATGGTAATAACAATTTTTGACACTTTATTTGAGTTCCTGTCAGCCCAAAAAAGTATATAATTACTTACATTTGTTAAATCTTCATAGAGTTAAAAGAGATCAAAATTTGATGATGTTAATGTTAAATTCTTGTGACTACCCATATAGCATGAACATTAGCAGCAAGTTTGATTTTTTTCTGATACTAGGGGGCTCTGCCCCCTACGAGCTACGCTCGCCAACCCCCGTTCAGACACCGCAGATTCTAAAAGCATGCGTCGTTTTAAATCTGACGAAATTTTCACCAAGGTTTCCTTTCTCTTTTTAATATTCACATGAAAATACTTTTGTTGTTAGAAAGGAAATATTATTTGCGCTGTCTTAGAATTCAGGATAATAGTTGAAAAGATTATCTCAAAATATGAAATAAATGTCTCGTGCAAATATATTTTTTAATTTAGAATGTTTTGCCAACTTTTATTTATTTGGCCTTTTTAAATATGACGTAATTTCCTTCATTTGAGGCTTTTAACGCATAATAATGAATTTAGTATTTAAAAATTTTCTTTACCTTTTAAAATTCAAGTGTAACTGTAGTTTTTATGATGTAATTTTCAATATTTTCCTGATTTTTAACACGTAATCACTTAATTCTAATTTGAAAGTTCTTTTCTGTTTATAATAGCCACGTGTAAATTATTTTTTTATTTGAAGGAAATACCATTCTTTGCACTGTTTTTAAAATTGGCAACAGTTCAAAATAATTGCCCTTTTCTAAAATGTGTAAGAAATATCTCTCGAAATGCTGAAAATTTGAATTTAAAATGGAAATAAATCCTCAAAAAATGAGTCAAATTAAAAAGATAATTGCTGTCTGCACATCGGGGAACTTCCAATGTATAAAATGATCTAAAAATGTTTAAATTCCTATGTATAGTTTTTCTCCTATAAAACTTTTTTTAATGGAACGATTTTGACCATCTTTAACTTTAAATATCTCTTAAAATAATTATTCGATTTAAAAACTGTCTGCATCAGCGTGTTTAGCAGACATTTCTCTATAATTCCACCGATTTTCATATTTTTGTATGAAACAGTTTTCTTAATATTAACGAAGAAAGACCCGCGATCATAAAAAATATGGATGCCGATCTGGTAGGAGTAAACCCGGATGATCTACGCAAATTTTCATTGGTCCATCTCCAAATCAAAACTTTTTTTTATATCATCTTTTATATTATCTTGCCGTGACGAATTTGAATTGAGAAATTCGCAGAAAATCTCCTGCAAGGTAATACCATCACCCACTTGCATGAGTAGTTTGTTGTAAAGCTGATTGCAAGGCTGTCTTTAATTCACGAAAGTGACGAAAGCAAAAAATTCCTCTGTTGAGAGAATAGATAATCAGAAGATACGCAGAATTTTCAGAAATTTTATTCGGCTGGCACCGGTTTTTTTAAACGCTATACTTATCAAATACCAAAAAAAGCTCGAATTGAATAGTACAAATATTGCCCAAACTTGTTTATGGGTGTTAAAACGATGCATGCACCTTACCGGTGCGTATTAATCAATAGACCTGATCAAGTCTATGGCCCCCTTCGAAGGGGTTATACTTATAGTGTAACAGTCGTAAACAGTTAATGTGGCATGGAAAAATTACTAATTTGCAGTATTTTTGATTACTTGTTTGCCGTTAATTTGCAATAAATTTGATACAGCATGAATTTAACTTGCAGGACTAGTTAGCTGCAAGTTCAAAGTGTGGTGACTTCGACATTTGCATTATCTTGCTGCAGTCTTGCCAGTGTTGATTTCAGGGGGTGGCCCGTGGGGGACATTCCCCCCCGGAGCACTGAGATGTCCCCCGGAAGATTTGAGATTTTGTGTTTTCAATGGTCAAAAAGTGCAATTTCCCCCCCCGGAACTCTCTAATGTCCCCCCCCCGGAGCCACAGAAATCCCTCCCGGAGAAAAGTGTCTGAATTCAACACTGAGTCTTGCTATGAACTTTCAGTCTTGTCTTGCTGAGCTTGCTGCAACTTTGCAGGTTTTCAAAGCAAGACTTCTGAAAGCTAAACCCACATAGCATTTTTAGTTTGCAGAAAATTTTCAGAAGTCTTGCTTTGAAAATCTGCAAAGTTGCAGCAAACTCAGCATGACAAGACTGAAAGTTCATAACACGACTGCAGCAAGATAATGCAAACGCCGAAGTCACCATACTTTGTACTTGCAGCTAACTTGTCGTGCAAGTTAAATTCATGCTGTATCAAATTTATTGCAAATTAACGGCAAACAAGTAATCAAAAATACTGCAAACTTACTGCAAAGTAGTAATCTTTCCATGCCACATTAACTGTTTACAACTGTTACACAATAAGTTTAATCCCCTCGAAGGGGTCCCCCCTTCGTTCAGTTTAATCCCTTCGAAGGTATGTGTAGTTAATTTACAAAAACTTATTTAAACACTAGATGTCAACAGCATTTTAAAATAGTAGTTCATAGAAGAATAGGTTTCGAAAAAATTTTCAATGAACTTTTTCAGATATTTTTACTAGGAAAGGAGGATTTAATTTATAAATTTATATTAAAATTTAAAAATCTTTTCGTTGCCCTTTATAGCGTTTAGAAAAAGCGGTGCCTACCGAATACAATTTCTGCGTATGTGCTGATTGTCTATTCTCTCAACAGAGGGATTTTTTGCTTTCGTCACTTTCGTGAATTAAAGACCGTCTTGCAATCAGCTTCACAACTAACTACTCATGCAAGTGGGTGATGTTATACCTTGCGGGAGATTTAAAGCGAATTTCTCAATTAAAATTTGTCACGGCAAGATAATATCAGAAAAAATAAAACTTGCTGATAATGTCCATGCTATCTGGGAAAATGCTATATGGGTAACTTTAATTTATCTATCCAAAGAATGCCCCGATTTAAAATTTTTGTTTTCAATGAGGTATATTGAATAGGTCCTGTCAGGTTCTGGGGAACATATACTATTAGAACTATGGTTATATATTATTTGCTTGCTTGTATATTGTCTGTGTACTGGGAATTTTAAAGTAACACTCTTTTTCTTATCTGAAATTTAATCCGAGCTAATGGGTTAGATAGGGGAGTTGAAGGAATGTGGTTTATGAATAGAGTGGGTCCCTTCAATTTAAATGCATACCTGAGATAAGGTAGACAAAAGGATTTCACCAGACAACGAAATAACGGGCGTCACGGAAGGTGACAGGGGGAGGGTCGATGCATTGCAAGAAGCGAAGGGAATCCTGATGGCAGAAGGAAAAACCCCGTTTATGTTTTTAGTAGAGGGGTGATATAGTTGAGGGAGATCAGTTAAGGCGTATAGCTGAAAGTTTGTGGTCGCTTTCTCGCAGAGCACAGTTGATGCCTGGAACTCAATGTGTGAGTTCGTTCCAGAGTAGCTCGTGGATAGAGCTTGATTAGGCAGTGAAGCTCTTAGAGTATAGAACTAATGTGTTGGGAGATTAATAGTGATCTCCGATAAATCTAATTTAACTAGCGTAGGGTGAGAGGAATATAAAGTAGTTTAACAGTACACAGCAAGTATTTACTGTATTTAATTTAATGTTGAACCGGATCATCTATATCCGGGTTCTTAAGTGTAAATAGTGTTTTGTGATTTGTAAATAGTTTGTAAATAAACTGTTAATTAAATATAATTGAAAGAGTTGGTTTTCTTTTCAACAATCCTGTCATAGCGTGACCGATATCACGTAATCATGTCGGTGGTGGCAGCATATAAATAGTAAAGGATTTCTTCAAAGTTGTGTGAACTTAGAGGAAACGCGACAGGTCCCAAACATACTACAGGCATTTTTTAAAATCAAAAGTATTATTTTAATTATGAAAATTATTAATAAATTCATAGTAAAAAATATGAATTAAAACCTACATCATTTTTTATATAAACAGAATGCGCATCGTCAAAACCATGGGTGTATATGTTTGCACTTCATTAGAATCATTATTTCTCAAGATATAGCAAAATTTCACTTTCAAAGGTTTAGAGGAACTATATTCTACTACCGTTCAATCGCATATAAGAAAATCAAAATCAGCAGCCAGAAATTTTTTTTTGTTTTGTCTCCTTAATACACAGATTGCTTTTAAAATTATACTGGTATGACTCTGGAAGTTTTTCCTTTGAGATGCTGATTTGCTTTTTCTAAATTTGTTGATTTAATCTTAATAAATTTTCTTTTACAATTCTTTGAAGATTTATTATTATAATTATTATTTAAATATATAAACTATTCATTTTTGCCTTGGTCCAAGGAACTCAAATATGCTGTCAAAAGTGGGTGTTACTATATTAAAAAAAAAATAAACAAAGTTATTGCAATTTTTAATATCTGGACGACTCTGTTTCAAAAATTGTATTCCTATTCTGAAAGAAAACAATATTCCGAGTCTTTAGCGTGACTTTATCGCAAACGGTTTGAGAATAACGGTAGGTATATCAATTATTATTATTTTTTTTAACACTGGCTGTACGTCAGCCATTCTACTGTGTAAATAAAATATGCCTATGCAGCAGAAATTTTTGTAATTGTTTTATTACAACATTAGTCTAATGCTATGCGTTTTGCCACTGACACATTTTCAAACTTATTTTTATGCCTATATGCATGAAATTTTCGTATATTCTCAATGTCTTTTTCCTCTTTTAAATCTGAAAACAGGAGTGTACCGAATATTCGGCCACTATTCGGTATTCGGCCCTCTTGCCTAATATTCGGCTAGAAAGACTGTTGAACACAGGTTGGGCATAATGGTTGTTGGATATTTACCCGAATAAATTCAGGATTTTTAAAAAAGTTCTTTTTTTCATAATGTTTTGCTCAAATCCACACTGTCTAGTTTCTGACATACTCAGACAGTCATTTTTATGCTTGAATGCACGAAATTTGCAGGTGTTCTTATGCATATACTATTAAGAAGTTGAATAGCATTTCTCTATTTTCATTAAAAACTAAGAATTCTTTAAAAAATTGAGTCAAAGCCGGAGATTTAAGCAGATTTTAGAGACACAACTATTGGAGAACAATCATTTACAGAAGTAATATATTAATAGGGATAAAGGAATGCTGTTCAATTCTAAAGCACTTATATTAATATCTGCAAATTTCCTGCATATATAAAAATGATTTTGTTAGTGTATCAGGAGGATTCGCACTGTTCAGCAATATTATTAATCTCTGTTTTGGAATCACCTTGAATGTAAAATGTAGCTGAATTGTATTTCGGTATTTTTTTAGCTCACAGGCTATCAAAGCCTGATAACTAATGTGCCCACCGTTTTTGTATGTATTACGTATGTATGTACGTAACGCGATAACTCTTGATAGAAATATCCGATTTGCTCCAAATTTTTTTCTGTGTTCATGCTGATAAGGCGCTTCCCTGATTAGTTTTGGAAGTTCATTGGTTAAGTATAAAGGGGGGAACGGGTGCTAACCCCCTCCTTAACTTAGATAACTGTGTTTTTCATGCAGAATTACCAGATTTTCTTCAAATTTAGATACCGATTAATTCTTATAAGGCGCTTTCCTGATTAGATTTGAAGATTCATTGTTTAAATCTAAAGGGGAAAATGGGGGCCTAATATTCCCTTAATTTAGATAAATTATTTTTCTTATCCGATTTGTTTCAAATTTGGTATACCGGTTTATTCTGATAAGGTGCTTCCTTGATTAGATTTGGAAGTTCATTGGTTAAATATAAAAGGGCGAACGAGGGGCTAATACCTCCTTTAATTTAGATAAATGGGTTTTTCTATCCAATTTGCGTCAAATTTGGTATACCGTATTATTTCGATAAGGCGCTTCCCTGATGGCATTTGGAGGTTCATTGGTTAAGTATAAAGAGGGGAAACGAAGAGGGGGGGGACTAATTCCCCTTAATTTATTTTTCGAAGGGCATTATTCTTTGAAATAAAAGTATAATATTCAATTAGCGTGAATAGCTTGTAAGCTCAATGCCATCAGTTTAACTGGGCACTTTTCTTTTTTATTTAAAAATCTCCTAACATTTACAATTTTAAATAGTATATAAATCTAAGTTGGATTATTAGATTGTCTAAGTTCTAAATAAGTGCAAATAATGATGTTATTTAAATAAAAGTATTTTCCTTGCTGCATGTTTAATCATTGTGTCAAACAAGAATTGTAACTTTAATTAATACAGGGTGTCCAGCAAAGGACTCCCTAATTTTAAAATTAAATAACTCGGAAACTAAGATCGATAGAAAAAGGAAACAAGTGGTATGTTTATTTTGAAAGCCGTAAAAGTATGATACAGTTGTTTCAAAATTAGTTACAAATTTCGTCGACAGGCAGCGCTGTAGTCACTGAGGGATCCCTAAACAAAGGACTCTGAAGCACAAAGTGATCAATTTTCTTACTGAAGGACATAAATGAAGTCATCTATAGATCAGTTTCAACCACGTGACACCATGCCGCCAATTTTCCACCAATCAATCAAAATCACCCGTCTTTTAGCGCTCAACCAATGAAACTGGAGAAATCCGAGAAAATTGATGGGCAAACAAAAAACATTAACGTGGTTGTCAAGTTCGTTGCCAGGGTGTGACTCAGTTAAAACTGATCTATTCCGTGAAACAACGTGTTTTTCTGGTACTCAATATTGTCAGTTAAATCGCATTCCTACGACAACAAGGTGCAGTTTTCAATCGCAGTTTAAAGTTGCAAAAGGTCCTGATAAGAAAACAATTTACAAACTTTTCGAGAAATTTCAGTGAACGGGCAGAGTGTCTGATGATAACGACTGCTTGCAAAGGACAGTCTGTAGCCTATATCTCCGACTCCGTAGCGGCTGCACCGTACAGCGCCACCCGTTGACAAAATTAGTAACTAATTATGAAACTACTATATCAGATTTTTACGGCTTTCAAAATAAACATACCACTTGTTTCCTTCTTCTATTGATCTTAATTTTCAAGCTATTTTTAATTTTAAAATCAAGGATTCTTTTGCGAGATAACCTGTAAAATGAAAAAGACTGCCGAACTCGGTTAATACGAAGCAAAGGAATTATAAAAGTTCTCTTATTAACCGTTACTCGTAATACCTGTTAAGATAATAAAAATCTTAAAAACACACGCATAATTAAACTGATTAGTACTATTGATTGCTCAAATCATTAGTGTTTCTGAAGGACATGAACGAAGTAAAGTAATGCAACTGATCACTTCCCCTTTTTCCGGGAAAAATTGGTTAGCATTATAACAGTCACTGTAATTCTTCAGCTATTGATTTCACATATTCTTTTATTCTTAACAGTGCAACAACAGACGTGAAACAACTGTTTAATATGGCCCAGGAAATATATTTAAAGGAAAAAAGGGCTTTCTTCTATGCTCCTTTTTTCCCATGGCGCAGCTGTAAATTTTACAAAGGGCAGTATTTAAACCATTCTTACTTCTCCCTACTTTCTATTCACAGTCCCGAGCGGGTTAGGTTGTACCCGACCCGAACCCGAAAATTCCGTTTGAAGTCAACCCGCAACCCTATCCGAACCCGACAAAAAAATTTTACTCGAACCGAAAACGCACAAATAATTTTCGACGACACGCAACTTGACCCGAACCCAAGATATTTCAACCCGCACTCGATCCGAACTCGCAATATTTCGGCCCGCAACCCGACCCGATCCCGAACCTGCAACGAAAGGAAAGTAAATCATGTTTTAATGCAATCATGAAAAGCAATCTACAATTATACCTTTAATACCATTGTTATGTTTTACAAAGAAGAATGAACAAATCTACGTTCTTTAATATTCAAATATAGTAAAACCTCTGAATAGCGCACATCTCGAATCGTTGAACAGAATCAAACATCGGATATGGCTGTCCCGAATTTTTTCTTTTTTTTTTTCCAGCTTGAAACGAATCTAACTCTCTTTCTCCAGGTCGGGTTCACAGACTATAAAGAGTTCTTACGGGTCATATTTAGGTTTGTTGCGAGTCAGGTTGTTGGGATTTTCACAAAAAGTTTGAGCACAACTATGCTTCAGATGAAAATAAATACATATTTGAATACGATTTAGTATATATTTAATTTACTGAATGAGAAATGAAAAATATATTAGAGATGTGATCATACATTATCCTTTCTTATGAACTACTTTTCTTCTTTCGAAATATGAGAATAATCAGCATTTCGTTTTTGATATACACAAAAGGGGGCACATTTGTAACAGTTTATGCATACATACACATATTAAGTGTGTGTCGATTGAGAGGTACTCGCCATTCAGAGGTATAAGAGTTCAAATATATATATATATATATATGACAAGAATGAAAAACTTTTTGCTAAATAGAGGTGTCCGCTTTTCGTGAGAAAAGCCATTATGGATGTCTTATTGTATATAGATTTTTAACCTGAAAAAATATTTTGGACAGTATTTTGAAATTCGGGTCAATCCAATCCCAACCCGCAAAGGTCAAAACCCAACCCGAACCCCAACATAAAAATATTGCGGCAACCCGACCCGATCCTCGGTTCGGATCGAGCGCGGGTAAAAGCGGGTAACCCGACCCGATGCAGGACTCTATTTCTATTATTCTTTGAAGCCTCGGGACATTCCTTTGGTGAGAATGAGTTGGGAGAATCTCCTTGAAGATTGAAAATCTGCCTGCTAAAATTAATAAATTACTACCTTTTGAAAGACAGTTGTAATGTAGAAATATTATAGCTGTCAGAGAACAGTGTTCGTTTCGAGGTTATAAAAAACCAGCTGTTTAGGAAAACGTTGAAAAATGGCTCCATTTGAAAGCATTATGATCTTGAAGAATTAACTTATTTTTTATTCTATTATTGAAAGGATAGAAATGTATAATACATCAGAATAATATAAGAAATATTCGTTCAATTTCAGATTAATTTTGTCTTAATTATCGAATTTATTAGAAATATAACGTTAAAATAAATTAGGCTATAGCCAACGTCTATAAATATGAGTATAGAGCTGTGCAAGGTGACGTCACGAACAGGTTTTTGCTGCTGCTGTAGGACAACCGGCGCTACCTTTATCAATGCTTTTTCTATTTGTGTGTCCTACAGCTTCTTTCATTGTTCTCCGGTAAAAGTCACGTGATGTGAACTGCTCTATTACGTAAATTAAACTATTCTACAATATTACATACTATAATATATTATATACTATAATATTATATAATTATATACAATAAGGTTGTTACATCCAATATATTTTTCTTTTTTAATGGATGCGAATCCCACATAACATGCATCATAACGATCGCGTTTCGAATTTCATGTGTTTTTTAGATTTTGTCAGAGAGAGAATTTTTGTTGTTAAAAGAGCCATGTTTTAGTTTTAAATAAATACTAGCTAACTTGCCCGGGTACGTCAAAAAACAGCACGAATTGCGAAAAAGCTCTAATAATCACAATAATATATCGCGAAAATTTTTTAAATCGCTGCACAAATTTCGAAAAGAGAAAAAATATATACATATTGTGTTCGAAGATTGAAAGTTGATCCCTTTCACTAATGTGGAAAAAAGGTAGGAAATCGCTAAAATACTCTAAAAATCACATACAAAATTCCCGAAAAATTCGAAAATTGCAATACGAAATCCAAATAAACTATATTGAAATGAGGGCAGAAATTGCTTTAGTATTATAGGTCAAAAATGGAATGTCAAAAAATTGCAGCAGATCGCGAAGAAACTTAAAAATTGAATTAAAAATCACAAAAAGTCCAAAAATAACGAAAGTAAAAAAATATTAGGTCTATAATTGGTCTATTATAATTGGTCTAAATTAGTCTATAATTGGATAAAAGTTTCAAATCTAATTCAAAAAAATTCTTTTCATTTAACACTTTTTCTGCGAGTCACTACCGCCCGGAACCTATAGACTCTTTCTGCGGCCTTGCTATTAAACTCTTCCTCCTTGACAAGAAAAGGATAAATGAATTTTTGTTTCTATTTTCTATATTAACCTTTGACAGGGGGTCTATCAAGAGTGCATGCTAATGCATGTGGGATCGGACAGATGCCGTCTGATCCCACAGAGTAAAAAGAAAGAATAGGTGCAGTAATCCGTAAAAACGGTTTGCAATATAAAGCTGGTTTTGGATAAATTTTAAATGCCCTCATTCTGCCCAAACAAAATAAGCAAGTGGAAGAGGACCGAATTATTTGACGTCACTCGTGCATCTCTCTAAATGAAAGTGATATGTTTATGTTTAAACATCTAAGGGACTCTATTCAGGTGACGTCAGACGCCAGAGCTGGCGGTATGATGATCTGTTATTCTAGTTACTGCACCGGCAGAATACCGGAATGCGCAGGCGCAAACACCGCTAGCAGACGACTTTAGCCTTGACCCAGGTTGAGTGCATATATTTTAACTGAAAATTTGCAAACTTAGGGAATTTTTTCGCATACAGAACAACATTTTGAATTTAGATTACAATATATTAAGTATATGCTGCTGCGTCAAAGAATTCTTTTGCGGTATTTTTAACAAACAAGCATTAATAATTCACACTCCATACACTGCTATGCTAAACACCGCCAGTAAATACCGCCAGCAGACGAATTTTAGCCTCGACCTCAAGCCGCGTGCATAAGGTCCAGTAGCATTTCACAAGTGAAGGAATTTTGAATTACTACGTGGTTGTGTTTGGGCGAAACGTAAAAGATTTTTGGGTTGCATTTTCGGCGTCACGCCAAACCACCACACTTCATCTCTGTTCTTTCTCTTTACTCTGTGGTCCGAGTCCCGTAACCCCGTATAAAATAAAAACAAATAACATATGGTTCCATGATTTCTGAACAAATGCCTTATTTAGGCCGGGTTCTAGATAGATTTTTTCGCTGTTAGTGAAACGAGATTGATCAATCAGAAGCCAGCAGTTTTGCAAACTGAAGAAAGTTCGCAAAAAATGCAGGCTTCTGATTGGTCAATCTCGTTTCGCTAACAGCGAAAAATCTATCTGGATACCGGCCATCACCAGGGCCGCAGTGTTCGTCCCCTCGCCTCCCCTTTCTTTCAGGAATAAACGAAAGGCGTGAAACAAAAATTTCATTTTTTTGTTTTCTTTTGCTTGACGTGCGGCGATGTACGTCAAAATAAGAATGGACTTTATTCCAAATCTGAGTTCGAGGCTGAAAAAAGTCACGTGATACCGGTAATTTACCCAAAGAACTTCTAACTGATGAGAAGGGAGGCTACTAATCTTTCCGAATGAACTGTTTCACTCGGTTTCACTGGCTGGCGAGGGTTTTTCATTACGTCTACGGAGCCTTCCCTTCTTCACGCTAGAAGTTTATGCCTTGACTACGTGATCAAAACGTAGATGGAATATCCTCCATTAGCGAAACTTTCAGAAAAAAAAAAAAAAAAAAAAATCTTTTCTTCCGAGAAACCAAAGCACAGATTCAGGCAGATTTAAAACATTTTGCGAAATGAGATTAACTAAATAGAAGCTCATGTAGTTACAAATTCTTTGCATTTTCTGCAGTTTTCACAAATTACTACCTTTTGCTGCCGGTGTCTAAAAATGTTATTTTTTGAGTTAATGGTAAAGTGCTTTTGAAATTATTATTTGTTATAATCTCATTTGAAATATCTAAAAAATTAATTTAGGATAGAATCATTTCTACCTTGTCATCTAACAACGCATAACTCATTAATCATCTTCTTGAGATAGTGGTTCTTGTACATTCCGAAAGCGACTTGCCTCGACTTTTGCTCACTAGCATACGCAAATCCTCGCGCAAATCTCTACCCAATTTGCGAGGTTGCAACTGGATGAACTCAGCCTATTTTTTATTATTATTTTTTTTTTTGTTTTGTTTTTGTTTTGCTTTTTTCGGCTTTTTTATGGCAGTAGCTTTTGTGAACGACTTATGAATCATGACAAAATGAATGAATCCACAATTCAATTGGATTTGCCTGCGTTTTTTTATTTGTGGCTTGAAGAATTTTCTGGAAATTGCTCTTAAAGACCGATATTTATGATTGTTTTGATTTAAAAAATAGTCAAAATGGTGTATGTTATGAAAGGAATATTAGTTGAATGGTAATACGTACTCACTTATAAGATTTTTATTCTTTCAAATATATTATTTCAGCAACGTCCGTATTATGTTTTTGAGAATGTTATGTTATTTACATTTAAATTCTGCTAAATTTTTATTGTATCAAATTTTAATCAGTTGCCATAAAAAGTTTTAGATTTTATCATATATATATATATTTATTTATTTATATTATAATGATGTATAGGGTAGATGTGCCAGTAATGGACACCCTTCCAGTAATGGACACCCCATGATGTTTTTGGTTCATAAAAAAATAACTAATAAATATTTAGCTTTAATTATTTTTTTTATAATTCCCCATTGTATGTTTTATAAAACTATGTTATTGTTGACACTTTTAATCAAACCAATCAGGAAGCAGAAAATAATGTTTCAAAGTTTTGCTGTTTTTCTGTGAAAATCTTAATGAAGAGGTTAAGAGCTGGCTGCCTTTAATTAATTTATATATTATTTATTTTCTTGCAAAATTTGAATGTTTTTGTTTGAGTAGCAATAGAAAACTTTGAATTTTATATACTAATGGCTATTTACAAAATTCCATTTCTTTTAAAGGTTTTAAGAGGGGGTGTCCTTTACTGGGAAGGTTAATTAGTCATTTTCCAGTAATGGACACCCCATGTAGACATTGCTAAAAATGCAATTTTAGTAATGTTTATAGTACATAAAATACTTTGGCTTAGCTGCAAACCTAAATAATCAAATTTAATTTTTAAATTATACTTACCAAAATGTAATAACACCAAAACTTTTATAAATAGCTGCTTTTAAGTTATTTTATGTGATTTAATAAAATTTCGATTTTTTATTTTATTTATTATTTTTTTTTTTTATGTAGTACATATATATACCTCACATATTTTATAATCTGGAAATCAAACCAGCCAGGAAGCAGAAAATACTGTTTAGAGCACAGTCAAAGAGGGGCTCATAGGGTTTAATCCCTCCCCGTTTAAATAAAAACAATTAAGTTACAGAAGCTATTAAAAATCCATTTTCTGTCTTAAATGTTTCCTTATTAAAAAAAAAAAAAAAGTAATACTATTAATGAAAGTTATAGGTAATATTCATGAAACTAGTAAATCTGCAGATCAGTGGTCTCAAACATCAGTTCTACAGTTTTATTTTGAAATTATTTTATTTAGTATTTAAAATATTCAACTCACAATAGCATTTCTTTCATATTTGTAATATTAATTATTATAAATGATATATCAAGTAATCTCTGGAAGATTGTTAAAAATAGTGACACAAAACTAAACATTAATATTCCAAAACTTTTTTTTATTACCTTTTAAATCCACGTTTCAATAATTTGATAGCTGTAATTGTCTGATATTTAGTATTTTAAACTATCCATCTAGAATAGTTAAAACATCGATCTTCTGGTAATTACAATAATTAATGCAAACAGTAAATGATTATCACAAATATTTTATTAATTACTGGTATCCTAATTGTTAAATTTATTTAAAAATAACTATTTTTCATTAGTATGTATTCATTAAATTCTGGTTCTAAATACAGTCATAAAAACAATTATATTTATTACTTTTTATGGGGTGTCCATTACTGGAACAGAGGGTGTCCACTACTGGGCCAGAGGGTGTCCACTACTGGGCCAGAGGGTGTCCATTACTGGGCTTTTGGGTATTTTGATATATTTCTGTTATTTAAAATTAAATTTCTATTCATATGGGGAAATGAGGCTATAAGAATGGTTAAATATAGTTGATAGATTAATATAATATTGAAAAAACTGCAATATAATAATTATAACTATTAATAAAAAAATAATTTTTAAAGAAATTCCTTAAGGGTGTCCATTACTGGCACATCTACCCTATATATTATAGGGCGATTCCATGCGGAGAGTCACACACGTAACACAGGCTTTAATTTGCATTTATTCAATTATTTATTATATTTTAATGTTAATTCTGATTTTAGGTGGTATGGTAAATAAGTTATTAACATATTTTTTAGTTTAAATGTGTGTAAGAAATATATCATTTAATTTCATACTCAAAATGTGCTTTTTTTCTGAAGTAGAAAAAAAGCACATTTTGAGTAATGAAATTAAATGATATACTTCTGTGAGTTTTATTGCCACACATTTAAATTAAAAAATATGCTAATAGCTTATTTACCATACCACTTAAAATCAGAATTAACCTTAAAATTTAATAAATAATTGAATAAATGCAAATTAAAGCCTGCGTTACGTGTGTGACACTCTCCACGGAATTGCCCTATAACGCATTTGTCGATGTTCATGGTTTGTTAATGTGCTTGTATCATTATTTTTACTTGTGTTTTCAGTTGATTTGGAACACATAGAAATCACATAAATAATCTTCTTCAGGTTTTCAGAATTTAAATTATTAAAGTGACAAATGTTTATTTCTGTTCGAAATTGTGGCTTTGTTCAATAATTTCTGAATGTGTGTTGCTATTGTAGAAATGATTAACTGTTGCTTGTTATTTTCTCTGTTCGAGATTTTAAAAAAAACTATATTTTGAGGCTATAATTTATAGTAATATCTATTGAGGGTAGATGTGCCAGTTATGGACACCCTTAAGAAATTTCGGCTTAGATGTATTATAATCCGTTATTTAACCAATCTCATAGTCACATTTCCGAATGTGATTAAAAATTTAATTATAAATAATAGAAATAAGTCAAAATACACAAAAATTATTCCAGTAAATGATCACTTTTGAAAAGTAATATCTAGATTTTATTGTTTTTATGATTTTATTTAGGTTCAGAACTTAAAAAAAGCTTACTAATAAAACAAAATAGTCATTTTCAAATAAATTTAACCATTAGGCAGGGATAGGAATAAATAAAAAAATATTAATGCAAATAATTAATTGTTCAAGTAATTTATTGTTAGTATTAATATTTAAATTATTTTAGATAGAATATATATTTAAAATACATACTAAATTTCAAAGAATTACAGTTGACAAAATAATTGATAAGAATTCCCGTTTTCTTATCATGGATTTTTAGCTTTATTATTTTTTTCAGCTAAAATAATTATACTTTAATTAATATCGATTAATTTTTAATTTTAATGGAAATTACTTTAAAACTACTGTTTTTAATTAATATCGTCAAAATAATGTAACACATTATTTTATTAAACATTAATTTAATTTGCAGAGAGTTTTTGACCCAATATTTACGTGCGCAGAAAGTTTTTGGTTTTATATAAGTCTGGGGAATAGAAAATATGGTAAAATTTATATGATTAAAGTACTATATCAGCAGCTTTAGAGAATAAATTCTTTATTTCCCATCTCTTTATATATATATATATATATATGCATCAGTTACATAAAAATACAGCTTCAATCAGTAGTATTTAAATACAGTTTAATGACTAGTAGAGTTTATTGTATCCTTAGGTTTTTACCACTTTTTCCCAGGTTTTTACCGGTAAAAAGCCACCCCTGATTTTAATAGTGCATGAAATCCAGACCTGCCAACCTTTGAAAATGAGAAATCGTAGCACACAAAATTTAAATTAATCTGGAGGTTGGTTGGCTGGTTTTTCATGTTTCGAGGCTATTTTTTCATATTCGTAAAAGGAATAAGGTTTCAGTCTTTCAACTCACTATAGTAAATTTTTTCCTCTGTAAATTTTTATATGATTTGTACAGCTTCTTCTCATTTTGTAGCCTTTTTTTTTTACATTTGTAAAAGGAGCCCAGTTCCAATTTTTCAGCCCAGTGCAGTAAATTTTGACGAAATTTGCAATATTTTTTTTCTGCGATCATTTCACGATATTCACAATTTTTTATCACAATCATAATTCACCTTTTTTTTATGATTCGTGGTTGAAATCTACAAATGAATTAATTTTTACCTCAAACTTTTGACGAAATTCGCCTTTTTGTACCATGATCCTTTGACGATTTTTACACGATCCTTTGGCGAAATTCATGTTTTCTTTCCATGAAAAAAATCGTAGTTTGAGACCGATTTTCGTAACATCGTAGTTTATAGGTCCAAATCGTAGCAACTACGATTTTTTCGTAGTAACTACGACTTTTTCGTAGCAGTTGGCAGGTCTGGAAATCCTTAAATTTAACTGAAAAGCTACATAATCAAATTTTATTTAACAATTTTTTGATAAATAGATCTTTTAATTAATTCCATGAGAATAATACTATTTTTTTTTTTTTATTACATCAAATTTATTATTACACATTTTTTATAACACTGATTTGTATATTTTATAATCTGGCAATTGGCAATCAATCAGAAACAGAGAATAATGTTAAGGCCAGGGGCACAGGAAAAGGATAAGCTTACAGCACTCAAGCTCTCCCCATTCAAATAAAGACATTGTTAAAGTCACACAGGTTTTAAAAATCTATTACTTTCTTAAAAATCGATTACTTTCTATCTCAGACAAAAGCACTTAGTTAAAAAAAATTCTATTAATAATCTACATTTATAGTAGTAATGAAACTAGTAAATATGCAGGTCAAGAACCCCAAATGTCAGTTCTGCAGTTTTATTTTGAAATAGTTTTACTTAGTATTTAAAAGATTTATTTCTTTGATATTTTATATTAACTAGTTACTAAAAGTGATATATCATATCGTTTTAGAAAACTTCACTCTTAAGAATTGCAATAGGAAATAAGATTATGTGCACTGATACTCCAAGATATTTTTTCTGATGCTTTTTTGTAGCCCCCACCCCCCTCCCTTCTGTCTCAAAAATTTACCAAAACATTATAATTTACCAAATGCCATTAATTCGTGCTGATGCTGGGGAAGAAAATTATTTGCTTTTTTCTACCGCTTAAAATTGTGATTGTGCTGTTCAGGGTCCCAGTAGTAGAAACAATGCAGCACGGCTGCGGGCGCTGCAAATTATTTTAAGCCTTGCAGATTTAGTGTTGACTCTAAGCCGCTTTAGCAGGCTGCGGCGCCCAGCGCCCTTTTAAACCTTTCCGATGCGCCCAGCATCCCTTTTTACTACTTCCTATGATCTCCGTGGTAATTCAATTGATCCCGGGAAAATATCGTAAATTCTAGGAACTCTAAACAAACCAGTTCAAAATATTTTTTGTGAACAAGGTACAAAAGTGCCCTTTTTTAGAATAGTGTTCCCTTTTTGAAAAAATGTACCCTTTTTTAAAATAGTGTTTGTTCCCTTTTTGAAAAATGTACCTCTTTTTAGAATAGTGTTCCCTTTTTGAAAAATTTCCGCCCGGCGGCCCTTTTTTTCTAGAGTCAGCACTAATCTACCAGCTTAAAAAATAGCTGAAGTTTACTTTGTCTCTAGATTTGTGGTATTTGCTGTATCCTTTTATTATATTTTCTTTATTAAATGCAAATTTTGCTTATTTTATGGGTTTCTGTTATTTCTTATGATGGTAGGCTTAGTCTAGCATTGTTAGGTCGCAGATAAATTTTAGTTAGCTGACAGACTGATGCAGAAAAATTTGCTTCTGGGCTCAGGGTGCAGGTGCATCTAAAATAAAATTTAAATAATGACACTATGGACCCATGATACTTTTGTCATTCTGATGATGTTTTTTTATTTTTTTTAAATATTAATATATTTTATATTGAAAAAAAAAAAATTACCCAAAGCCCTTTTAAAGGTTGATCCTGCACGATCGAAAGTAATTGTAAAAATGAATTCCATTTCTATGGTAGCCTTTCATCACCAAAATTGCTGGTGATTTTTTTTCTTGTTTTCATGACTGTATTGAAGTATAAGCAAAATAGTAATGATCTGTATTCCTACATTTTCAAAGTTAAATCTACATGTATTTTGATAAACGCAGTTAGTTCTTTTTGAAAGACTATTGCTTGATTGTTCACTTGGAAAAAACAACCAGTGTTGCTAGATATATTTAAGTGTTCCCGAGCAATGCCGGGCAAATCAGCTAGTGTCTTCAATATTTTAAGTAACTACAATTGAAAGAAAAAATATGTATGATGGTGTGTGGGTATACCCTGTCTAAGCTGAAATGAAATTGTTCCTAACAGGATCATTTGATAAATAGTGCTTTTAAATATTATTTATTTATCAAAAGAAATGTCTTTATGTTGTCGTTTTTTTTTTTCCTCCTGTAGTAAGCCAGAAATGAAGCAGTTTTTGTTTTTACTCCATTTAGATTAGACTAATTCACTTAAAAAATATTATTTTTTAGACTGAATCCATATCAACTCAGGCAAGGGGGTTACCTTCATAGTCTCAGAAGTTTTTGAATTGAACATATGTTAAAATTTAAGAAAAAGTAAGATACTTGTATATTTTCATTTTGTCCAAAAAATTCCTGGCCCGAGATACAGGCTGCCAAAGATGACATCCCCGGCATCCTTTCTCATTCGCGATTTTCGATAAAAATTTTAAAGTGCTCTATCTCTAGAACGGTGCAAGATATTTTGTTGCGGTTTATTTTATTTTAAAGATAATATTCTTCTGTTTAAAATGATATACCCAATTTTGAAAAATGTATTCAACTTTTCTTGTGGCAACCTTTTGAAAAAAAATTTTTTTTTTTGAAAAAAAATTTTTTTGGAAATGCCAATCCCAAAAATTTTGATATTTTTGCTGTTGATCAATACCATTGGGAACTACCTTCACTGTAAAGGAGAACTTCCACTTTTGAGTTTAACAAATTTTAGAAACGTTTAAAAAATTCAGAGAAGTTTACAGGAGCTGTATATATACAGTTCCAGTAAAAGTCACTGAATTTTTCTTTATTTGTATCATATTTGTAAGGATAAGCCTACTATATATCCTAAACAAGTTAGAAATTGCAATATCAAATGTGGCAAATGAGGTGCGTGCGTACTATAACTAGTTTTATAAATATTCAGATCTTGGTGCAATAAGTTACACTCTTGGGCAGAAAGGGCATGAATACAAAATTTATTATGATTCTACATATTAAATTCAGTAATACAGAAGTAATATGAATTCATCTTAAAAGGACTTAATCGCCATGGCAACCTAGAATCATTACCTATCATGGTATATCATTGAATCAATTATGTATTATAGGATTTTTAAATAGAATGAAGAAAACTTTTATTAATGTCTTTTATGTTTTAATTTGATTTTCATAGCATTTGAAGTGATACATACTTTATTTTCAATTACCGAACATAGTAAAACAATCTCAATAACATATATCAATTACACAGCAATACAAATTATATTAATACAAGTTAGAGTTCAGACAGATGGGCAGACAAATCGAATCCATAAAGACTTTCAACTATGTTGGAAATTGTTAAAAGCACATAAATAGGTCGGAATTTGACTTTTAGAAATTTATGTCAATAGACGGAAGCATACTTGAATACTTTCATACAACCCTGTATTTTACCTACTATTTTTATATACATGCCACTATTTAGCTAATATTTAATTAAGATTAAAACATCCTTAAAACCAGTGAAATCACACTTCCAGAGATTATCATCTATAGACGGCCATGTATCTAATTCTTTGCGTGGACCTGTATATCATTTTACCTATATTCTCCAAACATATCTTAGTATACTAAATGTAGTTCAGTGTAAAAATGCATAACTCATTTAAAAATCACCTTTAAGCTACTTTCATTCATACTCAGTAAACCCTTAAGATTTCTTTTGTGTAGCCCTGTATATGATCTACAGCATTTATTTTGAACACAACATAATATGGAAAAATTTAGTTAAACTTAAAAACTCAAACACAACTAAAAATGCACCTCTAGAAATCATTGCTAGTGTACAGTATTTCCAATAAGGTAAAGTATCCGAAATCTTTTGTGTGTCCCTGTAAACACTATGCACTTTCTATGACACAGGAAGTAATTTTTTGTAAACCTCTGTAATAAAGTATGTATCACTTCAAATGCTATGAAAATCAAATTAAAACATAAAAGACATTAATAAAAGTTTTCTTCATTCTATTTAAAAATCAAATAATACATAATTGATTCAATGATAGACCATGATAGGCAATGATTCATTCTATTTAATCAATATTTCAATCTTCATTCTATTTAAAAATCAAATAATACATAATTGATTCAATGATAGACCATGATAGGCAATGATTCTAGGCTGCCATGGCGATTAAGTCCTTTTAAGATGGATTCATATTACTCCCGTATTACTGAATTTAATATATGGAATTACAGTAAATCTTGTATTCATGCCTTTTTGCCCAAGAGTGTAACACTTATTGCACCAAGATCTGAATATTTATAAAACTAGTTAATACTATGCAGGCACCTCATTTGCCACATTTGATATTGCAATTTCTAACTTGTTTAGGATATATAGTAGGCTTATCCTTACAAATATGATACAAATAAGCAAAAATTCAGTGACTTTTACTGGAACTGTATATATACAGTTCCTGTAAAATTCTCTGAATTTTTTAAATGTTTCTAAAATTTGTTAAACTCAAAAGTGGAAGTTCTCCTTTACAGTGAAGATAGTTCCCAATGGTATTGATCAACAGCAAAAAAATCAAAATTTTTAGGATTGGCATTTTTGAAAAAAAAATTTTTTTTTGAAAAAAAAATTTTTTTTTCAAAAGCTTGCCACGAGAAAAGTTGAATACATTTTTCAAAATCGGGTATGTCATTTTAAACAGAAGAATATTATCTTTAAAATAAAAAAAACTGCAACAAAATATCTTGCACCGTTCTAAAGATAGAGCATTTTAAAATTTGTGTCGAAAATGGCGAATTGGAAATGGTGCCTGGGATGCCATCTTTGGCAGCCTGTATCTCGGGCCAGGAATTTTTTTGGGCAAAACCAAAATATGCAAGTATCTTATTTTTTATTGAATTTTAACATATGTTCAATTCAAAAACTTCTGAGACTATGAAGGTAAGATTTTTTTCTTTGGCTGCCTGAATTGACATGGATCATACCTTCACGATTTATATGCAAGACGTGTTTTGATTGAAATAGATATGATTGAAGCTATCCGAAAATATGTTGATTATTTAATGGTTGCTGTAGAAAAAAATATTGAATAGGTTAAATATCTTTTATAACAAGTTTTATGATGACTTTGAGAATGATATATATACCGGGTGTCCCAAAAAGGACTGACTGATTTTAAAATTCAATAACTTCCAAATGGTGACAGATATTAAAAAAATTCTTGCAGGAGGGTTATGCATAAAGTCAACAGTTTTATTACAGTGATTTTCGATTTTAGTTTGAATTACAAACAATAGATGGTGCTGTAAGCAATAGTCGCTAAATACAGGCTCGATTTTTGGTCCTTTCTGTTGTTCCATGCAGAAAAAGGAGATGGAGATGTATTATCCGGGCCATGAAGTACCAAAAATCGAGCCTAAATTTAGCCTCTATTGATCGCAGCGCCATCTATTGTTCGTAATTCGAACTAAAATCGAAAATCACTGTAATAAAACTTTTGACTTTATGCATAACCCTCCTGCAAGAATTTTTTTAATATCTGTCACCGTTTGGAAGTTATTGAATTTTAAAATCAGTCAGTCCTTTTTGGGACACCCGGTATATATATATTTATCATTTTAAATTCTATATCTTCAATAATTGTAATTACTGAAATTAAAAGAAAAATCCATGATAGTCAATGAATATATGTCCTGCTTGAGCCAAGATAAAAGGAAATACATTTGTACTAATAGTCTGTTTTTTCTTTTTTTCCAGTGATCCAGCCATGAAGCAGTTTTTACTCCATTTGGATGAGACTAATGCCTTTAAAAAGAAGTTTATTATTGAAGATTTAGATGACACTCATGTTTTTATTGCTGCAGATATGCTTGAGGTTCTCCAGACACGTATTGACGATTTAATGGATGCAATTTCTTTTCCTCTTGCTGAAAAATAACTTTACCTGCTCCTGAAAAAATAACTTTCACCTCTGAGTTTATGATAATGGCTGACAAAAGGGAATCAAATAGGGTGAAAGAATCAAATCAACGTAAAGTTTTGGATGAAGTTGCTCGTAAGAGACGTCTCAAGAAAGCCTTGGAAGCTTTAGAGCAAGATAACTTTCATGATGATCCTCATGCAAATTTAGTTATGCACAAAAATGCCCCAAAATTTGAAGATACCATTGAGAATAAAAGAAGAAAAAAATTAAAAACTGAGCCTTTTAAGCAACGCTTTAGGAAAAATTTTACTGCCTTATTAGAGGAGGAAGAACAGCATTTTACAAAAGATAAGACAAATTATATCACTGCACAAATCCCTCCATCTAAATATCCTCCCAGGCATTTTTGTGCTGTTTGTGGATTCTTGTCAAATTACACTTGTGTTCAATGTGGTGCTCGGTATTGTAGTATCAAATGTTTTGGTGTGCACCAAGATACACGTTGTTTGAAGTGGACTGCATAAAAAGAAAAGAATTCCTGCCCTTTAGTTTTTATTAATAATTTTTATCCTTTTTTTCTTTTTATAGTTTGATGCTTTAAAAATTTGTGTTCTATATACTTCATGTTTAAAAGTATAAGTATATTTAGTATAAACTTCCTTTTGTATACTTTTTGACATTAGTATATCATTTAAGATGGATTTAATCTTTGCACTTGGTTAAAAATAGTATAATTCAATGCTGTTGCTGTTCTTTATAAAGCCATTTAGGTACTTCTTTGTTATGGGGTCATTGGCATAAGAGAAAAATGGCAAGGTTTAATTTGACAAGAAAAACAAAATTTTCAAAAGCACTTTTTGGCAACTTTTATTTACATTTAAAAAAAATGTTACAATGTGCGTCATAAAATTCATTTTATATTTTGTACATAATTTAATACATTGATAAGCAGTTTGTTTAATTTATACATAATCAAGCCATATAATAATGTAATACTTGGCATGAAATCATACCTCCTGAACATTCAGCTATGTCAAGGCCTCGATAAAAAGAAAGTACCGTCATTTACACATCCCATGAAAAATTTATATAACTACCTGTGTATATTCTACTTATTATTGCAAAAAAGTTTGTTTCAAATTTACAGCATTGTATAAATTAAAAAAGATATTGAAATGTCATAAAAGAAGTATTGCACAAATTTGTTGATTTAATTTTGTATGTTTATTAATATGTAATAAACATAATTTCTGATTTCATCATTACTTTTATTTATTTTATTGTTCATATCCTTGAAAAAAGCAATAACTATATTCAATTCTGGGGAGAATTTAATTTATCATAATGCAATATTTATATTCTGTAAAAGTAAAAAAAAAAAAAAGTTGATAGATGAAAACAATAAGTCAAATGTGTGCGTCTAAATTTGATCCATTAAAGATGTTTTTAAATACATTCGTAATGATATAAATACGTAGCACCTATAGTCATTGTCTGGACTGTCTGTCTGCCCACATATAATAGCGCAAAAACTACCCGACTGAATAGTTTGAAATTTAATATATATAATCGTTGCAGAATTTTGTCGAGTCATTTAAAATTTTGTGAAAATCAAATCAAAACTTAAAAAGATATTAATAAAAGTTTTCTTCATTCTATTAAATCTTATCATATACATAATTAATTCAATGATAACCCATGATAGGTAATGATTCTAGGTTGCCATGGTGATAACGTCCTATTTAAGATGGAATCCTATTTTTTCCATGTAATTGAATTTAACATATATAATCAATAAATTTTGTATTCATGCATTTTTGCATAAGAGTGCAACAGCTATTGTACCAAGATCTTAATATTTATAAAACTAGTTATAGTATGAACATACCTCATTTGCCACATTTGACATACCACATTTGACTTGTTAAATATATTAAAATTAGATAAGTTGAAAGAATATTGTCTTTATCAAAAGCTTGAATATACTGATATTTTTGTGGAAGTTCTTTGCAGTTTTCATAACTTCAGGGTTTAAATTACATTTCTTTCTTTTTTTTAAAAAGAATTTTAGCTAAAATGCTAAAGAAATTTGTTTGCCAATTTAAACCTTACATTATTAGTATAATTGGTATAATTTTTGGATTTTTTTTTCATCTGTTTAACGATTTATTATGAACATTTAAAGTCTAGTTTTATGTGTTTCACTTTAAGAATTGCTATGTTTATTTTATTAATGAAGTAGTCAGAAAAAACTATTAATGATTTTTATGTTACTTTTAATAAAAGTGGAATTTTAATGTTAGAAAAATGAAAATTTAAGGAATTATGATTTTGAATTATTACACAGATAGGGTCATTATCAAAGTGAGTTATATCTATAAATTTAAACTATTGAAAACCTTAGTATATTATCTCAATGAAGTATATTTGAAATGAACTGTACAGCGGAACTTTCATATTATGAAAATAGAAACTTAAGGCTGCTGGTCACTCAGCTTCCAAATTCCCTTCAGTAATGCTAAGTTTGAGTGTTTGATGCATTCGTATCTGTAAAATATCACCTTAGGGAAATTAATATTTTTAACTCCTTTTTTCTGTGTATTCTTCTTAACCCTTTCAGGGCAAAGTACTTCTGTTTGTAAAATGCTGAAAAAACCACAAAAGAAATTTTTGTAAATAAGTGAAAGCATTTTTTTTTTTTCTCTCACAAACTTCATAAAAGTAAAATTTTCATTTCAAAATTTTGATACGAATGTGGCATTGACTGAGTTTTAAAATTAAGCGGTGTATAGATGTACCATCGCCTTTTATGGCGTTAAAGGATGTCTCCTTTTTTTCTTAGTTCTTCAAATATTTCTAAAATATATGAAGTGCTAAAATCTTACTCATGGTGCGACAGCTTTTAACACATAAAATATCAAATTAAGTGTAGAGTTTATAAATTTTTTAGAACTAAGAAAAAAAGATATCTTTTAAGAAGAGTACAAGGGAAAAAAAAAGTGTTTGAAATATTAATTTCCCTGACAAGATATTTTTAATGTACAAATGTGTTCTACGGCCATAGGCCTAGCATTAGCAAGAGGAATTCAGAAGCTGAGTGACTAGCAGCCTTAAAGAGAATCATGATTTTGAATTACTTATACAGATAGAGCCATTAAACAAAATGAATATGTCCTCGAATTTAAAACACTGAAAACATTACCATTTCTTAATGAAATATTTTTACTCTTTTTAGCACTGTATGTTGTAATGAAAAGCAAAAATGTCTCAGGCTAGTATTTATACTAATCTTGTGACCACATTCTCAAGTTAATGTTAAATCAATGGAAACATTCTTTACAAATTTCTAGTTTGTATTTCAGTACTTTTAAATCATTCTTTTTGCATATGATATTCAAAGTTGAAAGCTAATGTGATATCTTTGTTTTTGTATCTTTTCAAGCTTGGCTGTATACTATTCAGGGGACATTTTCTATTTCGAAAAAAATGGGTACTTTGTTCAAAAATTAAAAGCATCCCCAGAATGAAATGGCAACAAAAATTAAAACGTACAAAACTATCACATTAGACATCAACTTCAGATATCCTATGCAACCCAGTAGTAGAAACATGGTAGCAGACACTGTAAATTTTTTTATACCTTGCAGATCAATCTAACAGCTTTAAAGACATTCTGGGCTAAAAAAAAAATAGTTTAATTTTTGTCTTTAGATTTGCATCTAACATTGCCTTGTGAATGTTATCTTATGATTCTATTGACACTTAAACCAATTGAATGATGTAAACCTACTTCAATACTTTTATGACTGTAGTTATACTTAAAAAATACATATGTTTAAAAATTATTATTTAAAAACTTAACAATAAATGAATTTAAAAGTAAGAAAGAATAACTAAGTATTTCAAAATACCCGAGTTGAAATCGTTTTATTTGATGCTTTTAGAAATTAGTAATATCCGTACTTTGTTTTAAGGTTGCATTACACTTTTTCATTCTTCTTCTTCTGTTGATAGGGGGTTCGTTTTAAAGTATTATAAGAACTCTTTATGATGGGTTTCTTTTGAATAAATTGAGCAATTTTGGTGATAGAATTGTTAGTATAATTTCTTCTGTGTATTGTTCATTTTATTAGTTCAAACAATATTTTACTTTTATATAGAATCGACAAAGAAGACACTTGTTATTATTTACAATTTTTATAGTTAAAATATTTTATAAAAAATCATGAGACGGTATGGAACTGCATTAAAAAAAAAAATCCAATTTTCTAGGTGTTAAAGCAGTGGAAGTTTGAAGTAAGTAGCATTATGAAAATGCGATGGTAAATCAATGCCATTGTATAGTGTATAGTTTTTTACAGAAACATGCCAACATTATTTTTAATATAGGATTGTCTATTGAGCATCAAACGTACGTGATGCTGGCAACGAAGAATTCTCACAAAAATACACTGTCATGTACCAAGTGGCATGAAAAATCAGTTAAATCAGTCTGATTTTATGTCTTCTCTTTTGCTCACTAGATAATGTTGACTCTGTATAGGTGAAAATTAGCGATCGCCACTCGCCACGTGGCGATTAAAGTTGTAAAAGTGGCGATTAAAAAATCGGCCATCGATCGCCACTTTAGTCGCCACTCGCCAAGTGGCGATTATAAATTTTGTTAACGATCGCCAACGGAAATACAGCATTTTTCGTGGAAATATGCATCTGTACTTTGATTACACCTAAGTTGCAAACTGGTTAATTCTTTTTCCTGCCGGATGCAAGCAGATTTCAAAGATTTAGCTGTATTTTCAATATTTCGACTTTTCGTCATATGCTAGCTCCTCACTTATTTTTTTACAAGAAATTTCTATTTTTTTCAAGAATTCTGCAAAATATATTCATCAGCTTTGATTCCACATGCATTTCAAATAATTTATTCCTTTTTTTTTTTTTCACTGGATGGAAGCATATTTTAAGGACATTGCAGTATCTTCAATATTTCGACTCCTGCCACATTCTCACCAGTTAGATTATTTTTCTTCAAGAGATACTGTTTAATCCTGCGAAATACACTCACCAGCTTAGATTTCAACTGTATGTAATTTGTGTAGTATGTTAATAGCACATTTACTTATTAAATAAAATCTAAATAACATTTTATTTTGTTTTATTTGATTTTTATTATTATTGTATACACTTAGCTGTTGGAATTTTGAGTTAGTTATTTTTTATATAAAGAAAGTAATAGTAATTTGGTTGATAATTGTGTTTATAAACATATGCAAATAATCCAAAAATATATTCTAAAAAATTAATATAACAGATTTTATGGTTTTAAAGTAATTTTCTTGAATTTTGACTGTTTCCCTATTCTTATCATGAATAGTTGGCTGGTATAAAACTCTGATTTATAGAAAAATATGTATATATACAGTGATTATAGTTTACTTAGATGTCAAGAAAGTTTGAAACATTATAGTGGCCACTAATGAAACTGAGTCTACCGGCCACTGGCTACTAACTCAATTTCCCAGTTTTCACCTATATGACTCTGTAGTCATTATGGGGATATATTTTCCCAATTTTATTGATTTCATGCATGCAAAACCTTTATTTCCCTCATTTTTTCTTTTATTTTTTTAACGAGATTTTTACATGTATACAGGTGGAAAGAAAATAGTCATTGATAATTTGTTGTATGAAAAAAATAATAAAAATGTTGTTCTCATAACAAATTAATTGGTCATGAACTTTTAGTTGGTATTGATAACAATAACAGACGTTTGTGTCACTGAAATTTGTTGCAGGAAGCATAATAATATTCTACCACAGGACTTGAAATGAAAAACTCTGTTGACAGATTTCAGTTTAGTGCAAAAGTGCAGTATCTTACGGTTAATTTACATTTTGAATGTGCTCTGGGCAATTAATTGCCAACTGTGACAACTCTGCCACTAGTAACTTTATATTATTGTAGTGAACTTTTTTTAATAGAATATCTTTACAATTATTTATACTGTCACTAAATTAAGCAACAGTTTTAAATAAAATTTCATTTGAAAGTACATCCTCTCTCTCCCCCCCCCCCTTTCATATTCAATGATGTAAAATGAATTTGCGAAAGAAGTGATGTCAGGGTCCAACTTAGACTATTTAGGGCACCGGGGCAAACATCATTCTGGAGGACTCACTTCTATCTGTTCATACAAATTGTTTGTGAATCATGCTGAAATGACTAGTGCTACACTTTAGACCTATTATATGTAAGCATAAATTTCATACCAGGTATTCACATCTGTATACAGGGTATCTTAAGAAAGATGGTCACATCTTTAAAGATGACTACTCTATTTTTTAAATAGGAATATTAGGGCTCGTGTGGGCCTTTGAAGTGTAAATACAGGTCTTTCAGTCACTCTTGGGGATGGGGAGGACCTCACATCTGTCCTATATCTTTGCAAATGTAAAAAGTTTGGACCATTTGGTACCCTTTTAACAAAATTCCTAGTTATAGCCATAGGTAGCACCTCAAATGTGAGGGTCTGAGGCATCTGCCCCCGCATTAGTCAGGCTCTGAGTGATGTATGGGCGAAAAAAATTACTTTTTTTTCACAGCCATCCGAAATAGTTTACACGTTTCTGACAATGACAGAAAAAACCATAATGAAAGAGATAGGACTTTGTTCCTAATACACACTGTTGTGGAAATAAAAAGGATATTTGTGAAAATACAAATACTTTGAAAGTGTATGCATATGCTTAGTTTTCATATATTGCAAAGAGGAGACAATGCATAGGACTCATGCTCAGATTAAGAAATTTTTTTAATTCAAATTATGGCATTTCGCATTCAGAACCAAGTAGGTTTAACTACGGTCAGTGGCGACTCTTCCATTGGCGCACATGAGCACGTGAACCCCAAAGAAATTTGAAGAAATAATTTAACAAATTAAATAATTATAAAAATGTTTCTAATTTTTGTCGATCTCCAATACGAGTATAATTCACCCCCCCCCCCCCCCTTCCACTTTTTTAGATAGGTCCATAATAAATCGTTACTGAAGAAAATTTGAAAGTTTTCAATGCCGTGCGCCCAATGTTTTCTTGATAGCACATGCGAGCGGAGAAATGCCCTCCAAACTCAGCTTATGCAGACAAAAGTCAGGGCTTCGCCTTGTTCAGATCATTCCGTTTCTTAACTTCTAATGTGCGGTAATGCATTTTTGGTGAAAATATTCTTGTTCGTTTGATTTTTCCTGCGATTTTAATATTAAGTTAGATGCTGTAGTGGGTAGTGGGGGGGGGGCTTTGGGACCTATAAGCAGCACGGCTGTTGTCCCGAATGATCCATACGAACAGAAACGCCAGACACAGACGACACTAGACACCTAGCTAGAAGCAATCAATACAATGAATAAACTGTAGCGTAGAATTACGAAAGGCACTCAACGAACAGAACTTTTTGATAAAGCAACCAAACGAACGAAAACACTCATCACTCAAATCAAAACCCGCCCAACAACTCCTGCGTTGAGCGCGGTACCTGACACAAGAGAATAAAATATGCTCCAAGGAGTTCAAAACACCACAAGCACGGCAGCTGTCGTCTGCAACCAAGTTAAAGCGAACCAAAATCTCCGGGGTAATAAGCATCCTGCAGAGGAGATGAGACACAATCACATCCTTCCCTTCGATTATGAACCCAACACCGAGAGTGATTGACATTGGGGATATCCCCATAAGAGGCATAATACTTGCAAGTCCGGTAAGAGTGCTCACCCTGCAACAGAACACTGAGAAAACCTACGGATCGTATCTTCTGGCGAGGTCCAATCGATCAGAGGGTCAGAGGCAGAAACACTTTTGGCAAGGCCATCGGCCCTTTCATTGAGGGGGGATACCACGGTGTCCCGGAACCTAGTAAAAGGAAAGGTGAATGGAGAACTGCTGCATCCGAGCAATTTTATTATGGAGCCAAAGGATAACTCTGGGAGACTTCAGGTTAGTAGACTGGAGAGACAAAAGAAATGACAAGCTGTCTGTTAAAATCAACACAGGACGAGATAATGAGATCAATTCGTCAAGAGCCATGCCTATTGCGAGAGCTTCCGCCGTGAAGACGGGGTTGACATGCTGCACCCTGTAGCCAAAGTGATGTGAGGAAGTGCAGCCTGCAATCGAAGTGAGGGAATCTGTCTTTGAGGCATCGGTGGCAATAATATCCCACAAGTCAGTAAAGTTCTGGAAGTAATCAGCAAACATCGGAGCAATCATGCTAGCATCTAGGTCTGTACGCTGAAAAGGAAGATCAGAGGTGAAAAATTGCACTGTGTTCGAGTCAAGAGAAAGAGGAACTTGGAAGCTGATGAGGAAATCCAGATCAATACCCAGACCGGTAAAAAACTCAGAAACATAAGAAAGATGATTTCCTGGTGAGACCAGAATATCCTCACAAGAGTCCAAGAAAGGAGACCAGCTGCCAAGGGCAAGATGCTTCATCCGGAAGCCAGAACCCTGATTCTGTCAGCTAGGAGACAAGCCCCAGCATGCTTGAGAAGAAGAATATTAGGCCTCCACTTCGGGAGCCCCAGAGCAACCTGTAACGCACTCGTCTGTATCACTTCAAGCATTTTCAGTAGCGAAGGACTAACGGCAGTGAGAAGAGCAGCTCCATATTCGATGATACTACAGATAGAAAAGAGGGCCAACGTCCGCAGATGATGTGAACGAGCCCCATATCTTTTATGGGCCAGAGCTTTTAAGATGTTGATCCTTTTAAAACATTTCGTCCAGAGATATTCTACATGCTTCCGGAAGCCTCCACGACGGGCAAAAAGGAAACCTAGGAACTTTAGAACGGGGCACCACTCGATGAGTCCACTGTTCACGCTGAAGTGGAATTCACAGTCCGCTCTCCGTCTCGAAAGATTAATCGAATGGCATTTGTCAGCCCGAATGGATAGTTTCCAATAGGAACACCACACTATTATAAGTCGAAGAGCCTCTTGGAGTTTTACTCTACAGGTGTCAAAACAATCATTCACACAGTAGATGAAAATATCATCTGCATAGATGAGGAACTTGATGCCCAAGCAGGACCTCATAAAAATCTGCCATGAAAATTGTAAAAAGGATGGGACTCAAAACTGCCCCCTAGGGAACACCTCTACCAATAGTTCGGGAGGAAGACACGTGACCTCTCCACGCAACCTTGACGACTCTAGTAGAAAGGAAGCGATGTATCCACCAAAGCATCCATCCTGTGATGCCCACCTGGGCACATTTATAAATAAGTCCATCAATGTAGACGGAGTCATAGGCTGAATGTAGATCCAGAGAGATGCCCAAAATATATTTTTTTGGCAGACGTGATGTCATGCTGGAGAATCGCTAATGCCGTATGGCAATCCCAGAAGGGAAGAAATCCAAGGTGCCTAGGGACCAAGATTTTATGGCAGAGGAGGTGGTGCACAATTCTTCTGGCAATCATTCGCTCACAGATTTTCCCCGTTACCGAGGTTAAGGCAATCGGTCGGTAAAATGTCTTGGCTTGTCAGGCTTCAAAATTGGGAGAATAGTCGTCGACGTCCAGCTTGAGGGAATGTCCCCTGAGCACCAAATGCTGTTGTACATACTCAACAAGCAATCTAAAGAGTGATCATTAAGCCTCTTGAACAGGGCCGCACTAATCCTGTCCTCCCCAGGAGTGGAAATTCTCGTTCTTCCAATGGCCATCTTTAGCTCTGAGATCGTGAACAGACAGTTGAGCGAATCATTACACTCATCACCATAAGTAAATGGGATTGGCTCGTGGCAGCTTCCCTCGCCATAGTGATCTGCAAAGGCTTCAGCTTGGGCTACCACATCAGCAGAAAAGGAGTCAGATAGTTGTAAGTAGAGATAGGAATCAGGAGAAGAGCTGGACTGAGATTTGAAGTTACGAAAAATTTTATATAGAAGGCCAGGGTCATTCGCATTACAGCAGATGGAGTACCAGTACCGGCGCTTGGCTTCCCTGACAACCTGGCGGAGCTTGGCCAAGAATCTTATATTTCATCCAATGATCCACAGATGTTAATTGACGAGCTCTTCGCAGATGGAACTTTTTCTGTTTGCTAAGGGTGCTACACCGCGCAGTCCACCACACAGGGAGGCGTTTCAGGGACTTAACACAGGCTGTACTATGATTCGACATGGCACCACGAACCAAGGACTGGAACGATGAAGGCTGGATATCAGTAACCAAATGTAGGCTGGAATTAACTTCCTGGGTGATGCGGGCCCAGTTGTAGAGAATGGGACCAGGACGCAGAGGAGGGTTAAGCTCTACAGAGATAACAATGGGGAAGTGATCGCTGTCGAAAAGGTCATCCTCAACGACGATTGAGGAGCAAGTAAGAAGCCCAGAAGAACAGATCGAAAGGTCAATTAAAGAATTGACCCCACTAGGGGCCACATGGGTAGGAGCAGTATAGTTCATTAAGCAGAAGGGGCTATCAGAAAGCCAGTCCACCAAATGCTTGCTGGCCCGCGAGGACACCGGGGAACCCCACAGCGGGTGATGAAGATTAAAATCTCCCAAGGTAAGAGAATGACCAGAAAGATCACGGCAAACCTTCAAAAGATCGTCAACCACCAACCCAGATGAGGAGTAGACGTTGATAATGTTGAGACAGGAAGAACCAAGGGAAATGCGAACGCCTAAGAATTCGTTAACTGAGCCCAAATTATCGAAACACAACCTTGTAGATGACCAAGTAGAGTTCACTGCCAAAGCCAGACCACCACCGGCCCGACCGACCCTGTCCTGACGGTAGATCACTTTACCTGACATCGACAGAGGCTTCTCAGGTGAAAGAAAAGTCTCCTGGAGAACCAAGACATCCGACGTCAAGAAGGGTTCAAGCTGAAGGAAGGGGAGCTTGTTGGAGATACCTCGGCAGCTCCACTGAAGCACACTAATACCCATAAGAGACTGAAAGAAGAAATACTATCAAACAAAAAGCAAGAACCTGCCCCCTGCAGGAACACACGCCGAAAACACAAAAATAAACTGTGCACGTAGGCACGTTTCCGCTCCGGGGATTTGTCACTGAGTTTTGCCATACAGTTCATAATTATATTACTCAGAGCACTGATAGTTTCTAGAATTTTTGCAGACTGTTTTTCTGAATGATCAACTAAAATCTTTAACATGTTATTAGTTCTGATCTCAATAGCTTTTTTTAATTCATCTTGGTCAGATTTTTTAACACTGGTTTTCTGTGCATATGATTCAGAATTCGCCCTTGTAGAAAATTTTCGTTGAGCGTCAGTAAAAGATAGAAAATTTCCACTTTTGAAGCGGAGAAAATCCATTTCTCTCGAGCGGGTGGGGCACTGGAGGTAATCTGACCTGTGCCCCTCTTCCCACAGTTCACACATTTAACTTCTAACGTGCAAGGACCGGTATGCTTTTGGCCACACATGGCACAGATTTGTTCGGACTGACATTTTCCAGTTGCATGATTGAATTTAAAGCACCGTGCACATTGCCTCGGTCTATCAACAAACTGGCGGATCTTCTGAAGAGTAAACCATAGCTTAATTTCAGCTGGGATAGCAATAGCAAGTGAGGTAATTAAAACTGGGGAAACAGTACTAGATGAATCTTTCTTCATAAACTGTCACATTTCTAAGATCTGCACGTTGTTGACCATTATCTCCTGGCTCACCTTCTCCAGGGAGATGTCGACAGGTACGTTGAACACCAGGAAGCAATTCGAAATATTCTCCCAAATAACTCTGTTTAACTGGAACTCCCAAAAAGCTTGTAACTTGACAAATATCAACAGCACAGCTGACGTCTTTCGTGCTAATAAGTAGACTGCCCATACGTGTGTGACGGACATTCTCTATATGGTTAGCATGAGGGATTTTATTTTTAATCTCTATTTGGAATAGATGTTGAATCCGTACTTTGTAAAAAAATATTGAAACGTTTACCGCCATTCTCGGCAGCCATTGAAAGAAGCAGCTCCGTGGAAGCAGTGGACCGTGCCACATTTTTATTATCGCTGTTACATATCAAGAAATTTTCTGCCCCGTTTTTCTTGTCGCTGTCACTTAAGGTACTTTCTTCACAGTCCACCATTTCAACATTGACAGCAGAAGAATCTGCTGTTCCATCAATACCCACTATCTTAAATTCAGAACTAGCCATAAAAATATCTAGGGACATTAGTGGCAAATAGTAGAGGTAAACAAACCGTAAATAAAACTATAACGCCTACCAAACACCCACCAAATCAACAATAAAGTAGTTCACTAATAACAACCACGAAAAGAGAGAAAAAACAAAACACCTTACTTCAAACCACAACAGCGTAAAAACGAAAACTTCACCCAAAAGAAAGCTCAGATACCACCGGCTGCAAAACGGTCAACGCCCCCCACATATAGAAGGAGGGAGCACCTCACACAGCCAACCTTCACCTCTCTAACAGGAACCAAGCATTTCCAGATGCTTTTTTACTAATTGTTTATCTGCCTGTTTATATTGTTCCTACTTTTATTATTATGTGCAGGAAGTAATTACAAACAGTTAAAGTGAAAGCTAGTAAAATCAATATTACGGAACTAAAGAAACAGAAAGAAAGATTGAAATTAAATTGCGTTAGCCAACATCTTTTCTAATTCTTCTCCAAGTGACGAAAATTAAAACTAGAGATTTCAAAAGAGAATTTAGCCCTGTTTTATATAACAAATACCATTAATTTGTGAATGTGAATTAGCAAAACAAACAGGCTGTTTTGTTTTCGATGTCTTATTAATTACAAGATTTCCATCTACGGATGCATTTATATTTATTTTAGTTGCAATTTTTAAACTTGGGAAAACAAAAACGAAGTGATGAATTCGAAGGATGCCTAGTGGAAATCCCCTGTGAAAGAATTCCCCATTGAACCTCCCCTCGAAAGCCATATTCTCCTCCCCAGAAAAGCAAAGTTCAATCCAGAAAAAAATTATTCTTACTCCAATACTGCACAAATGCATTTTCTCCTATGTTTTACGTCTTGTCTGCAAATTTTATTTTCATAATTTTTATATTGTGATTGTGAACACCCCTTTAAATAATCCACAAGCCGCCACTGACTGCGCCATTATATGAGAAATGAGAGTGACGACATTCACACTGGGATCATACCCAGAAAGAAGCTTTTGTCCAAACCATGGCAGCTTTCGATGCAGAACTAAGCGTTTGGCGGCGAATGAAACTAGAGTGGCAATATACGGGATTTAAAATTTGATTAGTTGACACGGTTTTGGCAAAAAATGTATCGCCAATTTAATCTTTGTAAACTTGTCTCAATCGTCCAGGCGAGTATTGACAAGTTTTCCAGTGTAGGTTTTGCTGTAGTTTAGACAAAAACTTTTGCCTTAGTCTCCTGTGAGTATTTCTCCACTCTCATGTATACGCGCTAGTGAGACAAGTTTACAAACCAGGGTTAGAAATTAGCGGTCGTTAGTCGCCAAATGCAACTAAATTATTGCATTTGACGACTAGACAATTATACCTAGTCGTCAAATTTGACGACTAGCTTTTTCCCACTTTAATTTTTGTTTAAAAAACGCTCTCATTCTTTAGCGCAAGGTTTTTTTTTTTTTTTTTTACATAGTCGTTTTATCACGTCTGAAATAGCCTGTTTCTTTCTTTGTTATTCTTTTTTTTCCTTCTTTTTCAAACACATGCTACTGTCCATTCTTTTATGGAAAACAGGTGTTCTTCACGTGCGTGCAGTGGGGGGTGGGGGGTGGAGGGGTTCAATAGGATTTGTCAATCACCTCCTAGCTGACTTCTTTTTAACCAATAACTGATAAAACTGACCAGAGAGGCACCTGTCTCTAAAAGCTTGCGAACTTAGTTCAAAAGCCTGGTTTAAAACTGCTATGCACCTGTCAATCACCTCTAAGCTAACTTGATTTTAACCAATAACTAATAAAACTTACCTTAAAAACCACACCCTTAAAATTATTGCACTACTTGTTTGAAAGCATGGTTTAAAATTGATATTTGAGTTCAGTATAGCTTCTAGATGACACGAGTGTTTAAAAATGGCGAAACGCGATATAACTTCGTTTTTTTCCTTACCATTTCCAAATAAACGTTTAAAAATCGAAAATAAAGAACCGCTAGATTCTAACAATGAGAATTCTAAATTAATTCGCAAAGAAGTCAGCAATTCAACATTCCTAAAATGGAAAAAAGAGCACCCATGGCTCATTCAAGAAGAAAATTTGATGCTATGTACCCTATGTAAAGAATATGCTAAACCGGAAGAGACAAACTTTGTTAATGGATGTCCAGCATTGAGATATGAAACGGTAAGTAATTTCATTCTAAGAATAATTTGTTCTGTTATTATTTTTCTTTTATAAAATAATATTCACTGTCACTCATCTCTCCACTGAGTAAATTGCAAAATCGGGAACTATCAATTACTTGAACCTATTACTTAGCTTTATCGCCGATAATGCGAATTGAAATTAATTTCAAATTTCACTCACAATATTATCTACTTTGCATATTTTTTTTCCTAAGTTGATTATTCAGAAATACTATCAAAATGCGGCATTTTGAACCTAATTTCCGACGTCGCAATTCGGGAAAGTCGAAAAGTGTCGTCATGTGACACGAATCGCGATAAATAATTTATTTCCCAAAAACGAAAAACTCATCAGAACCACCTATCAGAAATAAATTGTTACTTTACGCGATATGTTCGTAAATATTTAAAATAAAATGCCCTAAAAAAATTTTAAATATTTTAAAATAAATAAAAAAATAATTTCTAAAAGATGTATTTACCAAATATGGAAAACGCTATTCGATTACATTAGTTTCTTGGTAAGAAATCAACTCCCAATTTCATGCATTCTTAAACAAAAACTAATTTAATTTAGAAAGTAACTTTGGATCTTAGAACAGCCGTGCACAAGTAGCCTCATTATAATTTCTTTTTCCCTCTTTAAAGCGAGAGCAACTATTCAAATTCTATTCATATTCAACCTCACATATATAAAAAGAACTCTGCAAATGTTTCAGCGGAAAAAAGAAATTATTGCGCTGCAAGCAAACAGAATAAGTATACAAAAGAAAAATAAATGAAAAGCCAGCTCTGCTTGTGCTTTTCCTTACTATTTAAAAAAAAAAAAAAAAAAAAAAAAGATATCTTCGTTGTTAATGGAGGGATTTTCTTGAAATTTTCAGCAAGTTGCAAACATAGTAAATTACGCAGTGAAACAAATTTTTATTATAATGTAATAAGTGATTAGAAAATTAGAGCCTCTACAAAAATCACTCACTATAGAACAATTCTAAAGAAGAACCAATGCGGTTTGTTTTGTTTACTTAAACACCGTGAGGTTGGAAACGTTATCAAAATAAGATGATCTGCTTTGGATGGATAACATTTTGTTATGCAGAAAGAAACTGTGTGGAGATTTTTTTTTTTTTTTTTTTCGTATTCTATTTTAAAAACATCCGTTATCTGGTAAGCATGCAGGATAATTGGCAATAGCCGTAATTATTAAGGATTGAATTGATGGAAACGGAATTTTGGCGTTCTTTCTCTTTTCGGCCGAAAACAAAAACATTGGAACTTTTTTTAAAGTAATCAGTAATCAATACATACATAATTATTAATTATATGTTTTTATTAAATTTATATAATTATTAATTATACATGCTTATTAAATATTTATAACTATTAATTATAAGTGTGGCCAAAATTGGCTCTGAGTGCCTTAGTCCCAAAATTTTTTATTTTGGGATATAAATAAAAAAATTATAATTCCATATAAAATAAAACGTAATTAATTTATCAACGAATACAGAAATATTTTCTAATTACAAGAATTTTATTTATACTTTTAAAATATTTTGATTTTAGGTATACATACAATGTAGGTTTATTTTTTATAATACTGTTTGTAAATGATTATATGTTATACTAGAACTTTCTCAAAGAATATTCAAAACAGTTCTGTAGTTTCAAACTAAGAATTCTCTATTTTTTTTTTAAGGCTGCAGCTTTTAATGAGCGCGTAAAACAGTTTAGGCAAATATGTGTTGCTTGCTTTATAATTTGCATTCACGTCTGAGTCAGTCATGACTGATAATTATAAACAATGGAATTCATAGCAATAGTCTCATTTCAGCCGTGAGTAAAGTTGAAAATATTCGAAAGAAGATTTGGAATACACAATCTCTGTCGAGTTTTGGTCCGATTTCATTTTCGGCAAAACTTGGATTTTAGGCCGAAAATGAAATGAAAGTTTCGGTCGGTCGATTTCTAATTATTATTGTGTCAGAACATTCGGCCTAGAATAATATACTACCAAAAAATTGATAATATTTCCAGTAATTGAATAATCAATAGTACAAATTTTATATCCTCATTAGTTTTGGATTAAAATTCTACCAAGAGGAATATATATATATATATTTTAATGTATAATTTAATAAAAGATTTACTTTTTTAGGGGGGAGAGAGGGATAAGTAGCATACTGTAATTTTATTTTGTTTTGCAACATCTCTATGTAGGTGAATAAATAACTTAAAATTAATAAGAAAAATTAAGTCATTTTTAAATTTTTCATCATTTTTACAGCACATAAAAAATATTTAATTAAAAAGTTCTGGCCTTTTTTAAAAAATTAATGAATTTTATTTTGAGTTTGTATTAAAATATTATTTTTTTTTCAGGTAAAAAAGCATAGTATGTCTGCTACGCATTATAATTCTTGCAAAGCAAAATTAGCCAAAGATAATCCATCTAAAGCACCACTGATGTCTGCAGTTAAGAAAATGGATTCCCAATTACTTTCGAATATGGAAAAGCTCTTCAATACAGCATATCTAATGGCTAAAGAGGATTATGCTTTTGATGACTTTCCCAGTTTATGTGCACTCCAACAAAAAAATGGAATAAAGTTTGGCAACACATATGTGAATGATAAAGCAGCTAAACAATTCGTTAAATATATTGCAGAAAGCATGAGATCAGAAATTAAAGAACAGTTTTCTTCAATTGATTTTTTTTCTATGATGGCTGATGGATCCACTGACAGGGCAACAATATCATCAGAAATAATATATGTTTATTATTTGTATGAAGGAGATGTAAGATGTACTTTTATTGGTTTGAAAGAATGCGAAAATGAATGTGCTTCTGGAATAAAATCCACAATAGAAACTGCTGTACAAGAATTTATACCAGATTGGAAGGAAAAACTGGTTGCAGTCAGTTTTGATGGTGCTAGCGTAAACATGGGACCTGTTTCTGGTATTGTCAAATTAATGGAGGACGGCTGTGGAGATTTAGCAACAGTTCACTGTGTAGCACACAGATTAGAGCTAGCTTTAGCTGATGCACTAAAATGTGTGAGGTATGTTACTAATGTTGAAGACACAATTAAAGGAATTTATTCCTTTTACCACAACAGTGCCAAACGTACAAGGGAACTTAAATCGCTCTCCGAAATCCTTGATGAAAAAGTTTTGCGGCCTGTTGGTTTGCATGGCATTCGATGGTTGCAATCACGGCATCGAGCTGTTCAGGTTCTTATTAAGAACTTTCATGCAGTTATAATTCATATGGAACAGGTTGTTGCTGCTGAAAAAGAAAAGACAGAATGTGCAAAATTAAGAGGATATTTAAAAACCTTGAAATGTGAAAGATTTTTGAATTTCCTTCATTTATATGAAGATATTTCTCACATTCTTGCAAGACTTTCTGAAACTTTTCAGCAAAAGTTCTTGCTTCTGAGCGATTTTTTTGTAAAGTTTGAATCTAGTAAAGAAAGACTTTCAAAAATGATTTCTGAAGATGCAAAAAGCCTTCAGGAGTTTAAAAATGCCCAGAGTTTTCAAGGTACTGAAGTAAAGTATAAAGATATAACACTGTCTCGGAATGATTCGAATTTACGTTTGTTTGAAGAAGACCGGAGAAAGCTTATAACTGAAATAATAGAATCTTTAAATAAACGGTTCTATAATATGACAAATGAAACCATCTTTGCAAATTTAAAAATATTTGACCCATGCTCCCTTTATGAATTGAAAGAAGATGATGAGAACAAAGTTAATAATCAATTAGAAGAACTCATAAATAATCTTACACACAATGTAAGAAAAAACATTAATAAAGATGCATTAATCGAGGAATTCTCTGACTATAAAATGTGGACTAAAGATAAGTTAAATATTCCATGCAAAGCTGCTTGGCAGCGATTAATCGCAGAATCCAAATCTAATACGAGTTTTTATAACATCAGGAAAATTTTGGAATTTGTTATGGTTCTTCCCTTGAGCATTGCTGAATGTGAAAGGGGTTTCAGCCAACTTAATCTTATTAAGACAAACACAAGGAATCGTTTGTCACTGAATTTGATCAATGACATTCTTTTAATAAAACTGTATGGACCAACATTAGATAATTTCAATCCACAAAAAGCCATTAATTTATGCATAGGCGTAGCGTGAGCAGAAATTTTGGGGGGGCACCAAAGCCGTCAGAAGTGCGCCCTTAACGAATTTTCAATTTTGCGCCCCCCCCCAATATGAATAAATATTTCGCGTTTATTTTGGAACTTTAAAATGTTTAATTTTAATTTAGAAATTCAGACCAACTAAATAACATAAGAGAAAATTGCAATTATTTGTTAGAGAGTTCATGATGTTTTGCGACAGGAAAAAAAAAAGGATCAAGAAAGAAAAAAGAAATTTCCCTGAAAATGATCGGCGGACAAAAACTGAATAAATAAACAAATAAAACCGTGGTTCGCAGCATAAATTTTGCGCCTGGGGCGACCGCTCCTTTAGCCCCCTCTTTGCACGGCCCTGGGGGGAACACTAGATGTCTGCACGGGCCACAGTTTTCAGGCCGGCGTGAAAATTAAAAGTTCCACCCGAGCCCGGCCCGTTTATATTTTCACAGTTTATGGTCAGGCCCGGTTCGTAAAAAAATCAGTGAAAACAAGCTCGGCCCGTAAAAAAAAATCAATTAATTCAGGCCTGGTCCGGCCCGACTCAATTTCTCAAAAATTCCAATTTTTCTTAACATGCAATTGCAGGGCTGCCACTTGCTACTAAAATGCTATACCTAGCGACTATTTTCAGCATCCGGCGGCTATGGTGACTATTTTAGGGCGAAAACTTTTAAAAAGTGACTATTTCAAGAAAGCAGTAGGCGACTTTTTTCGGATTCAGCGACTATTTTTACTGAAAATATTCGGTCTTTTTCTTCAAAGCCCCTGTAAAGTCATCTTCCCAAACGCACCTTTTCAACGGTTGTTTGAGGAGATTCGCGATTTTTTCCACGACGAATTCCAAAATTCAAGATTCCCCCCCCCCCCCCCCCCAAACCATTGACGAAAATAACTATTTATTTCCAAGATCTTTTTATACTATCGTTGAAGGAGATTTTGCGATTTTTTCCGCGATCCTTTGCCAAATTTTGCAGATTTTTCTACTACAGATTGACGAAATTGATTTTTTTTCCGCCACCACTTGTCGAAATTCGCGATATATATTTTTTTCGTGATCGATTGATGGTATTCGCTGTTTTTTTCTTTCAGATATCATTTGACGAAATTCGCGATTCTTTCCCACGATAGTTTATCGAAATTCGTGATTTTCTTTTCAAAACCAACTTACGAAATCCTTGATTTTTTGTGCAATCATTTGTTTAAATTCTCGATTATTTACGCGAATATTTGATCAAATTCGTGTCTTTTCAGGGATGATTCTGTTCTGAATTTTTCGAAAATTTAAGGCATCCGGTTCCGAAAATTTTAAAAATTCGGGAAAATAAAATATCGCGAATTTCGGCAAATGATCGCCGAAAAAATCAATTTTGACAAACGTTCACAGACAAAAATCGCCAATTTCTTTAAAAGATCGCAGAAAAAGCGAATTTTTTCAAGGGATCGCAAAAAACGCGAATTTCTTCGAGGGATCGCAAAAAACGCAAACTTCGTCTAGGAATCGCGAGAAAAATACAAATTTCACAAAGGGATCGCAAATTTTATCAAAGGATCGCGGGAAATACGAATTTCGTCAAAGGATTGCGGAAAAAACACATAATTGGCGCCGGGAGGCGATTTCCACCCTTTTCCCTCCCTCTGCTGTAACTTTTTAGAAAATTTGCTGTGAATTCCAGATGTTTTTTTTTAACCCAGAATTACCCCTGCCGTCTTTTTGTTCGCGACCATTTGACGAAATTTGCAATTTTTTTCTCTTCATCGTTTGACGAAATTCGTAATATTTTGTATATTCTTTTGACGAAATTTCTGATGATTAGTCCGTGACCGAAGGACGAAAATCGCCATTTGTTTCCACAACCTTTGATAAAATTCAAGATATTTTTCCACGGGCGTTTAAGGAGATTCGCGATTTTTTTCCCCGACGAATTACCGAAATTCGCATTTTTTTCCGCCAATTGTTTCGTGGAATTCACGATTTTCTTTACACGATCCCTTGCCAAATTTCGTGAGTTTTTCTATGACCGGTTGACGAAAATGATATTCGGTATTTGTTTCAGGGATTTTTGACGAAATTCGCGATTCTTTTAAACGATCTTTTCTTTTGTCGATTGACTGAGGAAATTCTTGATTTTTTGCGCGACTATTTGACCAAATTTGCGGGTGTAATTTTTTTTTCTGTTCGCGACAGTTTGACAAAATTTTCGATTTTCTTTCCGTAGTCTTTTGGCGAAATTTACAAGTTTTTTTTTTTTTTTTTCGCGACTGATGGAAAACTTCTTTTTTTCTAAGGCCAATTGTTGATATCGGCGATTTTTTTCTTTTTCGTTACCGAATGGCAAAATTCGCGATTGTTTGATGAATTGATTTTGTGGATTTCTCGAAGAAAAAAAAATCGTGGCTTTCACGAAATTAAAAAAAAAATCGCATACGAATCATGTCTGTTCAAGAAATAAATTTGGAAGATTCCATCCAAACAAATATTTTTATTATGCGGGATTTTCCTTTTTTGTGCGGGATTTGCGATATCCCACACGTTATTTCTAACCCTGCCTCTCAAATAAAACTTTTCTTCCTTCTCTCCAAGAAACTCTTGAAATGAAAGGCCTGATGGAAAGTAGTTACCTGGATGATCTGCAAGAAGTTTTTACTGCTATGTTTCCAGGTGCTGTACATAATTTTTATTGTGGAAGAACCAAGTTACTCCGTAACTGAAACATTAGGGCCTTATTTTCTGGATAACTTGCATTCTCATTTGAAGAAATCACTCTATTCTTTATTCACTGATTTGAGCAGAAGCATAAAATGTGGACATATAAAGTCCTTTCATTGTTATGGATAGAATTTTTCTTCCTTTTTTTAAAGTGGGTATGCGAGTATTTTGGCTACTATTATCGAAGAAATACTAATATTTTTTTTCGTTGGAGGCTACTAAAGCTACTATTTTCAGTGTCATTTGGCAGTGGCAGCCCTACATTTGAGATGCTTTTATGAAGTAGAATAAAGGTTTTTTTTTCTAAAAAACTCCGATTTTTTTAAATAAAATAACATCAAAGTTGGACTTTTGATTTCCGAATTCAAAGGCTGACAATTACAAGACGGACCCATTTAGTAATCCGCTTTAAATCAAGCTGCTTCGAATTAGGAAAAAACGTTAAGAAAAGGGAGAACGCTACTCAATTCTTAAGCACCTGAATGCTGTTCTGTAATTTTCAGGCAAATAGGAATAGAAATGAGTTTATGAATGTGTCAAAAATAATCACATTTTTGAGTGGAGATTTTTGTTTTTTCTGAAAACGTTATTAATTTAATAAAACAAACAATTCTGTATGTTTTTACCTTCTATTCCATTCTCGTCCTTTTGAAGCCAGACTTGAATGAATTTAGAATCATGGTGTGCTTCATGACATCGCTTGTTATTGAGTTTTCCATAAAAATTTCCTGTTTTTTTATCGCGTTTGTTTTTGTGTGGCTCATTCAATCCTGATCTGTTTAAAAAATAGTAATAAAAACATTTAACTACGAGTACATTCCCACAAATGACCAGATCATACCAAGCCAAGTGTGTGTAGGAGTGTGGAGAGGGGTTAGGTAGAGACGCTCCTATTATCTCACTTTGCGCAAGAGGGAAACACAAGTTCAGAGGTCAAAGAAGTTCTTTGTGTGACCACCTTGTGTTACTCACTGAAATTAAACTACTTGGGTGACTGGACACCAGCTTTGCAGTTGGGGAAATTTTTCCTTCTATCGATCAAATTACAACTACTGACCAAATATCAATGATTGACCAGCACCGTATTAATGATTGAGAACTAAAGTGTTTTCGTTTTTGGGGAGGAGAGAGTGGGTGAAATGCTACATACTAAAAAGTTTTAAATTTGATTGCATCTTTAAAAAAAAAAAAAAAAAAAGAGCAATTGAAAATCACTGCCATTTATCGTTTTTGTAAAAGTCTCAATAAATCACAATCCTAAAATATATGAATATAAATTTCACATTAATTTATCTGAAAATCCCATGTATAATACACAATCACATATACTTTTAAAACAGTGACAAATGAAGGTTTTTAATAATTTGCACAATAAGTACAACCTTAATATCAATCGTACGTTCAGGGCTGAAACTAGCCTTTTTCTGCGCCAGGGGAAAACATGGATTTTGGCGACCACCTCCTCCCTTCATCTCCTCACGCACAATAAATATTATTGACCTCCGGTACCCTGTGCAAAATAAATAAATAAATAAATAAAATTCATAAAAATAATTAAATAATTAAAATTAGAGTAAGAAATATGTAAACGACGCTCCCATGGGATTAACATTAGCTTGAGCGTTAAGAGCCTACACAAGTCACGCGAAGAAACTGGAACGCTAATGCTAAACCTATGGGAGCGATCTTTTTAAATTTTCTCGCTTGCATATTAATAGTTTTAAATGATTTTTTTCTTTGCTTAGAAAAGCTGAGGTTAAATTCTAACCGGGTTAGTGTTTACTTTTTAGATTTTGGTTGCAGATTATTTTTATAAAGTTACCTTCACTTCCAGTACCGGTTTCAAAACCTAAAAGTATGGCAACGCTAAAGATCAATCTAAACTATCCTAAGAAAAAAAAATTAAAATATTAAAATCCAAACGAGAAATTTCAAAAGAACGCCCCCTTAGTTTAACATTAGCTTGCGAGTTTCTTTGCATTTCATATATATATATATATGCACATTTTTGTATGAATCGACAAACGATTCATTTGGCGCCCCCTTCACCTTTGTTCTGGCGCCTGGGGCATATGCCCCATCTGAACCCCCCCCCCCCCCCCCAGTTTCGGCCCGGGCTATATTCTTTAAAAAACATTAAAAAGTGGTGTTACTGTTCTATCTTGCATATATTTCAACCCTTAGTTTTTACTCGTTGACAGTTGCTCGACCTCGCGCCCTTTGAGACCGGATCTGCATGCAAAAAAAAAGTAATTTTAGTAAAAGGTATGGGCGACATTTTTCAGTTGTCACCTACCTAGAAATGGCAAAAGGACGAGAAATGAAATTTGGGAAGGTAAAAGCAGGGGCGGCTGATGGCGCCCTGGGTGAGTTTTTTTTTTAATTACGGGCAGCCGCCCAAGCTCGCCTCCTCTCCCTAAGACTGGATTTGGTTGGTTGCAAAAAACAATTGCCCCAAAAGTAATGCACAAAAAGTAATGCAAAAAATAATTGCACCAAAAGGAACAGAGCTGCATTTTACAATTTCCGCCTAGGGTGGCAAAACGCCTAGAAATGGCAAAAAGAAGAGAAAAAATCATTTTGGGGGGGGGGGGATAAAGGCAGGGGCGACTTTATTAGCCATGATGGCGCCCTGTGAGAGATTTTTTTACTGTACCACTGCAAATGCCATACTCTTTTTTTTTTTTCTTTTAAAAGGCTTTACTAAAACATTTTACTTTGTGCACTCCTTCCAGGGCCGAAACTAGCTATATTTTCACCAGGTGAAAACGTCGATTTTGGCGCCCCCGCCCCCCCTTCCTCTGCAAAGTAAATTTACAAAGAGAAATTTACGCAAGTTTCTAGTAGCGGACTTATTTTAAAATTTAAAATGTGTAACAATAAAATACATATTGAAATATATAGCCGGCTTTATCAAATATTTATTCATTAAAACCTGGGGAAAAAATTGAAAGGAAGCGGAAATAATTCCGCTTTATACAGGTTTTCGTCTTAGGAGGTATAACTGTTGGTATTCTTTCTGTTGGAACCATGTAGTTTTTTCATTTAAGACACGATTCCATTATAGACGGATTTCATTTTTCGAGATTTTACTGTTGTTGTAGCATTACAAATTATTACAATTGGGCACTTTAATGTCATAGTAATATGAGTCACATTGTTTTAGGAACTAAAAACCAGGATTTACTGTAGGTATAAAAATGAATTCCAGTTTTGTAAAATATCTTCCTGTACTATCAGTTTTTCCGAATTATCACTTATACCACTCTTCTTATTTATAGGCTGATATGTCTAGATACTTTTCTGAACTTAATGCTAATTTTCAAATTTATGTCTGACTCAAAACAACAACAACAAAATTATTAAGTTTCTACTTCTTATTTTGAGAATTTTCGACCGCTTGGTTTTTATTGTCCCAGTCGGTCACCTTACCTCGCCTCCTCTAAGGACAGATATGGTGATATGCATGTAAAAAAGTAATTATAAGAAAAAGAATGGGGTTATTCATTTGCTGTCTTGTACGCGAATCTTTTTATCTATTTGATATTTTTAATGCACTGTACTAAGCTTTTCTTTTTGACTTTTCGGGTAGAAAATATTTTTTACACAAATTTCGCACGCATATATATATATTGTATAAAAAGGCAAACCAAATTTTCATCTGACGTTCCCTGCGCGAGGCGCCCAGAACACATGCCCCCTCAGCCCCCCCCCCCCTTCCATAGTTTCAAACCCTGACTCATTCTCCCGTTTGATTTTACTGCACCGGACAATCATTTGACGTCGCGCCCATAGCAAGACGGGAAAAAAGAAAGCTCCAAAAAGAATAGAATAGTCTTCATGGAATCTTTTCAACAGAAAAGTCACATTCAAAGAAAATCTTCATTTGGCGCCCTTTTCGCCTGTCGTTCTGATGTCCGGGGCACATGACTCTGCACCCTCCTCCCCCAGGAAATCGGTTATCGGCGAGGGACAGTTTTACACAAAAGAGAGGAGTAGGGACTGACCTATTGGCCTTGGAAAATGTTAGTGGTTCTCCTATTTGCAGTCTTCTATTATAGATGAATCTTTTTATATATTTGTAAATTTTAATGCATTTGGTTCAGTTTTCCTTTCGGATTTTCCGGCTGCGAGACATTTTTATGCAAATTCGATATATATACATTTTTGTATGTAAAGACAAAAAAAAATCTTCATTTGGCGCCCCTACGCTTTCTGTTCTGGCGCCCGGGGTACAGAAGGTTGGGGGGGCACGTGCCCCCCCGACGCTACGCCTATGAATTTATGGTACTCTGATGTAACACTCGGTCGAGTTAGGAGGCCTGATTTTAAAAATTTAACGCGTTAGGAGGCCTGATTTTAATTCAAGATATTATTTTAATTTTTGTATTCTTTGTTTGTGATTTTTGTATTTTCAACTTTTGTATTCATATAAGCTATATAAAAATAATTAGTTAAACATTTTTCTAGCATGCATATGTTGTAGTTTAATCAAATTTTACTGTTTTATAGAAAACCAGTTTTTACTTTGTTTTAGTGATTAACAATGATAGTGTTTTTAATATATACCCCCTTACCCTTAACACATAAAAATAGGAACAATATTAATGTTAACACGGTTGTGAAAAGAAATGAGAAAATACGATACAACGTAAAATTGCAACCATGAAATGCAGTTTGGCGCCTAGAAAATAAATTGTAGGCGTCATTTGACGCCTTACTTAAAAATCCCAATTTCTAACCCTGTTACAAACATTACTTTGGCGATAAAGGCAAGCTCGCCAAGAATCTTTTCGAGCTTTCACTCGTCCAGACGAGTATAGACAAGCTGTGGAATGTATGTTTGTCAAAGTTTGGAGAAAACTTCAGCCTGAATAATGCTCTGTATACTTATGTCGCCACTCGTTTAATCGCCAAATTTGTTTTGCCCGAAGTCCTGTAGACCAATCATATTTTTTGCATTTATTTCACTCCTAAGATATATAAAGATACTTTACATATGGCCAGCATACAGTTACATATTCTCATATAAGCTCACGATTTATAAAAATCGCTTATTTTTAAGCGTTAATAAATATCGAAAAATAAGTTTCTTCGTTCGAAGTTTCGTAGTCAACCTAGGCCGAGATCCAGATAGATTTTTTCGCTCTTAGCGAAACGAGATCGACCAATCAGAAGCCTGCATATTCGCAAACAGCGAAAAGTTCGCAAAAATGCAGGTTTCTGATTGGTCAATCTCGCTTCGCTAACAGCGAAAAATCCACCTGTATCTCTGCCCTAATCTTAAATGTTCAGGAAAATGAAGTGGCAACAACACATTGTAATCATGCTGGGTTGAAATTAGTAATTTGCATTTGGAAACGATTGTGTCGTTTGTGTTTACAATAGTTGCAGTCAGCTGACTCCGTCCGTGTATTTTTGAAATTTTAATTTAACTAGATTTTGTTATTTGAAATGGCTTCTCAACTCTTAAATACTGCTAGGCACTTTTCCTCATCTGCTGTTAATATGGCCATAAAAAATGTCACTGTTATTGGTAGTGGTTTGATGGGCTCAGGCATTGCTCAAGTAAGAAACACAATTATTCTTATCAGTGCGACCCGGCGGATCTCAAATTTTAAATCATTGATAAGCTGAATTAAAGTTATTAGCAAAATCTAGTAAAACAACAAAGTTTTTCTCCCTAAAGCCATGCGTTTTATTATTTTTATTATTCATATTATTTTTCCTTAGTGGGAAGAGTTGCTCTTGTAAATTCAGTAATCATTCACCAGTCCACTGGAACATAATGATTTAAGTATTATATGGGAACAGATGTGTTATTATCCCGGGGTCCGCCATCTTGGATTTTTTTCTTAGCTTGAATTAAAAATTATTTTTTTATTAATAGTTATAATTATTATATTCCAGTTTTTTCAATATTATATTAACCTATCAACAATATTGGCGACATTACTACTTGGCGAAAAAGAAGTTTTCATGCATGAAAAAAATCCAAGATGGCCGACCCTGGGATAATAACACATCTAAGCCCACCCCCCCCCTTTTTTTAACCATTTAAAAAAACCGACTGCGATCACAGAGGTACAGGGTTCCTATGCGATTGGAAAACAGAGAATTGTCAGAAAGTCACAAGTGCAAGAATTGTCACAAGTCCTCAAAAAGTCAGGAAAAATTACATTTTTTTTTCTAAAACCTGTAAAAGTCAGGGATTCTTTTATTTATTTATTTACTGTAATTTCAGGTAGATAAGCCGCCCTGGCGTATATGCCGCTATGTCCGAAAATGGTAAAAAAAAAACTGAAATTCCATCGTATACGCCGCACTTATTGAAAATGGTGTACGTACTACTATAGACACCATATTGAAGATTTTCGCGCATTTTTTAAAACTATTTTAAAAATTAGAATTTTAAATTTAAATCAAATAATGAAAATAAATAAATAGCTTTTGGTTTGTGAATTTATCCAATTGCATCGCACATTTCAGCCTTGGATCGGCAAGTAGAAATATATTTGATGGAATTCTTAGTATAAAGCATTAACACTAGAATTACAAATAATACTATTTTTTATTCGAATCCATCAATTAAATAACACAACGTAAAATTCTGAAAATAACTAATGATAAATAATCATTTTGACAACATGAACTATTGGCAAAAGTTGCGAGAGACGTACAAAGATAATTATTTTGAAAATCTCTTCACTACTAACCATAAACATTGTCTATTAACAGAAATTAATTGGTACTCAATTTGATATATTCTGTAAATATTTAAAATAAAATGTTCTAAGAAAGTTTTAAAATAAACAAAAATTAAATGCATACATTCATTATTGAAAATAAAAAATACAACATTCGCAAATACACACACTTAAATAAAACAAGAGAATCTACTTTCTTTTCTATTAAAACACCGGGATTATGCAAAACTGAGCATCAGGGTTCGTTGATATATATCAATCTATATATATCTTGATATATATCATGATATATATCCAATATTTATTTTGAAAATATCAAGATTTTTGATATTTTCATATTATTTCCATATTTATTTTCAAAATATCAAGATGTGTGCTATTTTCAATATTTTTCTATATTTGATATTTATTTTCAAAATATCACTGTGCAAGATATTTTTGATATTTTCAGTCAAAATAAGTGCAAATGAAATTTCTAACTGTGTTGTTCTGTAAATAAAGAATTTTTGTCTCCGATAGTGATTTTTTTAGCCGAAGAAGAAAACAAATATCTTTTCCAAGCTTTATGTTTGAATTTTTTACTTTTAACTGTAGATTATGAGGGACATTATTAATTGAGAACAGACACTGAATAATAAACTGTCTAATTTAAATACAGTGCAGAACCATTTATCTGGAATGCTTGGGGTCAGATGTATTCCGGATAACTGGTTTTTCCAGTTAACTGGTTGTGCATAAAAGCAGCATCCATTTGATAAGTTTTGTGGGAATATGTGTGGTTGTGGCATTATTTCTGATACTAAATTATACTTGGATTAAAAATCCATGGAAGAAAGATCAAAAGTTTACCAGAGTTTAAAAGAAGGTAATTTATGGAGAATCCCTTAGGAACAAAAATAATTCTGTTTCCTCTGCATGAAAATTAAAACATTTTAAAATACAGTCAAGGATCCATAATCCGCACACCCATAATCCGCAATTTTCTATAATTCGCATTGCTTAATGAGTGTAAACAATTAAACAAATTTGAAAATTCTTGATCCAAAAATGATTCTTTTAAAAGAAATATCGGAAAATTTTAAATATAAAAGTGAATATTATCAATTTTTTAATACAAGAATTTGAAAAATGTATTTTTTGAGATAGCATATTAAATTAATTATTATATTTCACATTTTTCTTTTCATGTTACACTGAATATGGGATTAAAATAGTGTCCAGAAAAATTAATTATTGTATTTTATATTTTTCTTTTCATGTTATAACTGAATATGGAATTAAAATAGTGTCCAGAAATAAGAAAATGACATATAATCCATAATACTCCATAATCCGCAATATTCCATAATCTGCACAACCTTTGGTCCCAACTTGTGCGGATTAAAGAACTTTGCCTGTACAATAAATATGTTTTCATTTCAAATACTAGATGTTGTCACCAAATTATACAATTGTTTAAGCAAAGCCTATGTCAAACTGGCAGTGTGTGATACCTTTTTATGCAAAGATTCTGAAATCAGAAATATCATTCCGGATAACTGGTTTTCCGGTTAACTGGTTTCTGGATAAATGGTTCCATACTGTACTCAGTTATATATATATACAGCTTCATTAGAAAATAATCTCTTCTGGTATTGATTTAGTTCAGTTTAAACTAGTGATGCAACGAATAGTGGTTTGGCCGAATAACCGAATACCGAATATTCGGCCAAGTTACAGCCGAATATTCGGCCTATTCGGCCGCCGAATAATGAACTTATTTTTGCCTAAAAACAAAATATAGTATGCACTATACGCACAATTCTTGTATATTTCACAATTAAATTGTATTGTTTTCTTTTAAAAAATTATTTATATACAAATTTTTAATTTTTTAAAGCATTATTTTACTCTGAAAAAATATTCGGCTATGTTCGGCCTAAAAATTGCCTCAATAATATAATTCAGACCCTCCAAAAAAATTCTTAGCAAAAGTTCCTCATCAGGTAATGTCTAGTTACATTTTAATAGATATTATGTGTGTTGTTACATTTTAAAATAATGACAAAATTTTAAAAGTAGTACTAGGAAACATAAGTTTCAGCTTTCAGATGAAATATAATAAAAAAAAAAAAGAAATCTTAATATCTTAAGAAAAACCACTGATAGAAAGGGTGAAAGGAATATCCTCTAAAATGGTGGAAAGAAATCATTGTAGACTTTATAAAGCTCACAATTAACAATTTTTTTATTTATATTTATTATTTTTTTTTCTTTGCTGTCAGCAGTGAAGCCTCTATAGAAAGTGCCCCTCAATGTGAAGAAGTAAAAGAAATTAGTAATTTTCTTTCCCAGCCACTACTAGAAAGACAACAGTGTCCTTTGGAGTGGTGGGCGAAAAATTCAGAAGACTTTCCAAACCTTTCACAATTAGCCAAAAAGTACCTTTCTGCACCAGGAAGTACCATATATAGTGAGAGATTATTTTCAGAAGCAGGTAACATTTACGAAAAAAAAAAAAAAAAAAAAGGAGACTATCACCTAAGAATGCTGAATTATTATTATTTCTGCATCACAATTTACGTTTATTGAAAACATTTTAACTGTTTTTTAAGGCATTACAATGCTATTCTTGAAAAAAAATATCTAAAACGTAAATGCATACTAATTAAAAGAATTTAGTATTTACATTTCTTTCATTATTTAATAAGAAATAGTAACAGACTTAAAAAAATCACTTAAATGATATTTAACTATTAAGCGTATTTTACTTAAAAAAAAAAAAAAAACCCCTTAAGTATTGCAACACATTCGACTTAAATATGTTATACATATAATACATCTATATCTAATCAATCATATATTTATGATCTTTATAGGTACAATTCAAAATATTATTGAAAGAAATATTTTCTTATGTAACAAGGGTTAAATGTTAAACTTCCCATTATGATAAAAAAAATTTTGAATTAGCTTGTACAGCTGTATTAAAACAATTTTGAATAGATTAATTTTAAATTTAACAGATTATGTTAGCTTATTACAGACACTTTTTGTACTTACTGATACAGCATAAAAATTTTTTAACATGATTCCTAAATTAGCCTCTTATATAAAAATGGGTAGATAAAACCCATTCGGAGTATGAAAGTTAATGGAAAAAAAGGTGTTAGTTAATTTCAAATAAAATTTTCATTATATATGATGAATATAAATTGTCAAATTAAAAAAGTTATACTGTGTAAATATAAAAACAATTATTACAGTATTATTCGGCCAAGGCCGAATAATGGACTTGATATTCGGCCGAAGCCGAATATTCGGCAGACAGGCCGAATATTCGGCTTCGGCCGAATATTCGTTGCATCTCTAGTTTAAACTGTACAGTATGTTAGGGAATAAAAAATTTTCAGTTAAAACAATATTATGTATTTAAAATTTTGTTTTATAAATTTCTGATTTCTTGATGAATCCTGAATCCTATAGCTTTATTTTATTTACTTTTTTAATGTAAGTGCATAAAGCAAATTGTTTCGGTTTTCATGTTTTCAATTAGTTGATCTTCAATTTTATTCTAAGTAAAAAAAAAGAAAAATGTGCTCTTAGTATATTGTTTAAGTTTTCATGTTAAGTGCAGTATGTTTTAGTTTCTAATGTATATTATGCTTGAAAATGTTTATCAGCAAAGTTAACTATTTTGAAAATATCGGATATATATCAAAATATCGGATATTTTCAAAAATATCATGATATTTACGAACCCTGCTGAGCATAAAAAGGATTCCTTAAATGTGTCAGCAAATTCACTTTGCGTAAGTGCAGTAAAAAGAAATTATTGAGCTGCAAGCAAACAGAAAAAAATAATTTAAAAGAAAAAAAACGAAAAGCAAAACCTGTTTTTTCTTAGCTATTTAAAAAAAAAAAAAATTCCATTATTAATTGTCCGATTTTGTTCAAATTTTCAGCAAGTTGCAATAACAGTAAATTAAGCTGTGTAAAAAAATGTTATTAAAATATAATAAGTTATTAAAAAATTACCGCACTCCCCAAAACCCCTAGTTCATAAAAAGGAAGATAGCTATCTGCAGTTTGTTTATTCAACTTTGCCGTGTTGGAGTGGAGCGAGAAGTTGAACGTTATCAGAATGAGATCATTATCTTTGAGTAATACGTTTCATTATGCAGAAAGAAACCATGCATAGATTTTTTTTCTTTTTTAATGAAATAAAAAGAACTTCCCAATATTTTTTTAATGATTGTTATTTCTAATCCGTGAAGCATTTTTAATATTGTTTTTCAGATTTTCACTCTTATAATATTACATGATCTGATTTTTTTTTTTTTTTTCTGGAAAAAATCGTTATTACTTTGTATACGCCGCACCGGCAGATAAGCCGCAAAAGGTAAAATTTAACTTTTAAACATGTATAAGCTGCGGCTTATCTATCCGAAATTACGGTATATATTTTTATGCGCTATCATGTGTCAAGATTCTCTGGAGTTCCAAGATCCATCTACAAAAAAGTTTCGATTTTTCACTTGCAAGTAGAATTTTTGCTATATTCACATTTTTAACATAAAGCTATGCATATTTGTCGCCAAATAGGTGATACTTCTTCAAAGGAAATGTAAATGTTGAACTGTGTTAAGGTGGCTAGAATGAGATATCATGCATATTTAAATAAGAAAAGAAAGAAAATTATGAAGCAAGCAAAAAAAAAGCTGTAGCTGAAATTAATGTTAGAAGACAAAAAATTAAAACTTGCACAACAGACTGCTTCTGACACAACACAAATAGATAGCAGAACTGTCTAAAAAAGTTGAATGTTTAATATATGTAAATTCTGTGTTAAATAAATGAAAAGTTACTTTGAATTCATCTGAGTTATATTTTAGCTTTTTTAATCATATTTTATATTTTAAATATCAAATGACATAGATTTTTAGTTTCAACTTTATAGGTTATTTTCATTTTTAGAGGTAAGTTTAATTAAGATCTAGAATTATAATTCATGTTTCTAAAAATGTCGTGAGTTATGGTCAGGGAATTTTGGAAATATGACCTGGAAAAGTCAGGGAATTTTGTTATTCAAATAGTATGAACCCTGCGGTAGACATGTGTAAAAATATTTTGGGGTTCCTAATTTTTTCTTTTTTTTTAAGAGAAAAGGTCTTTTACTCTTGTGCATTACACCTTCATTCTAGCCAATTGTAAAGCTATAAAACATGTAGTTTAAATATAATATGAGCAATTATTTCAGGGTCATTAATTTTAGAAAATTCCTGTGAATACACTATTGCAGAGTTTTGTGTCTAGCAGTGATTGTAAATTAAATATCGAGCTTGATGAAATTTGTGTCTTTTTTCATTAAAGACAAATTTATGAAAAGCAATATATACCTGGGGTGAACACATGCATAAATAAGGCAAAAATAATTTTTTGTGGATAAAAACTAATTAGATACCCTCTTTCTAGTTGTGTGAATAAATCAATAAATGTTTCAATAAGAAATTATTCATAAAATTATGCACTAATATACCTACTCTTTTGAGTCAAGCATAGCAAAACTGTGTTACTTTTAAATAAGTTATTGAATAACTCTGTTATTGTGTTTTTTTTTTTTTTTTTTTTTTTTTTCTCTAAATGTTATGCAATGGGTATATAACAAAGTTGTGCATCATGGTTTTAAAAATTGGTAAAATTGTGATATAAAACATTGGTGATTCTGATTATCGCAGTATACTACTTATCCCTTTTTTTTGGCCAACCAAATTTTACTTTCATAAAATAAAATATCTTACAAATACTTTAATATGGGCTAAAAAAAAAATACATTTAAAACTGAAAATCATTAAAGAATAACAAACATATTGGTTTTTAGAGAAAGCCACCGCTTTTAATTGTTTTTCTAATTTCCAGTAAATTAAAACTGTGATGCAAACCTAAAAACATTGAATTTATACCTCAGTATTTGACAATGTGCAGTGACCCAGAGCCGAAAGATTTTTGATCCTCCAGTTCCAGTTCTGCTCCCAGATAAAATGCTGTGGCTCCGGCTCTGGCAATCATTCCAACTTGGATCCAACTTTGCGCTTTAGAGTTGCAGATTTTACCTTACACAGTTAATTTTTTGCTCACAAATTCTTCCTTTACCTTCATTAAAGATCTGACAAAATTCATTTTTCTTCTTATCAAACTTGAAATGCTTGTTCAGAAAATCTGACATCTTTTAGCTTTTACTTTTAAACAGGGTTTGTGATTTAAAAAAAAATCAAAAATCGGATTTAATTGATTTAAATCAGATTTTTTTGATTTAAATCGGATTTTTTTGATTTTTTTTTAAAATTCAAAATATAATTTTAAAGCTACACATTTTAAAGTAAATTACCCTTCACAAAATCACTAAAATAAATAATTAAAAAAAACTTTATTTGTAAAAAAAAACATTCACTTGGTTAATTTGAAACAAAAACACTTGTATTTTATCAGCACTTACACTAACTGTAATTTAAAAAATATTCTACATTATATAAAATATCTTCTATATTACCTTAACTTACCCATTTAATAAAACAAACAATCACATATGTATACTTCATTACTAAAAGCTAAAACTTTTTTTTTTAAATCAAATTTCTTTATTAAAATCTGGAAATATAAAAGATAATGTAAGCATGTTATTCAGAAGAAAAAATATGAATTTTGAAACATTTGATTGTGGAACTAGATACTTATTTGTATACATTCTTTTAAACAAAATATTTATTCTGGATTACATATAATACTCTGGAATGTATAAAAAACATATTTAATGAATTTGCAGAATATACTCAACACATAAAATCATCAGGATTATGTTATAAATTTCAATAAGTTTGAAAAAATTGTTTGTTATTAAACTGTTTGAACAGGAACACCAATTTTCCTGCTTTATCAGTTCCTAAACGATTACGGAGTTTAGAGTGAACTAAACCAAAAGTTGAGAAGATTCTCTCAACAGATGCTGAAGAAGCTTGTGCAGTAAATAACTGCGAAATCATTCCTATAACATTTTTTCCAGAACCATCATTCTCAGTAATTTGTGACTTTCACCAATGTATAGGATTTACTTTATTTACAATATCAGAATCAAAAAGAAATTGATGAAAAGGTTCTGATTTTGCTTGAAATTTCATTAAAATAGGCACTACTGATTGAAAATATTTTTCTTTTGCAAAAATTAAACATTCTGATTTTTCAGCAGCACTCAATTTAATTCCTGCATAGCGTGGATCTAACAGATAGGGTAGAAAATGTGGTGGTCCTAGTGCTTGATTGTAATGGGTTGAAAAACTCTTCAAGCATGTTTTATCAAGATTTACTTCTGTAAGTTCTTCTTGCAAGTTTTTCCAGATATCAACAGCTGTTGATATAGTGCAATCCTTCTGTTGCATTTTATCAAGAGCTATAGAAATTGATTTTAAACGTTTTAGAAGGTCCTCGGCATTCCGTTTAATTCCAAAATTTGTTACCTTGTTATAAACAATGCTATCAATATTACAGTGATTTTCTTCGCAAACTGAAACAAGAATTGGCCAGTTTTTTAAATATGCAGATACATAGTCAGCCATAGTATTCCAACGGACTTCTTGGGGTATTATTAATTTGGATCCACCAGCTTCTCTATATTTTGCATTTGCAAAATGATTGCTTCTGAAAAACTTAACAATATGTAATATTTGTTCCTTAATATTTGGAATATTTAAATCTTCTGCAAGCAAATTTAACAAATGTGCAGAACATCCATATGTGATCAAATCAAAATCTGGGTTACTTTGAATTTCAGTGCGCATGCCCTTTACATTGTTAGCATTGTCTGTTACAACACTTTGCACAATGCATTTAAATTCATTTTCACATTTTATCATACAATTTTTTACAACTTCTATAAGGTATTCGATTGTATGTTGGCAACCAGATGTATCAATAGTTTCTAATAAATAATTTTCACCTTTCTTATTGGTTACAACAGCACATAATATTGGTTCATTATGAACGTTTGACCATCCATCTATACTTAAGTTTATTATTTGTCCACTTAAATACTCAGAACATTTTTCTTTCTCTTGACTATAGATATTGTCAAGTAATGATCCACCTATTTCAACTTCATTTGGTGCTGTATATCCTGGTCTTAAAGCTGAAATCATCTTTTTAAATTGAGTGTGTTGCACATGATGAAAAGCAGAATTGGTTGCATAAATATACCTAGCAACTTCTTCATCTAACATCTGTTTTTGAGTTTTAGAAGTCTTTATCACATGAGAATTCATATTCTTCTTAGAATCATTTTCTATTTCAAACATCTTCCTCTTTATGGGTTTTCTTCCAATGTCTAACACTTCAGTTTTCACATTAGTTGATGTTGATGCACCAGTTTCACTTGTGATGATTTTTTCATATAATTGATTGTCATCATCCTTTTTATCATAGGATAAACATTGTTCCACATGCTTTTTTAATCTTGCCACTATTCCCATTATAACTTTTCCACAATTCTTGCATTTTGCCTTAACACCTTTTCCTAAAAATGTAGGCTCTTCATTAAAATATATCCAAATGTCATCCTTTTTTCTACCTGCCATTTTCTAGCTAACTTGTGCCAAGTAACTAACCCAACTACTAAACACTGAATCTTTCACAAACTAAAAGCTTCCTTATCTGTGGAATCTTTTCTCAGACTATGAAATCAAATCATGCCTTTTGATCAACAATACAGTGCAGTCCAGGTATTCACTCCAGGATTATAAGAAACCTGTTTGACATGTTATCACAATAGCAATGGTATGCTATTTTCCCTATTCTGTTACTTATTCATTATTGTAAATTTACTTTGACTAAACCAGGCATTTAGAAATCTTGAAATATGTGAACAAAAACAGGGGGAAAAAGGTGTAGAAAGAATTAGGCCAGTTAAAAAAACACTATAAGAAAAAGCACTCTGAAATAACATATCCATGCAGTTTTTTCTCTACTAGGATAATGTCTTTGATTATTACAAAAATTTTAAGATTAAAAGTGTATTGTAATGTAATTTTAAATGTTATTTTATTTTAAAGCATAATTTGTGATTTACTTTTCAGTTAAAAAAAATAAAAAATAAGTTTGAAATACAATAATTTTTACATTAATTTATATTTAAATTATTTTTTAAACAAATTTTTTATTATTAAAGACTTTAAAAATTTTAGTTATTTTAAATTTATAAATAATTAAAATTGAAATTATATTAAATATATATGTATAAACATTCAGACTATTTCTACCATGAAATCATTTTTATTTTTGAAATATTTCCATAAATAAATTACATTGAAAATTGAACAATTTGTTATTTACATATGCTTGAGGACATAATGAGATACCTATATAAATATCACTAAAAGTAATTTTGAATGACCTATATTTAAATTCAATGACCTATATTGAATCTGAAGTTTTCATATCCTCAAACTACACAGTCACCTTAAATACTGAAAGTCTGTTTCTGTATTAAAGAAAAAAAATAAGATTTACTTTCTAATAGGTGAATATATGACTAATCTTTTAACATTTTTCAGGTAATATTCTCTACTTTTAATTTAAGATTTTTGATTTAAAATTTAAAGCGTAATATTTGATTTAAATAAATTAAAAAAGCATACATTTTGAGTTCTTAGTCATTTCTTAAATTTACAATGTATTTTTGATTAAACAAATGTTTTACAAACATCTTGACCTACGTTTGAAGTATTTTTTTAAAAGTTGATTTAAATCAATGATTTTTTTTTAAAAAATCAGTTGATTTAAATAATTAAAATCAGCATGATTAAAATCAAGCTGATTTAAATCAACGAACCCTGCTTTAAAAAAAGAAAGTTTGGTGGATTTTAAGCACAAAAATCTTAAATTTCTTCTACACTTTTCAAACAAACAAAATTGTACAACTACACTACATATGTAAATGCAACAGGCAGCCATATTTGTTTTCAAATAGTGTTGCCTCTTAGCTCAAGTAGAAAGTAGAAGTGAAGTAGTGTTACCATGTTTTTGTGAGAAGTTTTCCATCTTTAATTTAAAAAAAAAAAAAAAAAAAAAAAAAACTAAAGTGATATAATTAAAATACTGAATAATGATGTAATTAAAATATTTTAAATCTGGAAATTTAAAAGACTGAAAAAAAAAAAAAAAAAAAAAAGATTTAAAAGAATATTAAACTAAAGAAACCCTGGAGCAGAGGAAAATTTAGAGCTCCGGCTCTAGCTCCAGGGAAAACACGGCTCCAGGTTCCAGCTCCGGGTCTCTAACACAAGGGTAATTAAATTTAAAACTAAAAGAAAAAAAAATGTATTCGCAGACTTAAAAAATACACTTGCGAACTGTTCACTTTTGCCTCCTTATGTTCTGTTCACAAGTGCCCCATCTACCAACTTCAGCCTAACTTATTAAAATATATATCTTTTTAATTGAAATAAGGTTAAGAAAATTTTTTGTAGACTACCTAATTAATGCCACTATAGAATGCAAATGATATTCTACTTTAAAAAATGTCTTGAATGAATTTTTACTTCAATAACATTTTTACTTATCACCTTCTAAAACAAATTACAACTACCAGAAATCAAAATGGCTCATTGTTCTGAAAATTCAGCCAAAAGATGGTACCAGTACTGCCACCTACTGATAAACTTTTGAATTATTTTATTTCAAATTGACTAAGTGAAATATGTAGGGGAGAGTGTTGTACCTCAGGACATTGACAATTTCTAATAAACTATTGGCAGCAGTTATCTTTTGTTTATTTCTAATCATGGGTGCAAGATCTTCAGTCTTGGACATATTTTTGACTGATAGTAAATTCTACTTTATATTAGGGATTGACTGAATACCGAATAGTTGATTCAGTATTCGGTGGTTCGGCATGTAAACTGAATATTTGGCTTCGGCCGAATAATTGCAGATAAGTATTTTCTTAGAAGTAGAAGAATTCTCTTTTACTTAGCAGAAAAAATAGGCTAAACAATGAGTTTCAATATTATGTTCAGGGTTCAGCTGCACTACAAAAAACAAGTCAAAGGCCATTTTTAATTAAAAAAAAACTTTTTCCTTCCTAAAATAGCCTACATAGGTGTGAAATCAAAACAACTGTCTACAACAGAGAAAAAAAAGTAAGGAAGATGTGCATCTTTCCCTTATCATTTAATTTTATTTACTTCTACATTAGTTGTTTTTTTTATTTAAATTTATTTAATGTGTATTTTCTTTAATATACACAGTAAATAAGTATATCAGAGTTCATCTCTGTATATCTAAGGTGCATATTAAAGAAAATACACACATCAAGTAAGCATATCCCCAGGGTTGGTAAAAAAAACCGTTTTTTTTTTTCTAAAAAAAAAAAAAACAAAAAACCCGGTTTTAGGTAGCTTTCTTTACAAAAAGCTACCTATTGCAGCCGTTCGGAGGAAAGCGATTTCAAAAAATTTTGGTATATTTTCATCGATCATGACCCCCAGACCCCGAAACCACCCTCCGTTCAAAAGTTGATATATATATATATATATATATATATATATATATATATATATCCATATATATATATATATATCTGACCTTTGTCATACTGTAACTCTCGAATTTATGAACCGATTTGGATGTAATTCGGTATGTGCATAGTACATACCAATGTCTCGACCGAGTTCGTTGGCCAGCTTCATCCGCCATTTTGTTTCAAAATGGCGGCCATTTAAAGTTTTCTTAAAAATTTTAAATTTGAAATGTGGTACCAAAGAATTGAAAATGGAAAAATATTTTTTTCTTATGTATTTGACCTTTATACAAAGATTCCGGAGCAGTTTTTGTTTCGTCTATATCTTAAAAAATGGCTGAGTTATAGCATTTTGAATTTCTAGCGTGGCTGACATTTTGAAACGTCCTGAATTTTGTCACGCGATAAAAGGCGTATTTATGAACCGATTTGGATGTAACTTCGTTTGTACATAGTACATACCAATGTCTCGACCGAGTTCGTTGGCCAGCTTCATCCGCCATCTTGTTTAAAAATGGCAGCCATTTAAATTTTTAAGAAAAATTTAAATTTGAAATGTGGTACCAAAATATTGAAAATTGAAAAAATATTTTTTTTTATGTATTTGACCTTGATACAAAGATTCGAGAGCAGTTTTTGTTTCGTCTATATCTCAAAAATTGGCTGAGTTATAGCATTTTGAATTTCTAGCGTGGCTGACATTTTGAAACGTCCTGATATTTGTCACGTGATAACAGGCGTATTTATGAACCGATTTGGATGTACTTTGGTGTGTACATAGTACATACAAATATCTCGACCGAGTTCGTTGGCCAGCTTCATCCGCCATCTTGTTTCAAAATGGCGGCCATTTAAAAAAATTTAAAAAAATTAAAATTTAAAATGAGATACCAAAATATTACAAAATGAAAAAGATTTTTTTTGTATGTGTTTGACCTTAATACAAAGATCCCGGAACAGTTTTTGTTTCGTCTATATCTAAAAAAATGGCTGAGTTATAGCGTTTTGAATTTCTATTGTGGCTGACATTTTAAAACGACCTGATTTTTGCCACGCGATAACAAGCGTATTTATGAACCAATTTGGATGTTACTTGGTCTGTATATAGTACATACTAATGTCTCGACCGAGTTCGTTGGCCAGCTTCATTCGCCATCTTGTTTCAAAATGGTTGCCATTTAAAAAAATTAAATTTAAAATTTAAAATGAGGTATTAAAAAATTGGAAAATGAAAAAGATTTTTTTATGTGTTTGGCCTTGATACAAAGATTCCGGAGTAGATTTTGTTTCTGAAAATTTGTTCTTTTGTTTATATCTTAAAAAATGGTTGAATGCACTTTGAATTTCTAGTATGGCTAACATTTTGAAACGATCTTGTATTTGTTACGCGATAACACACGTATTTGCCTATTTCTATGTGAGAAAGCATGTGGATAGTATACATCAACATCTCAGCCAAATATAAGTTACTTTAAATAAAAGCAGCTTGGATAAAGCTGACTAATTTCGTGAAATTCTCATTCATAATGATTTAGTATTGATAAAAATTAGAATTGAATCTCCTATATTCGGTTTCCACTAAATTGAGCTTCGTGTGTTTGAATAATATAAATTGGCTTTTTTAAAATAAGGTATTTGAAAGCTACCTCTTCCTCCCGGCACTGGCCGGAAGGACTTTTTTGGGTTTAAACCAGGTTTTTTTGGTTTAAACCGGGGTTTTTTTAGATATATTTTCCTATTGCATATACATACATATTTATTGAAAAAAAATAAACATTGTTGGATATATAAGTAATATAACTTCATTTAAAAATGATTTAAATTAAATAATTACAATCAATTATGTAGAAAATTGAAATAATTTAAAATTTAAACATTTTTAGTAAAAGCTATGTCTTATGATCCATTAATAAAATGCTCTACATAGTGAAACATTGATACCTTGAAAATCTTAATAAACAATCTTTTGATTACTAGTACTATAAATAAATATATGGTGTAGTTTCATAAATATAATATACTTTCCCATGGCTATTCAAAATAATTTCTTTGAAAAATTTGCAATCTTAAATATCTGATTTTTCTGTTAGAACACTACATGAACAATTATCTTTTGTTGAAAGTAAAGCTTTTTATAAAGAATTCCTGGAATGATTTGAATTTAGCAGTAGAGTCTTTACATGTTTCAAGAAGTATTGTGTATTTTCATTTGACACTTCTCCTCTGAAACTGCCAGGTAAAAAAAAAAAAAAAAAAGGCGACAGTTAAATAAACAAAACAGAAATACCTATTTACCAGCTTTTTAGACTACTGAAAACATTGATCTTAAAATGGAAAGCAGATTTATAAAAGTCGTCATGCACACTAAAACATTTAAATAGCCATCAGACTTAATACACAGGCTTTCTTTCTAAGCTATGTTATAATACGTATTACTTTTAAATGCCTAAACTAAAAATTAATAATATATCTTTTTAGGCATTTTTCTATTATGTCTCAAGTGAGCCTTATCTCGATTTCCCCCTATTTTTTTTTTGTCAGATCTAAATAGTGGATTCGATTATGGAATAGACGATTTAAATATATCTTATTGCATATTTTAGTTAAAAGTAAACAGGTGCTTCGCTAGCACTCAATTTTTCAATGACCTCTTATTTGACTTCATATCTTGAGTTTCTTTTTCATTCTTGAGTTTCTTTTTTATTCTTAAGGCTGTTCTCAAATCCAAAAGGGCAACTTTATGACATAAGTTTTAATTTATTTTTGTTCGGAAATGTATGAAACTAGCAGATGCTGTTGTTCAGAAACTATGTAATTGAACTGTGTTTTGTGTTTTTCTTTGCAAACCAATAGCTCTTTCAAAAAATAGTGTCAAAGTTGGCGTTTTGAACCGAATTTCCACGCGAAAAAAGAATAATCACTCAAGGAAGGTTAAAAACATATTTGTCACGTGATCAAAATTGCTTATAACTCAATAGGTAATTTATTTATCAAAAATGGAAAATACAGTTCGATTCCAAATTGCTTCCATAGTCAGGTCTTCCAATTTTATATCTTTCTGTTAAAAAAATTTTTTAATTTGTCACAGCGTTTTGCGCTTGTTGAGTAGAGCAGTTGAGAACAGCCTTAAAAGATGATCTCCCCAATCAAGAAAATTTTCTTTTACAGCTTGATTGAAATCTTAATGGTCATTTTATGTCATTAATTGTAAATAATCTGTGTCATCTCAAAGGAAAATATTTTATTCAAAATATTGAATATTTTTAATTTATTTTATCTTTGCTAAAATCACATGTTTTAAATTTTCTCATTAGAACTTCAGATATGTTCATCAACACATGCAATTTGCATTCTACATCCATACAAATATAACCTAGAGTCACTATGTCTCACGGTGACATAGTGAGGGATAAGATGTTAAAAGTAGAAATTATTTATATCCAATAATTTGAAGCACTTAAATTACAAAAATGAGAAAATATATTAGATTTTTTCTAAAAAACCAGTTGTTTAACCAATTGATTTAACCCGTGCTAACCCTGCTGGTAACAGAATAAAATCATAATGCAAAACCCCCAATCCCAATGAAGGAATGCAAGAAAAACAAAGGCTTACTAAACCAAATACCCATACAGCAAAGAAACTTCACAGCCAATCATTCATTAGCATACAGAACAAAGAGTAACCAATGGTGAGAATTACTTATGATTATGTCATCATTGAGGCTAAATGTAATCCTTAGTAAATCTTAACTAATCAAGCAATCTAAGTAGTAAAAGTGTATTTTTAGCTCAAATCTGCCATTTTGGCTATTTTAACAAATAAAAGGCTTAAAAAAAAAAAAAGAAGAAAGAAAACTAACTACTTGTTTTTTTTCTAGTCTGCCATGTAGATTTAAAGCTTATAAGAAAAGTTTGATTATCTTTGTCACTTTACAAATTTATTAATTCATCATTTTTCTAAAGCTTTGCTTGTAGCTTCTGCATAACTTGAATTTTGCATTTTTCAATAATGTATAAAATAAATGAAAACATTAGGGGAAAAGAGAAAAAAACCAGCATGGTTTTTTTTTAAAAAAAACCACTTGGTTTAAACCAGCCTGGTTTAAACCAAACAACCCTGCATATCCCTATGCCTATCCTATAGATTTTATAACCATTTATATCAAAATCGCTCAAATTTCTTTTCTTCATCACCACAATGTTAAAATATTAATCAAAATATAAATATTCTATCAATAATTTGACAGAAAATAGTTAAATGTACAAATTGATATACCTTTTATATTTTGAGAACATTCCTATTTAATATGTTTATAATTAGACTTCGACAATCGGTAAATCAGCTTAATGACTACATTGTTTCTTTGTATTTGAATGAACAGTTATCTTATCCTTAACCTTATCCTAAACCTTATCCTTAATAATACCCTGTATAGTTTAATACTTTCATAGGTTATTTTTGGGTATTGACTAGTGATAAAATAATAAAAAATAAGTGATTGGTTAATGAATTTGTGATTGAAAAGTCATTAAATTTTTTTTTTGTGTAATTAGATTTAAGAATAAAAATGTAACTGAAAATTAAATTATTGAGAATTTAATTTCAATTAAAGCTTTTTAAAAAAGCTAATGCAAAAATGCATATTAAAAAGTTTCAAGTATTCGGTTGCCGAATACCGCAGCTTCGGTATACATTTCGACTGAAGCTTCGGTATTCGGCAAAATTGTTGCTTCGGTCAATCCCTACTTTATAAATGCTTAAATTATGGCAATTTCACTATTAAGCACTTACTTTTATTGCAAGAAATCAATTTTTAGCCGTAATGCAAGACATAGAAATCCTCTAGTCTATTTTCATTTGGTTTTTCCTAATACTCAGAAAAGTTTTCAGTCTTGGCTTAGATGGACTTCTTGCACCCATGTTTCTAATAGTGACCTATAACCAATAGATCTCATCAAAGTAACAGACAACATTAGAAGCATCAAATTAACTGCTTGGTGAGGGGGAAAAAAAAAAAAAAAAAAAAAAAAAAAAGATTTCATTAGTCCAAAATAAATATTTTCCCCCATTCTAATTTCATTTTTTCCCTGTGTATTTTTACAACTAGTCAAATGCAATTTAATCTTTTATAAAACAGAAGATTTTTAAATGTTTTGGTTTGGGATGCACTGAATATTCGGTATCTATTCGCATTCGGTAATGTTACCGAATATTCGGCTTGGCCGAATATCAAACTATTCAGCATGCCGAATATTCGGTTTGGCCGAATATCAAAATATTCGGCCGAACCGAATACTTAAAAAAACTTTTTTTAAAAACCTTATACAACTTCTACGTTTAATAGTCAACTTATAAAGATATTCAGAACAATTAGAAACAGAATCATATTTAAATAAAAGATAATGTTTTTACATTATTTATTTGCTGTTTGTTAAGTATTATTTAAGAAAATTAACCAATCACGAGGATTTTCATAGGAATTAATTATGTGAAAATGCAAGTTCCTGAACATTGTCCAGTAAATAATCTGTTTCTTGCTAAGATTTTAAGAACAACGTATACAACTTCTGAAAATGATTGCCCACTCCAGACACCGATCTAGGATGCATTTAAAAACTTCCTTGCTTAATTAAAGGGAGTAGAACAGTTATTCTTGCTGAGTTGCCATCATATAAAATTTGAATAGATTGTATTATTTATTTATTTTTACTTTAGTCTCTTCCTGACAAACAAATAATATAGGATCCTGTACAATTTTTCTTCCAATTTTTTCACAATTTCTCTTTGATTTTAAAATGTTTCTTTTAGAATTTAAGAAAATTTTATTCATTTGTTTTAATTCTCAGAAGAAGCCATGAAATTTAAAATTTTATTAATTTAAAAATATTATAACTATCCTCTTCTTAAATAACTCAAAGCAGATTTTTTTTCAGCATAAAGTTTACTTGAAAAAAGCTCTTGTTTAATAGAATAAAAGTTTCTGTTTTAAATATTATGTGAAATTGTTTTAAAATTTAACATTTTAATGCCTTTAAACTTTGAAATATAAATATATTCGACAAGCCGAATATTCAGCCAAATAGTTACAATTCGGCAGGCCGAATATTCGGTATTCGGCCTAGCAGTTACTATTCGGCTAGCCGAATATTCGGTATTCGGTTTGCCTGTTGGCCGAATATTCAGTATTCGGCCTAGCAGTTACTATTCGGCTAGCCGAATATTCGGTATTCAGTTTGCCTGTTGGCCGAATATTCAGTATTCGGCCAAAATCACTATTCGGTGCATCCCTAGTTTTGGTTATGAAAAAATAATGATAGTGCTTTTAGTTTTACTACCATTTTGATTTTATTTAAACCGTGTGGTGATTGTACCTTGGGACATGTCCGATGGTACAACAAATACATGGTTCATAATAATTTGGATAAATAAAAGTATTTTTATTACTTATTTTACAGAAAATTACACTAATCATGTGAAATTCAATAAATAAAACAACTCAACTTTATTTTGGATATACTTTATAATGATTGAAGTTTGTAAATAAGAATTTGGCCATTTCCAATAAACCTTTTACTTTCTGTTGTCTTTCCATGTGATGCAATGTTCTAAAGAGCACATGTTCTGATGTATTTTTCCAGGTTTTGAATCAATTTTAAAGGTATATTTAAGTATTTTACTTTGTTGGGTACTTTTCGGTTAGCCAGGCGCCAGTGTTATATATACATATATATGTATGTATACATGTATGTATATATACATATATATACATATACCTATATTGTATATATACACATACATATATATGTATATATATATGTATATATACATACATGTATACATACATATATATGTATGTATAACACTGGCGCCCGGCTAACCGAAAAGTACCCTTTGTTGTTTGTTAATCATGGACTAGCAGGCATGACCGAGCTAGGCTCGGTCAAATTACCCTTGTGTTCAATTCGATATTTCATTCTCACTGTATAATTCTTCCTGTTTAGAAAATAATTGGTATGATCCTAAGCCGTAGGGCCCACTAACCGAAATTTTTCGAACACATGACCTAACCAATGCTCTTCTGGAACCCGAGCGAAAACGATAGAATACAAAATTCAGTCAAAATCGCTAAAGTCATTTTATAGATAAAATTAGCTTGACCCACGGTAACCCAAAAAGGACCTACTAATGTAAATTTATCGAACACCTGACATATCCCAATGGTCTTCTAGTGGTAGGAAACGGTGTAATAAACAATCAAATTTAATCAAAATCATTAAAGCTGTTTTCTAGATAAAATTAACTGGACCCACAGTTACCCAAAAATGACCCATTAATCGAATTTCCTCGAACATGTGACCTAACCCAATGATCTTCTCGTGCCCGGAAACAGTATAATACAAAATTTTGTCAAAATTGCTTGAGCCTTTTTTTAAGATACAGTTAGCTTGACCCACAGTGACTCAAATGACCCACTAATCAAATTTTCCAGAACATGTGACTTAGCTCAGTGGTATTCTTATGCTCAGACACAATATAATACAAAATTTTGCCATAATGTTTTGAGCCGTTATTTTAGATACACGTAGCTTGACCCAAAAATGACTCACTAATTGAATCTTTTCGAGCATGTGACTTTGCCCAGTGGTCTTCTAATGCCCAGAAACTGTATAATACAAAATTTTGAAAAATCGTTTGAGTCATTTTTTTAGATACAAATAGCCCACAGTGACCCAAAAATGACCCACTAATAGATTTTTTTCGAACTTGTGACTTAGCCCAATGGTCGTCTCATGCCCTAAAACGATATATTACAGAATTTAGTCAAAATCAATTGAGCCGTTTTTTAGCTACTAGCTGACCCGCCCGGCGTTGCCCGGGCCTTAATAATATTCTTAAATGAATCTGAAATTTTTATCGCAGGTGCATACAGAGGGGAGTGGGAGTGGAGACTGCAAATTACCAGGGCCCGACTCTTGTTCAGTTCCAAAGTTGTGTAAATTCACAGGTTTAATTTTTCCATTTTTATGTGTCTCATGCTCTTTTTATTCCAAATTAATTGATGAATTCAATTAAAATTTATATTTTCAATAATTTAATTTTTTATTTAAAATCTGTAGATGAAAAAGCAATTACAAATACAACATAAACTGTAATAATTGGAAAAGAAATAATAAAATTGTAAGCAAATATTTCTATATAGAATGTTTTAAAAAGTACCATCCAGCAAATTTATTTTCTAACAGAGTAAAGCCTGTGTCTAATGGAATCCTGCAATAAAAAAAAAAAAAAAAGTTACAGCTTCCCTCTCTCCCCAAAAATGTTATTATGCTTTGTTCAATTTAAATAACCTACATAAAACGGAATTTATCACTGGTCGTTTCCGTCTAAGCAGGTTTTATTGTATCTTACTTCTGATTGGCCCATAATAATATTCTTAAATGAACCTGAAATTCGAATCGCAGATCTGTACAGAAGGAAGTAAACAAAATTACTTGACGTCATGACAACATTTTTAAATTTCTTGCTGCTGATTAATTCGCATTTCTAATATAGTGCTTTGCAGAAATTGCACGTTTTACTCAAAGTTCCACAGTTGTGCCCCCCGGAACGTTTAAATCAATAATTTAGATTTCAGAAGCAACGCGTGCACTTTGCGTTTATTAAGCCTATTTTAGCGATCGCTTATGCTCTGTGTTTAACTTTATTCCCGATTCAATCTATTTCAATTTTCTGTTCTTAATTCAGCTTCTTCTACACTTTCAAGTATTCACCGAGATCTTTTACGGGCATTTCAAATGATATTTTGAAGCTCTATAATTGCAGCGAAAGAGAGAAACATCATGGAGCTCTTTCCTCTATGGTAAAATGTAAATAAACCCGATCGCCCTAAATCCTGCCAAAGGCCTTTTCACAATAACCAATAAGATGCGTTTCTCGGGCATTGCCATTAGACAATAACAAATAATCGCGATTTCTGTGCCACGTACGTTAGCGTAATATATATATATATAGATAATTAGCTTTACCTTGACCCATTATGACCCACTAATCTAATTTTCTCGAACACGTAACTTAGCCCAATGGTATTCTTGTGCCCGAAAATGGTAAAATACGAAATTTCGTCAAAATCGTTTGAGCTATTTTCTAGATAAACATTGCTTGATCCACAGTGACCCAAAAATGACCCACTAATCAAATTTTCTCTAATATGTGACCTAGCCCATTGGTCTTCTCGTAATCCAAAACGACAGAATACAAAATTTAGTCAAAATCATTGGATCCTTTTTTTAGATAAAATTGGCTTGACCCAAAAATGACCTACTAATCGAAATTTCTCGAACATGTGACCTAGCCCAATAGTTTTCTCCTGCCGAAAAACGGTTGAATATAAAATTTAGTCAAAATCGAATGAGCCGCTTTTTAGATATAATTAGCTGGACCTTGACCCATTTGACCCAAAATGACCCACTAATCGATTTTTCTCGTACACGTGACTTAGTGCAATGGTCATCTCATGCCCGGAAACGGTATATTACAAAATTTTGTCGAAAAGTTTTAGGCCTTTTTTGGATTCAATTATCTTGACCCTGACCCATTGTGACCCTAAATGACCCACTAATCGAATTTTCTTGAACATGTGATCAAGCCCAATGGTATTCTCATGCCCGAAAACGATAGGCTACAATATTTCGTCAAAATCGTTAGTCGTTTTCTAGATAAACTTTGCTTGACCCAAAAAGGACCCACTAATCGAATTTTCTCCAATATGTGACTTATTCCATTGATCTTCTCGTAATCGAAAACGACAAAATACAAAATTTAGTCAAAATCGTTAGAGCCTTTTTTAGATAAAATTGGCTTGACCCATAGTGACCCAAAAATGACCCACTAATTGCAATTTCTCGAACATGTTACCTAGCCCAATAGTTTTCTCGTACTGAAAAACGATTGGATGTAAAATTTAGTCAAAATTGATTGAGCCATTTTTTAGATATAATTAGCTTGACCTTGACCCATTATGACCCACTAATCAAATTTTCTCGAACACGTGACCTAGCCCAATGGTATTCTCGTGCCCGAAAATAGTAAAATACAAAATTTCGTCAAAATCGTTAGAGCCATTTTCTAGATAAACTTTGCTTGACCCACAGAGACCCAAAAATGACCCACTAACCAAATTTTCTCTAATATGTGACTTAGCCCGTTGGTCTTGTCGTAATTGAAAATGACAAAATACAAAATTTAGTCAAAATCGTTAGAGCCGTTTTTTATATAAAATTGGCTTGACCCATAGTGACCCAAAAATGACCCACTAATCAAAGTTTCTTGAACATGTGACCTAGCCCAATAGTTTTCTCGTGCCGAAAAACGGTTGGATATAAAATTTGGTCAAAATCGATTGAGCCGTTTTTGAGATATAATTATCTTGACCTTGACCCATTATGACCCACTAATCGAATTTTCTCGAACACGTGACCTAGCCCAATGGTCTTATCATGCCCAAAAATGGTAAAATACAAAATTTCGTCAAAATCGGTAGAGCCGTTTTTAAGATAAAATTTGCACACACACACACACAATTTTTGCTCGCATTATAGTATAAGATAACATAACAGCCGTATTTCGATTGTTACAACAGATAAATGCCAGGAAGTTGGAATTATTTCATTTACAATTCCTACCTATTCTTCCCATAAACTACAGCCACTTGATTGTACTGTCTTTGGGCTGTAGAAAACATATTATAGGACTTATGCTAATGAATGGATGTTGTCGCATCCTGGATAGCTAATGACAATATATGTTGTAGCAGAAGTAACTGGCAATGCATTTTATAAAGCTTTCACACCATCAAATATCATTAAAAATTTTGAAGTAACAGGCATTTATTCAATCAATGAAAACGGATTCAGTAAAATGATTTTTTTAACATATGTAATCAACAGACCACTTCATTCAACTGAAATGCTTAATGAAACAGCTGACTTTACAGCAGCAAATGTGTTATCAGATTTAAAACTTAACAAGTTTGTCTTCACATTCTCAAAATGTCACATCAGGCTCGGACCGGCCCATCGGCCCGAGGGCCGGTGCGCCCTCTTCCACGGAAAACTTAACGCCCCGAAGTGCCTAAGCCGCCCCAATATTTTCCTCCTCTTAGTACACATACCTTCTATCTAGTGTACTAAATTTAGAGAATTCGTTTAGGGAATAATCATCGATCAATATACAGACAGCACAAGAGAGGTATTTATTATTATCACAAGAAATTAAAGATAAATCGAAGCAATTTCAGGATCGGAAAACAAAGTGGGCATCTTTGCATGCGATTGAACATTCACCCCAGCGTCCTGAGCTACTTTCTTTCCATCGCTTCTTTGAATGATACCTTTAGATTTTAACCAAAGTTTTTGCATAATTTCAGTCTTTTAGCTTTTAGTACCTTGTCCCCCCCCCCTTTTTATAAGCCGGCCCTGAATGCACCTATAATTGAAACCGTGCTTTTTGAAAACAGCTTAAGAAAAGAGAGAGATAAATATCAACAGGTAAAAAACTTTTTGTGGGTATTTTGTTGTTTAATGGAAACAGGACCTGTCTTTTCGAGGAATACAAGCTTGATGACACTTCTGGATTAGAATCCTGAAAGCTGTGGAATCCCGTGGCCAGCGTTTTTTCATTCACAAAATCTACGCCATAATTTTTTGTTGGTAATCTTCGTTTTATTTAATGACAGGCTTTCTGTGGTTAAATAAATAGTAAGAAATTCTAGTATGTATTTTAAATAAAAAATTGTTTAATTTAATCTCGGGAAAATCTATCATTAAATAAAGCGATGAATAAAAGAACACTGGCCACGGGATCCTGAAACTTTCATGAATGCAATTCCTGGGCTCTTTCTCTTAATTATGGAAAATTAAATTTTTCCCCTGATCTCTAATTTTAAAAAGAATTTTGCAAATCATGGGAAGAGTGTGCTGAGAAAAGTAAACTCAATTATTTTAGTGATTTTAGACTAACAAAGCGACTTTTTTGGTGTTCTTTTTCTGTAGAAACCTTTTAATAGTGAAATATTAATTCAGATATTTCATGGATACATAAAGCCCTTTTTTAAGGATACACAATGCCTCTTCCTAAAAAATACTCGCAAAAGTAATTGCTGTCAGATTCCAAAAGAAATTGAATTCATCTCAGTTTTTACCGACTGAAAACTAATTCATATTACGTTTAAGAAATACACTTAAAAAAAAGTTGCAACACTTAGCTACACCGCAGCGATTCTATTTGGCGTCTGTTGTAAAAAACCTTGTTAGTTTTTCCACCGATTTCCATTGGGTCATTGGTAATACGTACTTAAAAGTTGTTACCCCTTACTAATTCCGCTAAAAGTAATCATAAAAAAATATAGAGGAGGCATTCGAATGAAAATAATGTCTATTAAATATTGTTATGCATAAATTGTGCTTCCGAATTTTAAAAAATGTACCAACTTTGAATTTTTAAACAATAACACCCATTTTTGACACCTTCTTTGAGTTTCTTGGATCAAACATCCAGAAAAAATGCATTGTAAATAGATATTATATTAAATCTTAATAGAGTTAGAAGAGTTTAAATTTGAGGATGCTAAAGCAGTGTTGCCAAATTGGGGGCTTTTTTGTGCCCAGATTGTCAGGTATGGGGTCAGTTATTTTACTCGACACTGGCGAGTGAATTTTCTGACAGGGCGAGTGAATTTTTAGGTAGTCTTTGGAAACTGACTATTAGAGATACGCGAAAACTTTTTTTTTTAGTAGTTAGCTATATTTTTCAACTTTCTTAATTATTGCGATGTAAATATGGTACTTACTACTAAGTTCTATTTGATATTAAACTTTCATCTCTTGCTTATATTTCTTAATTTTACAGGAAAAAAAAAATATGAAAATGCATTATAGTAATGTAACAGTAACCAACTATTTTTGAGTTGCGTAAATTTTGTCAAAAAAAATTTCAACTATACGTTGCATTTTACTGGCTTGTGAAATAAATCCTTGGCTGGTAACATTTTCTAGAAATTCCCCACCCCTGCAGATTGTTGATTGTCACCGCTTTTTTGAAATAGAAATATTCAGCCTATTTAGAAATATATTAAAAATTCTGAAAAACAAGGCGAATTATATTATTTTAAAAAATTGTGTCAGTTACATAATCTGAATTAAAAAAGTCCCCAATCTGACCACACTGGACTAAAGTTAAATTAATTTGAGAAGCATTAGATCTTTTATTAATTTATTAAAGAAATACACTGAATAGACCCAAATATAATACAGATTTTGTTTCTCTATTCAAAAACATTTTTCTAATTATAAAAAGAAGTAATAAATTCATATTAAAAAATTATGAATTAAGATCTACATTAGTTTTTGCGTACAAAAAACCACAAGTGCTAAAAACATCGAATAACTTAAGGGGACCGCCTTCTTTTATTAAAATAAACAAACAAAAAAAAAATCATTGACAATTACCAACAACACTATAAGACTTTTATAAATTGTAAAGTACGTTTATATTAAATTTAAAATTCCTGTATAATTTTACTGGTGACTAATTGAATGTTTTCGGTACTTTTTCTTATAAGATTTCCATTTTATTTTTCGAAATTCATGGATAAACCTTTAACAATTTTTGTTTTATAACTGTATTAAGATTTAAGAAAAGTATATAAACAAAAGTATATAAACCATATATCTTTTCTGGCTGTCGAAGATTTCAAATAGAATGTCAAAAGTGGGTGTTACCATTTGAAAAGTAATCGTTCGTGCATTTTTTAATATGTAGACAATCCCCGAAGCAAAATATATGAATAGCATTTAATAGTAGATATTATTCCCAATTAATTGGTACCTATGTCTTTTTTATACGATGACGTGAAGAGAATCGGTGGGGGGTGATCACTTTTTTTCCGTGACTCTTATAAGGTATCTATTGACAAAAGATTAAAATAAGAAAGTCCTAGCCTTGATATCAGTCATCTACTGCAAATCTGTGTTCAGCTTGCTTGAAATTTTAGATATTACACGATTTCTTTTAGAAAATAGCGTAACATTGTGTAGATTTGATGGAACTTTAAACATGCAGGGGGAATATAACGGTCTTCTATGTAGACTCAGAGATATAATATTAAGCCATTTTCATATTTTGTGCAATGCAAATTTGTTAAACCTTGTCAAACCATATACAATATAAGCAAGTTAAATTGACGTGAGTTCGTTAACATTTTAGCGCCCTCTGAAAAGCCAAGGTCTGCGCTCTTTTCCCTGACCCAGTCCGACCCTGTGTCACATCCCAGGTCATTTTCCAAAGCTGCAATTCATAAAAGCAATGTCTGTAGAAGAAAAAGGAAATCTTGCATTTTAACAGTTTCTTTAGTAAAAACTGAAATTAAAACTGCTGTAGCAAAAAAAGAAATTAAAAGACCACCCCCAGTAGAAAATAGTAGTTCATAATCTGTTAATGATAAACTCATTTTATCGAGTACAAAAGATGATGACAATATTGATTATGATCATTACAAAATATATAAAAGTAAGAAATCAAGGAAGTGAGGAAAAAAAAAACTGTTCCCTTCTATGCATTTGAAGTTAGTTGACGTCCTTGCCAATGGTGAATTTCAAGCAAAAATTTTAAAGTGCATAAGGAACAGCAGCAAATTTGCTCACTGAACTGATGATTCTTATACTATGATATTTGCTTATTAGATATTGAGTCGTGTTAACTCTCACATCCAATTTCCACAGGTGGGTCAGAACGACAAATCACACAGCTGATTTTCCAAGTTGACTTTATATCATATAATGTTAAATAATCAGGACTTTTTGTATTTTGCTGTATTTAAAAAAACTTTCTTGAACTTGAGTTTCATTCTTTATTTCCTTGAAAAAAAAAAGTTTGTTTGTTGGCACAAAATTAGTTATTGTTATTGTACAAAATATTGTATTAGTTATTGTACAAAATATTGTATTTAGTTATTGTACAAAATTATTGATTAGTTATATGCATATTGCCTGAATTATCCAGTATGTCCCAAGGTACAACATAGTATGTCCTGAGATACAACAACCTGTTGTACTTTGGGACAGTTTGCCTTCCCTACTTTAAATGAATGACAATTTTTTATTTTCAAATTGCCTGAATTTCTAAAATTATATTATAGAGAAATATGTTGTTGTATTGAAATGTTGCCTTTAAATTTTAAATCTGATTATAATCATCGAAGTTAAAAATTAAAATGTGAAAATTGTCCCAAGGTACAAGACTCTCCCCTACTCATCACATGTGCCCCCTCTCCCCTACTATGTAGATCCTCAAACAGTTGTGCAAATCTACTTTTTACACACTTGGAGGACAAGTTGAAATTTTGCATATACGCTTATTATAAGCAGCTTGAAATAAATTTCGTTTAAAATATTGGTTTATAATTAATAATTTTTTTACATATTAAAATCATAATTTGTATTTCATGCATAATTATAAAAATGTATTAATATTAAATTATGTTTGGAATACTTAATAATGCATACAGAAAAAAAATCTGCTTGAATAAAAATTTATTAATACAGGAAATATGAATGAAGACATTAAAAATTAATTTAATATGAGCTTAAAATTTTAGATCTGATTAATTTCTAAACTTCTCCATCGAATGACTTCAAATTTGGTATCTGAAGCCAAAATTTACTTTAAAATCAAAATATGATGCCAAATTTGAATACTGCTGTTGAAAATACTAAAATTTGCTTGCATTTCAATTTGAATATTAAGCCATCTGTGCATTTTTAAAAATTCATAAATAATTATAGATACAATTCCACATTCAGTGTTATCTTTTTTGTAGGACAATACAGTGATTAAAAGGCATAGGTATTTTCTATTATTTTTTCATACTAAGGTAATTCCAGGAATGGCAGAGAAGAAATTCTAATTTGGAGCACCAATAATACTGTTTTGCGCAAACACTGGAAACTGGAACAGGCAGGATTGCAACTTTGCATCTAATTGATCCTTGTAATTTTTTGTATTTGTGTTCTAAATTGACTGCTTTTTATGCTCAATATATGTTAACTTTACTCATGAAATTGTATTCCTAAATTTTTTATGTATAATTTTATTTAAAGAAAAATTTTAAAAAATATAATTCTAGGTAGCTGCCCAGACAGGTCATAATGTTACATTAGTTGATGTATCGGATAAAGTGTTACAACATGCCACATCAAGCATGAAAAAGAGCCTTGAAAGAGTGGCAAAGAAAAAATATTCAGATAATCCACAAGTAAGTATTTAAATATTTTGGATCGATAATATACAGCCCACTCTCTTTAATCTGCAAATGCATATAATACACACTATATTTCAGGTGTAAACGAACATGTGAACAAATAGTTAAAATCTTTTTTAAGCAAGATAATTTATACTTTGACCACAATAAAATTTAACTGATCTGATGAATTTATTAAGAAATTTTTAATGCATTTCTGCATTCATTAGAAGGAAATGTTCTGTGTATCTTCTAAATAACTATTAGACTGCTATATTCCGAACACATTTACTAGGTATATAAAAGATGAAATTGCTTTCAAAGAAGGGTTAGCACTCGAGGATATAAATATCCTAGTTTATTAGAAAAACAAACTTTTGTTACTGATCAAAATATCCTGACTCTTAAAAGGCTTCAAGATTAAACTGCAGAGCATAAATTAAAAGCTATAAAGCAAACCATTATCACTGCAATGTTTGATAGATTTAAACATTAGTAGAAATGTTTTCTATTAATTTTGTATTATATCATTTAAATGTATTTCTAATTTTGAATATAGATAATTAAAAACCATGAATACATAAAATGATTCATAGTTTTATTACTAAAATAGTTGTATAAAACAATTAAAAGGTCAAAACCAATTTACAAATGTTAAATATCAATATAAAAGAATTCGCCAGTCCTGAGCATTTTCGACCAGACCCTGGTCATCATCAAGGGGTGAAGTGAGAAGAAATCAGCAAACCTCCAGATTGTACACTTGTTTAAATACTGCAGGGCAAAACCAAAACTGGTAAAAAGGGAGAAGGAGGAAGTCGATAAGTCCATGGAGCGACGTAGATCATTCTAAACGAAATACACCATTAACCTCAAGCAGGCTGAATCAAATGTGTGGAATATGGCCTGATAATCTTTCATTACATGAGTTCCTTCCTCTAGCCAATATCCCTTTAGACTCCCGCAAAATGCATATGCTATAATAATTTATTTGTGCAATGATCTTTGTATAGCTGAAAAAGATGTCAATATCTGCTTTTAAATTTAAATGAGATAAAGCTGTAGGTTGTTTTCCTCTTGCTATGTCTGTCATATGTTCTTTCAATCTTTCCTGCAATTTCCTGGTTGTCATTCCTATGTATCTAAATGTTTTATTTTTATATCTAAATGGAATTATATATATTCCTGCTTTTTCATGTCTACTTACTGGATCTATTCTTCTGTGAACCAGATTTTGTAGTTTAGTTGGTGGTTTAGCTATCGATGTTATATCATATTTCTTTAACACGTATCTGATTCTTTCATAAAGCTGAGGAATATATTCTGTACTACAAATTTTAAAAAATGTGTACTCTTTTTTACTCAATTTCTTGTTACTAAACTCATAAATCACTTTGTTGATAAATTTTTTCGGGTAACCATTTTCAACTGCAATTGTTTTTGATCTTAGTCAATTCTTTGTCTATATAAGCTTTTGAACATACTTCGAGTGCTCTTCTGACGTAAAATCTATATGCAGCTTTTTTACTATTAACTATAACTGTACTACTATATGATATTGTGTTATTGGATCAACAGGGTTTTTCTGTACATATAAAACATTTACATACATAGGAATGACAACCAGGAAATTGCAGGAAAGATTGAAAGAACATATGACAGACATAGCAAAAGGAAAACAATCTACAGCTTTATCTCGTTTAAATTTAAAAGCAGATATTGACATTTTTTCAGCAATACATAGGTCATCACACAAAATAAATGATTATAGCACATGCATTTGATTTTGCTGAAGTCTATAGAGATATTGGCTAGAAGAAGGAACTCATGTAATGATACATTATCATGCCATATTCTGCACATTTGGTTCAGTCTGCTTGAGGTTAATGGCGTAATTGGGTAGAATGATCTACGTCGCTCCATGGACTCACCCACTTCTCCCCCCCCCCTTTTCCAGGTTTGGTTTCGCCTGCAATATTTAAACCAGTGTGCATTCTGGAGGTTTGCTGATTTCCTCTCACTTCACCCTTGATGATGACCAGGGCTTGGTCGAAAGTGCTCGGGACTCCGGCAAATTCTTTTATATTTAACATCTGTAAATTGGTTTTAATGTCTTTAAACCTTTTGTTTTTTACATCTATTTTAGTAATAAAACTATGAATCGTTTGATGTATTCATGTTTTTTAAGATGATTCAGGATTTTAAGGTGAATTTAGTTCTTTTACATACAGATTTTCTATATATTGAATTGAATATAGTTTTTTTTTTTATATACAGTGAAACCTCTCAGTGCGATCACCTCCCTGAACAACCATTTTTTCATGGAATGAAATTTATTCCCATAGGCTCAATACTACTTTTACCTCCATTCAGAGACCATCCGAGTTGAACATCCTCCATGAGCGACCCATTTCTTTGAAGAAAATGAAACAAATTCCGTTTTTTCCTGGTCGTTTGAAGAAGTTTTTATTAGAAAAATAATTCTGAAGAGCACATTATTCATCAAACTTCTAAACTAAGTTTAGATTTTTATTATTATTATTATTCCGGTAACTTTTAAGTGTTTAAACCCCTTTGTGCCTTTTTAAGCAATGAATTTAACGCTGATGACAAATTAAGAATGACAGTCAATAAGCTCCTCTGCCCTATTCTGTCAGGAAACTCTCATAGAAATAGATAAATTAATGAAATTGTCATTATTTGTTTCCATCCAAAAAAATTTGCATTTATTTACTGAACTTTAAAAGGACTTGGAAATAAAAGTTATAAAAGATAAACCGTAAAATCAAAGCAAACTTCAATGTATTCATTTTTTAAACTCTGCAGTAATTAACTTTTCTTTTGATACTTAAATTTTTATATTTTTCCCTAATGTGAAAAAAAATTTAGTAATGTTAATTGTTACCTTTTTTCAACAATTAAAATCTAGATTTAAGCATGACCTTCATTAAGAGACCACCTCTCGGAGCGACCAATTTTTATTGGAAGATAATATGGTCACATTAGGGAGGTTTAATTGCATAAGAAAAACATTTTCTTTCGTTTCTGTGTTATTTATTTACAGTATGATTACTATATTTGTTGATAAATTCCAAATATTAGAATGCAAACAAAGAAATGACCTATAATCTGCAAAACCCTTGGTCCCGACCTGTGTGCATTAGAGGGAGTGTACTGTATAACTTTTATTAAAAAGTTTCTTTTAATATTATTATTTATAACTGTCTAGATTTGTGTTAAAATTTTATTTCTACCTTGTAGGAAGGTGAGAAATTTGTTTCTGAAACTTTATCTAGAGTGAAAACACATACTGAAGCTACTGAATCTGTTAAAAATGCTGATATAGTAATTGAAGCTATTGTTGAAAATATCCAGATAAAACAAGATTTGTTCCGGTCTTTAGATAAAGCTGCTCCTAGGTATTTATTATTAGTATTTTTATCATAAGACTTAAAACTTAATATGTAAAATAATACAGCAAAATTGTTTTGTTTTTTGAGTGATAAATACAGAAGGGGGTGGACTTACATTACTTTTAGAGGTTTAAAAAATTCTTTTAGCTTCATTGGGGACTCCTAAATATGTGGCAACACTAAGTGGAAACACATGTACAACTTTCAATTTTTCATTTCAAAGATAGAATAGAAAAATAATTTTTCATAAGTGCAGAGCCCAGGTGCTTTGGTATCCCTTCTATGGTCAATTCTGAAACCAAATTTCCCTTTATGCAACTCTTTTTTATTTTGTCTCATATTTTCATTTAGTCCTGCTCTTTTTCTCATGCAAAGTGGATGAGTTGGCCAGGCTCTCTAAAACATTTTCAGACCTGCCAACTGCTACAAAAAAGATCGCAGTTTCTACGATTTAAAGCTAAAAACTATATGCTACAAAAATCGGTCTAAAACTAAGATTTTCTGCAAAAAACACATATGGTGAAAAAAACATGAATTTTGTCAATCGTTCACAGAAAAAAAGCCAATTTCGTCAAATGATCGAAGAAAAATGCAAAATTCGACAAAGGACAGTGAAAAAGCACGAATTTTATGAAAGATTCGCAAAAAACAAACAAAAAAACCCAAATTTGGTCAAGGGATCTCGAAAAAACCCACAAATTGCGTCAAAGGATGGCAAAAAAAAAAATTCAAATTTCATCAAAGGACTGCAAAAAAGAATCCAAATTTCATCAAAGGATATCGGAAAAAAAAATTGAAGTTTCCTCAAAGGATAGCAAGCCAAAAAAAAAAAAAAAGTTTCGTCAAAGGATTCCAGATAAAAAATGAATTTGGTCACAGAATCGCTGATAAAATACGAATTTAGTCAAAGTATTGCGTAAAAACATGAAATTTGTTAGCGGATCGCAGAAAAAAATGAATTTTGTTATAATGAATCACGGAAAAAAAACATGAATTTTGTTAATGGATTGCAGAAAAAACATTAATTTGGTCAAAGGATTGTGGCAAAATGCTAATTTTGTGGAAGCGCTGCGGAAAAAATGCATGATTAGTGTCGTGAAGAAATCCCTACCCCCTTCCCTCCCATTGCTATAACCTTTCAGAAAATTTCCTGTGAATTTCTGATTCTTTTTTTTTTTTTACTCAGAATCACCCTTGTTCTGTGCTCTCTTCAGGAAACATCACACACAGACAAAAATCTATGTTTATTATTGTGATGATACATATAGTTTTTAATCTGGAAGAATATACAGAACTAACTTTTGAAAAATTGGGTTAATCCGAACCCAACCTGCAGGAACCTAAACTCTGTCCAAACCGAAAGCAATCAGAGTTAACCTGATTTGCAGCGTAAAAACAGAAAACAACCAACCTCTAGATTAATTGGAATTTTGGGTGCTACTATTTCTCATTTTCAAAGGTTGGCAGGTCTGCATTTTATTGTATTTGTTATGGTCTATTTTTTTGGTTTATTTTGGACATGAATAAGAATAATTACAATAACCCATAAAGTCAGCACATTTATGTTCTTTAAAAAATAGGCTATTGAATCTCAAAGACTGATTTAAAAAATCTTATTATTAATTTGTCTATCACCGGATTATGAAATCTATCATTGCTAAAAATAGGAGATTTTGCAACTTTATGGACCTGAAGGTAAAGAATAAGTTGAATTTTTTTCTAATTTAGAGCCCCCCTCCAAGCACACACACACACACCTTTTAACACGCTAAAGGACTGAATGGTGAATTGAGCCCTTCTTTAAACAAGAAGCTGCAATATTCTGCATGTTTTATGATTGTGAAGAAAAAAAATAAACTGCAATTTTTAGTTTTCTTTTTTAGTTTAATCATTCAACTGCTCTTTCCTAAATTTACATTTCCTCCTTTTCTCACTCCAGTGTGCATACAGGTTTAAAATCTTTGTTTAGGAAAAAAGGTCTGCTCTAATTGTTAATGTTTAGTGTCAATAAATAAGCAGTTATATAATGTATCTCTCTTTTCTATTTCTGCTTCACCTTTTGGCTTTCCCAGCATGCAAGGTTTAAAATATTTTTTAAAAAGTCTGTCATGTTCGTTGCTCTCTAGTAGTAATAAATAATTAATCGATCATCCAAAATTTCTGCTATATAACAAAATTCTTTAAAATTCGATTTTTTGTAATATTTTTGCTGTATTTGATACTTTGTAGTAATGATAAATATTAATTCCCCCCCCCCCCCCCTGAAATTTCTGCTTGTAAATAATTTTTTTTTGATTGATTTTCATATAACATATTGTGTGGTGCATCACCCTTTGCCCTGCAGTTCTGTTGATGCTACAAATGATGTCATATCAAAAGTAAGCAGAAAAACAGGGAAAATAAACGCTTTCCTTACATTGCAATTTAGAGAGAACTTTCTTGAAGTTCATTATGAAAGAAAAAACAAAATGCTAGAAATATCACCATTACATATGTAAATAACATGAGCTGAATCATGTTTTGATCAAAAGTTGCAGCAAACTCAAATGTCATGAGAACTGGAATAGTGTTACTTTTGACAATATTTTTATTTTGCAGTGACTCAAGTAAAACTCTTGACACTTACATTTTTATATTTTATAGCTCAGTTTTCAAAATAAGAAGCACTAATTTAAATAAAATGTAAAATAGACTTTATAAAGTAACACTGGATATGTGTTGATTCATCATAAACAAAAGAAATTTTTAATCACCAGTATTTTTTATTTTTTTAAATTCAATCATAAAGATTGAAAATTAGTCTCAAAATAAAAGACAGATTACAATTTTGTTATTTTTCTTTTTAAAAATGTAGAATTTAATTGCCTCCATGCTATAGATACACTCCCTCAATCTCCAGATTTATGTAATTGAAAATTTATAGTCATATTTGGAATAAAAAATATAAAATTATACCATATCCAACACAAAAGCTTTTAAAAGAGCATTAAAAGAATGGTCAAAAACTATTCCTAATTATTGATTGACAAATTGGTCCATTCAATGCTTAATAGACTAAAAACTGTTATAGCAAATGAAGGTTTACCAAATAAATAATAGGCTTCAACTAAGTAATTAAAATTAAATAGAACAATAATTATGCCCAAGTTTTATTTTGAGATTACTTTTTATTGTTTATTGAACTCTCTTACTTAATGCAAAAAGATTTTGCTGCAATGTTTTTTGAATTTATATGTATTCTAAAAGAATAAAAATTAATAACTGATAATTTTATTTAAATAATTTTCTTTTTATTATAAATCAAGTCATAAAGTGTAAAAAAAAAAGTAAGGTCAGAGTTTTATTTTGAGACATTCTACTTTATATGCAACTATTTTGATACTAAATCAGTCAGGATATTACTAGTCACTTTGATAAGAATACTGCAACCGTTTTGTATAATGCTGGCTATTTTGCTACTAAGTCGGTCATATATATTATGCTACTATTTGTGCTTTGAAGGCTACTAAAGCAACTATTTCAAATAACTTTTGGAATGACAGCCCTGAAATTTATTAAAATTTTCTTTTATGGTCTTTTTATGACTTGATACGGATACATTTATTTTTAGGGTTCCATACTTAAAAAGTAAAAACGGAACCATTATAACATCACTCTTGTGTCTGTCTGTCCGTCTGTCACAGCCATTTTATTCGTAAACCATAGAACGTGGAAAGTTCAAATTGGGGGGAATAATAAAGACTATTGATCCACATATTTACAAATTTTTAAACATTAACAAATATATTTAGGAAAAATGTAGAGGGGCTAATTAAGTTACTTTTTTTTTTTTTTGTATCTTGTGTGGGGTATCATGTGAAAACTTTCGTAATGCCAAACTCAAAAATTTTTTAATTTTAAGTATTATATTTTCGGAGATATCATCGAAAATGTAGTGCAAAAATATGTCCCCCCCTCCTCTCTATTTTTGAATCTACTAAAACTAAAAGTATGAAAAAATTAGAGGAAGTAGATGTTAATTTAAACCGTGTGGGGAAAATTATAGTGATTACCCTAGGTCACACAGTTTTTGAGAAACGCATTTTTCTGTTACACACAATTTTCGATTTGAGGGCATTCAGCATAGGTGTTGAGGAGCACTGGAGGTACCTATTGTAACAGAAGTATAAAAGTAAAAGCATTGTTAATAATGATTTTCGAAAAAAATAGTCTGTAATTAGCTGAGATATTAATTCTTAAAGACACGGATGGTTTGGACATACATAATGACAGGGATAGTATACGCTATGTACCATTGGCTTTTAAAGTGTAGACAATAATTTTTAATGACATATTTGTGCAATGCAATGCCCAGTAGCAGTATAAAAAGTAGCAATAAACGTCAAATTGTTAAAATAGATTCATTTAATTAGAATTAATCACATAAATACTATGGGATTCGTGACTGGTTTGCATTGAGTGGATCTCTCAATATGTCTCCTGTTCTCAATATGTTTTTAAAAGTTAATTAAAAACCTATCTGGAAAAATGCAGCATGGACCTAGGTGATTTCGCAACTTTGCGACCTCCTTTCGAAACATGCTTAGCACAATGCCAATTTTAAACTTTGAACAAGCATTTTGTTTTAGCTACACTGAAAAAAGAGAAGATTATTACTAAGCTGAATTTAGTTTTATGAAATACCAAATGAAGTTTAAATATGCACTTTTATTGTCAGTACCAAATTAAGTTCATCATAAACAGATTAGGATCAGATTAAAAAAAGGGTTATACAGAATAGCAATACAGTTAAACTTGGATAATTCGAAGTTGAAAGGACTAGAGAATAGTTCGAAATATCCAAAAATTCGAATTACATATATTCTCTCAAAAAGAAGAGAAAAATAATAAAAAAAAATTAACTCCAAGATGAAAGATTTAACACAAACTTTGTCTATGAATACTGCTAAAGTTGTTTTCATTAAATCAAACATTTTCTACTAGCTTAATTACATTCATCACTTTAAAGAATAAACTTAGATATTTTTTATTGTTTCTTTGAATGCAACCTTTGAGTCTTAGCATATGATACCAACCTATCAATTGATACAAAAATAGAATCTTCTACATGAGACTGTCCTTCAAAAAAGCATCGAAGTTCATGTATATACACCATAACTTCTGAAGAACAAGGCAGGGGCTTCTCTTGTCTTTCCTTGTTTCCTTCGTCCTCTGATAGTCCATCCTCAGCTTGGTTGTTTTCCTCCAGTTGAGCAATAATATTCGCATCAGTTGGCTTGCCACACACAGCCACATTTTGGTCAACGTTGACATAGTCCTCATACGGGATTTTGCCAAGGAGGATATTGCTTGGGTCAGAAAATTCCTTGGAAATCTGCACTTACAAGGAAGGTCTCCATACTGGGCATACTCAGAATATGTTGAAAAAAATGCTAGTGAAAGTACTCATGTATGTAATAAAGGATCAGTTAAAATTAGCGGCGGAATTACAGTAGAAAATCTGTAAAAAAATAAAATACTTTTGAATAATTGGCGTGAAAAGACGAAAGCAGCACGCAATTTGGCGAGCAGCACTTTTCCTCGACAAAAGCAAACGATTTTAATGAATCTGAAAATTGTTTGTTAATTGATTTTGAGAATATGCAGTATTTAATGAATTTAAATGTAAACCATGAAAGAATTTATTATTATTATTATTTACATTTTGTATTATACTTGTTGCCGATTTGAACGAAATTTTGCCATTGTTTTATTCTCCAATCCATAATTTTTTTAAATTTAAACGGCTTTATCGGTTATAAAAATAACTTTTAATGCCAGATGAATAATGCTGCCGTAATACATTTCCATACCGAAGAAGTTGTTTCCATAGCAACAAAGTTGAATCGACAGTGCTCGATGGGGCATATTTTTGAGTTTGGAACAATTTTAATCAATTTAAATTTTGTTTTAAATCGTAAAATATGATAGTTAAAATTCGTTATAAGTACATATAAATATATATGACAAAACTATAGTTAAAACAAACTAAAAATGACAAAGCTAAAGTTTTTTAAATTAAACTTATTTAAACAAATTCAACATAAAAAGTTTTTTCCTTAAAGAGTATTCGACAAGCGTATTTTTTTTTAAACTTAATTTCTTCGCCAAACGGTGATAAGTCGCCAAATAAGCGAAATTTTCATTATTTTTTTACGGACGTTCTACCGAGGTTCCGCCAAAAAATTTTTTATAAACATATATACCCATGGGAGAAGAACATTCTGTATTTTTTTTTCAGATTTTTCTGAGTATGCCCGTATGGAGACCTTCCTTGTTAGTGACATTCCAAACCACCGCCTTTCTTTTCCATAGAAATATCGTTAAAACAAACTGCTAAAATATTTTGAACTTTATCTAAATAAAGTCTCAGGAATAATTTTTACCACAAAAGTTTAAGGGCAATAGTACGAAACATTCGAAAAATCCAAAATGAAATTCGAAGTATCCACGATTTTGTTACATTATTTTAATACAGAATTCTAGGGACTGAGCAAAAAATTCGAATTATCCAGAATTTCGAATTAAACAAGTTTCACTGTATTTGATATTATTTGGGCTTCATATCTCTTTGAACTTTTATGTTATACCCAACCCTACATTGTATAGTTTTTTACAAAGTCTTATTATTCTTTTAGCAACAATTTTTTTAAATAATACTGTTAATCATTCATATATTTATTGTACAGAACCCTCTGAGCGCGAGTAATACTTGCACTTGACCTTTTTTTTTTTTTTACTTCATCTTATCTTTATATGCTCTTGAAAATAACATCTCTAAAAGTTCACAGTTGAATGCAAATTTTATGGAAATATAATGTAGGGTCTTAATCCTATATGACAAATGATAATATCCTTTTGTTTTTTGTGTAAAATAAGCTTAAAGCTTTAAACAGAGAAAAGTTTAGGGTAGAATAGAACAAAATTCCATGTTTACATTATGACAATTGGAAAAAATGTGAGAGAGTCAAATGTTTGAAAATAATATATGAAAGTCTTTGGTATATTTTCTATACAGTGCAGTTTTTTAAAAGACTCTAAAATGTCACTCACCTCATTAGAAAATCTACTCTCCAGTTGCAAGTAGATTGATCTAATTCGCTACTCCTGATGGTGGCTGCTTGTACTGTGAGATTATTAAAAGTGTATTTATATATTATATTTATAGATTAGAAAAATAATTTTATATTTTTACAAACTATACAGTGTGTTTGAACTTTTATTTGTTCTAAAGAAATTAAACACATTTTTACAGTGTAATTTTTTAACATTATTGATAAAATTCTTCTCAAATCCATTGTTTTCTGCTTTTCAAAAATATTTTGTTTCTTGAATCACCAAACTTATTTTTTTAAATATTCCTTCTTCCTTCCTAAAAATAATAAATCAATTATTTTCTCTATTGGAACATTTTACTTAATGTAAGAATAAATTCACATTTCTTAAAATCTGTTTTGTTGAATACAAATGATTTAAAAGATTTTTAAATCAAGTGTTAGCTCTATTATCATTATGTGCCTGTATCGCATATTTCTACCAAATCCTTCTATTTCTCTTCACTATTATTTCTATGTATAGTAAATTCAGATTTTTTAAAATTTTGTACTGTATATGTGTGTAGGTATGTATGCATGTAGTATGTAGATAATCTATAGATTTATGTAAACAACAAATTTAACAGAAATAGATAAATGATCTGTAATATGTATGTGTGTTTGCTACCAGGCTCAACAATTTTTTGAGCCGATTTTAATTCTTAATTTCTCTGTATACAAAAGCTGAAAGAAGGGCTACACTTGTCATTGCAAAAGTTGCATCAAGACTGGTTATTTGTTACTATTTTTATCACTCTTTCATTGGTGCAACTAAATAGCTAGATTACTGTTGTGCTTGCTGGCTTTCCACTATTATTTAATAGGAACTCCTTTTCAAGGTTTTATTGAGATATAAATTATGTTTTATATTCCATAGATACCTTTCTCTTACTGATCAAAGTAATATATGTTGTTGCTGATGGTTCCACTTCATCAGTTTCCTGTCATTTCATTGTGTAATAATGTTACAAAACCTCTATCTCTGATTGGAGCATCAGAAGAGAAATTGGCTGTACAAATAATTTTTTGAGAAGTGTGGTTAAAAAAGTGAGCATATTCTTCATTAAAAATAGCATCATAGCTAGCATCATTTCATATTCTTCATTGTTGTCACACTCAGTGTTAAGGTAATTTTCCCCTGAAAGTCTATTCAAATCAAGGATTAGCTGAAAACTTGCATAAAAAGTTTTGAATGTGACAGCAACTTAAAGGAATAATTCAAATAAAATAATAAAAACACTTACTAAAATAAAAGTTTGTTATACATGAAGAAATGGGAAAACAACCCCTTTATTTTGAATTATTTTTTTGGTTGCTTACTCTTGAACTAGTCTTATAAAATTAATTAATTTTACAATTTTGTATCCATATAGCTCCACACTGTTTGCAAGTAACACATCTTCATTATCCATTGCTGAGATTGCTAGCAGTACTCAGAGGAAAGATAGGTTTGGTGGGCTTCATTTCTTCAATCCTGTTCCTATGATGAAACTGTTAGAGGTATTATGATATTTTGTTTTAAGAATGGGCTTATATTTTTTTTTTAAATGGTTTCCCCATAAAAACATGTATAATAATCACTTATAAACAAATTAAGTTAAATAATGCTATAAAAAGTGATAAAATATCTTTATTAAAATTGACGATTGTTTCGTCGCACAAACAGCAACATTTTCAAAATCATTCACGATAGAAAATATTTTCACAATTTAAAAACAATAAACATAGTAAACAATGTCACGAGACATGATGCATAATGAAAAACATTGCAAACATAAAATTTAACAGCTAATTTAATTTTAATTTTTTATGTTTGCAATGTTTTTCATTATGCATCATGTCTCGTGACATTTATTGTGAAGTGGTTTATTCCACTGTTAAAATTTAAGGTTATTGAAAGAGTATTTATTTAAAAACTGTTAAAACATTAATAGATTGTACTGTTCCTTATAATGAAGTGAACCTTAAAAAGACATGTGATCGTAAACAGGTTCTGGAGCGTCATCATGAGATATTATAAATAAGAGATATTACCTTGATTTCGAAGAAAGGAAGACACAGGAGGTATTAAATAAAGATACTGCTTGTACTTGAAGGAAAAACACATCACTGATTTATTTCTTGAAAGCTTGTATTTTTAAACTGGGAAAATAGGTACTGTCTTGACTGTGTATGCTGGCTCCATCGTAAGTCAAATCAGTGCAGGACACTAAAAGACATGCTTTAAAAACAAGACATTTGGGAACATAAACTTAGTTAATTAAGAAGACGTTATTGAAAATTGGAGATAAAAATGTGGTCCATCGGACACGCGGCACGCGGTCCTGACAACGTGGACATCTCTAAGCAATCCGGTCGAACGAACGACCGTAAGCGATGACTACAATCACTAGAACTGACTTTTTTGAACCCCGCGCGGAAACGGCCGATCGAGAGAGAGAAAAAGCAACCTCTCAACCTTCGCCACACGGAGATACGAACGCCAATCTGGCAGACAGAGGGAAACGGCAAAACGTGCCAAAGTAAAACTACGAAAAGAAAAAAAAAACGGCGTTTCATCCCAACCTGGAGAAAGAGAGAGCAGTGCTCGGAGAAGTTGGCTGATTGCCAAAAAAAAGAACTGGAGGATAATTCAGAATATACGAGCGATAAAAACATTAAATACTATGTGGAATTGTAATTAAGGATGGATTGAAGTTAAACGAAAAGTGGATGAATAAATTAAATGTAAATTACTATAAATAAAGATTGCATAAATAAAATTAAGAGATTTTAAACTATTGAATACGTATTTAGAGTTGGGGAGATTGAAAACAAAATATATCACACGATAACATTGTTTACTATGTTTGTTTTTAAATTATGTGAAAATATTTTCTATCGTGAATGATTTTGAAAATGTCGCCGTTTGTGCGATGAAATGATCGTCAATCTTAATAAAGATATTTTATTACTTTTTATAGCATTATTTAACTTAATCTGGTTTTCTGCATATTATCACTTTTCTTTCTAACTTTCAAATAAAACTTTTGAAGAAATATTTTCAAGAGTGGTTGTTTCGAAGGATATATGAGCCATTTAAAGGTAGAGTGGTGTGACATTATCTAAGTGTTCAAAAATAAAGATTTCCTGGGCTCAATGCAACTATTTATGGAGTAAAATATTTTTGTGTGTTATTTACTGGCAAATTTCATGGACCTGTCACTCATACTGATGTACCTATGTATAGATTGAAATGTTTAGATGTCCTTCATGCACTGAACTCAGTTTTTAGGGTTACATATTTAAAAAGTAAAAACAAAACCATTATAAGATCTGTGTCTATCTGTTATAGCTGTTTTTCTCGTAAACTATGGAATGTGGAAAGTTTAAATTTGGCAGAAGCCCAATAGCAGAAAATTCTCCAAGTGTCTGCGACAAATCTTTCAGGGACTAAAAATAATCTGCAGGTAAAATGTTACAAATGAACTTTTATTAATTAATCATTTACTTTTAATGTGTTTAAGCATTTTGCTCATTTTTATTAATAATAATCTTAAGTTTTAATAATAAATAATAAAGGACTAAACATAATATAAAGTTGGAAAAAGATCCAATCTGCAAAAGGGAAAACAAAATCTGCGATGCACGTCTCACGTCTGGAACTTTCTGCTACCGAGGGCAGAAGTAATAAAAGCTATTGACCCACATATTTATAGATTATTAACCATTCACAAATATATTTAGAAAATTGTAGAGAAGCTAATTAAGTTACTTGATTTTTGTTTGTCGTGTGGAGTATCATGTGAAAGCTCCCGTAACACCAAACTCAAAAGTACATTTGTTTTAATTGTAGGTATTATATTTTCAGAGATATCGTTGAAAATGTAATGCAAAAATATGTTCTATGCCTCTATTTCTGAATCTACTAAAATTATGAAAAAATTAAGTGTAGTAGAAGTTTATTTAAACCTTGCAGGAAAACTATACTGATTGCCCTAGGTCACATAGATTTTGAAAAATCGCATTTTCCCATTACACACAAATTTCACTTTGCGGCTGCTCAGCAAGGAAATTGAGAGGCGCTCATTGTACGTATCATCACAGAAGTATAAAAGGATTGTTGATGATGATTTTCAATAAATATTGTTGGTAATTAACCTTTAAAGGCATGAATCAGGTGTGATTGTGTTCAGGTAATGTACCTGAATTCACGTATTTATTTGATTTTCAACTGCGGAATTCTAGTTTTTATGATGTTTAAATTCATAAACTAAGACTAAAATATCAATTTCATATGATTTCTAAACATAATTAAAATTAATATTTTTCGTAATGAGACGACTGGACCTCCCTGCAATAAATTATATATTCTCTCCCATAACAAAATTTTTTCTTGCTAAAATTTCAGGTATTTTTTCATGAATTCACAATCACCCCTGATGAATGGTTTGGACATACATAAAGACATGGGCGGGTTATTGTATGCATAGTCAACTTTTAAAGCCTAGGTAATGCCCAATAGTAGTATAAAAGTAATAAATGTCAAATTGTTAAAAACAGACTAATTAGAATTAATCACGCAATTACTTTGGGATTTGCGACTAGTTTGCATTGAGTGGCATTCTCAATTCACCACCAGGGTCTTTAAAGGTTAATTAAAAACCTATCTGGAAAAAGGTGGTTATAGGAATAAACACATATATTGATATGACATACATTGGAGGTTCTTATCACTTTTATCAAATCTCATATTCTCCTATTTATTTAATTACATTTTCATTTATCTAAAACCATATAATATATCTTTATTAAAGTCATTCATAATAAATTCTATTTATTTAATTGTACTTTTATTTATGTAATACATACAATATATCTTTATTGAATCATTTACTTTTATTTATATGAAATATATCTCTATAAAACCATTCATAAGTTTAGTTTACCTTTTTCAATTCAGTTTCATCCATTTTCATTCATCCGAAATGTTTTTAAGTAACTGAACATATTTTTGTTGATCTTACTTCATACGTCTTTTCGCCATACTCTCTATTGGACTGGGGCAGTACATTCGAAGACCGATAGATGGTGTAAGTCATCTAGGTCGAGTTTTCTGTTTCTGTGTCTGACCACAACAAATATATGTTCACCTAGTAATATGTTTCCGAAGTGAAAGTGCTCGCTTGTTCGGCGTATATCCTTTTCAGAAGTTTGCTGTGATAAATGTTTTCGTATTTCAATTATAGAATTTTTCTGCTGACTTTAAGTGTTATAATGACCATGTGTGAATACCCTTCTACCGTTTTTGAGTGGAGTTGTCGATATGGAAACTCGTCATAAGCCGGTGTTATTTATGGCTGTGTGTTATGGAGTATTGTTCAAAGTGAATTTGCTCTTTTATAGTTTCCACAATGTTGTTGATTGACCTTCAGTATTTTAAGAGGTTCAAATCGACACTCTTTTCTATGAACATGGAGGTGAGAGGTCATTTCAGTGGGTTGCGTGAGTTTCCCTTTTTTTCTGGTGGCCAACATCATTATCTTTTCTTGGTTTTGTTTATTAAAGGAATAGGATCTTTTATTTACTTGAAGCTATTATGATGTGCTGGAGATTAACTGGTTTAATTCTGTCCTTTTTCAGTTTATTAAAGTGACTTTGTTTTATTTATCATGCATGTTTTTTCTTTTTAAGAACAGTCTGATATCGTATTTAAAGTAAACTTAGTTTTCTATTAAAATGAAATAAATTATTGTTTAAAGTAAATTTAAAGCTTTTTACTAAAATTAAATATAGTTATTGTTTAAAGTAATTGGAGTTTAAGAAAATTAATAAGTTAATTAAGTAAATATTGAAATTAACTGTTAAAGTGAATTTATTTAAAGTAGTAATTAATTTTAGACTTAATCATTTTTCCAGTTTAGTTATTTGTGCCTTCAAGTAATTACATAGTGTTTTTAATTTGTTAAACTAAAGATAAATTGCAATAGCAGTGAATATATTGTTTGCGTAATGTCAGATAACATTTCAGTTATGTTAAGAAGAAATGAAAGCTGTGTTTTTATTTATGTAAAGTTCATTTTTTTTACTTTTTATTTCTTTTAATAAAGGTATTTTGTTTTTAAAACTTGTTTTCTTTATTTCTAGATTATTGGTTATTGTTTTATTTAACAGAACATTAAAGAGTTTATATGCAGTTTAAATGTACTTTTGAATTCATTTACTTTAAATATGTTTTATTTAGTTAGTGCCTAAACTTAACCAGCAAATACGTTTCCATTCTGTGTATTGATCGTTTATGAATCAACCTCTGCTAGTGTAAGTATGTTAGGTGATACGTTTGTATCAAACCATCAGGTGGCACAGACCAAGGTGGCATTGCAACTTTGCAACCTCCTTTCAAAGCACGCTTAGCACAATGCCAAATTTAAACTTTGAACAAGGTCTTTATTTTAGGTACACTGTAAAAAGAAAAGGATATTACTATGCTGAATTTTATAGATCACCAAGATGCTTAATAAACATCGCCATTGAATGTATAAATAATGTCATATTTAAAAGCATAGACCAAGAAACTTATCAAAATTTAATTATTGCAGGGACTTCAATGTGAACTTCAGAAATAATACTAGAAATGAACTGTCAGAATACTTTTTAACTCTTACTCTAAGTCCATTCATTCAAAAATTTACTACCAGGGAAAACACAATTATTGACAATGTATTCACCAACATCCCCGCGCAATGTGGTATTATTCATTCATTTTTTAGTTATCATAAATAGATTTGGATAAGATTTTTAAAAAGTTATACAGAATGGCAATATTCAATGCCATTCTCTCAATGCTTCATATCTCTCTGAACTTTCATGGTATATCCATCTATACTTTTCTAGTATATTTATAGCTTATACCCAACCCTATGTTGTACAGTTGTTTTTTTACAAAATCTTATTATTCTTTTAACAACTTTTTGTAATATTACAGTTACTGATTAATATATTTATTGTATGAAACCCTCTGTGCACAAATAATACTCGCACTTGACCGATTATTTAAAATTAATGACTTACACCAATCTGCTTTTAATATGTCTGTATTGATTGTTATCAATTAAAATTTATTTTGCTTAACAACCGAACAAAATTTTCTTTTGGTTGAAACAATACAGCTTTATCATATATTCTATAATTTTTTGCCTCTATAAATAATTGTATTAGTTTAGTATATATATATTTTAATAGCATTTGGCTTTGCATAAGTGTTTTAATACTTTCAATTTTGCAATTTTTCACAGAGTTTATTTCAAAAGAGCTGTAATGTATACAAAGCAGTTTAAAAAATGGTTAGAAAGGGGTGTGAAGTTTTACAAAAATTTTAGGACAGAATTTTTTTTCTTTATTAAACTGCAGAAAAATATTGTTAATTCTTTGATTAATCTCAGAATTGTTTTTAATCTGATGGAAAAAAAAAAATAATAAATAAAGCTAAGACTTCTGAAATGAAATAGTGGTACTGTACTTAGTGTTGACTCTAGAAAAAAAGGGCCGCCGGGTGGGAATTTTTCAAAAAGGGGACATTATTCTAAAAAAGGGTACATTTTTTCAAAAAGGGAACACTATTCTGAAAAAAGGGCACACTTGTACCTTGTTCACAAAAAATATTTTGAACTGGTTTGTTTTGAGTCCCTAGAATTTGCGATATTTTCCCGGGATCAACTGAATTGCCACAGGGCACATAGGAAGTGTTAAAAAGGCAGCTGGGTGCACCGGAAGGATTTAAAAGAGCCGCCAGGTGCAAAATAGAAATAAAAAGGGCCGCCGGGTGCTGCGCCCTGCTAAAGCGGCTTGGAGTCAACACTAGTACTCTTTGTAAGTTCAAAGGAGTGACAGTACCTTGTGTTAATAATATCTCTGGGTTTTGATAGGTGAAAAGATAAAAAAAAAATTTCATTGTTTAAGGAGATTTAATTTTAATAAGGCTTTAAACAAATCTGACTGATATTTATTTTAATACGAATATCCTTTAATAAAAGTATTTTTCTTAATATATGTATGCAAAATTGCATACATACAATAAATTTATCAGAAGGTGTAAATTTTCCCTTATCTTTAATTAGGTTATAAGAATTCCGGAAACTAGTGAAGAAGCTTACAGAGCAATGATGGACTTTGGACAGCGTCTCGGAAAGCAAACAATCACATGCAAGGTATATATGCATATTGTATTTACTCCAGAGTTTATACTATTTATTATTGATGTTAATTCTTGGAAAATACTTCAAAAGATTTTCTTTAAAACTCTCTCTCTCTCTTTTTTAGGGTTCCGTACTTAAAAAGTAAAAACGGAACCATTATAAGATCACTCCTGTGTCTGTCCGCCTGTCTGTCTGTCACAGCCATTTTACTCGTAAACTATGGAACGTGGAAAGTTCAAATTCGGGGAAGTAATAAAGACCATTGACCCACATATTTTGAGATTAATAAACATTCATAAATATATTTAGTAAAAAAGTAGAGGGGCTAATTATGCTACTTGAAAAAAAAAAAATATTTTTTTTGTATATCATGTGGGGTATCCTGTGAAAGCTTTTGTAATGCTGAACTCAAAAATACATTCCTTTTTAATTTTAGGTATTATATTTTCAAAGATATTGTTAAAAATGTAGCTCAAAAATATCTCCCCTCCCCCCCCCCCCCATCTAATTCTGAATCTACTGAAACTAAAATTATGAAAAAATTAGAGGTAGTAGACGTTAATATAAACCTTGCCAGAAAATTATAGCGATTACCCTAGGTCACATAGTTTTTGAGTAATTAGCATGTTTCTGTTATGCACAAATTTCGATTTATGGGCATTCAGAAAAATTGTTGAGCATCGCTGAATATACCTATTGTTGCAGAAGAATAAAAGCATTGTTGATAATGATTTTCGAAAAAAATCATCGGTTATTAGCCAAGATATTATCCCTTAAAGGTACGGTCAGTTTGGACATACACAAGGACAGGGGCGGCGTACTCTATGCCTAGTTAACAACTTTTAATGATATATATGTGTAATGTAATGTCCAGTAACAGTATAAAAGCAATAAACGTCAAATTGTTAAAAACATACGGTACAGATGTCATATTCGTCCCATATTGGCGCGATTTTTTTCTGACTCCAATGTCATATACGCAACGTGTACTTAACTGGCACCAAAGTGTCATTATTTTGCTTGATGTGGCAACCTGGATTATGTTGTTTATGCTGTTGATGTTTTCGCCAAATTGGCAACTGAAAAAGATTGCACCAATATGGGGCGAATATGACATCTGTACCAAACATACTAATTTAAGGGATCTCGGGACTCTAAAAAGTGGAAAAAATGAAAAAAAGACCATTTTCAACATTTAATGTCTTAAAATGTATATGATTTTAAAACGCAATTTTAATTGGGATGAAAGATATAAGTATGTTCTTTCGTTTCATGTATTTAAAAAATTGCAAGATACAGAATTAGTATTTATAGGGGCTCGAAACTGTTAGATATCTGTTAGACACAAAAAACTGGCATAACAGTTTACGCACAGGATTACAAAATAAATATTGCAACTAGAATGAAAATTTTGGTGCTTACTTATACTTCAAATTGTAATAATTTCCCTGAACTTAAATAAATTTGCATTTAAAGCATTTTTATAATTTTAATGCAATGTTGCATTTAGCTAATACAAATTTTTGAATATTTCAACAGTAAAATCACCTAAAAAATATTTTTTTGAACAATAAAAAGAAAATTTTAAGTTCAGTTTATACAGACTAACATGAAATATATGTTTTGAAAATTTCATGAAAAAATATTCAGAAGTTTTTGAGGTATCCTGTGCGTTATGCCCATAAAACGCCATTTGGAAAATAATGACTTTAAAGTTTCGGAAACGCCGCTTCAGCTATTGAGTGGGTATAATTCTAAAACCCAAAACTTCTGTTCTAATGGGAATTCCAAGGAAACAATTATATCAAAATATTCAGAAAAGATAGGAGTTTAAGAAATTTTAATTTTTTTAGATGTTAAATTTTGAAGCTTTAAGAGTCTTGCGACCACTTAATCCTTTCCGGCACGGAGTAATTCTATTTATAAACTTATGAAATAATGAACTGACACCAGAATTTATAAACGAATTTATTAGAAAATGTGAACTTACTTATTTTCACGTACATGATAAAAGGAAAATTTTAATTAAATATTCTTGGTGCCGTTTGTCTGTTTTGGAATTAAAATTAGGTGTCTGTTTTTTAAGGACATTGCCCTCGAAAGATTTAATTAGAATGAATCGCATAAATACTGTGGGATTCACGATAGTTTGCATTGATTGTATCTCTCAATACGCCACGAGTGACTTTAAAAGTTAATTAAACACCTATCTGGAAAAACGCGGCACTGACCAAGGCGGCGTTGCAACTTTGAGACTTCAGTTTGAAGCGCGCTTAGCACAATGCCAAATTTAAAGTTTGAACAAAGGTTTTGTTTTAGCTACACTGTAGAAATAAAGGTTATTACCACGCTGAATTTAGTTTCATGAAATGCCAAATGAAGTTTAACTATGCACTGCTTTTATTGCCAGTACCGAATTAAGTTCATCATAAACAGATTAGGAGAATATTAAAAAAAGAGTTATACGAATAGCTATATTTGGTATTATTTAGGTTCATATCTCTTTGAACTTTCATTGTAACCATTTACTCTTTTCTAGTATAGTATACAGTTATACCCAACCCTACGTTGTATAGTTTTTTACAAAGTCTTAGTATTCTTTTAGCAAAAATTTTTTTTTTAATAATACAATTACAAATTCATATATTTATTCTACCGAACCCTCTGTGCGCGAGTAATACTCGCACTTGACCGTTTTTTTTTATTCATTTGCATGAACTTGTTAATTACAAAAAGTTTTTGTTGTTCAGATTACTTTCTCAAGAGATTAACCGAAAGTTGGAACTGTAAATTTCTAAACAATTCTTAGGAATATTATTTTGAAATATTGAATGCTTCTCTTTTTATAAATTAATTTTTAGGTTTAGAAATTGCAAATGATAATCTGTATGAAAAGCGTTTATTCTTATGTATTCCTTAAATTGCTTTCTTAAATTTCTAATTATAAACAAGAACATTCGTTTCATGCAACAGAAAAACATAAATATTTTATGCATTGCATCTATTTGGTTTTCTTATAAATCTAACAGAGAGATACTAACAGTTATATTTTATTCTATTTAACAATTTTTTTTTTTTTTTTTTTTTCAGTTGTAACTTACTAAAGTATTCATTTCCCTCCCATTTTTTTTTTTTTCTGTATAGTACTGGATATTGTGCTTATTGTTATTTATTTAATTTAAATGTTGGGATTAGTGTGAATTATCAATTTTCTGTAAGAAAATATAATATTTTGGTGTGGATTTTTATTTCATGTTTCTCAGAATTACGCTTTTAAATATTTTACTTTTCCAAAACATTATTGGGTACTACTTAGTTATCCCGTCGACCAAAAATCTGTCGCCAAACTATAAGATTAAATGCCAATAATGGTAGATCGTAAATGTCACATTAACTTGACTTTAAGAAAGTTACACGTGTTTAGGCCATCAAGTAATTTTTATTTCAACATTTTATTTGTATTTTTATTAATGTTAATTTATTTGTTGTTTCATTATTTAAAATAAAAATTGTGCCAATTTATATAATTTGGCGAAGTTGGTCGGTGGGATAACTAAGTAGTATCCATTATGCTGTCATAATTAGAAAAAATAAAATCATTATTGTAAGACTATTTGAAATAAATTGTCAAATTTTACATTTAAAAAAACTTAATGGCGGCATTTTTCTTTTCAGTTTTACAGCCTTAAAAAAAAATTAGTATGTCATATAAACTGCATTCTTTTATATTCAGTGATATTTGAATAAAATATTTTATTTATTTATTTTTTCTTATGTAGCCAATGTTTTGGGTACTTTTAATTTTAAACATTACAAAAAAAAAAAAAAAAAAAAAAAAAAAAAAATGTGCTTCTTTGTCAACATGTATACCCACACAAGGCAGGAGATTATTTAAGCTGAATAAATAACATCTGTGAAATCAATGTTTTTTCTTGTTGCCTTGGAAACCAAATTCATTCTCATTTTGAACGGATAAAAGGTTGAGTGAACCCTGCTCAGTCCTAACCACTAAGCTACCAGGCCTACAATAGTGACTTTTTTTGTAAAACAAAAGGGATTATTTATATATATATGTAACCATTATAAAACATTAATTTTCATTCACAAATGGGAAAAGGAAAATAAATAAAAAATGAAGTTGTACCTTTTCTGAAAAATATCCAATATAATGTAATAACTGATTTTCACAAGGTCACATTGTCTTACACATTTAGTAGATTGTGTGTAATTTGTCATTAAGATTTTATAAAGTACATCTTTACTCCTCATCCAAAAAAGTATGAAAACATGGATCACAGGAAAAATAACATATAGGGAGAGTTGGATAAAACAAGGAACTGACAGTTTTGGCTAGATTAGTGAACCTATATGTCAGAAAATGTATGTGATTAGATTACAGACAACAGCGATGTGAATTGCAGTTTAATAGAAGACAGTGTATGTGAGTTGTTTGTCAGTGCAGATTTTTGAAAAATTTCTAGTGAAAAAGTTTTGATTTTTACTTTACTGTTTTTACTTAGTTTGTAGTTTCCTCAAAGTTTATTTTAGATATGTACCTAAAATTAAAATCTGATACACATCTCTTTCAGCTGTTATTTTAATATTTTAAATGAGGTCAGTGATGCTAGTAATGTGCTATACTGCATCGTTTAAGTAAAAAATTGGAGAGAGATGCATGCAAAAATTGTGATGGGCTCTTCATCAATCATAATTTTTCTCTTGAAAGAACATAGAAGAGGCATATTTTGTATTAAATACATTGAATATGTGTTATTTCTAAAAGGGTGATCCACTTTGGTAAAAAAAAAAAAAAAAAAAAAAGGACCCAGTTTTTTAAAAGTGTCTTAAGTCCCAGGAACCTAGGATTTCAAAAGCCTAGCAGCATCATTGGAGGTTTCCCATCATGTCTGAGATATGCTATATCGTTTATTCTGATGAATGACATGGTCAGATAAAACAGAGACCTTGTCAGTTGGAGCTGGTTGTACCTGGTTTTAAACTACTCACTTTATCACTATGTGAAATGGAAATACAGTCAAACCTGTCTATCTCGAATCTCTCGGGAGTAAAAAAAAAATTCGAGATAAACAGGTTTCGAGATATACAGGTTTTATATAAACAGACTAAGAAAATTTCTTTGCACTAAATACAAAACACTGAAGGTTAAAAATAAGTAAGTTTTATTTACATACCTTAAGAAAAGTAATCCGTTAGGAGTTTTTGTTGCAAAACTTTTTTAGATTGGACAATTTTTTGCAATTTTACAACAGCAGAGAAGCAATCCTGATCAATATTGTCCTGGGATTCAAGAAAAATTCTCAATGTTTCAACGGCTTTTTCTGCTTCTTTTGGTGTAACAACTCTTTCTATATTGATATTCTCCTCATTATCATTTTCCTCTTCATCATCAGAAATCCCTCGAACGTTTTCTAAAATTTCGGAATCAGTTAATAATGTTCCGCTTGTTACCAGTGATTCATCTACGTTTACAAAATCTTTAAATGAACTGTCAAAATTTAGTTCATCTCTGATAATCCTCCATTCCTTGGAGTTTTCATCAATTTCTTCTGCCGGCTTTTCTTCTTCTTCTTCTAGATGTTGTTCTCCGACAGTGCATGGTTGCTCAAATCCAGCCTTTTTAAAACAATTCTTTATAGTTTTTTCCGTGACACATCTCCAAGCATAGTCTATCATCCTCATAGCATCCAAAACAGTTATGCTTGGAAGTTTTTCACCATCTTCAATTGCATTGATGAGTTTTCGAACGAGTTCTTTTCTGTATTCAACTTTAAAACTCCGAATAATCCCTTGATCTAACGGTTGAAGTTTTGAAGTTGTATTAGGGGGTAGAAATTTTACCGTAACATTCTTTGTTGAAGGAAGATTCTTATGAGAGCTGCAGTTATCGATGAAGAGCAGAATTTTTCTCTTTTTCAAGCCCATCGATTTATCGACTTTCTTTAACCACTCGCCAAAAATTTCGCTGGTCATCCAAGATTTTCTGTTTGCTTTATAGATAATCGGAAATGATTTTACTTTTGCAAAACATCTTGGCTTTGCTGAACGGCCAATCATTACTGGCAGAAGTTTTTCACTGCCATTTTGATTAGCAGCTAGAAGTACAGTTACTCTTATCTTACTTTGCTTGCCTCCTTTGCATTCATCTCCTTTAAAAATTGCTGTTTTATTCGGTAAACATTGGAAAAAAAGGCCGGTTTCATCAGCATTAAAAATATCTGCTGGATCATATCCTTGCAACAAAGATGGAAGTGTTTTAAGCCAATCTTCGATAACACTTGTTGGTACAGATGCGCTTTCTCCACAAAGTTTTCTGAATACAATGCCATGTCTCATTTTGAAGCTTTCAAGCCAGCCATTACTTGCTTTGAAATCGCTAAGTCTCAGTTCTTTTGCAAAATCTTCAGCTTTTTTTTTCAGCATTAACCCACTGATAGGAACTCTTTCTCCACAGTATTGCTCAAACCATTTTTTAACACATTTGTCCACATCGGGAAAAGTGCAGGCACGGTTCTTTTTCATGGTCTTAGCGCTGTTTTCAAAGTTCTTCTCGATAGAATCTTTATTTTTTATGATGGTGGAAAGAGTACTGGGTGGAACTCCAAATTTAACAGCGACCATACTTTTCATCACAGACGGATTTTCCTTCAAAAAAGTCAAAATCTCCATCTTTTTTTCGATCGATAAAACGTTTAATTTTCTTTTTACACCTGACATTTTTAGCTCTAAATTAGTGAAATGTGTTGAAACGATTTTTTACTCCCTACTTATTTGGCTAAATGGCTGTAGTAGACTGCTTTTTCTCTCTCTCCGCGCAGCATGAGGAGAGGTTTTTAATTTCGACCAATAGCGTCGCACCGTGCCTTCTTATCCCCTACGTTTCCTTCGGAGTGCTTTCGGTCACGTGTTACGCAGTCAAATCTGAGCTCTCCAGAGCGCGCAGAATTATTGTCGTACGCGAAATATTTGGCTTAGTGTTGTAAAATTTAGCAAAGTTTATTTTTTTTTTAATTAATCTTCAGATCATTCGAGTCTCCAAGATATTTTCATAATTCCTTGAATATCTTCGAAAAGGATCACAAACTAAGAACGAGTTCTCTTTTCGGAGAAAAATTAGAATAGGGTCCCACACCTCTTTTCTCCAATTACTACCCCCCCCCCCCCCCAACTCCCTGCATCGTAGAATCTATCTTAATTCCCGCGCTGTCTTTGAGCATTCTCTGCGGTGCGGAGAGTGGCGTATGTCTCCTAGGAAATTCACGGAAATGAGGACTAGCGAGTTACAAACGTTTATTGATGCTACGGTGGGATTCTTAGTTATTCATAAAAAAGATCGGATCTCGAATTGAAAAGTGGTATTTCTTCCGAAAATTCGAGATAGGCAGGTTTGGAGAAAAAATAATTTGAGATATGTTTGGAAAATACGTTGATTTTTGAATGAAAATGCAGGGAAATTTGAAAATTTCGACATATACAGGTTTTCGAGATAGGCAGGTTTCGAGATAGACAGGTTTGACTGTAGTTTAATTTGTAAAATTAAAATGTACTACTAAAGAGCAGTAATTCTTTTACATATAATATAAAAATGCATTTGTATAACTTTATAATGATATTTGTCATTTTATAATCCTCCTTTTTAAACTGTGATGGATAATTACAATTGAAACATGTTTAAAAATGCTCAAAATCTCAACTTTCTTTCAATTTTTAAAAATTTATTTTTTCTTTCTCTTCATTTTATAATCCCCCTATTTAAACTGTGATGAATAATTACAATTGAAACATGTTTAAAAATACTCAAAATCTCAATTTTCTTTCAATATTTTAAAATTTATTTTTTCTTTCTCTTTTAAACTGTCACAACACTAAAAAAGGAATTCATTATTAAAACAGAGTTCTCGATTTCAGAGAAAGAAGAAATTATATGATTTTTTTTTCTGTTCCAGAAGTTTCATAATAAATTAATCTTGTTAAACAAAATACTATTGTAAAAGATTATGTCCAACATTCTGACTCTTAGGAAATTTTACTGAGGTAAAATTTCTTTTTTACAATTTCAAACCAAATATACCTGGATACTTTAAATATAAATTAACATTTTTAAAAATTATAATTTGCTCAAGTTGAGTTTAAAAAAATAATGCATTTTATCTGAGAAATACACATTTGTGTGTTAAGTGTTTATTATATATTGCTTTCATGTAAAAATGAATTCATTATTCAGTGGTCAAACAGCCAGAATTTATTTTGGACGAACATTCAATATTTGACCAAACTATGATTTGTTGCATCCCTAATATCCATTGATATTGTTAACAAACAAGCTCTTATTTACTAAAATGCCAACAAATTATGATGGAAATAAATATTTTAGTTACAAAATTATGAAACTTTTGATTTTTAAATCTAATGCCGAAGAATTCTACAAAACCTCAGTTTCTAATAAATGCTTTAAAAATACCCATTCATTAGTTTCTACCAAAAAGCTTGTACTACTTTTTTAATTGCATATATCTATTTCTGTTATTTTTTTTCTTGTTACGGAGTCTAACATGCTTTAATTTTTAGGATACACCAGGTTTTGTTGTAAATCGTCTACTTGTCCCCTATTTGAGTGAGGCTGTGAAAATGCTTGAAAGAGGTATTTATTGATTTTATGGAATCATTTCTGCTTTTTATTTCCACATATATTTGTTAGTAATTTTTTTTTTTTTCTGGAATTTATCATTTTTTTTTTTTTTTTTCGGTTTTGTATAAAAGAGCTATTCTTTCTAAGTTCATGCTGCAATTCCAAGAAAATTAATTGATGAAATAATATGCAATCTATTTGTTTATAGGTTGTTGCATTTTTAAAGAAATCTTATTTAAGCGATTTTAATTTTGTTCTGAAATTAAATTTTAGATTTATCTATTCAGCAATTTAGTTTTAGATATTTATTCATTCTGTATTCTACAAAAAAGAAACACACATTTCTTATTCTATAGCATATATATCTATTATGCAGTTGTCATAATTTAATTTTAGATATTTCTTCATTCTGTATTCTACAAGAAAGAAACATACATTTCTTATTCTATAGCACATATATTTATTATGCAATTGTCATAATTCAATTTTAGATATTTCTTCATTCCGTATTCTACAAGAAAGAAACCTATATTTCTTATTCTATAGCATATATATCTATTATGCAGCTACATAATATGAAACAAAGCCTTTTATATTCTTTTATGTGTTTTAAAGTTTACAGAAGATGCAGTTAGGCTTTGTAAAATTTTCAAGCTAAGGTTCAGTGTTTCAGGAACATTTTTGTATCCACTAAAGTCAGTTTTTTCTCCTTTTTTTCTGGTGAAAGGGAGGGTGAGTGTACCTTTTTGGTTTAAATTTAGTTGTTTAAATTATAAAAATAAAATTGATACTTTATGTTAGCTGGGTGCAAGTGATGCAGTGCCAAATATTGTTTCCATCACCATCATTTGTATTGCATGTATTCATTCAAAATATAAACCTTTCACTCATTTACCATTTTAAAACATAATTTTCATTAAAAATGCATACATTTAAAATACATGCAGGTACTTCTTTGTTATAGTGACCAACAAGAATGAATCGGCAGGCAACTAAAATGTATCACCAAGTTATGTAATATCTATGATGTTATAGTCATATATGACATATATACATAAGTTTGATGATAACTTTGGCAAAATTGTGACTGCAATTGAAATGGACAATAGCATTTTACTGAAAAATATGTTTGCAAACAATGTATTGTTTGTAAAAGACAACTTCAAAAATTTAAATACAATATCACAGAACTGTCTAGTATGGTGCCCTTTGAAAAATCATCTTAGTGATTCTTTGAATGTTTCTTGTTACTAGATTTTCTAAATATAAAAATCCATTTTTAAAGATGCTTTGTTTGCTTTTTTTTTGCCTGCTTTTTTATTACAGGCATCACTAAGATTTTCAATTCTCTCCCTGTAAAAAAATTAAGATAGTCTCTTCTCAGAAAAATGCAATTCAAAATGCTAAAATTACTCTGATTTATGTCCCCCCCCCCCCCCTGCAGTTTGTTTTTACATAGTTTTTACATCCCACAGCCCTTATGGCTAAGATTATGAGATATTAATGTATCATGCATGTTATTATTAGTGTTATAGTGAGATAATATTGCAACGTACGAGTATTTCCAATCATGTAATAGTCTCTCACTGTTAATCTACTACATAGATAATGAGTTGTATTCTCAAATACTCAAATGTTCAATAGACCTCCATTATTTTATAGACAGGGGTTAGGTTTTGATTGTACTATGTGTAATATGATCCTTTTTCTGCATAAACAAATTTTTAATGAAGTTCGGTATTTAGACTAATTTAAGGGTGTAGAATTTATTTATGGTGTCAAATTTGGGTATTGCTATTGAAAAAAAAAACAAAGTTTGGGTTCATTTTAATATGTAAATTGCCCCCTAAGCAAATTTTATATACATCATTTAAAAGTGGACTTTAGTTCCAATTGTTTGGTACTAGTAACTTTCTTCTAAAATAATTTGTTACAGAGTTAGTAAGGGCTGTTTACTTTATTTTTTCCATAACTATACCTCGTATACCTGAAATTATGCACTTCAAAACTAATTTTTGGATATTTTTATTTTAAAATAATTTTTTTATGCAATTTTTAGCATTTTTTTCCTTTTCATTTTGCAGCAATTTGACCACATTAGTAATTAAAGGAATCAGGTTTCAATACTTTAGCTCAATCTAGTAAATTTTGTCCTTTTCAGTAAAAATTTCTATAGCAGTTTTTAGTGTTTTTACATTTTGTGGTGATTTTTTTACATTTGTGAAAAAGAATCTAGCTTCAATCTTTTATCCCAATGTAGTAAATTTTGTCCTCTGGAATTTTAAAAATTTTTCATGAATTTTTTATGACTCTGTTTTGCAGTGATTTCTTGACATTCGAAAAAAAAAAAAAAAAAAAAATCTAGCTTCAGTCTTTAGTATAGTAAATTTTGTACTTTATGATTTTTTTTTTTTTTTTTTTTCCCGTTTAATGGTGATTTTTTAACATTTGTAAAGGAAATTTGGTTTTAATCTTTTAATTTTGCCCTCCTGCGATTTTTAATTTTTTTTTCAGAATCTTGTACAATTTTCAGCATTTTTTCACGTTCTGTAGCAATTCTTTTGAAAATATTTTTCTGAAAAAGGGAGAACAATCTGATAAATTTTGCTACTGTCATGATTAAATTCAGTTTGGAAGAATGTTAAATCGGTTCTTACAGCAACATAAATGACAATGCTAAAAATTTTAATTTAATCTGGGTGAAAAAAAAAAAAAATCAAGCCTTATTTGATTCGAGACAGGAGCAGGTATGTCCCACATGAGTCTATGCTGCCGAAGACAGTGGGCAGTCTTAGAGAAAATTATGACATTCTACCAACCTGTGGTGTAGTCATAAAAAAAGCAGAGGGTATACCCTACTGTGTATATACTATAGCTTTTTTGAGAAACAGAGGATATACGGTGTACATTAAAAAAATCCAGAAGGTATACAACTTATACCACCATATACTCTCCACTACATCCCTGCTACCAACCAATGTGGTAAAAGTCTGATTTTCTGCCAGCTAGTTAAAAAATCTACTAGCCATAACCTCTTCAGTTCCGAAGCTAAAATAATAATACAAATGCTTATTCATTGTTTTTTTCCAAACAAAATGACATCGTAAATGACACAAAAAATATATTTTCTGAAATTGATCTTTTAGGCGCTTAGTAATTTAGGTTCAAAAATATGGATCTAAAACTACAAACTCCTTAAAAACATCAATTTAATAACCATTAACCTAAATTAACGCAATCACAAATTTAAGAGCTTTAAACAAGTAATGAGACTACAAATCCTCAATTTTTTTATTGAAAAAGATTTAAATTAAATATGAAAATTTCTCACTTTCTTGGTCATACTATCTTTTGGACATTTTTAGGCATTTTGCAAATTCAGATTAAAATAACATTTATTTTATGTGGGAATCAGCTTAGATGCTGCTATTTATTTATTTGCTTTGAACGCAAAAAACCTTCAGCTATTAAGAAAGTATGTGAAAATGAAAAAAAAAAAAAAAAAAAAAAAAAAAATCAGACATTTTAGTTTTTATAAGGAAAAGAACAGAGGCCCCCGTATGGGGACCCAGGGACTGAAGAGGTTAAATCAAAGGGTGAGAACACAATTCAGAAAATTGTTTACATGATGTAAATTTTTTTAAACCAAACTGATGAAAGCATACTTATTGTATAACACAGTTTTTTTTTTTTTTGCAGTTATTTGAAATGAAATCATCATTTATAAGCAGAGAGCCTGATTTATTATCGCTGTTTGTTTACCATTTTAATTTATAGCATTTCCTGGTTCAAACAGTGAATAGCATCTCTATTGCAATTCATCATCATCATAAGGTTACCTAATACCTACATCTTCCTTGAGCTAACTGTGAAATTCAGTTCATGGATGAAAACATATTCATATGGAGTAGTACTGATAGGAGTTGAAAATATCAACTCTATTCGTTTCATAATATTCAAAAGTATTCTGAATCTTTGGTAGTTATTCTATAAAATCACTAATTCTTTAGTGATTTTTTTAAAATTTAAATTCATTAATTTTCCTATCTTAAAATTTTAGAATGGCAACATTATTCCATTTGTATAATTTGCCAAAATTGGTCAACAGGATAATCAAGTAGTACCGTATAATCATTAACGGAAAAGGTTTAAATTGTTTCCACTAGTTATATTTCTAAATGTAGTGAGTTTTTCTTTTTTTAACATATAAGGATAAACTGTATAAAGATTGTATCAGAAAAAAAAAAATATATATATATATATATATTTAATAACATTATTTAAATGTACAAGAAAGGAAAATCATGTATTAAAATAATAATTAATGCTGTAGTATAATTTTTCTTTCTTATTTTTCTGCACAAAAAGTGTTAGAAAAGTCAGTTTTTTTAATTTAATCTTGTTTAATGTACAGTCTTTGTTATTCTGACTTTTGGATCATTGATCTTTAACAGGTGATGCAACAGCTAAAGATATTGATATTGCTATGAAATTGGGTGCTGGCTACCCAATGGGACCTTTTGAACTTCTTGATTATGTTGGTTTGGATACTACAAAATTCATTTTAGATGGTAAGATGTTTTGAAAATCATTTTGTACATAATTATTATACAAGTTTCTATTGCATTTTACTTTAAGCTCTGTGTGATTGTTCTTTTCTTTTTTTAAATTTAGGTTGGCATCAAAAGTATCCTGACAATCCCCTTTTCAAACCATCTGAACTGTTAGGAAAACTTGTGAAAGAAGGAAAGATGGGCAAAAAATCAGGAGAAGGAATTTACAAATATGACAAATAACTTTTTTCATAGGCTATTGTATATATAAAAACACAGACAAAATAAAAAAACAGAAACATAATTTTATTTTTTAAAAGTAATTATAATTTACAAAATTTTTGTTGATAAACTTACTAACTGGTTGATCCAGGAAATAGAGTTTTGAAAATCATATTTTGATTGTTTTTTTTTTATATTTATGAGAACACACTACTGTTGAATGAATTATAAATATTTAATATCTGGATTTTTTAAAAGTTTATCAGTGTTGTAATTTTCATGAATTAAATTGTTTTTTAATTGTTGAATTAAATTGTATTTTTTAATGACTAATAAAACAAATTTTTACTTTCTTATATACGCCATAATTTTTTCCTAGTGTTTTTAATTCTTGATATGTTGTTTTATTTTATATTCTTCTAATTATATAGAAACACTTGTTTATAGATGTTTAGTATGTAGACTTAGCAATATAAAATTCCAACTTTGATATGTATGATGCTTTTATGCACTTCAAAGCATTTTCCTTATATGTATTTTGAACTCAGTAACAGTATGAAAACAGTAAAAAATTATGTTGCTTACTTTTTATCTTACAGTTGACTTTTCTTTTTCTTTCTAAAACTGAATCGGAAGTCCACTTTTTCTTAATGCTTTTTTTGTAGCAAACGTATCTCCAAAGGTCGGACCACACATGTAGACAAAAAATACATAGTCACATCTATCTGTTGTCACTCAAAATTTTTGTCTATTGCAAAAATGTTAGTCAATAACAATACCAATATACAGTAGCGCTCAAAAGTATTTTGACAAAGATACTTAATTAAAAACAATAACAAAATACAAAAATGATTATTTTATTTAACCATATTCAATATTTTACAGAATTTCAGTAAATTAACAGGGTTCGTACGCGACTGGAAAACCGGGAATTGTCAGGGAAAATGACAAGTGCTCAAAAAGTCATGGAAAAGTCAGGGAAAATTGCAATTTTTTTCTAAAATCTGGAAAAGTCAGGGATTTTTTTATGTGGTATCATGTCTCAAGATTTTGCCAAATTCAGAGGTTCGTCCGCAAAAAAGTTCTTATTTTTCACTTGGAAGTAGAATTTTCGCTAAATATTTTACTAAATTCACATTTTGACAGGCAGAAGTTTTCGCTATACAAATTTGTCGCCAAATGGGCAATATCTTTGCCAATGATGGGACTCTGTAAAAGAATGAACCGCGCAATAGAATAGAGTTATTTTCCGGTTTCTTTTGTCAGCTTTAAAGTTGAATGTCGCCAAATAATTTCGTTTGTTATTTAATGCAACCCTTTTTCATGAAGAGTGAAATAGGCGGAAGCTGGAGGGCTGGTTAAAGCGAACGGAGAGCCGCGATCTTCTTGTCTTCTGCTGACTGCTGCTGTGAGTGAGAAGGTGATTTAATTTCGTTTTGGTGACGGCATGATTCTTTTCTGAAACCGAAAGTTCTGTTAATTGCAGGTAAGTAATCTTAATTAAAAGTATTCTTTAATAGCCCTAGTTTTTTAATAATAAATAATATATAACAACTAAACGATTTTTTCAGAAACGAGATTGTTATTATTAAATATCTATTCTGAAGATATGTTTTTATCCCCTTTTATCACATTATTATATACAACTTTGCTAGTAAAAAAATAAAAAAGGTGAATCCTGGAAAAATTTAATTTGGTTGCACTATTCTAAAGCTAACGTAATGCAAATATTTCACATGAACTCATCTATTATTCTTCACTCGTATGTGTGTCATTTTTCAAAAATTTAGATTTAAATATATTTTTAATATATAATACAGGATATATTATCCAGAACGCTAAACAATCCGAAACCGAAACTTAGTGAAAGCTTTCATTTAAGAAAAATTTGCAGTTTTTTTTTCCATATTTTATTGAAGAGTTAACATGTTTTATAAATCGATATTTTGAATATTTTAAACTTTTTCTCATACATCTCAAGGTACCGTTATATCCGATTAATCCCCCCCCCCCCCAAACACGGCAAAAAATCGTAAAGTAATTGGAGAGGACTTTTACAGGGATTAAAAGCAGCTATCGAAATCTACCGCCTGTAGAGATCCGAAAATGTGTATAAGAATAGACCAAAGCCTACCCTGATATTCATTTTTTTTTTTTTTTGTTAACCGAGATAATTAAAAGTCAGAACCTAAAAAGCACGAAATACGCGCTCTACCTGCGACACTCTGAGCCTACTTATGACGTTCCTATGAAAGATAAAAATTGAATGTACGCGACTGTCGCACATAAGTTTCTTTTGGATCATTTTTATGACTTCTCATTGGCGTAACTTTTAGAAATATGGGAAAACTAACTACATATTTTTAAATTTCGTATTTTTCTGTTTCAAACGCTAAAATCCATTGTAAAAAAATTTAATTTTTAACCTTTTGAAAAAAAAAATTCAAAACATCACTTAGAATTTGAACACGTTTTCCGCAATCGAAAATCTGTCGGCAAGCCTCTGGTCTGAAAATTCCGAAAAATTAAGGTGATCATTTCCGAAAATTAAAAAAATCGGTCATAAATCTTAAAATTCAGGCATAAAATTTATCGCAAAATTTAACGAATGATCGCCGAAAAAAATCAATTTCGTCCATTGTTTGAAGAAAAATTGCTAATTTTGTCAAAAGAGCGCAGGAAAATGCGAATTTCATCAAAAAAACATGAAAATTGGCAAATTTCGTAAAAGGATCGTGAAAAAACGGCAAATTTCATCAAAGAATCGCGGAAAAACGGCAAAAATCGTCAACAGATCGCAAAAAAACCCCTCTAATTTCTTCAAAGAGGCGCAGGAAAAAAAAAACACTTAGTGCCGGGAGTTTACTCCTGTCAGAAAATTTCCTTTGTTTTTTTTCCTTGTTTAACCAGAATAATTATTCTCTAATTAATATTAATTAGTTTTTAATTTTTTATGGTAATTATTTTAAACCACTGTTTTTAATTCATAACGTAAAAATAATATACGTAATTTTTTAAGATTAATTTGCAGAAAGTTTTTGACCAAATATTTATTTCTGCAGAAAGTTTTTGGTTTTATACAAGTCTGGGGTAGTGTTGCCAGTGGGTTACTTTTTTTTTTTTTAATTCAAATTTCTTGATTGGCAACACTTTTTTGAAATGATAAAATTTCTTCTCTTAAATCTGTTGTTTAATATTTTCAGCATTCTAAAGAGCATTTTTAAGCAGGTTCATGTGCAGTTATTTATTTAATTAAAGAAATATGTAATTTAATATCTAGCATTAAAAAGAAATCTGGCAACATAGTATAAATAAAAAAAGTACTGTTATTATAATTTATTTTGCCCCACCTAACCCTAAATTAAGATTTTATAAATTAAAACTAGAATAGATTCAGATTTTTTTCCCTTTTGCATTAATTGTTTTGGAGCTACTTTTGATAGAATGTAATAAATATACAAAATCAGTTTTTTAAAAATGATTGCAGTATAATTGTGTATTTTCTTCTTTTAGGAAAAAGTATATATAATGTCTAAGAAAAGAACATTATTTAATCCAGAGTGGACAGACAAGGAAATAAATCCAGAATGGTGCTCTTGGTTAAAAGAAGTAAAGAGTGATCCACTCTCTGCCCATTGTTCTATTTGTCGAAGATCATTTCAACTCAGTAATATGGGTAGAACAGCCATTACCAGCCATGAGGAAGGTTATAAACATCAGAGAAACGCAAATTCTGCTAAGGGTTCTTTGCCATTGGAAAAAGTATTTCACACTGATAAATCTACGAAAGAAAATACAATTAATGAAAATAAAAAGTCCATATCTGAAGAAAAAATCATAGCAGAAACGAATGATACTTCTACTGCAACATGTGTTAAACCTTATTGTAGCAATAAACTTTCTTGAGAGAATCATGTTTCAAAAGAAGCTGTTTTAAGAGCTGAAATTCTCTGGGCCATGAAACTTGTCATGTCCCATAGTTCGTATAATTCCTTTCATGATGCTTCCAGTTTGTTCAAAGCAATGTTTCCAGGCAGTAAAATAGGACAAGCAGTTACTTGTAGTAGTTCAAAAATGTCTTACATGATTTGTTTTGGCTTATCACCATACTTCTCTGAACATTTAAGAAGGGACATAGGGAATTCAAAGTTTGTTATTTGCTTCGACGAAGCTTTAAATAAAGTAGTTCAAAAAGGTCAGATGGATATTGTAATTAGGTATTGGTCAGAATCATTTAAAAGAATAAAAACTCGATATCTGGATTCTGTTTTCCTTGGCCATTCCACAGCACTAGATTTAATAGCTAAACTTCATGAAGGAACTGAAGGCCTTGACCTTAGCAAACTATTACAGTTTTCAATGGATGGCCCCAATGTAAATGTCAAAATGGCCAGACTATTGACAGATGAACTTGCCACTGAACATTTATGTGAAGTTCTGGATATAGGGACTTGTGGGTTGCATGTAGTTCATGGTGCATTTCGTACGGTCCACAAAGCTGCAAATTGGTCTTTAAATACTGTGTTCAGAGCTATGTATCAATTATTTAAAAATTCACTTGCAAGACGAGCAGATTATATTGAAATTACAGGCAGCAACAAATTTCCTCAAAAGTTTTGTGAAGTACGGTGGGTAGAAAACGCAGCTGTTGCTGAAAGAGCTATTGAAGTTTTCAATTTTGTAAAAACGTATGTTCAGCAATCGACACTTCCTAAAACACAAACTGTTGAAGTATTACAGGAAGCTTGCAATAATAAATTGATCTTGCCTTTTATTCATCCATTGCTACACCTTTGCAACCATTTCTTAAAAAATACCAATCTAGTGATCCACTTTGCCCATTTATGCATCAAGACATTTTATAATTTACCAACTTATGAAAAGATTCATTAAATCTGATGTTATGAGATTAGCAGACACTGCCCAGAAGTGTATGAAAGTAGATATCAATGATAAAGACAATTTATGCAGTCTTCAGGCTCTTGATGTACAAGTAGCTGCATCAGGTCTTCTTGCAAAATGTGGTGCCACAGAAAATGAAAAAAAAAACGATTCTGGCTTGATTGCCAAAATTTTTTTAAAGCAATAACATCAAAAATATTTGAACGTTCTCCGCTGACATATTCTTTACTTAGATATATCTCATGTTTAGATCCTAAGCTAATTCTATCCAATTCCAATACTTCAGAACTGAGAATGAGTAAATTATTAGAAGTTTTATACACAAAGCAGCATGTGACATCTGCTGAAGCAGACAGAGCTAAACAACAATTTAGTAAGCTTTCCTTTGACGCAAAAGCTGAGAAAAAAGAATATTTTGAAAAGTATTCTTATGAAAATGAAAGTTTAGATGCATTTTATTGCAACATTATTCCTGAAGATAGCTTTAAGGATTTATGGAAAGTTTAAAAAATTGTTTTAGTTCTTTCAAATGGGAATGCATCTGTGGAAAGCGGTTTTTCAATTAACAAAGATGTATTAATAGAGAACTTAGCAGAAAGATCTGTGTGTGCCCTTAGGACTGTTTATGATGCTGTTAAAGCAGCTGGTGGAGATGAAAAAGTAGATATTAGTAAAGAAATGTTGAGCCATGTTAAGGTGGCTAGAATGAGATACCATGACTATTTAAAGGAAAAAAAAAAGAAAATCATGAAGCAAGCAAAAAAGAAACAGAAAAAAGAAAAGCTGTAGCAGAAATTAAACTGTTAAAAGAAAAAAAAATTAAACTGACACAACAAACTGCTTCTGAAACAGTACATATAAACAATATGATTGCAGAACTGTCCAAAAAAATTTGAATTTTTAATATGCATAATGTAAATTTTGTTATAGAAGTAAAAAGTTACTTTGAATCCTTCTGAGTTGTATTTTAGTGTTTTTTTTCTTTCTTTTTTTAATTATTATAAGTTATTTTCACTTTCAGAGGTAAGTTTACATTTTATTCTTATTAATGTACCTCTTATGCTGTACAAATTTAATCATTAAAATGTAAAATTGAAATTCATATTTCTAAAAAAATGTCGTGAATTGTGGTTAGGGAATTTTAAGAAATATGACCTGGAAAAGTCAGGGAATTTTGTAATTCAAAAAGAGTATGAACCCTGATTAACTACCATTCGCTAGATGAAATCCATGAAAAATCAAAAGTATTTTGACATTGTAATAAAAAATTGTTTTAACACAATAATTATCAAATATAGTAATGTGTTAGTCAATATTTAGAAGCATATCCTCTGACCTTTATGAAAGCCTCACAACGCACGGGCTTAGAGTCGACTAACATTTGTATTCAATCAAAAGGAATTCGGTCCCACTTATTTTTAAGAGCTTCGTATAAAGCCTTCTTATTTGAATAATTTTGGCATCTTACTCTATGATCTAATTCCTCCCACAGATGCTATATGGGGTTCAAATCAGGACTTTGATTTGGCCACTCTAGAACCTTGATTTTCCTGTGTTTCATAAAATCACTTATGTACTTGGATTTGTGTTTCGGGTCATTATTTTGCTGAAAATACTACTTAGCAGGCATGTTTTGTTCAGCATATGGTAACATACGAGTCTTTAATATATCAGCATACATAAAATGATTCATATTCCCCTCAATTCAAACTAAGGGTTCAACTCCGCTGCGAGAAAAACAACTCCAAACCATCACATTGCCGCCTCCGTGTTTGATGGTAGATACTTGGTATCGAACATCATATTTTTTGTTTTTAGGACATTGAATGTACTTGATTCCATCAGAAGACACTAAATTAAACTTGCTTTCATTGCTCAACAAAACATTAGACCACTCTACACGTGTCCATGATTTATGCCGTTTTGTGAATGGAAGTCTAATTTTCCCATTCTTAGCAGATATCAAAGGCTTTTTTTGCTGGTCTTCAGCCATGTAAACCATAGAGGTTTAAGCATCATTTAACAGTTAGAACGTGTATGTCTATGCCGTAATTTTCTTTCAATTCATTTTTTATTACTACAGCCGACTTACGACAATTATTTGTTGATAGGTTTTTTTTGTAATAAGGTCAACATTGCAAGCTCTTTTTTTTTTGGACGGTCACTTCAAGGCTTATTTTCAATTGATTTCCATTTATTAACACTAGAACCGTCGGCTATTTTACTAAATTTTTATAAAAAGTGTTTCACACTAGGATTTTTGTTTAAAACTGTTTAACTTATTTAATTAGTCTATTTTTGTGCTTCATACATATAACATATCTTATGAAAAAATTTCTTCTTTGAATCGACAATTATCAATTTTGGCAGGGATCAAAATGACCCCTGATGGCGACTCTAGTATTAAAAACTTTATTCCATGTACTAACAACTTGTTAGTACATGGAATAAAGTTTTAAATAAACGGAAATCCATTGAAAATAAAAACAATCTGTCGAGACATGTTAAAAGAACAAGCAACTTCTGCTTGCGTCCTTCCTTACTTAAGTGCATTTACAACGACTTTTCTAAAATCACTAGAATATTCGTTGCTTTTCGGCATTTAAAAATAATCACAATCAATATAAACACTAATCAAAGCTATAGGGCAACTGATGCCTTCAACAATTAAATGCAAACTAGTCAAAATACTTTTGAGCTAAGGAGGAGTCCTATTTCTTCGCTGGCACTGAATGTAAACAAACAAGTTGAAACTTGCTACCTTTGAATAACTGCAGTCATATTGTTCTTAATGATAGGGAATATATTTTCTTTTATATTTTTATATTAAACAAAATAAGAGCGAATATAATGGTGTCAAAATATTTTTGAGCACTACTGTATATTCCAATGGTCAACAACAGAAGAAGAAAATGTGATTAAACATGGTGATGAATGAATATGACTATGTCTTTAAGTCTTAATGAATGAAGGAGAAATTTAAGAGCTAAGCTCATTTAGGAATATAATGTTTGTGAAAAATATCTGAAGCTTAAAATGTTGGCAAATTTAATTCATATACTAAACTCATTCGCAATTGATGACATCATCTGTCTTTTTAAATTAGTTACAGTACTGTAGGATTATTAAAATAGCAATTAAAGCCTTTGTGCAGGAATATTTCAAAAGCAGAAACCCAACGTTTAAAAATGCACAAATAATACGTGAAAAGCAGCAAACAGCTGTTTCGAATCTACTAGGGAGATTCTTCTTCAGTGCAAGATAGAGCAAGACACAGCGTACTTAGGCTCAGCTTTGCTTTTCCTAGCACGAAGTGTCTTGCTCTTTCTTGCACTGAAGAAGAATCTCGCTAGTAGATTCGAAATAGCTGTTTGCTGCTTTTCACATATTATTCTTGCATTTTTAAATGTTGATTTTCTGCTTTTTAAACTGTAGGATTAGTTTTTTAAATTAGACTAAATTAAACAATCATTATTATTTTTTTAATGGGAGTGATAATTAAGGTTAATTTTAAATTCACATTTATGAGAACTCTAGTAATAACACAGTATTCGCAGTATTAAATATAGCAAATTGAAAAACTTTAAATTTACAGAGTTAAACTTGTGAGATCATCCTATCCTTGAGAATCTTAAATTTGTTTTCTTCTAGAACATATAAAAAACTGTGTAATAACACAAACAAAAGAACACGCATTAAATAATACACTAATTAAATCTTAGCTTTACTTTATTTATATGAAAATTTAAAATATTAAATCAAGGAAAATTAAATGCACTTTATCAAGTTACAAAATTTAGGCTTGTTTTTCATTTTTATTTCTGTGATGTATAGAGGCTCTTTTTTATTCATTTTTTCCATGGGAAGACAGGCCATGCAGGTATGTTTTTAGCAATTATTTCTGGCCTATTAAATCTATTTTTTGCCAGTATTCCTGCTCATGCTTAGATAGTAGGTTTACTTGAAAATTACAATTAATTATCACAGGGTATTATTCAGGATGTCTGTAAGTTTAGGGTCGAGGAAATCGATTCAGGCATCGTTTAAATTTATTGCAGCTTTTAGCTGAATACAGAATGTAATGCTATATTTATTGTCCCTCTTGTAAAAGTATACAATGGGAATGAGAATTGCATTCACCTTGCAATGCGGTTTATTTATTGCTGTTCAGAAATGTATAGCCTCTTGTAAACTTAGACAATGAGAAAGACAGCTGGATTTGCAATGTTGAGTTCTGAGTTACAGGTGTAAACAGATACAGGGCATAGACGAGATTTTACATTGCTTTTTGCAGTCAGCACCTAGGAGAGCAAGGTTAAACTTTTTACCTCTCGGCTGTCCAATGAGATTGAGCACTGGGATGGCGTGTGATCACTGACCTGAATGCTTTGATAATTAGTTTGATAGTACGATTTAATTGTAGTTTTTTTGGACTATAGGGGTAAATATACAAAGTTTTTAATAATAGTAAGCGGTGCCGGGAGGAGGGGGGGCTAGACAGGGCAATGAAGCACCCCTCCCCTATCTCAGGGAACAAAAGTTAGGTGGATATATTTTTTTAGTTGATTTGAGGATCTCGAACCATATGCGAGCTGAAATTGGTGTGTGAAATGTGATCATAAGAGTCTCTGGAGTTGTCACTTACAGGGCCCGACTTATGCAGGGGTATGGAGGGCAACTGCCTCGGGCCCACCTTTTCAGGAGGTCCCCCATGCCAGTAATCAGGATTTTCATTAAAAGGTGACAAATGATTAAAATTCACCAAAAGTGACCAAAATTCATATATTTTCAAACATTTATGAAGGTAGTGTGGTCCTCCTTTTCCTCTCTGCTTCCAGTACACCACTCATGCAAAAAACAATCTATATCATTAGAAAATTAATGATTCAAATTTTACTGTAACAACTAAGTATTCTATTGTTTTCAAAAGAAAGTCTTTATTGTGCCGTGTCCTAAGAAGGCGGTAGCGATGGTCGAGGGTGTTAATCTTCGAAGGCTTAGCAATTTATATTCTCTTAGAATATGATAACATGAAATTTATTTTATAACACAGTAAAAAATATTCTGGAGTAATGATAAGTTACTATGTACACAACAATGTAAAATTTGTTGAACAAAGTTTATGTATCAGAAATAGTGTCTATGAGAAGGTGGCAGCTAGTCTATTAAGTCCACATGCATTGCATCACTTGAACGGAAAGTGCTGGTCTTGTCTCTGAGATAAAGATCTCCTTTTTCCGCGACGGCACCCTGGTGCCCTGTCGCCGCTGATTCGGGTATCATTCCCCCGTATTAGGGATCGTAAAGTCCGGCCCTTTCGGCCTTCAAAATCTTCCACTCCAAAAGTCGCTCTTCCAACTCCAGCCAAAATCTAATCTCCCCTCCGCATCCTCTCGTATATATATCTCAATTATCTTCCTCTAAAAACAATAGTGAGTTTCTCAGCCACTAACTGTCCGTTCTTTTTAAGAACCTCCCAGGGACCTTTACTGTTATCTCCTGAGTGGACACCTTAAGAAACTCCTCTTTTTTTTGCACGTGGATCCTGTGATCATATGCTCTCGTGAGAAAGTATGTGAGTTCTCTTCCCACGCTCAAAGATCAAAAGAGTACCGGCTGCTCCTTAGCATTAGCAAACTGTCCCCGATTGTCAAATGTCCAAGAGCAATGGTGACTGAGTAGTTTCTTTCATCTTACCGCACGTCTCAGTGGACTTTACCATATTTTTACTCTGTTTTAGAAATGCATTAGTTCTTTCTATATGGCGAATCTGATATAGTTCAGATCTTTACATTATTAACATTTTCCTCATAACGTGGCAAGTTAAAACGATTAATTATGGTTAGTTTGGGACATTTTCTTTCAGACATCTTATAACATACGTAGATAAGCAAAATAAAAGTTTGCAAAGAAATACTCATGTCAATCAATCTATAATTTTTTTCTACTATTATCGTACTTGTATTTTTTTCTTAAAGTTGAGAGCATATTTTTGTGATACCCTGTATGAAGATGTGAGCAGTACCAGGTACAAAATTTATGAATACATACAATATGCATGTAGTATTAGCATGTAGTTTAGTACTAGCCGCTTCAACATTATTCACAAAAAAATTTCTATCGATAGAAGCCTCCCCCCTACCCAATAATGATGCTTGCCCCGGGCCCTCTGCTAGCCTAAGTCGGGTCCTGGTCACTTATATAAACGATGCTTGTACTAGAGCAGGGGTCCCCAAACTTTTAGACGGACGTACCACTAAATCGAAGTTCATATTTCTGAACACCACCGGGTAACAAATGTAATGCTAATACAGGGGAAAACTGTAAAAATGGAGCTTCGCATATTTTCTTTGATTTCAAATTGCGATTTTAAATAACTTTACTGCATTAAAAACTGATTTCTATGAAGTAGAAAGAAAAACACATGTTTGATACAGAAGAGAATAATTTTAGCCCACACTCTTATATAAATAATGAATTATATTTGAAATACAACTTTAACACTGTTATAAAATTTCAACACCTCCTATCAAATCATCCAGTACAAAACAAGAAAAAAAAAAAAAAAAAAACAGGGGCGGGGGAGAAAAAAAGGACATTATATAGTACATTTAAGAAAAAAAGTTTTAATTACTCATATTCAAGCAGGTTTCTCCTATTTTCACGCATTCAGACATTACCTTCAGATAATTCAATTTAAAAAGCATGTTTAAAAACTGTTTTTTCTGCTAATTACATTTGCTTCTTTGATTATTTTTAAAATTAGATCTTTATTTACATATTTTAATTTTTCCTATATTAGTATAATAATTACATGTTTAATTCTGGAAAACTGATTGTATCAAAAGTAATGTGTGTGGATTTCAAAGAGTGGCTAATAAAAAAAATTCTAGTAACAGATGGAAAAAAAAAAGTTTGCAATCTCTTATTTGCACTTGAAAATTTCTAAAGAAATAAAAGCATTTACAGTCTCTTATTTGCACTTGAAAATTTCTAAAGAAATAAAAGCATTTACAGTCTCTTATTTGCACTCGAAAATTTTCAGGATGATAAATTCACGCTTTTTTTGTATATTTTCATGATAAATTATGCTGTATTTCATTTTACATACCAGTAGCCAGAGTTTCACGTACCAGTACTGCAAAGATGAAAATAAAGTATTCTGCTTAGAAGCCACTGGCCAGTAGGTTAATTTTTTTGGCTAGTGAGAATAATTTCTTTAATAGCCAGTAAGTACATTTATGTCACTGAATATTTAATTAAAAATCATATCTAATGAGTTTACGTTAAACAAGTAATTTATGTACTAAATAAAAATATTTTAATTGACATTGTTTGAATAAACTTGAGATAATAACTTCCAATCTATTTTAAATTATAAAATAAGTTACAGCAAAGTCATACACAAAATGTTTATGCAGCTAACTACATAAGCCCCACTAAGTTTAGGTACTTGTGTAGCTAACTACATAACAACCTTTTTTAACACTTTCCAACAATGTTGAAAAGTGTTTATGACTTCGTTTTGTCTGTCCGTCTGTCCACGCTCTAGCTCTCATAAATATGCTTGGATCGTTCTGAAATTTTTGGATGTTAGTGACCTCTACCACTGCACGTTCCCTATTTCAAATTTTGTAGCATGTTTAGTTCATTTACAGGGATAGTCAAAAGTTTTCCGTTACATTACGTCCAATGGGAAAAAATCGTTTTAAATGATTTTTTAAGGTGTTACACTCTTTCAAACATAGTAAAACTGATATTCATTTATGAAGTCCACTAAAATATGCATTCTGTTGAATATGCGGTGCAAAGAATAGTTATTGGTCATTTACAGGGCTACACAAAAGAATTCCGTTCATAATGGTATAGGGGAAATTGTTTGCGGTATATTTGAAAAGATTTCAGATACTATATTGTATACGAATTACTGTTTATTAGTAATGATTGCTCAAAATGCATTTTTAATTATGATATGTGCTTTTTTTAGGGTTTTGTTCATCTGACGAAACCCTATTCGTCTCGCTCCTCTGTCTGTCTGTCACAGAGCCCGTTCTCAGAAACTATACATGTTGGAGACTTCCAATTTGGCATACTTATAGCTGAACACCTCACATCAAACGACAAATCATAAAATTTTGAAAAAGTCGTACATTTAACCCTTTGGGCTCCCACATGTGTATTTTAAACAATTCTTTCTAAGTGAGCCCTAATTTGGTTGGAGGCGTGAAATTTTGCATACTTATAGCTGAACACCTCACATCAAATGTCAAACCATAAAATTTTGAAAAAGTCGTACATTTAACCCTTTGGGCTCCCACATGTGTATTTTAAACAATTCTTTCTAAGTGAGTCCCTAATTAGGTTGGAGGCGTGGAATTTGGCATACTTATAGCTGAACACCTCACATCAAACGACAAATCATAAAATTTTGAAAAAGTCGTACATTTAACCCTTTATGCTCCCATATGTGTATTTTAAATAATTCTTTCTAAGTGAGCCCCTATTTAGGTTGGAGGCGTGAGATTTTGCATACTTATAGCTGAACACCTCGCATCAAATGATAAACCATAAAATTTTGAAAAAGCCGTACATTTAACTCTTTGAGCTCCCACATGTGTATTTTAAACAATTCTTTCTAAGTGAGCCCCTATTTAGGTTGCAGGCGTGAAATTTTGCATACTTATAGCTGAACACCACATATCATACGACAAATCATAAAATCTTGAAAAAATCTTACATTTAACCCTTTGGGCTCCCACATGCGTATTTTAAGTAATTCTTTCTAACTGAGCCCCTTATTAAATTGGATATATGAAATTTTGCATACTTATAGCAGAACACCTGAGGCCAGGCAACAGATCATAAAATCTTGAAAAAGTCTTATGTTTAACCCTTTGAGCTACCGCATATGTATTTTAAGTAATTCTTTCTAAGAGAGCCCCTAATTAAGTTGGAGACATGAATTTTTGTATACGTATAGCTGAATACCCAGACCACACGGCAAATCATAAAATTTTCAAAAAGTCTTATATTATTTACTCCTCCGGACTCTAACTTGTATATTTTAATTAATTTTTCTAACCTCCGCCCTTTTCAACCAGGGTAGCACTTTTCCAACTTTTGCCAACACCCCTTTGACCATTCCTTCATATTATGCACCATAGCCTTACATATTTTAGTTCCACTTTTTACTGCCAGAGGTGCCTACTTATCTCGGGTGCTATCGGCCCAATCCCCTCAACTAATATGTCTACGGATAGTCTGTAAAACAGAGTTTTGTTCGGACAGAAGTTTGTTTAGAATAGAGTGCCCCCCTGGTTGTGAAATGTGGAACTAACAGATTTTTCAAAAGGATAGAGTGTTTTGAAAGGAATATCAAACGAAACACTCTGTGCGATCTGTGATCACACTTACCTACTTGTTCACTATATTTATACATACTATAAAGTGCGTATAAATGCTATAGTTCATAGACAGAGCTACAGAAATGAATTCGTAAAGGTTACTGAGTATGAGCATAAATTGCTTAAAGGTGGGTTTTAAAGGAGTTATACATTTTTACGCTGAACTGAATTTAGTGTACTAGGAAATATTTGTGGAATATAGATAGATTTTTAAATGCTTACTTAGTTATCTTATTTACCTTATTTCCCTAAGTAACGAAGTTCCGTTAAAGCTTTCAGGGAGTGTTGGAAAGTGTTTCATAATCTATGCTGTACGCATGATTTTTCTTACTTGTTATTTTTTAAATTGACTAGAATTTAAATATGAAAAGATCGTCGAATTGCTGGTGCAATGTGAATTCGGGAACATTCGAGGTGTAGGAAAAAAAGGGGTGGGGAAAGACAAAATCGTAAAATCCTACTTTTGGCCGGTTCTTTCCATAATTTTAATTGCCAGTTTTTCAAGTTTAATCACTGAGTGCTTATTTTCATCTTTGCAAAACTGGTATGCGTACCATAGTTTGGGAAACTCTGTACTAGAGAATTAAGCATTCCATAATGCAAAGGTTGAGAAATCTAAATTGAAGAACAATTTAGGATGCAGTGTATTGGGACATCGATCCTGGTATGAATTTTCTGGGGGATTATGAAGGTCGAGGATCATGTATGCACTGGCTACTAGTGCCATAGATGCCATTCATGAAATGATTTGATTTTTTCACAGCTGATTTCTAGAGTGTTTATGAAATGGACACCTGTAGTATTATTTCATTTCAAGAGGACAGCCTCTTACAAAACTTTTTATGGAATATGTTACTGTTTGCTTGTTTAAAATTTAGTAAGAAGGGACAAGGGTTCCCGGTGCAAATCTTATATTAGTATTTTTGATTGGAGAATTTTCATCAACACTGTGGGACAGGCTTGCGCCAGTAAAGCTGAATTTGAAAGAGTTTGTAATATTTCTCTAGTTATTTTGATTTAGAGAAATTGACACTTTCTTCAAGGTCTTCTGTATAGCCAATATAGTAAAATGAAAAATGTGATTTATGTGAATAAAATTGATAAAGTGCATTTAATTTTCCTTGATTTAAAATTCTAATTTTTCATATAAATAAATAAAAGTAAAGCTAAGATTTAATTAGTGTATTCTTGAATGTGTTCTTTTTTTTATATTACGCAGCTTTTTTAATGTTCCAGAAGAAAACTTGAATTTGTTTAACTCGGTAAATTTAAAATTTTTCTATTTGTTTAGCTTGTTAGTAAAATGATTAAAGTAATAATAAAGTTCAAAGATAGCTTATGTCGCCTTAACCTAAAACTAGTAGTTACATACTAGAAGACGTAACAGACTGATCCACAAAGGGAAAAATTATTTTTAACATAATGTGACTACTGTATATTTCCGTGTATAAACCAAGAACTTTTGGACATTTTTCTGACTCGAAAGTGGGGGGAGGAGTCAGCTTGTACACGAGTCCAAGACAATTTCAAAATTTGATATTCTAAAATAAAAAATTACAAATTTCTAAAAATACTTTAATACTCCATTCTTTTATAATGAAACAAGCCACCAATCATCTTTTACTATCTAAGTCATTATCAGAATTTTCAAGCAACTCCTTGAAATTGCTTTCTCCCATTGGTACATTAGGATGAATATCATCAGTATCTAGTTCATAATCCTCGCCATCTTCTTCAAAAATGGCATCATCCTCACTTCCATCCATCGCATTACTGATGCAAGATTTTTTTAAAGATTGGACGATCATTTCTTGTGGTAATTTAAACCAAGTTTCTTTCAGATATTCAGAGATAGCAATAATGTCAACTTTTTAAAAATTATGTACCTCCATTTGTTACAGCCGCATTCCCAGATGACATCAATTCAGTCCATTTTGAACGGAACCTGTCTTTAAATGACTTATTTAGAAAAATGTCTGAATATTGCAGAATAGAAGTAAGGGCACCAGGGATCTACCGAAGATATCTAGCAGATATCAATAATTTCGGAGAAAGCACTTTTTTTTTCTATTTGTTATGCAAAAAAAAAAAAAAGTGCTAAGTTTTTTATTCGTTGAATTTTTCATCACGTTTGTTTAACATCAGCTTATATACGGGTTTCCAATTTTTCACTGAAAAGTCGTAGACTCGGCTTATACATGGAAATATACTATTTTTAATGAAATGTTCTATGTAAGTATTGAAATAATTTTAAAGCTCAGTTTTTTCAAAACTAATATTTTCTACATAAATATTAAAATATTTTTAAAGCAGTTGAGTATTTTCAAAACTAATATTAACCATATGGAACATATTTTGTAACTAACAATGGCAACAAAATGGGGGGAAGATAGAGGGACAGTGTCTCACCCTCCACCAGATAAAATGCATTATACAGAAGTGACAGCAATGCTACTTCACACAAAGTTGGTGCCAGGACTGTTGTTGGTATCAATAACAGTAAATAGCCGGTCAAACTATTTTGCATAGGAGAAATTAGTTTGGCTTAAAATCGGGTTTGGCCAATAACAACTATTGTATAAAATAGAAATTTTAGTATGTATTCTGTTGATGGCATTATATTTATTACAAACACCAACTACTGAAAAGATGAAAATAAAATGTGAAGTACTTTGTTATTAAAAAACTAGTTGTGTGGCAACCTGATGTATTGATTTTGAATTACATGAGATCATTCGATTCTTTTGGGGAAAATTAAATTTAACTTTATTGTAAAGTTAGAAGGCAATTTTAATTTTATTATATACAGTATTACAAATAATAAATCATATTTACAATGTAAGACAAAAGCTCCCCCAATAAAAATGCACATTCTATAACTTTATTTGCCAAAAACTTTTCCTTCTTCCAATATTAGCCTTCTCATTTCGGGGCTGGTAGAAATGACGTCATTTGGATAACTTATAAAAAAAAAAAATGACTCTCTTTTGGAGAATTTATTCAAAAGCATTTTATATTTCTGAATTAAAATAAATGCTTAGAGAAATATAATTTTTCTCGCTAAAATATTTTGTTTTTAACATCCATGTGAAAAGTTTTAATCTCCATCCTAAGGAAATAGTTGAGAATCTCTTTTTTTACTTTAAATTAAATAAATAAAGCTACAATGGATTTTTTCTTCTTTTTATGTAAATGGAATTTATCTCTATGTTCCAGTTGACAGAGGAATTTTTGCTTTCTAAAATAAATTGAATCGTGAAGGTTGAATATGTGAAAATAACTTTATATTTCTTTAAAATAAAATTCAATCAATATTATTTTCACTATATCAAATGAAAGTTAATTTCAAACAAAGAAATATAATAATCCCTATCATTTTCTGGTTTTTCTCTTTTATCCATAAAAATGGAACAATTTAGTTCCCATCATTACAGAAATTATTAAAAAATTAATATATCTGAAACTAATTCAAATTTTAAAATTCTAAGACCACTTTTGACATCCTCAAATCCATGCAAATAACTGCTGTTAATTTGATCATCCAATATTCAATATTCTAGGATTAGTAGCTGTAAAATACCGGGTGATCAAGAAGTTTTCAAATGCAGGGGTAGTACTGGTCCTAGGCGATATTTCAGGACATACTTTTCCCAATATTTCAGGACACATTTACCAGACATACTACTTTTTTTCCACGATCATTTGCCGAAGTTCAAGATTTCTTTTTCTGCCATCACTAGCCAAAGTTCTAGATTTTTTCCCGCGATCGTTTGCCGAAACTCGAGTTTTTTTTGTTTTTTCCCCCCGTGATCGTTTGCCAAAATTCGAGATTTTTTTTTTTCCACGAACATTTGCCGAAATGTGTGTTTTTTTCCCGCGATCGTTTGCCGAAATTCTCAAATTTCAGAGAATAATTGACGACATTTCCGATTTTTTTTAGAAATTGGTTGAAGAATATCGCAATTTTTTTCACCGACCGATTAACAAAATTTGCAATTTTCCTTCCTGTCCCACTGACAAATTCTTGATTTTTTTTTGTGCGACCACTTGACGAAATTTGTGAGTTTTTCATCCTATAAGCTTGCCGATTTTTTTCCGCACCCAAAATGTTGTCTTCGAAAGTGATCGCCAAACTGAAACCAGGAGAAAAATTTATTTTCAAATTTAGCGATCACTTTAAATACTCATGAAAATCCGCGTTTTTTTTAACAACGAAAATAAATTTTAAAACTAATAATTTCTATGTATGGGGGGGCAGCCCCCCTGAACAACAATTTTTTCAGGAAGAAAAATTTTGCCGACATATATTTCATTCAAAAAATATAAAAACACACAATTTTAGTAGATAAATTTAAAAGCTTTTAACTATTGAAAGTAATCGCCATATTTGAAATAGAATTTCGTTGGTGCTTCAGAATTGCAATCACTTTCGAAAACACATTTTTAGCATGAAAAAATATAAATAAAACAACGTTTCACTATTTTCTGACTCTAAAGCACCTATTAATTCCAAAGTACTGATTTTGTGCAATTCCGCGAAAAAACAAAAAAAACATACATATATTCACGGAAAAATCATGACTGTGTGCAATAGTATAAAACTCTCGAAATTTCAGGATATGTCATCATATTTCAGGACATTTCAGGACGTTTTTTCATTTTTCAGGAATATCAGGACAAGTACGACCCATGAAAATGTTAATAATCAGTAAACTATATACAATAGCAAGATGCGGTTTTCATTTTTTCAATAAAAAAAAATATGTAATATTAGTTACATTTTCTGCCAACAGGTGGCGCAATAGTTTTGCCATGGAATAATAAAGTGGATGGAATTCTACCTCGTTTATGCCTGCAACAGATGTTTGGGGTCTCCCGCTTCTTTAACAATCTTCCTTCATAGCCTTCAGATTTGTAACGGTCATCAGTCTTTTTTCAATTTTAACTCCACACATTGTATGATAAGAAAGCAAAGCTAAACTTGCTGATTCATCCTTTTTGTAAAACAGCTTAACTAACACAGCTTTGTCACACAAAGAAAGCATGTCTAAACATAGCAGCTGCACATCAAATTTTGTATCAAAATTCCTTTAATCTTCGAAAAAGTGTTTGAACATAAATGATCCTTAAAGCGAAATCTGAGCAATATCTTAGGATGCGCATGAACTCATGATATTGTGCAATTAACTCATCTGCTTATATAATACATGGTACAGATACTTTCAATGTTGCATAGCAGCACCATCTTTGCTAAAATTTTTAACTATTTATTTTAAATTTTCTTTCATTACAAACAAAAATCCCATATGTTTCTGAGCATATATCTGAAAACCGCACCTTTCTATTGTACATAGTTTTATAATTATTAACATTTGAAAACTCCCGGAACTTCTGGATCACCCGGTACAAATGGATAGTCACTTTTTAATATAATAGATTGATGAAGTTTTAATTTTGTTATGACAAGTTAGCCAGAGACAAATGCTGAATTATTTATATTGTTTTAAGTGCAATTGGGTTCTTTCATAATGGAGACAAAAAAAAAAAAAATATATTTTAAAAGTCATAACAAATCAGTCAATTAAGATAGTTTTCAAACAAATTGCATTTGAAAGTAGATTTTTTTCCTATATGATGGTGAAAAATTGAAAATGTGTGATGATTAGCAATTAAAAAAATTGCAGTAGCAAAAATTCTTAAACTGAAATTGCATCATCAAGTGTTGTCATTCGCAAAATGATGTGAATGTTACACACAGACATGTTTGTGCTTTATAATATAGATGTAGAAAATCATTGACATTTGTAGTATAAAGAACAGCAACAAATCTTATTTTAATTGTTTTCGATAATAATAATTTAAGAAATATATCATCACAAATTTATGTGGAAGATATAATATGAGCGAAAAGATTTCCTTCGGCAAATGTTTCCACTTAAAATTTTATTAGTGATGAAGAAAAAAAAAATGACGGCATAATCCACATTTTTTGTATTTATAAAACTGAGACTTAGTATTAATTTATGACATTTGTTAGTTTTAATGTTGTTTACTAACTCTTGCACATCCATTAAAAATTTTTAGTATGTTTTCTGAGACATATTTCTGTGAGAATGAGTTGCTTAAACGTGGAGATACTGCTTATGAGAACTAAGTTATTAATTATGCACTATTTAATTTTTAAGACATTTTCATACTGATTTGTAGCTCTTCACCTAATTTTCAAGTCGAGGACTGCCATTGATTTGCTGTTGAATTGGAAAAAAGTATGCTGTAACTATCAGACATCTTTGTAATAAGTCGAACAGTTTTCAAGGGGGAAAATTCCTTAATGCGCAAGAAATAAATCTGTACTTTAATGTCATGCACAAAATATTTAAAGTTGTATAATCGTGAGCCATTAAATCAGGGCGGAAATAATTTAAATAGAAAAATAAATTAATTCTGTAATACTTGGTTTATCAAATTATTTGAGTATAAGTTTATAATATAATTTAACCCTTTATGCTGGTGAAGCCTGGTCACCAAATATGTGCTACAACTTTATCTCAGGCAGTAAGATGTTAATATCAAACAAATCAAGTTTAAAACATATAGACCAGGAGTCGACTGTATAAAACTCTATGTTATCAAATGCAAGAAAAAATTATACATTTTATATATGAGTAAGAAATAGGGAAATCTAATGATCCAGGGCTGCTGACAGTGCAGTGGTGCCCAAGTCAAAAATTAATATCACTTCCAGTGTATTTTTGGAAGCTTATTTTATGTTATGTAATACAGAAAATTATGGAAAATGTTGCCTTCATCTAGCACTATTATAATATCCTGGTCTGCCTTGTAGCAACCAGTGCCAAACACATGGCAGATGTAGTTTTATTGCAATTATTTTTAATTTTTAATATGGCAGATGTAGTTTTATTGCAATTATTTTTAAGGTTTACCTATGTTATCAAATACAAGGATAATTTGTAATTTTAAATTAAAGGGCATCAAGGGCTACCAAGTTCAGAGGTAGCTAGACCTCCGGCAGAATATTTTATAAAGTGTGCATTCAGGTAATTTGGCATCGAAGAAAACTACGTCATTCGGAAAGTTTTGCATCAGTTTCTTAATACCTGGATGATCTGGAATGCTTGTAGAAATTGTTAACATACTTTTTAAACATTTCATTAGAAAATGAAATGAATTTTATATCTTTACTACAAACACAACACTTTTGCATTTTTATCCATTCCTTCAAAAACGTAGAAAACTTTCTTTTACCTCATAATGCTTTTCTATAGCAATGTAGTATTTATAAAAAATTTTACCATTCATTGATAAGCAAATGATACATTGGGAAAATTGGTTTAAATGTTAAATTATCGATGCAATATTTCCCAATGAGTGTGTGTGTGTGTGTGGGAGGGGAGGGGGGGGGATTTAAATTACTCCGATTAGTTTGAAATTGAGTTAATAGATATGTTAGACTTTCTAAATTACCTGTATATTTTTTGATAGAATTTTGTGCATATGTTCTAAAAATACAAAGCATTTTATACAAAACAAAATAGGTGTTGCTATTCAGCGTACTATTTATTCACAAATTAAAAGGTGATGTAAAATAAACATATGAATAAAATAAATCTCAATGTTTCGGTTTAATCTTTAAAACTTTCATCAAGAGTAAAATTTTCTAAAATATAAATCGACAGAAGCACTTTATATGATACATCTTAAAAATCTAATTCAAACAGCTCGGTGGTGCCATCTGTTATAAAAAATGAAGGATTAAGGGCTGTAACTTTTACTTCGGATAACAGATGGGAAACTGAACTGTTTTTTAGGATTTAAGAAGTTTCCGCTGAACTCTTTACCAGTTTGAATTAGATTTTTAAGATGTTGCATATAAAGTGTTTCTGTCGATTTATATTTTACAAAATTTTACTCCTGATGAAGGTTTTAAAGATTAAATCGAAAAGTTGAGATTTATTTTATTCATGTTTACTTTACACCATCTTTTAATTTGTGAATAAATAATATGTTGGATAGCAATACCTATTTTGTTTTGTATTAGATATTACAACATAAAATCCTTAATTATTAAAGCATTTTTTTTTCTCTTTTACTTCACCAGTTACCTAGCAATCAACATTTTTTTTTTCACTGGGGAAGATTGTGTTCAGCATTAGATTTCTTAAGCATTCCACATCATCCATGATATTACAAAAGTGACACAAAACTTTCCCAAATGGCACAACTTTCTTCGATAAAATGGATGCAAAATGATATGAACGCACATTTTACTAATTGTTCTGCCGAACATCTAGCTACAGCTGAACATTGACAGTCCTTGATTTTTCGTAATAAGACTATTTATACAAAATATTCTTGTTTTGAATAACATAGGTAAACCTTAAAAATAATTATAATAAAAATACGTCGTTTGCGACAAGGCAGACCAGAATATAATTTTATTAGTTGAAGGCAACATTTTTCATATTTTACTTTTCGTGTATTACATAGCTAAGGATAAGCCTCTAAAAATACATCAGAAATAGTATTAATTTTTGGCTTAGGCACCACTCACTTTCGACAGCCCTGGATCATTAGATTATTTCTACTCATACATGTACTTTTTTTTTTCTTATATATCATAACACAGAATTTCTTACATTTCGCCTCCTGGATTAATACTTTGTTATATTAATAAATCAGCCTATACTTATATATGTTATTGCATACTTCAGCAAGGCTCATAACTGACTATATTTCTCTTTTTTAAGAGAAATAAAAAAAGGTAGTTTAATTAAAAAAATATATAATAAACATTTTAATATTTTTTACACAGTTTAATTTAAAAGTGCCAAAATTCCTTTTGTTGGCTTATGGAGTAAAGACAATTCAGGTAGAGGTTTTTCCCTTTGCATCCTCTACCATGAGGTAGAGGGTGAGGAGATACCTTCTCCACAGGCCTGGTCCTCTCTAACTATACTACTTCTACACTTAGGCATTTTAGGATGTTGTTTCTAATATTAAGGGGTAGCACCACTTTAAAAGACTTTAAATTTAAATGTTTTTCAAGAATTCTTTTAAAAGAAATGTTCATAAAAATCTATTTACATTTATTATGTATATGTATCAAAGAAAAAATCCCTCTAAAAAAATCTTTTTTTAAAAAAAAGTTCATATAGTCAAAAATGACAACTGAGTGGAAGTGCTTTGAGAAAAGAAGGTTTAGCAGTGAACATATAAGTTAACCCTCTCGCTGCAGGGAAAAAAAAAAAAAAAAAAAAAAAAAAAAAAAAAAAAAAATCCAAATAGGTTAAATATTACGTATTTATTTTATTACATATTTCAAATCTACATACATTTTACAGTTAAAATATGTAACTTTTTTTTGTAAAAGAGATCTTTTTTTAATATAGAATTAGATCATTAAAAAAAAAGAATCGCAGAAATTGTGGGTTGGGAAAAATTTGCTACTTTTACGTTGCTCGTGTAAATTGCAGTATACATAGCAAGAGGGTTAACACAGAACAATGAGACAAAAAAAGTATTTTTAGTTCAAAAACTAGTGAAAAACATACACTTTAGGGAAATGGCATCAATTCAAGATAAAATGTAAATTTTCAAGCAAAAATTTCATTACCTAAAATTATACACAAAAGTGAAATATCAATATTTCGAAAAAAAAAAAAAAAAAAAAAAAAAAAATCCCATGTATTTCACTAGAAAGATATTCCAAAGTAAATTTTTAAGAAGACCAGGTTGAGTGATTGAAAATGTACTGATTTTGAAAATGCTGTTCTAAAAGAAAGAAAAATGTGCTTAAGGTTTCCGTTACTGTTTAGTCACTGTCGTGCATTCTACTACTATATAGCTCCAAAATTACCATTTCACCTTCAATATAGATTTCTAGCTAATAAATATGATTTTGTGTACATAAAGCCTTTAAAGCAAAATAAATAAATGAATTTTAACCTAACAAAGTGCTTAATACACGAGAATTTTGAATTAAATGAACATGTGAAATTCCAATATTTATTCTATTTTGCACAAATAATATTTATTGAAGAGTTATAATAATGCAGATTTCTTTTTTTGTTGTTTATAAAAACCCAAAGATTGTTTAGTGACTGTGTATAAATTTATTTCATTACAAAATGTTTTTTCTAAATTTAAAAGATGAGAGCATGAAATATATTAAAAGATCACTTATAAGTTTGCACAGATTCATCAGCTAGTGAAATAAGAATTCAAATAGGAAAAATTCACGTTTTTAAACTATCAAACCATCTTGCATTAAAAAAAAAAAAACATACCAAATACAAATACTATAACAGCAATTAAAAATTAAATTATGTATGCATTAATGAAAACAATAGATGGTTGGAAAAATATATTGTAACAATAATTGAATTTGTTTAATAAAGTATTTACTTGAAAAGTTTTTTTTTTTTTCTTTTTGTATAACTAAATACATCTGTGATAGTTCCATTTGCCTTTTACAACAAGAAATAATAACTATTCATAGGAGAGAAAGAGAAAAAAAAAAAAAGACAAACCAAAACTTAAAGTGCCAATTTAAACATTAAAATTAAATAACCAATGAAATTTGAATATATTTAGGAATATTTGCTTTCTCTCATTATTTCTTTTTAAAAATTTTAGTTTGCATACAAAAGTTGCTAATTTGTAGTTAAACTGAAAAGAAAACAATAATATATAAGCCGCCAAACTCTATAATCTATTAAACCTTAGGTCCTCTCCTCAGCTTTTTAGATTTCAGAGAGTTAACTGTAATAAATTACAGTCATACTCTAATAAAAAATAATTTAAATACAGCATAACTATAAATAAAAGTTTTTATTACATAAAACTAATCTTTTGAAAGAAATTTTTTCTTAGAATTAATCAATTTTAACTCCAGTTCTGCAACATTATTCTTTTTCTCAACAATATTTAGTCCCTTAATCAGAAATATGAATGATCGTAAAAAAAAAAAAAAAAAAAAAATAAAGGAAAATTTTCAACCACTAGGAATTTTGAGATAACAAAATAAAAAAAAAATCGCACATGAAATAATGCAAGAATATGTTTTATTTTTCTGGATTCTGATAACTTCGTTGTCTACAGGCCCAGTTAGATATAATTATTTATATATATATATTTTATTTATATAATATTTACAAAGTCAGCACACTTGTGACACTAGGCCTATATTCTGTCTACAGTATTTCAAAGGCCTATGACTCATAACAACAATATTAGATATATATATATATAAATAAACAACAGGGTAATGTTATAATATATAAATCTTAGACTTTTACATAATGCTATAAATTCAAAGTAATAAATTTATTATAAGCATAATTACATATTCTACAAAGTGTAAAATTCACTTTTAAGTTACAGTTTGGTATGTAACATTTTGAATATTTAATTGATCTTGGCAATTCTGAAGGAATTAGATGTTCGCCTGATGCTGCTACTCTCACGAAGGAACGACTGGGTATACTGAGACTCGTCATCACTAACGATATCCTCAAAACTCATGTTTGAAAATGCATTGCTACTACTCATTTTATCCTTAGCTTCTTTCTTTTTGAAATGTTTGGATTTTTTAATAGGTTTGAGTTGTGTATAATGCCCATGTCCTGACTTCAGAACATTCACATTCTCATCATGAGCAAGGCTGTCCTCGTCTATCAGTTCTTTGTATTTTGATTTGTCCACAGAGGCAGTCAATTTTGATTCATCACAGGATTCAGAGCTAAAAGACCCAGAAGATTCACGAGATATGTTACCATTATCAGTAACATGCTTTGTCATTGAAGAACTAGGAAGAGGATCACCTATTGTATGGGCTCTGGTTATAGTTTTAGGCTTTGGAGCAACAGGGGGAGGAGGCTTTTTCTGGGTTGCTAATGTCGGTGCAACAGCACTAAAAGGAACAGCACCAAAGAGGTCTTGATTTGACTTCCTTCGAGTAATACTGCCACTGGCAGAAGGTGGAGGAATAGGAGCTGGAGATACTGTAGGTTGATTGGCCAATATTTGCTTCTGATAAGTTATGACTACATTACTTACCTGAGTTGGTACAGATGGTGGTTGAATTGTATTTGGGGATACATTTTGAGTTTTATTCAAATCTTTCTCTGATATTTTATCAAATGGAGCTGATCCAAATAAATCAGTAGAAGAGGCATGTGGAATAGGAGCTGCAACAATCTTACTCTCTTGAGCTGTATATTTAACACTATTTTTTCTAGCTGATAATTCAACCCCAGGCACAACATCAGGTAGGAAAGTACCTTGAACAGCAGTAAATGTTTCAGAGCTTTGAGATACAATTTTAGTATCAATGTCAGAGTCTTTTTTCTTTTTTAGAGAATTTTTAAAACTGTCTTTCTGACCTTTGAAAGGTGGTATCTTGAAAGGAGCTTGGGCAAAAACATCATCTTCATTATTTTTGTCTGGTGACAACAACGGGTCTTTAGCAGGATTAGCAAACTTACTTAGACGTTTAAAAGGAGCTGCACCAAAAACATCTAAGCTTCGAGTCTTCTCACCAGGAGAAGCAGGAGGTGTGACAGCTGTGATTGGGGAAACGACTGCTGAGGATGAATTGCTTCCTTTCACATTTCCAGGAAGTAAGGCTTCATTTTGATCATCATCAGATGATTCTTCATCAAGAAGTGGACGTCCACTTTCTATGTGACCACTGAACACATCCTGTAATGCATCTTTTAAACCAGGAGATTTTTTATTCAGTTTTTCAGAACATATATTGCTTGAGCATGCATTTTGATCTAAAGACATATTTGGCATATCACTAGCTTTACCACCATCATCAGACGCAGCTGATGAACCATCATCCTCCCCGCTAGAATCCACTCTTTCTCGAAGATCACTAGCTGAACCTATTGAATCACTGTCATCATTATTAGCATGGAATTCAACATTACAAGGAGCACTTGTGTCCATAGTAACTCGATAAGGAACTTTTTCAGCACTCTCATTAATATCAAGAGGGGATTTCATTTCAAAGTCATCATTTAATAGTTTTTCATATTTTGAGCGATCCTCAGCAGGATTTCGTATAAATGAAGCAGTAAATAAATCCTTCCCTGAGCGACTGCTATGTACACTTTGGCTACCTTCATGAGAGGCACTGGAATTTTCACTGCTATGTCGATGCCTTAGTTGTAAATCAACCTCTGTTTCTTCAGAGTACAAAGGTACATAGCTAGTTATGTCATGTTCTGGTAAACCTAAACATAAAAAGAAAACATTTAAAAATGTACTAAAATAATTAAAAACTAAGTTAAGATAAATAACAGGCTTTAAAATTTAAACTACTGGTAAAAATACAGTTAATTTTTTTTGTAACACCTGCTTTAAATAAAAATACCATCATGCTAATTGTTAGACATGCACACAAATAGTTTTGAAATCCTTTGAATTCAAACTATGCAGTTTAACTGCATTCTACTACAAATTGCTTTTAAGAACATATTATAAATAAGAGAAAATACTGCCATTTATTCACATTGACATAAAGTGGGAAAAAAAATTTTTTATTATGAAGTTTAACAAGAATGTTTTGGTATAAATGTCAAATATGGGAATATCTACTAGGCACTGAAAAATATTAGAAATATATCTATGAATAAATAATATTCTATCATAAAAAAGAGAAGAAAAAAAGGAAAGAGAAAAAGCAATTACATGACGATCTAAAAAAAAAATTTATCTAAGAAAAACTACATAAGAAATTCAGTAATTAAAACAGAAAAAATTGGAAGAAAACATATACCTATTTAGAAAAGATTTTAACCAGAAGAATTAGAAAATAATTGGTATTCATATGACATTAAATCAAAGAGCTCACTAACAGTAATTTTTTTTTTTTTTTTTTTTTTTTTTTTGGTAAGTGTTAAATAATAAATGAGAAAAGGAAAGAAAATTATATAACTGATTATTAAGTACTTATTTATATATGCATGAATTATTTTAGAAAGTGACTTTGAGAAAATATGTATAGCAATTTAATTATAATTGAAATAACTACATAAAATTATTTTCGGTGATCAAAGTTAATTTAAAAAAAAATGATTAAAACCAATAATTAAATTTTTTACAAACAGCTATTTTGAACTGTGGCTAATTCGAAATTATTACAAGACCTGAAAAAGTACCAATTGATTCTAGTCTTAAATTAATGACACTAAATATGAATAAATTTGTTATTGCTGCAAAGCTTCCTTGTTTAATCCTCTCCATCAGTTATAACCTCACAGGTTGTAATGTAAAACAATCCTCAGAAAACTGCATATTTAATATTTTACTCCTTTATTATATATGAGGTGGAACCCATCAAAATTAGACAAAAGAATTGTTATATTGAATTTATAATAAAGCAACAAAAATAACTGCAATAAAAAACAATCTTATATTGGCTAGTTAAAATAAATATCATTTTAAACTAAAGTTTAAAAAAATAAAAATACTATTTCCATTAACTTCGATCAATTAAACTTTAGCTGCATAAGTAATCAGTAACATGTTATCAAGATAATGAATTATGATGAAGTTATCAATTAAGTTATCATCTTTGGCATTACAGAATGTAAAATCAGAAAAAAATATGTTTTAACACAATCTTTTTTCAATGAAATCTATATGAAACATCATTTTTATTGTTGCAAAATTTACACATGTACTTCTTAAATTAATATTCACCATTAAAAATACATTAACGTGCAATAGATTATTAATAAACATATTCCCAAACTTGACATAACGTTTGCCAATTAAATACTTTGGATTTGAACATTTAAAAATTACTTTTATTTTTAAAGAGAAAATGGCAATCAGTAAAGATAAAAAAAAATAATAATAATAAGGGTTAGAAAGTATTTAATTGGAAAATTAATTTAAATTTGAGATTTAAAATGGGATTCTTATACCTTTCACACCTATGTTATTTTTACATCACTCAGAAGGAAATATCTACTTAAGATATTTTTGTCATTTATTATATTGTGAAATAAAAATATTCTAATTTTTTAGATTTCATCATGTTAGTATCCAAGATATTAACAAAATAAGTTTCTAGAATTGTACTTAAAAAAAAAAAGTTGTGATAATCTGATATTAAGTTAGAATAATACGAAAAACTGTCAGACACGATTTTATTAATTTATTTATATGTGAGGTGTGGTTGTTTAATAACAAAACTAATGCTTCTACAGAAGAATGGCGCATGTACCAAATTTGTACGACCAATGCCTCTTGTATAAATTATCGCCTCTAAATTGGCTGTATTCCAATTAGTCTGGCCATGACCTTCATTTGTTCTGAACCCTGTTTTAGTGTTTTGCCAAAAATGTTGAGTGTTTTAAAAGAGCAATGAATTAATATAAAATTTCTTTTTAAACTTGGAACATCCGCTACTGAAACTTTATTTGTTAAGAGAAGTATATGCCAATGAATGTTTATCACATGAGTGGGTTTCTGAGTGGTTTAAGTGGTTCCAAGATGGCCGAGAAGACCTAAATGATGTTCACCCAGGTCACCCTTCCACGTCAACAACAGAGAAAATCATTGAAACATTCATAATCTAATCCGATCTGACTGTCGATTATCTATTCATGCGATTACTGAAATTGTACAAATTGACAAAGAATGGATAATGCAAATCCTACATAACAATTTGAAGAGGCAAAAAGTGTGTATGAAAATGGCACCTAAAATTCTAACAATTGGACATAACAGGGCTTGAAATTCAATTTTTCATAGGACGGGAGTATCCCTACCAACATTTATAAATGGAGGGGAGTTGAGCTATTTAGGAGGGAGAAAAAAAATCTAAAACCCACTGTTATTTTACGTGCTTTTTAAAGATTTGCATTAATTATTTTGTCATGTCTGTATTAATACAGGCATGAAAAAATACCATTGAAGCAATTTAAATCAACAACTCAGAATAATAATGCAAAAGGTTTTTTTATTTAAAACAGTAAGAAAGCAGGGGTGATTCTGACTAAAAAAGAATTTCTGAAACTGACAGCAAATTTTCTGAAAGGTTATAACAGAGGCGATGAAGAGTCGAAGGAATCACTCCCAGCACAAGCTATGTGTTTTTTCGTGCCCCTTTAACGAAATTTGCGATCTTTTGACGAAATTTGCCGTTATTTCGCGATCTTTTGATGAAATTTACCGTTATTTCATGATCTTTTGACGAAATTTGCCGTTATTTCGAGATCTTTTGGCGAAATTTGTCGTTATTTCGAGATCTTTTGACGAAATTTGCCGTTATTTCGAGATCATTTGACGTTATTTCGAGATCTTTTGACGAAATTTGCCGTTATTTCGAGATCTTTTGGCGAAATTTGTTGTTATTTCGAGATCTTTTGACGAAATTTGCCGTTATTTCGAGATCTTTTGACGAAATTTGACGTTTTTCCGCGCTCTTTTGACGAAATTCGAGTTTTTTGCGCGATTCTTTGACGAAGTTCGCAGGTTTTTTTTCGCGATACTTTGTCGAAATTCGCATTTTCCCCGCAATCTTTTGACGAATTGCGCGTTTTTTTCGCGATCCTTTGACAAAATTAGTCTTTTTTCGCGATTCTTTGATGAGATTCGTGTTTTTTCGCGATTCTTTGATGAAATTCGCAGTTTTTCTCAGCGGCCGTTTGACTGAACACTAAATTCGTGTTTATTCCGCGATCCTTTGACGAAATTAGCTTTTTTCCGCGATCCTTTGACGAAATTAGTTTTTTCCGCGATCCTTTGACGAAATTCTCTTTTTTCGCGATCCTTCGCCGAAATTCTCTTTTTTCCACTTTCCTTTGCCGAAATTTATTATTTTTTTGCTATCCTTTGATGTATTTTACGTTTTTTTGCGATCCTTTGATGAATTTCTAGTTTTTCCCCGCAATCTGACGAAATTCACGTTTTTTTGCGATCCTTTGACAAAATTTCGCAATCCTTTGCGACAAAATTGGCGATTTTTTCCTCGAACGATTGACAAAATTGATTTTTTCGGCGATCATTTCGAAATTCGCGATATTTTTCTGTTGAACTGATGACCGATTTTTCACAATTGTCGGAACCTAATGCCTTAAATTTTCAGAAAATTCGTAACAGAATCACCCCTGAATTCGCCAGTCAGTCGCGGACACTTGTCAACTGATCTTGAGAAAAAAATAATGAAATTTATCTATTGGTCGCATCGAAAATTCGTGAGTTTGACCGATCTCTCCCAGTAAAAAAAAAAAAAAAAAAAAAAATAAGTAAAATGTGTCAATTAGCCGCACGAAAATATCGGGAAATTTGCAAGGCGTTCGCAGAACTTAATCGTAATTTCAAAATGCAAAATTTTCAGGAAAATGGTGACATTTTTTGGACGGGAGTCTCCTGCCCACGATATTATTTTGGGCGGGATTTTAAAATTTTGGGCGCGAATCATGCCCTGAAATTCAAACCCTGACATAAGCTTGTAAAAATGTCTGTTCTGACCAGAGTTGGGCAGTATCGAAAATACATGTATTTGAAATACATTTTCAAAATACATTTGTATCTTGTATTTTAAGCCGATAAGAACAAAGTATTTTTGTAATGTATTTTCTGATGGTTTTACAATGTATTTTGTAAATACTCAAAATACATTTTTTCCAAATTTCAAACTGCCATGTTTAAACTGCACAGAGAAAAGCTGCGATTCCTTTAAAGGAAATACACGACTATCTGTTTTGTTTCATTCAAATTCTGTTCCGGAAGTTAATATAAACACACTTTCCGACTATTGCTGAGACAAGGAGGTAGGGGAATATGATGTTTTGATACAGCAAACGTATTCTTGCTGATTAGTTACAGAAATAACTTTTATATATCTTAATGTTGCTGTGGGAATTACAAGAAAAAAAACATGTATTGTGATAGACCGGAAGGATCTTTCAGAGTTGTGCAGGTGCAGCGCTCTATTACCGACAGTTGCTCATTGACCACACATATAAGGAACTCAATTTTTTTAATGGTCTAGTAGTTTTATTTAAAAATCTCGAAAAGGGATCCCTAAAATATTCACATGTTTCATTCATTAATACAAATTTTGTTAGACAGTAACCGTAAGAAAATTGCTGCAATGAACTTTTAAAGGAACGATTTGACTATGAAAAAATGAAATTTATGACATTGCAAATTTTGCATTCGAATTATTCTTACTTTTTATGAATATTTTATAAGTGCTTTCTTTTTACGAATATACGAGTTTTCATATTTTTTCTGCTCTATATTAAGAGTTTCAAGACTTTCATAGGAAATGCAAATGATTTCTTATTTCTTTGCGCTTATATATGGTTTGATATTTTACCTGAGTGTTTTAATTTTAAAACTACTTTATACAAAGAAATTCGTACTTTTGTTAATAATAATAATTCAACTTGTGTTAAAAACTATCTAATTTTTTCATTTGTATTTTTGCATTCAGTAATACATATTTCAAATTTCTTATGCATCATTTCTAAAATGCACCATAATCGAAAAGTTGTGCCCCAAATATTTTATTAGTGGAAGGCCTAAAAAATCTTCGTAGTTGGGAGCTCTTATTAAACACATTCGCATTATATAAAAAGAAAAAAATACATTTAAACACATTTAAACAATTTATTCGGTGTCATTGTACATATAAGATTATTATAAAATATGTTCTTTTGTAGACATATACTAAGAAAGATGGACTGAAAAGACTGATACTAGACTAATTTGTTTCTACATTCTTCCAATAAATAAGAAGGAAGTATTGGAATCGAGAAAATTTTCGACTTTCATTTTTTGCTTGATTTACACGTTTCCGGATGTCTTGAACGCGATTTAACTATTTTTGAAAAATGTGTGTATGTCTGTTAGTCTGTGTGAGACACAATTTTTGTTGCCCTTCAATCTCAAGAACTAATTCATGGAGTTTAATAATAATAATCAAACTTCAGATTAAGATAGACTTAGGTATAACTTAGCTTTGGGTTTATATCGCCCAACAGGTGGCACGGCTATGCTTAATTATTTTATTCCATGATAGCTATATTGTAAGAACCAATATACAGAATTTCATTTAACCGCATATAGGCCTGAATAGAAATACTTGCCGATTAACTTTTAGTGTATATCGCTCAACAGGTGGTGCTGCTATGCTGGGTTTTTCATGATTTCCGCGATAACCATATCCAAAAAACTAATGGACAAAATTTAATCCAATTTCATATTATTTGAGATCTTCAAATAAATTAATGCTGATAAAATTTGGGGTGCATCACTCAAGAGGTGGCATTGTTATGCTGTGTTTTTATGGTTACCGTAACATGCATGTAAAATTCTCGTTTTTTGTTTGTTTTCATCCATGTCAAAATGATCATATTTGTAAATCAAATTTAAATGAAATAAGTACCACGTAGATTAAAGGTGCCTTTTTAAAATAAATCTCCTGGTTCGTAATGCTGATTTTTAAAAAATCTGAAATTGGCAGGTGTGCTGTGAGAGCTTATATCTCAAGAACTAAAGCACGGAATTTCATCATACTTCATCATATTCAGTTAGTATGGGTGACATTTTGGTGTATATCGTACTACAGATGAATTTTTTCTGTGCTGTGTTTTTTAGGATTTTCGAGATTTTTATATCTCTGCACCTATTGAATAGAATTGCACCAAACGTTTTATGCTTTTTCTGAAAATCAACACTGTCTCAATTTTGGCTTAGAACACTCAGTAGCGGGCGGTGCTATCCTATGCCTCGTGAAAGAGATTCCTTATCGGATCCACAATCTAGAGGTCTGCACGGGTCAGAATTTCCAGGACCAGGTCCGGCCTGTACAAAAACAATCTTGGCCCGGCCCGTTTATATTTTCACAGTTCACGGCCCGGCCCGTACAAAAATCAGTGAAAACATGCCTGGCCCGTCGAAAAATCAGTGAAAACATGCCTGGCCCGTCGAAAAATCAATTAAATGAGGCCTGACTCAATTTCTACAAAAAAATCAGATTTTTCTAAACATACAATTAAGATTCTTTTAAAGAATATTGCATACATATTTATGGGATAATTTTAAAGTAAATTTTCAAATTACTATCTGTTCGCAAGACAGAAAATACAAAATAGCTACATTAATGATTACTTAGAGTCTTAGACGTTTCAACATTCAAATAAAGATTCATTAAAAAATTAATGTAGTTTAGAATAAAAGAAAAAAAGAGGGTTAAAAACAGGATAATTTTTGAAGGTGTATAATAAAAAGCAGATTTGTGAAACTATTTTTGTGCCATTTAATAAGGCTTTTCTGAAATCCAAAGGAGCTTTCTGATACATTTCTGAATTCATTTCTTTTCGGAAACATATAAGATTGGCAGGTGTTCTTATTCAGAAACTATGTAATCGAATAACGTTTTCATTTTTTGATAAAGGCAATATATCTTTGAGAAAACACTGTCAAAGTGAAAGCTTTGAATCGAATTTCCGGAAGCGATAGCACGGGAAGGGAGAAAAACCTGCAGTCACGTGACAAGAATATCTTATATCTAGATAAGCCATTTATTTATTTAAAAAAAAAGGAAGGCCGCTATTTGATTCCAAATCCCTTTAATAGTTAGGTCTGTCAATTTTAAGCCTTTACAGTATTTAATGAATCAGAAAATGTGTAAGGAAATTTCTTATTGTTGAGCAGTGAATTTGAGGACTACCTTGAGGTATATTTCCAAAGATTCCGATAAGAGAAGTTCATTATCGCTATTATTTTACAAAACATATTGCTTTCCCTACACAACACATTCTGAGAACAATAAAGTCCAGTTCCGGCCCTGCTCGAGTATGTAGAAAAAAATGCAAGCCTGATCTCGGCTCGGTCCGAGTCTGCTGAAAAAATGAAGCCATGGCTCAGACACAATGTGACTGTCCGATGCTGATCTCTACGCTGGACATGTTACATTTCTGTATTGATGTTGTCAAACTAGCATCAGCTTGTGACGCACATTTATACTTATTACTTATTCTCGCGAAAGTCACATTCATTGAAAATGACTCATATTTTATCGGCTTCGATTAAAGTTTTATAGCGGGCCGGTAGGCCCGCTTAATTTCTTTTATCGGCCCGGCCCGTTAATTTCGTTTCTCGGCCTGGCCTGTTGAAAAAATTGTTCTAATTCTGCCGACCCGGTCCGGCCCGTTTGAAAATTCGCCTACATTTTGTCGAGCCGGGTACGGACCTCAGGCCAAGCCCGGTACCGTGCAGACCTCTACCACAATCGATTCATGTAGTTATTTCTACTGAGTAACTATCTTTAAAGGGTAGTTTATTCATTATTAGTTATTCTTGCAACTTTCATACACTTTTAAGCATATGGTTTCTATAATCTTTCAGTTTTATTTTTGTTATCTTTCGTTGAGTTTTAATTAATTTTGCTTCTTTATTTGTCAATTTATAATTTCTAAAAATGTAATCAGTTTTGCAAACCAGCTTTGCATTTGACTAGTGCAATTTAATGCACAATCGTTTTTATTTTTTTTTAAATGTATTTTGTATTTTAAATGTATTTTCAAAATACATGTATTTTGTATTTTGAATGTTTGAAATTTGGAAAGTATTCTGTATTTTGTATTTTAAGTTTAAAAAACAATGTATTTTGTATCGAAAATGGTTTTTCGATGTATTTTGCCCAACTCTGGTTCTGACACTTTGAATGCCATTGAAAATGAACCTAACTTCTTGGAAAGAGTGATAACATGTGATGAATCTTGGTTTTACACTTACCAGAAACTAAGCGTCAATCCATGCATTGGAAATCCCCAACTTCTTCGAGAGCTAAAAAAGCTCAAAACAGCAAATAGAAATTCAAATCAAGATTGGTTTTTTTCCCCCGATATTCATGGGATTGTGTTTGTGTACCTTCATTGGGTTCCTGAAGGTGAAACTATTAATCAACATTACTACCTTGAGGTCCTTGCACTACTCCGTGCAAAAATACGACAACCAGTCCCCCCCCCCCCCCCCAAACAAAAACAAAAAAACTGAATTGTGGAACAAGAAGTCTTGGGTGATTCATCAGAACAACACACAGACTCACACTGCATTGTCTGTCAAGACGTTTTTAGCCAAGTATAACATCATAGTGTTAGACCATTTGCTTAATTCGCATGGCCTAGTACGTGTGACTTATCTGTTCCTCAAGGTCAAATCTGTATTAAAAGGAACCAGATTTCAGACCATTGAAGCTGTGAAAGAAAAAGCGGCACACATCATGAAAGAGCTCACAGAAGACTACTTCCAGCACTGTTTCAAACAATGAAAAATTTGCATGGAGCATTGTAGGGTTAAAGGAGGGGTGTATATTGAAGGGGTTAACAATTAAATATGCATAAATTTAAAATATTTTACAGCATTAGTCTTGTTATTTAATAGCCACACCTCATATATATATATATTCATAAATGAGATTTCATTTGATGGATTATATTTAATAAAAGACAGCCATTTTATATTAAGAAGACATATCTATACTAATAACAGAAAGTTTCGCCCTGTCTGTGTGTATCAGTGATGGCTAAGAAAATCTACTGCAAGTAGAGGTCACAAAATTTGGATGGGATAGTCCAAGGCAAGTTCTAACACACTCGAGGCTCAGATTTTTAATTTTTTATTAATTAACTGATATTAATCAAAAATCATAAAGAACATTGCAAAATGGTATGAAAAATCGCAGCAATGCTGTTGAATCTATATCACAGATGAAGAACAGAGAGTCATAACTCAATAACTACTTTTTGAATTTTTTGCAGCACACAATTAAATATCTTACTTAGCAGAAAGACTGTGATACTGGTGAACTAATAATATTAAAAAACCATGATAGAGCTTCAAAGCAAAGACAATCGAAATTTGATACATGTAAAAGGTACTTATTTTCAAAATTAAAATTCAGGTAGTTTATTCTTGTTTCTAATTTGCTGTTACTTTATTTTTATTAAGCACTTGTCACCATACTGAGAAATATTGCATATATTACTCCTTAATCTTAAAATTGAAGCATTTTTGATTATCCGAAAATTTTGATTTTCCGAAAGAGGGTTGGCCCCAATTACTTTGGATAATCGAGGTTCTACTGTATTTAAAATTCTGCATTCGGTCTGCATATTAAAAGTCTCCCTCTCTCTCTCTCTATATATATATATATACGTATACATTATATATAGATACACCAAATTAACAACCATACATTTACCTTACAAGGTCTTCAGTTTAAAAAAAATATATTAATATTAACCCTTTCAAAAAAAAAAAAAAAAAAAAATTCAATTGCTTTGAAGATGGTTTCTTCTTTTTCTTTAGAACATTTTTGGTTTCTGCAAAATTTTCGAAAGATTTTCATTAGCACTGATTTTAGGCATGGACATTTTTATACATGCATGTTTTGCAATGTGTATGGACAATGTTTATTGTTTATTTAGTTACATATATCTTTTGACGACATATTCAAAGAATACTTAATAATAAATATTAAGAAATTTAATTTACAGAGCAAGATATATTTTTCTTTACAAAACATTTCCAATTGATTTTTTAAAAATTAAAACGCATTTTCTTTTAAATAGGCAGAGCTATTAATTAATACACTGAAAAAAAAAAAAAAAAAAAAAATCCACAACTACATATAGGAAAACAGAAAGACTAATAATGAATTTATAGCCAAAAATTTTTTACCTCGATAGGCAGATAATGGTGAATGTTAGATAAAGAAAAACTGATTCCATTACATGCTAGCAAAGAAACAAATCACCATTACATCACAAATGAGGATTTATACACTTAGACATAAAATAAGGCATGCTAAATAATATGAAACAATTAATGAATGTATGTTAATGGGTAAGAGTGCAATGCTTCCAGAAAGTTAGTCGTAAAATGAGCACAGTTAATTCCATGAAATGGACACACCTAGGGAAGGTGCAGTGACAGCAACACAGTTAGAGAGATGCCTTATGAATACCGTGTAGCAGAGTCGTTTTTAGCATTCTTACCAGATGAAGAGAGGGGCAGTTGATTGGGTCGGGGAGGATATGCTCCTTTGCTGGTCTTTGATGAGCCTAAATAAACAAAGTTGATATTATATATAACAATGAACTGATACTGACAATCACATAAATAAATTTCACCTGAAACAAACTTACTTGTTTATTTTTCAGTCAACTATTTATCAGGGTGCACAAATTTAAATAAGGTTGATTAAAATTGCAATTTAAACGACTCTGATTTATTTATTTTTTTAAAACATTGATATAAAACAATATTGAAATTTTATACTTTTGGAATATGTAGTTTTGCTTTGATTTGAAATGTAATAAAATTTTAATCTATATGTTATTTAGATTAACTAAGCCAAAATAGAAATAAAAAATCATGCGTCAAGCACAGATTATGAAATCTTTTCCAACACATTCAAAATAATGTAACAAAACTGCACTGTTTAATAAGTTAAAATATTATGGCTAGTTCTTTGAAAACCCAATTTGAAATGTCCCCGTCCACAATTGGAAAATTATCCGAATTCTTTGAACAGCCCTATATACGATATATAGATTTGTATCTATTAACTAAACGCATGCCAAAATTTAGTTCTTAACTGAACATCAGCAAAACCTCCTTAACTCCCTGACCGCGAAGCAAAAGGGCAAAATTGTAATGTTGTTTTCTCTGCAATTTTGTTTTTAATTATAAAAATAGATGTTTTTTCCAACATGATATAATTTTTTTTTTTTTTTTTTTAATTAAGTATAGGTATATAAGTCTTGACAGCATTAATCATAACCTTATTTTTAAAAACTGGATTATATCTGTATAATTATATTAATTTAAATAATGCTTCCATTGCAGTGAAATCTTCAGCTTAGTGAATGGATATATCAGTTCGCGGGGGTGAGAAGGTTTCCAATAAAAATTGGTCACCCTGAGAGGTGGATCTCTTAATGGAGGTCATGTTTAAAACTAGATTTTAATTGTTGAAAAAAGGTAACAATGTTACCAAAATTTATTTGTCACATTAGGAAAAAATATAAAAATTTAAGTATCAAACAAAACTTAATTACATAAGTTAATTACTACAGAGTTTAAAAAATGAATACATTGACATTTGTTGTCATTTTACGGTTTTATCTTTTATAACTTTTATTTCAAAGTCCTTTTGAAGTCCAGTAAATAAATGCAAGTTTTTTTGGATGGAAACAAATAATGACGATTTCATTAATTTATCTATTTTTTGAGAGCTTCCTGATAGAATAGGGCAGGGGAGTTTATTGACCGTCATTCTTAATTTGTCCTCAGAGTTAAATTCATTGCCTAAAAGGGCACAAAGGGGTTTAAACACTTAAAAGTTACCGGAATAAAAAAAAAAAAAAAAATTCTAAACTTAGTTTAGAAGTCTATCCACTCTCCGGAATTATTTTTCTAATAAAACCTTCTTCAAGCGACCAGGTGAAAAGGGAATTTGTTTCATTTTCTTCAAAGAAATTGGTCGCTCATGGAGAGAGTTCAGCTAGGATGGTCTCTGAATGGAGGTAAAATTAGTATTGAACCTATGGCAATAAATTTCGTTCCATGAAAAAATGGTCATTTAGGGAGGTGGTCACACAGAGAGGTTTCACTGTATTTAACTCTTAACTAAAACACATATACCTCAGCTGAAAATTCCCCTTCAGGAATTTCTGCTAATAAGGAGAATGGTACATGCATTCTTCTGTGCAGCCCTGTATATGAGGCATAGAATTTATATACAACGAGTAACATGCAAAAAAATTATTTACATTTTAAAGCGCATACCGAATTTAAAATGCACTTTCAGCAATTATCACCTAAAGAGAGTACTGTAACCGATTTCTTTTGTGTGTCCCTGTAAATGAATGACAAATGCTATGAATGCCCTATTCTTTCCTAATCATCTTGTAGTGAAATTCAGAGATTTATATTAGTTTCAATACATTTGGAATAGTGTAATCTCATTAAAATACTCTGCAAACAATTTTTCCCATATACCATAATGTAATGAATTCTTTTGATTGTCCCTGTAAATGAACTATTAATCCCACATACAATAAAAAAACATGCTTTGGTGACCGTAAACAACATTTATCAATTGCATAAGAATCTGAGTATACAGCAAACTTTCCTACAACGATATCCGATACAAACAATAAATCTCTCTACTACAATAATATTTCATGGTCCAGGTGAATTTGCATATAAAGTAATGTTAACCTCCCCTCAATATTACGATATTCTCTAGAGCAATAAACAGGGCTTAATTTGCGCCGGAGCCCACCGGAGCCCGGTTCCGGTACTTCTCTGTTTTTAGTAAATATTTGAATATTGGTCGGAATTCACCGGAGCTCATAAATATAGGGCTCCGGAGCCCAGTGCAATAGCACTTCCGAAAAACCGAAGCGAAAATTACCTTTCCCTTTCCTTCCCATCTCCAAGCTTTTGCATTCTTTTTTACCAAAACACTTTATGTAATGTAATGTGTCGCACACGTAGGAGATGGAAATGAAACGGACTCAATTTTTATATCAGTTTCCGCGTTTGGAGTGACTCGAGCTCAATATGTATTACATTTAAAATTTTATTTATTAACGTATTTAAAAAAAAAAAACTTTTTTTCCTTTAAAATTACGTATTATAATCTATTTCAAATCATTTTAATGCTATTTTGATCAGAATGAAGGGGAAACAGAAATCGTGTTTTTCTATTTCAAATTTATGTCGGCGACATGTTGATACGGCGGGCGCCACTCAAGAGATTGAACAATGAATTTGCTTTCAGTTCGCGTTTCTTTTGTGACAGTAGGATAATTTTTTATAGGCTGTTTTTTTTTTTTTAAATCTTATTTCGATATCTAAACTGAAAAGAATATTTTCTGTTTTAGCCAACGAGCATCAGCTTGAGGTTTTGCTTATTTGGGGATTTTTTGTCTTCTATTACGTACGAGTATAAAAATCACGTCAGTGATTTTTTTATTTATTTTGTATCATTAATGGTACCCATACTCATGCTCTGCTCTGCACATTTACGAAGTCACTTTCATTTGTAAGTAGATATAATTGCTGTGTATTGTTATTCTGATAAAAAGCAATCGAGGAGTGTTTCCCCTGTTTCTTTAAAAGCATCAATTCTTTCCGATAACGGCGTCAAACCTTTAATTTAATCTGATTTTCAGGGACTCACCACAAAAGATTGTTACGCGGAATGAATCGTTTATAGTTTAAGATATGCACCTTTTATAGGAAATTGTAAAACATTGTTCCATTCTTCAGCAATAAATATTAATTTCTGTAAATTTCATTCATTTTTTCTTAAAAATGCATAGCTGCGAACTATCCCTTTTTTTTTGTGTGTTAACACTATTTCCTAATCATAATCCTTACCGTATTTAATAGCAGAATTCTGCAATTAATTAACATTAGAATTAGGCAAAGTTTACTATTCAGAAGGAGTGATAACTAAAAAGTGGAATAATTGACAGCTAAGTATATGCTGATAGATATATTTAATTTTTTTTTTTTCTGCTAAACAAAAAAAAAATGCCTTAAATTTTGCAAATAATGTACGAAATATAAATATGCAGCAGATTGGAGTGACAGGAGGAGGGGGGTGGGGTGGGGGGAAAGCCGCTGAATATTAGGGCTCCGGTACTTTTTTCGTTAGAAATTAAGCCCTGGCAATAAACCCCTGTAAAACAATTTTTATTTTTAAATTTCGACGTCATTTTCTCCCTCTATAATGATATTTTGGTTTTCAAATACCGGAAAAAAAAAGTCTTATCTTTTCCAATTTTTTTTCGTGTATTCTATTCTGACAACAGAAGACTCACTGTTGATTTTCAACTTATCCCTTTAATGTAAGAATGGCTATTGTTCAGATTTGAAAACAGGTGGAGGCTATCTAAAACCCTTCTATGAAATGGGAAGTCTGATGAAGAAGTTGAAATGTGCGTGTAGTCTCACACTTCTCAGCACTAAGCTTCAGAATCCCGATAAGGATGGACAGCGAGCACATTCCATCAAGAGAAGATTGGCATGTCTGGTCATACATCACCCTTGTCACGGAACAGGTGCCAAATCATTTTTTTTTGGTCATCTTCCCTTCGCTACAGGAAGAGGGGGAGGGGGGGGGGGGAACTGATAAGTGGCATACTGAAAAGTGAGTTCGAAGCTTTTAGACGGCATATGGAGTTGGACAATTTTAGAGTCTTTAGCGATTTTGATTTCTAAACAAAACATTTGATTTTTTATTTTCTTCCTTTCACGAATTTAATTTTCCCTATGATGGCAGGGCGAAAGCAACTATCCTTTCGAGATAAATTGAACATTATCAACAATATTGATGAAGGAATGAAGCAGGTTGATGCAACTAAGAAATGCGTATTATCGCAATCTACAGTTGCAGCATTCTTAAAGAGGAGCAAGCAGATCGAAGATGCTGTTAGTTCAAATTGAATTAAACCACAGCAAAAATGGCTGAAAGTTGCAACAATTGAAAACATTGATG